>CM046945.1:133945350-135374448 GCA_025698515.1 Gossypium sturtianum
GCCACATGTATTGCTATAGTAAAAAATTTTATCAAGGCCGATTTGTGGTCCCAAAACCACTGCTCCGACTAGAACTAAAAATCTAGGTTGTTAACGCTTGAGTGTGTTGAGTTTAAATGAATAGAATTGACTAAGTGGCAGTGAACTAAATTCTCATTAAAAGTGATGCGTTAATGAAAAACCTCTTAGTTGATAAAACCAGATACTAAGTGCAAAATTGGTAAAGTAGAAATCTAATCGAGATTTACTAAGCTCTTCGAGCTTAACGTTGTTAGTGGTTTAAATACGTAGGTGGATTATTACAAATTTAATATTCATTATATAAGCACAATCAAGCTTCATACTTCTGTATATGCACACATGATTGTAACTTGATTATTACAAAGTCAATATTCATCATAAACCTATCCATCATACTTCTATCTACTAGATCTTAGTAAAATTTCTATCCATGTCCTCACATAGTTCACCACTAATTCAATTTAATCTTTATACTTTTAATGTCTCACATCGACCCGAATACTTGTGAAACCTTACAATTTAGTCTATACCTCTGATTAACATTTCTCAATACATCATCTTTTTTAAATTTTCTCCAATGTCCTACTACCTTCTCCCATTAACACTTATAAATCACATTTTATTTATTTTGAAAAATTTGACTTGTAATTGCTCAAGATAATATTGTTACAACCATGGGGTTTTCGAGAGATATTACATTACTTCCTCCTTAAGAAAAAATTCTATCCTCAAATTTTTACTTGATTCAAAAACTATGGGCTTCATGGTTTGTCTCATCACTTTTTTAATTTCTCAAATAACTTCTACATTGTGATGGCTCCAAAGCACTCTTTTTACCAAAGGAATCTACTTATTCCTAAGCTCTTTAACATCTCGAGTAAGAATCTTGATTGGTTTTTCTTCATATGTCAAGTCTAGTTGAACCTCAGTAGCTCTCGTGTAATATATGCATGGATCCAGTCTATACCTTCTCAACATGTAAACATGAAAGACATTATGGATTCTGGCCAACTCTGGTGGTAATGCTACTCGATAAGCTACTAGTGCAACATGCTCCAAAAACCTTATATGGTCCAATAAACCTTGGAATTAAATTTCCTCTCTTTCCAAATCGAAAAACCTTTTTCCACTTGATACTTTCAAAAACACATTTTTCTCCTGCAAACTATACTTAATGTCTTTTCTTTTAAGATCTGCATAAGATTTACTGTCTATCGTAAGTTCCCTTCAAATGGTCTCTAATCAATTTCACTTTTCTTCAGTTTCTTTGATCAAATCTAGACCCACTAATTTGCTTTTTCACTCAATTCATTCCAACACATTAGAGTTTTGCACTTCTCTTCCATATAATGTTTCATACGGTGCCATCTTAATACTAGACCTGATAACTATTATTGTATACTAATTCAACTAGTTCCAAATATATTTCCCAACTTCCTTCAAAATCTATAACACAACTTCTCAACAGGACTTCCAATACTTAAATTACCTGCCTGATTGTCCATCCATTTGAGGATGAAAAGCAATACTAAAATTCAGTCAAGTACCCAATGTTTCATGTAGTTTTTCCCAAAATCTTGAAGTAAATCTTGGATCTTTATCCGAAATAATAGAGTTTGGCACACCATGCAAGTCTTAAAAATCTCACTTACATACAACTTTGCTATATTTCTCTAATGAATAATCCATTCGAATAGGTATGAAATGAGTAGACTTAGTTAATCTATTAACAATCACCCCAAATAGCATCTTTGTGGTAGTCCAACCACAAAATCCATAAAGTGTCATTAACAATCTTGAAGGAACTTGATATTCTACTTTCACTTGTTGACAAATTAAGCATTTCGAAACATACTCAACTATGTCTTTCTTCATCCTTTTCCACCAATAGTAAGGCTTCAAATAACAATACATCTTGTCATCCCAAGGTGAATAGCAAATATCTTAACGGTGCAGCTTCTCAAAATATTCTTTGTTTTAACTCATTTTTGTCGGTACACATGACCTACCACAAATGTAGTAGTTAATTTGGTCTATTTCTGCACTTAAGGAGCTTGTTTTCTAGGCAATTTAGTAGTTTAAATTACGTTTTGGTATTTAGTACTTAGAATTAAATATTAATAAAATAAGAGTTTCTAACACGCTTTATGAATGTTAGACCCATTAGGCCGACACGGGCCTTGTAGGTAGTACTAATATGTTCAATTGAGTGTGTAGGATGAAGATTTAAAGGCCCAATTAATATGAAAGAAAGGGAGGAGTGACACACAAGTTTCCCAAGTTGTCAAAACATGGAATGAATGATACAAGGCATAAAAATTCATGTCGTAGCGCTATACAAGGGCTATGGCACAACACAAGTCGACTTGCCGCCCAAGAATATCAAGGCTATTTTCGTCTGGCACAATCAACATTATGCGAAGACCTAGGACATGCTAAAGACCTAATTTGGGCTACCAAAACTTCTATAAGTAAGACATTAGGGGTTTGATGTAATCTAAGTCGCTCCAAGACGCACTCAAAAACCCTAGTAGTTTAGGAGCAGAATTAGATTCATTTTCTTTTGGCTTTTCATAACAATTTATTTTCCTCTTGGAATCCTGTTTCGACACTGAGAGTTATTTTATATTATTGAAGTATTTCTAGTTTATATATTCTTTGCATTGATATATTTCATTATTCCAATCAACCGCTTTTCTACATCGCTCTCCATTTGATATCAAATCCATGATTATTTTGATCACATTTCTCTCGATTCAATCGTGTTCTTCATGATTTATTCAATTGAGATTGAGATTATGAATAACATGAGTGGCTAAATCCCTTAGGGAGATTAGTGGAGTGGATAAGGATGTGATTAATAGAGGATTTAGGTTACCCGAGAGGGTTAGTTGGTATAGATTACGTGTTCTTAAACCCTAGGCCCCGACAAATCGTAGGATGTTATCATAGGCTAAACGAGATCGGGAGATATGTCGAATCAAATCAATCGTGAATTTATGCTAGTTGAAAAAGTGAGTTATGTAGTATCAACCAATCAAATAATAATTAGTTAGAGGGTGGAGGTAATAATTGGTTAATCTTTCGCAGCTAATCCACCTTAAAACTCTAATCCATAGTTAATTACAAACCATGAATCGAAAGTAATCTTCCCCGATTTGTTTATTGATTTTAGTCGCTTGTTATTTTTTTCTTCATTTATTTTAGTTACTTAAATTCCTTTATTAACCAATTTTATGGTTTGTCCTAATATAGGATTTAATTAACTACTACTTAGACTTATTATTGTAAAAGTTTTATAGATTTATTCCATATATTTTTGGTGTTATATTTTACTATAAACGATAATCTGCTTATAGGTGATCAACACAAAATCATCAAGCGATGCACGCTCGATCCACCCGTGGTAATTAATTTACCTTGGGAAAATCTTTTATTTGAAGATCCAAGAGAGCAACTAGAAAGTAATCGGGAAAAATTCCCAATGGATCAAAGGACGTTGCGCGCGAAGTAGGCCTACTTACACTAGACACGGTGTGAGGAAGCATAGAACGCACCAAAAATCAATGCCAATAATTTTTGAAATAAAGACTTAACACTATTCGGATGATCCAAAACACGTTGCGATTCAAGGGAAACTTTTGAAGATCCTAATCAACACTTGAAGTGGTTTCTACCATTATGCGACACCTTCAAGTACAACGGTGCCGTGTGTTTTCGGTTATTCCTGCTTTTGTGCGATAATGCGAGATGATTAGTTAGACTTATTAGAATCCAGTTCCATTACCATATGAAACAATATAGCAAAAAATTTCTCATAAATTTTTCCCAATTACTTGAACCATTCAAACTTAGGCGAGATATTGCCTACTTTAAACAATACGAAGGTGAGTCCTTGTAAGAGGCATGTAAATGTTTCAAGACTATGCTAAGGATGTGCCCAAACCATGGACTACAAACATGGCTCCAAGTATAAATTTTCTAATAACGGTGTTAATGGACAGATCAAATCTAGCCTAGATGCAGAAAAGCTGCCTTGCGGATCTCTCATGTTTCATGCGCATTTAACGAGCAAATATAAAATCATAGAATACATGGCCATGAATTCATACATGTGACTCAATGAGGATTTATGTACAAATAAAAGACTCCAATGGTGAACGGGTGAACAAAGAGAACAACGATGATCGGTTCCAATGAATCCTTAAAAACTTAATCGTTTGGAGGCACTGGCTGGCTAAGCCAGCAAGAGCAGATCTGTATTCGAGAACCAATCAGGAGGCGAGCTATGCATTCGGATAGTCATGGGGAAGGACCGTGATGCATATGATCAAAGATTCGATCGACTAGAAAGGAGATGCAAACCATGAAAATAGATATTTGACAAGTCTAAGCTACATGTAGACGACTGAACCCTAAATGGATAGCATGTGTGACCAAATGAGCCAATTGATTACGATGTTTCAAAGCAAAATGGTCAAATTCTCCCTAATAATATGGAGAACGACTCCTCAAGAGATGGGAAGGAGCACATAAAGCATCGGGAAAATAATTGAAGTCATCAAGTAAGCCCATCTATGGAGAGGAGGAGACTTTAAAAGGTCGAAAAACTCACATAAGAGGAGGAAGTCGAGAGCACCATGAGCCAATTAAGGAGATAGTTGAACCAAGTGCCTAATCTGTAATCTCAAATACAAGTACAACGAGGGTTCCATTTTCAACAAGACTAGAGGACAAGTAAAAGAGGGACAAGGCAAATTTTGTAAGTTTTCTAAATTTATTTAAATCAGTTAATGTTAATTTGTTTCTCTTAGAACTTATTGATAAAATTTTGAAATATGCCAAGTACCTAAAAGAAATTATGGCATGGAATAAGAAGATGTAAAAGGGAAAGCAAATTGTCATTGATGCCTCGTGCAGAGTGTTAATCGCTAAAAGATACCCCGGGTTAAAAGATCCAGGTAGCTTGACAATTCCAATTAAGATAGGGATCGGCATTTTCGCAAACCCTTTCCGATTTAAGGGCTTAGCATAAACTTAATGTCCCTATCGGGTTCCTATCAAAACCGTAATCGTGGATCTTATAAATACCTCGATAACGCTACGCTTGTTAATAGATCCTTGCGCAACCAAAAGGTGTAATCGAAGGATGTATTGGTTAAGGTACGGAGTTTATAATTCCCGTCGATTTGCAAAATCCTTGACTTCAAGGAATATATAAAAATCTCCATTCTATTGGGTAGGCCATTTCGCCACTTATAAGTCAACAATCGATCTCGAGCGAAATAAGCTAATTATAAAAATCGATGAGGAAATAGAATTGTTCAAATGTGGTTGTGATTCCCAAAGCGATGGATTAGCTTAGGAGGAGTGTTATGCCTTATTCAATTTAACCCTTAATAGCCTCGATTCAAGGCATCTCTTCAATTGTGTTGGTGTCAAAAATCGAGTCATGAAAGAACGAGATAAATGGCGAGATCCTGATAAGATTGGAATTGGTTGGGCGAACAACGACGGTCGAGAGCGACAAATGAAGTCAATGGTGAAGCTCAAGAAATTACCGGACAAGTCCTGGTAGTGCATCATAAAATTCAAACCATCAAATTCAATTTATCTCAGAAATATTGTATACTAATTTGTTTTTAATTTTTTAGATTTAGGAATTAGACTTGCTATTTTGTGTTAGAAATTGAAGGAAATAGGTTTCAAGAACAATAAAGGAGTTATACATTAGTAGGTGCAAGTACAGCAATTGAGAACCTTTTTACAAGTCCCGAAGAGACCAAATTGAAGCCATTTTGCCACGTAACAATCCCATGGCATGACACAACCCTTTTGAACTTAAAAACTCGGGATGTTGTCATCGTGTCACGCCATAGGTAGGATGTGGCGCGACACACCTCAAGTTCAACAAAAGCAAGAGGTAATTACACGGTGGCGTGACACGCAGCCATTTTGCCAACTTTCAATTCTTGATTCAACGCGATCTTTAGATATTTTCACCAAGTTTGGATGGCAAGTAAACCTTAGATGGCTTCTATATATTGCCTCTTACAACTGATACACCCTTCAAGTTGTCATAGCCACCTAAGTCAACGCTATGCGACTTTTATTTGGGATTCCAGTGAATTCCTATTTTTACTCTATTTCCAAACCCCAAACCATGCATAATAACCTTTCCATAGTGAATTCAGTAGCGGATAACCACGCCTACCATCGGAAAGGGAGCTCAAAAGCAACCTTATTGCAACTCAATGCAAAATCTCATTGTAATAATGAAATTTTCAATCTATAGACACATTAAAGAATGAAACGCGAGAGTTGATCCAATACCACTGATGGGATAAGTTCTACACAAACCCGACTGCCAATGTACCTTCCAATCGTGCATGAATTTTACGTCGCATTGAATGAGGCAGATGTGAATAGACCGATGGAGGTACCATCGATGTGTTTTTTAGTCCAAATGAAGGACACATCTATCTCGCCTCCCGAGATAGCAAGGTATTATGACTTTCCATTATTTCTCTGTGATTTTGTACAACGAATTGACCTAATATATTTTCCGAGAGAGAATATGAACGATATAATCAAACTCCTAACAAACGGGGGGAAGGGTGAATGGAAACGCCACTTAGGAATAGACTATCCCATATCATTCTCTCAAAGCGGTTAACTTCGACAAATATGGTTGAAATTCATTAGTACTCGAATCGCTAGTGACAGATATGTCCAATATTGATATGTTCCAAAGTGAATTTGTTGTATGCAATTTAGCAAGGGAACGAATTTGTGTAGGAACATGGATATATCGACTCATGCTCCAATGCACAAGGTAAAACGAGGATGAATTACTATTCCCACACTTAGTGATAGCCATATGCCAACAAGCGAAGGTGTCGATGGGACAATGGGGTCGTGTCTTACAACCAAGCAACTTTTCGATCTTGAAACTGAATGTGGAATACCTTATAAGGAATTGAAAATGAAATAAAGTGATAAAGACAAAACCACACCCAGGCAAGAATGTGTTACTTGATTTAGGATGGATTGTTCAATGGATGCAAGAAGCTAGACAAACCTTTGAAGACTATGCAAGGAAAAGCGGGTTGACGCTGCTACAATTCCTAGCAGCTAAGTACGAGGTAACAATAGAATTGAGCAAGGTGGAGAAAAAAAGGGAATTGAAGGAAGAGGAGGACCCCGAAGAAGATCTGATGGAGGAGTCGAAAGGCGAACAAAGCAAAGCAGATGAAGCATCGGATCCTGATTCTGACTAATTTTAAATAATTTTGTTTCATTTTTATTTTTCTTTTAATAATGGACTTAGTATTTTTATTTATTTGGAATTTTTAAATTTTAGTTTTTAGTATTTAAAACTTTCATATATATGTAGGTGTTTAGTTTTTCTTAGTAGGAACCCTAGATTTTTAAGGCACAACAATATAAAGCCAAAAGCAAGAGGGGAGTAGTCCCATCGATTGTATTGCACTAATCAAGAAAATCTAGTAATCTCTTTCCTTTATATTTTAATTGCACATCAATGACAATGTGTCAAATAAAGTGTGGGTGACTTAGGAATATTTATTTTATTTTTCTTTTTATGTTATTTTATTTTCTTTGCTTTTAAATTTTTAATTGTATTTTTCTATGTGCTTGAGCTTGTAGAAATACAAGTGATTGGTTTAGAGGCATGTTAATAGGATTGTGTTAATAAATTGTAAATTTCAGATTGATAATAATTGATTCTAAATTTTTAATTTTAGATTACTTAGTTCAATTTATTACACTATGAATAGATTTAAGATGTTAAGTATATCACATGATAAATAGGTAAATAAATAACATGCATGTTTAATTGAATTATAAGTTGTAGAACTTGATAGGCTTGGACGATTTAATCCATGTATAGAATTAATGAGGACAACCTAAGGCATTATTTCGTAGACAACTTTTTGAGCCAAAAGTTATCCCATAAATGTTTTCCTACATCCTATTTTGAAGTCTTAATCCATTTTCTTGATGAACTCAAAAATGAAACCTTAAGCCTATTATATATTCTATTTGATCCCTTATTTCTTAGTCCTTGCACATGATTTAGACATTCGACCTTTGATATTGAGGGATTAGATAGATACATCTAGGTGGTTTCAAAGAAAATAAAAAATTGAGTGAACTAAGGAATTGTATGGTATAATGAGCATAAGATTTTGATCTAGTAGAAAAATAAGGCAAAACGCCAATCAAGAAAATCTCGATGAAAAATAAAAACAAAATAAGTTGGAAAAAAGTATGCTCACCTTTGTTTGAAAGAAAGTTATGAGCTCAAATGATTGTACTCATAAATATTATACGGTGCCTTAGTAAATAGAGAAATAAGGAAGGTGAGGGAAGTGGATATAAGGTGGTGAGTTATATGTATACTCTGGGAGTATCGAGGACAATATCATGTGCCAAACTACTTTCATTCTTAACCTTTTGTCGAGCCTATTCTTTGAACTCCAAACCAACCTAAGCGCAGAACATTACAAAAATTGAAAAGTCTTATTTGACTTAGGTAATACTTTATATGGGTGAAATTGTGCTGAGTCTTGATATTTTTAACACTTATATTCATTTGAGCCCGTGTATATTTGTATATATATTTTGACGGAAACCTATACTTAACATTCTTTTATTTGCTTGCTTTGTAATTTATTGAACTAACTAGTCTGACTTTAGAAATGGTGAGTCAATTGTATATCACTCTAGAGTTATATATTTATTTACATTGTCTTGTTAATATAATTCTATTGAATTACTTGTATCAAACTCGATCGAGTACATTTTATTTTCTTACCATGTTTATTTCTTGTTTTTCAGTTTAGTTTGTTTTTAGTTTTTGTTTTGTTTTCGTTTAGTTTGCTTGAGGACAAGAAAAAATTAAGTGTAAAGGTATTTGACCTGTCGTTAAATGTAGTAGTTAATTTGGTCTATTTTCGCACTTAAGGAGCTTGTTTTCAAGGCAATTTAGTATTTTACATTATGTTTCGTATTGTAATGTACCGATTTTAGGTCTAGTCGGAATAGTGGTTTCGGGACCACAAATCCGACATAGTAAAGTTTATTTTTATTACATTTCTATGGTCTACAGTTTTAGGAAATGATTTCGTGAAAATTTTGTTCGAAAATTTTGACGTTTGGGCACTCAATTTAGTAAAAAGGACTGAATTGTAAAAAGTGCAAAAGTTGAGTTCTACTTGTTAAAGGTGCCCAATTTCTATGAGATTTTAAATTAGAGGTCCTTATTTGGTAATTAGACCATTGGATAAGTTAGTGGACAAAATGGACATGAATAGGTGAAATTTCAAAGTTATGCATTAAGGGCATTTTGGTCATTTGGTAAATAAATGAATAAAAAGGGAATAAAGCCAAAATCTTTGTCCATCTTCTTCTCCATGTGCCAAAAATTAGAAGGTCACCATAGCTAGGGTTTGTTCAACATCCAAGCTTGAATGTAAGTACATTCTAACCCCGTTTTTAATGTTCTTTACATTTTTGAAGTCGTTATCACTCGATCTATCTATTTTTACCATTAATTTGAGAGATGATTGAGGTCTAGGGTTTGAACCATGTTATACATGTGTGTATTTTGATGTTTAATGGTAGATTATGCAAGTTTAATGTTAGATAAACAACTTTTGCTAGGTGATTTTTGATGAAAATATCAAAAAGACCTATTTGTAAAAAAGATTTCAAAATGTGTGTAAGAGTGTGATTAAATGAAAAATGTGGGCTGATATAAGCATAAAAGAGGTTCTGGCTAGGCTTGGGTCTTGAAGAAATCGAATAGATTTCATTTTACGAGCCTAAGGGCCAAAATGTAAAAATATCAAAGTTTAGGGGCAAAATGTAATTTTGTCATAATGTGAGTTTTGGACTGAATTGAGAAATGTGGATAATAAATGAGTTAAATTTGCTATTATTGATCAAGAGAAACGAGGTTCGGACCTAGATCGGGGGAAAAACAAGGTGTTTGACGATTAGTTCCATTTCTACTATTTTTATGTACCGAGGTAAGTTCGTATGTAAATAATACATTGTTTTATTTATGTTTTAAATGCTTTAATATTGTATGAATTATGATTCACTCCTTGGATGTAATTGATAAAGTTTGACAAGTGAGAAATCCCGGTTGAACATTAGGAATAGGTAGGATACGAATGTCATGACATTAGGGTTATTTGAGATTACGTGTAAGACCATATCTGGGATATGGCATCGATATGAGATTTCGTGTAAGACCATAGCTGGGCTATTGTCATCGATAAGAGATCCCATGTAAGACCATATCTAGGATATGGCATTGGTATAGTATTGTGTGTGCGAGATTCCCAAGTATCCTTTAGTATTCCAATTGGTTTAATGGGAAATTCAACGAGTATGTCAAAGTTGTGAAAGGTTATGATTATGTTACGAGTTGTTACAAGTACGTACATAAAACTCATTTACTAATGAGTTCGATATGTGATGAATCCCTCGGTAAGGTTATGAATGAGTAAGTTATGATTAGAAGATCTTGATACTATTTATGGCAAGTTCATCATGTTTATTTGTATGATACATGTGTGATATAATGCTTATTATTTGCATAGGAACTTACTAAGCTATATAGCTTACTCCCTTTCTTTTCCCTTGTCTTATAATGTCACCAAGCCACTTCTGGGATCGGAAATCGCTCGAGATCCATTCACACTATCAACTTAATATTTTTGGTACCATTGATTTTAATATTTTGAGTTATGGCATGTATAGAGACTTGGTCATTTTGTTATGTGTCATAATTGATTTAGCCAAATGTGTTGGCTTATGTTGGCTGATAATTCATTTTGTAAATGGCCATTGAAATTGGCTAATATTGGTTTAAGTATATATATGCATATGATGATGCTTTTCGTGAATGTGGGAAATTTCATGATTTGAGTTGAGATATATGTGATGTTTGTGTATAATAAATGCTAGCATGTGGATGGGGTGTTGATGCCTTAGTTGTGGCTGATTTTTTTTGATTTTATATGTTTGGAATGGTTCTATGTATGTTGTGTAGGTTTGTGCATGGAAGGGTGACAAAATGGCTTGGTAAATAGCCTTATTTTTGTCCACACGGGCGTGTGTCTAGGCCGTGTGTGACACACGGCTTACCCCATGGGCATGTGTTCCGGTTGTGTGTCCCCTGCACCTTAATTGTTGCAAAACACAATGCTCAAGATCGAGCACACAGCAGCAGACACTGCAGGCAGTCTCACCGGTGTGTGACGGCACGACCTCAAACACGGGCATATGCCCCGGCCATGTGAAGCCTACACCTATTTTATGAAAAAATTATGAAAAATTAAATCGACCACACATGACCTAGCAAACGGGCGTGTGGCACGCCTGCAGGGCACAAGTCGAGAGCTCCCTATTTTGAACACGGCCTATAGCACGGGCGTGTCTCAAGGTCACACGGTGTATCACTTGGACCACACAGCGCGTGTGAGCCTTGTAACATGAAAAATTTTCTAAGTTTTGCAAAACTTTTTAAAGTTCTCGGTTTAGTCTCGAACCACTTTCAAAGCATGCATTGAGGCTCGTGAGGCTTGTTTTAGGGGCGATATGAACGTATGTGAAAATTTTTAAATTTGGATGAAAATTACGCCTCGGCTTTTTTATGTTTGCTTGTGTTTTAGTCCAAGAATGCCTCGCACTCCGCCCGGCATCAAACACGGGTAAGGGGTGTTACATTTAGTGGTATTAGAGCTACGATTTAGTCAATTCTCGGACTAACATAGCGTGTGTAAGAGTCTAGCTATACATGCCATATATGAACTGTGATAGTGTGATGACTCGACAATTTTAAACTATGTTTTCATATAGTAAATGGATCCCAACTGAGCTATAGCTGATGAAGTAGAAAGCAATGCACCGGCTCTCGCTCAAGGGGCAGCGCCATCTGAAAGTATACCTCCCACGGTTAGTCAGGGAGGAGGAGAAGGGGCTAGGGAAGCCTTCCTCCACATGATGAACCAGTGGTATTCAGAGTTTGTTCGAACAAATTCGAATGCCAAACCTCCTCCACCCCCACCTATTCCTTGATCGGTTCTCATAGCTCCACAAGGTATGGAATTTGTAAGAATGAACAAGCCCCTAGTTGATAAGATCCGAAAGCACGGGGCTTAAGATTTCAGAGCTAATGTGGATGATGATCCCGAGAGAGCCAAGTTTTGGCTCAAAAACTCCATCAGGGTATTTGATAAGTTGTCCTGCACACTAGATGAGTGTTTAAAGTGTGCCATCTCGCTTCTGAGAGATTCTTCATATCACTGGTGGAATACACCGCATCGGTGGTACCAAGAGAGAGGGTTACATGGAAATTCTTTCAAGAGGAGTTCCGAAAGAAATATATTAGTTAACGGTTCATCGATTAGAAATATAAGGAATTTCTTAAGCTGAAATAGGGTCGTATGACAGTGACAGAGTATGAGCGAGAATTTGTCAGACTTAGTAAATATGCTCGAGAGTGCGTTTCCACCGAGGCTATTATGTGTAAGAGATTTGAGGATGGATTGAATGAGGATATTTGTGTGTTAGTTGGGATCTTAGAGCTGAAAGAATTTGTGGTGTTGGTTGAACGGGCTTGTAAGGCCAAAAAGTTGAATAAAGAGAAGAGGAAAGTTAATCTTGAAGCTAGAGATTCGAGGAAAAGACCGATGAGTAAGTCATTTCCATCTCAATCAAAGAAATCTAAAGAAATGTATTCCCGTTCGAATGTTTCAGCGGGGTATTCACACAGAGATCGTGGGAAGAAACATTCAAGTTTTAAATCTCAAGCTACTTCAATGGCAAGTGTGGGTAATGTAAAGTCTAATAGACCCGACTGTTAACATTGTGGAAGAAGACATCCCGACGAGTGTAGAATGAATGACCGGGCTTTCTTTAAGTGTGGTTCTCAAGAGAATTTTATCCGAGATTGTCCTAAAATGGCTGAGAAAGAAAAAATTTAGAGTGCGAGGCCGAGTAATACTACTAATAGGGGTAGACCACCAAGAAATACAGGAAATGGAGCTAGTAGTAAAAGTGTGACGAAAGATACAACTGTGAGATCCAAAGCTCGAGCACCTGTTAGAGCCTATGCCATCCGTGCTCGCGAAGAAGCTACATCTCCCGATGTTATCACTGGTACTTTTTCTCTTTATAATACTAATGTAATTGCATTGATTGATCCTGGATTGACTCATTCTTATGTTTGTGTGAAATTAGTAGCTAGTAAGAGCTTGCCAGTTGAGTTTACTGAGTTTGTGGTTAGAGTGTCAAACCCCTTAGGCAAACATGTATTAGTTGATAGAGTTTGCAAGAATTGTCCCTTGATGATTCGAGGTCACTATTTTTCAGCTAATTTAATGTTGTTGCCATTTGATGAATTCGATGTTATTTTGGGTATGGATTGCTTGACACTACATGATGCCGTAGTAAACTGTAAAAGAAAGATTATTGAACTGAAATGTGAAAATGGTGAAATTCTTCGGATTGATTCAGATGAGTCGGGTGAGTTACCTGTTGTGATTTCTTCGATGTCTGCCTAGAGGTGTGTAAGGAAAGGTTGTGAAGCTTATCTTGCTTATGTGTTGAATACAAAAGTATCTGAGTTTAAAATTGAATTAGTGCCGATAGTTTGTGAATATCTAGATGTGTTCCCCAAAGAGTTGCCAGGGTTGCCACTGGTCAGAGAAGTTGATTTTGGTATTGACTTAGTACCAGGGATCTAGCCGATATCTATTGCTTTGTATAGAATGGCTTCGACTGAATTGAAAGAATTAAAAGCTCAGTTGCAAGAGTTGACAGATAAGGGTTTTGCGAGACCGAGTTTTTCACAATGGGGTGCTCCAGTGTTATTTGTAAAGAAGAAAGACGGATCTATGAGACTTTGTATCGATTATCGACAGCTTAACAAGGTGACTATAAAGAACAAGTATCCTCTGCAGAGGATAGATGACTTGTTTGATCGCTTAAAAGGGGCAATGGTATTCTCAAAGATTTATTTGAGATCCGCTACTATCAGTTGAGAGTTAAAGAGTCGAATGTGCCAAAAAATGCTTTCAAGACAAGGTACGGGCATTATGAATTTCTTGTTATGCCCTTTGGATTAACTAATGCCCTTGCTATTTTTATGGACTTGATGAATAGAATTTTCTGACCGTATTTGGACAAATTTGTGGTTGTATTTATTGATGACATTATAATTTATTCCCGAGACAAGGCCGAACATGCCGAGCACTTGAGAACTATATTGCATATTTTGAGAGATAAGAAGTTGTTTGCTAAATTCAGTAAAAGTGAGTTTTGGCTCCGAGAAGTCAGATTTTGGGGACACATCGTTTCAGGTGATGGTATTCAAGTTAATCCCAGTAAGATTTTGACAATTGTTGATTGGAAACCGCCAAGAAATATGTCCGGTTAGAAGCTTTTTGGGCTTAGCGAATATTATCGATGATTTGTTAAAGGATTTTCGATGATTGCTACTCCTATGAAAAAGTTGTTGCAAAAAGATGTCAAATTTGATTGGTCCGAAAAATGTCAGCAAAGTTTTGAGAAGTTGAAGGCATTTTTGACTGAGGCACCGGTTTTAGTACAACCTAAATCGGGAAAAGAATTTGTGATTTATAGTGACGCGTCACTGAATGGATTAGGGTGTGTGTTGATGCAAGAGGGCAAAGTGATAGCTTATGCCTCGAGATAGTTGAAACCGCACAAGAAGAATTATCCGATGCATGATTTGGAATTAGCCGTCATTGTGTTTGCTTTGAAAATTTGGAGACACCATTTATACGGTGAGAAGTGTCATGTCTTTTCTGATCATAAGAGTCTAAAATACTTGATGACTTAGAAAGATTTAAACTTGCGGCAACGGAGATGGCTCGAGTTACTGAAGGATTATGAGCTAGTGATTGACTATCACTCGGGAAAGGCAAATGTAGTCGCAGATGCGTTGAGTAGAAAGACTTTGTTTGCTTTGAGAGTGATGAATACACGGTTGACTTTTTCCGATAATGGTTCGATCCTAGCCGAGTTGAGAGCTAGACAGTTATTCCTTCAACAAATTTGCGAAGCTCAAAAATGTGACAGTGATTTGCAAACCAAAAGAGTTTATTGTGAATCGAGTAGTGATTTAGATTTTCATATCGGATCCGATGATTGTTTAATGTTCTGAGGTAGAATTTGTGTACCAAAAACTGATGAACTTATTCAGAAAATTCTTCATGAGGCGCATAATGGTTGTTTATCCGTAATGTACCGATTTAGGGCGAGTCGAAACAGTGATCTTGGGATCACTAATCCAAGATTTGATAAATTAATTTTCATGTTATATTATGAGTCAGAGCATGATAGTATATGTGCATGATAATTTTGGTGCTTTAATTTTAGCGATTTTATGTGTAATCGCAAAAAAAAGACTAAATCGCATAAAGTGTGAAAGTCCCATTCTATAAGCTAAAGGTACCAAATAGCTATAGATTGATAATTGGAGGTCTTTAAAAGGAAATTAGACCCCCAATATTGGCTTGGCCAGCCATAGACTTCATAGGGGACAAGACTTGACCAAGTTGGTCAAAGTTGGTAATGTTTGGTGGACTAAATTGTTAGTTTAATATTAGAATAAAGAAAAGATGATGTCCATCTTTTTGCTCATCCCTCTCCATCGAAAATAGCAAGCAAAAAGAGGTTTTTGAAAGCTCAAAATTTCAGCAAGCTCTCATCCATTCAAGTAAGTGTTCTAGTGATCTTTTCTTGAAAATAGTTGTACTTTTGGGACCCCTAAAGCTTAAGCTTTCAAATGAGGGGACTATTGTGCAATATGGTGAAAAGTTTAGAGTTTTTCCATGAGAGCTATCATAGTTATTTGCTTCATTTTTATGGAAGAAAATGAGTCTTGGTTGTTAGATGAACAACTCTTGTGAAAGGTGTTGCCATGAAAACACCTAATTGGACCTTGATGAAAAGGTTACAAAATTGTGGTAATTATGTGAAATGTTGAGTTTTGATGATATATATAAGAGTATTAAATGTTTACCTAGGCTTGTTGAAGGTAGAAATGTGATTAGAATTTATTTCTGAGCCTAGGGGCAAAATGGTCATTTTGCCAAAGCCTAAGGGCAAAATAGTAATTTTGCCTAAGCATGATTATTGAAATGCTTTTATTAATGTGGTGATTAAAATGAGCTAAATTGCTATTATAGAGCAAGAAGAACTGAGAATCACCTCGATCGGGAAAGAACAAAGTCTCGAACTAAACCGCCGAGTTAGCTCATTTTGAAATCGAGATAAGTTTGTATGTGATTAATGCAACATTTATGTTAGCATAATTGAGAATACTTGATATCATATTGATGCATGATACTCTATTAAATCGATGTTGAATGAGATGTTGAAGTCCTAGTGGACCATGTTAATATGAAAATGCTATCATCGAGATATGAAATAGATAAGGTCCCGTATAAGACCATGTCTGGGACATGGCCTCGACACCGAGTTGAGATCTCGTATAAGACCATATCCGGGATATGGCTTCGGTAATGAATATGAAAATCGTATAAGACCATATCTGGGATACGGCATCGATACTTGATGTGAAAGTCCATATAAGACCATATCTGGGATATGGCATTGGCATTTAGAAGTGACTCCATGTAAGACCACCTCGAGGATGTGGCATTGGCTTTGTCCCTACATTAATGACGTTGAATATGCGTCTTTGACTATCCCTAGTGATTAAAGGGATAAGTAGACGAGTTTAGCAGTAGAAATGAGATTTGTACTAAAGTCATATGAATGAGTGAATAGAGGTACTCGTGAATGAGTCACGAAGAAACGATTACGACATGTGGCACGGTATGTGCTAAATAAGGGAAATTGTGAGTAAGTATGGCAAGAAGCCAATGACTTATGTATGGTTAGTTAATGTCATGGATAGATTATTTTATGAGCTTATTATTGCTATTTATATCCATGCAAACTTACTAAGATTTATGCTTACCCCTTTCATTGCTCTTTCTCCTTGTAGTATTGCCAAGATAACTCGAGGAACGAGGACGTAGGAGCTCGGAAAATCACACTATCGACACCACTTTGGTATAACAATTTAGACTTATTTTGAGTATGGCATGTATAGGACTCGAGTATTTTGTTAGGTCATAATTGTTGGCCAAAGTGTTGGCTTGTAAGGTATTAAAGTCTTCTTTTTGTAATGATCTATTAAGTTAGGCCGATACTTGGGAAACTCTTATGCTTAATGAAAGTGATTTTCTTGAAGTGTATGCCCTTGTGTATGGTTGTTGAATTGAGTACTTAGATATGCCTTTGGGTTATGAATTATGTTGAATTGGATTGGAGTTTGTATGTGTGCAATGTAGGGTGGCAAAGGGCTTGGTAGATAGCCTGCTAATTGTCCACATGGGTAGACACACGGGGGTGTGTCTAGACCGTGTGGGAGGCACGGCTAGCACATGGGCGTATGCTCAGGTCGTGTGAAGTCTGCACCTTGCACTTGGAATTTAAATCGTCACACGACTGAATCACACGGACGTGTGTATATGCCGTGTGGATAAGCCAGAATGCCAAGGTTTGGCATACGGGTCAGGGCCACGGGCGTGCCAAGGCCGTGTGAATTTAGGCAGTGTCGACCACGGGTGAAAGACACGGGCATGTCTTAGGGGCACTGTAACATCCTGATTTAGGGCCTAGTCGGAATAGTGGTGCGAGGCCACAAATCTGAGGTATATGTATGAGTTTTTAAGGTTTATGCTATGTTTGCATGTTAGTGTGAAAGTTTCATGAAGCAATTTTGTTAAATTGCGGTTGAATTATCCAAAAGGACTAAATTGCAAAAGTTGCAAAATGTGAAATTCTAGAAGCTAATTGTATGAAATAGCTTTGGATTATCAATTAGAGGTCCTTAAATAGTAAACTTCCCAAATTCTAATTTTTGGACAAAAATGGGCATGAGTGGATGGTATTGGAAAAGTTTGACTAAGGGGCATTTTGGTCATTTGTCAATTAAGTGATTAAAACGGGAAAAAGATGATAGAATTTCATTCATCTTCTTCTCCAAGCTGCCAAAATTTGAAGGGAGCCATTGTTAGGGTTCTTCAATTTTTCAAGGTTGCTAGTAAGTGCATCCAAGCCCCGTTTTTAATATTCTTCGTATTTTTGAAGTCCTAGTAACATGAGTAAGCTATTTTTAGCTATATGTTGAGCTAGGATTGATGTTCAAAAATGAAACCATTTATGACTTGCATGTATTTTGATGTTTTATGGAAGAATATGAAAGCTTGATGAAGTAGAAACATCTTTTGCTAAGTGAATTCCATGAAAAATGCATGTAGGGACTAGTTTGTAAAAGTCTTGAGATTGGTCATACATGAGTGATTTAGTGAGAATTGATGATTGCCTTAGTTGAGTAAATGATTCGGCTAAGCATGAAAGGCTAGAAAGTTGAATGAAAATCACTTTACGAGCCTTGGGACAAAAGTGTAAATATGAGAAAGTTTAGGGGCAAAATGGTAATTTTGCTAAAGTATGAGATAAGGGTCAATTTAGTCAATGTGTGTATTGAACGGGTTGATTTATCATTTTAGATCAAGAAAGACGAAGCCCAGATCATAACCGAGACAAGGGCAAGGTCGTGGACTGAATTGCACATCTCCATACTTTTTGAGTACCGAGGTAAGTTTACGTATGAATGATGCATTTATGCATATACATTGTTAATGCTAGCTAATGTGTAGCATGATTGAGAACCTATTCAATTCTAGTGGAATGAATGAGATAGTAATTGTGAATGGATGAATGTATTACAAGTAGACATGTGAATGTGTAGTGATAATGCTTGATAGTGGGCTAAGTGCGATACCACCTTGATACTTAACAATGATGGGTTGTGTGCGATACTATTGTTAAGCATATTATTTAGTGAGCTATGTGCGGAATCACTATAATTATCCTTTGTGGTAGGCTATGTGCGATACTACCTTATGATCTAATTGTAGTGGGCTAAGTGCGAAACCACCGAGTAATTTAGCTGTGTGGATGTATTATTGAATAATAATGATGTTTTGTATTTTGAGTAAATGTGATATTGAGTGCAAGGGTGCATGTCAATGATTATGAGTATGTGACTCATGATGTGTTGGATATGTGGTAAGGGATAGAAAGAGTAAGCATAGTAATGGATGTGAATTACATATGTTAGTATAATGCTAATTATTGTTTAGCTTATACTAAAATGCTTAAATTGTTTTTGTGTAAACTTACTAAGCTTAAAGCTTACTCCTTTCTTTTCCCTTGTCTTATAGAGAACAAGGATTGAATCGTGTTACGCGGATTAATTGGAAGATCGCCCATACTATCAGCACACTCCGGTACATTAGACTTAATGTTTTGTATATGGCATGTATAGAGGCTAGAAACGTTAGGGTATTTTGTTATTTTGGCTAAGATGTGTTGGCCTTTAGATGGATAATCTATTTTGTATAATGCGATAGTTGATGGGTACATTATTATATGAAAAGATGTATTTATCCATGTAAGATTGTGTTTCAAAATGAGTTGGCTATTGATGTGTTGAATGAGTACATGTTGTGTATGCTAGAGGGGTGAGAAGGGCTTGACAAATAGCTTTGTTCTTGTCCATGTGGGTAGACACACGGGCGTGTGTCTAGGCCATGTGTGACACACGGTTCACCCATGGGCGTGTGACTTGGCCGTGTTTCCCTGCATGTTAGCATTTTAAGTCGAGAATAGACCACGGGCAGCTTACACGCGCGTGTGCCTAGGCGTGTAAAGTGGTCGATGTTCACCACGGGTGGAGAACACGGGCGTGTCGAGCCATGTGAATTTAGTCGATGTCGACCACGGGTGGAAGACACGGGCATGTCTTGAGGGCACACGGCGTGTCCCATTCCACATGGGCGTGTGACTCTTGTCTAAGTGAAAGAAATTTTAAGATCGATAAAGTTTCTCAGTGAGAGCCTCTAAGCTCTCGCATGTATGTTTAAGACCTCGTGGGTCCTTAATGTGGTAGTTGTGGTAGCTATTGAGAGTAGTCATGTTGAGCCTAAGTGGCGATCAAGTGGTTTTAATTCGGTAATGCCTCGGGCCCGATTCCTGTGTAGAATACAGTGTGGGTGTTACATTTAGTGGTATCGAGCTATGGTTTAGTCAGTTCTAGGACTACCGTAGCGGCTGTAAGAGTCTAGCTATACATGCCATAAGTGTACAATGATAGTGTGGTGGTTTTTGATGATTTTAAACCTTGTTTTATATAGTATATGGATCTCGATCAATCAACTACTGATGAAGCAGCTAGTAATGCGCCGGCTCCTGCACAAGAAATCGCGCCTGTTGAGAGTGAACCCTAGGTTAGGGGTCAAGGGGAAGAGGCTCGGTAAGCCTTTCTCCAGATGATGAGTAATTGGTACTCAGATTATGTTCGAATGAACCCTAATGCTCAACCTCCTCCACCTCCTCCTATACCTCAGCCAATTCCAGTGGCTCCTCAAGGTATTGATGTAGTGAGGATATCGAAACCCCCGGTGGATAAGATTAGGAAACACGGGGCTGAAGAGTTTAGAGCTAAGGTAGATGATGACCCCGATAGGGTAAAGTTCTGGCTAGAGAACTCAATGAGAGTATTCAATGAACTCTCTTGTACACCTGAAGAAAACCTGAAGTGTGCTGTATCTTTGCTGAGGGACTCGGTATACCATTGGTGGAAGACATTGACGTCGGTAGTCCCGAAAGAACGGGTGACGTGGGACTTCTTTCTGGAAGAGTTCCGAAAGAAGTATATAAGCCAGCGGTTTACTGATCGGAAACGAAAAGAATTCCTTGAGTTAAAGCAAGGAAGAATGACAGTAGCAGAATATGAGCGCGAATTTGTTAGGCTTAGGAAGTACGCGCAAGAATGTGTGTTGACGGAGACCATCTTGTGTAAAAGATTCGAAGATGGACTGAACGAGGATATTAAGCTCCTAGTGGGTATTTTGGAGTTGAAAGAGTTTGTGGTGTTGGTTGAAAAGGCAAGTAAGGTCGAGGAGTTGAGTAAGGAAAAGAAAAGGGCTGTGAGTGAAGCCCGAGATGCGAGAAAACAACCGATGGGCATATCATATCAAGCCCAGTCGAAAAGATCCAAGGAAGTGAATCCTTGGATGACAGCACCAGTGGGATATTTACATCGAAACTTGGACAACACTCGTTCGGGTTCGAGAGTCCAAGCCACCTCGATGGAAAGTGTGTGCAATCCGAAGAACAAATCGGAGTGTCCAAGTTGTGGTAGGTATCATACCGGAGAGTGTTGGGGAAATAACCGAAGTTTTCATAAGTGTGGTTCCCCTGACCATTTTATCCGAAATTGCTCCGAGAGGGATGATAAGGAAGAGAAGCAAGAGACAAGACCTAGCGATGTGTCTGCAAGGGGTAGACCACCAAGGAACCCGGGAGGTGGGACTAGTGGTAGAGGTGCGTCCAAAGACTCTGCTGTGAGACCGGAGGGTCGGGCACCTACGAGGACGTATGCCATTCACGCTCGCGAAGAGGCATCCTCCCCAGATGTAATAACGGGTACTTTTTCTCTTTTTGACACCTTTGTTATTGCTTTAATAGATCTAGGGTCTACTCATTCTTATATTTGCATGAGATTGGCATCTAGTTTGAGTATGACCGTTGAGTTTACGGATATTGTGGTTAATGTGTCAAACCCGTTAGGTAAGCATGTGTTAGTGGACAAGGTGTGTAAGAATTGCCCTTTCTTGATTAAGAGTCATTGCTTTCCGGCAAACCTTATGTTGTTGCCGTTTGATGAGTTTGACTTAATTCTTGGCATGGATTGGTTGACTACCCATGATCTCTTAGTGAACTGGGGTAGTAAGTTTATCGAATTGAAATGTGAGAATAGAGATGTTGTTCGGGTTGAATCAGGTGGATCGGATAGTCTACCAGTGATGATTTCTTCCCTAGTGGCTGAGAAATGTTTGAGAAAAGGGTGTGAGTCCTATCTCGCCTTTATTTTGAATACTCAAGAGGTTGGAGTAAAGTTTGATACAGTGCCTGTGGTATGTGAGTATCTGGATGTATTCCCGGAAGAGTTACCCGGATTACCTCCAGTGAGAGAGGTCGAGTTTGGAATTGAGTTAGTTCCGCGAACGGCACCTATTTCAATTGCTCCATATAGGATGGCACCTTTAGAGTTGAAAGAACTGAAGGTTCAGTTGCAAGAGTTGACAGATAAGGGTTTTGCAAGACCGAGCTACTCACCGTGGGGTGCTCCGGTACTATTTGTGAAAAAGAAAGATGGGTCTATGAGGTTGTGTATAGACTGTAGGCAACTTAACAAAGTGACGGTGAAGAATAAGTATCCCTTACCAAGGATTGATGATCTTTTTGATCAACTGAAAGGAGCTACAATGTTCTCCAAGATCGACCTGAAGTCTGGTTATTACCAGTTGAGAGTGAAAGAGCAAGATGTGTTGAAAACTGCATTTCGAACAAGGTATGGCCATTATGAGTTTTTAGCCATGTCATTTGGTTTAACGAATGCACCTACGATTTTTATGGATTTGATGAACCGTGTCTTCCGACCGTATGTGGATAAGTTTGTAGTTCTATTCATTGACGACATATTGATCTATTCTCAGGATGAGAACGATCATGAGGAATATTTGAGAATTTTCTTGCAAACTTTAAGGGATAAGCAGTTGTATGCTAAGTTTAGCAAGAATGAGTTTTGGCTCCGAGAGGTCGGATTCCTAGGACACATTGTGTCGGGTGACGGTGTCAGAGTTGACCCGAGTAAGATATTGGCTGTTGTGGATTGGAAACAGTCGAGGAACGTGTCAGAAGTCAGAAGCTTCTTGGGGTTGGCAGGATATTACAGACGTTTCGTAAAGGGGTTCTCTATAATTGCTACTTTGATGACAAAATTGTTGCATAAGGATGTCAAGTTTGATTGGGCTGAGACATGTCAACAGAGTTTTGAGAGATTGAAAACATTGTTGACTGAGGCGTCGGTTTTGGTTCAACCAGAATCAGGGAAAAAGTTCATGGTTTTTAGTGACGCGTCGTTTAATGGTCTCGGTTGCGTGTTGGTGCAAGAGGGTAAGGTAGTCGCTTATGCATCGAGGCAGTTAAAACCGTACGAGAAGAATTATCCGACTCATGATTTGGAGTTGGCTGCAATTGTTTTTGTGTTAAAGATTTGGGGACATTATTTATACGGTGAGAAGTGTCGAATCTATACGGATCACAAGAGTTTTAAGTATTTGATGTGTAATATCCCAAAATTAGGGGTTTGTATTTTTTGCATAATTACATGTTGTGCTTGCTCAGCGGGTTATTTGAGGGTGTTTAGGGGTTCTAGGGAGTCCTGGGTTCGAGTCCAAGCTCTGGAAAAATTTTGGTTTTTGGGTCTTTAGTGGAGAGGGCTGTTGGAAGCCGGACTTATGTAAATTAAAGTGTGTTTTGCTAACACAAGTTGAGAACATGGTGGAGTGGTGTGGCGTCAAGTGAAGAGCATGGAGTGAAGGGGTTCGAATCCCACAGGTTGCAAATAAGGGATTTTATTTTATGCTTTGGGAGAGGAGGAAGCAGAGTTGGGATCAAACTCTACAAGGTTGGTTGGAGACTTGGTCAAATAATTCAAATGGGTGAAGGAGAGAAAGTGTAGGAGAGAAAGGTGGAGAAAATCAAGGAAGTGGAGTGTGTGGAGGTGTTGGCCGAATGTGGGGAAGTGAATAGGGAAATTTGGCCAAAGGTTAGTAGTGTAGGGAGTGCATTTTCGGTTGATGTTGTGAGAGTGTGCTGAATCCCTTTGGTCTTTCTTGTGAGTTTTGCATTTTGGGGTTTTAGTTCACCATCATTTCGGGTCTTTTTTTGCTTTTCTGACTTATACCGATTTCACTTTGCTTTCATCTCTTTTTCTTCCTCTTGCATTCTTCCGCTAAGTGCCGAATTCAACCTTATTCCCTCTTCTTTTCTGCATCCTTTTGTTGTGGTCGCTCGAGGAACAAGTGCCTCTTTCCTCCATCTTCTTCCCTTCATTCCATAATTGTTTGTTATCCTTTGCTGCTGAATCTTCCTTTCCTATTCAGTTCTTCTCTGGTTGCAAGGTAACGTTTTCTTTCCCCTTTATTTTTTTTGCTTTTCTCTCTTTTCTCTACTAAAGCCGAAACACTCAGTCTTAACTCTTTATTGTCTAGGTCGAATCTATTTACTTTTCTCCATCTCGAATCACGTTTGTTCTCTTTTGTGAGAGCCAAAACCCCTTGTTGGACAACTGTCAATTTTGTGGTACTTTGGTAAGGGTAAAGAAACTCAAACGCTTTATGACTACATTCTTATGAAGATGTTCTTGTGACTGCTTGGGTAGGAAATTCGGTCTCTCTCTCTTTGATGTTCTTGTGACTGCTTGGGTAGGAAATTCAGTCTCTCTCTTTCTCTATGGAGACCGAATGTTGGATGTTGTCTAACACGCTTTTGTTCTTCAAAACAATGTTGGGGTCTTGATTTCCGTAGTCAAGGGATAGGGCCAAAAACTTGGTACACTGAAGGCGATCGCATTGTGGTAAGTGGAGTTAGCCTAGTAAGTGTTTCTAATTACGTTTATCAAAGTGGAGACTAACCTGTTGTCAACTATCACTATAGGTGTTTTGGAAGCGTTGGAAAACACAACTCGTAATCAGGTGTGTAATCTCACACCATTGTTTGTGATAATGTGATGTTCTGTGATTTGGGCATAAGCCGAAATACCGAAAAGCTGGAGCATCGGCAACCGAGGCACTCGAGCGTGCGAGCGCTCGTAGTGATAAATCGAGCCACTAGTGATGGCGGTAGATCGTTGAGAGTGTCACGAACACTCTCGCGAATCTGAGGCCGTAATGGGCCTTATCGAGCCAAAACGGGCTAAGTGGGCCCAATGGGCTCATGGGCCCACATGAGCAAGACCGATGGAAAATTTTTGAATAACTGATGCAGCTGCGAAGCCTGCAAAACCGAGGCTGAAAACGAGCAGAATGGGCCACACGAGCGTGGGGGCCCGTTTGGGCCAAAATTAGACTTTAGGCCCAACTACTCCATTTTGACCAAAAAGGGAACTTGTGTCACTCGAGGCGACAGTGGGCCTCCGGAAAGGCCGTTAGGTGGCCAAATTATCGAAGTACCCCTAGAGGGTAAATTATCGTTATACCCTTAGTGGGTAAATTACTAAAATACCCTCGGCGGGTAAAGTTACCGGAAATACCCTTAAAGGGTGAAATAACTGAAATGCCCTTGTTGGGTGAAATTACTGGAATACCCTTGAGGGGTAAATTACCGTTTTACCCCCTATCGACCAAATGACCATTATACCCCTAGTGGTAGATCTAGTGTTGTATGCGTACCATGTTTAATTGTTTGTGAGGGTAATTTATGTCATACATCATTTTATTATGTCACTGCACGTTGCATTGGTTTGGGTTATGCTTATGGAGGAAGTACTGTACTGGTTGCTATGCCACGTTATACTGATTTTAGTGGCTCACCACGATATCTGTATATCGCGCTTTTTGCTGCGTTGATATTAGCTAAATGCCCGCACTTTTGGTGTGTAGGGCTGGGTGGGTTAACTTGGTCGCCACATGGTGTGTAGGGCTGGTACGGGTGGTGTGATGGTTGGATTGGGTTGGGCTGCATTTTTGTTTGCACTACCATGATTTTGGGGCTAAGGCCCGAATCGATCTTCGCATGGGCTTGGGCCTGCATCGTGGATCGTGATGAGAGGATTACACATTGAGTTCTTGTAACTCACCCCTTTCTCTTAACCGTACAGGTAATCCCTAGCGTTAGAGGATTTGGAGCCGTGGAGGACTCGGAGGTGTCCATGAGTTGAATTTGCTTCCTAACGAAACTTAGTAAATTCGGTTTTAATTTATTTTATGTTATTTTTCTGGGTTAATATTTTGTGTAATAAGGCCATTGGATTTTTTTTTCTTTGTAAACATTCATTTGGTAATTCTGCTAGTTATAAATTGTTAATCGGTTAATCACGAATTTTTAAAACAGTAACAACCGTTTTCAAAATATCACGTTTCCGCAATTCATTAAGTCAGATTTCTGTAATAAACAAGTTTTCTTCGAAAATAATAATAATAATAACATCTTTCCAGAAATGCACTTTAAGCAAATCTTGTTTTACAAACAATGAAATTTAGAATTTCAAAAAGGAAACAAGGTTTTACAAATGCTTACCTTTTAATCAACCTTTTGATGTGACATGCTAGATCCGGCCATAACGTCTAGGCCAGGTTTGGGGTGTTACATTTAATGGTATCAGAGCCAGGTTGCAAAACTCGGCTGTGGAATGGGTTTGAAATTTTTTTCCAAATCTGTTTAAACTTTGGTCTAGGAAAAGTGTTAGTGTTATTGGAAGTATGGCACACCGAGTCTCCGGCACCAAATCCGTAAGTTCTCTGATCTTATACTTGGTTATATGCTATAGTGACTGTACTGAAAAGCTACTAGGGATAGTAGTAGTATACCGAACCCTTAGTTAGGGAAACTGGGACTATAGAAACTGAAACTTTAGTAAAACTGATCTGCGAAAACTACTCATATTACTGTTCATTCATAAAACATTTGTTAATAATTACATGAACGATAAGCTAATGCATAAAACTCTTAAATAGATTAATACGTTACACCGATATGAGTACAAGAGGACGCGAACGGGGTACACGTGGCCGTGGTAGAGGCCGGGGTGCTAGAGCTGGATCCTCAGCATCAGGGCATATGCCCGAAAGAGAGGCGCCGGCATCGCCAATAACTGAGACGGGGTCTCATGACCGAACCGGAGGGGATGATGCTTTGTCTCAAGCAATGCTACGGGTTTTGGAGAGATTGGCTGGAGCGAGTACTGGGTCGATGGCCCGAGGGTCAATTTCTAAGCAGCTCCGGTCAAATGGGGAGGAAATCTTTAGGGGCATCTCTGGTGTAGCTCCCAATGTAGTAGAATACTTGTTGGAGGCGGTTGAGCAGATCATGGATGACCTAGATCAGCATGAAGGAAACGTAAACCGAAAGGAGCAGTGTCTTTACTACGAGATGAGGTATATCAATGGTGGCTGACAGTGAGGGAAGGCACGCAGGCTGACCGTGTAACATGGGATTTCTTTAAGACGGCCTTCCAGGGGAAGTATGTCGGGGCAAGTTATGTGGACGCCCGGAGAAAGGAATTCTTGAATCTGGTTCAGGGGAATAGGTCTGTGGCAGAGTATGAGACGGAGTTCCTGCGCTTGAGCCGGTACGCTCGGGGTATAATTGCAACAGAATATGAGCACTGCGTGTGGTTTGAGGATGGTCTTCGGGATGAGTTGCGGGTACTGATAGCCCCGCAGAGGGAAAGAGACTTTGTTGCCCTGTTCGAGAAGGCTAAGATTGCCGAAGATGTGAAACGCTCTGAGCGTCAAAATCGTGAGAAGGAAAGGGGCAGGAATAAGAGAGATTTTAGGCCTTCAAGTTCTTCAGATGGATTTCATAAGAGGCCTAGATTTAATGGGCCGGTCTGAACTGGAGTTTCGATGGTTACTGGCAGACCGCAGCCTTGCGCTATGTGCGGGTTATCTCATCAAGGTGAATGTTGGAAGAGGACTGGGACGTGTTTCAGATGTGGGTCTAGAGATCACAGGGTTAGGGACTGTATGCAGAGGCCGGGTCAGATGAAAGCTGCGAGACAGGAATATGTTCAGCCAGGGAGAGGTGGTCAACAGCCACCGAGAGGCCGTGGTCTAGGCCGAGGGGGAAATGGGTATGGACGAGGTCGCGGAGCATTGAGCAGAGGTGCTGGTAACACAGAGGCGAGACAGCCAGGGTTGGTTTATGCTGCTAGGTGACGTGAGGATGGTGACGCACCTGACGTCATAACTGGTACGTTCCTCATTCATGATGTACCATGTATTGCTTTAATTGATATTGGGTCGACGCACTCGTATATTGCATGTACTGTGTCTGAAACTTTGGGTATACAATTCGAACTTGCTGATAGAGAGATGTCGGTGATTAGTCCTTTAAGACAGTCTGTAGTAGTGAATACATTGTTTAGAGATGTGCCTCTAGAGGTTCAAGGGGTTGTCTTTCCGGCAGATTTGATGGAACTGCCGTTTGGCGAGTTTGATCTCATTCTGGGCATGGATTGGTTGGTGAAACACCGTGCGAATTTGGATTGCACTGCTAAGCATTTGGTATTGAAGACTTCAAAGGATGAGGAGGTGATCGTGATAGGGGAGCAGAGGAACTATTTGTCCAATATGATCTCAGCATTAAGGGCCGAGAAGCTGGTTTGCAAAGGTTGTGAGGCGTTCCTAGCTTATGTCAGCACATCTGAGGTTAAGAGTTTATCTGTTGGGGATGTCAAGACTGTAAAGGAGTTCCTGGATGTATTTCCTGAAGAGCTTTCGAGATTGCCTCCAAACTGCGAGGTCAGATTCGGCATTAAGCTTTTACCAGGAACGGCTCCGGTGTCCATCGTCCCTTATAGGATGGCACCAAAGGAGCTGGTGGAATTAAAGGCTCATATTCAAAAGCTTTTGGATCGAGGATTTATCAGGCCGAGTGTGTCTTCGTGGGGAGCACCGGTATTGTTCGTAAAGAAGAAGGATGGGTCAATGCGCATGTGTATTGACTACCGTCAATTAAACAAGCTAACGGTTAAGAACAAGTATCCTCTACCAAGGATAAATGATCTGTTTGATCAGCTGCGAGGAGCTTCGGTTTTCTCTAAAATAGATCTAAGGTCAGGGTACCATCAGTTGAGGGTTAATGAAGCAGATGTGTACAAGACTGCATTCTGAACTCGTTATGGACATTACGAGTTTCTGGTCATGCCGTTTGGGTTAACAAATGCACCAGCTACTTTCATGGATATGATGAACCGGGTCTTCCAACCCTACCTAGACCGGTTCGTGGTGGTGTTCATAGATGATATTCTGGTGTATTCAAGAACTGATGAGGAGCATGATTCACATCT
The DNA here is from genome assembly GCA_025698515.1 of Gossypium sturtianum. Lineage (NCBI taxonomy): Eukaryota > Viridiplantae > Streptophyta > Magnoliopsida > Malvales > Malvaceae > Gossypium > Gossypium sturtianum. The sequence goes on from CM046945.1 coordinate 133,974,437, forward strand.
CCGGGTTGTTCTACAGATATTGAGGGAAAAACAACTCTATGCCAAATTCAGCAAGTGCGAGTTTTGGTTGCGAGAGGTGACATTTTTGGGGCATGTCGTGTCTGCCGAGGGGATTAGGGTTGATCCTCGGAAAGTTGAGGCCGTATTGATTGGAAGCCACCGAAGTTAGTATCAGAGATTCGAAGTTTTCTGGGTCTAGCCGGGTACTACAGACGGTTCGTTGAGGGGTTTTCATTGATTGCTGCACCCCTAACTAAGCTACTGCGTAAGGGGGTACCGTTTGTTTGGACGGATAAACAGTAGGAGAGTTTTGAAAAGTTGAAAAATATTCTGACTGAAGCTCCGGTATTAATTCAGCCAGAGGCGAGAAAAGAATTTGTTGTCTATTGTGATGCGTCGCACACGGGCTTGGGTTGTGTGCTGATGCAAGAAGGGAAGGTGGTGGCTTATGTGTCTCGTCAGCTTAGGCTGCACGAGGTGAACTACCCCACTCATGACTTGGAATTAGCTGCAGTAGTGTTCGCACTAAAGATATGGAGACGTTATTTGTATGGGGAGAAATCGATCATCTATATCGACCATAAAAGCCTTAAGTATCTCCTTACCCAAAAGGAGTTGAATCTTAGGCAATGGAGGTGGATAGAGTTGCTGAAGGATTATGATTGCTCGATCGAGTATCATTCGGGAAAAGCCAGTGTAGTAGCAGACGCACTGAGTCGTAAGGTGGTAATTGATCTAAGAGCAATGTTTGCTCGTCTTAGCCTATTTGAGGATGGAAGTTTGTTAGCAGAACTGCAAGTAAAACCGACTTGGATCAGTTAGATTAAAGAAAAGAAGATGTTGGATGAGTCGTTGGTTTCTCGTTTCCAACAGGTGAAGAAAGGAGAGACTGAGGATTTTGGGCTGAATAGTGAAGGGGTGTTATGTTCCTGTGGAAGAGTTTGTGTACCGAGGGACTCTGAGTTAAGACAATCGATTCTACGGGAGGCACATAGTAGCCCATATGCTATGCATCCCGGTGGAAACAAATTATACCGAGATCTACGTGAACTGTATTGGTGGCCAGGACTTAAGCGTGAGGTGACGGATTTCGTAAGTAAGTGTCTGACATGCCAGCAAGTGAAGGTAGAGCATCAACTACCTTCTGGATTACTGCAACCGGTGAAAATTCCACTCTAGAAATGGGAGAGAATAACCATGGATTTTGTTAGTGGGCTACCCCTGACGCCTACCAAGAAAGATTCGGTATGGGTAATTGTGGATCGGCTGACCAAATCTGCCCACTTCATACCGGTTCGCACCGATTACTCATTACCGAAATTGGCAAAGTTGTATGTGGCGGAGATTGTAAGGTTGCATGGGGTGCCAATGTCTATCATCTCGGACAGGGATCCTAGATTCACATCACGATTCTGGAGAGTGTTACATGAAGCTCTGGGTACAAGGTTAGATTTCAGCATAGCATTCCATCCGCAGACTGATGGTCAGTCGGAGAGGGTAATACAGATTCTGGAAGACATGTTGAGAAGCTATGTGATTGACTTCAAGGGCAGTTGGGAGGACTATTTACCGTTGGCAGAATTTGCTTATAACAACAGCTACCAAGCCAATATTCAAATGGCACCTTACGAGGCATTATATGGTCGTAGGTGTCGTACCCCTACTTGTTGGACAGAATTGGGTGAGCGGCGACTGTTGGGTCCAGAACTGATTTCTGAAACTGAAGAGAAAGTGAAGTTGATACGGGGTCGGTTAAAAGAAGCATTGGACAGGCAGAAGTCATATGCAGCTCTAAAGCATAAAGAAATCGAGTACTCGGTGGGAGATTTTGTCTTCTTGAAAGTTTCAGCCTGGAAGAAGATTCTGAGGTTTGGGCGGAAGGGCAAGTTAAGCCCTAGATTCATCAGACCTTACCGGGTATTAAAACGTGTTGGACCGGTCGCCTATCAGCTGGAGTTGCCTTCTGAGTTAAACCGAATACATAATGTATTCCACGTCTCTATGCTGAGACGCTACCGTTCTGATCCTTCTCATATAGTACCAGTGGAGGAGATCGAGATAAGATCTGATCTGACATTTGAAGAAGAACCTGTGCAAATTTTGAACCGTGATGTTAAGGTGCTGAGAAGGAAATCTGTTCCGTTAGTCAAGGTGCTATGGCGTAATCACGGATCAGAGGAAGCCACATGGGAGCCTGAGGAGGCAATGCGACACCAATACCCTCATCCCTTTTGATCAGGTAAATTTCGGGGCCGAAATTTCTTTAAGGGGGTAGAATTGTAACATCCCAAATAATTCATGTTGTGCTTGCTCAGCGAGTTATTTGAGGGTGTTTAGGGGTTCTAAGGAGTCCTGGGTTCGAGTCCAAGCTCTGGAAAAATTTTGGTTTTTGGGCCTGTAGTGAAGAGGGCTGTTGGAAGCAGAACTTATGTAAATTAAAGTGTGTTTTGCTAACACAAGTTGAGCACATAGTGGAGTGGTGTGGCGTTAAATGGAGAGCATGGAGTGAAGGGGTTCGAATCCCACAGGTTGCAAATGAGGGATTTTATTTTATGCTTTGGGAGAGGAGGAAGCAGAGTTGGGATCAAACTCTACAAGGTTGGTTGGAGACTTGGTCAAATAATTCAAATGGGTGAAGGAGAGAAAGTGTAGGAGAGAAAGGTGGAGAAAATCAAGGAAGTGGAGTGTGTGGAGGTGTTGGCCGAATGTGGGGAAGTGAATAGGGAAATTCAGCCAAAGGTTAGTAGTGTAGGGAGTGCATTTTCGGTTGATGTTGTGAGAGTGTGCCAAATCCCTTTGGTCTTTCTTGTGATTTTTGCATTTTGGGGTTTTAGTTCACCATCATTTCGGGTCTTTTTCTGTTTTTTTGACTTCTACCGGTTTCACTTTGCTTTCATCTCTTTTTCTTCCTCCTGCATTCTTCTGCTAAGTGCCGAATTCAACCTTATTCCCTCTTCTTTTCTGCATCCTTTTGTTGTGGTCGTTCAGTGAACCGTTAAGCCTCTTTCCTCCATCTTCTTCCCTTCATTCCATCATTGTTTGTTATCCTTTGCTACCGAATCTTCCTTTCCTATTCAGTTCTTCTCTGGTTGCAAGGTAACGTTTTCTTTTCCCTTTATTTTCTTTGTTTTTCTCTCTTTTCTCTACTAAATCCGAAACACTCAGTCTTAACTCTTTATTGTCTAGGCCGAATCTATTTACTTTTCTCCATCTCGAATCACGTTTGTTCTCTTTTGTGAGAGCCAAAACCCATTGTTGGACAACTGTCGATTTTGTGGTACTTTGGTATGGGTAAAGAAACTCAAACGCTTCATGACTACATTCTTATAAAGATGTTCTTGTGACTGCTTGGGTAGGAAATTTGGTCTCTCTCTCTTTGATGTTCTTGTGACTGCTTGGGTAGGAAATTAGGTCTCTCTCTCTTTCTCTGTGGAGACCGAATGTTGGATGTTGTCTAACACGCTTTTGTTCTTCAAAACAATGTTAGGGTCTTGATTTCCGTAGTCAAGGGATAGAGCCAAAAACTTGGTACACTGAAGGTGTTCGCATTGTGGTAAGTGGAGTTAGCCTAGTAAGTGTTTCTAGTTACGTTTATCAAAGTGGAGACTAACCTGTTGTCAACTATCACTATAGGTGTTTTAGAAGCGTTGGAAAACACAACTCGTAATCTGGTCTCACACCATTGTTTGTGATAATGTGATTTTCTGTGATTTGGGCATAAGCCAAAATGCCGAAAAGCCGGAGTATCGGCAACCGAGGCACACAAGCGTGCGAGCGCTCGTAGTGATAAACCAAGCCACTAGTGATGGCGGTAGATCGTTGAGAGTGTCACGAACACTCTTGCGAATCTGAGGCCGTAATGGGCCTTATCGAGCCGAAACGGGCTAAGTAGGCCCAATGGGCTCACGGGCCCACATGAGCAAGACCAATGGAAAATTTCCGAATGACTGATGCGGCTGCGAAGTCCGCAAAATCGAGGCTGAAAACGAGCAGAATGGGCCACACGAGCGTGTGGGCCCGTTTGGGCTGAAATTGGACTTTAGGCCCAACTACTCCGTTTTGACCAAAAAGGGAACTTGTGTCGCTTGAGGCGACAGTGGGCCTCCGGAAAGGCCGTTAGGTGGCCAAATTACCGAAATACCCCTAGAGGGTAAATTACCGTTATACCCTTAGTGGGTAAATTACTGAAATACCCTCGTTGTGTAAAGTTACCGGAAATACCCTTAAAGGGTGAAATTACTGAAATGCCCTCGTTGGGTGAAATTACTGGAATACCCCTGAGGGGTAAATTACCGTTTTACCCCCTATCGACCAAATGACCATTATACCCCTAGTGGTAGATCTAGTGTCGTATGCGTACCCTGTTTAATTATTTGTGATGGTAATTTATGTCATACATCATTTTATTATGTCACTGCACGTTGCATTGGGTTGGGTTATGCTTATGGAGGAAGTATTGTACTGGTGGAAAGATGTTGTGTGGGTTGTTGTGGATAGATTGACAAAGTCGGCTCATTTTATTCCAGTACGTGTTGATTATTCACTGGACAAGTTAGTCGAATTGTATGTTGCAGAGATAGTGAGGTTACATGGTGTGCCTATGTCTATAATATCGGATAGAGATCCGAGGTTTACTTCGAGGTTTTGGAAGAAGTGTCAAGAGGCCATGGTGCGAGGTTAAATTTCAAGATCTTCGCGTTCCATCCACAAACAGATGGTCGATCGAAAGAGTGATTCAAGTTCTCGAAGATATGCTTCGATCTTCGTTTGTTAGAATTCGAAGGTAGTTGGGAGAGGTATCTACCTTTGGTCGAGTTTGCCTACAACAACAGTTATCAGTCGAGCATACAGATGGCACCGTATGAAACTTTGTATGGTCGTAAGTGTCAGACTCCTCTATATTGGACTGAGCTTAGTGAGAAGCGGATCCATGGGGTCGATCTAGTAAAAGAGACTGAGGAGAAGTTGAAAGTAATCTGTAATAGTCTGAAAGTTGCTTCGGACCGACAGAAGTCGTACGCGGATCTGAAAAGAAAATAAATTGAGTTTGAGGTGGGTGACAAAGTGTTTTTGAAAGTGTCCCCGTGGAAGAAAATCATGAGATTTGGACGAAAAGGGAAAATGAATCCGAGATTCATAGGGTCGTATGAGATTACAAATAGAGTTGGGCCAGTAGCATACCGGTTGGCTTTGTCGGTAGAATTGGATAAGATCCATAATGTGTTCCATGTGTCGATGTTGTGACGGTATCGCTCTGATCCTTCGCATGTAATTCCTTCAATGGGAATTGAGATAAGACCGAATATGTCTTATGAAGAGGAGCCGATTAAGATCTTAGCTCGAGAAGTGAAACAGTTGAGGAATAAGAGCATAGCCCTAGTGAAAGTGTTATGGCAGAAACACGGTGTGGAAGAGGCTACGTGGGAACTGGAAGAAAGCATGAGAGAGCAACATCTAAACCTTTTTACTGGTAAGATTTTCAAGGGCAAAAATCTCTAAAAGGAGGGGAGAGTTGTAACATCCCGATTTAGGGCCTAGTCAAAATAGTGGTGCGCGACCACAAATCCGAGGTATATGTATGAGTTTTGAGGTTTATGCTATGTTTGCATGTTAGTGTGAAAGTTTCATGAAGCAATTTTGTTAAATTGCGGTTGAATTGTCCAAAAGGACTAAATTGCAAAAGTTGCAAAATGTGAAATTCTAGAAGCTAATTGTATGAAATAGCTTTGGATTATCAATTAGAGGTCCTTAAATAGTACTTTTCCCAAATTCTAATTTTTGGACAAAAATGGGCATGAGTGGATGGTATTGGAAAAGTTTGACTAAGGGGCATTTTGGTCATTGGTCAATTAAGTGATTAAAAAGGGAAAAAGATGATAGAATTTCATTCATCTTCTTCTCCAAGCTGCCGAAATTTGAAGGGAGCCATTGTTAGGGTTCTTCAATTTTTCAAGCTTGCTAGTAAGTGCATCCAAGCCTCGTTTTTAATATTCTTCGTATTTTTGAAGTCCTAGTAACATGAGTAAGCTATTTTTAGCTATATGTTGAGCTAGGATTGATGTTCAAAAATGTAACCATATAGGACATGCATGTATATTGATTTTTTAGGGAAGAATATGAAAGCTTGATGTAGTAGAAACATCTTTTGCTAAGTGAATTCCATGAAAAATGCATGTAGGGACTAGTTTGTGAAAGTCTTGAGATTGGTCATACATGAGTGATTTAGTGAGAATTGATGATTGCTTTAGTTGAGTAAATGATTCGGCTAAGCATGAAAGGCTAGAAAGTTGAATGAAAATCACTTTACGAGCCTTGGGACAAAAGTGTAAATATGAGAAAGTTTAGGGGCAAAATGGTAATTTTGCTAAAGTATGAGATAAGGGTCAATTTAGTCAATGTGTGTATTGAACGGGTTGATTTATCATTTTAGATCAAGCAAGACGAAGCCTGGATCATAATCGAGGCAAGGGCAAGGTCGTGGACTAAATTGCACATCTCCATACTTTTTGAGTACCGAGGTAAGTTTACGTATGAACGATGAATTTATGTGTATACATTGTTAATGCTAGCTAATGTGTAGCATGATTGAGAACCTATTCAATTCTAGTGGAATGAATGAGATAGTAGTTGTGAATGGATGAATGTATTACAAGTAGACATGTGAATGTGTAGTGATAATGCTTGATAGTGGGCTAAGTGCGATACCACCTTAATACTTAACAATGATGGGCTGTGTGCGATACTATTGTTAAGCATATTATTTAGTGAGCTATGTGCAGAATCACTATAATTATCCTTTGTGGTAGGCTATGGGCGATACTACCTTATGATCTGATTGTGGTGGGCTAAGTGCGAAACCACCGAGTAATTTAGTTGTGTGGATGTATTATTGAATAATAATGATGTGTTGTATTTTGAGTAAATGTGATATTGAGTGCAAGGGTGCATGTCAATGATTATGAGTATGTGACTCATGATGTGTTGGAGATGTGGTAAGGGATAGAAAGAGTAAGCATAGTAATGGATGTAAATTACATATGTTAGTATAATGCTAATTGTTGTTTAGCTTATACTAGAATGCTTAAATTGTTTATGTGTAAACTGACTAAGCTTAAAGCTTACTCCTTTCTTTTCCCTTGTCTTATAGAGAACAAGGATTGAATTGTGTTACGCGGATTAATTGGAAGATCACCCACACTATCAGAACACTATGGTACATTAGACTTAATGTTTTGTATATGTCATGTATAGAGGCTAGAAACGTTAGGGTATTTTGATGTTTTGGCTAAGATGTGTTGGCCTTTAGATGGATAATCTATTTTGTATAATGCCATAGTTGATGGCTACATTGTTATATGAAAAGATTTATTTATCCATGTAAGATTGTGTTTCAAAATGAGTTGGTTATGGATGTGTTGAATGAGTACATGTTGTGTATGCTAGAGGGGTGAGAAGGGCTTGACAAATAGCTTTGTTCTTGTCTATGTGGGTAGACATACGGGTGTGTGTCTAGGCCATGTGTGACACACGGTCAGTCCATGGGCGTTTGACTTGGCCGTGTGTCCCCTGTATGTTAGCATTTTAAGTCAGAATAGACCACGGGCTAGCCACACGGGCGTGTGCCTAGGCCGTGTAAAGTGGTCAGTGTTCACCACGGGTGTGTCTAGGCCGTGTGAATTTAGTCAGTGTCGACCACGGGTGGAAGACATGGGCATGTCTTGAGGGCACACGGGCATGTCCCATTCCTCATGGGCGTGTGAATCTTGTCTAAGTGAAAGAAATTTTAAGATTGATAAAGTTTCGGTAGAGCCTCGGAAGCTCTCGCATGTATGTTTAAGACCTCGTAGGTCCTTAATGTGGTAGTTGTGGTAGCTATTGAGAGTAGTCACATTGAGCCTAAGTGGCGATCAAGTGGTTTTAATTCAATAATGCCTCGGGCCCAGTTCCGGTGTAGAATACGGGTAAGGGGTGTTACAGGCACACGGGCGTGTCCCTAGACCCACACGGGCGTGTGGTCCCTATTTTGTTGAAAAGTTTCTCGATCTCGTAAAAGTTCCCAGAATAGTTTCGATACCTCTCGGAAGTATGTTTAGGGGCCTCCTGGGCCGAGTGTGTGCAAGTGATGGGCTTAAACGAAATCTTATGACCCTGTTCGAGGTGTTTAAGCAAGATTAGTTAGGTAATGCCTCAAACCCTGTTTTGGCTTGAATACGGGTAAGAAGTGTTACATTTATTTGTATCAGAGCTACGGTTTAGTCGGTTCTAGGACTAACGTAGCGTAAGTACGAGTCTAGCTATACATGCCATATGTAAGAGTGTCTGAGTAATGATAGTATGATGGCTCCTGACGTATAAAATTGTGTTTTATGTAGTATATGGATTCTGATCCAGACCGAATTACAGCCGATGATGCTGCGAGTAACGCGCCGGCTCCTGCTCAAGGGACCGCGCCAGCTTATAGTAGACCTGAGACCTTAGGTCAGGGGGAAGAGGCTCGAGAAGCCTTTCTCCACATGATGAGCAACTGGTATACTGAGTATACCCGAGCAAATCCTAACGCTCAACCCCCTTCACCCCCACCGATTCCTCAACCCGCTCCAGTAGCTCCTCAAGTGGTTGAGGTGGTGAGACGATAAAGGCCTCCGGTGGATAAGATTCGGAAGCAAGGAGCCGAGGAATTTTGGGCAAATAAGGACGATGACCCAAAGATAGCGCAATTTTGGCTCGAGAATACCATCAGTGTATTCGGTGAGTTATCCCAAGCCTGAGGAGTGCTTAAAGTGTGCGGTATCTCTCCTAAGAGATTCAGCCTACCGATGGTGGAACACCCTAGTCTCGGTGGTGCCAAGGGAGAGAGTTAGCTAGGAATTCTTCCAAGAGGAATACCAAAAGAAGTACATCAGCCAGAGGTTCATTGACCACAAGAGTAAGGAGTTCTTGGAACTGAAGCAAGGCCACATGTCAATGACTGATTACGAACGGGAGTTCGTAAGGCTTAGCAAGTATACACGGGAGTGCGTGTCTACCGAAGCCGTCATGTGCAAGAGATTCGAGGACGGATTAAATGAAGATATCTGTTTATATGTAGGAGTCATCGAACTAAAGGAATTTGTAGTGTTTGTAGATAGAGCCTGTAAAGCCGAAGAGTTGGCTAATGAGAAGAGAAGAGCTGAGAATGAGTCTCGTGACTCGAGGAAGAGACAACTGAATAAGTCTCACCAATCCTCATCTAAGAAATCGAGGGATTTTACTAATCGATCAGTCACTTCAGCGGGTTTTCAACTTGAAGTAAAGGCAAGCAATTTTCGGGGTCGAAAGGGCAGACCACATCAGTTGCTAGTGTGGGCAACGTTCGACCAAGTAGACCAGAATACCCTCAGTGTGGCAGGCGCCATTTTGGTGAGCGTCGAGCTAATGAGAAAGCTTGTTTCAGATGTGGGTCCTTAGACCACTTTATCAGAGACTGCCCCGAGGTGGACGAGAAAGAGAAGCCTCAGAATGCAAGATCGGGAAGTACTGCTAAGGGAAGACCACTGAGAAACCCGAGAAATGAGATGGGTAGCAAGAGTCCATCTAGAGAGCAAGCTGCTAGAGTTGAGGGTAGAGCATCGGCGAGGACATGACATTCGTGCTCGTGAAGAGGCATCTTCCTCTGACGTAATCATGGGTACCTTTTCTCTCCATAATACTCGTGTTATAGCTTTAATTGATCCGGGATCCACCCACTCATACATATGCATGAAATTAGTCTCTAGCATGAGAATGCCTATAGAGTCTACCGAGTTCATCATAAGAGTGTCTAATCCTCTAGGTAAGTATGTATTGGTTGATGGAGTATGCAAAGGATGCCCTTTGTTGATTAAGGGTCATTTTTTTCCGGTTGATCTTATGCTATTGCCATTTGACGAGTTTGATGTCATCCTTGGGATGGATTGGCTAGTTACGCATGGGGTAATTGTGAATTGTGGGGAGAAGCATATTGAGTTGAAAAGTGAAAATGGGGATTTTATTCGTGTTGAATCAGATAAGCCAGATAGGTCACCAGTAGTGATATCAACTCTGTCGACTCAAAAGTATTTGAGAAAGGGGTACGAGGCTTACCTTGCCTTTGTGTTGAACACTAAAGAGACTGATTTTAGAATTGAGTTGGTACCCATAGTATGCGAGTACCTAGATGTTTTCCCGGAAGAGTTGCCAGGACTACCTCCGGCTAGAGAGATTGAATTTGGGATTGAGTTAGCTCCGGGTACTGCCCCTATTTCTATTGCTCCCTATAGAATGGCTCCAACTGAGCTAAAGGAGCTAAAAGAACAGTTGCAAGAGCTAACAGATAAAGGTTTTGCAAGGCCGAGTTTTTCTCCGTGGGGTGCTCCCATTTTATTCGTGAAGAAGAAAGATGGTTCTATGAGACTATGCATAGATTATCGGCAACTCAACAAGGTAACTGTGAAGAACAAGTACCCATTGTCGAGGACCGATGATCTATTCGATCAATTGAAGGGAGCCACGGTATTTTCCAAGATAGATTTGAGGTCAGGGTACTATCAGCTGAGAGTCAAGGACTCGAATGTGCCGAAAATCGCATTTAGGACTAGGTATGGCCACTATGAATTTTCGGTCATGCCTTTTGGTCTAACGAATGCCCCTGCGATCTTCATGGATTTGATGAATCGCGTTTTTCGGCCATACTTGGATAAATTTTTCGTGGTCTTCATCGATGACATATTGATCTACTCTCGAAATGAGAACGAACACGCCGAGCACTTGAGTACGGTTCTGCAAGTTCTGAGAGATGAGAAATTATATGCCAAATTTAGTAAGAGTGAGTTTTGGCTCAAGGAAGTGGGATTTTTGGGGCACATTATCTCGGGGGATGGAATTAGAGTAGACCCGAGTAAGATTTTGTTGATTGGAAACCATCGAGGAGTGTGATAGAAGTAAGGAGTTTTCTAGGCCTAGCCGGCTATTATAGGCGTTTTGTCAAGGGGTTTTCCATAATAGCTACCCCGATGACGAGACTTTTGCAAAAAGATGTAAAGTTTGAGTGGACAGAAAAGTGCTAACAGAGTTTTGAGAAATTAAAGACATTGTTGACTGAGGATCCGGTTTTGGTGCAACCTGAATCGGGAAGAGAATTTATGGTTTTTAGTGATGCATCCCTGAATGGATTGGGTTGTGTACTTATGCAAGAGGGTAAGGTGATTGCATACGCCTCTAGGCAATTGAAGCCGCACGAGAAGAATTACCCGACTAATGATTTAGAGTTGGCCACACATGTGTTTGCGTTAAAAATTTGGAGACATCATTTATATGGTGAAAGGTGTCAGATTTTCACCGACCATAAGAGTCTAAAATATTTGATGACTCAAAAGGGTTTGAATTTGAGGCAACGAAGTTGGTTAGAGCTGATTAAGGATTATGAATTGGTGATTGACTACCATCCGGGGAAGGCGAACGTAGTCGCCGATGCTTTGAGCAGAAAATCATTGTTTGCACTGAGAGTCATGAGTATTCAGATGACTTTGTTGGATGATGGTTCCATTTTAGCAGAATTGAGGGCTAAGCCATTGTTCCTCCAAGAGATTTTTGAAGCTCAGAAAGATGATAACAGTTTGCAAGCTAAGAGAGTTTTATGTGAGTCGAATGTTGAGTCAGATTTTTGAGTAAATACTGATGGATGTCTGACATTTCGAGGTAGGGTCTGGGTACCCAGAAATGACGAGCTTATTTGTAGAATCTTGCATGAAGCGCATAGCGAATGTTTGAATGTACACCCAGGCAGCACGAAGATGTACAATGATTTGAGGAAATGGTATTGGTGGCTTGGTATGAAGAAAGACATTTCCGAGTTTGTATCGAAATGCCTGATTTGTCAGCAAGTGAAGGCTGAACATCAAGTACCTTCGGGTTTACTTCAGCCCGTTATGGTCCCTGAGTGGAAATGGGACCGCATTACCATGAATTTTGTGACGGGTTTACCGTTGACTCCAAAGAAGAAAGATGCAGTATGGGTAGTGGTTGATAGACTCACAAAGTCAGCCCATTTTATACCAGTGTGAGTCGACTATTCGCTTGATAAATTGGTAGACTTGTACATGTCAGAGATAGTAAGATTTCATGGTGTACCGTTATCGATCATTTCGGATAGAGATCCGAGATTCACGTCACGGTTTTGGAAAAAGCTGCAAGAGGCCTTGGGCACAAAATTGAGTTTCAGTACAGCCTTCTATCCACAAACCGACGGACAGTCGGAGAGGGTAATCTAGATACTTGAGGACATGCTTCGATGTTGTGCTTTAGAATTCCAAGGTAGTTGGGAGAAATACTTACCGTTGGTGGAATTCGCCTACAACAACAGTTTTTAGTCAAGTTTGAAGATGGCGCCTTATGAGGCATTGTATGGGCGTAAGTGTCGAACACCCTTGTATTGGTCAGAACTCAGAGAGAAACAGATACACGGGGTCGATTTGGTTAAGGAAACTGAAGAAAAAGTAAAAGTGATACGTGATTGTCTGAAAGTCGCCTCAGATAGGCAAAAGTCCTATTCAGATTTGAAAAGGAAAGAGATATAATTCAAAGTCGGTGATAAAGTGTTCTTGAAAGTATCACCTTGGAGGAAAGTCCTCAGATTTGGCCGGAAGGGCAAATTAAGTCCGCGCTTTATCGAACCTTATGAAATTACCGAGAGGATAGGACCAGTAGCCTATCGGTTGGCCTTACCACCTGAACTAGAAAAGATTCATGACGTCTTTTACGTATCCATGTTGCGCCGATACCATTCAGATCCTTCACATGTCATTGTACCAACAGAGGTAGAGATATAACCGGACTTGACTTATGGTGAAGAGCCGGTTAAGATTTTGGCGCGAGAGGTTAAGCAGTTGAGAAACAAAAGCATAGCCCTTGTAAAAGTTTTATGGCAAAGGCACGGAATAGAAGAGGCTACATGGGAGCCCGAGGAAACAATAAGAAACCAATACCCCAACCTTTTCACTGGTAAGATTTTCGGGGACGAAAATCCTTAAGAGGGGAGAATTGTAACAGCCCGATTTAGGGGCTAGTCGGAACAGTGATCTCGGGATCACTAATCTGAGATTTTAGAAATTCATTTTCATGTTATATTATGAGTCAGAGCATGATAGTATATGTGCATGAGAATTTTGGTGTTTTAATTTTAGCGATTTTATGTGTAATCGCGAAAAAAGAACTAAATCGCATAAAGTGCGAAAGTTCCATTCTATAAGCTAAAGGTACCAAATAGCTATAGATTGATAATTGGAGGTCTTTAAAAGGCAATTAGACCCCCAATATTGGCTTGGCCGGCCATAGACTTCATAGGGGACAAGACTTGACCAAGTTGGTCAAAGTTGGTGATGTTTGGTGGACTAAATTGTTAGTTTAATATTAGAATAAAGAAAAGATGATGTCCATCTTTGTGCTCATCCCTCTCCACCAAAAATAGCAAGCAAATAGGGGTTTTTGAAAGCTCAAAATTTCAGCAAGCTCTCATCCATTCAAGTAAGTGTTCTAGTGATCTTTTCTTGAAAATAGTTGTACTTTTGGGACCCCTAAAGCTTAAGCTTTCAAATGAGGGGACTATTGTGCAATATGGTGAAAAGTTTAGATTTTTTCCATGAGAGCTATCATAGTTATTTGTTGCATTTTTATGGAAGAAAATGAGTCTTGGTTGTTAGATGAACAACTCTTGTGAAAGGTGTTGCCATGAAAACACCTAATTGGACCTTGATGAAAAGGTTACAAAATTGTGGTAATTATGTGAAATGTTGAGTTTTGATGATAGCTATAAGAGTATTAAATGTTTACCTAGGCTTGTTGAAGGTAGAAATGTGATTAGAATTTATTTTTGAGCTTAGGGGTAAAATGGTCATTTTGCCAAAGCCTAGGGGCAAAATAGTAATTTTGCCTAAGCATGATTATTGAAATGCTTTTATTAATATGGTGATTAAAATGAGCTGAATTGCTATTATAGAGCAAGAAGAACAGAGAATTTGCCTCGATCGGGGAAAGAACAAAGTCTCAGACTAAACCGTCGAGCTAGCTCGTTTTGTAATCGAGGTAAGTTTGTATGTGATTAATGCAACATTTATGTTAGCATAATTGAGAATACTTGATATCATATTGATGCATGATACTCCATTAAATTGATGTTGGATGAGATGTTGAAGTCCTAGTGGACCATGTGAATATGAAAATGCTATCATCGAGATATGAAATAAATAAGGTCCCGTATAAGACCATGTCTAGGACATGGCCTCGGCACCGAGTTGAGATCCCGTATAAGACCATATCTGGGATATGGCTTCGGTAATGAATATGAAAATCGTATAAGACCATATCCGGGATACGACATCGATACTTTATGTGAAAGTCCATATAAGACCATATTCGGGATATGGCATTGGCATTTAGAAGTGACTCCATGTAAGACCACCTCGGGGATGGGGCATTGGCTTCGTCCCTACATGAATGACGTTGAATATGCGTCTTTGACTATCCCTAGTGATTAAAGGGATAAGTAGACGAGTTTAGCAGTAGAAGTGAGATTTGTACTAAAGTCATATGTATGAGTGAATACAGGTACTCGTGAATGAGTCACGAAGAAACGATTACGACATGTGGCACGGTATGTGCTAAATAAGGGCAATTGTGAGTAAGTATGGCAAGAATCCAATGACTTATGTATGGTTAGTTAATGTCATGGATAGATTATTTTATGAGCTTATTATTGCTATTTATATCCATGCAAACTTACTAAGCTTTATGTTTACCCCTTTCATTGCTCTTTCTCCTTGTAGTATTGCCAAGATAACTCGAGGAACAAGGACGTAGGAGCTCAAAAAATCACACTATCGACACCACTTTGGTATAACAATTTAGACTTATTTTGAGTATGGCATGTATAGGACTCGAGTATTTTGTTAGGTCGTAATTGTTGGCCAAAGTGTTGGCTTGTAAGGTATTAAAGTCTTCTTTTTGTAATGATCTATTAAGTTAGGCCGATACTTGGAAAACTCTTATGCTTAATGAAAGTGATTTTCTTGAAGTGTATGCCCTTATGTATGGTTGTTGAATTGAGTACTTAGATATGCCTTTGGGTTATGAATTATGTTGAATTGGATTGGTGTTTGTATGTGTGCGATGTAGGGTGGCAAAGGGATTGGTAGATAGCCTGCTAATTGTCCACATGGGTAGACACACGGGTGTGTGTCTAGACCGTGTGGGAGGCACGGCAAGCACATGGGCGTATGCCCAGGTTGTGTGAAGTCTGCACCTTGCACTTGGAATTTAAATCGTCACACGGCTGAATCACACGGACGTGTGTATATGCCGTGTGGATAAGCCAGAATGCCAAGGTTTGGCATACGGGTCAGGGCCACGGGCGTGCCAAGGCCGTGTGAATTTAGGCAGTGTCGACCACGGGTGAAAGACACGGGCATGTCTTAGGGTCACACGAGCGTGTCCCTAGACCTACACGGGCGTGTGGTCCCTGTTTTGTTGAAAAGTTTCTCGAACTCGTAAAAGTTCCCGGAATAGTTTCGATACCTCTCGAAAGTATGTTTAGGGGCCTCCTGGGCCGAGTGTGTGCAAGTGATGGGCTTAAACAAAATCTTATGACCCTATTCGAGGTGTTTAAGCAAGATCAGTTAGGTAATGCCTCAAACCTTCTGACTTGAATACGGGTAAGGGGTGTTACATTATCTGTGCATCCGGGTAGTACAAAAATGTATAATGATTTGAAGAAATTGTATTGGTGGTCAGGTATGAAACGAGATGTTTCAGAGTTTGTTTCGAGATGTTTGATTTGTCAACAAGTAAAGGCCGAACACCAAGTACCTTCGGGCTTACTTCAACCAGTGATGGTACCCGAGTGGAAATGGGACAAAATTATTATGGATTTTGTAACGGGTTTGCCTTTGACTCTGAAAAAGAAAGATGTCGTTTGGGTCGTTGTCGGTAGGTTGACGAAACCGGCTCATTTTATACCGATACGTACCGGTTACTCACTTGACAAGCTAGCTTAGTTGTACATTGCTGAAATTGTGAGATTACACGGAGTGCCTATTTCTATTATTTCGGATAGAGATCCGAGGTTTACATCTCGATTTTGGAAAAGGTTGCAAGAAGCTTTGGGTGCAAAGTTGAACTTTAGTACCGTATTTCATCCGCAAACCGACGGCCAATCAGAAAGAACGATTCAGGTTCTCGAAGATATGCTTCGTTGTTGTGCTTTAGTCGAATTTGCTTATAACAATAGTTTTCAATCAAGTATAAAGATGGCACCTTATGAGGCATTGTATGGCCGCAAGTGCTGAACACCTTTGTATTGGATCGAGCTTAGTGAGAAACAGATTCACGGGGTTGACTTGGTTAGGGAAACCGAAGAAAAAGTAAAGGTAATCCGTGATTGCTTGAAAGCCGCTTCAGATCGACAAAAGTTGTATGCAGATTTGAAAAAGAAAAGAGATTCAATTTTAGATTGGTGATAAAGTGTTCCTGAAAGTATCTCCGTGGAAGAAGATTCTGAGATTTGGCCGTAAAGGCAAGTTAAGTCCACATTTCATTGGGTCGTATGAAGTTATTGAAAGAATAGGGTCGGTGGCATATCGATTAGGTTTACCGACAGAGTTGGAAAGGATCCACAACGTGTTTCATGTATCTATGTTACGTCGTTATCGATCAGACCATTCACATGTGATTTCTCCAACAGAGGTTGAGATTCGGCCCGATATGACTTACGGTGAGGAACCGATCAAGATTTTGGCTCGGGAAGTTAAACAGTTGAGAAATAAAGGTATAGCCCTAGTAAAAGATTTATGGCAAAGACACGGTGTTGAAGAGGCTACGTGGGAACCTGAGGAAGCTATGCGAAAACAATACCCAAACCTATTTTCTGGTAAGATTTTCGAGGACGAAAATCCCTAAGGGGGGAGAGTTGTAACAGCCCCGATTTTGGGTCTAGTCGGAGCGGTGGTTTCGAGACCACAAATCCGACGTAGTAAAGTTTATTTTTATTACATTTCTATGGTCTACAGTTTTACGAAATGATTTTGTGAAAATTTCGTTCGAAAATTTTAACGTTTGGGCACTCAATTTAGTAAAAATGACTAAATTGTAAAAAGTGCAAAAGTTGAATTCTACTTGTTAAAGGTGCCCAATTTCTATGAGATTTTAAATTAGAGGTCCTTAGTTGGTAATTAGACCATTGGATAAGTTAGTGGACAAAATGGACATGAATAGGTGAAATTTCAAACTTATGCATTAAGGGCATTTTGGTCATTTGGTAAATAAATGAATAAAAAGGGAAAATAAAGCCAAAATCTTTGTCCATCTTCTTCTCCATGTGCGGAAAATTAGAAGGCCACCATAGCTAGGGTTTGCTCAACTTCCAAGCTTGATTGTCCGTACATCCTAGCCCCATTTATAATGCTCTTTACATTTTTGAAGTCGTTATCACTCGATCTATCTATTTTTACCATTAATTTGAGAGATGATTGAGGTCTAGGGTTTGACCCATGTTATACATGTGTGTATTTTGATGATTATGGTAGATTATGCAAGTTTAATGCTAGATAAACAACTTTTGCTAGGTGATTTTTTATGAAAATGTCAAAAGGACCTATTTGTAAAAAGATTTCAAAATGTGTGTAAGAGTGTGATTAAATGAAAAAGTGGGCTGTTATAAGCATAAAGGAGGTTCGGCTAGGCTTGGGTCTTGAAGAAATCGAATAGATTTCATTTTACGAGCCTAGGGGCCAAAATATAAAAATGTCAAAGTTTAGGGGCAAAAATGTAATTTTTCCATAACGTGAGTTTTGGACTGAATTGAGAAATTTGGATAATAAATGATTTAATTTTGCTATTATAGATCAAGAGAAACGAGGTTCGGACCTAGATCGGAGGAAAAACAAGGTGTTTTACAATTAGGTTCATTTCTACTATTTTTGTACCGAGGTAAGTTCATATGTAAATAATGCATTGTTTTATTTATGTTTTAAATGATTTAATATTGTATGAATTATGATTGACTCCTTGGATGTGATTGATAAAGTTTGACAAGTGATAAATCCTAGTTGAACCTTAGGTCATGACATTAGGGTTATTTGAGATTACGTGTAAGACCATATCTGGGATATGGCATCAATATGAGATTTCGTGTAAGACCATAGCTAGGCTATTGGCATCGATAAGAGATCCCATGTAAGACCATATCTGGGATATGGCATTGGTATAGTATTGTGTGTGCGAGATTCCCGAGTATCCTTTAGTATTCCAAGTGGTTTAACGGGAAATTCAACGAGTATGTCAAAGTTGTGAAAGGTTATGATTATGTTGTGAGTTGGTATAGGTACGTACGTAAAACTCATTTACTAATGAGTTTGATATGTGATGAATCCCTCGGTAAGGTTATGAAAAGTTATGATTAGAAGATCTTGATACTATTTATGCCAAGTTCATCATGTTTATTTGTATGATACATGTGAGATTATAATGCTTATTATTTGCATAGGAACTTACTAAGCTATATAGCTTACTCCCCTTTCTTTTCCCTTGTCTTATAGTGTCACCAAGCCAGCTCGGGGATCGGAAACTGCCGGAGATCCATTCACACTATCAACTTAATATTTTGGGTACCAATGATTTTAATATTTTGAGTTATGGCATGTATAGAGACTTGGTCATTTTATTATGTGTCATAATTGATTTAGCCAAATGTGTTGGCTTATGTTGGCTGATAATTCATTTTGTAAATGGCCATTGAAATTGGCTAATATTGGTTTAAGTATATATATGCATATGATGATGCTTTTCATAGATGTGGGAAATTTCATGATTTGGGTTGAGATATATGTGATGTTTGTGTATGATAAATGCTAGCATGTGGATGGGGTGTTGATGCCTTAGTTGTGGCTGATTTGGTTGATGGTATATGTTTGGAATGGTTCTATGTATGTTGTGTAGGTTTGTGCATGGAAGGGTGACAAAATGGCTTGGTAAATAGCCTTATTTTTGTCCACACGGGTAGACACACGAGCGTGTGTCTAGGCCGTGTGTGACACACGGCTTGCCCCATGGGCGATTGTTCCAGTCGTGTTTCCCCTGCACCTTAATTGTTGCAAAATAGAATGCTCAGTATCGAGCACACGGGCAGAGACACGGGCGTGTGTCTCAGCTGTGTAGACGGCACGGCCTCGAACACGGGCGTGTGCCCTGGCCGTGTGAAGTCTGCACCTATTTTATGAAAAATTAAATCGACCACATCGCCTAGCACACGGGCGTGTGGCACGCCCGTGTGGCACAAGTTAGAGAGCTCCCTATTTTGAACACGGGCGTGTCTATGGGTCACATGGGCGTGTCCCTTGGACCACATGGGCGTGTGAGCCCTGTAACATAAAAAAATTTCTATGCTTTGCAAAACTTTCTAAAGTTCTCAATTTAGTCCCGAACCACTTCCAAAGCATGTATTGAGCCTCGTAGGCTCGTTTTAGGGACGATATGAACGTATGTGAAAAGTTTTAAATTTGGATGGAAATCATGTCTCAGTTTTGTATGTTTGCTTGTGTTTAAGTCCGATAATGCCTCGTACCCTGTTCCAGCGTCGAACACGGGTAAGGGGTGTTACAGGTATTTAGCACTTAGATCTAAATATTAAGAAAAATAAGTGTTTTTAACACATTTTATGAGTGTTGCAACCGATTAGGCCAACACGAGTCTTAGGTAGTACTAATATGTTCGATTGAGTGCGTAGGATGAAGATTTAAAGGCCCAATTAACGTGGTAGCTAGGGATGAGTGATGCACGAGTTTCTTGAGCTATTAAAATATGAAACAAACAATACAAGGCATAAAATACATGTCGTGTCGTGCCATGCAAGGGCTATGGTGCGACATAGGTCGAATTTCCACCCAAGAATATCAAGGCTATTTTCGTCCGTGCAATCAACTTTATACAAAGACCTAGGACGTGTTGAAGACCTAATTTGGGCTGCCAAAACTTCTATAAGTAAGACATTTTGGGCTTGATGTAACTAAGTTATCCTAGACACACTCAAACACCCTAGTAGTTTAGGAGTAGAATTAGATTCATTTTCTTTCGGCTTTTCATAACAATTTGCTTTCCCTCTTGGAATCAGTTGCAATCTAAGAGTTATTTTATATTATTGAAGTATTTCATTTTATTTATTCTTTGCATTTGATATATTTCATTATTCCAATCAACTATTTTTCTACTACGTTCTCCATTCGATATTAAATCCACTATTATTCTAATCTCGTTTCTCTTTTGATTCAATCGTGCTCTTCACATGATTTATTCAATTGAGATTGAGATTATGAATAACATGAGTGGCTAAATCCCTTAGGGGATATTAACGAATGGATAGGGATGTGATTGACGGAGGATTTAGGTTTTCCCGAGAGGGTTAGTTGGTATAGATTATATGTTCTTAAACCCTAGGCCTGACAACTCTAAGAAGTTATCATAGGCTAGACGAGATCGGGAGATAAGTCGAACCAAGTAAATCATAATTTATCGTGGTTGAGAAAGTGAGCTCAGGAGATAAGCGAGTATCAAATAATCGATTAATTAGTTAAAGGTCGGGAGGTAATAATTAGTTACTGGTTGCTAATCCACCCTAAAACCCTAATCTGAAGTTAATTACAAGCCCTGAAGCGAGTTAATTTTCCTGATTGGTTTATTAATTTTAATCGTTTTTTATTTTTCTTGTTTATTTATTTTAGTTATTTAAATTCCCTTATTAATCTATTTTATGGTTTTTCATAATATAGGATTTAATTAATAATGCTTAGACTTATTATTGTAAAAAGGTTGTTCTAGATTTATTCCATCCTCCCTTAGGGACGATCCTCAGAATACTTGCAAGTGTTTCGTTCTACTAACTATATTACAATTTGACCCATGCACTTGCAAACACTGTCGGTCTAAATTCTTATATATTTTTGGGGTTATATTTTATTATAAACGATAACTCGTTTGTAGGTAGTCAACACACAATCTCCCTTGAAACCATATACAACCATCATTGTCCACTTCAAAACCATTTTTCTTTCCTTTTTCAATTTTTTTTCTTATCACTGTCATCTTGTCATCCCTTTTTTGTGCATCTTTAACTTCTTACAACAAAGTTGGTTTAACCCTCAAATCAGCTAATACAACTCCATCTTATTCTAAACTCAAATGTGCATTCATAGCTTTCAAAGCTGACAATGGCTTTCTACTAAATGCATCATCCACTACATTAGCCTTTCCGGGATGATAGTCAATAAAAAATCATAATCTTTTAACGATTCAATCCATCTTCTTTGTCTCAAGTTCAACTCTTTTTGAGTAAGCAAATATTTCAAACTTTTATGGTCAATGAAAATATAACACTTCTCTCTGTAGAGATAATGTCTCCAAAATTTTAAAGCAAAGACCACAACTGCTAATTCCAAATCATGTGTAGGATAGTTCTTCTCGTGCAGTTTCAACTTTCTAGAAGCATACACAACAACTTTCTCATCTTGCATCAATACACACCCTGATCCATTATGGGACACATCACTGTAAACCACATATTCTCTTTCTGGTTCAGGTTGGGTCAACACTAGAACATCCATCAATGTTGATTTCAATCTTTCAATACTTTACTGACATCGATCAGTCCATTCAAACTTAACATCTTTTTGAAGCAATCTAGTCAATGGCAAGACAATCATGGAAAATTCCTTAACAAATCGTCTATAATAACCAGCTAGACCAGGGAAACTTCTTACTTTAATTACATTCTTTGATTGCTTACATTCTAGTATAGTTTCTACTTTCTTTGGATCAACACAGATACCCTCAGTTGATATAACATGCCCCAAAAAAGCAATTTCTTTTAGCCAAAATTCACACTTGCTTAGCTTGCAAACAATTGTTTTTCTCTCAAAATTTGTAGCACAATTCTCAAATGTTTGTCATGTTCTTCTTCACTTCTTGAATATACCAAAATATCATCAATAAACACTACAACAAACTGATCCAAATAAGGTTGGAACACCTGGTTCATCAAGTCTTTATTTTGAGACTTTTATATATATAAAGATCTAATTCAATCCCACTAAAACAACAATACCATAAGAATAATACATTATAATAATGACATGCATGTAAATAAGGACTCTTGACAGCTCATCGAATAGAATCACGATCCAATCCAAAGTCCAGAATCCAAGGGATAGTCTTAGGTAATTTTGAATCAATCCAATCACCAGTATAATATTCCCATGTAATATGATCTCTCGTAATGGGCTAGATATCAATCATATAATCAGCATAGCCCAAATCAACAATTCAATAAATTGCCATCACCTTAAATATAGAAACTGCCTCCATAAAAATTTGGTGGACAAGGGAATGGTCACTCCCTCTAGCACCAAATTGTCAATTTCATATTCTTCAACATATATTTTGTATGGTTCATTTTCTAAAGGAGGTGGCTCTTGGATAGGTTGAATCATTATGGAAATACTATTTAAAGAACTCTTAGTCTCTCTTAATCAAAATTTCAGAATTTACTAACGCCCTAGTGTGAATGGAGAGAAATTAAATAGAGGATAATGCGCTTCAACACACTCAAACTCACGTCTTCTTGCATTGGCAACAATGTCGATGCCAACCATACATAATGATTCAACCTATCCAATCGGTTGAATTTAAGTAATCTTTGGTACAAAGAAAAGGAGAAGGAAAAAAAATTAGAAAGAGGGGAAAACTTTTTTCGTGGAAATCACCATCCATCTACCTCACAATTAATGACAAAATCATTATCAATAATTGTAGTGCATTTAGTATTGTTTATCTGATGTATTTATGTGTTTAAATTTCGTTTTACTCATAAATTAATCTAATTTTTATTTTAATTTCATATATATTTCATGTGTTATTTTAATTAATTAATTTTAAATGTTTATTATATATTATTTTTAAACATGTATTTATTTTTTAAATATGTACATTTCTCATTTCTGAGAAGATATTATCCCTCTCATTCTTGAACTCCCAAAAAAGTATAGTTGAAACTAAATATAGAAATGAATTTAATTTTATATGAGAAACAAAAACTACACAGACCTTATCCAAGAAAAACAAACCTTATATTTCAATCACCTTTATCACAAACTCTCATGATTTTAATTTTATATTTAATTTAAAAAATAAAAAAATGAATTTAATTATTTTTTTTATTCATACACTTGGAAAATATTATCCAAATATTATATTTTTCATGTATTCATAAAAATGAAAAAGTTTCTTAGATTGAATTTATAACACGAGTGAAAACTTTATCTAAATATAATATAATTTTATATATCATCATTATTATTTGTAAATATGAAATAAACTGGATACACTAGTATTTGAATTTTTAGAGTCCATAAATACAACATTAACCATTAAACATTTGTATAAAAAGTTGATAGTTAAAAAGAATTGTAATAAATGTGATTAAAAAAAGGATTCAATGATAATTTTAAAAAAAGAAAGAAAAAAAAAGTCTTCCCGAAAGGGAATATATTCTTCAATTTTCTTTTTATTGTTCTACTTTTCTTCTCATTCAAATTTCAAAATTCTAATATTCTTTTAATTCTACCCAACCATATGTTTGAAAACTCAGTTAATAATTAGATTTGGTTAGTGTGTATAGCATGTTTATATAACCAGATTGAGTGTAGTAAAGTAAGCCAATTAATTACTTCAATTTCAATGAGTTGAAATTTTGATGAAGTAGGCGGAATACTTGGTCATATAATTTTTATTGTTTCTCAAAAAGTAAGGATAATTATCCTATAGATACATTCGCTTGTGACTCAACAAAATAATGTTCCAAAAGGTAGAGTTGAATTTCTAGAAGGCTGGGACATGTCATAAAAATATAGGACCCCAAAACACATCCTAAACATAAACGCGGATCCAGGCTTTGTAATTTATCATTAACAATAAAATCAAGTGACACTATGAATGTTTAATTTAGGATTAGAAGTCATTGAAATTTGTTTTTGTGGGACAATTAAGATATCAGTTTTTTGAAATTAATTATTACTCAATATTCCTTTCTGGTCTTGAGGGTGACTTTATAATGTGAAACCAAGACGACATGTGCATTTCCCACAACTTCTCCATTTGTATATTAACAAGGAAGGTCTGTTTTTCAACGATTGAAAATTCCCAAATTAAATAATTATACTGTTCCTACAATGACATCTACAATTTCCTTTCTATTTCTTTCGATGTGATGCGACTGCCATGTTTATCTACCTCTCCAGTTTTAAGTAATTACAACACCATTATCAAATAGAGAAAAGAGAATGGTTATTCTGGATTTATAGTCACTTACTTTCACCCTGCACAAATTTTCTTCAACTTAGATGCTAACCAATTTCAGGTTAAATTCTATTATTAGTCCCTATATTATGCAAAACTTATGGATTGGATACTTAATACTTTAATTTGATTACTTTTATTCCATATACTTTATAAATTTTAAATTCTATCTTTAACTAAACGATAACCGCTAAATTCATTAAGATAAGTTCCACTATCTCGAAAATCTGATATGTCAAACATATTATCATATGTATAATGTCATGCTAGTTTGTTATTTACATATATTACTCACTAAAAATCCAATTAATGGATTAAGATTATCATTTGTGTTGGGACTGAAATTTCAAAAATAAAATTTATAAGAACTTAAAATGATCCAATTGAATACTATGGGTTAAATCTACAACTATATATAGTATAAGACTAGTAATTGAATTTAACCAGACGGATCTAACTACTGTTTGGGTTAGGATTAAAATTTCAAAGTTCGAAAAATATAGAGACTAAAATTGATCAAATTAAAGTACATGATTTAAATCCACAATATATATAAAGTAGAAGGACTAATAGCATAATTTAACCTAAATTTTATAAATGGTCTGGTGGCTGATAAAAGCATTTTTAGGTGAAACTGAGAGAGATTGTTTGACAATTTATGAAGTGGGTTGGAATTTTGGGGAACTAGAAATATAGTTTGTCCGCACTCCGCATCTTCCAACCAAGACTTTGTATTTTCTTTTTTCTCTAAAAAAATGTCAATTGTCGAAGACAAAGGAGTAGCCACCACTGCATCTGAATATGAAATCAGTATCCAAGGTAAAACTAACATACAAAACCTTGTATAAAATTGCATTTTGTCCATTTAATTTAAAAAATTTAAAAAATTAATCCTCCTTTATTATATTAAAGAATAAATTAGTATCTTCTATTAAAAATTTCATCTATTTGTATTGTTAAAAATTAGCATGCATGAGACAATAACCAGACAATGACATATGTGCCACATGTATGTTATGTTGACGTTCAGAAATCAATTTTTAACAATAAAACTAAATAAAAACTCTAACAGAAGATCAATTTACTCTCTAATATAACATACAAAAATTAATTTGTCCATTTTAAATGGAAGAAATAAAAATACAACCTAAATCCTATACGGTACTTTTACCTATAAGTGAACTACAGTTCTACAAGGAAGACGCTGCCAAATTCTCATTACCACGTTAACTAATAACATTTTGATTTGAAGCCTACCCTGTGGTTTCTTTGTTCCACCTAAGAAGGGCCCCCCAAAATTAAAGTCCAATGAACCTCTCATTCACATTCACCCAAAAAATAAAAAAAGGTGGTTGGGGGGGGGGGGGGCGCTGCTCCACTGCCTATTTGAGATGAACTTGTATTCTTATTCATGTAAACTATCTCAACAATTCAGCTGTGACATAAATCTGTGGCTTTCTTAACCTAATTAAAAATTTTGATATATCAATCTGTACAGTATATTCTTTTCCTACATAATGATCATATGGCTGGCTTCTTTTTTTGTAGAACTACTCAACTCCAACTTTCCAATCAACAAATGTGTTATATTCAGTTCAATCTTTACATTTCTTGCCACAAATTATCAGAGTTGCAATGCTAAATCTGGGTGCGACACCATTGCATTTCTGGAATGTAAACCAACTGAATTATCTGCTGCTCTAGTCTCTTTTGAAACAAAATTGCTTGCATGCATTGCGCACATGGCCGAACTATTAGGAGTGTTTCCACAAAAGGAATTCATAGGCTGTAATGCCAGTCCCATTTGAGGGGCATAACCAATCCCGAACCCACTCAGAGAACCATCGATACCCAAGTGCAGTGAAGGTCTTTGCTGAAACTGATGAGAAGGTGCACAAGTCAAATCCTTTTGAGAGCTTAGTCCTTCAATGGTTTTGATGTCTTCGTTACATAGCAAAGGAGATCTACTTGCAGCAATAGAGCTTGAACCAAAAGTAGCTGGAGCTAAATGTATGCTAGAATGGTTACCAGATGTAGAGTTTGAAGAAATCTGCTTTCCAGAAAACAAACATTGTGGCTGCTCAATCGACCTGCTTTCTTCTACCCATCCAGGACCAAACTTCACCTTGCTAGGCAAAACACTATCAATTTTCCTTGAAGCAAATTTCCAAACAACAGGTCCAATATCTGCGGCAAATCGTGCCAAGCTAGTAACATAGCCATTTTCTGCAATCAAACCAACCTGATGCACATTGCAAAAGGAGAAAAGAAATATGTTACCACGTACCAATGGATACAATGTTACACTTCACATAAAACAGATGAGGGAGATAGAAAAACATTAGCCAGTGAGATTGTCACGATTGTAGAAGGGATAGAGCATTTTATGTTGCCAATGATCCCGATTGTTTTCTTCTTTTATTAAAATCAATAATGGTATTCCAGAATATTTGAAAACCCTTTGGCTACATACATAAACATACAGCACAAATCAAGCTATTCTTAACCCAGAATCTTGTGTACAATTTATTGTGCACAAAAAAAAAAAAAAAAAAAAAAAAAAAAAAAAAAAAAAAAGAGGAAATTTTAGGATTCATTTTATCTGTGCTTGATGAATATAAGGTCAACTAGACATTCTATCCTAACAAGTCATTAAATTAATCTTTTAACTAATGCATTAACACATGAAACACACCGGAATTAGCTGCTTCAATTCTCCATTCAAGGTGGAAAAGATAGGCTGCTCATGTCCAGAATTCAATGAATAGTTGTAGGTGTCGCGCCTGTTCTCATCTACTGCAAAATGTTTCATTCCATACTTAATCACAGCCTTCACAACAGAAGCTGCAAGGTGAGAAAATAAATCAATATGCATAAGAACCGTGCAATATAAGATTTCACCTTAAAAATGTTAAAGAATCAAGGATATATATACATATATGTGTATTAAAGTCAGACTACCAAATAGATACCAAACCTGGAAATTCTTTCTCCCATTCAGACGAGCAATTGGCATAATTTTCCTTGCTATGAGAACCCCAGGAGGGCCTAGTTAATGTATCAGCAGGCTGGTGCTTTTGTAAACCAGGTCCTTTCCTCAAATTGTAAGTATTGGGAAGGCCGGAAGTATCTGTTCCAGAAGCTAGAGCTGCATCTGAGGAAAACTCGGAACCAACACGGTCAGAAGACAATGACTCCAATGACTTTTTGAGGCTCTTTCCAGGTGGCCTTCCTCTCCTCACAACTTTCAGCTGTGGTTCACCTTCATCACTATCTTGCCTCAAATTCTCAAAGTCCTTTTTAGCCAGCTCTTGCATTGATCGTGCCTAACCAACCAGTCAATATGCTTAAAATGATAGAAACTGGGGTACCAAAACAAAAGAATTAATATAATGAGAGGGCTGACCAAACCTGTCGAAAATAAACTGTGTCTGGGGCATTATACAGCATGGCATTCGAGCATATCAGAAAAATATCATTCTGCATGAATCAAACTTAAAAGTTTCAATTCCAGTCCTTGCAACATCAAGTATCCTGAGTGTAAAGCATATGCTGGAAAGCAAATCCCCTAAAAGAAGATCTATTATTATGACGTCTGCGAAATTGAATCAAAAGACTATCTTCACTGGACAAGCCCAGTGCCATTATACAAACTAAAATCATTTCATTACGATTTTATCATCTTAGTAAACCTCAAAAAGCAACTCACAGCATATAAAGTTGTCTTCTAGGAAAAGAGTATGCTGTTATGATACCAAACTAAACAAGAAGTTTGGCAATCAATATTCCAGAAATTATGGGCAGACCATAGGCAATGCCAATGAACTTCTATATTATATAAAATTTAAAAGAATAAATAAGTATAAGCAAGTAAAACAAGGATCCATCTTCTCAAACCAAACCAAAAAAGTCTTTCAGAATAAATATACCAAAATGCCACCCCATAATGAGGGTAAATGGACTAGAACTAAAAAATCACAGTCAACATCATTACGGTAACCCCATAAGACATAGAATGCCTCCTTATTCTACAAGGACTTGCCAGAATCACGGCAAAACTTAACTGTTATTATATACACAAAAATCCAGAAAATATCAATACATACTTAATCAGCATCAACCAGCCAGTCCTGTACACCTTATACCAGGGTAGACAGATAACATTATCCATATTAGCAAAATGAAGTCTAGCAAAACAAACCTCAAATTGTTCCAAGGTTGTATAAGCTCCCCCATCAAGTTTTTTCCTGACCGTCGAAAAGTCCATTGGGTTTGCGACAATGTCACAGTAATCAGGAAGCTGTATTGAGATCAATCCAACATGATCACATAAAATGGGATTTCAATTTTCAGTAATCGACATTTTATTCAAGAATGAAAAAGAGAATGAACCTCTGTGAGATCAACTGGCTCAGAGAAAACCCCGTAAGTGTCCTTCCTGCAAGTAGTAGATAAATCTCATAAAAAGATAGGATAAAAGAAAAAGGATAATTGAAGAACCGAAAATAACAGATACTTTTGAAGCCTGTCAAGAATGAACAGCAACAACTTTTTGTCTGGCAAAGGTGTCGTGGGGCCAAACTCCACCGGTGACCCTGTCCACATATAAATAACATAAATTTAAGAATTCTCATAAATGCCTTTTCATGAAAGTCGGGATTGATTTTTACCATGAAGTGTGTGCGTAGTTTTGGATACTTTTTCTCCCTGCAAACAAGACAAACATATTTAACACCCCAAATAGAAACTACAGATGGAGATGGTTTGCCTTGTTCATTGAAGAATTGGTGATGAAAAGTAGCATTAAAAAGCTACAACAAAGCAAAGCTAAGTACAAGAGAGCAGAAATTAAAGGGGAAAAAAGTAGAACTATTATTTTGTTTTTGATAAGCGAATTATTCTTAATATTAAAGAAAAGACAAATTGAAGCTTTTGGGCCTTCAGACATGATGGTCTGTGCATATCTTATTCTGCACATAAATAAAGGCCAGATAAATACAAGATAATAAAGAATAAAATTTGTAAAATTAGGAAATAAAGAAGATTTTCAACACAAATTCAAATTTTCCGAAAAAAAAAAAAAGAGTAAGATAAATATCAAATAACCAAAAAAGAAAAAAGAAAAGCACATTTCACGACTTAGTCAAACCTGTCCAATGTCCATAATCTCCGTTCCAATCACAAGAATTCAATTCACGCGCGAAATCCAAAAGTTCAATTTCAAAAAGGTAATAAATAAAAATATCCAAACAAAGTATAGGAAAATCTCTCTTTTTCATTTTTTTTTCGTTCTTGTTTTGTCTGTTTTTGTTTCAAAAGACATCACTTCCAAAAACCCACAAAAAGCTATTTTGATTTTTTATATATATTCATGGATAACTAATCACCATTTGATCAGATCCCGGACTGAGGGTGGTAACTTTTCGTCGCTTGAGGGATGTCTCGGGATCGCCACCATCCGCGTTCGAATCGGAACCGCAGGAGGCCGAATTGTGCGCCGAAGGAAGCGGATAATGGTGATGATTACGAGAAGAATTGAGGCCGAGCAATAGCTTATGCTTCTTCTGTTGGCGCTCGTCGTCGTCGTCATCATCATCATCACCACCTCCTCCGGCAATCCAATCGGGAATTGGGGAGCCTCCGTGGAGATTGGGGTTCCGGCGAGCGGATCGACGGCTGGAATTGGTAGAAGAAATAGTGTTTAGGGAATTTGGGGGGTTTTGTTGAAGCGCTTGCTGCTGTTGATGTTGTTTGAGAGAGCGTTTCTGGAGTTCTAAGAGGGAGGGTCTTCCCTTCTTCCTCTTCATTGTCTCTGCTGCTATCTCTCCTCCAATCTCATTACTGTATTCTTTTTTTTCTTGCCCTTTATTATTTTTGTTATTTTTTAATGGAAATATTGGTTTTTTCTTTTTTTTTTCTTTGATGGAGTAGGGGAGTGGAATCGCTGGGATAGGATGCCGGCGTGGAGGGAAAGTCACGGGAAATGGATGGGATGTGCCCCACTCTCACGTGACACGAATTTGATTATTTATTCTTAGACTGTATTGGATGCATGTACATTAAATTTGTAATATTTTTTTTATAATATTAATCTTTGTTTAAAAATTTAGAGAAATTCTTTAAAAAAATAATTAATTTAAAATTTTTAATGAAAATATTTAAAAAACAATTAATGAAATGAAAAGGTAATGTAATTATAAAACTTTTTAAAAAATATTTAACTAATTTTAAAATCAATTAGATTAATGTTATATAATTTAAAAAATATTTATTAGTAAAATAATACAAAAATCATCATGATTTGAATAATAAAATATTATAATTTAGATTATATTATTAATAATTTCTTATATATTAATTCTTTTATATACTATTAAATTAAAATTATTAACATTTGATTTTTTTTGTAATTTGAAAAATATTATTAATATGTTTTTTAAATTATATTTTCAGCTTAACAATTTAATATTCATTAATTTAATTTGATAACATTAAAAGTTAATTAAATTAAGTGAAATTTTAAAATAAAGAGATAATTTATTTAAAATTCACTTTATATTTAATATATAAAAATTAATAAAAAATTTAAACAAAAACCATAAAATAACTTAAAAATTAAAAGAAAAAATAAAAAAAATAATTTATCTAAATTGTAAATAACTACCATATATCCAATCAACAAGTACATAGACCAGTTAACCGACATTTTTTTAAACCAAATAAAAGAATGTACAAAATTACGTAATATTATGAAAATGTCTTAGACATATTAAAAATAAAAACAATTATAAAACCCTATTTTGAAATTTATTGATAATCATAGGAACTATATAAGTTGAATATTAATATTAATGTATAAATATTTTTTTAACGTAAAGTGTCGAAATATGAAAATGTGAGGGCTATTTTGCAAAATGCCCTAAATATGTGTGTATGGATTAAATTGAATGCATTGGTGATTGAATGGGTTGAATTTGAATGTGTATAGACCAAGAAAGGAGAGGTTCGGATCGAGATCGAGGCAAAGACAAAGTGCTCGATTAATCGACCGTTTCGGTATTTCGACATCCGAGGTAAGTGTAAGTTGTTAATTTACCTTCTATGTGATGTGAATGGAATGATAGATATTGAATTAGAAATGTAATGAATGAAATTGAGTAATGAGGCACTAAGTGTGCGTAATTGAATTGAGATAGAGTTGATTAGCACTGTATGTGCGAAATAACAGAAGCTTTGGCTTCATAGTTGGCACTGTGTGTGCGATTCCGAATTACGTTCGGTTTTGTATTGAGGCACTAAGTGTGCGACGTATTATAAGCTCCATCTATGGATTGAGGCACTAAGTGTGCGAAGTTAATTTAGTTTCGACTACAAATTGGGCACTAAGTGTACGCTTAAACCTAATGAATAATGAAGGCTGGATCGAGATACAGTATCAAGCATAAATTAACTTGGGATGATGAGTATCCATGTGTTGGCTAAGGTATGTATTGAACCTTTGTGGTTGAGGAGATTGTGAATGATTTCATGAGTGGTTGAGTAAGATTATTGGCTATGAATGATATGGTATGAACATTTGGAAATTGATCTATGTGATGAGTTCTTGTTGTGCATTGTATTTGAACTATTAAGTTGAATGTATTATGTTACGAACTTACTAAGCTCTTAAGCTTACTGTGTGATATGTTTCTCTGTTTTACAGTGTCAGTAAAGCTAGCTCGGACCCGGGGATCGTCAGCATCTCTATCACACTATCGGCAATCTACTTTGGTACTTTTGAAGATGTGTAAATTTGAATATGGCATGTATAGGCTAGTTGTTTTGAACCATGATTGAGATGTGTAAATAGCCATGTGATGTGGCTAGATAAATGTTGGAAATATGCATGTGTGATTTTGGTATATGATGCATGTTATGGTAAGGCTTGATGGCAATGAAAATAACTTATGAATGGTAAGTTTATTGATGGATTGATGCCATAGTGATTTAGTGAAATTGGGATGAATCATGCTTGGTTTTACATATGAATTGGTTGAGTTATTTAGCATATAAGATGGTATGCTAAAAATGAGATTGAATTGGGTTGATATGATGAATATTTTGATGTATTTTTGGTTGCTATTGATACATGGAAAGATGCTTAATTGTGCTTGTAGGGATAACCCTTGTATGGGTGGCAAATTGGCCTTGCAAATGGCCTATTTTGCGTACACAGCCAAGGGACACGGTCGTGTGTCTCTGCCGTGTGGCTCAAGGGCCACTTCGAAGTGTGCCTGGGCAGGTTACACAACTGTGGCACACGGGCGTGCTTGGTGGTCGTGTGACCAAGTCAGTAGCTAGCTTAATTTCACACGGCCATGGCACACGGGCGTGCCTGGTGGCCGTGCGGACAAGTCAGTAGGTATGCTCTGTTTTGGCACGGCCTGGACACATAGGCGTGTCTGGTAGCCGTGTGAGGCACACGGCTTGACTGC
This sequence comes from Gossypium sturtianum, assembly GCA_025698515.1. NCBI lineage: Eukaryota > Viridiplantae > Streptophyta > Magnoliopsida > Malvales > Malvaceae > Gossypium > Gossypium sturtianum. The sequence continues at coordinate 134,007,298 of CM046945.1, forward strand.
ACGGGCATGTGACCTCTGCAGTTTTGAAGAATGTTCAAATTTCCAAGAATTTTTGTATGTGTTCGGTTTAGTCCCGACCTCTTTTTAATACGTGTTTAAGGTCTCATAGATCTTAATAAGGGACTATATGTTTATATTTGAATATGTTTGATTGATGATTGACTTTGTGTCGTGAAATGGATGTGAAATGTTTCGATTGATCGGTAACGCCTCTTAACCCTATTCCGGCGATGGTTTTGGGTTAGGGGTGTTACATTTTATTGTTATCAGAGCTACGGTTTAGTCGATTCTCAGACTAACGTAGTGCGTGTGAGTCTAGCTATACATGCCATATATATAATTGCGATAGTGTGATGAATCCTCACAGTTGAAAATGTGTTTTCATATAGTAATGGATCCCGATCGAGCAGTTGCTGACGATGTAGAGAGTAACGCACCTGCTCTCGCTCAAGGGACAGCACCGGCCACATCTAGGCCGAATGATAGTAGTGAGGGAGGAGAGGCTAAGCAAGCCTTCTTCCGAATGATGAGTAAGTGGTTTTCGGAGTTCGTTCGAACGAATCCAGTTGCTCCACAACCTCCACCCCCACAAGTACTTGTTATGCCTTAAGTTGTAGATCCGAATCGATTGAATAAGCCTCCTGTGGATAAGATCAGAAAGTACGGGGTCGATGAGTTTAGGGCCATAGCTGATGATGATGCTAAGCGAGCTGAGTTTTGGCTCGAGAATACAATCCGAGTGTTCGATGAGATGTCGTTGACCCCTGATGAATGTATTAAGTGTGCAATTTCCTTGTTGAGAGATACGGCATATAACTGGTGGAAAACGTTGATTTCTGTGGTTCCGAGAGAGAGAATCACTTGGGATTTCTTTCAAATTGAATTTAGAAAGAAGTATATTAGTCAACGATTCATAGATCAAAAACGTAAGGAGTTTCTAGAGTTGAAACAGGGCCGTATGTCCGTTACAGAGTATGAACGAGAATTTGTGAGATTGAGCCAATATGCACGGGAATGTGTTTCGACCGAAGCTACTATGTGTAAACGCTTTATAGAAGGGCTGAATGAGGATATTAAGTTGTTGGTCGAGATACTTGACATAAATGAATTTGTTGTGTTAGTTGAAAGAGCCTGTAAAGCCGAGGAGCTTAGTAAAGAAAAGAGGAAAGCCGATTCTGAAGCTCGTGATGAAAGAAAAAGATCAATTAGTAAGTTTTTTCAACCTTCGATGAAGAGATTTAGAGATGCAAGCAATCGATCAAATGCTTCATTTGGATATCCGAATGGAGACCGCGCAAGACTAAGTGTTGGTCCAGAACTCAAGCTCCAATGGAATCAAGTGTTGGTAGTGCCAAAAGCAACAAACCTGAGTGTAGACAGTGTGGAAAACGACATGTGGGAGAATGCTGGGGCAAGTACAATAATAGAACTTGCTAAAAATGTGGATCACGAGATCACTTTATTCGAGATTGCCCAAAGTTAGCTGAGGAAGAAAATGTTCAGAATGTGAAACAGAGTAATGTGACAGCTAGGGGTAGACCACCCAGAAATGCCGAGAATGCAAGTGGAAGTCAAAGAGGGACTACCGATATAGCTGTGAGGTCAGAGGCTAGAGCACCTGCCCGAGCCTATGCTATACGTGCACGAGAGGAAGCATCCTCTCCAAACGTCATTACTGATACTTTTACTTTATTTGATACTGATGTGATTGCATTGATAGATCCAGGATCTACTCATTTGTATGTGTGTGTGAATCTAGTATCAAGTAAGACTCTACCTGTTGAGTCTACTGAATTCGTGATTAGAGTATCGAACCCTTTAGGCAAGTGTGTCTTAGTGGATAAAGTGTGCAAGAACTGTCCATTGATGTTTCGGGATGTTTGTTTTCCGGCTAACTTGGTGTTGCTACCATTTGATGAATTTGATATTACTCTGGGTATGGATTAGCTCACTTTGCATAATGCCATTGTGAATTGTAAAAGAAAGAGTATTGAATTGAGAAGTCAGAACGGTGAGATAGTTTGAATTGAATCCAGTGATATGAAAGGGTTACCAGCTGTTATATCTGCGATGAAAGCTTTGAACTATGTGAGAAAGGGTTGCGAAGCTTATCTGGCATATGTGATTGATACAAAAGTGATAGAAAAGAAAGTTGAATCTGTGCTTGTGGTTTGTGAATTCCCTGATGTATTTCCTGAAGAACTACCAGGACTACCTCCGATACGGGAAGTTGAATTTGGCATTGAATTGGTGCCGGGAACGAGTCCTATCTCAATAGCTCCGTATAGAATGGCACCAATGGAATTGAAAGAGTTAAAGTCTCGGTTGCAAGAGTTGGTGATAGAGGATTTGCACGATCGAAGGTTTCTCACAGGGTGCTCTGTGTTGTTCGTGAAAAAGAAAGACGGCACTATGAGGATGTGTATTGACTATCGACAGTTGAACAAAGTGACAATAAAGAATAAATATCCGTTGCCACGTATTGATGATTTGTTTGATCAATTTGAAGGAGCTCTGATGTTTTCTAAGATAGATTTGAGATCGGGTTATTATCAACTTCTGAGTCAAAGAGTCGGATGTACCAAGACCGCTTTGAGCGAGGTGCGCACATTATGAATTCTTAGTTATGCCTTTCGGACTAACAAATGCTCCTGCAGTGTTTATGGATCTAATGAATCAGATATTTAGACTGTATTTGGATCATTTTGTTGTAGTGTTTATTGATGACATTTTGATTTATTCATGTGATGAGACACAACATGCCGAGCATTTGAGAATTGTGCTATAGACTCGCGTGAGAAGCAATTGTATGCAAAATTCAGCAAATGTGAGTTTTGGCTACGTGAGGTTGGTTTTCTGGGGCATATTGTGTCAGCTGTGGGAATCCGTGTTGATCAGAGTAAAATCTCAGCTATTTTAGAATGGAAGCCTTCGAGAAATGTGTTTGAAGTCCGTAGTTTTCTGGGACTAGTAGGATACTATAGACGGTTTGTGAAAGGTTTCTCGATGATTGCGATTCCATTGACGAAGTTACTACAGAAAGATGTTAAATTCGAGTGGTCAGAAAAGTGTCATCAGAGTTTTGAACAGTTGAAAGCGTTGTTGAGGGAAGCACCAGTGTTAGTTCAGCTTGAATCGGGTAAAGAATTTATAGTTTACAGCGATGCATCGTTGAATGGTTTGGGCTGTGTGCTGATGCAAGAAGGCAAAGTCATTGCTTATGCTTCGAGGCAGTTAAAGCCGCATGAAAAGAACTATCCGGTGCACGACCTTGAATTAGCTGCAATTGTGTTTGCATTGAAAATTTGGCGTCACTATCTATTTGGTGAGAAATGTCATATTTATACCGATCACAATAGTTTGAAGTACCTGATGACTCAGAAAGAATTGAATTTGTGACAGAGAAGATGGTTAGAATTGTTGAAAGATTACGAACTTGTGATTGATTATCATCTGGGCAAAGCTAACGTTGTTGCTGATGCTTTGAGTCGAAAGTCTTTATGTGCTTTGCGAGCTATGAATACTCAGAAAGATCTATGTGATGATGATTTAGTTTCGGCTGAGTTGAAAGTGAGACCGATGTTTATACGTCAAATTTGTGATGCCCAAAAGAGTGATGTTGAGATGATGACTAAACGAGCTCAATGTGATTTGAATTTCGATTCAGAATTTCGAGTTGATAGTGATGATTGTTTGAGATTCAGAAATCGGATTTATTTTCTGAAGAATTCAGAATTGATTTAGTTAATTTTGAACGAAGCTCATAATAGTCGTTTGACTGTGCATCCGGGGAGTACGAAAATGTATAACAATCTGAAACAGTTTTATTGGTGGCATGGTATGAAACGAGACATTTCTGACTTTGTGTCGAAGTGTTTAGTTTGTCAGCAAGTTAAAGCTGAACATCAGGTTCCATCCGGTTTGTTACAACCGATTATGATTCCTGAGTGGAAATGGGAGAGAATCACGATGGACTTTGTGTCGGGACTACCTTTGTCTCCGGGAAAGAAAGATGTAATCTGGGTGATAGTTGACAGATTGACAAAATCAGCTCATTTCGTTCCGGTAAGAACAGATTAATCACTCGATAGATTGACTGAATTATATATTGCAGAGATTGTGAGATTGCACGGGGTGCCATTATCTATTGTGTCTGACAGAGATTCGAGATTTACCTGGCGATTTTGGAAGAAATTGCAAGAGGCTTTAGGCACAAAGTTGCATTTTAGTACTGCATTTGATCCGCAAACGGATGGACAATCTGAGCGGATCATTCAGGTTCTCGAAGATATGTTGAGGTGTTGTATTCTTGAATTTGAAAGTACATGGGAAAAGCATTTACCGTTGATTGAGTTTGCGTACAACAACAGTTTTCAATCTAGTATTAAAATGGCACCGTATGAGGCTCTTTACGGTCGAAAATGCCGAACTCCATTGTATTGGACTGAACTGAGTGAGAATAAGATTCACTGGGTTGATCTAATAAAAGAGACTGAGAAGAAAGTGAAAGTGATTCGTGACAGTTTGAAAGCTGCATCAGATCGTCAGAAGTCTTATGAAGATTTGAAACGAAAAGATATTGAATTCGAAGTTGGTGGCAAAGTGTTTTTGAAAGTGTCTCCGTGGAAGAAATTACTTGATTTGGCGAAAGGGCAAGTTTTGAGTCCGAGGTTCATCGGGCCGTATGAGATCATTGAACGAGTTGGGCCGGTTGCTTATAGATTGATGTTGCCACTTGAGTTAGAGAAAATTCATAATGTGTTTCATGTGTCGATGCTTCGACGGTACAGATCTGATCCGTCTCATGTGATTGCTCCTATTGAGGTTGAAATTCAGTCAGACTTGTCGTATAGTGAAGAACCGATTCGAATTTTGGCACGAGAGACCAAAGATTTGAGAAACAAAAGAATATCCTTAGTGAAAGTGTTGTGGCACAAACACGGAGTAGAAGAGGCTACGTGGGAGCCTGAGAACGTTATGAGAGATCAATATCCACACCTATTCACTGGTAAGATTTTCGGGGACGAAATTCACTAAGGGGGAGAGTTGTAACAGCCCGGTTTAGACCCTAGTCGGAACAGTGGTTTCGAGACCACAAATCTGAGGTCGGAAAAATATTTTAATATTATTTTCTGTGTTCATAATATGTGATTAAGTCTGTGTGAAAATTTTATTGTTTGAGTGCTTAATTAGCAAAAAGGACTTAATCACATAAAGTGTAAAAGCTGTGTGCTGATTTATAAGTACCTAAGTGTTGTTGTCTTTTTAATGTGGAGGTCTTATGAGGCAATTAAGCCAATATTTAGTTAGTGGATGGTTAAAAGACATTAGTGGCCTTATGTTTATAAGTTATTATTTGTTTATTAAAAGGCTAAATGGGTAAATTGATAAATCAAATATTATTAAACTAAAACAAAAGCTAAATTCTATCATCTTTATGCTTCATCACCGAAAATAAGAAGAAAGAAGAAGGTTTTGAGCTCTTTTTATATTCGGCACATACTTGGGCTAGATTAAGGTATGATTTTGACTCGGTTTTTGATAATTTCTACGTTTTTGTGATCGTTGCTTAGTGTACTATCAAACCCATGCTTAAATTTTAGAAATTTATGGTGATTTTGAGATATGCTATTGATGAATGCTTGATCTTTGTGATATTTGGTGAGGAAATATGATAGATATGTGAAAGATTAACATATTTTATCTTGAATTTTTTAGTGAAATTGAGTAATTTGAGCTTAATTGAGAAAAGTGTAGATTGGAGGACTAAATTGTGAAATAAATGAAATGTGTGGGCTTGTATGAGTATAGTGAGAATTCGGCTAGGCATGGGTACAAGCAAATTATGAGTATGTGATGATTTTATGAATTAGGGACTAAAGAGTCGAAATATGAAAATGTGAGGGCTATTTTGAAAAATGCCCTAAATATGTGTGTATGGATTAAATTGAATGAATTGGTGATTGAATGGGTTGAATTTGAATGTGTATAGACCAAGAAAGAAGAGGTTCGGATCGAGATCGAGGCAAAGACAAAGTGCTCGATTAATTGACCGTTTCGGTATTTCAACGTCCGAGGTAAGTTCAGACATAGTGTAAGTTGTTAATTTACCTTCTATGTGATGTGAATGGAATGATAGATATTGAATTAGAAATGTAATGAATGAAATTGAGTAACGAGGCACTAAGTGTGCATAATTGAATTGAGATGGAGTTGATTAGCACTGTGTGTGCGAAATAACAGAAGCTTTGGCTTCATAGTTGGCACTGTGTGTGCGATTCTGAATTACGTTCGGTTTTGTATTGAGGCACCAAGTGTGCGGCGTATTATAAGCTCCATCTATGAATTGAGGCACTAAGTGTGTGAAGTTAATTTAGTTTCGACTACAAATTGGACACTAAGTGTGCGCTTAAACCTAATGAATAATGAAGGCTAGATCGAGATACAGTATCGAGCATAAATTAACTTGGGATGATGAGTATCCATGTGTTGGCTAAGGTATGTATTGAACCTTTGTGGTTGAGGATATTTTGTATGATTTCATGAGTGGTTGAGTAAAATTATTGGCTATGAATGATATGGTATGAACATTTGGAAATTGATCTATGTGATGAGTTCTTGTTGTGCATTGTATTTGAACTATTAAGTTGAATGTATTATGTTACGAACTTACTAAGCTCTTAAGCTTACTGTGTGATATGTTTCTCTGTTTTACAGTGTCAGTAAATCTAGCTCGGACCCGGGGATCGTCAACATCTCTATCACACTATCGGCAATCTACTTTGGTACTTTTGAAGATGTGTAAATTTGAATATGGCATGTATATGCTAGTTGTTTTGAACCATGATTGAGATGTGTAAATAGCCATGTGATGTGGCTAGATAAATGTTGGAAATATGCATGTGTGATTTTGGTATATGATGCATGTTATGGTAAGCCTTAGTGGTAACGAAAATAACTTATGAATGGTAAGTTTATTGATGGATTGATGCCATAGTGATTTAGTGAAATTGGGATGAATCATGCTTGGTTTTACATATGAATTGGTTGAGTTATTTTGCATATAAGATGGTATGCTAAAAATGAGATTGAATTGGGTTGATATGATGAATGTTTTGATGTATTTTTTGTTGCTATTGATACATGGAAAGATGCTTAATTGTGCTTGTAGGGATAACCCTTGTATGGGTGGCAAATTGGCCTTGCAAATGCCCTATTTTGCATACACGGCCAAGGGACACGGGCGTGTGTCTCTGCCGTGTGGCTCAAGGGCCACTTCGAAGTGTGCCTGGGCAGGTTACACGACTGTGGCACAGGGGCGTTCTTGGTGGCCGTGTGACTAAGTAGTAGCTAGCTTAATTTCACACGGCCATGGCACACGGGCGTGCCTGGTGGCCGTGCGGACAAGTCAATAGGTATGCTCTGTTTTGGCACAGCCTAGACACATGGGCGTGTCTGGTAGCCGTGTGAGGCACACGGCCTGACTGCACGGGCGTGTGACCTCTGCAGTTTTGAAGAATGTTCAAATTTCCAAGAATTTTCGTATGTGTTCGGTTTAGTCCCGACCTCTTTTTAATACGTGTTTAAGGTCTCGTAGACCGTAATAAGGGACTATATGTTTATATTTGAATATGTTTGATTGATGATTGACTTTGTGTCGTGAAATGGATGTGAAATGTTTCGATTGATTGGTAACGCCTCTTAACCCTATTTCGGCGATGGTTTCGGGTTAGGGGTGTTACACACACGGCCAAGGCACACGTCCTTGTCCTTAGGCCGTGTGGCGAATTAAATTCCAAAAATTAAATGCGGACTTCACACGGTCTGGGCACATGCCCATGTCCTATGGTTGTGTCTCTCACACGGCCGAGACACACGGCCATGTCTCGTGCCTGTGTGTTTACTGTTGGGCATTTTGTTTTGCATTAATTAGGGTGTAGGGGACACACGGCCATAACACACGCCTATGGGGCAAGCCATATGGACAAAATAAGGCTATTTACAAGGCCTTTTTGCCACCCATACTTGCACCAACCTACACAACATCAAAACCACACATATCCAAATATATATATGACTTCAAGGCACTTAACATGGCATAACTAAGTGCTTCACCATCATCAAACATCCATAATCACATGCAACATATCATCATTCAACCATCAATAACCATAGGCCATATCATAATGGCATTGGCACATGCATGCATATATGAATAGGTTTACAACCAAATAATCATTATGAGCCACATCTTATGGCCTTATACAAAATGAATCAAATATCATCATAAGCCAACACATTTGGCTAAACCAATATGACATATAACCAAAAAGACCAAGTCCCTATACATGCCATATTCAAAATGTTGAGACTAACTATACCCAAAAGTTTCAATTGATAGTGTGATCGAGTCTCCGACATCCTTTGATTCCCGAGCTAGCTTGGCAATACTATAAGAAAATGGAAAAGAAAGGGGAGTAAGCATAAAGCTTAGTAAGTTTGCATGTAAATAATTAACAACATTAACCATGCATTATTGTACACATAACATAATATAATCTATCACAATGTCATCAAGTATCATAGATACATTTTAAATCATGTCATTTATATAATGTACAATAAAACTCGTGATCATGATTTATTCATTCACTTCTTACCGAGGTCTCATCGATTTATAATCTCAATTTGTATGAGCTTTGTGTACATACCTGTACCTTTTCAACATGTTCATACCTTGTCATTTCCTTGACATAATCTTTGGACTTCCCGTTGAACCACTTGGAATACTAAAGGATACTCGGGAATCACATACACATAGAATCATACCAATGCCATATCCCAGATATGGTCTTACATGGGATCACATTTCGATGCCTATAGCCTAGCTATAGTCTTACACGATTCTCATATCGATGCCATTTCCCAGACATGGTCTTACACGAAATCTCATAACGATGCCATATCCCAGATATGGTCTTACACGTAAACTCATAACCCTAATGTCATGACATTTGTATCCTAACTATTCCTAAGGTTCAACCGGGATTTCGAGGTATCAAATCTTCGTCGAATCATCATCGAGTCAACATTAATCAAGTCCACATAGACAATTACACAATTCATGCAATATTAAAGCATTAAATACCTAATAATGTAATGTTGCATTAATTACACACGAACTTACCTCGGTATCATAATATGGCTAACTATTCGATTTAGTCCACAACCTTGTTCTTTCCTCGGTTTAGGTTTGGACTCTGTTTTTCTTGATCTATAATAGCAAATTTAGCTCATTTAATTATCACATTGTTCAAATCAGTCAAAAAACCATACTTTGGAAAAATTATAGTTTTGCCCCTAAACTTTTACATATTTACAAATTAGTCCCTAGGCTCGTAAAATGAAATATGTCCGTTTTCTTTGTTACCCAAGCCTAGCCGAACCTAACACATGCTCATAACAGCCTACATTTTCCTTCAAATCAGATTTTTACTACTCATTTTACAACTTTTACAAAAAGGTCCGTTTTAGGTGTTTTCATCAAAAATCACTTAGTAAAAGATGTTTATTACACATCAAACTTTCATAGTCTACCATGAAACATCAAAACACATGCATGTCACACATGGGTAAATTTTTAAACATGAACCCTAGCTCAAATAAATGGTAGAAATATCTAGATCGGTTGATAACAACTTCAAAAACGAAAAGAACATTAAAAACGGGGCTAGGATGCACTTACTATCAAGCTTGGAAGTTGAAGAAAAACCCTAGTTATGGCTCTTATAATTTTCAGCACACACTTGAAGAAGATGAGCGAATTTTTCTTTCTTTTTCCCTTTTTATTCTTTTATTAACCAAATGACCAAAATGCCCTTTTTACTGAACTTTCAAATTTTACCTACTCATGCCCATTTTTGTCCATAAAAATAGAAATTGGGCAAATTACTATTTAAGGACCTCTAATTAATAATCCAAAGCTATTTCATACTTAAAGCTTCTAGAATCTCATATTTTACAACTTTTGAAATTTAGTCCAAAAAGTCAAATTAGACACTTATTCACAAAATTTCTTTATGAAACTTTCACACAATCATGCAAACATGTCATGGACCTCAAAACAATCATAAAACAAATATTTCTACTTTGGATTTGTGGTCTCAAAACCACTATTCCGACTAGACCCAAAATCGGGATGTTACAACTCTCCCCCCTTAGGGATTTTCGTCCCCGAAAATCTTACCGGTGAAAAGGTTTGGGTACTGTTTTCTCATGGCTTCCTCGGGTTCCCATGTAGCCTCTTCAACCCCATGTCTTTGCCATAATACTTTCACAAGGGCTATACTTTTATTCCTCAACTGTTTGACTTCCCGAGCCAAAATCTTAACTGGCTCTTCGCCATAAGTCATATCCGGTCGAATCTCAACCTCTGTCGGTGAAATCACATACGAAGGGTCTGATAAGTAACAGTGCAACATAGACACATGGAACACATCATGGATCTTTTCCAACTCAGATGGAAAAGCCAACCGATATGTTACTGGCCCTATTCTTTCAGTAATCTCATACGGCCCAATAAAGCGTGGACTTAATTTGCCATTCCGGCCAAACCTCAAAACTTTCTTCCATGGAGATACTTTCAGGAATACCTTATCACCGACCTGAAATTCAATCTCTTTCCATTTCAAATCTGCGTAGGATTTCTGTCTATCCAAAGCAGCTTTCAAGCAGTCATGAATTACCTTTACTTTTTCTTCAGTTTCCCTGACTAAATCAACTCCGTGAATCTGATTCTCTCTGAGTTCGGTCCAATACAAGGTTGTTCGGCACTTACGACCATACAATGCCTCATAAGGCGCCATTTTCAAACTCGACTGAAAGCTATCGTTGTAGGCAAATTCCACCAATGGTAAATACTTTTCCCAACTACCTTGGAACTCGAGAACACAACATCGCAGCATATCTTCAAGAATTTGAATTACTCGTTCAGACTAACCATCAGTTTGCGGATGAAAAGCGGTACTAAAATTCAATTTCGTACCCAACACTTCTTGAAACTTTTTCCAAAACTGCGAAGTGAACCTCAGATCTCTATCCGATATAATTGACAAAGGCACTCCGTGCAATCTCACAATTTTAGAAATATACAATTCGGCTAATTTATCAAGTGAGTAGTCAGTACGTACCTGTATAAAATAAGTCGATTTCGTAAGCCTATCAACCACAACCCAAACGACATCTTTCTTTTTTAGTGACAAGGGCAAACCCGTCAAAAAGTCCATAGTAATTTTGTCCCATTTCCACTCAGGAACCATCACAGGCTAAAGTAAACCCGAAGGTACTTGGTGTTTGGTTTTCACTTGCTGACAAACCAAGCATCTCGATACAAACTCTGAAATGTCTCTTTTCATTCCCGACCACCAATACATCTTCTTCAAGTCATTATACATCTTCGTACTGCCTGGATGAACAGATAAACATCCACTATGTGCTTTGTGCAAAATTTTCTGAATAAGCTCATCATCTCTCGATACACAGACCTTATCTCGGAACATCAAACATCCATCAGAACTAACCCGAAAGTCTGACTCCATACCCGATTCACATTGAACTCTTTTGGCTTGCAAATCACTGTCGCCTTTCTGAGCTTCACAAATCTCTTGGAGAAACATCGGTCTAGCTCTCAACTCAGCTAGAATAGAACCATCATCTGATAAAGCCAACCGTGTATTCATAGCCCTCAATGTAATAGCCCAATTTTGGGGCTAATCAGAATAGTGGTTTCGAAACCACTAATCCAAGGCCGAATAAATTATTTTTAATATTATTTTATGTGTTATATCATGATTATATGAGTGCATAAAAATTTTGGTGAATTAATTGTAGTGATTACTTGCTTAATTTTGAAAAAGGACTAAATCACATAAAAGGCAAAATTTGTGTTCTACTAATTTGAAGTGTCATGTAGCTAGAGAACCTTAAATTAGATGTCCTTAATGTGCAAATAGGCCTTATTTAGGGTGATGGCCGGCCATAGGGACAAAGAAATGAATTTGGTCAATGGTTAGGTGTAGTATTTGGTGACTTAATTGATAAATAAAATAAAATAAAGAAAAGCTATCATCTTTTCCATCTTCTTCTTCCTCCACCGAAAATATCAACAAGAATAGGGTTTGGAAACTTGAAATTTTCAGCAACTTACGCTCCTTGCAAGTAAGTGATTTTGGTGATCATTCTTGATAATTTTTGTACTTTCGGGACCCTTGTAGCATAGTCTAGCTAATGAGGGGGTTATTTTGCAAAGTGGTTGAGAGTCTAGGGATTTTCCATGTGAGTATTCATGTGTTTGCTAAAATTTTATGGAAGAAAATGAATCTTGGTTGTTTAATGAACAACTTTTGTGAAAGAATTTTTGCATGAAAACACATAATATGACTATTTTGTAAAAGTTATAAAATGGATAGTAAATGTGTGAAATAATTGGAATTGTGAGTTGCTAAAAGAGAGAATATGAATCGACTAGGCTTGGGTGTGAAAAAAATGAACACATTTCATTTTACGAGCCTAGGGGCAAAATCATAATTTTGTGAAAGTCTAGGGGCAAAATGGTAATTTTGCCAAAATAGGAATTTTTTGAGTGAGTGGATTAATGTGGTTATTTAATAAGCTAAATATGTCATTATAGATCAAGAAGAACGTGGAATCAACCTTGACCGAGGAAAAGGTAAGGTTTCGGACTAAACTTCAAATTGACATATTTTGTATCGAGGTAAGTTTATATGTAAATGATACATCCTTTTTACTTATGTATTTACATATTAATGTATTATGTGAACTGTGAATGAATACTATTGATATCTATTAAAATGATAGAAAGTGAAGAAATTCCCGGATGAACCTTCGGAATAGGAAAACGATACGGATAAAAACCATGAATAAGTGATTGTTAGTGGGCTATGTGCGATACCACCGTATTTATTATTATTGGTGGGCTGTATGCGATACCACCGTGGATATGTGATTATTGGTGGGCTGTGTGCGATACCACCGTGTTATTTATTAATGGTGGGCTGTGTGTGAAACCACCGTGTATCCGGTATTACTCCGAAGTGTTCATCGAGAAACTTTAACTAAGTAAAATTTCGTGTGGCTAAGTGGTGACAAGTGCAGGGTATAAGTGCATGTAAATGTGAGCAATGTTTATGATATGTATTTGGAATGTGGTAAGATTTGAAATGGGTAAGTACAACTACGAGGATCTGAATTGTTCTTGACTAGTAAGTAATGTTCTTGATTGATAAGTATGTGGTATAATGTTCATTGTTTACATATAGACTTACTAAGTTTAAAGCTTACTCCCTTCTCTTTTCCCTTGTTTTATAATGTCAAGAAGCCAGCTCGGGATACGGAGGCCATAGGAGGATCACCCACACTATCCATACATTTTGGTATATTGAGATTTACATTGAATTATGGCATGTTTAGGGACTTGATCTTTTTGGTTATATGTCATATTGGTTTAGCCAAATGTGTTGGCTTAGGATGATATTTGATTCATTTTGTATAAGGCCATGAGATGTGGCTCATAATGATTATTTGGATGTAAATCTATTCATATATGCATGTATGTGTCATTGCCATTATGATATGGCCTATAATTATTGATGGTTGAATGATGATATGTTGCATGTGATTATGGATGTTTGATGATGGTGAAGCACTTAGTTATGCTATATTAAGTGCCTTGAATTTATATGTATATATTTGGATTAGTGTGGTTTTGATGTTGTGTAGGTTGGTGCAAGTATGGGTGGGAAAAAGACTTGGTAAATAGCCTTATTTTGTCCACACGGGTAGACACACGGGCATGTGTCTAGGCCGTGTGTGACACGCGGTCTGCCCCATGGGCGTGTGGTTTGGCCGGGTGTCCCCCTGCATCTTAAGTTGGCAAAATAGAATGCCCAGTAATAACCACACGGGTTGAGGCACGGTCGTGTGTCTCAACCGTGTGGAAGACACGGCCATAGGACATGGGCATGTGCCCAGGCCGTGTGAAGTCTGCACTTGATTTTAGGAATTTAATTCGCCACACGACCTAAGGACACAGGCGTGTGTCTTTCCCGTGTGATCTTATTTGGGTGATGATGTCATAAACAGAATGTCCCCTATTTTTGACACGGGCTGAAGCACGGGCATGTGATATGCCATACGGGCGTGTCCCTTCTCCCACACGGGCATGTGGACCGTTTTGATAAAAAATTTCTAAGTTTTCCCAGAAGTTTCTAAAATTTTCGGTTTAGTCCCGAACCACTCCTTATGTATGTTTTGGGCCTCGTAGGCTCGTTTAAGGGGTGATATGAATATTTATGAAAAGTTTTAAATTTGAGTGGGAAGTCATGTCTCAGTTTTGTTTGATTGCTTACATATAAGTCTGGTAACGCCTCGTACCCTGTTCCGGCGTTGAATACGGGTAAGGGGTGTTACACTCAATGCAAACAAGGATTTCCTACTCAAGGCATCGGGGACGACATTCACCTTTCCCGGGTGATAGTCAATCACTAGCTCATAATCTTTTATCAACTCTAGCCATATTCGTTGCCTTAGGTTCAAATCCTTTTGAGTCATCAAGTATTTTAGACTTTTATGATCAGTATACACATGACATTTCTCACCATGCAGATGATGTCTCCAAATCTTCAACGCAAACACAATGACAGCCAATTCCAAATCGCGTGTCGGATAATTCTTCTCATGCGGTTTTAGCTACCTCGAGGCATAAGCTATCACCTTTCCTTCTTGCATAAGTACACAACCCAATCCATTCAAGGATGCATCACTATAAACCACAAATTCTTTTCCCGGTTCAGGTTGTACTAAAATTGGAGCCTCAGTCAATAATGCCTTTAGTTTCTCAAAACTCTGTTGGCACTTTTCTGTCCATTCGAACTTGACATCTTTATGTAACAATTTTGTCATTGGAGTGGAAATCATGGAAAATCCTTTAACAAATCGTCTGTAATAATCGGCTAACCCTAGAAAGCTTCTAACCTCGGATACATTCCTCAACGGTTTCTAATAAACAATTGCTGAAATCTTACTCGGGTCAACTCGAATACCATCACTCGAAACAACATGCCCCAAAAATCTGACTTCTCGAAGCCAAAACTCACTTTTACTAAACTTAACATACAACTGTTTATCTCTCAAAGTTTGCAAAACCGTTCTTAAGTGCTCGACATGCTCGGTCTCATCACGAGAATAAATCAGTATATCATCAATAAAAACAACGACAAATTTATCCAAGTACGGTCAAAAAATATGGTTCATCAAATCCATAAATACAGCAGGAGCATTCGTTAAACCAAAAAGCATAACCAAAAATTCATGGTGACCATACCTCGTCCGAAAAGCAGTTTTTGGCACATCCGAGTCTTTAACTCTCAACTGGTAGTAATCGGACCTCAAATCAATCTTGGAAAATACTGTGGCTCCCTTCAATTGGTCAAACAAATCATCTATTCTCGGCAGATGATACTTATTCTATATGGTCACCTTATTGAGCTGTCGGTAGTTAATGCAAAGCCTCACAGATCCATCTTTCTTTTTCACAAATAATACCGGTGCACCCCACGAAGAAAAACTAGGTCTCACAAAACCTTTATCCGTCAATTCTTACAGCTGAGCTTTTAACTCCTTTAATTCGGTCGGAGCCATTCTGTACGAAGCAATTAAAATAGGTGCTGTAACACCCCTTACCCGTATTTAACGCCGGAACCGGGCACGAGGCGTTACCGTATTAAAATCCTTAGGATCGCCACTTAGGCACAACATGACCACTCTCTTTGGCCATCACAACAACCTCAATCTCGACTTACGAGGCCTCTCTCAAACACACGAGGGCTCCCGAGACCATATCGAAAACTCTTAAGATCTTAAAACTTTTCCATCTATACAGGGATCACACGCCCGTGGAGGTCACAACGCCCATGGTCACTACCCGTGCATGAAAACTCAAGCATTCTGCCAATGCCCCACGGTTAGGGCACACGCCCGTGCTCTCCGCCCGTGGTGCACACTGACTACCTTAACACGGCCTAGAGTATAGACACACGCTCGTGTGGCTAGCCCGTGGCCAACACTGATTAACACACACGTTCTAGGCACACGCCCGTGTGACTAGTCCGTGGTCTATTCTGATTTAAAATACTAACATGTAGGGGACACACGGCCAAATCACATGCCCATGGGCTGACCGTGTGTCACACATGGCCTAGACACACGCCCGTGTGTCTACCCACATGGACAAGAACAAAGCTATTTGCCAAGTTCTTTTCACCCTTCTAGCATACACTCATTCAACACATCCATAATCAACTCAAAATCTTACAATCTCACATAGATAACTACATCTTTTCATATTATAAAGTGCCAACAACTATGGCATTATACAAAATAGATTATTCATCTAAAGGTCAACACATCATAGCCATATACAACAAAATTCACTAACTTGTCTAGCCCCTATACATGCCATATACAAAACATTGAGTCTAATGTACCAGAGTGTGCTGATAGTGTGGGCGATCTTCCAATTGATCCTCGTATCTCGATTCAACACTTTTGCTCTATAAGACAAGGGAAAAGAAAGGGACTAAGCTTTGAGCTTAGTAAGTTCACACATAAACAATTAAGCACCATAGTATAAGCTAAACAACAATTAGCATTATACTAACATATAATGTACAACTATGCTTACTCTTTCTATCCCTTACCACATTTCCAACACATCATGAGTCACTTACTCATAACCATTGACATGCACCCCTGCATTCAATATCGCATATACACAATATACAACATATCATTATTTCTCGATAATACATCCACACAGCTAATCCACACAACTAATCCACACAGCTAATGTCTCGGTGGTTCCGCACTTAGCCCACCACAATCAATAAATAAGGTAGTATCACACTTAGCCTACCATAAAGGTAATCGTAGTGGTTTCTCACATAGCCCACTAGACAATGTACCCAACGATAGCATCGCACATAGCCAGCTCATCGCCATTATGCATTAAGATGGTATCGCACTTAGCCCATCTTTTGGCATTATCACTACACATTCACATATCTATTTCCTCAATCATTCATCCATTCACAAAATCTATCTCATTCATTTCACTTGAACCACATAGGTTCTCAATAATTTTCAACCATGCTATACACTAGCTAGCATTAACAAATTGTAAGTATGAATGCATTGTTTATACATAGACTTACCTCAATACTCAAAAGTATAGAAATGTGCAATTTAGTCCACCACTTTGCTCTTACCTCGGTTTCGATCCAGGCTTTGTCTTTCTTGATCTATAATGAATAAATCAGCTTATTCAATACACACATTGACTAAATTGACCCACATCTCATACTTTGGCAAAATTACTCTTTTGCCCCTAATCTTTCTCATAATTACACTTTTGCTCCAAGGCTCGTAAAGTGATTTTTATTCAACTTTCTAGCCTTTCATGCTTAGTCGAATCACTTACTCAACTAAAGCATTCATCAATTCTCACTATATCACACATGTATGACCAAACTCAGGACTTGCACAACCAAGTCCCTACATGCATTTTTCATGGAAAATCAATTAGCAAAAGATGTTTCTACTACATCGAACTTTCATATTCTTCCATAAAACATCAAAATACATGCATGTCATACATGGACACATTTTTGAACATCCTTCATAGCTCATCAAATAGCTAAAAATAGCTTACTCATGCTACAAGGACTTCAAAAATACAAAGAATATCAAAAACGATGCTAGATGCACTTACTAGCAAGCTTGAAATTTTTGAAGAACCCTAACAATGGCTCTCTCAAATTTTCATCAGCCTTGGAGAAGAAGATGAATGAATTTTGTCATTTTTTCTCCTATTTTAATCATTTAATTGTTAAATGACCAAAATGCCCTTTTTGATAAACTTTCTATTTAAACTCATCCATGCCCAATTTTGTCCAAAAATTAGAAATTGGGAAAATTGCTATTTAAGGACCTCTAATTAATATTCTAAAGCTATTTCACACAAATAGCTTCTAGAATCTCACATTTTGCAACTTTTGCAATTTAGTCCTTTTGGACAATTCAACCGCAATTTCACAAAATTGCTTCATGAAACTTTCACACTAGCATGCATACATAGCATAAACCTCAAAAACTCATTCATAAACCTCAGATTTGTGGTCTCGCACCACTATTTTAACTAGGCCCTAAATCGGGATGTTACAGGTGCAGTACCAGGGACTAACTCAATACCAAATTCAACTTCTCTATCTGGAGGCAATCCGAGCAATTCTTCTAGAAACACATCTGGATACTCACATACTACTGGCACTGATTCAATTTTCAACTCAAACTCTTTTGTATTCAACACAAAAGCAAGATAAGATTCACAACTATTTCTTATACATTTCTGAGCATTCATAGAAGAAATCACTACAGGCAAGCTATCTGATTCATCTAACACCCCTTACCCGTATTCGACACCTGATCCGGGTACGAGGCATTACCATACTTAACTTGCTCAATCATACGATATCTATCCATAAAACTTCATGTTAAATTAAAACTTTTCATTCGAGACCATAATGTCCTTATTATAGGTTTACGAGACCCTAAACTCATACCCGGAATGATTCAGGACTAAACCGGAAACTTTTGAACCCTTAGACAAATTTGACATAAAACAGGGTCACACGCCCGTGTGAAGGATGGAACATGCCCGTGTGGAAAATTCATATGCCCGTGTTCACAACCGTGGGGGTTTATTTTTAAATTCGAACCTACAGGGGTTTTCACACGGCCGGACACATGCCCGTGTCCCTCACACTGCCACGACATGCCCGTGTCTTAGCCCGTGTGCCAAAAACCATGGCATTCTATTTATGACATCATCACCTCACTAGGGTCACACGGCCAAGGCACACGCCCGTGTCCTTAGACCGTGTGTCGAATTAAATTCCTAATTTCAGGTGCAGACTTTACACGGCCTGGGCACACGCCCATATCCATGGCCGTGCCTTCCACACGGCTGAGACACACGGTCGTGTCTCTGCCCGTGTGTTTACTACTGAGCTTACAACTTGTAAACCTAGCACTCAAGGGGACACACGACCAATCAACACGCCCATGGGGCTGACCGTGTGTCACGCACGGCCTAGACACACGCCCGTGTGTCTATCCGTGTGGACATTTGAAAGGCCATCTACCAAGCCAAATGCCACCCTACACAGCAACCATACTTATACCAATTCAATCCAACATATATTATAACCATAGAGCACTACTAGGGACTCAAAATCAAAACATCCATACTAGCATACACTTCATGAATTTCATCATCATTGAATATATGAACTTGTCAAGTATTGGCCAATTTTCCATGATCATTTACAAAATGAATTGAACCACATTAATAGCCAACACTTTGGCTAACAAATATGACATAAAAAAATGACCAAGTCCTATACATGCCATATTCAAAATGAATCTAACTTTGCTATACCAAGGAGAAGTCGATAGTGTGATTCCGAACTCCGATGTCCCACGATCCCCGAGTTAGCTTGGCCATACTACAAGGAAAAGGGAAATGAGAGGGGTAAGCATAAAGCTTAGTAAGTTTGTATGAAATAAATAACAACATAAAGGCTCATAATAACTCGAAAATTTCTTTCTTCATACCCCGCCACCAATACCATTTCTTCAAGTAATTATACATCTTAGTACTGCCTAGATGTATAGAAAAATATCCATTATGTGTTTCGTGTAAAATTTTCTGAATAAGTTCATCATCTTTGGGTACACAGACCCTATCTCGGAACATCAAACATCCGTCAGGACTTATCCGGAAGTCCGACTCAACATTTGACTCACATTGAACTCTTTTAGCTTGTAAATCATTGTCGCCTTTCTGAGCTTCACAGATCTCTTGAAGAAAACATCGGTCTAGCCCTTAACTCAGCTAAAATAGAACCATCATCTGACAAAGCCATCCGTGTATTCATGGCTTTCAGTGCAAACAAGGATTTCCTACTCAAGGCATCGACGACCACGTTCGCCTTTCCTGGATGGTAGTCAATCGCTAACTCATAATCCTTTATTAGTTCTAACCATCTTCTCTTCCTTAGATTCAACTCCTTTTGAGTCATCAAATACTTTAGGCTTTTATGATTCGTGAACACCCGACATTTCTCACCATACAAATGGTGTCTCCAAATCTTTAGTGCAAATACAATTGCAGCTAACTCCAAATCGTGGGTTGGGTAATTCTTCTCGTGTGGCTTTAATTGTCTAGAGGTATATGCTATCACCATGCCCTCTTGCATGAGTACACAACCTAATCCATTCATGGATTCATCGCTGTAAACCATAAATTCTTTTCCCGGCTCCGGTTGCACTAAAACAGGAGCTTCAGTCAACAACGCCTTTAGTTTCTCAAAACTCTATTGGCACTTTTCTTTCCATTCAAACTTTACATCTTTTTGTAGCAACTTTGTCATCGGAGTAGCTATCATAGAAAATCCCTTGAAAAAACGTCTATAGTAGCCAGCTATGCCCAGAAAACTCCTAACTTCGGTTACATTCCTTGGTGGCTTCCAATCCACAATTGCTGAGATTTTACTTGGGTTGACTCTAACTCCATCTCCCGAGACAATGTGCCCCAAAAATCCAACTTTCTTAAGCCAAAATTCACTTTTACTAAACTTGGCATATAATTGTTTAGCTCTTAAAATTTGCAGAACCGTTCTCAAATGTTCAACATGCTCATTCTCATCCCGAGAGTAGATCAATATATCATCGATAAAAACTACTACAAATTTATCCAAATACGGCTGAAAGATACGATTCATCAAATCCATGAAAACTGCAGGGGCATTTGTTAAACCAAAAGGTGGCCATACCTTGTCCAGAATGCGGTTTTCGGCACGTCCGAGTCTTTGACTCTCAACTGATAATATCCAGACCTCAAGTCTATCTTAGAAAACACCGTCGCTCCCTTCAATTGATCAAATAAATCATCGATTCTTGGCAACGGGTACTTGTTCTTCACAGTTACCTTATTGAGTTGCCGATAAACTATACATAACCTCATAGAACCATCCTTTTTCTTCAAAAATAATACAGGAGCACCCCACGGAGAATAACTCGGTCTTGCGAAGATTTTATTCGTTAACTCTTGTAATTGTGCCTTCAGTTCTTTTAGCTTGGTTGGATCCATTCTGTAGGGAGCAATAGAAATGGGGGCAGTACTAGGAGCTAACTCAATCCCAAATTCAATTTCTCTAACTGGAGGTAGCCCTGGCAATTCCTCTAGGAACACATCCGGATACTCACATACTATGGGCACTGATTCAAGCCTTAACTCAGTCTCTCTAGCATTCATCACAAAGGCAAGGTAAGCTTCGTACCCCTTTCTTAAATACTTCTGAGTCAACAAGAAAGATATCACTACTGACAATCTGTCTTGTTCATCTGTTTCTACACGAATAAGATCCCCGCTTTTACATTTCAACTCAATAAACTTCCTTCCACAATTCACTATCACATCATGAGTAGTCAACCAATCCATCCCAAGGATGACATCGAATTCATCAAACGGAAATAACATGAGATTAGCCAGAAAGTAATGACCTCTAATCATCAAAGGACAATCTTTGCATACTCTATCAACTAACACACATTTGCCTAGGGAATCTGACACTCTTATTACAAATTTGGTAGATTCTACAGGCATGTTCATATTATAGGCTAATTTCATGCAAATATACGAGTGGCTGGATCCCGGATCAATTAAAGCTATAACATGAGTATCAGAGAGAGAAAATGTACCCGTAATTACGTCGGGGGAGGACGCCTCTTCGCGAGCACGAATGACATATGTTCTCGCCGGTACTCTACCCTCAGCTCTTGCAGTCTGCTCTCTAGATGTATTCTTACTACTCATTTCATTTCCCGGGTTTCTCTGTGGCCTTCCCCTAGTAGTACCTCCGAGTCTTGCACTCTGAGGTTTCTCTTTCTCACCCACATCGGGGAAATCTCTAATAAAATGGTCTAGAGATCCACACTTGAAACAAGCTTTCTCGTTTGCTCGACACTCCTCGGGATGACGTTTGCCACACTGTGAACATTCCGATCTACTCGGTCGAGGTTGCCAACACTAGCAACCAAAGTAGTCTGAGCTTTAGACCCTGGGTACTGTCTACTCTTACTTCTGCTCGAAAACCAAGCTGAAGTGGCCGATCGAATAGTGAAATCTCTTGACTTCTTGGATGAAGATTGGAATGACTTGCCTAATAGTCTCTTCTTCGAGTCGCGAGACTCGTTTTCAGCCTTCCTTTTCTCTTTAACCAGTTCCTCGGCCTTACATGCTCTATCTACCAGCACCACAAATTCTTTTAGTTCGAGGACACCAACAAACAAACGGACATCCTCATTTAACCCATCCTCGAACCTTTTGTACATGATGGCTTCTGTCGATACGCATTCTCGAGCATATTTGCTAAGCCTTACGAACTGACGCTCATATTCAGTCACTGTCATTCGACCTTGCTTTAGCTCTAAGAACTCCTTTCTCTTCTGGTCAATGAACCTTTGACTAATGTACTTCTTCCGGAATTGCTCTTGGAAGAATTCCCAGTTAACTCTCTCCCTTGGTACCACTGACACAAGGGTGTTCCACCACTGATAGGCCGAATCTCTCAAGAGAGATACTACACACTTCATGCACTCATCAGGCCTGCATGACAACTCATCGAATACCCTGATAGTATTCTCAAGCCAGAATTTTGCCCTCTCCGGATCATCATCTTTACTGGCTCAAAATTCCCCAGCTCTTTACTTTCGGATCTTGTTAACCGAAGGCCTTTCTCTTCTTACTACCTCTACCACTTGGGGAGCTATAGGGGTAGACTGAGGAATAGGTGGGGATGGAGGGGGTTGAGCATTATGATTTGCTCGTATATACTCAATGTACCGCTTACTCATCATATAGAAAAAGGCTTCTCGAGCCTCTTATCCCTAACCCAAGGTCTCAGGTCTACTCTCTCTCAAGGCGCGGTCCCTTTGCGCGGAGCAGAAGCGCGTACTTGCAAAGATCATCGGTCCGCAGCTCGATCGGATCCATTTACTATATAAAAACATAATTCAAATCGTCAAGAGTCATCATACTATCAATATGGAAATACTCATACATATGTCACGTATAGCTAGACTCACACTTACGCTACATTAGTCCGAGAATCGACTAAATCGTAGCTCTGATACCACTAAATGTAACACCCTTTACCCGTATTCGACACTTGATCCGGGTACGAGGCATTACCGTACTTAACTTGCTCAATCATACGATATCTATCCATAAAACTTCTTGTCAAATTAAAACTTTTCATTCGAGACCATAATGTCCTTATTATAGGTCTACGAGACCCTAAACTCATACCCAGAATGATTCGGGACTAAACCAAAAACTTTTGAACCCTTAGACAAATTTGACATAAAATAGGGTCACACGCCCGTGTGAAGGATGGAACACGCCCGTGTGGAAAATTCACATGCCCGTGTTCTACACCCGTGGAGATTTATTTTTCAATTCAAACCTACAGGGGTTTTCACACGGCCAGACACACGCCCGTTTCTCTGGCCCGTGTCCCTCACACGGCCACGACACGCCCGTGTCTTAGCTCGTGTGCCAAAAACCATGGCATTCTGTTTATGACGTCATCACCTCACTAAGGTCACACGACCAAGGCACACGCCCGTGTCCTTAGACCGTGTGTCGAATTAAATTCCTAATTTCAGGTGCAGACTTTACACGGCCGGGGCACACACCCATATCCATGGCCGTGCCTTCCACACGGCTGAGACACACGGCCGTGTATCCGCCCTTGTGTTTACTACTGAGCTTACTGACTTGTAAACCTAGCACACAAGGGGACACATGGCCAATCAACACGCCCATGGGGCTGACCGTGTGTCACACACGGCCTAGACACACGCCCGTGTGTCTACCCGTGTAGACATTTGAAGGACCATCTACTAAGACAAATGCCACCCTACACAGCAACCATACTTATGCCAATTCAATCCAACATATATCATAACCATAGAGCACTACTAGGGAATCAAAATCAAAACATCCATACTAGCATACACTTCATGAATTTCATCATCATTGAATATATGAACTTGTCAAGTATTGGCCAATTTTCCATGACCATTTACAAAATGAATTGAACCACATTAATAGCCAACACTTTGGCTAACAAATATGACATAACAAAATGACCAAGTCCTATACATGCCATACTCAAAATAAATCTAACTTTGCTATACCAAGGAGAAGTCGATAGTGTGATTCCGAACTCCGACGTCCCACAATCCCCGAGTTAGCTTGGCGATACTACAAGGAAAAGGGAAATGAGAGGGGTAAGCATAAAGCTTAGTAAGTTTGTATGAAATAAATAACAACATAAAGGCTCATAATGTCATCCATCCATCGCATTGAATCAAACATAAGTCTTAAGCTCGTTGTCATAACCTACTCATGCTTACCCTTACCAATTATATTTCATGTCTCATATCGTAGGCATTTCTTGTGAATTACTCACATGTACCTATATCACTTCATCACATAGCTTTAGCACTGGTCTCATTTCTATTATAAGCTTAGCTATTTATTCACTGAATTCACTTGGAATACACGAGATTTCATATTATCATCATTCACGTAAATGCGACACCAATGACACATCCCAGATGTGGTCTTACATGGTATTACCTCTAGAAGCCGATGCCATATCCCAGACATGGTCTTATACGGGATTTCATATCGATTGTCGATGCCATATCCCAGATATGGTCTTATACGATTCTCATTTTCGAATGCCGGTGCCATATCCCAGATATGGTCTTATACGGGATCTCAATTCGGTGCCGAGGCTACGTCCCAGACATGGTCTTATTCGGGACCTTACCCATCTCAAATATTAATGATATTACTCTCTCATTTATTAAAGTCCAACCGGGACTTCAACATCACATTTCTCATCATTTTTCTCATTCAACATCATTACTCAAATTTATAGAAATGTTATACATGTTCAAAAATATCAAATGTAACACTCCTTACCCGAGACCGCTGCCGGAGTCGAGCACTAGGCATTACTAGACTTAACTTACTAGTTCGGGGCATAAAAATTGAAACTGTCCATCTGCGTCATGTTCACTAAATTGAATATAACTCGAGTTACAAAACTCAAAATTTATATCCGTAAATTTTCCCTGAAACTAGACTCATATATATTCTTACTATAATTTTTCCAGAATTTTTGGTGTGGCCAATTAGTACAGTTTATTAGTTAAAGTCTCCCCTGTTACACTGTTCGATAGTTCTGACCACTCTCCACTAAAAATCAATTATCTCCTAATATACAATTCTTTTGCCTACACCGTTTCTTTCATATAAAAATAGACTCAATAAGATTTAATTCTATATCTCATACACACCCTAATTCCATTTCTACTATCCTTGGTGATTTTTCAAAATCACGTCACTGCTGCTGTCCAAACTATTCCCCTGCATATAATTACATAATTTCTTTATAATAACTATCAACTAGGCATTACATAACATCCAAAACATGCTCTTAATTAGCCATTTTAATAGCTAATAATTATCAAGCATTTAAAATCCAATATTAAGCCATATCATAAGGACATACACACAAAATGGCTAAGTCCCTATACATGCCATAACTTAAAACGTTCGAGTCACAAAATACCAATATAATCCTTTGATAGTGTGTAACGATCTCCGACGTCCTTGCGATCCCCGAGTTGGCTTGTAATACTATAAAAAGAGAGAAAGGAATGGGAGTAAGCATAAAGCTTAGTAAGTTTACATGTAAATAAATAACAACATTCTTAATGAATTATCTTATTCTTTTCTTATCAAGATCATTTAAACTTTTAACTCAATATCCTTAAACTTTGCATTCTTACCTGTACCTTTTTAACATGAACTTGTCTTACCTTTCCTTTGGTATACTCTTTGAATTTTCCGTTGAACCACTTGGAATACTAAGGATACACGGGTACCTTTCCTTTTGAAACTTACCATTGCCATGTCTTGACATGGTCTTACGTGGTATCCTTGCCTTATGAACTCACCAATGCCATGCCTTGGCATGGTCTTACATGGGACCTTTGCCTTATAAACTCACCAATGCCATGCCTTGGCATGGTCTTACATGGGACCTTTGCCTTATAGTAACTTATCAATGCCATGTCTTGACATGGTCTTACATGATTTCCTTAAACCCTAATGTCATGACATTTGTATCCTACACATTCCTAAGGTTCAACCGGAACTTTCTGAGATTGCTTCTCCGTCAATTCATGCTCGGGTCTTTAAATGATAAATTTACAGAATAAATATGTAAATACTGGAATTTAATAGTATTAAATGTAAAGTAATAGAATATTACATTTATTTACCGCAAACTTACCTCGAAACAAAATACGATCAACTATAGTGATTTAATCCACTATCTTTTTCTTTCCCCGGTCTAACTCCGGATTTCGTTCCTGTTGATCTATAATAACAAATTTAGCTTATTTAATACTCACATTTATTAAAACAACCCTTAACTCTAACTTTGGAAAAATTACGATTTTGCCCCTAAACTTTTACATATTTACACATTTGCCCCAAAGCTTGAAAATTAAACTTTATCCCTTATTCTTATGTTTTATGACATGCGGATCATTTTTCCCTTCTATGACAACATCAAATTCTCACTCTAACATGTACTTATGAACATTAGGTATTTTTACCGATTAAGCCGTTTTACTCGTTTTCACTTAAAATCGCTTAGCAAAAGTTGTTTAACATAATTTGAGACTTCATATTCTATCATAAAACATCAAAATAAACACACTTCACCTATGGGTATTTTTCCAAATATGAACCCTAGGTTAAATTATTGCTAGATTAAGCTAAATCAAGTTACCAGGACTCCAAAAACGTAAAGAACATTAAAAACGGGGCTTGGATGCACTTACTATGAGCTTGAGAAGTTGAAGAAACCCTAGCTATGGTGTCCCTTTGAAAAATTCGGCCTAATGAAGAAGTTGAACACATTTTGCCATCTTTTTCCCTTTTAAATTCTTTTAAATACCAAATGACTAAAATGCCCTTCATTAAAACTTTAGTTATTTTTATCTATGTATGTCCATTTTTGTCCATAGAAAATATAATGGTCTAATTACCATTTAAGGACTCCTACTTCAAACCCCCATTTCAATCAAGTACTCTATAAATTAGAACCCCTATTTAGCAACTTTTGCAAACAAGTCCTAATAGGCAATTTAAGCATGCAATCAATAAAATTTCTTATCAATACTCTAACACATGTATTTAATCACTCGGTAAATCATAATAATTAATCGTAATAAACTTTTATATTTCGGATTCGTGGTTTTGCAACCATTGTTCCGTTTAGGCCCTATTTCGGGATGTTACATCAAACATTTTAAAACATACTAGCATGATGTTGAACTTATTACACACAAACTTACCTCGATTTCAAAATAGGCCAAATTGCCGTTCTAGTCTGATACCTTGCCCTTTCCTCGGTCAAGGTTAATTCTTCGTTCTTCTTGATCTATAATAACAATTTAGCTCATTTAATCATCACATAAATCAACACATTTTAATAATCAAACTTTGGCAAAATTACCATTTTACCCTTATACTTTTACAAAATGACTATTTTACCCCTAGACTCGTAAATCGGTTCCAATCGAATTTCCTCCTTTTACAAGCCTAGATGAACATTTATTACTCCTATGAAAACCCTCAATAATCATTATTTCACACATTTACCACATATTTACAACCTTCTCAAAAAGGTCCTTTTAGGTGTTTTCATGGTAACACCTTTCACAAAAGTTGTTTATCTAACATCTAAGACTCATTTTCTTCCATAAAAATGCAGAAAAAAACTTAAATGCTCACATGGAAAACTCTAAACTTTCAACCATTTTGCAAAATAATCCCCTCTTTAGCTAGCTTAAGCTTTAGGGGATCCAAAAGTACAAATATTATCAAGAAATGATCATCAAATCACTTACTTGCAAAGAGAAGAGCTTGCTGAATTTTTTGAGCTTTTAACCCTCTATTTGCTGCTAATTTTCGGTGGACGAGAAGAGAAGAAAAGATGATATCTTTTCTTTTCTTTATTTTATGAATAAAATCAATTTAGTCACCAAATTTTCACCTAACCAATTGACAAAGTCTTTTCTTTGTCCCTATGGCCGGCCACCACCCTAAACAAGGCCTAATTGCCCTTTAGGGACCTCCAATTAATATTCTATAGCTTTTAGACACCTTTAGCATTTAAAATAGAACTTTCGCACTTTATGCGATTTAGTCCTTTTTCGTAATTAAGCATGCAATCGCTAAAATTAAAGCACCAAAATTCTCATGCACCTATATAATCATGCTATAACTCATAAAATATCATTAAAATAATTCTCTCCGACCTCAGATTAGTGGTTCCGAAACCACTGTTCTGATTAGCCCCTAAATCGGGCTGTTACAATTCATCTGATTCAATCCGAAGAATATCACCACTTTCACATTTCAACTCAATAATTTTTCTTCCACAATTTACTACCACATCATGAATGGTCAACCAATCCATACCAAGAATTACATCAAATTCATCAAACGGAAAAAGCATAAGATTAGCCGAAAAATAGTGACATCTAATCATCAAAGGACAATTCCTACATACTTTGTTAACTAACACATACTTGCCTAGAGGGTTGGACACTTTTATCACAAATTATATAGACTCAACAGGCATATTCATACTAGATACCAATTTCATACATACATACATACATACATACGAATGGGTAGATCCCGGATCAATCAAAGCAATAACAGAAGTATCATAAAGAGAAAAAGTACCCGTAATCACATCAGGAGATGAAGCCTCTTTGCGAGCGCGAATGGCATAAGTCCTCACAGGTGCTCTACCTTCGGGCCTCACAGTTGGATCTCTAGGTGCACTCTTGCTACTTGCTCCATTTCCCGGATTTCTCTGTGGCCTCCCTCTAGGAGTAGTATTACCTAATATTGCACTCTGAAATTTCTCTTTTTCAACCATCTCGGGGCAATCTCTAATGAAGTGATCTTGGGAACCACACTTGAAACAAGTTCGATCATTCACCCGACATTCACCAGGGTGACGTCTACCGCAATGTGGACATTCGGCTCTACTAGGTCGAGCATTACCCACACTCGCTATCGAAGTAGTCTGAGCCTTATGGCCTGAATACTGTTTCCTATGGTTTCGGTTTGAGAACCCAACTGAAGCACTTGATCGAGTATTAAACTCTCACAATTTCTTAGATGAGGACTGAAGTGATTTGCCCATCTGTCTCTTTTTCGAGTCTCTAGACTCAAAATCAGCTTTTCTTTTCTCTTTGGCCAACTTCTCGGCCTTACAAGCTCTCTCTACAAGCACAATGAATTCTTTCAATTCAAGAATGCCAACCAATAATCGGATGTCTTCGTTCAGCCCATCTTCAAATCTCTTACACATGACGGCTTCAGTCGAAACACATTCTCGAGCGTATTTGCTCAGTCTCACAAATTAATGCTCATATTCAGTTACCGTCATTCGGCCTTGTTTTAACTCAAGGAATTCTTTCTGTTTCTGATCAATAAACCTCTGGCTAATGTACTTCTTACGAAACTCTTCTTGGAAAAATTCCCAATTAACTCTCTCCCTTGGTACAACCGACACAAGGGTGTTCCACCACTGATAAGCCGAGTCTCTTAAAAGTGAAACAACACATTTCATACATTCCACGGTTGTGCATGATAACTCATTAAATACCTTGATGGTATTCTCGAGCCAGAACTCTGCCCTTTCAGGATCATCATCTATACTAGCTCGGAACTCTTCGGCTCATTGATTTCAAATTTTATCCACTGGAGGTCTATTCAATCTCATAAAATCCATACATTGAGGTGCTACAGGAATAGGTTAAGGAATAGGTAGGGGTGGAGGAATAGGTAGGGGTGGAGGGATTGAGCATTTGGGTTTGTTCGAACGAACTCCGTATACCAGACATTCATCATATGGAGAAAGGTTTCCTTAGACTCTTCTCCTCCTCCCTGACTCACAGTTACGGGTCTACTTTCAACTGGCGTTGCCCCTTCAGCAGGGGCCGGTGCATTACTTTCTACATCATCAGCTTCA
This sequence comes from Gossypium sturtianum, assembly GCA_025698515.1. Taxonomy (NCBI): domain Eukaryota; kingdom Viridiplantae; phylum Streptophyta; class Magnoliopsida; order Malvales; family Malvaceae; genus Gossypium; species Gossypium sturtianum. The sequence goes on from CM046945.1 coordinate 134,037,642, forward strand.
GCTCGATTGGGATCCATTACTATATAAAAACACAATTTAAAAGGTCAGGAGTCGTCACACTATCAAAATTCATTTATGGCATGTATAGCTAGACTCGTGCACACGCTACGTTAGTCTGAGAATCGACTAAATCGTAGCTCTGATACCACTAAATGTAACACCCTTTACCCGTATTCGATGCCGAAATAGGAAATGAGGCATTACCGAACTTATACGCAAGCAATCATACAAAATCGAGACATGAACTTCCACCCAAATTTAAAACTTTTCATAAACATTCATATCGTCCCTTGAAAAAGCCTACGAGGCCCAAAAAATTCATTAGGAGTAGTTCGGGACTAAACTGAGAACTTTAGAAACTTCTGGGAAAACTTAGAAAATTTTCATCAAAAAGGTCCACACGCCCGTGTGGGTGAAGGGACACGCCCGTCTGACATATCACACGCCCGTGCTTCAGGCCATGTCCAAAATAGGGGACATTATGTTTATGACGTCATCAACCAAATAAGGTCACATGACCAAGGCACACGCCCATGTCCTTAGGCCGTGTGGCGAATTAAATTCCAAGAATTAAGTGTAGACTTCACACGGCCTAGGCACATGCCCATGTCCTATGGCCGTGTCTCTCACACGGCCGAGACACACGACTGTGTCTCGTGCCCTTGTGTTTACTACTGGACATTCTGTTTTGAATTAATTAGGGTGCAGGGGACACACGGCCATAACACACGCCTATGGGGCAAGCCATGTGTCACACACAGCCTAGACACACGCCCGTGTGGACAAAATAAGGCTATTTACCAAGCCTTTTTGCAACCCATACTTGCACCAACCTACACAATATCAAAACCACACCAATCTAAATATATATATGACTTCAAGGCACTTAACACGGCATAACTAAGTGCTTCACCATCATCAAACATCCATAATCACATGGAACATATCATCATTCAACCATCAATAACCATAGGCCATATCATAATGGCATTGGCACATGCATGCATATATGAATAGGTTTACAACTAAATAATCATTATGAGCCACATCTCATGGCCTTATACAAAATGAATCAAATATCATCATAAGCCAACACATTTGGCTAAACCAATATGACATATAACCAAAAAGACCAAGTCCCTATACATGCCATACTCAAAATGTTGAGACTAACTATACCCAAAAGTTTCAATTGATAGTGTGATCGAGTCTCTGACGTCCTTCGATCCCCGAGCTAGCTTGGCAATACTATAAGAAAATGGAAAAGAAAGGGGAGTAAGCATAAAGCTTAGTAAGTTTGCATGTAAATAATTAACAACATTAACCATGCATTATTGTACACATAACATAATATAATCTATCACAATGTCACCAAGTATCATAGATACATTTTAAATCATGTCATTTACATAATGTAAAATAAAACTCATGATCATGATTTATTCATTCACTTCTTACCGAGGTCTCATCGATTTATAATCTTAATATGTATGAGTTTTGTGTACATACCTGTACCTTTTCAACATGTTCATACCTTGTCATTTCGTTGACATAATCTTTGGACTTCCCGTTGAACCACTTGGAATACTAAAGGATACTCGGGAATCACATGCACATAGAATCATACCAATGCCATATCTCAGATATGGTCTTACATGGGATCACATATCGATGCCTATAGCCCAGCTATGGTCTTACACGATTCTCATATCGATGCCATGTCCCAGACATGGTCTTACACGAAATCTCATAACGATGTCATATCCTAGATATGGTCTTACACGTAAACTCATAACCCTAATGTCATGACATTTGTATCCTAACTATTCCTAAAGTTCAATCGGGATTTCGAGGTATCAAATCTTCGTCGAATCATCATCGAGTCAACATTAATCAAGTCCACAAAGACAATTACACAATTCATGCAATATTAAAGCATTAAATACCTAATAATGTAATGTTGCATTAATTACACATGAACTTACCTCGGTACCAAAATATGGTTAACTATTCGATTTAGTCCACAACCTTGTTCTTTCCTCTATTTAGGTCCGGACTCTGTTTTTCTTGATCTATAATAGCAAATTTAGCTCATTTGATTATCACATTGTTCAAATCAGTCCAAAAACCATACTTCAGCAAAATTAAGTTTTGCCCCTAAACTTTCACATATTTACAAATTAGTCCCTAGGCTCGTAAAATGAAATGTGTCAATTTTCTTTGTTACCCAAGCCTAGCCGAACCTAACACATACTCATAACAGCCCACATTTTCCTACAAATCAAATTTTTACTACTCATTTTACAACTTTTACAAAAAGGTCCTTTTTAGGTGTTTTCATCAAAAATCACTTAGTAAAAGATGTTTATTACACATCAAACTTTCATAACCTACCATGAAACATCAAAACACATGCATGTCACACATGGGTAAATTTTTAAACATGAACCCTAGCTTAAATAAATGGTAGAAATAGCTAGATCGGTTGATAACAACTTCTAAAACGTAAAGAACATTTAAAACGAGGCTAGGATTGACTTACTATCAAGCTTGGAAGTTGAAAAAAAACCCTAGCTATGGCTTTTCTAATTTTTGGCACACACTTGAAGAATATGACCAAATTTTGCTTTCTTTTTCCCTTTTTATTCTTTTATTAACCAAATGACCAAAATGCCCTTTTTACTAAACTTTCAAATTTTACCTACTCATGCCTATTTTTGTCCATAAAAATAGAAATTGGGCAAATTTCTATTTAAGGACCTCTAATTAATAATCCAAAGCTATTTCATACTTAAAGCTTCTAAAAGCTCATATTTTGCAACTTTTGCAATTTAGTCCAAAAAGTCAAATTGGACACTTATTCACAAAATTTCTTCATGAAACTTTCACACAATCATGCAAACATGTCATGGACCTCAAAACAATCATAAAACAAATATTTCTACTTTAAATTTGTGGTATCAAAACCACTCTTCCGACTAGACCCAAAATCGAGATGTTACAATACCGAAAAGCCCCTGAGTTTTTCCCTACGATTATCATGTCAAACTTACGTATTGATTTTACAATGCATCCTCTTCTGGTGAGCCAGAACTTGAACCTGTGACCGTATAACCACCATCAAGTGGGATCCCGAGTCACACTCCAAGTTGTGACCGCATATTAACTCTCGTCAACTAGGACCTGTAGTTAAACTACAACCCGTGATTGTATAAGCATCATGAACTCAAGCATACCTTAAAACTAGCACACTAGCTCCCCCAAACAGAAATAAATTTGTCAGTAAAAAAAGTTAAAAAATTGAAAGCAAAATATAAATAATGGTGTAAAGAAGTTTTTAGGGGTGAGGGGAGGTGACCGAGAGAGTTGATGCATTAGGGGGAGCAAACCCCTTTATATAAGGAAGCGGATGGCAACGAGTGAAGGAGAAAATTTTAAAATGTGGTTATAAATGTCTACAAATATCTTGAGATTCTTGGGATATCTGAAAAAAGGATCGGGATTCCCTAGGTTAAGTAAAACTTTTCAAGTGAGTTGAAAATGGTAGAGTGAAAACGTTCTACCCAGGGTGTGCTTTTAGTGACGTGGTAGAAAGATGCACTAAAAGCGCGCCCAGCGGGCAACACCATTTGGACACTCAACGGGCATAACTAATTAACATGGGGTAAGTATTTCCAACTATCATGCTTACACATATGTAGTGTTTGCATTCATGGAGTATATGTTTATTTTCTGCAATAGGGTACGAATTTGTCCAACTTCATTTTCATCAAATGTTGGTGAACTTGCACTCCATTAACGAGGTTGGCGCGACTTACCTTACTAACATACCCTTCGAGCAGTGGAATCAATCGTACGATAGAGGTCTACGATACAAGCACATGACAATGAAACCTAACAAAATGCATTAATTCCATATTTAAGGGGAAACGTCATTTACCGATAACATCGGTGGTCAAAGAAACATACTTCTGCTTGGTAGCAATATTTCCAAAGCAAGCGGAAAAATATGATGCAAAGATAAAGGGTGATCGCATTTGGTGTGAGGATGTGATGAAAGAAATTAGAGACAATGTAGAATGAGTGAACTGTATGTCTGCAATGTGTCATTCGCGTCCAAACCTATCATTTCGGGTTTTCGGGGGAGCTTATCATGTAAACCTGAGACTACGAACCTGTGACTATGGGAGATTTGAACACTTCGTTATCCATGTACACACACAATTTGTAACACTCCAAACTCGATCCTAAGGAGGATCCAGGAATGGTGTGTTACAATCTTAAAATTATTTTTTTGAAAACCATATCTAGCATATACCAATTTATACTATAGTTTAAGTTAGTATGAAATATAAACTATTTGTCAATCGATGATAAATAATATGATACACTTTGAAAACAATAAAGATTTTACTGAAACTTTATTTATTGAAATTATAGTTTCATAAGCACAAGTTTAAATGCAAAATATGTTCTTCAGCTGTGGACATATAACACCACCCTCATGTCATGCATAATACAAAATATAAGAAGTCTCATGGAAACAATTGTCCTCTAGCGTAGTCTTCAGAGATTCCTTTACTTCGTCAACAGGCCTGAGAAGGAAAGGTAACTAAGTAAGTTCGAAGAACTTAGTAAGTTCCGGAAGAAAACATTGCAATAGTTACATATAATTCAAGTAAGCCTTTCCAACTCAGCAAAGTCACATAGTTCGCCAGTTGGTGAGTACCAAACACAAATAGGCTATACGCCAGACACTATTCCTTTGGCGTGTACACTATGCCCATGGAACTATACAGACTACTTTCTTTGTGTTAGCCACAAACCCTTGTCCATATATAGAGCCATATCATTCTTCATTCATTTTACTTTGTCATGATTTGCCAATCTGGTTTGCAATAACACTTGCCTTACAAGAGGCTACACGACCATTTTCATGTATCGCGATCTACTAGTTCAATGCTCATTTCATTGAAGGCAATGCCATGAATTCATTTCCATGTATCAGATCATGCTATTTATTTAAAAAGAAAGGGGTAGTGGCTTAAACACAAAAGAAGGTTCTTACATCTTAACACGGACAGGCCAAACCAGACTGATAACAACAAGCATTCATCACTCTTGTACAAACATTTCATCTTCACAGAATATGTATACTTACCTTAAGACAAACATAAACAAAGGCATCACACATACATGGAGTAAGAAGGAACTCACAAGAAAATGTAGCAAGCTCAAACAACAGGACTCTTGCCCTTATCACGAGAACCTTTAAGAGTGTCTTGATGTAACATCCCGATTCAGGGCCTAGGTGGAATAGTGGTACGAGACCACAAATCTGAGTTAGTAAATTGAGTTCTTAATTTTTATGACATGTTTTCATGATAGTATTAAAGTTCCATGTAGAAATTTTGTGAAATTGACATGGAATGATCAAATAGGACTAAATTACAAAAGTTGCAAAATATGAGTTTGTAGAAGCTTTTTGTATAAAATAGCTTTATAATATTAATTATGAGTCCTTAAATAGCAATTTTCCCAAATTATAAGTTTTGGACAAAAATGGACATGAGTTAGTAAAAGGGAAAATTTTTAAGAGAAGGGCATTTTGGTCATTTGTCTAATAAATGATTAAAATAGGAAAAAGATGATAAAATTTCATTCATCTTCTTCCTCTTGTGCCAAAAATTTGGAGACTCCATATCTAGGGTTCTTCATTTTTTTCAAGCTTGCTAGTAAGTTCATCTTAGCCCCGTTTTTAATATTCTTTGTGTTTTTGAAGTTCTCGTATCATGAATTAGCTATTTTTAGCTATAAAATAAGCTAAGATGCATGTTCAAAAATCTACCCAAGAGTGACATGCTTGTAAAATTATATTTTATGGAAGTTTATGAGAGTTTGATGTTATATAAACATCTTTTTCTAAGTGAATTTCATGAAAAATGCTAGTAAGGACTAGTTTGTAAAAATTATGAAATTGGTCATACCTATTAGAAATAATGGGAATTGATGATTGCTATAGTAGAGAAAATGAATCAGCTAAGCATGAAGTTTAAGAAAGTTGAATGAGATTCATTTTACGAGCCTTTGGGCAAAAGTGCAAATATGAGAAAGTATAGGGGCAAAATAGTAATTTTGCCAAAGTATGAGTTAAGAGTCAATTTAGTCAATGTGAGTATTATATGATCTATTTATGATTATAGATCAAGAAAAATGAAGCCCGGATCGAAACCGAGGCAAGAACAAAGTCGAGGACTAAATTGCATACCTACATACATTTTGTATATCGAGGTAAGTTTGTATGATTTCTGAGCTTTATGATTAATATCATTGAATTGCTTAGTATAATGTACAATATTATTATGAAAATGTTTAATGTTATGTTAAACAAAGTAATCAATGAGATCAACTATGAGAAAGCCCTGATTGAAGATGAATAGCTTAGGATACTCGATCTATCACATGAAATGAGAAAGTCCGTATAAGTCCAAGCCGAGGCATGGCATCGGCAATCAGACAAGTTATCATGTAAGACCAAGACAAGTCTTGGCATTGAAGAGTGTTATGAGATGAAGACCCATGTAAGTCCAAGCCAAGGCATGGCATTGGTGAGTCTCCAAGCAAAGGTGTCATGTAAGTCCAAGGCAAGCTTGGCATTGAAAAGCTATCAAGTGAAAGATATTTCATGTAAGCCCAAGCCAAGGCTTGGCATTGACCAGTTCATGAGCAAAGATACTAAGTAAGACCATGTCAAGACATGGCAATGGTAAGTTCCAAAGGAACTCACGAGAAATACTTCTATAAGTCCATGTCAAGACATGGCCTCGATACCAAGATGAGACATTCCATGTAAGACCGATATGGCTTTGGTATTGAGTTATGTGAGATGAGATTTAGTATCCTCGGTTATTCATATAAATTCATCGGGCAAACGAACTAAGTTCAAATGAGATAACAAGAAAGCTAAGTAAGCAAAGTTATTATCAAGTGAAAATGAGTATTATTCATGTTATGAATGATAAATTAGAGATTATGATTATTATGTCAAAGTATGCTGATCAATGTGATCAAGTGATACAGGTACCTTGTTTACCTCCCAAGTATGAGACTAGTAAGTATCATGAGATGTGTAAGAATCAAGTATGAGCAAGTAAGCTTTATAGCTGAAATTATGATACCATTGTTTATGTCAAATGGTTTAATTTAAGCAAGTATGTTGTTATATGCATTATATGAAAACTTACTAAGCTAAATGCTTATGTCTTTCACTCTTTCTTTCCATGTAGTCCCGCCAAGCTAATCTCGTGGATCATCGTCATCGGAGCTCGGAGCACACTATCAATCGCTATTTTGGTATAGCCAAGTTGTTTTATTAAGTATGGCATGTATAGGAAAAACTTCATTTGAGTATATGTTTTAAGAAGAGCCATAGTATAGGCTATCTTGTTCATTATCCTTTTTGTATATGGCTAGAGAAATTGGCCAACTTTGACTAAGTGTGTATGTTTATAGATATTAATGAAAGATGTAGTAATTTGAGTAATTGAATTGAGTATGAATGTGATCTCGATTTCAGGGTGGCAATTGGCTTGGTAAATAGCCTCTAAGTGCCCACACGGTTGGATACACGGGCATGTGTCTAGGCCGTGTGTACCCTGCACTTTTATACTTGAATTCAGGATAGGCCACGAGCAGATCACACGGCCGTTGGTTCAGGCCGTGTAACACACACGGTTGGCATATGGGTGTTTGCCAAGGCCGTGTGAAGTCTGCACTTTTCACTTAGAAATTTAATTGTCACACGGCTGAGATACACGGGCGTGTTTACAGACCATGTGGATAAGTCAGAATACTAAGGTTTGGCACATGGGCCAGGGCCACGGGCGTGTCCAGGCCGTGTGTAACAAGTCAGTGTCGACCACAGGTGGAAGACACGGGCATGTTCAGGAGTACACGGGCGTGTTTCAAGTTGCACGGGCGTGTGGTCCCTGCTTCGAGTAAAAGTTTTCAGATGAGTTCCGAAAGCTCTCGGACATGTGTATAAGGCCTCTTAGGCCAATGATATGTACGTTTTGACCTAGAAAGAAGAGTTTCTATTTCGGGACAAAATTTTACAGCCCGTAAATACATCTTTAAGCAAGTTAAAGCATGGTAACGTCTTGTATCCGGTCTTAGCCTCGAACTCGGGTATGGGGTGTTACACTTGAGCTATAATATAAATAGTTAAGCTTACCAGACTATATATCAGAAAGCTAAACAAACTTGCAAGTAAAATCATCAAAAAACCCAGATTCAGGAAGTTTCCTTCCTTACACTCAAAACTTATGCTTAAGTGTGTAGCCCTAAAGTCACGTAAATAACCATGAAAATAACCTAGGTTCATCGATATTTACCAAGTGCTAAAACAACGAAAGAGTTGGCTGAGTACAGCGAACCCAAATTTTCAAGCAAGTCTCTGGTCTTAGGCTTTCCGAGTGAAAAATGCAGAGAAAGTTTGAGAAGAAAATGTGAATGCAAGGGAAAATGTAAAAACTTGCTCAAGAAGCTAGTACCAACTTTATATAGATAGACACGGAAGCTAGGTTTAGTGGATAAATCTGATTATCCCACTAACCTCCCCGATTCTTGTGATTAAGAACTTTCTCTCTTATCATAAATACGAGTCTTAACGGCTATGGTAACTTACTATTCTAACCAATTCCATTTTTTCTAACTAAAATTTTCAACTAGAATAACAATATAATAATATAATAAATGGTTCTATCAAACTGAGGACTTAACATATTCGTCTAACAGCTGAGGTGGAGTATACTCTTCAGAAGAGTCCGTCAAACCATCAAGCTTGCCTATTACAGGCTTCGCCCAAAGGCGCACTCACAGACTTATATACTTAGTCACAATTTGTAACACCCCTTACCCGGGTTCTACGCCGGAGCCGGGCCCGAGGCGTTACCGAACTCAAACCACTGGATCGCCACTTAGGCTCGTCATAACTACTCTCTGAAGTCATCTCAACAACCTCATTCTCGACTTACGAGGCCTCACTCATACACACGAGGGCTCTCGAGACTAAACCGGAACTTTTTCCAATCCTAAAATTTTTCTCTTTTATACAGATCTCACACGCCCGTGCAAGATTAGACACGCCCGTGCATGGACACACACGTCCATGTCCCCAAACCGTGCCTAAAAGCCCTAGCATTCTACCAATGCCCCACAGCCAAGGCACACGCCCGTACTTACCACCCGTGGTGCACACTGACTACCTTAACACGGCCTAGAGTCCAGACACACGCCCGTGTGGCTAGCCCGTGGCCAACACTGATTAATCCCACACGCCCTAGGCACACGCCCGTGTTACTAGTCCGTGGTCTATTCTGACTTCAAATACTAACATGCAGGGGACGCACGGCCAAAGCACATGCCCGTGGGCTGACCGTGGGTCACACATGGCCTAGACACATGCCCGTGTGTCTATCCACATGGCCAAGAACAAAGCTATTTGCTAAGCTCTTCTCACCCTTATAGCTTACACAACATGCACTCATACAACACATCCATAATCAACTTAAATTGAAGTGCAATCTCACATAGAAAACTACATCTTTCTTTCATATAATGTAATAGCCAACAACCATGGCATTATACAAAATACACTATCCATCTAAAGGCCAACACATCTTAGCCATTTACACCAAAAATTCACTAATTTGTCTTGCCCCTATACATGCCATATACAAAACATTGAGTCTAATGTACCAGAGTGTGCTGATAGTGTGGGCAATCTTCCAATTGATCCTCGTATCTCGATTCAACACTTTTACTCTATAAGACAAGGGAAAGGAAAGAGAGTAAGCTTTGAGCTTAGTAAGTTTACGCATAAACAATTAAGCAACATAGTATAAGCTAAGCAACAATTAGCATTATATTAACATAAGTAATTCACAACTATGCTTACTCTTTCTATCCCTTACCACATTTCCAAAACATCATGAGTCACTTACTCATAACTATTGACATACACCCCTGCATTCAACATCACCTTTGCACAATATACAACACATCATTATTCTCGATAATACATCCACACAGCTAATCCATACAGCTAATCAACACAGCTAATCTACTCACTATCACGTCCACACAGCAAATCTCTCAGTGGTTCTGCACTAAGCCCACCCTATTCAATTAGTAAGGTAGTATCGCACTTAGCCTACCAATAAGGTATTCATAGCAGTCTCGCACATAGCCCACTAAATAACATACCTAACGATAGCATCGCACATAGCCAGCTCATTGTCAATATGCATTAGGATGGTATCGCACTTAGCCCACCTTTTTGCATTATCACAACACGTTCACAAATCTACTTACTTAATCATTCATCCATCCATTACACTTGAACCACATAGGTTCTCAATCATTCTCAACCATGCTATACACTATCTAGCATTAACAATTTGTAAGTATGAATGCATTGTTTATGCATAGACTTACCTCGATACTCAAAAGTATAGAAACGTGCAATTTAGTCCACCACCTTGCTTTTGCCTCAGTTTCGATCCGGGCTTTGTCTCTCTTGATCTATAATGAATAAATCAGCTTATTCAATACACACTTTGACTAAATTGATTCACATCTCATACTTTAGCAAAATTACTATTTTGCCCCTAAACTTCCTCATATTTACACTTTAACCCCAAGGCTCGTAAAGTGATTTTTATTCAACTTTCAAGTCTCTCATGCTTAGCCGAACCACTTATTCAACTAAAGCTATCATCAATTCTCATAAAAACACACATATATGACTAAACTTAAGATTTTCACAATCAAGTCCCTACATGCATTTTAATGGAAAATCACTTAACAAAAGATGTTTCTACTACATCAAGCTTTCATAATCTTCCATTAAATATCAACATACATGCATGTCATACATGACCACATTTTTGAACATCCATTATAGCTCATCAAATAGCTAAAAATAGCTTACTCATGCTACCGGGACTTCAAAAATACAAAGAATATCAAAAACGGGACTTAAATGCACTTACTAGCAAGCTTGAAAAATTGAAGAACCCTAGCTATGGCTTCCTTCAAATTTTTAGAAATGAGGGGAAGAATATGAGCATGATTTTGTCATCTTTTCTCCTTTTTAATCATTTAATAACCAAATGACCAAAATGCCCTTTTTGATAAACTTCCTATTTTAACTCATCCATGCTCATTTTTGTCCAAAAACTAAAAATTGGGAAAATTTCTCATTAAGGACCCCTAATTAATAATCTAAAGCTATTTCACACATATAGATTCTAAAAACACACATTTTTGCAACTTTTGCAATTTAGTCCTTTTTGACCATTCAACCGCAATTTCATAAAATTACTTCATGAAACTTTCAAACTAGCATGCATACAAGGCATAAACCTCAAAAACTCATTTATAACCCTTAGATTTGTGGTCTCACACCACTATTCCGACTAGGCCCTAATCCGGGATGTTACAACTCTCCCCCCTTTAGAGATTTTCACCCCTAAAAATCTTACCAGTAAAGAGGTTTGGATGTTGCTCTCTAATAGCTTCTTCCGTTTCCCACGTAGCCTCTTCCACACTATGTTTCTGCCATAACACTTTCACTAGTGCTATGCTCTTATTGCTCAACTGTTTCACTTCTCGAGCCAAGATCTTAATCGACTCCTCTTCATAAGACATATCCGGTCTTATCTCAATTTCTGTCGAAGGAATCACATGTGAAGGATCGGAGCGATACCGTCGCAACATCGACACATGGAACACATTATGAATCTTTTCCAACTCTACCGGCAAAGCCAATCGGTATGCTACAGGCCCAATCCTGTCTGTAATTTCATACGGCCCTATGAATCTCATAATCTTCTTCCACAGGGACACTTTCAAAAACACTTTGTCGCCAACTTCAAACTTAATTTCTTTTCTTTTCAAATCCGCATACGACTTTTGTTGGTCCGAAGTAGCTTTCAGACTATTACGGATTACTCTCACTTTCTCTTTGGTCTCTTTTACTAGATCAACTCCATGGATCTGCTTCTCACTAAGCTCGGTCCAATACAAGGGAGTCCGACACTTCCGACCATACAAAGCCTTATACAGAGCCATCCGTATACTTGACTGATAACTGTTGTTATAGGTGAATTCGACCAAAGGTAGATATCTCTCCCAGCTACCTTCGAATTCTAACACACAGCATCGAAGCATATCTTCCAGAACTTGAATCACTCTTTCAGACTGACCATCGGTTTGCGGATGGAACGTGGTGCTGAAATTCAATCTCGTACCCATGGCCTATTGCAACTTCTTCCAAAATCTCGAATTAAACCTCGGATCTCTATCCGATATAATAGACACAAGCACACCATGCAACCTCACTATCTCTGCCACATACAACTCAACTAACTTGTCCAGTGAATAATCAACACGTACTGGAATAAAGTGAGCCGACTTCGTCAATCTATCCACAACAAACCACACAACATCTCTCTTTCTCGGAGTCATCGGCAACCCCGTTACAAAATCCATGGTAATCCGATCCCACTTCCATTCGGGTACCATTACTGGCTGAAGCAATCCCGAAGGCACTTGATGCTCAGCCTTCACCTGTTGGCAAATCAGACACTTTGTCACAAACTCTGAAATATCTCTTTTCATACCCGTCCACCAATACAACTTCCTTAAGTCGTTGTACATTTTCGTACTGCCCGGATGTACTGACAAACATCCACTGTGGGATTCGAATCAACTCCTCATCTTTAGGAACCCAAATTCTGTCATGATACATCAGACAACCATTCAAATCCACTCAAAAATCAGAATCACTTTCTGATCCGCACTTAGCTATCTTAGCTTGCATCTCACTGTCATTTCTTTGAGCCTCACATATTTGTTGAACAAATAGCGGCTTAGCTCTCAATTATGCCAAAATAGCACCATCGTCAGACAATGCTAAACTCGTGCTCATAACTCTTAGAGCATACAAGGATTTCCTACTCAGGGCATCCGCAACCACATTCGCTTTTCCTGGGTGGTAGTCAATGACTAACTCATAGTCTTTCAACAACTCAAGCCACCGTCTCTGTCTCAAATTCAGATCCTTATGATCCATCAAATACTTTAAACTCTTGTGATCTGTAAAGATTCGACACTTCTCACCATACAAGTAATGTCGCCAAATCTTTAACGCAAAAACAATCGCAGCTAACTCCAAATCATGAGTCGGATAATTCTTCTCGTGCAGTTTTAGCTGTCTCGAGGCAGAAGCGACTACCTTACCCTCTTGCATCAATACGCAACCGAGACCATTAAATGACAAATCACTATAAACCATGAACTCCTTCCCCGATTCTGGTTGAACCAAAACCGGTGCCTCAGTTAACATTGTTTTCAGTCTCTCGAAGCTCAGTTGACATGTCTCAGTCCATTCAAACTTGACATCTTTATGCAACAACTTCATCATCGGAGTAGCAATCACGGAGAACCCTTTTACGAAATGTCTGTAATATCCTGCTAATCCCAAGAAACTTCTGATTTTAGACACGTTCCTCGGCGGTTTCCAATCCAAAATTGTCGATATCTTACTCGGGTCAACTCTGACACCATCACCTGACACCATGCGTCCTAGGAATCTGACCTCTCAGAGCCAAAACTCACTCTTGCTAAACTTAGCATACAACTACTTATCTCTCAAAGTTTACAAGATAATTCTCAAATGCTCTTCGTGATCGTTCTCATCTGAGAATAGATCAATATATCGTCAATAAAGACAATTACAAACTTGTCCACATATGGTCTGAAAACACGGTTCATCAGATCCATAAATATCGTAGGTGCATTGGTCAAACCAAACGGCATAACCAAAAACTCATAATGGCCATACCTTGTCCGAAATGCAGTTTTCAACACATCTTACTCTTTCACTCTGAGCTGATAATAACCAAACCTCAAGTCTATCTTGGAGAACATTGTAGCTCCCTTTAGTTGATCAAAAAGATCATCAATCCTTGGTAAAAGATACTTATTCTTCACCGTCACCTTGTTCAGTTGTCTATAGTCTATACACAACCTCATAGACCCATCTTTCTTCTTCACGAATAATATCGGAGCACCCCACGGCGAGTTGCTCGGTCTTGCAAAACCCTTATCTGTCAACTCTTGCAACTGAACCTTCAGTTCTTTCAACTCTACAGGTGCCATTCTATATGGAGCAATTGAAATAGGTGCCTTTCCCGGAACCAACTCAATTCCAAACTCGACCTCTCTCACCGGAGGTAACTGGGTAACTCTTTCTAAATACATCCGGATACTCACATACCACTCGCACTGCTTTCAAACTCTACTCCAACCTCTCGAGTATTCAACACAAAAGAAAGATAGGACTCACATCCTTTTCTCAAACATTTTTCACCACTAGGAAGAAATCATCAACTGGTAGACTGTCCGATCCACCTGATTCAACCCGAACCACATCTCCACTCTCACATTTCAATTCAATAGACTTACTACCACAGTTCACTAAGACACTATGGGTAGTCAACCAATCCATGCCTAGGATTAAATCAAACTCATCAAACGGCAACAACATAAGGTTTGCCGGAAAACAATGATTCTCAAACAATAAAGGACAATTCTTACACACTTTGTCCACTAACACATGCTTCCCTAACGGGTTTGACACCTTAACCACTACGTCCATAGACTCAATGGTCATACTCAAACTAGATGCTAATCTCATGTAAATATAAGAATGAGTAGACCCTGGATCTATTAAAGCAATAACAAAGGTGTCAAAGAGAGAAAAAGTACCCGTTATCACATCAGGGGAGGATGCTTCTTCGCGAGCGCGAATAGCATACGTCCTTGCAGGTGCCTGACCCTCCGGTCTCATAGCAAAGTCTCTGGACGCACCCCTACCACTATTCCCACCTCTAGGGTTCCTTGGTGGTCTACCCCTTACAGACACGTCGCTAGGTCTTATTTCTTGCTTCTCTTCCTTATCATCCCTCTCGGGGCAGTTTTGGATAAAATGGTCGGGGGAACCACACTTATAATGAGCTTTATCGTTACCCCAACACTCTCCAAGCAGTGATATCTACCACAACTTGGATACTCCGATTTACTCTTCGGATTGCCCACACTTTCCATCGAGGTAGCTTGGACTCTCGAACCTGAATGAGTATTGCCCAAGTCTCGATGCGAATAACCCACTGGTGCTGTCGTTCGAGGATTCACTTCCATGGATCTTTTCAATTGGGCTTGGTACGACTTGCCCATCGGCCTCTTTCTAGCATCTCGGGCTTCACTCACAGCCCTCCTCTTTTCTGAACTCAGCTCTTCGGCCTTACTTGCCCTTTCAACCAACACTACAAAATCTTTCAACTCCAAAATACCAACTAGGAGTTTGATGTCCTCATTCAGCCCATCTTCGAACCTCTTACACAAGATGGTCTCAGTCGACACACATTCTTGAGCGTATTTGCTAAGCCTAACAAACTCATGCTCATACTCTACTACTGACATCCTTCCTTGCTTCAACTCAAGGAATTCCTTCCTTTTCCGATCAGTAAATCGCTGGCTTATATACTTCTTCCGGAACTCTTCCAGAAAGAAGTCCCACGTCACCCACTCTCTCGGGACTACTAACGTTAGTGTTTTCCACCAATGGTATGTCGAATCTCTCAGCAAGGATACGGCACACTTTAAGCTCTCCTCAGGCGTACAAGAGAGTTCATCGAATACTCTCATCGAGTTCTCTAACTAGAACTCTGCCCTCTCTGGGTCATCATCTACCTTAGCTCTAAACTCCTCAGCCCCGTGCTTCCTAATCTTATCCACCGAGGGTTTCGATATCCTCACTACATCCATACCTTGAGGAGCCACTGGATTTGGCTGATGTATAGGAGGAGGTGGAGGAGGTTGAGCAGTAGGGTTTGCTCGAACATAGTCTGAGTACCAATTACTCATCATTTGGAGAAAGGCTTCCCGTGCCTCTTCCTGTAACAGCCCGAGTTAGGGGCTAGTCGGAACAGTGATCTCGGAATCACAAATTTGAGGTTGGAGAAAATTATTTTCATGTTATGTTATGTGTTATAACATGTTTATAAGGATGCATGGAAATTTTGGTGCTTTAATTTTAGCGATTTCATGCTTAATCGCTAAAAAGGACTAAATCCCGTAAAGTGCGAAAGTTCTATTTTATTTGCTAGAGGTGCCAAATAGCTATAGATTATTAATTGGAGGTCCCAAATGTGCAATTTAGCCTTGTTTAAGTGGGTTGGTCGGCCATGTGACATAAGGGGGACAAGAGCATTTAATTTTGGTCAAAATTGGTGGGAATTAGGTGATAAAATGAATAAAATAAGATGAATAAAAGATGTTATCATATTTTACTATTCATTCACCTTCAACCACCGAAAATTTGAAGATAAAAACAAGGGTTTTGGAGCTCAAACTTTTAGCCAACAAATTCCCTAGCAAGTAAGTGATTTTGATGATCTTTCTTAATAAAAATTGCATTTTTGGAGTCCCCAAAGCTTGAGCTAAGTAATGGGGGGGCTAATTTGCAACATGGTTGAAAGTATAGGGACTTACCATGATAGAGTTAATGTTGTTTGATGAGTTTTTATGGAAGAAAATGAATGATAGGATGTTGATAAACAACTCTTGTGAAAGGTGTTGTTATGAAAACATCTAATTTGGGCTAAAATGTAAAAGTTGTAATTTGTTCATTAAGGCATGAAATAGTTTGAATTGTGGATAATTGCAAGAGGATTAAATGTTCATCTAGGCTTTTTTAACAAGAAAATGTGATGAAAATTTATTTACGAGCCTAGGGGCAAAATCGTAATTTTGCCAAAGTGTAGGGGCAAAATAGTCATTTCGCCTAAAGTGTAGTTTATGGTGAATTATGATTTATAAGTGATTAAATCACTAAATTGCATTATTCTAGATCAAAGAAAACGAGTTTTGGACCTAGAACGGGAGAAAAGAGAAATATGGGCAAAAAGTCCTTTTTGGCCTTTTCGTCATCGAGGTAAGTTCATGTGCAGATGTGGTAATTACGTATGAGTTATTTTAAATATTCCAATGTTGTGCAGAATGTATAATTACGCAATGAATGTATTAAGTACTTGTTGATAAGTTGTTAAGTGAATTGAACCTAAGAATAGTAAGAGATGTAAATAGTAAGAAATGATGATAGTTAAGGTTCCGTGTGAGACCAGATTGGAATATGAACTCGGTGTAAGAATTCGTATAAGACCATGTCTTGGACATGGGATTGACATGTTAATGCAAGTGAGACCCTATTGGGGTAGGATGTCAAGGCGACACTATGTGTATGAGACTCAAGAGAGTCATTTAACAATTTGAGTGATTCAACGGGTAAGTGAAGGTGAGAACGTATGTGGTTGTACCATGAGAAGTACAAGTGTGTGTTAGAATTGAATGGAGATGAATTCAGTATATAATGAACCCTAGTGGGTTATGTGTAACTAATGCACTTTAATTGCATGAGATAGATTTATTAATGCATTGTGTGAATGCAAACGAGTATCGTAGAAGGTTAACTAAGTATAGTAGTGTGTGAGGATGTTCCTGGGTGAACGTTTAAAATAGAGAATTTCATGTGGATAACTATCCATGAACGTATAATAATGGTGAGCTAAGTGCGATATCATCTTATTGATGGTTAGTGATGGGCTGTGTGCGATACCATCACTATGTTATTAACGGTGGGCTGTGTGCGTTACCACCTGATTAATCATTAATCGATGGGCTGTGTGCAATACCATCACTATGTTATTAACTGTGGGCTATGTGCGTTACCACCTAGTAAATTATTAATGATGGGCTATGTGCGATACCATTGCTTATAAAATCATTCAGTGGGCTAAGTGCGATACCACCATAAGTATAAATAATTGGTGGGCTAAGTGCGATACCACCACAAGTATAATTAATTGGTGGGCTATGTGCGATACCACCCTACTAGAGACTGATGGTGGGCTAAGTGCGAAACCACCGAGAAATTTGCAGTATGAGTGGCTTAGTGAAAATGCTTGATGCGTTATTTTATATGATCATGTGGTAATCAGTGCAGGGTTGTATGGTAGTTAAATGAGCAATTGGCTCGTGGCACGGTTAGAATGCGGTAAGAGATAGAGTAAGTAAGCTTCAAGAATGATTGAGTAGGTAACCATGAGTTTGCGAGAAAAACTCATTATAATACCTGGTGAATGAATATCGGTAACTACTTCTTATTTGTATATGAACTTACTAAGCATTATTGCTTACTCCTTTCTTTCTCCCATCTCTTATAGGTTAATTTAGCTAGCTCGGGTTGGAGATTGCTGGAGACGTTTTCACACTATCGAGTAGACACTTGATGTGAGGTATCAAGTCCTTATGGGTCATGGCATGTATAAGGCTCGTGTTTAAGGTTGATTAAGTTTTAATTGATGTAGCCAAATTGTGTTGGTTTAAGAGAACTTATAGTTTGTTTATGTATAGCCATAGATGATGGCTTAAGTTGTTTGAAATTACAAGGGAAAATAGTTCTCCCTGGTGTATGGGATGAAGTCCTTGTCTCTTTAAATGATTAAATGTCTTTAATTCAAGAGTTAAATTGATGCTATGTGGAGTTATATGATGATGTATGTAAATGAGAGTGGTAAAAAGGCTTGGTAGATAGCCTCTAAGTGCCCACACGGATAGACACACGGGCGTGTGTCTAGGCCGTGTGTCTCCTGCACCTTGGTGTCTTAAGTCAGATTAGACCACGGGCTGGTCACACGACTGTTTGTTCAGGCCGTGTGATACACACGGTTGGCACATAGGCATGTTCCAAGGCCGTGTGAAGTCTGCACTTGACACTTAGAAATTTAATTGTCACACGGGCCAAGGCCACGGGCGTGTCCAGGCCGTGTGGATTTAGTCAGTGTCGACCACGGGTGGAAGGCACGGGCATGTCTTAAGGGCACACGGGCGTGTCCCTATACCAACACGGGCGTGTGGCCCCTGTTTTAAAGAAAAGTTTCTTTTAGCTTGTAAAAGTTTCCGGAAGCAAGTTTAAGGCATCGTAGGGCAATGAGACGTATGAGTTGTTTAAGAAAGAGAAGTTTATAATTTGGAACGAAATTTTATAACCCGTAAATACATGTTTAAGCAAGTTCAATCATAGTAATGTCTTGTATCCGGTCTAAGCCTCAGACTCGGGTATGGGGTGTTACACTTCCCCTTGACCCCTGACCTCGGGTCCACTCTCAACGGCCGCGGTTCCTTGCGAAGGAGTCGACGCATTACTAGCTGCTTCATCAGCAGTCGATGGATCGGAATCCATATACTATATAAAACAAGATTTAAAATCATCAGAAGCCACACACTATCATTGTACACTTATGGCATGTATAGCTAGACTCTTACACCCGCTACGGTAGTCTTAGAACCGACTAAACCATAGCTCTGATACCACTAAATGTAACACCCCTTACCCGGGTTCTACGCCGGAGCCGGGCCCGAGGCGTTACTGAACTCAAACCACTGGATCGCCACTTAGGCTCGTCATAACTACTCTCTGAAGTCATCTCAACAACTTCATTCTCGACTTACGAGGCTTCACTCATACACACGAGGGCTATCGAGACTAAACCGGAACTGTTTCCAATCTTAAAAATTTTCTCTTTTATATAGATCTCACACGCCCGTGCAAGATTAGACACGCTCATGCATGGACACACACGCCCATGTCCCCAAACTGTGCCTAAAAACCCCAGCATTGTGCCAATGCCCCACGGCCAAGGCACACGCCCGTACTTACCACCCGTGGTGCACACTGACTACCTTAACACAGCCTAGAGTCCAGACACACGCCCGTGTGGCTAGCCCGTGGCCAACACTGTTTAATCCCACACGCCCTAGGCACACACCCGTGTGACTAGTCCGTGGTCTATTCTGACTTCAAATACTAACATGTAGGGGACGCACGGCCAAAGCACACGCCCGTGGGCTGACCGTGGGTCACACATGGCCTAGACACACGCCCGTGTGTCTATCTCCATGGCCAAGAACAAAGCTATTTGCTAAGCTCTTCTCACCCTTATAGCTTACACAACATGCACTCATACAACACATCCATAATCAACTCAAATTGAAGTGCAATTTCACATAGAAAACTACATCTTTCTTTCATATAATGTAATAGCCAACAACCATGGCATTATACAAAATACACTATCCATCTAAAGGCCAACACATCTTAGCCATTTACACAAAAAATTCACTAATTTGTCTAGCCCCTATACATGCCATATACAAATCATTGAGTCTAATGTACCAGAGTGTGCTGATAGTATGGGCGATCTTCCAATTGATCCTCGTATCTCGATTCAACACTTTTACTCTATAAGACAAGGGCAAGGAAAGAGAGTAAGCTTTGAGCTTAGTAAGTTTACGCATAAACAATTAAGCAACATAGTATAAGCTAAGCAACAATTAGCATTATACTAACATAAGTAATTCACAACTATGCTTACTCTTTCTATCCCTTACCACATTTCCAACACATATTGAGTCACTTACTCATAACTATTGACATATACCCCTGCATTCAACATCACATTTGCACAATATACAACACATCATTATTCTCGATAATACATCCACACAGCTAATCCACACAGCTAATCTACTCACTATCACATCCACACAGCAAATCTCTCAGTGGTTCTGCACTAAGCCCACCCCATTCAATTAGTAAGGTAGTATCGTACTTAGCCTACCAACAAGGTATTCATAGCGGTCTCGTACATAACCCACTAAATAACATACCTAACGATAGCATCGCACATAGCCAGCTCATCGTCAATATGCATTAGGATGGTATCGCACTTAGCCCACCTTTTTGCATTATCACAACACATTCACAAATCTACTTACTTAATCATTCATCCATCCATTACACTTGAACCACATAGGTTCTCAATCATTCTCAACCATGTTATACACTATCTAGCATTAACAATTTGTAAGTATGAATGCATTGTTTATGCATAGACTTACCTCGATACTCAAAAGTATAGAGACGTGCAATTTAGTCCACCACCTTGCTTTTGCCTCGGTTTCGATCCGGGCTTTGTCTCTCTTGATCTATAATGAATAAATCAGCTTATTCAATACACACTTTGACTAAATTGATTCACATATCATACTTTAGCAAAATTACTATTTTGCCCCTAAACTTCCTCATATTTACACTTCAGCCCCAAGGCTCGTAAAGTGATTTTTATTCAACTTTCAAGTCTCTCACGCTTAGCCGAACCACTTATTCAACTAAAGATATCATCAATTCTCACAAAAACACACATGTATGACCAAACTTAAGATTTTCACAATCAAGTCCCTACATGCATTTTCATGGAAAATCACTTAACAAAAGATGTTTCTACTACATCAAGCTTTCATAATATTCTATAAAATATCAACATACATGCATGTCATACATGACCACATTTTTGAGCATCCATTATAGCTCATCAAATAGCTAAAAATAGCTTACTCATGCTACCGGGACTTTAAAAATACAAAGAATATCAAAAACGGGACTTAAATGCACTTACTAGCAAGCTTGAAAAATTGAAGAACCCTAGCTATGGCTTCCTTCAAATTTTCGGCAATGAGGGGAAGAAGATGAGCATGATTTTGTCATCTTTTCTCCTTTTTAATCATTTAATAACCAAATGACCAAAATGTCCTTTTTGATAAACTTCCTATTTTAACTCATCCATGCCCATTTTTGTCCAAAAACTAAAAATTGGGAAAATTTCTCATTAAGGACCTCTAATTAATAATCTAAAGCTATTTCACACATATAGCTTCTAGAAACACACATTTTTGCAACTTTTGCAATTTAGTCCTTTTTGACAATTCAACTGCAATTTCACAAAATTGCTTCATGAAACTTTTACACTAGCATGCATACAAGGCATAAACCTCAAAAACTCATTTATAACCCTCGGATTTATGGTCTTGCACCACTATTCTGACTAGGCCCTAAACCGGGATGTTACACAATTAATATCTTACCCAGACAGAACTTACTATAAACTCCATACTTCGATAAATAGTATTCAAACACTAGGACTACATTGGGCAAGATGTTACCCAATTGTTGCATGTGCGTAGACATGTCTGGATTGCATGAGCTTTGTGGACAAAGTGTACAAACTAGAACACAAGTATAATGTGTGGAAATCTGAATTTCTACTAGTCCCAGATGAACGTATGTGGTCGCCTGTATTGAGCGCTACATTCTAGCTGGTATCGAATATTTCATTGCATCGTAACCCAAAAGGTTGGTCAACTTCTACTCGGATACACGGCAATATGGATATTAGAAAGAGGACAAACCAACCTAGGTTATGCAATTATTGTAGGAACCTAGAGCATACTAGGTCAAAATGTCCACACTTGGAGGATACATTGAGGACAAGACCTCATTAACAAATTTATCCATTTTTTCATATAATGATTTGTTAATTTTTTTCATTAATATAGATTTTTTGGTAAATTGTAAATATCAGTATATTATTCATATGCAAAACATAATGATACAATATAAAAAATATTTCGATACTTTTTGTTTATTTTCAAATTTTCTTAACTTCGAAGCTTAAAGTGGTATCCATACCATGCCGGTGGTATCGATACTTGGGTCCAGTACATAATATTTTCAAAGTGCTTGAATGATACCTTTAAAAGTTTATCTCTTACAACTATTTCAGGCAATTTGCCACTTAAAATTTATCAATTTTGTTTCAAAAATAATATTTATTTAAAACCATTACATTCGTAATATCGGTCTCAAGTATCAAATTATACATGTGTGCCGTCGGGCCGAATGTGTGCCACAACTCGGTGGGTGTCGATTGCGAGATGGATTTCTTCTTCGTACAAGTTGGGGTTCTAGATCCTCCTCTTCTTTGTCTTCATCTTCACCTCGACCGTTATGTTCATCTCCATCTCTTTCCTTTGTGGTTGAGTGCGGTGTCATCCTAGGTTGTCATCATGTGTCCTTCATTGTACGAACATGAGGTTGCAAAGATGAGCTACCTTGGTAGAACAATGATGCCGAAAGTGTTTGCAACACTATCGGCGTATAAGTGTATGGTGACGCATAGACCGGTGGCAGATAATATGGTAGAATTTTTGGAGGTGGCAAGTACGTCGGTAGCGATACGTCAGTTGCGGATACATTGGTGTTGTCGTCGACATTAGCGTGTAATATGCTGGGGTTGGAGATGGTGTAAAAAACATACCTACAGAAGGTGTTGAAGTAGGGTACGATGGTGCATAGTGTGGTGCTTGTGTAAATTATAGGGTTAGTAAAAGCACCAAAATAAGTCCAGTCATACTGATCGAAAGGTGGTGTAGCCATCGGTGCCTCTTTTTAGGTTGGAGACGATGATGAACTCGTCTCGACACCTCTCCAGACCTTGGATTCTGGTGCGATCATCGTGGTTTCCTCGAACGATGTTGCCTACCCCTCTCCTCGTCCTACAGTAGATATGGCTTGTCGTGGTATCTAAACTATGGCATGTACTCTGGATCGGTCACCAATTCCCAAGTGACAATTGGTTCGTGAATAGGTAAGAAATCGTACCTATTCTCCCAAATGTTGATATATCGCTCGTGGAATTTAGGCTAATCTTATTCGGTTCTCCCCCGCAAGTCGACCTTGTGCAATGCTCCAATGTCTTGGGGTGACGACAGAATAGTTTTCCTAAACCCAAACTATCACACCACTTGATCGGATTCGTGCATCTCCATTGTGGCGAAAACTATCACGTGCCAAATATTGGGATTAACCAAGAACTCGAATCGGATGCATTCTCGAATCCTCAGATCGGAGTATGACATCCATTCAAACTACACTACAAATTAATAAAGTTTATTATCTAATTAATATTAATTTTGAAATCCTTACATAAATATTACATAATAATTTTTTTATAAAACTAACCTCGGCTTTCGATTGTTGATCTAACAGTAATCGAATATCTTCAAGCTCCTCTGGTAGTCCCACATAACTCGGGCCATGGTTTCACTTATTCAAATAATATTTTTTTTCAAAAATTGGCCTAATTAAATAATATTATGATAACTAAATTATAAAATTAATTTTACCTTGTTACGAGTGGGAAAGTATAAGGGTAGTTGGCTCGGGGACGTTAAAATGGTAGCTGAAACCATGCCCATGACTGAAAAATGAGTATGCAACCAACAATTTTAATTTTTTATTGTTGCATTGCCTGACACATCTCTCGGTACAACATCGTCAACAAGGTTGACCCCCAACTAAGCCCACCATCTTCTTTCAAGTCGACGAGTTGTAGCAGTCACCTTAAATGTACAAGAGTTTGAGATTTATCGGCCATTAGAACACCTCCAATTAACCTCAGGATTTACGTTCGAGCGTATTGTTCTTTTTCAAGAGGACTCAAACTCCCGTCGAGATCTTTGAAATTGTCTTCCAACCATTTCAACTCTATCCAGCCACCAAAAACACTTTTTTAGCACCTTACCTAACAGTTCCTTGCAAATGCCGGTCCAATCTCCAACGACCACTAATCCTGTAATGATTGACCCATCCACCTATAAATCGAGCTATAGTTGAACATCATCGAGTGTGATTGTACACTTACTGCATGAAAGATGAAATGTGTGTCTTGGGTCTCTATCTTTTTACCAACGCGCTAATAAGTGTGGAGTCAAATTTACACCCCCGAGTATACGGGACACGTGCAAGAATCCCGCAACTTTTGATAAGGTTCAATAATACGCAATGGCCTCATAAACAGATTGTGTATATGTAACACCCCTTGATCGACCCGATCGTCGGACCTTAGCTGCGGGATGCTACCATAGTTACCGGAGCAATTCAGTTTCAGAATTCAATAATAATTCATTCAATCATTATTTTTTATCATAGATGCATGCAAAACATAATATACAAGCAAAATCAAAACTCAATCGAGCTCACGAAAACTATTTAAATAGACTTAAGCATGAATAAGGACCAAACTGCAAACTTTTTTAAAGTATGAGCATAGGTATCGATACCATCTTTAGCTTCGATGTTTCTAAAATCAAGTTAAAATACACAAGTATCGTAACTAAATTGGGTATCGATACTGTAACACCCTTAACCTGACCCATACGCTGGATCTACGTATGAAGCGTAACAAATGGATCGGGTTCACCTATCTTTAATTTTTTTGCCGACTTAACTGATATAAACCAGACTAAAATAAAACCAATGATAATTCTTACAACAAAGGCCTTAAGCCACTGAATGTTTAGTCACTCAAATTTCTATCTTTAATCAGACTATTTATTTATAATGAGACCCTTAAAGTTTTTAACATAGGGTTAACTATTTCAGAATCTAGGCTCTAAGGACTTCGTCTGGTTACACCATGATTGATTCTACGGCAAAGCCTCCAATGGTACCCCATTCTTATGTGCATGAATCTAACTACCTACGATCCCGGATCTTATCACTATTTGGCTGGGTCTCTCATCTGAGTCCTAGATCAATCCCACAAATTCTATGAACATTAGACAAACTCTTGTAAGTTAAAATAAACTTAGTGAGTTCTTTTACTGCACCATAATTTAACCATGTCGCACGAGGGTAACGAATGTAAAACATACTAAACATAAATTAACTCCCTGCTCATTCAAGGCAGTTGTTCTTTATCAAGGTGGCGGACTCCACCCGATCCTTTGAGCTACTCAACTTACTATAAGACCTTCCTCTGGTCAGACTCTCCACTTTCTACGACATAGTCCTAAAGGACTCCTTGACATTTCCATATTAGGCTAACATACAGTGGACCTCGTCACTTGGGCGAACCCATACTCGTTCCACCCTACTGGAAACAGTGGTTAGATTACTACCAGTAATCCACCCATAACTAAGACCACTCCTTAGGACTCACCCATACCATAAATGAATGTCAATCTTACTCGCCGAACCAACAGGTTATCGTTCATGCAACTATATGAGCTTTCTATCCCACTTGCTCATTTCCTCACTGCAGGGCTATCATTGCGGCGATGTATCCGCATTAGACTTTCCTTAAAGAGGAATAGTCTTGACAGATACTTTGTCCCCTAAATAGAATCCTTATCCTGAGAGTGAAATTTTCATCCCTTCCAAGAGATTTGCCTCTCACGTGCAACTTCTTTGATCTCCCCCTGGTGGCTCTTCATGACGAATCCTTTCTTGCGACCCTATGATAATTTCCCCTTTTACATTTCCATAATTAGGTTAGCTCTTGCACAACCTATCTTCCTCTAATTCTTGTTGGGTCTTCATCCATGCCTTTTCAGTTTTCACATATATCCTTACCACTTTCATCATTTTTGGCGGATTCCTCAAGATCCGCTTGCCACTACTTACACTTTCTTTTAATTCTTCTTCCACCTGCGTGGTTTCTTATACTTTTCGCATTGGCAGTATACCCCTCACTTGAGGTCCTGGCAGACTTTTCACATTTGTTTCCTGGTGGACTCTATGGGTTGCTATAGCTAGGTTATGGTCATATACCCATCTTACCTCGTTTCCATTGTCCTAGCGGACTTACCCCATGTTTACTATCCCGATTGACTATATCTGTGTTTACAGTACCAACGAACTATCTCTGTTTTGTGTTTACTATCACAGCGGATTATCTCTTTTCTATTTTTGCTTTCCCAACAAACTATCTTTGTTCTGTGTTTGTTGTCTCATCAGATTATCTCTTTTTCGTATTTAATTCTCCGCGGACTATCTTTATGGATGCCATAGAGTGTGTAACACCCTTAACCCGACCCGGTCACCGAACCCGAGTAATAGGGTGCTACAAGTAAATACAAACATTTACATGCAATTTATATAAATGCCATTAAGATACTATGCAATGTAATAATTTAAAGTTTACAGGGACTTAATTGTGTAATTTAGGTATGAAATAAGATTGAATTGTAAAATTTCAAAATTTTAAAGTGGGCATCGATATTTAATTACTAGGTATCGATACCAAATTACGATTCTCTTTGTTATGCAAAACAAGGGCATCGATATTTATTTTCTGGTATCAATATTTTATGAAAAAGTATCGATACTAGTATAAATATCGATACCATTCTGGCATTCTGTTTGTTTTAAAATTGTTCATGTAATCAAGTATCAATACCAAATGCCAAAATATCGATACTTAAGTTCAGAAATGGTAAAGACCAATATTTAAAATGTCCATTTCATGCCCAAAACACCTAAAACTCAAATGGCAACCATAGATATAATTATAGACCTGAAAAACATCAACCAACGGCATACCACAAATATCATTTATATCAATCATCCTAAGTGCCTAACCAATATGTCACAATTGACACCTCAATCAACAACTCAAATTCAAACATAACACTATATTCAAAACAATCCAATATGCCTTCCAAGGCACCTCAAAAAAATTTAACATGGCATACCTCATTTATCCATTTATAACACCTTATAATAATGATTCAATATCAAACATTCAAGCATGCACAATACCTTACCAAATTTATTCAAACCTATCATATACAGACCATTCATTTACTAAGCATATTTCAAACATATTTCATTATCACCATATAAGCATTATAACATGCATACCTAAACAATCAACAAAGATTACCAAATACCAAGATCATTACCAAACTTATTGTTATATACATAATCACATAACATTTAAAATGCTACATTCACTCAAAGCATATTATATACAACCATATAACTCTCCTACGTACATTCCAAATATTATATACCTCTCTTTCAAACCAACTAATTCATATGATATCATATAACCTATATAATAGAATACTCAAAATGTCATTACAAATACCAAATACACAATTCAACCATTTACTAGTGCATATGTTTTCAACAAAAGTATATTCTTTACCATAATCACACCAACAAAATTTCAAGCCACACCACTACATAAGTAAACCAAAACAACTCCTAAGTACATGCCACACATAACCAAGCCTTGATATGATCAAAAGACTACAGAATCAATACTGGGATAGTGTGAGCTTCTTGATGATCCACTTGACACGTTCCGCAAGTTAGTGATCTAAAGGAGAAGGGAAACAACAAGGTAAGCATATCAAATGCTTAGTAAGTCCATATGAAAATAACTAAACATACCTTTCCATTTCAACTAGTTAAAGTAATTTGAAACATAATTTTACAAAACATGACACTCGTTTGGCATTCTTATGCATACATGTACAACTTCACAAATTCAACACAAGGTTAGTCTATTTATAAAATGAGATCATATTGCCCAATTAATATACAAGTACGATCATGCCATTCAACTTTCCTTATTTAGAAACATATCAATCTCATAATTTGATACAATTTAGCCTGATATAGCATTTTACAATTTTAAGATGAGTTCTGTAACATCCCAAACCCAGCCTAGACGTTATGACTGAATCTGACGTGTCACATCGAAGTGATTTTTGAAATTTGGACTTGTTGATAAAACTCCGTATTTAGGTTAAAACCCATTTAGTTTTTATTGCTTGAGAAAATTTGGCAAATTAAGTTATTATAATCTGAAACCAGCTTATCAAAACGATTGCCATATTTATTAATGTTGATTTCTTTAAACTGAATAAAACCACAGAAGCTTCTCTAATTAAAACCTTGAAGTTTAAAATGCGTGTTTTTCTTAAAAATCATTGTTATTTTGAAAACCTCTTTTGTATCCGTTTGGCAGTTTAAAACAAGAAATCAAAGCCTAATTAAAAATTAAACCCACCAATGGCCTTATTACATAATCAATAGCCCAATATGAAAATTGAAATTAAATAACTAAGTCTAAAACAAAATATCAGTGATCGTGTGGCCACCTCCGAGTCCCTCGCAGCACCAAACCGTCTAAGGCTAGGGATTACCTCTACAGTTTAAAAAGAAAGGGTGAGTTTACGAAAACTCGGTGTGAAATCCCGTATCAGTCAGTCAGTAACAATATGTAGTAATAGTCTGGGCTTGAGCCCTATTCAGTAACAGTGCAGTATGGGCCTTAGCCCATTATAGTAACAATGTGGCCTAAGCCTAATACAGTATCAGTATGGTGCAAATATGCAACCCACCCCAATCCAGCCAACACACTACCCGTACCAACCAACAAACCATGTGGGGATAAAATTGACCCACCTAGCCAGCACACCAATATCGCAGTATAGCTGCCAGTAATAATAACGCAGCAGAGCCGATGCGATAATGCGGCAAAGAAAGCGCCATGCAACGATATGTGGCGAGCCACCAAGACATATATACTTCTTCTATAACAGTATCCCAACCCCATGCAGTTTGTCATATCATAAATCATACGTATATGCAGAATGTCATACTCAGTAACAATCATATACAAATCATGAACACATCAGTCAACCTACCCTTAGGGGTACAACGGTCGTTTTACCCTATGGGGGTTTTTCGGTCATTTTACCCTACGGGGGTATTTCGGTCATGTTACTCTTTAGGGGTATTTCAATACAGATAAAAACATTTCTGAAGGTCTACAGTCGCCTTGAGCGACACAGATAACCTAAATGGTCATAACAGTGTAAATAGGACCAAGGCCCAATATTCAGCCCAAGTGGGCCCACACGCTCTTGTGGCCCATGTAGCCCAAATTCTATCACGGGTATGTGAACTACATAGTCCAGTCTAGTATTTTCCAATTATCGAGGATTTTGTCCGTGTGGGGCCCACGAGCCCAATGGGCCTACACGACCCATTTTAGCCAAATGAGGCCCATATCGGCCCAAGAGCACGAGAACGCTCGTGGTGGCCTCTACAGTCTATCACCCATGGTTTGTGGGCTCGGTTCACTCCTCGAGCGATCGCAAGCTTGTGGGGCCATAAATGCCAGAGTTTCGGCTTTTTGGCTTTTCGGCTTTCGCCGATTCACAATAGAGAGGGGTGTGACTACACACCTGTTTGCGCAACGAACAGATTACCCCACACGCGATCAACCTACAATCAACCCAACACAACTAGTCTCTCATCCTTTAGATCATTAACACTAAAACCCCAAACCGATATCACCACTTACCTTGACCGAAAGTTACGCGATTTCTACTCTTAGATCGCTGGTTGGAAACGATCACACCCTTCTTCTCGATTTACTACACATAAGACAGATTTC
This sequence comes from Gossypium sturtianum, assembly GCA_025698515.1. Classification (NCBI taxonomy): domain Eukaryota; kingdom Viridiplantae; phylum Streptophyta; class Magnoliopsida; order Malvales; family Malvaceae; genus Gossypium; species Gossypium sturtianum. The sequence continues at coordinate 134,067,926 of CM046945.1, forward strand.
ATTAGCCATACTTGTGTAATACAAGGCTTGAATTGATGCCCATAGTCCAAATAGTTAGAGTATATTGGGTATCCGGCCAATACTACAAAACAATCTACTTACCCCACAGTATTTGGCCAAAGAGGTATTCGAAGCAGAAGGCAGAGATGTGCAGAGAAGTAAGGCAGTCGATGCTCCACCGCTTGTCAGAGACAAACCTCCAAAAGGTACCAAGACAAGATAGATATTCAGTCACTATTGAACAAGCAGAGAAACAAAAGAGAGGGAAAAAGAAGATGAAATATTCGACTTACCAAAATGTTATGAGGATTCGCCTATTTTTTTAGGAAAAGAGAAAGAGAGGCGAAAGCACAAATGATCCCGAGATGGTATATTCGGCGAAAGAGGGGACAACTTGAGGAAGATAGGAAAAGGAAGAAAAGAGAGGAAGGATTGCTCGCAAAATTCACCTATTGACTGACAGGAAAAGGCAAATGAACCAAAAGCCAGAGAATGGAGGGAAGGAAAGGAGATTCGACAGGGAGAAGAAAGAAAAAATGCAAAAGTGTTCAGAGAAAAAGTGTCAGAGCCTACCAAATTCGGCAGAGGCTAACTCAAATGCCGAAATGACCCACAACCCTTCCCCCAGCTGAAATCTCAAGGCACAAGATCCCCCAAACGGCACAACTCTCCTCTCACTCAAACTCATTGATTCTCTTCCCTTATCCCTCCTTGAATCTCTCCATGACCAGTTGAAACACCATTCAAATCATTTCAAACTTCCCTTAGCTGTGGTTCAGTCCAACTCTACTACCTACACAGCTCAAGCAGCAAAATAAATACTCATTGTGCAACCCAGGACTTGAACCTCAGACCTTGCAGTTGCACTACACACCACCTTGCCACTAGGCCACAAACTCTTCTTGTGTCATAAACAAGCATTATTATTAATAAAGCCTATATGCCAGTGTCCAGATTCATTTAAGAGAAAAACTAAAAATTTTGCAAGAGCGAAGACTTGAACCCAGGCTTCTCACACACCCCCATACACACCCAAAACTTAGCCATTAAAGAAAACAAGCTTTTTGTGTTAGAACATGCAAAATTAAAGACCCTATATTTTTGGGGCGTTGCAACTCTACCCCCTAAAAGAAATTTTGGCCTCGAAATTTACCTGGTCAGAGTAGGTGAGGGTATTGTTGTCGCATCGCCTCTTCAGCTTCCCACGTGGCTTCCTCGGTACTGTGATTTCACCAAAGCACTTTAAGTAGTGGGATTGATTTCTTCCTTAGTACCTTAACCTCATGGTCCAATATCTGTACTGGTTCTTCCTCGAAGGTCAGATCTGGCCTAACTTCGATCTCCTCGACTGGTACTATATGTGTGGGATCAGAGCAATAACGCCTCAGCATGGAGACATGAAACACACCGTGAATTCGGTCTAATTCTAGAGGCAACTCAAGTTGATAGGCGACTGGTCCCACACGCTTCAGTATACGGTAAGGCCCAGTGAACCTAGGGCTAAGCTTACCCTTTCGCCCAAACCTCAGTATCTTTTTCTAGTGAGAGACCTTAAGAAAAACGAAGTCCCCAACAGAGTACTCAATCTCTCGGTGTTTAAGATCTGCGTAAGACTTCTTCCTATCAGACGCTTCCTTCAACCGGTCTCGAATCAGTTTTACCTTTTCTTTGGTATCAGAAACTAACTCTGGCCCCAAAACTCGCCGCTCACCCAGCTCAACCCAGCAGGTAGGAGTACGACACCTACAACCATACAACGCCTCGTACAGTGCCATTTGAATACTGGGCTGATAGCTATTATTATACGCGAACTCTGCTAGCGGCGAATAGTCTTCCCAGCTGCCTCGAAAATCAATTACACAACTTCTTAACATGTCATCCAGTATCTGAATCACCCTCTCTGATAGACCATCTGTTTGAGGATGGAACGCAGTACTAAAGTTCAACCTAGTACCCAAAGCCTCGTGTAATTTCTTCCAGAACCGAGATGTGAATCGAGGGTTTCTGTCGGATATGATGGAAACCGGTACCCCATGCAGTCTCACAATCTCAGCCACATATAACTTTGCCACCTTCTGCAACGATTAATCAGTGCGGACTGGTATAAAATGGGCAGATTTAGTCAATCGGTCTACAATAACCCATACCAAATCCTTCTTAGTAGGCGTTAAGGGCAGCCCACTCACAAAATCCATCGTTACCCTCTCCCACTTCCAAAATGGAATCCTAACTAGCTACAGTAACCCTGAAGGTAGCTGATGTTCGGCCTTAACTTGCTGGCACGTCAAGCACCTACTCACAAAATCAGTAACTTTGCGTTTCAGTCCTGGCCACCAGTATAGTTCACGAAGATCTCGGTATAATTTGTTTCTGCCAGGATGCATAGCATATGGGCTACTATGCGCCTCTCGCAGTATAGACTACCTCAGCTCAGAATCCCTCGGTACACAGACTCTCCACGGAAACACAGTACTTCCTTGCCATTCAACCCAAAATCTACAGTCTCTCCATTCTCAACTTGTCGGAAACAAGGAACCAGTGACTCATCCAACAACTGTTTCCCCTTAATTTGCTCAGACCATGTCGGTCTCACTTAAAGCTCAGCTAACAAGCTACCATCATCATACAAGCTGAGACGAGCAAACATTACTCTCAAATCAGATACAGCCCTACGGCTCAGCGCGTTAGCTACCATGTTAGCCTTACTAGGGTGATACTCAATCGAGCAGTCATAATCCTTAAGTAGCTCTATCCATCTTCGCAGCATAAGATTCAGCTCCTTCTGAGTAAGGAGGTATTTGAGGCTCTTGTGATCTGTGTAAATAATACACTTCTCACCGTATAAGTGATGCCTCCAAATTTTCAGTGCGAATATCACCGCGGCTAACTCCAAGTCATGAGTAGGGTAATTCGCCTCGTGAGGCTTAAGCTGGCGAGACGCATAAGCAACCACCTTACCCTCCTACATCAGCACACAACCCAATCCAATGTGTGATGCGTCACTGTAGACAGTGAATTCCTTCCCAGACTCTGGCTGTATCAAGACATGAGCCTTAGTCAGAACTTTCTTCAGTTTCTCAAAACTTTCTTGCTACTTATCAGTCCAATTAAACGGTACCCCTTTACACAGTAGCTTAGTCAGAGGTGTAGCAATCACAAAAAACCCCTCGACAAAACGTCTATAATATCCAGCCAGACCCAGAAAGCTTCGAATCTCAGATACGGTCTTAGGTGGTTTCCAATCCAGTATGGCTTCAATTTTTCGAGGATCAACCCTAATCCCCTCGGCAGATACCACGTGACCAAGAAATGTCACTTCTCGCAGCCAGAACTCACATTTGCTGAACTTAGCATACATTTGTTTCTCCCTTAAAATCTGCAGAACAATTCGAAGATGTGCATCATGTTCATCCTCGGTTCGCGAATACACCAAGATATCGTCTATAAACACTACTACAAACCGATCCAGATAGGGCTGAAACACTCGGTTCATCAGATCCATGAAAGCAGTAGGTGCATTCGTCATCCCAAATGACATCACTAGGAACTCGTAATGACCATAACGAGTCCTAAACACAGTCTTATACACATCAGCCTCCTTAACCCTCAGCTGATGGTTCCCAGAACGGAGATCTATTTTTGAGAAAATCGAAGCTCCTTCCAGCTAATCAAACAGATCATTAATCCTCGGCAAGGGATACTTATTTTTGATAGTCAATTTATTCAACTACCGATAATCGATGCACATGCGCATGGATCCATCCTTCTTCTTCACAAACAACACTGGTGCTCCCCATGGAGACACACTCGGTCGAATGAATCCTCGGTCTAGCAGCTCTTAAATTTGAGCCTTTAACTCCACTAGCTCTTTCGGTGCCATTCTATAAGGGGTGATGGACACTGGAGCTATTCCAGGTAGGATACCAAACTCAACTTCGCGGTTTGGGGGCAACCCAGGGAGCTCATCCGGAAATACATCAGAAAAATCCTTAATTGTTCTGATATCTCCAACAGAAGGACCCTCAGAACCATATACGCCAATATAGGCTAGAAACGCCTCACAACCCTTGCGAACCAGTTTTTCGGCCCTTAGTGCAGAGATCACATTAGACAGAAAGTCCCTTCGCTCCCTAATCACCGCCACCTCCTCATCATCAGTAGTTCTCAATACCATACGCTTATCAGCACAATCCATCCCCAAGATTAGGTCGAATTCACCAAACGGTAGCTCCATCAAATCTGCTGGAAATATAACTCCTTGAACCTCTAGGGGCATATCTCTGAACAACTTGTCTACTATTACTAACTGTCCCAATGGACTTAACACAGCCATCTCATTAGCAGTACTCTCACACATGATACCCAAGGTGCCAAACACAGTGCATGCAATATATGAATGCATAGACCTTATATCAATCAGAGCAGTGTAAGGTACATTATGAATAAAAAACATACCGGTTATAACATCTGGAGCGACACCATCCTCTCGGCAACGAGCAGCATAGACCAGAGCTGGCTGCCTCACCTCAGTGTTACCAGCACCTCTGCCTGTGCTCCACAACCTCGTCCCAAACCGTTTCCACCTCTAGCCTACCCCCAGCCTCTCGGTGGCTGCTGACCACCTTTCACTGGCTGAACATGACCCTGTCCTGCAGCTTGTATCTGAACTGCCATATGAGGACAATTCTTAACCTGATGATCCATAGACCCGCATCTGAAGCATACCCTAATCCTCTTCCAGCACTCACCCTAGTGAGCTCTCCCACAATCAGCGCAAGGCTATGGTCTAGCAACAGCAACAGGAACTCCAGCCCGAACTGGCCCATCAAACCTGGCCTTCTTTATAGGCCTTCCAGAAGAACCTGAGGGCTCAGAATCCCTCTTATTTCTGCCCCTACCTTTCTCGCGGTTCTGACGATCAGAGCACTTCACATCCTCAATAATTTTTGCCTTTTCTACAAGGGCAGCAAAGTCTCGCTCCCTCTGTGGAGCTATCAATACTCGTAACTCATCTCGAAGGCTATCCTCAAAATGCACACAGCGTTCATACTCAGTTGCTACTATCCCTCGAGCATATCGACTCAACTGTAAGAACTCTGCCTCATATTCCGCCACTGTCTTATTCCCCTGGGTCAGGCTCAAAAATTCCCTTCTTCGGGCGTCCACATAACTTGCGCCTACATACTTCCCTTGAAAGGCCGCCTTAAAAAAATCCCATGTCAACCGATCGGCCTACGTACCCTCTCTCATGGTGAGCCACCACTGGTAGGCCTCGTCTCGCAGTAAGGACACTACTCCTTTTAACTTTTATTCCGCAGTATAGTCGAGGTCGTACATTATTCTTTCAGTGGCCTCCAGCCAGTATTCGGCCACATTTGGGGCTACTCCAGAAATACCCCTGAAAAGTTCCGCTCCATTCGACCGGAGTCATTCTGAAATTGACCCTCGGCCCACTACACTAGTATTAGATCCAGCAACCCTCTCTAAAATGCGGAGCATAGCTTAAGACAGGGCATCATCCCCAGCTACTCAATCGTAAGAACCCGTCTCGGTCACCGATGAAGTTGGTGCTTCCCTAGCAGGCATGTGGCCCGATACCGAAGATGCAGCCCGAGCATTTCCTCGGCCTCTACTGCGGTCCCGTGTACCCCTTCTGCAAGTACCTCTTGTACTCATTTCGATATACGTTTTATCTGTTTTAAAAGTCTTATGCATCATATTATAATTTCAGTAATTATTAACAAAATGTGTTATGAAAGATAGTCATTAGGGGTTTGTTTTCGCAGATCGAGATCTCACTACAGTTTTCAGTCTTCTACGGTCTCAGTTTCCTCTATCTAGAGTTTAACAGTATAGTCCTACTATCCATAGTAATTTTTCAATATAACGTCTCAGTCTATAACAGTAAACAATATTTGAGAACTTACAGATTTGGCGCCGGAGACTCAGTGTGCCACACTTGTGAATCTTCCAAAACGTTTCAAATCTTTAAAATCCACTTTCAGAAAAACTTTTCAAAAACCCATTCCACAACCGAGTTTTGCAACCTGGCTCTGATACCACTAAATGTAACACCCCAAACCCGGCCTAGACGTTATAACCGAATCTGACGTGTCACATCGAAGTGATTTTCAAAATTTGGACTTGTTGATAAAACTCCGTATTTAGGTTAAAACCCATTTAGTTTTTATTGCTTGAGAAAATTTGGCAAATTAATTTATTACAATCTGAAACCAGCTTATCAAAATGATTTCCATATTTATTAATGTTGATTTCTTTAAACTAAATAAAACTGCGGAAGCTTTTCTAATTAAAACCTTGAAGTTTAAAATGCGTGTTTTTCTTGAAAACCATTGTTATTTTGAAAACCTCTTTTGTATCTGTTTGGCAGTTTAAAATAAGAAATCAAAGCCCAATTAAAAATTAAACCCACCAATGGCCTTATTACATAATCAATAGCCCAATATGAAAATTGAAATTAAATAACTAAGTCTAAAATAGAATATCAGCGATCATGTGGCCACCTCCGAGTCCCTCGCAGCACCAAATCGTCTAAAGCTGGGGATTACCTGTACAGTTTAAAAAGAAAGGGTGAGTTTACGAAAAACTCAGTGTGTAATCCCCTATCAGTCAGTCAATAACAATATGCGATGCATGAGCCTCTGTTGAGCCCTATTCAAGAATGATGCAAGATGGGCCTTAGCCCATTACAGTAACAGTGTGGCCTAGGCCCAATACAGTATCAGTACAGTGCAAATATGCAAACCACCCCAATCCAACCAACACACCACCCGTACCAACCAACACACCATGTGGGGATAAAATTGACCCACCCACCAAAGACACCAATATCGCAAAGATAGCTTACAAGACAATGACACAAGAGTCGCGGTAATAATAATGCAAAGAAAGTCGCTAGTAATGATATATTTGGCGAGCCACCATGATGATATACTTCCTCCATAACAGTATCCCAACCCCATGCAGTTTTTCATATCATAAATCATACGTATATGCGAATGTCATACTCGATGAACAATCATATACAAATCATGAACACATCAGTCAACCTACCCTTAAGGGTACAACAGTCGTTTTATCCTATGGGGGTATTTCGGTCATTTTACCCTACGGGGGAATTTCAATCATTTTACTCTTTAGGGGGTATTTCAATGCAGATAACAACCTTTTCGAAGGTCTACAGTCGCCTCGAGCGACACAGATAACCTAAATGGTCATAACGGTATAAATGGGCCCAAGGCCCAATATTCGGCTCAAGTGGGCCCACACGCTCGTGTGGCCCATGTAGCCCAAATTCAGTCACAGCTATGTGAACTACATAGTCCAATCCAGTATTTGTCATCTACAAAGGATTTTGTCCGTGTGGGGCCCACGAGCCTAGTGGGCCCACATGGCCCATTTTAGCCAAACGAGGCCCATATCGGCCCAAGAGCACGAGAACGCTCGTGGTGGCCTCTACAGTTTATCGCCCATGGTTTGTGGGCTCAGTTCACCCCTCGAGCGATCGCAACCTCGTGGGGCCACAAATGCTGGAGTTTCAGCTTTTTAGCTTTTCGGCTTTCGCTAATTCACAATAGAGAGGGGTGTGACTACACACCTGTTTGCGCAACGAACAGATTACCCCACGTGGGATCAACCTACAATCAACCCAACACAACTAGTCTCTCATCCTTTAGATCATTAACACTAAAACCCCAAACCGATATCACCACTTACCTTGACCGAAAGTTACACGATTTCTACTCTTAGATCGCTGGTTGGAAAAGATCACACCCTTCTTCTCGATTTACTGCGCATAAGACAGATTTCATTAGCCATACTTGTGTAATACAAGGCTTGAATTGATGTCCATAGTCCAAAGAGTTAGAGTAGATTGGGTATCCGGCCAATACTACAAAACAATCTACTTACCCCACAGTATTTGGCCAAAGAGGTATTTGAAGCAGAAGGCAGAGATGTGCAGGGAAGTAAGGCAGTCGATGCTCCACCGCTTGTCAGAGACTAACCTCCAAAAGGTACCAAGACAAGATAGATATTCAGTCACTATTGAACAAGCAGAGAAATAAAAGAGAGGGAAAAAGAAGATGAAATATTCGGCTTACCAAAATGTTATGAAGATTCGGCTATTTCTTTAGGAAAAGAGAAAGAGAGGCAAAAGCACAAATGATCCCGAGATGGTATATTCGACCAACGAGGGGAAAGCTTGAGGAAGAGAGGAAAAGGAAGAAAAGAGAGGAAGGATTGCTCGCAAAATTCACCTATTGACCGACAGGAAAAGGCAAATGAACCAAAAGCCAGAGAATGGAGGGAAGGAAAGGAGATTCGACAGGGAGAAGAAAGAAAAAATGCAAAAGTGTTCAGAGAAAAAGTGTCAGAGCCTACCAAATTCGGCAGAGGCTAACTCAAATGTCGGAATGACCCACAACCCTTCCCCCAGCCAAAATCTCAAGGCACAAGATCCCCCAAACGGCACAACTCTCCTCCCACTCAAACTCCTTGATTCTCTTCCCTTATCCCTCCTTGAATCTCTCCATGACTAGTTCAAACACCATTCAAATCATTTCAAACTTCCCTTAGCTGTGTTTCAGTCCAACTCTACTACCTACAGAGCTCAAGCAGCAAAATAAATACTCATTGCGCAACCCAGGACTTGAACTTCAGACCTTGCAGTTGCACTACACGCCACCTTGCCACTAGGCCACAAACTTTTCTTGTTTCATAAACAAGCACTATTATTAATAAAGCCTATATGCCAGTGTCCAGAATCATTTAAGAGAAAAACTAAAAATTTTACAAGAGCCAAGACTTGAACCCAGGCTTCTCACACACCCTCATACACATCCAAAACTTAGGAATTAAAGCAAACAAGCTTTTTGTGTCAGAACATGCAAAATTAAAGACCCTATATTTTTGGGGCGTTACAAGTTCAACGTATAACAGAGTAATATAACATTATAAAATGTAATATATTATTCAATATTTTACCATTAGTTTCATTTCTTCATCATATAACCAATTGAGCGTGTGACTCGTATCATTTCATCGTCATTTCTCTTTTCATTATTCCAGTAGCCCAATGAACTATAATAAATATATTCGGATGCACGGGTAACTACACCACACTAGAATTCTTGTAAGAGCTCAAACTACAACACACTAGGGCACCGAAGTGCAAAGCCCTTAGGTATCATATATTCAGTATCAATACATCCCTCTACTATACCAGTATAACTCGATAATCCGTAACAAATGTTGAATTCCATTATAATTAGTAATATCTCTGTACCATCACAAATATCTCGTACAGCACTTAAATAACCCTATTGGCATCTCAATCGTATCCTATCTTTTAAAATGTTCACTCGGGCATTTTTACCATATACAGTTCATTACGATCCCAGCAGCCATATACACACTTTTCACTTTTCAAATAGTGATTTATTTACAATTTTAACCTTGTAACATCATCATAAACATACTATCCAATCATATAACAATGCCACCTTCATTCGATATCATGTATTTATCCATATTTTCCATTTAATTCATATTTTATGATTCAGTCCATTTGATACCAAAAGACAATAATTACATAAGAATTCAAACTATAAGTAAAAAAAATATAATACAAACATATTATGAATTAATAAATAAGTATCATATGAACTTAACTAACCAAAACAGCCACAAACACGACTTCGAGGATTAATCCACAATTTTTCCTTTTTCGGGCTTATCTACCGATTGGCTCAAATCTCGATCTATAATATATTTTAATTCAATTTATCAATTTCAATCATCTAAAAATAGCCTATTGTAATCTTATAATAATTAAATTTCATTTTTCAAATTGCCCTAAAAGTTTACATTTTATTCAATTTAGTCCCTAAAACTGAAATAACCATATCGTTCAAATTCAAGCTTTGTTTCTCAATTCAATTTCAATTACATCCCTGTACAACCCTTTATATTCAATAATTATAGAATTTTTTGTCAATTTTGAAATATTTACATTTTAGTCCATAAACTTAAAACTAATAAATTCCACTTTACAAATTAGTCCTATTCCATTTCTAAGCTTCAAATTCTACCATTTAATATAAAAAAACATCAAGATTCATAAGTGAAAACTTCTAAAACATTTGACAATTTTACGTTTTGGTACCCGAGTTAGCTAAATTAAGCTACAACGATCTCAAAAGCATAGATTTTACTAAAAACGGACCTCAATTATACCTCCATGCAAGAAAAACAACTTGGTCGAACCTCCAAGCTCTTTTAAAAATGATGGAACGGGTGGGTGAAGAAAAATAAAGAAAATGATATGTTTGTTTTATATTTTAACTAATGTTTTATTATATATATTAACTTAATTTTAACTAATAAAATTAATGAAAGGAGGCACTAACTATCCCACTAAATTAAAAGTGGTTAATTTGCCACTTAAACCCTCAAAAATTTATTAATTAAGCATTTTAACTAATAAAAATCAATATTGATTAACTTTTACGATTTTTACAATTTAGTCTTTTTTTCTTAATTAACTATCAAATCACCAAAATTTTATGACCAATTTTCAACTTACTTTTATAAAAACTCCATAAATATTTAATAATAATATATATAGATTCAATTTATGAAAATGAGGTCCCAATACCTCATTTTCCAAAACCACTTAACTTTAGCTAATTGTCCAATTAACAAAACTTTTTAGATTAAAATTAAATAAAACACTATAATCAACTCAAAAATATTAATAAATAATATTTATGGGCTCACTCGTCAGAATTGTGGCCCAAAACCACTTTAAGCTCACAGCAATCAAAAATGAATCACTATTCTGAGTCTTTCATCCATGGTTTTAGACCGATCCGCCATCTTGGCATACTATCATATGAGTTCATGGAGCCTTTCATCCATGGTCATAATCATTACACATGGCTGTCATAGCATCTTCCATTTATGGTCTTACACCGTATACCTTATACCATGTACCATTCTTCCATGGCATCTTTAATCTATGGTCTTACGCTACATACCTCACACTCGACTACCATAGTATATTTCATCTATGGTCTTATGCTACATACCTCATACTAGACTACCATAGCATATTTCATCTATGGTCTTACGCCATATACCGTCGTCACAATGTCGCCTCGAAGGACCAGTCGATACGTCATTGTGGTAAATACCTTTCCATGATTCTCATTTCCTTAATCCTCCTCTCATTACCTCCTTTACATCACCTAACCTTGATCATCGAACACCGCAGTGTTCCCTCTGCAAGGCTGTAACGCGTAGGTTTGTGCAAGTGTACACAGTCATTATCAAGTAATAAGTAAGTATTGAGTTATCGTCTCCACAGGGATTGTATTTGTGCTAAGTCACTTAATTTTTAAAATTATATTAACAATTTGGTAAATAAAAACACAATATGATTGAGAAGTAATGATTAAAATTAAATATATTAAACTAAATGCAATGATCCCTAATGCAAATTATCCTAAATATGCAAACTATATGAATGAAATAGATTTTAGCAAAATTAAACACAATCTGCAACAATTATAACATAAATAAACTAGGACAATTACTTTAATTAAACTCAATTTATTATCAATATGCTTAATAACATTCGAAAAAATATTCCATGGCAACTCGATCTTTCATGAGTTTGGAAACTACAATAGGTCCTTTCGGAATCCTTTACTTAGTAAATACGCATTTTACTGATCCTTATTTACTAAGGGTTTCTTAGCATTCGTGTGAGGTAACAGGGACGTGTTATGTTTGAAACAATTTAATCACACAAATCTAAAAACTAAGCAGATAACAGAGCTTGGTCAGAGTTGTTATGCAACCTGTAATTTAATCGGGTTAGGATCTATGTAATAACCCAATTTAGGGCCTAGTCAGAATAGTGGTTGCGAGACCATAAATCTGAGGTAGAAATATGTTTTTATGGTTTTTATGAGGTCTATGGCATGCTTTCATGATTGTGTGAAAATTTCATGAAGAAATTTTATTAATTAGTGGTCAATTTATTCATTAGGACTAAATTGCAAAGATTGAAAAATATGAGATTTTAGAAGATTCAAGTATGAAATAGCATTAGAAAAATTGTTAGAGGTCCTTATTTAGCACTTAGACCATTATATGTCAAGATGAACAAAAATAGACATGGGAAGGAAAATCTCAAGAAAGGAACATTAGGGACATTTTTGTCATTTGGTTAATAAAAGAATTAAAAGGGAAAAAGAAGTCAAAATTCATGTCCATCTTCTCCATGCTAGCCGAAAATTTCAAGGGCACCATAGCTAGGGTTTCTTCATATTTCAAGCTTGATTGTAAGTACCTCCTAGCCTCGTTTTTAATGTTCTTCGTATTTTTGAAATCCTCGTAGCTCGATTTAGCTATTTCTAGCTATATTTTGAGCTAGGGTTCATGTTCAAAAAAATACTCATGCATGCCATGCATGTATTTTGATGATTAATGAAAGAATATGAAAGTTTGATGTATGATAAACATCTTTTTCTAAGAGATTTTCATGAGAAACTCGTAAAAGGACCTAATTGTAAAAGTTATGAAAGTTGTCATAAAAGTGTGAATTAATGAAAGTTTCTAAATGTTGTAGTTATGAAAAGGGTTCGGCTAGGCTTAAAATGCAAGGAAATTGAATAAAAATCATTTTATGAGATTAGGGGCAAAAGTGTAATAAGTGGAAGTTTAGGGGCAAAATCGTGATTTTTGCCAAAGTATGAGTCATAAGTTATTTTAGCCAATGTGATCATTATATAAGCGAAATTGTCATTATAGATCAAGAAACATGGAGTCCGGACTGAAACCGAGGCAAGAACAATGTGGTGGACTAAATTGAATAATTCCACATATATTTTGGTACCGAGGTAAGTTTGTGTGAAATTAAAGCTACATAATGTTATTATGTTTTAATTGCTTGATATTAAGAGAAATGAAAATTATTTCTATGAAATCGATTAATGATGCCTCGATGTGAGTATAATGAAATTATGTTAAGTTGAAGTCGCGGTTGAACATTAGGATTAGCGAGGATACCATTGTCACAACAGGAGACAAATAAGGTCCCGTATAAGACCATATCCGGGATATGGCATCGGCACCAAATGAAGGTCCCGTATAAGACCATATCTGGGATATGGCATCGGCACCAAATGAAGGTCCCGTATAAGACCATGTCTGGGACATGGCATCGGCACCGAAGGGAGATTTAGAGTAAGACCATATTTGGGATATGGCATCGGCATCGGGATGTGATCCCATGTAAGACCATATCTGGGATATGGCATTGGCATCGTGTTACATGTATGATGAGATTAAGTATCCTTCGATATTCCAAGTAGTTCAATGGGTAAAGAGCTAAGTTTATATTAAAGGTGACAAGAGCAAGTCTATGTTCAAGAGAATAAGAGTGCTAAATTTATGTGATGAAGTGATACAGGTACCCATGAGTCTCTTACGAGAAATGAATACAAATTGTGAAATGTGATTTGGTAAGAGTAAGCTTGAGTAAGTTATGTCAATGTGCTTAAGAACTTGCGTATTATTTAGTGTGATGAATGGATGTTATCATGAGCCCTTTTATGTTGCTATTTATTTCATGCAAACTTACTAAGCTTTATGCTTACCCCTCTCATTTTCCTTTTTCCTTGTAGTATCGCCAAGCTAGCTCGGGGATCGTAGGACGTCGGAGTTCAGATCACACTATCAACTACTCTTTGTATATCAAAGTTTGATTAATTTTGGGTATGGCATGTATAGGAACTTGGTCATTTTGTGATATGTCATATTTGCTAGCCAATGTGTAGCTATTAATGTCATTCAATTCATTTTGTAAATGGCCATTGGAATTGGCCAATACTTGCAAAGTTATATATATATTTATTGATGATGAAATTCATGAAGTACAAGTTGTGAAACCAATTGAGTCATGTGTGAACTATATACATGATGAATGTAGTGAGGAATTAAGGCGTGGATGTCTTGATTTTGAATATTAGAAGTGCCTTATTATCATGCTGCTTGTTGTATTGAAATGGTATAAGTGTGATTGCTTTTCAGGGTGGCAAATGCTTGGTAGATAGCCTTGCATTTGTCCACACGGGTAGACACACGGGCGTGTGTCTAGGCCGTGTGTGCCACACGGTCAGCCCCATGGGTGTGTTGATAGGCCGTGTGTCCCCTGCACCTAAATTGCGAAAAATTTAGTTCGTCACATGGGCGTGTGGCTTGGCTGTATGGTCCTAATTAGTTGTTAACGTCATAAACAGAATACCCCCTAATTTGGATACGGCCTGAAACACAGGCGTGTGATATGCCCACACGGGCATATCATATCTCTCACATGGGCGTGTGGCCCTGTTTTGAGTCAAAATTTCCCAAGTGTTCGTAAGTTTCTGGTTTAGTCCCGGTTCACTTCATGTTTATGTCTTGGGTTTCATAGGCCCATACTAAGGACGTTAGGAGATTGTGTAATGCCCCAAATATTGGGCCTAGGAGAAATGGGCTTCGAGTATCAGAGCAATTGGATTTTAGTTGTGTGAGGAAATTTCACTAATTGCATGTTTAGTCTAGTGGCTAAGTGATTTGGGAAGAGTTGGGAGTGTTGGAGAAGTCCTGGGTTCAAACCAGAGCTCTAGCAAAAATTTTAGTTTTTCCTTAAAGGGGAGTTGGCGTTAGCTAGAAGGCCTTATAAATTTGTTTGGTTAAAATATGGCACAAGGAAGTGAGTGGTCTAGTGGCAAGGCATCATTAAGGTTGCAAGGGAGCATGGGTTCAAGTCTTGGCGCTTGCAATTCATTTTGATTTCCTTTTAAATGAACTTAGACTTTGGCCCATAGGCTTATATTTAGTTGTGCTTGTTTTGTTAAACAAAGAGAGCTGTGGTGGAGTGGTTGTAGCGTCATTAAGGTGGCAGGGGAGCCTGAGTTTGAAACCCCTTGCATGCGAAATGTGACTACTTTGCTAATTTGGAACGGTTTTGGAGGATTGATGGAGGGATCCCACATCGGGAAGCTAGCATGAGAGTAGGCGAGAAGCTGGCTTTAAATAGAGCGATCTATGAGGAGAGTAAGCATACCTTAGTTGGCGTTTAGGCATAGGAGTTTTCGGAGCGCGGATTAACCAGATTCCTATCAGGTGCGTATTTCGCACTACTCTAGCGGTAAATGCCGAACTGCCAGTCACACGGTGATGGTAGCCACACAATCGCGCGAGCGCACGTATGGGAGCTTCGACACGATAGTTGAGGCTATCATGAGTGTTCTTGTGGGTTTAGGCTGTTTGGGCCACGATGGGCCGAAAGGGGCCATGTGGGGCAATGGGCCCGTGGGCCAAATCAGATAAGTTGTATGATTGTGTAGTAAATATTGGACTGGACTATGTGAATCTCATATCTGTGGCTAGACTTTGGCTAAATGGGCCACACGAGCATGTGGGCCCATTTGGGCCGAGAATTGGCCCTAGGCCCATTCACATCGTTATCTCTATTTAGAATACCCACAGTTTGTAAAATTACTGAAATACCCTCGGTTTGCAAAATTCCTAAAATACCCTCAGTTTGCAAAATTACTAAAATACCCTCGGTTTGCAAAATTACTGAAATACCCTCAGTTTGCAAAATTACTGAAATACCCTCGGTTTGCAAAATTACTGAATTACCACTATAGGGTAGAATTACTGAATTACCCTTGTAGGATAGAATTACCGAAATACCCTTGAAGGGTAAAATGACTATTTTTCCCCTGAGGGTAAATGACTGATTTTGTGCCATGACTTGACTCTGATCATATGACTGTGTTTTAACTGACTTGACTGTGGTCGTGTGACTGATATGCTTGTAATATATGTTAAATGACTGTTACTGAGTATGGTCATTCTGCATACACATGTGATGATTGAGCATGACATACACGACATATTGCATTGGGTTGGGACAAAGTTACGGAGGAAGTGTACAGCCCATTTCCGTTCTGTACAAGGCTTTCAGCCTTTCTGCGATATTTATGGCTTTTAGCAGTTCTGTTAACCGGCAGTGATGCTGCGATATTTATGGCTTTTAGCCGTTCTGTTAACTGGCAGCGATGCTGCTATATTTATGGCTTTTAGCCGTTCTGTTAACCGGCAGTGATGCTGCGATATTTATGGCTTTTAACCGTTCTGTTAACCGGCAGCGATGCTGCGATATTTATTACTTTTAGCCGTTCTGTTAACCGGTAGCGATGCTGCGATATTTGGCTTTTAGCCATTCTGTCTACGGCGTCGAGCCGTTCTGTTGACTTAGTGCCGCAACCGGTGCTAAGCTTGGTGTGTTAGCTGGGTGGGTCGATTTTATCCCCCATGGTGTGTTGGTTGGTACGGTTGGTGAATTGGTTGGATTAGGCTGGATTTCTGTCTGCATATCTACATCTGATACTGGTTCTGTAATGGGCTTAGGTCCACCTGGTTCTGTTATGGGCTAAGACCCACGATCATCATGTGTTCGTGATGGGCTCGAGCCCGATCTGTTTCTGCATACCATATATCTGAATGTTTGTATTATAAGGGATTACACACTGAGTTTTCGCAAACTCACCCTTCTGTCTAACTGTACAGGTAATCCCCAGCATTAGAAGGATCGGTGCTGTGAGGGACTCGGAGACGACCATATAGCCACACATGTTTTTCTATTTCGTTCACTTATTTAAGCACTTCGATTTTTTTGAGTGGGGTTGTAATAAGGCCTCTCTATTTTTAACTTTTACTTGGGATATTTATCTAAGTATGTTTAATATCTACTAGAAGTAGGACACGATTTTCCAAAACAGTAACTATTTTCAAACACTACGTTTCCGCAACCCAATTTTTAATATCATGTTTCCATAAATCATTTATTTTAATTAAGCTTCCGCAATTGAAAAAGATTTTACAAAGGGATTAATAACATTTTGAAAAGGGAATAGTTGTTTTTTTTATAAACCACGTTTTAAAAATAAACGAACGCAAATGAAAGCACGATTTTCGAGAAACACTTCAATGTGACACGCCAGATTTGGGCCTAACTTCTAGGCCGGGTTTGGGGTGTTACATTTAGTGGTATCAGAGCCCGGGTTGCAAAACTCAGCTGTGGATTGGGTTTTAAAATTGAATTTTTGAAAGAATTATTTCAAAGGATTTGAAAAGATTTGGGGTTTTCAAAATGTTTTCTGAATGTTTTTTCTGAAAGTGTGGTTGACCGAGTCTCCGGCACTGAATCTATAAGTTTCCTTGATACTGTTATCTATTTAAAACCGAGACACTTGAATTTAGATTTTGTATTCTGTGTATGTTTGGAAATGTTTGGATGTGGCGTTGGATATAGAAATTGTGTGCATGTGTGATAAATATCTGTTTGCTTCTGTGGTTAGATGTTTGGTTGTGTGTAAGAGGTTTCAAGATTAAGTTAAAAGTGTATTAGTGTTATTGGGATGAGAGTGCGTAGTGGTAGCGTAGGGGTGTAGTTGTTACACAACCACCCTGTTAGTTGGAAATTTTAGGGACAAAATTTCTTTAAGGAGGGGTGAGTTGTAACGCCCTAAATTTTGGGCCTAAGAGAAATGGGCTTCGAGTATCGGAGCAATTGGATTTTAGTTGTGCGAGGAAATTTCACTAATTGCATGTTTAGTCTAGTGGCTAAGTGATTTGGGAAGAGTTGGGAGTGTTGGAGAAGTCTTGAGTTCAAACCAGAGCTCTAGCAAAAATTTTAGTTTTTCCTTAAAGGGGAGTTGGCGTTAGCTGGAAGGCCTTATAAATTTGTTTGGTTAAAATATGACACAAGGAAGTGAGTGGTCTAGTGGCAAGGCAACATTAAGGTTGCAAGGGAGCATGGGTTCAAGTCTTGGCGCTTGCAATTCATTTCGATTTCCTTTTAAATGAACTTAGACTTTGTAACATCCTAAATTTTTGGGCCTATGCGTTTAATGGGTGGATACGTTTAATGTGTTAATTTGAGAATTTGAGGTGCAAATTGGGTTCAGGTTTGGGCTGAGGCCTTGATTAAATATTCTGTTTAGATACTCTAGGGCTTAAAATAAGGTTTTGGTTGTTTAAAATGTCAAATTAGGCTTGTGGTCCCAAAGTAGGGTGGCGCCATAGAGGAGAAAAGGGGGGGCGTCACTAGTGGATGGAGAAGGCCCAAGTTTTGGTTGCTTGGAGCCCAAGTTATTGGGCCAAATTCAGCACTTAAAGAGGAGCTAGGGGGGACGACACAAGGCTATTATTTAGGGGATTTTTAATGTATATAATATGTGGATATTAGGCCTATTTTGGAGGAGTTAGTAGATTAAGATAAGGAAGAAAGATAAGAGTTATCATTTGGTTACAGAGTTGGCCGAAAATCAAACACAGGAGAGGGGGAAGAGAATTGTTTTAGTATGGCAAGGGGTGTGCCAAAAATTTGAAGGCCATCTCACTTGTTTTCTTTTCTCATCTTTTCTCTTCCAAAAGCCGAAAATCACCACCTCCCTCACCTTTTCTTTCTTTTTCTTTGAAACTTCCTTTTAGCCGAATCTTCTGATCCCCATTGTTATTCTTCTCCCATTCACTAAAAGCTGAAACTCCTCATTCAATTCTTCTAAAAAGCCGAAAAAAACACATCTAGTTCATCTTTTCAGGATTTTCTTAAAAGCCGAAATTCCTAGATCTATACTCTTCTACGCTTCGATCTTCTTCTGGGATTGCCGAATCTTTCTGCAAAGGGGTAGCCAAAATCATCTGTAGAGGTAAATGTCGATTTGTGAATTCTTTTCCGGCTTTTAGAGATCTTAGCCGAATGGCTATATGGTTAACTAATCGGGTGTTTTCTATCGTTTGCGGTATTTCGAGATTTGAAGGGGATTCAATCGCTTAGATTTCTAAGCCAGAGTTTAGTAGCCCTTGGATCGTATCACTTTCGGGATTTCAAGGTAAGGAGATTTGTTAATTTAAGCATATAATTCGGGTAAAACACTAACCCTTGGCCGAATATAGGAGAGGCCTTATCTTCGCGTTCTTCCGGCTTTTGAGCAAAGTTGAAGACAAAGGGTAGTAGATCCGATTAGCGAGGGTATCGACATAGAGGGTAGTCCTACGTATTAATCAGGTGTGTAACATTCTCACACCATTTGGATTGCTTGTTAGTATATGTTTATAAATCTATTATATTCTGCTAAATGCCGAAATACCGGTATGGCTGTTGAAAACCCGAGGAGGGTAAAGGAGAATCACCAGGTTAGTGATCTCTGTCATTCTAAAGTGAATGTTTCTGTCGATTTGGTATGATGAACATGTATGCCGGTTTCTGTGATTGCATGGGATTGGGTGATTGATGAAAGGGGAAGTGTTCTGTTGTAGTGGCTTTTGCCATGATCTGTTGTAGTGGCTTTTGACATGATCTCGTTGTAGTGGCTAATGCCATGATCTCATTGTAGTGGCTATTGCCATGATCTCGACGATGAGCGACTATCTGCAGCATGACGGCCATCGAGGGTGTGTAGCGGTGTGGGTTGATTGTAGAAATCCCCAATGGTGTGATTGGCGGTAAGGGTGGTGTGTAGCGGATGGAAACCTAGGATTGGGTTGGGCTTTGCATATTTTCTGATATATTATACTCTGTTATCTGTTCTGTGGGGCTAAGGCCCAATCTGATGGTGCACGAGGGTTGCACACTGAGTCTCGCGACTCACCCCATTATTTAACATCTTTCAAGTAGCACCTAGTGCATCGGACCGAGTTGGAGAAGAGCACAAGGTGGCCATGCGAGGGATTATTTTGATTCAGCAAAAGACTTTACTAGTTTATTTATTTTTAATATTTTTAATTAGTGGGTTTAAATTTCATTGTAATAAGGCCATGGGCCACTAGTTTCATATTTTCGTTTGTTCTGGGCTTTTATTATTATTAGACATTTACATTTTACGTTTTAATTAAGTTAAAGCATGTATCAAATTTTGGTTTTTTAATCCACTATGGAATAAATATAAAATGTATATCTTTTACAAATCATCCAACCATTTAGTTTTCTCGAATAAAGTGTTAAACTCAAGAAAAATATTTTTCGAAATTGCGACATCTTTTAAAATCTCCCTAAGTGACATGCCAGATCCGGTCATGGTGTTTGGGCCGAGTTTGGGGTGTTACAAATTGGTATCAGAGCAGGGTTCAAAACTCGACTTTGGGGTTTTGGGCTCAAAACGTTTTCTAAATTTGGGTTTTTGAAAACATGCATGCTTATAAATAACACAGGAGGGTTTTCTCGGCATGGCACTTGCGTCTCCAGCCCAAGTCCGCCAGGTAAGTATTCAGAACTCACTGTGTGTTATATATATATGTGGGTTTGCTGGGCTTTAAGGGACGTAGATTATTTTAACTAGAGCTTGATGGAACTTAGGCCTAGTTAAACAACTCTCTATTGCATAAGACTTAATCTAACCGAACAAACCTGTAGACAAGTCGCAAGACTAGGGTGTGGCAACAGGCATGCGCATGTCTAGGATTGGATCCGAAAGAGCCTGGTACTTAAGCAGTCCTAGTGACTCACCTCCTCTTCGCTAGAATCCTACCTAGTGCGTAGTGACTGTTCACCCTAGCCACGAGGATTTGTTGACGGGCCAAAATCTATAACTAAAACCCGAAAGGGACCAGCCACCTGATTTTCACAAAATTACTGAGATGTCCCTAGTTTAAAAAAAAAATTCAAAACACCCCGGTTGGCAAAATTACCAAAATACTCCTGAATTTTCAAATTACCAAAATACCCACGAAATGCAAAATTACCTTATTTCACAAAGGAACCCTATTTTGGAAAATTACGAAAATACCCTGTAGGATAAATTACGAAAATACCCCTGGGTAGTGAAACGATAAAGACACCCCTACATGATGAATGTAAGTTCGTGGATGCTACTTGTATATGGATGGTTGATGATTGAACGTATGTGCTTCTTAAGACTAGAAGATGTGAACTTAAGACTAAAACTTGTAGATGTAATTCCGAATTCGAAAGAACTACTCTTAAACTACTGTTCATAAGACTATTCGTGGTTAATCAGTGGAAGAAAACTATTAATTCATAAAATTTCTAACCAGATAAACGTCTATCGGAAGAATGAGTATAAGGGGTCGAGGATGTCCGCCGCGTGGTCGTGGTAGGGGTAGGATGACCGCGTCAGAGCCAGTAGGGTCTGGCCACGGGTCAGGAAATGAGATGCCGGATCTACCAGCTGTAGAGGGAGAATTTCATGATCAGGCGCCTGGAGATGATGCAGTATCTCAGGCGATGTTGCGGGTCCTCAAAAGAGTTGCTGGGGCAGGCACGAGTTTAGGAGCTCGAAAATCTGTGTCAGAACGACTCCGAGCCAACGGAGCAGAGATGTTTAGGGGTGTTTCTGGCGTAGCCCCTAATACAAACCTGAGTATTGGTTAGAGGCAAGTGAGCGTATAATGGATGACCTTGACTTCACCGTAGAGGAGAAGTTGAAGGGGTCGTGTCTCTTCTTCGAGACGAGGCTTATCGGTGGTGGCTCACGGTAAAGGAGAATGCGCTGCCGCGAGACCGGATTGGTGGGATTTCTTTAAGGAGTCATTTCAGGGAAAGTACGTTGGGGCCAGCTATGTGGATGCACAGAGGAAGGCATTCCTGAACTTGGTACAGGGAAGTAAGTCTGTATCTGAATACGAGCTGGAGTTTCTGCGGTTGAGCCATTACGCTCGAGGGATTGTGGCGACTGACTATGAGCGTTGCGTACGGTTCGAAGATGGACTAAGGGATGGGTTGAGGGTGTTGGTAGCACCGCAGCGAGAAAGGGACTTTACGGTCCTGGTCGAGAAAGCTAAAATATCTGAGGAGGTGAAGCGGACTGAGAAGCAAAATAAGGATAAGGATCGAAATAGGAATGAGAGAAATTTTGGGTCGTCGGGATCATCTGGGAATTTTCAGAAAAGGCCTAGGTTTTATGGGCCAACACGTGCTCTGACATATGCTACTGGGAGTCAGAATCGATCATGTAACTTGTGCGGGAAAGTACATTACGGGGAGTGCAGAAAGAGAACTAGTGGATGCTTCATGTGTGGGTCTATGGATCATATAGTGAGAGATCATCCCACAGGTGGAGCAGTGCGACCCACCGGACAAGGTTACGATCGAGTTAGGAAGGGTGGGCAAAGAACCACCAAGGGGCCGTGGTCAAGCCAATGCTGGCAATGGCACAGGACATGGTCGCAGAGCACCAGGTGGAGGTCCAGGTTATGCTAAGGCGAGGCAGCCAGCTTTGGTCTATACAGCACGTCGCCAAGGGGACGAGGACGCTCCAGATGCGAATACCGGTGTGTACTCTATCATATTATCCTAAGTGTTTCTTTTGGCTTTAGAATTAGAGTTCGCAGCGAAAGCATAGTGGTGAGACTTGGGTAGTATGATTAATAGTTAGTTGGAAATTTCGAGGACGAAATTTCTTTAAGGGGGGTAGAACTGTAACATCCTGAATTTTTGGGCTTATGCGTTTAATGGGTGGATACGTTTAATGTGTTAATTTGAGAATTTGAGGTGCAAATTGGGTTCGAGTTTTTAATTTGAGGCCTTGATTAAATATTCTGTTTAGATACTCTAGGGCTTAAAATAAGGTTTTGGTTGTTTAAAATGTCAAATTGGGCTTGTGGTCCCAAAGTAGGGTGGCGCCATAGAGGAGAAAAGGGGGGGCGTCACTAGTGGATGGAGAAGGCCCAAGTTTTGGTTACTTGGAGCCCAAGTTATTGGGCCAAATTTGGCACTTAAAGAGGAGCTAGGGGGGACGGCACAAGGCTATTATTTAGGGGATTTTTAATGTATATAATATGTGGATATTAGGCCTATTTTGGAGGAGTTAGTAGATTAAGATAAGGAAGAAAGATAGGAGTTATCATTTGGTTGCAGAGTTGGCCGAAAATCAAACACAGGAGAGGGGGAAGAGAATTGGTTTAGTATGGCAAGGGGTGTGCCGAAAATTTGAAGGCCATCTCACTTGTTTTCTTTTCTCATCTTTTCTCTTCCAAAAGCCGAAAATCACCACCTCCCTCACCTTTTCTTTCTTTTTCTTTGAAACTTCCTTTTAGTCGAATCTTCTGATTCCCATTGTTATTCTTCTCCCATTCACTAAAAGCCGAAACTCCTCATTCAATTCTTCTAAAAAGCCAAAAAAACACATCTAGTTCATCTTTTCGGGATTTTCTTAAAAGCCGAAATTCCTAGATCTATACTCTTCTACGCTTCGATCTTCTTCTGGGATTGCCGAATCTTTCTGCAAGGGGGTAGCCGAAATCATCTGTAGAGGTAAATGTCGAATTGTGTATTCTTTTCTAGCTTTTAGAGATCTTAGCCGAATGGCTATATGGTTAACTAATCAGGTGTTTTCTATCGTTTGCGGCATTCCGAGATTTGAAGGGGATTCAATCGCTTAGATTTCTAAGCCAGAGTTCAGTAGCCCTTGGATCGTATCACTTTCGGGATTTCAAGGTAAGGAGATCTGTTAATTTAAGCATATAATTCGGGTAAAACACTAACCCTTGGCCGAATATAGGAGAGGCCTTATCTTCGCTTTCTTAGGCTTTTGAGCATAGTTGTAGACAAAGGCGATAGATCCGATTAGCGAGGGTATCGACATAGAGGGTAGTCCTACGTATTAATCGGTGTGTAACATTCTCACACCATTTGGATTGCTTGTTAGTATATATTTATAAATCTGTTATATTCTACTAAATGCTGAAATACCGGCATGGCTGTTGAAAACCCGAGGAGGGTAAACGCGAATCACCAGGTTAGTGATCTCTGTCATTCTAAAGTGAATGTTTACATCGATTTGGTATGATGAACATGTATGCGGTTTACGTGATTGCATGGGGTTGGGTGATTGATGAAAGGGGAAGTGTTCTGTTGTAGTGGCTTTTGCCATGATCTGTTGTAGTGGCTAATGCCATGATCTGTTGTAGTGGCTATTCCCATGATCTGATGATGAGCAGCTATCTGTAGCATGACTACCATCGATGGTGTGTAGCGGTGTGGGTTGATTGTAGAAATCCCCAATGGTGTGATTGGCAGGTAAGGGTGGTGTGTAGCGGATGGAAACCTAGGATTGGGTTGGGCTTTGCATATTTTCCGATATATTATACTCTGTTATACGTTACGTGGGGCTAAGGCCCAATCGATGGTGCACGAGGTTGCACACCGAGTCTCGCGACTCACCCCATTATTTAACATCTTTCAGGTAGCACCTAGTGCATCGGACCAGGTTGGAGAAGAGCGCAAGGTGGCCATGCGAGGGATTATTTTGATTCAGTAAAAGACTTTACTAGTTTATTTATTTTTAATATTTTTAATTAGTGGGTTTAAATTTCATTGTAATAAGGCCATGGGCCACTAGCTTCATATTTTTGTTTGTTCTGGGCTTTTATTATTATTAGACATTTACATTTTACGTTTTAATTAAGTTAAGGCATGTATCAAATTTTGGTTTTTAATCCACTAAGGCATAAATATAAAATGTATATCTTTTACAAATCATCCAACCATTTAGTTTTCTCGAATAAAGTGTTAAACTCAAGAAAAATATTTTTCGAAATTGCGACCTCTTTTAAAATCTCCCTAAGTGACATGCCAGATCCGGTCATGGTGTTTGGGCCGGGTTTGGGGTGTTACAGACTTTGGCCCATAGGCTTATATTTAGTTGTGCTTGTTTTGTTATACAAAGAGAGCTGTGGTGGAGTGGTTGTGGCGTCATTAAGGTGGCAGGGGAGCCTGAGTTCGAAACCCCTTGCTTGTGAAATGTGACTATTTTGCTAATTTAGAACGGTTTTGGAGGATTGATGGAGGGATCCCACATCGGGAAGCTAGCATGAGAGTAGGCGAAAAGCTGGCTTTAAATAGAGCGATCTGTGAGGAGAGTAAGCATACCTTGGTTGGCATTTGGGCATAGGAGTGTTGAGTGTTCGGAGCGCAGATTAACTCCAGATTCCTATCAGGTGTGTATTTCGCACTACTCTAGCCGTAGAGCGGCAAATGCTGAAATGCCGGTCACACGGCGATGGTAGCCACACGAGCGCGCGAGTGTACGTGTGGGAGCTTCGACGTGATAGTTGAGGCCATCATGAGTGTTCTTGTGGGTTTAGGCTGTTTGGGCCACGATGGGCCGAAAGGGGCCATGTGGACCCAATCGGATAAGTTGTATGATTGTGTAGTAAATATTGGACTAGACTATGTGAATCTCATATCTGTGGCTAGACTTGGGCTAAATGGGCCACACGAGCGTGTGGGCCCATTTGGGCCGAGAATAGGCCCTAGCCCATTCGCATCGTTATCTCTGTTTAGAATAACCACGGTTTGCAAAATTATTGAAATACCCTCGGTTTGCAAAATTACTGAAATACCCTCAGTTTGCAAAATTACTGAAATACCCTCGATTTGCAAAATTACTGAAATACCCTCGGTTTGCAAAATTCCTGAAATACCCTCAGTTTGAAAAATTACTGAAATACCCTCGATTTGCAAAATTACTAAAATACCCTCTATTTGCAAAATTTTTGAATTACCCATGTAGGGTAGAATTACTGAAGTACCCCTGTAGGGTAGAATTACCGAAATACCCCTGAAGGGTAAAATGACTATTTTTCCCCTGAGGGTAAATGACTGATTTTGTGCCATGACTTGACTGTGATCATATGACTGTGTTTTAACTGACTTGACTGTGGTCGTGTGACTGGTATGCTTGTAATATATGTTAAATGACTGTTACTGAGTATGGTCATTCTGCATACACCTGTGATGATTGAGCATGACATACACGACATATTGCATGGGGTTGGGACAAAGTTACGGAGGAAGTGTACGGCCCATTGCCGTTCTGTACAAGGCTTTAAGCCTTTCTGCGATATTTATGGCTTTTAGTCATTCTGTTAACCGGCAGCGATGCTATGATATTTATAGCTTTTAGCCGTTCTGTTAACTGGTAGCGATGCTGCGATATTTATGGCTTTTAGCCATTTTATTAACCGGCAGCGATGCTGCGATATTTATGGATTTTAGCCGTTCTGTTAACCGACAGCGATGCTACGATATTTATGGCTTTTAGCCGTTCTGTTAACTGGCAGTGATGTTGCAATATTTATGGCTTTTAGCCGTTCTGTCTACGGCACCGAGTTATTCTGTTGACTTAGTGCCGCAACCGGTGCTAAGCTTGGTGTGTTGGCTGGCTGGGTCGACTTTATCCCCCCATGGTGTGTTGGTTGGTACGGGTGGTGAATTGGTTGGATTGGGCTGGATTTACATGCGCATATCTGCATCGATCTTCGGTTCTATAATGGGCTTAGGTCCACCTGGTTCTGTTATGGGCTAAGACCCACCTGATACTATGTCAGTGATGGGCTCAGGCCCAGTCTGTTTCTGCATACCGTATATCTGACTATTTATATTATAAGGGATTACACACTGAGTTTTCGCAAACTCACCCTTCTGTCTAACTGTACAGGTAATCCCCAGCATTAGGAGGATCGGTGCTGCGAGGGACTCGGTGACGACCACACAGCCACACATGTTTTTCTATTTCGTTCACTTATTTAAGCACTTCGGTTTTTTTGAGTGGGGTTGTAATAAGGCCTCTCTATTTTTAACTTTTATTTGGGATATTTATCTATGTATGTTTAATATCTACTAGAAGTAGGACACGATTTTCCAAAATAGTAACTGTTTTCAAACACTACGTTTCTGCAACCCAATTTTTAATATCATGCTTCCATAAATCATTTATTTTAATTAAGCTTTCGCAATTGAAAAATATTTTACAAAGGGATTAATAACATTTTTAAAAGGGAATAGTTCTTTTTTTATAAACCACATTTTGAAAATAAATGAACGCAAACGAAAGCACGGTTTTCGAGAAACACTTCAATGTGACACGCCAGATTTGGGCGTAACTTCTAGGCCGGGTTTGGGGTGTTACAGATTGAATGAAGAAGTTTAAGTTAAAAAAAGAGTTCATAGCCCAATTTTGTATGATTAAGTAAGTTAAGTCCGCTAATGCATCGCACCCAGTTCCGGTGTCGAATACAGGTAAGGGGTGTTACAATCTAAATTGAGCATGCACATTTCAATTGTGTGTCCAGTGGCTGTTGTCTGGTCAGGATCACTCAGCTAATTCAGGTGCATTTCAATAACGTATGAACGAAATATAGACTTGATTTTAATTGAAAACATGATCGATTGAGGCACAAACATTATAAGCATAAATCAAATAAATATTATTTAATCAAAGCAATCATCCTAGCTTAAATAAAATTAAGCTAACATTGTTGTAAACAAGAACAAAGAACACATAGCAAACATTTTCAGATTAAGTTAAAGAAAAGAAAGATTAAACCCAAATCAAAGTGGCTGTCACCCAAGACTCTGACCGACGAGGCTCCTTCGCTCCTTCCCTTTGCTCCTTTGCTGATGTCTCTCCAAGGTGACCGACCAAGGGCTCTTTAAGAGGCTTAATTACTAAAATCTCTATGAAGAGATGATGCTAGGTGTGGGGACCGAAAAATGCTAAGAGAATTGAGAGAGAAGAGAGAATGATGAAGGGTGAGGGATGATGAATGAATGAATGAATGAAGGGGTCTTATTTATAGGTGAGGAGAGGGGGATAATTTGCTAAAAATAGGAGGTTCCATCTCTTCAAGCATCTTTAAAGGGTGGCCGGCCATGAATTGAGGAAATTAAGCTGATTTTTGCTTGATTTTTGCTCAATTTAAGTGCCACAACAACTCAGGACTGAGACTCGGTCAAGTGCAAATCTTCAGGCAAATCTCTAACTTCTTCAACATTGCAAGGACCTTGTGCAATTAAACCAAAAAGTGGTTTATGTGGACAGCCAAGTGTAACCTGACTTGGTCTCCAATTTGGACGATTTTGTAATCCAACAAAGATATCAGACCTGTCCAAAATAAATCAATAAATTAGAGGACCAAAGAATAAAATTTATCCAATTTAAATAATTAATTACAACCCAAATTATTAATGAAATATCTAAAAATGAATATTTAAATATAATTTTATATTTTATTATTTAATTTAATCATGCATGGCCCACTTCATGTCTTAAAAATGTAATATGCTCCATTTAATATAAAATAAGCCATTTTATGCATGAAAACTATATAATAAAGCATAAATTCACATTTTAATAATTTCTATGTCCTAATTTCATATTTTCACATATTTCATTAATTTATTAAACAATTACTTAGTTTTAACAACAAATTTAAGTAAAAAGGTGATAAATTATATAGGAAAAATCCTATATATTTTTCCGTTTACACACCCCCAAACTTAAATCATTGCTCGTCCTGAGTAATGGTTATGCACAGCAAAAGGTCTTGCTAAGGCAAAATTGCTTAATTCTGTAAGCGGCATCAATCTTTGTCCCATACTCATGCATTAATAACTTCATGTTCATAAATCTTCTTTATTAACAAGTAATTCATAAGCAAACACTTATAGAATTTTATACTAAGTTTCAAAATATGCCAACATGAATCATAGTTTGTATGTATGTCACAGCCACAGATAACATTCTTCTTTCAACATAATTTCTTATCAATCAAGCAAACAAATCATAAGGCTTATTTATGAACTTCATATGTTGAACTTAGTACTTCCTCTCCACTAATGTAGGTGACATAAGCATCAAATCAATTGGTCTTTTATAAGGTTGTAATGGGGCTCGGTTAAAGGTAGGGATTTTAAGAGATGCGACATTTCGGTTTCAAAATCTTAACCTTTAACTCTATCTTGGATTTCTCGATTTACAGCCATCTTCTTTAAGTGAACCTTTGGAACACCCCCCAAACTTATTTTGAATTCAAGCTCATATATTTTTCCTTTTTGGAGACTGAGCAAACTTTTCTTCGCTCTCTTTTTGTCTTCTTTTTTTTTAACATGAGCACATACATCTTTTTGAAAATTTCCTAAAAAGTTGATTACGAAGACAACTTTAGTTAAGATGGGTGCACAAAATTTGGATAACTTAAAAAGATGGTAATTGGCTTATAATGTGGGTTCATTGCAATAAACAGGCCTTTAAGATCAAAATTATAGTTTCAAGGGTCTAATATCATAAGGTTGGCTTGAATAGGCTCAAACGATCCAAAGAAATAGTGCCTATATCATTTTAGATTTTTATGTCTCCTAGGATTTCGCCTCAAGAAAGTTACTAAGTCAATTCTAAAGATATAAAACTTCATGCATGTCTAATCTCAAGAGAAACTAAGTTTTCATGGGAAACATTACTAAGGCTAATATCATACAAGCATTCCATTCTTCATGATAACATACTTTCACTCAGATATAATCATCATTCATACTTGCATACAAACTATCTTATTAACAAAAAATGTCTCTAAACATTTATTTATTAAAACATACTTATGAAAGAAATGATTGAAACATACTTGAAAATTTAAAAAATTGAGCAATTTATTTGCCTTACCCCCTTTAAAAAGAAGCAATGTCCTCATTCCAAGAACAAAGTAATGAATGAAAACCCAACACCGTAGGGTTGTAAAAAAGAGAGGTGAGTCATTAAGACCGCTTAAATACCAAGTCTTTCCTAATAACCCAATCCTAGACATGTTCATTCCCATTACCACATCACTTAGTCTTTTTCTTTCTAAAGAAGTCTTAAGTTTATTCATGCTTGCTATGTTTTATTCTGCAGAAATTAAATCCTAATTTACGAAAGAAATAAATTCATAAAGACCTAAAAATAATTAAATAAATAACAAGACAAGAATCCCCCCTTTTATTTTTCTGAATCATTCCCCTTGTCTTCTTTAGCTCCATCTCCGCTTGCATAGTCAGTAACTTCCGTCCATGTCTCAAAGATAGCATCTGGGAACTCAGGAACAAAAGTATTAGAGATATTCTTAAAAGTATTTTGAATTGAGTCATCTCTAATTTTTGCATATTTCCAGTAAGTTTGTTGTTGATTGTGCATGAACTTGCACATATCCATCAGAATTGACAACTCTGATTTCCTTGAAGCACTTGCAGAAATCGGCATAGGAGTTGTAGATTCAGGTTCAACACTTAGCTTGACTGGTTCTTCTTCTAGCTCAACCCTTGGTTTAGGGTTTGCAACTCCTTCAACTGGTTTAAGACTGTTCGGTTCCTCATCAGGCTCTTCTTCTTCAATGTCTGTAACTGAATTAGCTTTAGTTTCAAGTTCATTTGTTGACTCATCAGTATCTGGCTTAGTTGGCTATTCTTGTTTTCCTTGATTCAGCTCATGCACCCTCTCTACTAACCTTTCAAGATCATAATTTGTAATGCACCCTTGAACATATCGCCCCTTCAGATTTGCTTGTGTTTTAACACGGGCCCTTAAGCAAAGTGAAGTTATTAATGATGGGAAATAAGCACTTTCTGTCTTCTTTTTAGCACAATCATAAATCTCCTTGAGAATAATTTTCCCAACATTAATGGACATTTCTGTCAAGATTTCATATAACAAAAGCATTCGTTCCATCGAGATGGTGGAACTATGTGAGATAGGTATAAAACTATAGCGAACGAAATAAAACCATACCTTTGCTACTAGTTTTAGGTATTCCCTTCAACAAGAATGGCTCCCATACTTCTTATAATCCATTAGGATCCTGGATCTGTCACAACATCAAGCACTTGTTGAAAAAAATCCCAATTGATATTGTTCATCATAGGGTAGTACTCATCTTCTTCAACATCAGGTAAGTTAAACAAATCATTGATGGATTTAGAAGTAAGAGGTGCCTTTTTCTTTCGAACGATGACCTCAGTAGCATCTTGCATAGTCAAACTGGCATAGAATTCTCGAACTAGTTCATCATCGTAAAATGAACAAGCATCACAAAATCGTTCCCACTTGAGAGCATTGACTTTCTTTCTAATCGGTATAGGAACAACCATCAAATCATTATTCTTCAATTCAAAACCTTTTTCCGGCATCATAGGTTGATGCTTGAAGATTGAATCAAATCTCTCTTTCAATTCTTCATCAATCAAAATCGGGTTTCCAGGAGTAGTCTTTGAAGATCTGGTTCTTTTGCGAGACATGGTATCTTTTCCTAAAAATTTGACAAAGTTTTGCACAAGGGAGAAAAGAGAAATCAGCAAAGTGGGTAGAACTTGCTACAGCAAAAATCTTGTGATGACAAGGATGGTGCGGCGATAATGACAGTGTGCGACAGCAACAGTGGTGTACGATGGCGACAATGGCGATCTGCGGTAGCAACGACGGTGCTTCAGCAATCTTCTTGCGACTGCAATAGATGGTTTCGTTAAAAAAGAAAGAGAACTAGGGTTTCTTTCAGGATTTGAGGTTCACGGCACAAAAGGGAGATTTAAGGATTTTTTTAGAGTTTAAGCAAATTGCTTTGAGGGATATGAAAATTATTAGAATGGATAGGGGTTTATATAGGGAAGAATTAGGGCAACATATAGCGAAAATTTAGCTACATTAGGGTTAATTGGGCGGCAAGTAATGGGAGTGACGGCAAGGCATGGATTTTTCTCTCCTTTTTGCTGTCTTGGGCCTTAAACTCAGACTATATTTATAAACTTACTCAAGAAAAACACTGATTAGTACTTGGGCCAAATTTGACCCCCTTTATTAACATAAAAATTTAAAATTTAAACAAAACAAATGAAACTTAAAAAAATTTAAATCTTAATTAGAAAATTTCTTCTTAAAAAATTACATTAAATTAATTCCCAGGAAAGGTTGGAGGGGTCACAGTGGTCCCGCTTAAGTTCCAATCTCCTTAGACAGAATTAATTAAATGTAATAAGTTAAGAAAATAAGTTCTAATTATTTATTTATTTACAAAACAAGTTCATGAAAAATCAAGGGTCTTTTAATTTGAACGAGGATTCAACTCGCTCAACTCACCATCCCAGTAGTGTTTGAGACGTTGACCATTAACTTTAAATGTACCTCCGTAATTGTCGTATAATTCAATAGCTCCATAAGGATAAACTCATTATATGGTATAGGGTCTTTTCCATCGGGATTTAAGCTTCCTAGGAAATAACTTCAACCCTGAATTAAATAAAAAACCTTTTGACCTTCTTTAAACTCACGAGGTTGTATATGACTATCATGCAATCTCTTTGATCTTTCTTTACACATTTTGGCATTCTCATAGGAAAACAACCTCAACTCTTCCAACTCATCAAGTTATAATGTAACAGCCCGATTTTGGGTCTAGTCGGAACAGTGGTTTCGAGACTACAAATCTGACGAAGAAAAAATTATTATTATTATTATTTTATGGTCTACAGTTTTATGGAATAATTTCGTGAAATTTTTGTTCAAAAATTTCGATGTTTGAGCACTCAATTTAGCTAGAAGGACTAAATTGTAATAAATGCAAAATGTGTGTTCTAGAAGTTAGAGGTGTTTAAATGCTATGAGATTCAAATTAGAGGTCCATAAATGGTAATTAGACCATCATACTTCATAATGGACAAAAATGGACATGGTTAGCTAAATTTCCAAAGTTTTGCATTAAGGGCATTTTGGTAAACTAGTTATTAAATGAATAAATAAGTAAAATAAAAATCAAATTTTGTCCATCTTCTTCCTCCCTTGGCCAAAACTTTTAAAAGAACCATAGCTAGGGTTTGCCAAGCTTTCAAGCTCGATTGTAAGTCCGTTCTTGCCCCGTTTTTAATGCTATTTACATTTTTGAAGTCGTTGTAACCCGATCTATCTATTTCTACCACTAATTTAAGATATGATCAAGGTTTAGGGTTTGAACCATGTTAAACATGGGTGTATTTTGATGTTTGATGGTAGAAAATGCATGTTTGTTGTTTGTTAAACGACTTTTGCTAAGTGATTTTCGGTAAAAATGTAAAAAAAAGACTTATTTGTAAAAGTCTATAAAATAAGTAGAAAAATGTGAATAAATGGAAAATGTGGGCTGTTATGAGCAAGAAATAGTTTCAGCTAGGCTTGGGTTTTGAAGAAATTGAATAAAAATCATTTTACGAGCCTAGGGACTAAAGTGTAAAATGTCAAAAGTTTAGGGGCAAAAATGTAATTTTTCCATAATGTGACTTTTGGGTTGAATTGAATAATGTGATGATTAAATGAGATGAATTTGGTATTATAGATCAAGAAAAATGATGGTCGGGACTAGATTGGGGGAAAACCAAAGTGTTTGACGATTAGGTCCATTTTCGCTATTTTTGTATTGAGGTAAGTTCGTATGTAAATAATGCATTTTTATATTTATGTTTTAGATGCTTTAATATTGTATGAATTGTGATTGACTCTTTGGACGTATTCGACAAAATTTCGACAAAAGAGAAATCTCGGTTGAACCTTAGGAATAGAATAGGATACGAGTGACATGTCACTAGGAACCTATGTGTATATGCGATTATGTGATCCGGGTGCTGGTCTTGTACGTCCTACCAGTGGCTGGGTAGTCCGACATGTGTTGTGGATACCTGACAGCTTGTATGACCAGCACTGTGTAGCTACGTCCTGACTAACAGCTTGTGTGAGCAGGCCTGTGAATAGCTCGAAAGTGAGCTTATATGTATTATGAGATATGAGATAGCTTTAGCTACATATATGGCACTTATGTGCAAGATTTCCGAGTATCCGTTAATATTCCGAGTGTTCAACGGGAATATCCAAGTTGTGAAAGGATATGTCTATGATGCGAGTTGGTGCAGGTATGTACATAAAACTCATAAGTAATGAGCTCGATATGTGATGAACTATTGGTAAGAATGTGATTGAGTAAGTTATGCTCATGAAGTTTAATGACATTTATGTTTATATATGTTATTCATATGATGAGCTATTGGTAAGAATGTGATTGAGTAAGTTGTGTTTATGAAGTTTTAATGACATTTATGTTAATATATGTTAAGTTATTTATATATCAAATGTATGAATAATGTTTTGTATTATTTGCATATGAACTTACTAAGCTATATAGCTTACCCCCTTTCTTTCCCTTATCTTATAGTGTTACAAAGCTAGCTCGGGATCGGAGATCGTCAGAGATTCGAATCACACTATCAAACCCTCTCGGTTTTGGTATTGATGATATTAGTATTTTGAAAGTATGGCATGTATAGGGACTTAGTCATTTTTGTTATATGTGTCATCATGATTTTAGCCAATGTATTGGCTTGTAAATGTCAAAGGCTTGTTTTGATATTTGGCCATGTAAATTGGCTTATTTTGGGCTAACATGGTTGTAAGCCTAAGTATAATTATATATGTGCCAATGTCTTTGGTGATATGGTCATGGTATGTGTAACACCCCTTACCCGTATCCGACACTAGGATAGAGTACGAGGCATTACAGGACTTATTCACAAGCAATATTCAAAATCGAGACAGGAATTTCCACTCAAATTTAAAACTTTTCAAAAACATTCATATCATCCCTAAAACGAGCCTACGAGGCCCAAAACATGCATCGAAAGTGGTTTGGGACTAAACCAAGAACTTTGGAAACTTTTAGGCACGCCCGTGCTTCAGGTCGTGTTCAAATTAGAGAGCATTCTGTTTATGACGTCATCATCAAATTGAGGTCACACGGTCAAGTCACACGCCCGTGTACTTAGGCCGTGTGATCGATTAAATTTTTAAAATTTTTCATAAAATAGGTGCAGACTTCACACGGCCAGGGCACACGCCCGTGTCTCTACCCGTGTGCTCATTACTGAGCATTCTGTTTTGGAATAATTAAGGTGCAAGGGACACACGGCCAAAACACATGCCCGTGAGGCAGACCGTGTGTCGCACATGGCCTAGACACACGCCCGTGTGTCTACCCATGTGGACAAATATAAGGCTATTTACCAAGCCTTTTTGCCACCCTTCCATGCACCAACCTACACAAAAAAACATAGCACCTACTAAGCATATACTTTCAACCCAATCAGCCAAACACAAGGCATCCACTTACCATTTACATGCTATCATTTATCATATACAAACATCACATACTTAGCATCTCAAACCATGCAATTTCCCACATTCATGAAAACATCATCATATGTATATATACTTAACCAATATTAGCCAATATCAAATGGCCATTTACAAAATGAATTATCAACTATTAAAGCCATCACTTATGGCAAATCAATTATGACACATAACAAAAAGACCAAGTCCCCATACATGCCATAACTCAAAATATTGAAATCATAAGTACCCAAAATGATAATTTGATAGTGTGAATGAATCTCCGACCGTCTTCGATCCCCGAGCTGGCTTGGTAACACTATAAGACAAGAGAAAGAGAAAGGGAGTAAGCTTTAAAGCTTAGTAAGTTCCTATGCAAATAATAAGCATCATACACACTTTAACATATATTTAACATAAATTAAATTAACATAAATGTCATTGTGAATTCATAATCAAGCTTAGCATATATGTTATTAAAATCTTAACATCATAACTTACTCAATCGAACCAATCCGAGGTTTCATCACATATCAAGCTCATTAAGCATGAGTTTTATGTACATACATGTACCAACTTGCAACTTACCATAATCTTTCACATCATACCATAGACTTTCACAACTTAAACTTTGTCGTTAAGTTTCCCGTTGAACCACTTGGAATACTAAAGG
Organism: Gossypium sturtianum; assembly: GCA_025698515.1. Classification (NCBI taxonomy): domain Eukaryota; kingdom Viridiplantae; phylum Streptophyta; class Magnoliopsida; order Malvales; family Malvaceae; genus Gossypium; species Gossypium sturtianum. The sequence goes on from CM046945.1 coordinate 134,103,635, forward strand.
ATAATCGAGAAATCTCACACACATAGTACCATACCAATGCCATATCCCAGATATGGTCTTACATGGGATCTCATATTGATGCCAATATCCTAGCTATGGTCTTACACGAAATCTCATATCGATGCCATATCCCAGATTTGGTCTTACATGTAATCTTAACTAGCCCTAATGTCATGACATTTGTATCCTAACAAATCCTAAGGTTCAACCGGGATTTTTTTTCTCGCTTGTTGAACTTTGTCGAATTCATTCAAAGATTAAATCACAATTCATACAATAATAACACAATTAAAGCATAAATTATAATGCATTATTCACATACGAACTTACCTCGGTACAAAAATAGAAGAAATGGACCTAATCGTCAATAACCTTGTTTTTCCCCCGATCAAGGTCCAAACCTCGTCTTTCTTGATCTATAATAGAAAATTTAACTTATTTATTGTCCACATTACTCAATTCAGTCCAAAATCCTATTATGGCAAAATTACACTTTTGCCCCTAAACTTTAACATATTTATATTTTCGTCCCTAGGCTCGTAAAATGAAATGTAATCGTTTTCCTTGAATCCCAAGCCAAGTCGAACCTAAATCATGCTCTTTAAAGACCACATTTTTCATCAAATCAGATTTTTACTACCCATTTGACAACTTTTTACAAATAAGTCCTTTTTATACATTTTTACTAAAAATCACTTAGTAAAAGTTGTTTATCACACCTTAAACAATCAATATCTTCCATCAAACATCAAAATAAATGCATGTCACACATGGTTAAATTTCTAAACATGAACCCTAATAATGGTAGAAATAGGTAAACTGGGTTACGAGGACTTCAAAAATGTAAAGAGTATTAAAAACGGGGCTAGGATGCACTTACTATCAAGCTTGAAAAGTGGAAAAACCATAGCTATGGAGCCCTTATGAAATTCGGCCAAGGTAGAAGAAATATGAGTAAATTTTGGCTTTATTTTCCCTTTTTATTCTTTTATTAACCAAATGACCAAAATGCCCTTTTTGACAAACTTTAAAATTTTATCTCACCATGTCCATTTTTGTCCACTATCTTAAGAAATGGTCTAATTATCATATAAGGACCTCTAATTTAAAATCCCATAGAAATTAGACACCTCTAACATGTAGAACTCAACTTTTTGCACTTTTTACAATCTAATCCTTTTGACTAAATTGAGTGCCCAAACGTCAAACTTTTCGAACAAAATTTTCACAAAATCATTCCGTGAAACTGTGTACTATAAAAATATAATAAAAATGAACTTTACTGTGTCAAATTTGTGGTCCCGAAACCACCATTCTGATTAGGCCCAAAATCGGGCTATTACAGTATGCTTGGTGAATGATAGAAATATGATTTATGACATGAATTCGAAATGTTTGGCAATATGGTCTATTAAAGTGATGATAAAGCGGTGTACAATTAGGTATCTTGAAGTAGTCAATTGTGGCTTAATAAATATTGTGAGTATGATAGATGTTGATATTGTATTGGCATGTGTTGGTCATAATTGTGGATGTTTTGGTTGCCTAAGTATGTTATGTTTTGTGCCTTTGAATTGGTGAAGTGTAGGTGTGAATAAGGGTGGCAAATGGCTTGGTAAATAGCCTTTATTTTGCCCACACGGGTAGGCACATGGGTGTGTGTCTAGGCCGTGTGTGACACACGGTCTGCCCCACAGGCATGTGTTCTGACCGTGTGTCCCCTGCACCTTAATTTTGAGAAATAGAATGTCCAGAATTAAGCACACGGGCAGAGACACGAGCGTGTGTCTTAGTTGTGTGTGCTACACAGCCTAGTAAATGGGCATGTGGCACGGCTGTGTGGCACAAGTCAGAGAGCACCCTAAATCGAACACGGTCTGAAGCATGGGCGTGTGAGCCCTGCAGTTAGCAAAAAAATTTTAAGTTTTGTAAAAGTTTCTTGAGTTCTCGATTTAGTCCCGAACCACTTCCAATGCATGTTTTGGGCCTCGTAGGCTCGTACTAGGGACTATATGAATGGTTTTAATTTGGACGCAAATTTATGATCCGAAATTGTGTGAATGATTGTGTGGTGAGTCCGGTAATGCCTCGTACCCTGTTCCGGCGTTGAATACGGGTAAGGGGTGTTACATTTAGTGGTATCAGAGCTACAGTTTAGTCAATTCTCGGACTAACCTAGCGTGTGTAAGAGTCTAGCTATACATGCCATATATAAATTGTGATAGTGCGACGACTTCTAACAATTTAAATTGTGTTTTTATTTAGTAAATGGATCCCAACCGAGCTAATTCCGCTGGTATTGGAATTGATACTGAAGTATCTGAGTAAAGATATATTTATGATGAGTTGAAACTCATAAAGGTATGGATAAGAGTTCATAATATTGTGTTGATGATAAAGATTATGTTATATGTGTGTATATATGAGAGTCAAATTTAGAGGCTTTACAATCTTCACCCCCTTACCAGTATAGTATGGTACAATGAAACCCAAAAGATTTAGATTTATTAAACTTGCAAGTGTGAAACCAAAGAGTTCAGTGGCTGAATGATTAATAATGCGGTCAGTGCTGAGAATGGGTTATTGAGTAAGGACTGATCTAGAAAGGATATCAGGTTTTTCAGAAGATAATTCAGATTCCGTATTGTCACTTTTAAAGAAGAAATTAATCTCGACTAATCGACTCATTCAGGTATGATGTCTATAGAATGTGTTAACCAAACTTCTGCTGAATTGATTTTCGTTAGTGAACGGAATAATGTGGAAGTAGGGATGACTGTAATAATCAGTGGAATGATATTTGAGTTGTAAAGATATCTGAGTACAGCAGTTATAGTTGAATAGATTATGACGATCTCTTCTGGGTATTCTATGTGTTTATTTGTTTTCAGAGGTACATGTAACTGTTCATTTTCAGATGAAATTCCTATCGTATGAGAATGCTAGCTAACTATAATGTTAGACGAAAGCAATGTTGGCCTGGTTGGTTTATGATCGGGATTTCTTTATCTTTCTTTGGGATTTTATTCTATTACGTTTGGTAAAAAAGTTGACGGTGAAATTTATATGAGGATATTATTCTGTTTCTACTGGTTGTTGTTTTGTTTTATATATATATGGAAAGTATATTGTCTCTGTCACAACTAATTTATGTTCATATGAGCAGTGTTTTTCTCTTGGTTTTTCTCCGAGGAATCATTAAGATCTTTATTATTCAATATGGGTTGAGTTCTCAAAAATTCAGTATGGTCTCACATCTTGGATTTCATTATCTCGGTTTTCTTATTGTTCTTATTGTTTAATTTATCAAACATGGCTCATCTGTAAAGGTATTCAGTGATTGGAAATAATTATATTTATTACGATTATAATTTCTAGTTTGATCATGGGAGCATGGTGATGCTGACCTCAGGTTTTTCTAGTTTCCGTGAAAGGGATTGACGTCGGAAAAAGTATAGACGGTGGAAGCTCAAAGCTCAAACTTGTATAATGGTTTTCCTTTCTCAGGTAAGCTTGATTAAGGTCAATGAGTTAAATTGGGATATTATGTTTCGTTGAGCTAATGCAGTCTGTAAAGATCTTGATTAGCATGTTTAAGGAATTATGAAGGATTGTATGTTTAAGTTGCTCTAACAACATGAAGAAGAGATTACTTTAAAATATTATTGTTTGATAGTTGAGATCGACTCAATTGTTTCGAATAGAGCGGTTATTTAGTTGAAAAGTATTTTGAGTTATATGCATTTAAGTTTATCTTCAGGCATGGAAATAAATTTTGTATATTCATGGGTAAATAGATGAACGGTTTGAATGAAGAATTCATGTTCTAGGAGACATGATACAGAAACATATGTCTATTAGATTATTTCTAATTGAAAGACGTTATTATGAGTTAAAGTTATTCTAATTAATGAAGTTATCGCATTTGTGAAGTTTGAATGGTCTGATACATGTTAGCAAAGTTTTAAACAGTGAAAGTATTGTTAACTGAAGCACTAGTTCTGGTTCGGTCTGAATCAGGTAAAGAATTCATGGTTTTCAGCAATGCGTTATTGAACAGATTGGGATGTGATTTAGTAGGAGAATGTAAAGTAGTAGTTTATGCTTCCAAATGGTTAAAGACATACTAAAAGAAGTATCCGACACGCAACATAAAGTGGGCCGCTATTGTGTTTGCATTGAGAATCTAGCGACATCTTTTGTTCGGTGAAATGTGTCACATGATTAATGATATAAGAGTTTAAAATATTTGATGTCACAGAGAGATCTGAAACTGAGACAGCGGAGATGCTGCGAACTATTGAAAAAAAATTATGACTAGTTATAGATTAACCTTTGGGAAAAGTAAATGTAGTTGCAGAGGCTTGAGTGGAAAAAACTTGTTTACCTTGTGAACGAGGGTTATACGATTGATCTTGCCTGATGATAGTTTGATCCTAGATGAGTTAAAAGCTAAATTGATGTTTTTATTGCAAATCTGAGAAGCTCAAAAATATGATAGTGAATTGCGAGCTAAACGAGTACAGTATGAGTCGACTTCTGATTCTAAATTTCAGGTCAGACTTGATGACTGTTTATTATTCTGAGGTAGAAATTGTGTACCGAAGAATCCAGAACTTATACGGAAAATTTTTGCACAAAGCTCACAGAGGTAGCTTGTTTGTTCATTTGGGGAAAAATAAATTGTACAGTGATTTGAGACAAATGTATTGATGGTCGGGTATGAAACATGAGATTTTTAACTTTATATCCAGATGTTTGAATTGTCAACAGGTTAAAACCGAACATCAAGTACCCTTAGAATTGTTACAGCTAGTGATGATGTTGGAATAGAAATGAGATATAAGTTCCTGAAATTGTCAAGCTATTTGGAATGTCAGTCTTTATATATATTCGTTAGAAATCTACAGTTATGGTACACTTCTTAATTTCGAAATAAATTATAAGAAGCTTTGGGTAAGCAGTTACAAATCTTTGATACCGCATTTTTACTTTCCGATTGATGGTCAATTTGAGTGTGTTATTCAGATTCTTGAAGATATGTTGTGATGTTGTATTTTAGAATTTGAAGGCAAACGGAAAAGACATAATTGAGGTTAGTCAAAACTACATGTCACGACAGTTTTCAGTTAAGTATTTAAGTGGCACTATATGAGATTCTGTATAGCTGCAAATGTAAAACTACATATTATTAGATTAAGTTTGATAAGAAAAGCTACATGGAATTGATATGATCCGTGAAACAGAAGGGAATGTAAAAGAGATCCGAGATAGGTTTAAAGCAGCCTCTGATTGTCAGAGATTTCATGTGAATCTTTAAATGAAATAAGTAGAGTTCTGAAATGGTGACAAAGTGCTTCTGCAAAATTTTCTATGGAAGAAAGTTTTTCGATTTGGTCGTAAAGGAAAGTTGAGTCCACGATTTATCAGACCGTACGAGATTATCGAGAAATTTGGGCCAATGACTCATCGATTTGAAATACCGTCAAAACTTGAAAAGATTTATATATGTTTCATGTGTTTATGTTACGATGATATCGGTCGGATCCTCCAAGTATAATTTTTCAGAAAGATGTTGAGATTTGGTCGACATGCTAGATAACGAAGAACCGATCTGAATTATGACACGTTAGATTAAAGAGTTAAGAAACAAAATCATAGACTTAGAGGAGATTCTATAGAATCGTCATGAGATAGAGGAAACTATAAGAAAACAGTACACAAACCTCTTTTCTGGTAAGATTTTCGGGGACGAAAATCCTTAAAGGGAGGAGAGTTGTAATAGCCTAATTTTGGGTCTAGTCAGAATAGTGGTTTTGAGACCACAAATTTGACGAAGAAAATTTTATTTTATTATTATTTTATGGTCTACAGTTTTATGGAATAATTTCGTGCAATTTTCGTTCAAAAATTTCGACGTTTGAGCACTCAATTTAGCTAAAAGGACTAAATTGTAATAAATGAAAAATGTGTGTTCTAGAATCTAGAGGTTTTTAAATGCTATGAAATTCAAATTAGAGGTCCTTAAATGGTAATTAGACCATTATACTTCATAATGGACAAAAATGGACATGGTTAGGTAAATTTCCAAAGTTTTGCATTAAGGGCATTTTGGTAAACTAGTTATTCAATGAATTAATAAGTAAAATAAAAATAAAATTTTTTCCATCTTCTTCCTCCCTTGGCTGAAACTTTGAAGAGAACCATAGCTAGGGTTTGCAAGCTTTCAAGCTCGATTGTAAGTCTGTTCTTGCCCCATTTTTAATGCTATTTACATTTTTGAAGTCGTTGTAACCCGATCTATCTATTTCTACCACTAATTTAAGATATGATCAAGGTTTAGGGTTTGACCCATGTTAGACATGGGTGTATTTTGATGTTTGATGGTAGAAAATGCATGTTTGTTGTTTGTTAAACGACTTTTGCTAAGTGATTTTGGGTAAAAATGTAAAAAAAGGAATTATTTGTAAAAGTCTATAAAATGAGTAGAAAAATGTGAATAAATGGAAAATGTGGGTTGTTATAAGCAATAAATAGTTTCGGCTAGGCTTGGGTTTTGAAGAAATTGAATAAAAGTCATTTTACGAGCCTAGAGACTAAAGTTTAAAATGTCAAAAGTGTAGGGGAAAAAAATTAATTTTGCCATAATGTGACTTTTGGGCTGAATTGAATAATGTGATGATTAAATGAGATGAATTTGGTATTATAGATCAAGAAAAATGATGTAACAGTCCGGTTTAGACCCTAGTCGGAATAGTGGTTTCGAGACCACAAATCTGAATCTAAAAAATATTTTAATATTATTTTTTGAGTCTACAGTATGTGAATTGGTATGTGTGAAAGTTTCGTATGAAAATTTTATTGTTTGTGTGCTTAATTTGCAAAAAGGACTTAATCGCAGAAAATGCAAAAGTAGCCTTCTAATTAGTTATATGCTAAATTGACATGACTTATTAATGTGAAGTCCTTATTATGCAAATAGACCATGGATTGGGAATGGACATTAATGACTATCCATTATATGTTATTATATGTTTTTATTAAAGGTTAATTATGTAAATTAGATAATAAGTTATATTAAATAAAATAAAACATAAAAATTTCTTCTATTTTCATCTTCCACCACCGAAAATAGAGAAAGGAAATAGCCATTTAAGCTCCATTAAGTTTGGCCCTTGCATGATTCAATAGGTATGTGTTTTGAGCTCGATTTTTGATGATTTTTATGTTTTTGAGATCGTTGCTTTGTCATCTACCTAGCCCATGTCTTAATTTCTGAATATTATGAAGATTGTGAGTTATGCCATTGATGATCTTGTAAGCTTTGTGATGATAGTTGATGAAATGTGAAAGATATGTGATAGATTAATATGTTTTGTCTTTGAATTTTTGTTGAATTTGACTATTATGGGCTAAATTGTAAAAATGAGAAATTGAGGGATTAAAATGTGAAATGAATGAAATATGTGGGCTTATATGGACTAATGGAATATTCGGCCAAGCATGTGTATAAAGAAATTATATGTATTTTGTGATTTTTTGAAATGAGGACTAAAGTGTTAAAATGTGATAATGTGAGGGCTAATTTGTAAAATGCCCTAAATATGTGTATATAGATTGAATTGAATGCTTTGGTGAATGAATAAGCTAAATTTGAATGTGAATAGATCAAGAACCAAAGAAAACATATTTAGATCGGGGAAAATCGAAAGTGGTCGAGTAGTCGTTCGTTTCTGTTCTTTCCGTACGAGGTAAGTCAATATACAAATAAATGTGTTTAAATTGAATTGTTAATGCTTATATGTGAATGAATTGTGATATATGGATATTGAGCTGAAAATGTGAAATTCAGAAAAAGTTCCGATAATGTGACGACGTACGAAAAGACCCTATGAACCTTAGGAAATAGTTAGGATACGTATGTCATGACATAGGATTCCGATATGAATTATCGTGTAAGACCACGTCTGGGACGTTGGCATCGATTTGAGATTTACGTGTAAGACCATGTTTGGGACATCAGCATCGTATATGATTTTGTGTAAGACCCTGTCTGGGACAGAGGCATCGATATTTAATTACATGTAAGACCACATCTGGGACGTTGGTATTGTACAAATTTTTTGAGCAATCCGAGTACCCTCATTTGTTCCGAACGGTTCAACGGGCATTCTGAGAAACGAATGAGTATACGATTGTGCATCTGAATTTCGGTACGTATGTATGTATATGAAATTTGGCAATGGAAGATAAGTATGAATATGATCATTTGATATGTGAGCTATATGAAAATGTGATATGATTATAAGCAGGTGGTTATGATCAATGGAGTTAAATGAGAAATATGAATTTGCTATTATGTTATGCCATAGTTCATATGAATGAAATAGTTTATAATTGTTTATGTGATAATTTTATTTGTATATGGCTTACTAAGCTTTTGAAAGCTTACTTTGTGTGTTTGCATTATTTTATAGATTATCGAAGCTACTGGAAGCTCGGGGATCGTCGAGGATCATCACCACACTATCAAACTATATTTTGGTACCTTTTGAAAATGTGTATATTGAAGTATGGCATGTATAGGCTAGAATTGTTAAGATATATTTTGAGACATGTAGATATAGCCATGTGATATGGCATGTTAATGAATGTGAATATGGGTTAATTTAGTCTATGATATGTGATGCAAAAGTTAGTATGTTTTTTTATGAGAGGTTGGTATATTGAAATTGGTATGTTTTGGATGAATTTGTATTTAGAAGTGAATGATGTTGTTATGGGTCAAATTGTGCATAAACTTGATATGCTTTGGCTGATTTTGGAACATTAAATGATGCTTGTTGATGCTTGTAGGTATGACCTATAATGGGTGGCAATTTGGCCTTGCAAATGGCCTATAATTTCCCACACGGTTGAGCACACGGGCGTGTGTCTTGACCGTGTCCCTCACTGTCCCAATTCAAAGTAAGTCAGACTTGCACACGGTCCAAACATACGAGCGTGTGGAAGGCCCTCTGATTCAAGTCAGTGTTGCACACGGGCCAAGCACACGGGCGTGTGACAGGCCGTGTGATTTTAGTCAGTTTTGTACACGGGCTGAGACACGGGCCAAGGCACGGGCGTGTGAGGCACACGGCCTAGCCACATAGGCGTGTGCCCTGTTTTGAAAGAAAATATTCTAAGTTTCGTAAAGTTTCTGTATGAGATCGATTTGGTCCCAAACCCTCTCTAAAGCATGTTTAAGGTCTCGTAGATCTTCTAAAGGGATAAAGTGATTGCGAATGATGATGATTCGTTGATTCATAATGTATGTTTGTGAAATATTTGTGAAATGTTCCGATAAGTCTAGTAATGCCTCTTAACCCTCGTCCGGTGACAGATATGGGTTCGGGGTGTTACAAACGAAGTTTGGGTCTAGATCGGGGGAAAACCAAAGTGTTTGACGATTAGGTCCATTTCCACTATTTTGTATCGAGGTAAGTTCGTATGTAAATAATGCATTGTTATATTTATGTTTTAGATGCTTTAATATTGTATGAATAGTGATTGACTCTTTGGATGTATTCGACAAAGTTTCGACAAATGAGAAATCCCGGTTGAATCTTAGGAATAGAATAGGATACGAATGACATTTCACTAGGAACCCATGTGTATATGTGGTTATGTGATCCGGGTGCTAGTCTTATACGTCCTACCAGTGGCTGGGTAGTCCGTCATGTGTTGCGGATACTTGACAGCTTGTGCGAGCAGCACTGTGTAGCTACGTCCTGACTGACAGCTTGGGTGAGCAGGCCCGTGAGTAGCTCGAAAGTGAGCCTATATTTATTATGAGATATGAGGTAGCTTTAGCTACATATATGGCACTTATGTGCAAGATTTTCGAGTATCCGTTAATATTCTGAGTGTTCAACGGGAATGTCAAAGTTGTGAAAGGATATGGCTATGATGCGAGTTGGTATAGGTATGTACGTAAAACTCATAAGTAATGAGCTCGATATGTGATGAACTATTGGTAAGAATGTGATTGAGTAAGTTATGCTCATAAAGTTCAACGACATTTATGTTTATATATGTTATTCATATGATGAGCTATTAGTAAGAATGTGATTGAGTAAGTTGTGTTTATGAATTTTTAATGACATTTATGTTAATATATGTTAAGTTATTTATATATCAAATGTATGAATAATGTTTTGTATTATTTGCATATGAACTTACTAAGCTCTATAGCTTACCCCCTTTCTTTCCCTTATCTTATAGTGTTACCAAGCTAGCTCGGGATCGGAGATCGTTGGAGATTCGGATCACACTATCAAACACTCTCATTTTGGGTATTGGTGGTATTAGTATTTTGAAAGTATGGCATGTATAGGGACTTAGTCATTTTTGTTATATGTGTCATCATGATTTTAGCCAATGTATTGTCTTGTTTTGATATTTGGCCATGTAAATTGGCTTATTTTAGGCTAACATGGTTGTAATCCTAAGTATAATTATATATGTGCCAATGTCTTTAGTGATATGGTCATGGTATGCTTGGTGAATGATAGAAATGTGATTTATGACATGAATGTGAACTGTTTGGCAATATGGTCTATTGATGAGATGATAAAGTGGTGCACAATTAGGTATCTTGAAGTAGTCAATTGTGGCTTAATAAATGTTGTGAGTATGATAGATGTTGATATTGTATTGGCATGTGTTGGTCATAATTGTAGATGTTTTGGTTGCCTAAATATGTTATGTTTTGTGCCTTTGAATTGGTGAAGTGTATTTGTGAATAAGGGTGGCAAATGGCTTGGTAAATAGCCTTTATTTTGTCCACACGGGTAGGCACACGGGCGTGTGTCTAGGCCGTGTGTGACACACGATCTGCCTCACGGGCATGTGTTCCGGCCGTGTGTCCCCTGCACCTTAATTTTGAGAAACAGAATGTCCAAAATTGAGTACATGGGCAGAGACATGGGCGTGTATCTCAGCTGTGTGTGCTACACGGCCTAGCACACGGGCGTGTGGCACTGTAACAGCCCGATTTAGGGGCTAGTTGGAATAGTGGTTCGGAACCACTAATCTGAGGTTAGAGAAAATTACTTTTATGATATTTTATGAGCTAGAGCATGTTTATATGTGTGCATGAAAATTTTGGTGCCTTAATTTTAGTGATTTCTTGTTTAATCGCGAAAAAGGACTAAATTGCATAAGGTGCCAAAGTTCTATTTTATAAGCTAAAGGTACCTAATAGCCATAGAATATTAATTTGAGGTCTTTAAAGGGCAATTAGCCCCTTTGTAAATGGTTGGCCGACCATAGGGGATTATAGGAGTCAAATTGGTCAAAGTTGATGTGTTAGGTGGATTAAATTGATGATATTGAATAAAATAAAGAAAAGAGTGATATCATGTTTTCTTCGTCATTTTTCACCACCGAAAATACCAGCTTAGAGAGGGTTTTGAAAGCTCAAAATTTCAGCAAACTCATCTCCATTCAAGTAAGTGATTTTAATGGTTTTTCTTGAAGATAGTTTTATTTTAGAACCCCTAGAGCTTAAGCTTTCTAATGTGGGGACTATCTTGAGATATGGTGAAAAGTTTAGAGTTTGCCATGAGAGCTTGTATGTGATTTGCTGCATTTTTATGGAAGAAAATGAGTCTTAGTTGTTAGATGAACAACTTTTGTGAAAGGTGTTGCCATGAAAACACCTAAATGAACCTTTTTTTGTAAAGGTTGTGAAATTGGTAGTAAATGTGTGTAATGTTGGGTTTTGATGATAGCCATAAGAGAAGTAAATGTTCACCTAGGCTTTTTGAAGGTAGAAATATGATTAGAATTGATTTCCGAGCCTAGGGGTAAAATGGTTTTTTTGCCAAAGTGTAAGGGCAAAATAGTAATTTTGCCAAAGCATGATTATTAAAAATGCTTTTATTAATGTGATGATTGAAACGAACTAATTTGCTATTATAGAGCAAGAAGAACCAAGAATCAACCTCAATCGGGGAAAGAATAAAGTCTCGGACTAGATCGACGATCTCGCTTATTTTGAAATCGAGGTAAGTTTGTATGTGATAAATTCAACATTTATGCTCGTATTGTTGAGAATGTTTGACATTATATTGATGTACGATATTCTGAGAAATTGAAATGTTGAAGTCCTAGTTGGACTATAATGAATGTGAGTATAATATTATCGAGACACGAGATAGATAAGGTCCCGTGTAAGACCATGTCGGGGACATGGCCTTGGCACCGAATTGAGATTCCGTATAAGACCATATCGGGGGTATGGCTTCGGTGTTGAATATGAGAATCTTATAAGACCGTATCCGGGATATGGCATCGGAAATCAAAGGTAATCCCATGTAAGACCGCATCCGGGGTGTGGCATTGGCTTCGAGTTCATGTTAGTGATAATGAATAAACACCTTTGAGGATCCCTAATGATTGTTGGGATAAATGAACTAACTTGATATAGAATTGAAATATGTATTAAAGTTATGTGATTGAGTGAACACAGGTATCTGTGAGTAAATCACGAGGTACGATTGTGATATGTGGCATGATATGTGCTAGATAAGGGCAAGTACGAGTAAGTTATAGTAAAGAGCCTATGATATTGTGTATGGCTAGCTAATGCTATGTATGGATATTTTTACTAGTTAATTGTTGCTATTTATTTCCATGCAAACTTACTAAGCTTTATGCTTACCCCTTTTGTTGCCCTTTTCCTTGTAGTATTGCCAAGTTAACTCGAGAAGTTGCGGACGTCGGAGTTGGAGATCACACTATCGACCACTTTTTGGTATAGCCAAATTAGATTTATTTTGTGTATGGCATGTATAGGACTTGGTCTTTTTGTTATGTCATTTGGCAAGCCAAATGTGTTGGCTACTATAGTTGCTCAATTTATCTTTGTAAAAGGGTCATGGGAAGTTGACCTATACTTGATATGTTCATATATTCAATGAAGGTGGATTTCATGAGATGTATGCTTGTGTTAGATGTCTTGATTTCTTTCAGTTCTTAGAGGTGCCTTATGGCCATCATTTTTGTTAAATTGATTTAGTATAAGTGTGGTTGCTTGGTAGGGTGACAAATGGCTTGGTGGATAGCCATATATTTTTCCACACGAGTAGACACACGGGCATGTGTCTAGACCGTGTGTGACACACGGTCAGCCCCATGGGCATGTTGATCGGCCGTGTTTCCCCTTGCATGCTAAAGTTGCAAGTCAGTATGCTCAGTAGTAAACACACGGACAGAGACACGGCCGTGTGGGAGACACGGCCATGGACATGGGCGTGTGCCCAGGCCGTGTGAAGTCTGCACCTAGAAATTAGAATTTAATTCGACACACGGCCTAAGGACACGGGCGTATGCCTTGGCCGTGTAACCTTAGTGAGTTGATGACGTCACAAACAGAATACCAAGGTTTTGGCACACGGGCTAAGACACGGGCGTGTCGAGGCCGTGTGAAGGACACGGGCCAGGGACACGGACGTGTGTCTGGCCGTGTGTATTAAGTCAGTGTCGACCACGGGTGAGGAGCACGGGCATGTCTCAGGGGAACACGGGCGTGTTTTTTGAGAAACACGGGCGTGTGGCCCCTGTTTTGATGAAAAAAATTACTATGTCTTCTTAAAGTTTCGTAAGTTCTCAGATTAGTTCCGAACAATCCTCTATGTATGTTTTGGGCCCCGTGGGCCCATATAAGGGGCGAATATTGTTTGTAAATGAAAAAGTTTTAAGTTGGGACGAAATTTTATAGCCCAAAGTTGTAAGGTTAAGCAAGTTAAGTTAGGTAATGGCTCGTATCCGGTTCCGGCTTCGAACACGGGTAAGGGGTGTTACAGGCACGGCCGTGTGGCACAAGTCAAAGAGCACCCTAAATCAAACACGATCTGAAGCACAGGCGTGTCCCAGGGTCACACGGGCATGTCCCTTAGACCACACGGGTGTGTGAGCCCTGCAGTTAGCAAAAATTTTCTAAGTTTTGTAAAAGTTTCCTGAGTTCTCGGTTTAGTCCCGAACCACTTCCAATGCATGTTTTGGGCCTCACAGGATCGTACTAGGGACTTTATGATCGTATATGAATGGTTTTAATTTGGACGCAAATTTATGATCCAAAATTGTGTGAATGCTTGTGTGGTGAGTCCGATAATGCCTCGTACCCTGTTTCGGCATTGAATACGGGTAAGGTGTGTTACATGTAACATCCTTCTCTCACCAACTTGCTTAAGATAAAAGTTAAACTGTTTCAAAGCCTAGTGAGCTTTATTCTCCAACTCTAATGGCAAATGACATGCCTTTCCAAAGACTAACCGATAAGGAGTCATTCCTAACGGATTCTTAAATGTTGTTCGATAGGCCCATAATGCATCATCGAGCCTTCGAGACCAATCTTTTCTGCTAGGGCGTACTACCTTTTCAAGGATACCTTTGATTTCACGGTTCACTCTCTCAACTTGCCCATTGGACTGGGGGTGATAGGTAGTAGCAATCTTGTGCTTCACATCATATTTGTCAAGCAACCACTTAAGCCATTTGTTCACAAAGTGAGAACCTTCATCACTAATAATAGCTCTTGGTGTCCCAAATCATGTAAACACATGCTTTTGTAAGAATCGCATGACTACCTTAGCATCATTTGTAGGGTATGCTTCAGCTTCAACCCACTTGGATACATAGTCCACAGCAACTACGATGTATTTGTTCCCATACGAAGAAGGAAACGGGCCTAAGAAGTCAATGGCCCATACGTCGAATAATTCAATCTCTAAAATGTTTGTCAAGGGCATCTCATTCCTCCCTGATATATTTCCGGTCCTTTGGCATTTATCACAGTTCTTCACATAAGCATAAGCATATTTAAATAGTGTAGGCCAAAAGAAACCTGCTTGCAAAATCTTTGTTGCAGTACGTAAACCACCAAAGTGTCCCCACTTGGAGATGAATGGCAATGATACAAGATCTCAGCAATCTCACTTTCAGCTACACACTTTCAGATTATATTATCTGCACACTATTTAAAAAAAAGGATCCTCCCAAAAATAATACCGACTATATGAAGGAATTTTTTCCTTTGTTGGTATGTCATTTCTCGAGGAATTATTCCACATGCAAGATAATTGGCAAAATCAGCAAACCAATGTGTTTCATGAATTCGACTTACCTCAAATAAGTGTTCATCTGGGAAATTCTCGTTGATAGGAGCACATGATCGAGTTACCTCATCTTGCTCCAACCTCGACAGATGATCAGCTATTTGATTTTCGACACCTTTTCTGTCTTGGATCTCAAGGTCAAATTCTTGGAGTAAAAGTATCCAACGAATTAGCCTCAGTTTTGCATCTTTCTTCGTGAGCAAGTATTTAATGGTCGCATGGTCAGTAAATAATGTAACTTTGGTACCTATAAGATATGAGCGAAACTTTTCAAAAGCAAATACTATAGGAAAGAGTTCCTTTTCAGTTACCGTATAATTGAGTTGGGCTCCCGTCAAAGTTCTACTTGCATAGTAAATAGGGTGAAACACTTTGTTTCTTCTTTGACCCATCATAGCTCCAACGGCATAATCACTTGCATTGCACATCAACTCAAAAGGTGAGTTCCAATCAGGTGTAATGATTATTGGGGATGAGATTAACCGTTTTTTTTAAATCTTCAAAAGCTTCCAAACATGCTTTGTTGAAATCAAACACTGTATCTTTCTCTAACAAAACACACAACGGTTTAGAAATTTTTGAGAAATATTTGATAAACCTTGAATAAAAACTGGCATGGCCTAAGAAACTTCTGACTCCTTTCACATTAATTGGGGCCGGTAATCTTTCAATTACGTCCACCTTTGCTTTATCGACTTCAATTCCTCTCTTTGAGATTTTATGCCCAAAGACAATCCTTTCTTAACCATAAAATGACATTTTTCCCAGTTAAGGACAAGATTTGTCTCTTCGCATCTCTTCAGTACCTTAGCCAAATTACTCAAACAAATATCATAAGTGTTACCAAAAATAGAAAAATTATCCATGAAAACCTCAACAAAATTTTCAACCATATCAGTGAATATTGCCATCATGCATCATTGAAATGTTGCAGGTGCATTGCATAAACCAAAAGGCATTCGCCTAAAAGAAAACGTACCATATGGACAAGTAAAGGTTGTTTTATGTTCGTCCTTCGGAGCTACAACTATTTGGTTATATCCCGAATAGCCATCTAAAAAATAATATAATTCATTACCTGCCAGTCGATCTAACATCTAATCCATAAAAGGCAATGGAAAATGGTCCTTTCGAGTGGCTTTATTCAACTTTCTGTAATCAATACAAATTCTCCAACCAGTAACAGTTCTCGTTGGAATCAACTCGTTACGCTCATTTTCAACAATCGTGATTCCACCTTTCTTCGGCACACACTGCACCGAACTTACCCACGAACTATCTGAAATAGGATAGATGATTCCTGCATCTTACCATTTGGTCACTTCATTTCTCACAACTTCTTTCATAATAGGATTGAGCCTCCTTTTCCCATCAATTCGAGCTCTTTCACCTTCTTCTAAGATAATTTTATTCATGCAAAAATAAGGGCTTATACCTCGAATATCAACTATGGTCCAACCAATTGCTTTTTTAAATTTCTTTAAAACAGCAATTAGTTGCTCCTCTTGATCTTTTGTCAGTTCTGCTGAAATAATCACTGGCAAAGTGGAACAGTCACCTAAATAAACATATTTCAAATGGGAAGGAAGTACATTTAGTTCGAGTTTAGGTGGTTCTTCAATTGACAACTTGGGTTGCACAAATTCTCTGACTTCTAACTCCAACAGTTCAAACCGTATGGATTGAATAAAATTTTTCGGATTGGCTTCCATCAAAGCCATGTTTTCTTCACCTTCTTCATCCTCCAAAGGGTCAAGATCTAAGGCTTTCTCTAATGGATCTTCTTCAAAATTGTTTTCCATAGAAACCGAGGTTTCTATCTCTTCCATTACTAAACACTCTTCTGCTGGATCGAGAAATTTCATTGCTTTAAGAATGTTAAAGGTTACCTGATCGTCTTAAACTCGCATGGTGAGTTCACCTTTCTACACATCAATTAACGTTCTTCCCGTGGCTAAGAAAGGTCTCCTAAGGATGATCGGCACTTCCTTATTTACTTCAAAATCTAAGACAATGAAATTAGGAGGAAAAAAATTTATCGACTCTTACCAAAACATCCTCGATCTTTCCCTCAGGATATGCTAAAGATCAATCTGTTAGCTGAAGCTTTACAGTTGTAGGTCTTACTTCACCTATCCCTAGCATCTTGAAAATAGACTTAGGCATCAAGTTGATACTCGCTCCTAAATCACACAAAGCTTTACCACAGTAAGATTCACCAATGTTACAGGGTATAGTAAAGCTTCCTGGGTCCTTCAATTTCGGTGGCAGTTTGTTTTGCAGGAACGCACTGCACTCCTTTGTCCAAGCAACAGTCTCATATTCACTCAGTCGTTTCTTCTTGGACAGTATAGCCTTCATAAACTTCACATGATTCGGTATTTGTTCTAAAGCCTCTACCAATGGAATATTGATGTGTAACTTCTTCAGAACATCAAAAAATTTCTTGAATTGCACCTCCTGTTTCTACTTGTGTTGCTGGAATCTTTGCGGATATGGAGGTGATGGAACTTTCGATTAAATTGGACAACTCTTCTAAGTAGGTAAATTTGCATTCAAAGAAGATGTTAAAGTATCTGAATTCACTAAGTTAGGATTTACCTTGTCAGTCTTTGCATATTCCGACTCTTTTAGTGTAGGAATTTCAACAACTGGTTGATTCTTCTCAACGGGCTTATCTTCGTCATCAATCAATTCAGGGTTCCAGAATTTTACCACTTCACAATGATGTTGCCTTGATATGTTCTTTACCCAAATTTTTTGCATTCTCAGTATCACTCGGCAAGGTTCCTTGCGATCTATTACGAAGCTCTGTAGCTAACTGACCCATTTGGTTTTCCAAATTTTTCAGTGTTGCTGCTTGGCTTTGGATCAAAGCGTCATTCTTTTCCATGTATACTTTCAACAAGTTTTCCAAACCGTTTGATGCCTCAGCTTGAGGTTGTCTTGGAGCTTGCTGATTAAACCGTTGAGATTGGTTGGGTCTATGCTGCAATAAGTTGTTGTTCGGTCTATTTCCTTGGTTGCTCCAAGAAAATTTAGGATGATTACGCCATGAAGGATTGTAGAAGTTGGACTGGGGACCTTGTCCACTCCTATTTTGATGTTGGTTCCCCACATAGTACACTGACTCGGGATTTGATGGAAAATTCTCAAAAGAATGACCTTCCCCACAGTACACACAGGAAACTACTTCAAACGGACTTGGTGGCTGAGCTGCAAAATTGTTATCACTGTTAGCGGTAAACTGCTTTAACATAGAGGAAATAGATGATACCTGAGCTGATAACGAAGTGAGGGCGTCAACTTCATGAACTCCGGCTACACATCTTCCTAAGGCTATTCGATTTGTTGGCCATTGATAGTTATTACTCGCGATCCTCTCGATGATCTCATAAGCCTCATTATAAGACTTAGACAAAATTGCACCATTCGCAGAAGCATCTACCATCAACTTGTATGTGCATTGAGACCATTATAGAATGTCTCCAACTGGATACAATTAGGAATCCCATAATGAGGACACTCACGAAGTAACTCATTGAATTGCTCCCAAGCCTCATACAATGACTCGTCCTCTAATTGTTGGAAAGTTGTGATCTCATTCCTCAACTTAGCATTTTTGCTAGGCGAGAAATACTTAACCGAAAATCTCTCTGCTAATTCTTGCCATGTAGATATGGAACTTGGTGGCAATGAATTGAGCCATGCTCATGCTCGATCTCGCAATGAGTACAGAAACAACTTCAACCTCAGTGCGTCTTCAGTCACACTGGCTATCTTGAATGAATCACTCACCTCCATAAACAATCGAAGGTGGAGATGTGGATCTTCCGTGGGAATACCACTGAATTGGCCCACCGTTTGGAGCATTTGAAACATCACTGGTTTAAATTCAAATTGGGTTGCCTCAATATCTAACCTTCTAATTCCTGGATTTAACTCATTGAAAAGTGGCACATCATATTGTCTGATGCATCGATCCCTATCATCAGCAATGAGGATGGGATTTCGTAAACGATTGGCTTCATTACCTTGGTCTTGATTCTTATTTCCAAGGTCCATCTCGATTTGCTTTGAGCTATTCGTTCACGTCTTCTTTTTCTAAAAGTTTGCTCAATTTTATGGTCTACAGGGAGTAAATCGATAATCCGATCTATGCTCATAAACACCTCAAAAGAAAATCACAAAGTTAAAAACAAAGAATAAGTTAGTAATGTTAGAAATAAACCAAATTGGAAGTAAATAATTTCACAGAAAAAATGATTATGGCAACAGTTAACAGTCCCCGGCAACGGCGCCTAAAACTTGTAACGCGTAGGTTTGTGCAAGTGTACACAGTTGTTATCAAGTAATAAGTAAGTGTCGAGTTATCGTCTCCACAAGGATTGTATTTGTGCTAAGTCATTTAATTTGTAAAATTATATTAACAATTTGGTAAATAAAAACACAATATGATTGAGAAGTGATGATTAAAATTAAATAAATTAAACTAAATGCAATGACCCCTAATGCAAATTATCCTAAATATGCAAACTATATGAATGAAATAGATTTTAGCAAAATTAAACAAAATCTGCAACAATTATAACATAAATAAACTAGGACAATTACTTTAATTAAACTCAATTTATTATCAACATGCTTAATAACATTCGGAAAAACATTCCATGGCAACTCGATCTTTCATGAGTTTGGAAACCATATTAGGTCCTTTCGGAATCCTTTACTTAGTAAATACGCATTTTACTGATCCTTATTTACTAAGGGTTTCTTAGCATTCATGTGAGGTAACAGGGACGTGTTAGGTTTGAAACAGTTTAATCACACAAATCTAAAAACTATGCAGATAACAGAGATTGGTCAGATTTGTTATGCAACCTGGAATTTAATCGGGTTAGGATCTAAATTGAGCATGCACATTTCAATTATGTGTCCACTAGCCGTCGTCTGGTCAGGATCGCTCAGCTAATTCAGGTGCATTTCAATCACGTATGAACGAAATAAAAACTTGATTTTAATTGAAAACATGATCGATTGAGGCACAAACATTATAAGCATAAATCAAATAAATATTATTTAAACAAAGCAATCATCCTAGCTTAAATAAAATTAAGCTAACATTGTTGTAAACAAGAACAAAGAACACATAACAAACATTTTCAGATTAAATTAAAGAAAAGAAAGATTAAACCCAAATCAAAGTGGCTATCACCCAAGACTCTAATCAACGAGGCTCCTTCGCTCCTTCCCTATGCTCCTTTACTGATGGCTCTCCAAGGTGGCCGACCAAGGGCTCTTTAAGAGGCTTAATTGCTAAAATCTCTATGAAGAGATGATGCTAGGCGTGAGGAATGGAAAATGCTAAGAGAATTGAGAGAGAAGACAGAATGGTGAAGGATGAGGGATGATGAATGAATGAATGAATGAGGGGGTCTTATTTATAGGTGAGGAGAGGGGGATAGTTTGCTAAAAATAGGAGGTTCCATCTCTTCAAGCATCTTCAAAAGGTGGCCAACCATGAATTGAGGAAATTAAGCTGATTTTTGCTTGGTTTTTGCTCAATTTAAGTGCCACAACAACTCAGGATTGAGACTCGGTCAAGTGAAAATCTTCTGGCAAATCTCTAATTTTTTCAACATTGCAAGGACCTTGTGCAATTATACCAAAAAGTGGTTTATGTGGACAGCCAAGTGTAGCTAAAAATTGGGTTGACTTGGTCTCCAATTTGGACGATTTTGTAATCCAACAAAGCTATCAGACCTGTCCAAAATAAATCAATAAATTAGAGGACCAAAGAATAAAATTTATCCAATTTAAATAATTAATTACAACCCAAATTATTAATGAAATATCTAAAAATTAATATTTAAATATAATTTTATATTTTACTATTTAATTTAATCATGCATGGCTCACTTCATGTCTTAAAAATATAATATGCTCAATTTAATATAAAATAAGCCATTTTATGCATGAAAACTATATAATAAAGCATAAAATCACATTTTAATAATTTCTATGTCCTAATTTCATATTTTCACATATTTCATTAATTTATTAAACAATTACTTAGTTTTAACAAAAAAAATAAGTAAAAAGGTGATAAATTATATAGGAAAAATCCTATATATTTTTCCGTTTACAAAGGCCTGGAGCTTTGGCCGTGGCAGTAACTAATGGTCGTGTGACCCATATTTTTCATTTTTACTACATTTTTTTAAATGTTTCAAATTAGTCCCTACTTAGTTTTGAATTGTTTTTAGAGCTTCCATAAACTTAATTTAATCTCGATTTAGCATGAATAACATGTTTTGAATGAATGATTGATGATTATTTAATGTTTAAAGAAATTTTAAAATGAAATAGTATGATTCTATTCTATTAGTTACTGTAGCATTTCGTAAACCCTAATCTGGTGATGGAGACTGGTGAGGAGTGTTACAAGTCAAAAATTTTGTGACATATTCAATGATCTCCCTTTTCATTTCAGGCCAACAGTTCAATTCTTGCAGGTCAAGGTACATTTTCTAACCACCAGGATGCATAGCAAAGGAACCATCATGAGCCTTGCGTAGAATCAATTCTTCCAAATTGGCATCTTCAGGAATACAAATCCAATTATGAAACCTAAGGCAATCTGTAACACCCTATACCCGAACCGATCGACAGGTCGGGGTACTGATTATCACAAACAATCTGAATATCTCAACCAAATTTCTGTCAAATTTGACTATGCACTTAGACACCCCACGTTCCAATAACTAACTACTGCTAAGACTCATTTCATACTAAAAGTAAATTCTTATAGGTTTGGTTCCTTAAAAACACATGGCAGTTATTTACAAGTTTTAAATTATTGATCAAATTACAAATGCAAAATTTTAGTGTAACAGTCTGAATTTGACCCTAATCGGAACGGTGGTTTCGAGACCACGAACCCGAGTCTGAAAAATTTTTAAATATTATTTTCAGTGTTTATTATATGTGAATTATTATGTGTGAAAGTTTCGTATGAAAATTTGATTGTTTGTGTGTTTAATTTAACAAAAAGGACTTAATCGTGTAAAGTGCAAAAGTTACTAACTATAGTGAAAGGTGCTAATGTGATAGTGACTTTTTAATATGAGGTACTAAAAGGGAAATTAGCCCTTTTTACTTATAGTGGACGGCAAAATGATTTTACACCATGTTTTTATATGTTATTTTTTTTAGATTAAAGTTATATTATATATTATAAATTTATAATAAAAACAACATTGGTTTTATCATCCTTTATATCTGTTTCTTTCACCGAAAAACAAGAAAAGAAAAAGAAAGTTTGAAGCTTGATATTTCGGCACTTACAAGCTTAAATTCAAGGTTAGATTTTGTTTTGTTTTCGATAATTTCTACGTTTTTGTAATCGTTGCTTCGAGAGCTTTAAAACCCATGTCTTAATTTCATGAATTGATGATGTTTGTGAAAAATGCCATTGATGTTATGTTGAGTTTTGTGATGTTTTTGGTGTTAAATGATAGATATGTAATTGATGAACAAAAATTTATTCTTGAATTTTTGATAAATTTGGTTAAATAGGGCTAAATTGAGAAAATAAATTTTTGAGGGGGTTAAAATACAAAATAAATGAAATAAATGGACTTGTATAGTCTTTATGAATATTCGGCCCTTAGGTTGTGAAACCAAATTTTGTGTATTTTGTGTTTTGTGCAAATAGGACTAAATTGTAAAGGTGTGAAACATTAGGGTAAAATGGTAATTTGTCCATTTAAGTGTTTTAGGACTAAATTGAATTGAAATGTGTTTGAATGAGCTTAAATTGAACATGTTTAGATCAAGAACAAAGGAAAAGGATTTGGATTGGGGAAAAGTGAAAGTTAACGAATAGCCGGGTCTCGTTGTCCGTCGATAGTCGAGGTAAGTCTTTAAGCAAGTTAATACCGTAAGTATCGATTATAACCTAGTATACATGCTGAATTGTGAATTGGTGGATTGAAATGTGATAAATCCGAATGTGTTAAAGTAATTTAGCAATGAAATATAGTTGTATTAATTGAGTTTACTATGTGAAAGTGATGCGAATTATATATGATATATGTGATATTACTAATGTGTAATGTAAATGAGTTGGCTCAAGAATATGAATATTCGGGCTTATTGCCTAGCGTGCCTTGTGCCGGTGAATTATATCGGGCTTATTGCCTAGCGGGCCTTGTGCTTGAGTGAACTATATCGGGCTTATTGCCTAGCGTGCCCTTGTGCTTGGTGAACTATATCGGGCTTATTGCCTAGCGAGCTAAATGCCGGTGTTTAAATTTCAGACCTCGTGTCTAGCGGGCCTAGTGCCGGTGTATGATTCAGAGCTAACGTCTAGCGAGTTTAATATCGATGACGTAATATTAATATGTGGCTTATGAAAGTGCAATGTGATATGCTTATGGAGCAAGTAAGTTGTCATTACGAGATATTTATTTTCGGTCATACAGTAAGTGCCTATAAGATATTTAATTGAGTTCCTACATCCGATCAAATAAGTAGGCATATATGTGTGTGTCATTTGAGCAAGAATGTGGCTATATACTCAGATATGCATATTCGGCCTTTAGTATGTGATTATAATATTTTTACATGTCTATTAAATACTTAGATATTCAAATGTTGAATGGATAAGTATATATATGTTCTTGTATGTGGCTTCAATGAATGATGTGCACATGAAATAAGTATATATAGCTGAAAGTTTATAAGTACTATTAAATCTTGAATCGAGATAGTAAATTATTTGTTTAAGGTAAAATAATGAAGTATGCGTAGCTAAATAATGCATTGGAGTTCGGCAATGTGATACCATATGAGTTTTTGTTAAAGTTTAGTAGATATTAAATGTTTGAATTACTTTTAATTGCTTAAGACTTACTAAGCTAGTAAGCTTACTCAGTGTGTTTTCACTCTGTTTTATAGATTTAATTCAAGCTACGAGTTTAGGGGATCGTCACCAAGTCATCCATACTATCGACCTATTTTGGTACCTTTAAAGCTGAAATTTTTAAATCTAAGGCATGTATAGGCTAACTTAATGTTTAAATGATATTTTGTCGATGTATATAAGCCATGCGAAAATGGCTTGCTTTATTATTAAATAATCTAAGGTTATGCAAGACTTGATGAAAGTATGAAAGCAAGTTTTATGTGAATGATGAATATGGGTGAGTACAAAATCATGCTATGCATAATGGTTGTATATGTATGTTTGATATGAAATCACATAGATGAATTTTTGCTAGTTCTTTGGGAAGTGAATATATATATATATATATACATGAGATAGTATGTTAGGTTATGTATGACATTGGGTATGTGTATTTTTTTTTTAAAAATTTAATTGATGTGATTTGATAATGAAATGATCAAACTATGGTACTATGGTTTGGTTGTATTTGGTCTTGTTGCATGATCTTTAAACGGGTAAATTTGGCATAGTAAGCAAGCATATCTTATAGTACATTGTTCATGATCATGTTTTAGTTAGTTATAAATATATATATGCTTGAGGTGTGGCATATGTTTGTGCATATTCGGACATGATAGAATTTTGTTAAAGTATAGGTAATTTATGAAATTATGATAGAAATATGACCCATAAGTTTAAGTAGATATTTCATGCAAGTTTAATGAACTCAACTTAAGAGTTGCTACATGTTATGTTATGTGCATTATATGGATATTAACTTGGTTGAATAAGGTTATAATGCATTATGGATAATAGATAAATTTTTGCTTGATTTGCACGCACTTATAAGGTAAAACATGAAAGAATAAAAGAATTTGGTGTATCAATGATCTATTGGATTTATACTCACTTTTGAAATATTCGTTTGTGGCATGAACTTGGTTGGCGTTATAATTATTTTGGATTTCTTATAAACATATATTTATAATCGGTCAAGAATTTAAAGGTTAAATCATTGATGTGAATAACTAGTGATGTTTGCATGTGATTGAATATACATGTGGTAAATTGGTTGGTGTAAGTTGACTATTGATAATCTATTTATATTCGGCCACACTCTTTAAAATGACCAAATGAATAGTGCTCTGTAGTTTGAATGATTTTACTTATTTTATTGTATATAATGCAATTGATATTATATTTGTGATGATTTGCTTATTGTAATATCATTTCTTAAGTATTATGATTCAAGTGATTGAAGGAACTTGGTGGTTAGTTGAGTAACACCTCGTAACCCTAATTCGACGACGGATATGGGTTAGGGGTGTTACATTTGATTGGTATCAGAGCTTACGGTTTAGTCGATTCTAGGACTACCGTAGCGCGTGTGAGTCTTACTATACATGCCTTAATTTATACTACGATAGTGTGATGACTTCTGACATCTAAACTGTGATTATATATATAGTAAATGGACCCTGACAGAGCCGTAGCTGATGATGTTGAGAACGTAGTGCCTGATCTCGCTCATGGGTCAGCGCTGATAGACTCTCGACCTGTCTCGAGTAGCCATGAGGGGGAGGCTAAGCAAGCCTTCTACTAGATGATGAACGAATGGTTCACTCAGTATATCCGGACTAATCCGGCTGTGCAACAACCTCCACCGGTGAATAATTCATCTCTGATACCTTCAGTACCTCCGATGATAGATTCGATGAGATCTAGTAGGCCTCCTGTTGATAAAATAAGGAAACACGGGGCCGAAGAATTTAAAGCTAATGATGATGATGACGCGGAACGAGCTGAGCTGTGGCTTGATAATACTATCCATGTGCTTGACGAGTTATCATGTACTCCAGATGAATGCTTGAAGTGTGCTATATCCCTATTACGGGACACCGCATATCACTGGTGGAATACACAAGTATCGGTAGTTCCGAAGGAAAAAGTGACTTGGGATTTCTTTCAGACCGAGTTCCGTAAGAAATATATCAGTCAGAGATTCATTGATCAAAAACGAAAAAGAATTTCTGGAATTGAAACAGGGTCGAATGACCGTGACTGAGTATGAACAGAAATTTGTCAGACTGAGCCGATATGCCCGTGAATGTGTGTCAACCGAAGCCATTATGTGTAAAAGATTTGAAGACAAATCAAATGAAGATATTAAGTTGCTAGTTTGCATACTCGAGATTAAAGAGTTCGTGGTACTTGTCGAACGAGCTTGCAAAGCCGAAGAGCTTGGGAAAGAGAAAAGAAAGGCTGAAATGGAAGCTAGATACATTCGTAAAAGATCATCGAGTAAAACATTTCATTCGGTGTCCAAGAAGTTCAAAGATGAATCTGGTCGACATAGAGCTACTTCAGACTTATCTAGACGAGATCGACCACCTGTGGGTTCTCGAGCTACTTCGATGGCCAGTGTTGGTAATGTCCAGCAGAATCGGGTTGAATACAAGCATTGTGGTAAATGGCATTCCGGGAGTTGTAGATTTCGTGATCGGTCCTGCTTTAAATGTGGATCGTCGGATCATTTTATTCGAGAGTGCCCGATGCTAGCCGAGCAAAATACGGCTCAGAATACAAGACCGAGTAATGTATCAGTGCGAGGCAGACCACCTAGGCATTCGGGAAATGTAAGTGGTAGTTAGAAAGGAACCAAAGACATTGCAATTCGATCAGAGGCTCGTGCACCTGCTAGAGCATACGCTATACGTGCCAGAGAGGATGCTTCTTCCCCAGATGTTATCATCGGTACTTTCATCCTTTATGATACTACTGTGATTGCATTGATTGATCCAGGTTCGACTCATTCATATGTGTGTGAAACTTTAGTATCCAGTAAGACTCTGCCTGTTGAGTCTACTGAGTTTGTGATTCGTGTATCAAACCCCTTGGGTCGATGTGTTCTAGTTGATAAAGTATGTAAAAGTTACCCATTGATGATTCGAAATTTATGCTTCCCAGCTGATTTGATGTTATTGCCTTTTCATGAGTTCGATATAATTTTGGGAATGGATTGGTTGACTTTGCACGATGTTATTATTTATTGCAAAAGAAAGACCATTGATTTGAGATGTCAGAACGGTGAAATCATTCGGATAGAATCTAATGATCTGAATAGATTACCAGCTTTAATATCTTCGAAGTTAGCTCGGAAGTATATGAGAAAAGGGTATGAAGCTTACTTTGCTTATGTGCTTGATAGTAAAATGACTGAAAAGCAGATTGAATCCATACCAGTTGTGTGCGAGTACTTAGATGTGTTCCCTAAAGAACTCCCAGGTTTGCCACCTATTCGAGAAATAGAGTTTGGCATTGAATTAGTACCGGGGACGACTCTGATTTCAATATCTCCGTATCGGATGGCACCTACAGAATTAAAAGAGTTGAAAGTACAATTGCAAGAGTTAACAGATAGGGGCTTTGCACGACCGAGCTTCTCTCCTTGGGGTGCACCAGTTTTATTTGTGAAAAAGAAAGATGGGACTATGCGAATGTGCATCGATTAACGACAGCTTAATAAGGTGACTATAAAGAATAAATACCCGTTACCACGGATTTACGACTTATTTGATCAGTTAAAAGGGGGCTTCAGTGTTTTCAAAGATAGATTTGAGGTCGGGTTATTATCGATTGCGAGTCAGAGATTTCGATGTGCCAAAGACTACTTTTGGAACGAGGTACGGACACTATGAGTTTTTGGTTATGCCTTTTGGACTCACTAATGCACCTGCTGTTTTTATGAATTTGATGAATCGAATTTTCAGTCAATATTTGGATCGGTTTGTGGTAGTATTTATAGATGATATTCTAATCTACTCCAGAGATGAAACCGAGCATGCTGAGCACCTAAGACTTGTGCTACAAACTTTGCAAGATAAACAGTTGTACGCAAGGTTTAGTAAGTGTGAGTTCTGGTCGAATGGTTTGGGTTGCGTTTTGATACAGGAAGGAAAAATTGTAGCCTACGCTTCGAGACAATTTAAGCCGCATGAAACGAATTACCCGACATATGATTTGGAGCTAGCAGCTATTGTATTCGCGTTGAAGATTTGGTGCCATTACTTGTTCAGGGAGAAATGTCATGTCTATTCAGATCACAAAAGTTTAAAGTATTTGATGACTCAGAAAGATCTGAACCTAAGACAACGCAGATGGTTAGAGCTGTTGAAAGATTACGAATTAGTGATTGATTACCATCTGGGGAAAGCCAATGTTGTTGCAGATGCTCTAAGCCGAAAATCATTATTTGCACTTCGTGCATTGAACGCACATATGGCTACTTCTGATGATGGTTCGATAGTAGCTGTATTAAAAGCAAGACCGTCATTTATTCAACAAATTAGGGATGCCCAGAAAGTTGACAACGATCTAGTAGCAAGATGAGTTCAGTGTGAGAACAGTGTTGAGTCAGAATTTCGAATAGATGAAAATGATTGTTTAAAGTTTAAAGACCGACTGTGTGTTCCGAGAAATATAGAGTTGATTCAGATGATATTAAATGAGGCTCATAATAGTCGATTATCTCGTACATCCCGGCAAAGACGAAAATGTATAATGATTTGAAACAGTTCTATTGGTGGCCTGGTATGAAACGAGACATATCTGAATTTGTCTCGAAGTGCTTAGTTTGTCAGCAAGTAAAAGCCAAACATCAAGTGCCTTCTGGGTTGTTTCAGCCGATCATGATACCTGAATGGAAATGGGACAGAATTACTATGGACTTTTGTATCCGGTTTGCCTACGACACCGAGAAAAAAAAAGATGCAATTTGGGTTATAGTGGATAGACTAACCAAATCAGCTCACTTTATTCCAGTTCGTATGGACTATTCGCTCGATAAGCTTACTGAGTTGTATGTATTTCAAATTGTGAGATTACATGGAGTGCCAATTTCCATTGTTTCGGACAGAGACCCGAGATTCACGTCATGGTTTTAGAAGAAATTGCAAGATGCTTTAGGTACCAAACTACACTTTAGTACAGTTTTCATCCGCAGACAAATGGTCAGTCTGAACGAACAATTCAGATACTTGAGGATATGTTGAGATGTTGCATCCTTGAGTTTGAAGGTACGTGGGAACGATACTTACCTTTGATTGAATTTGCTTACAATAATAGCTTTCAATCTAGTATCAAAATGGTTGTGATCCGTGATAGTTTGAAAACTGCATCCGATCGACAAAAGTCATATGCAGATTTGAAACGTAAAGATATTCAGTTTCAGATCGGAGACCGGGTATTTTTGAAAGTTTCTCCGTGGAAGAAAGTACTTTGATTTGGTCGTAAAGGAAAATTAAGTCCGAGGTTCATCAAACCGTATGAGATCATCGAACGTGTTGGGCATGTTGCTTATAGATTAAAGTTGCCCTCTGAACTAGAAAAGATTCATAATGTCTTCCATGTTTCGATGCTTCGTAAATATTGATCAGATCCGTCACATGTGATTTTTTCGTCTGAGATTGAAATCTGATCCGATATGACGTACGAGGAGGAACCGATCCATATTTTAGCTCGTGAAATGAAAGAGTTGAGAAACAAAAACAAAAAAAAAATCGCTAGTAAAAGTATTATGGAATCGACATGGAGTAGAAGAGGCTATGTGGGAACCTGAGGATTCAATGAGACGGCAATATCCGACTTTGTTTAACAATAAGATTTTCGGGGACGAAAAATCCCTAAGCGGTGGGAGAGTCAGAATACCGAATTTGACCATAATCGGAACGGTGGTTTCAGGACCACGAACACGAGTCTGAAAAATTTTTAAATATTATTTTCGGTTTTTATTATATGTGAATTATTATGTGTGAAAGTTTCGTATGAAAATTTGATTGTTTGTGTGTTTAATTTAACAAAAAGGACTTAATCGTGTAAAGTGCAAAAGTTACTAACTATAGTGAAAGGTGCTAATGTGATAGTGACTTTTTAATATGAGGTACTAAAAGGGAAATTAGCCCTTTTTACTTATAGTGGACGGCAAAATGATTTTACACCATGTTTTTATATGTTATTTTTTTAGATTAAAGTTATATTATATATTATAAATTTATAATAAAAACAACATTGGTTTTATCATCCTTTATATCTGTTTTTTTCAATCCTAAAAACAAGAAAAGAAAAAGAAAGTTTGAAGCTTGATATTTCGGCACTTACAAGCTTAAATTCAAGGTTAGATTTTGTTTTGTTTTCGATAATTTCTACGTTTTTGTAATCGTTGCTTCGAGAGCTTTAAAACCCATGTCTTAATTTCATGAATTGATGATGTTTGTGAAAAATGCCATTGATGTTATGTTGAGTTTTGTGATGTTTTTGGTGTTAAATGATAGATATGTAATTGATGAACAAAAATTTATTCTTGAATTTTTGATAAATTTGGTTAAATAGGGCTAAATTGAGAAAATAAATTTTTGAGGGGTTAAAATACAAAATAAATGAAATAAATGGACTTGTATAGTCTTTATGAATATTCGGCCCTTAGGTTGTGAAACCAAATTTTGTGTATTTTGTGTTTTGTGCAAATAGGACTAAATTGTAAAGGTGTGAAACATTAGGGGTAAAATGGTAATTTGTCCATTTAAGTGTTTTAGGACTAAATTGAATTGAAATGTGTTTGAATGAGCTTAAATTGAACATGTTTAGATCAAGAACAAAGGAAAAGGATTTGGATCGGGGAAAAGTGAAAGTTAACGAATAGCCGGTCTACGTTGTCCGTCGATAGTCGAGGTAAGTCTTTAAGCAAGTTAATACCGTAAGTATCGATTATAACCTAGTATACATGCTGAATTGTGAATTGGTGGATTGAAATGTGATAAATCCGAATGTGTGAAAGTAATTTAGCAATGAAATATAGTTGTATTAATTGAGTTTACTATGTGAAAGTGATGCGAATTATATATGATATATGTGATATTACTAATGTGTAATGTAAATGAGTTGGCTCAGTAATATGAATATTCGGGCTTATTGCCTAGCGGCCTTGTGCCGGTGAATTATATCGGGCTTATTGCCTAGCCAGGCCTTGTGCCGGTGAACTATATCGGGCTTATTGCCTAGCAGGCCTTGTGCTTGCCTGAACTATATCGGCTTATTGCCTAGCGGGCTAAATGCGGTGTTTAAATTTCGGACCTCGAGTCTAGCGGGCCTAGTGCCGTGTATGTATGATTCAGAGCTAACGTCTAGCGGGTTTTAATCACGATGACGAGAATATTAATATGTGGCTTATGAAAGTGCAATGTGATATGCTTATGGAGCAAGTAAGTTGTCATTACGAGATATTTATTTTGGTCATACAGGTAAGTGCCTATAAGATATTTAATTGAGTTCCTACATCCGATCAAATAAGTAGGCATATATGTGTGTGTCATTTGAGCAAGAATGTGGCTATATACTGTATATGCATATTCGGCCTTTAGTATGTGATTATAATATTTTTTACATGTCTATTAAATACTTAGATATTCAAATGTTGAATGGATAAGTATATATATGTTCTTGTATGTGGCTTCAATGAATGATGTGCACATGAAATAAGTATATGGCTGAAAGTTTATAAGTACTATTAAATCTTGAATCGAGATAGTAAATTATTTGTTTAAGGTAAAATAATGAAGTATGCGTAGCTAAATAATGCATTGGAGTTCGGCAATGTGATACCATATGAGTTTTTGTTAAAGTTTAGTAGATATTAAATGTTTGAATTACTTTTAATTGCTTAAGACTTACTAAGCTAGTAAGCTTACTCCGTGTGTTTTTCACTCTGTTTTATAGATTTAATTCAAGCTACGAGTTTAGGGGATCGTCACCGAAGTCATCCATACTATCGACCTATTTTGGTACCTTTAAAGCTGAAATTTTTAAGTCTAAGGCATGTATAGGCTAACTTAATGTTTAAATGATATTTTGTCGATGTATATAAGCCATGCGAAAATGGCTTGCTTTATTATTAAATAATCTAAGGTTATGCAAGACTTGATGAAAGTATGAAAGCAAGTTTTATGTGAATGATGAATATGGGTGAGTACAAAATCATGCTATGCATAATGGTTGTATATGTATGTTTGATATGAAATCACATAGATGAATTTTTGCTAGTTCTTTGGGAAGTGAATATATATATATACATGAGATAGTATGTTAGGTTATGTATGACATTGGGTATGTGTATTTTTTTAAAAAAATTTAATTGATGTGATTTGATAATGAAATGATCAAACTATGGTACTATGGTTTGGTTGTATTTGGTCTTGTTGCATGATCTTTAAACGGGTAAATTTGGCATAGTAAGCAAGCATATCTTATAGTACATTGTTCATGATCATGTTTTAGTTAGTTATAAATATATATATGCTTGAGGTGTGGCATATGTTTGTGCATATTCGGACATGATAGAAGTTTGTTAAAGTATAGGTAATTTATGAAATTATGATAGAAATATGACCCATAAGTTTAAGTAGATATTTCATGCAAGTTTAATGAACTTAACTTAAGAGTTGCTACATGTTATGTTATGTGCATTATATGGATATTAACTTGGTTGAATAAGGTTATAATGCATTATGGATAATAGATAATTTTTTGCTTGATTTGCACGCACTTATAAGGTAAAACATGAAAGAATAAAAGAATTTGGTGTATCAATGATCTATTGGATTTATACTCACTTTTGAAATATTCGTTTGTGGCATGAACTTGGTTGGCGTTATAATTATTTTGGATTTCTTATAAACATATATTTATAATCGGACAAGAATTTAAAGGTTAAATCATTGATGTGAATAACTAGTGATGTTTGCATGTGATTGAATATACATGTGGTAAATTGGTTGGTGTAAGTTGACTGTTGATAATCTATTTATATTCGGCCACACTCTTTAAAATGACCAAATGAATAGTGCTCTGTAGTTTGAATGAGTTTACTTATTTTATTGTATATAATGCAATTGATATTATATTTGTGATGATTTGCTTATTGTAATATCATTTCTTAAGTATTATGATTCAAGTGATTGAAGGAACTTGGTGGTTAGTTGAGTAACACCCCGTAACCCTAATTCGACGACGGATATGGGTTAGGGGTGTTACATTTAGACCCTGAGGTGTGGCCTCTCAGGGTGCCCCTATAAATACATGAGTTAGCTTTCACACCCAACTCTTAACTCTGACGAAGACTGGCTTGGTCTCTCCACTTGATTTCCAAGTCTTTATCTACCCTGCATCTAAGCAGTAAATATTCATAAGTTCAAAGGAACTTATTGAGGTCTATTCATACAAATTTATAAAAGACTATTTAAATTCTAAGAAAAGAGATTCTATGCACAAAGTTCAACTCCCTGGATTTCAAGGGAGAAACCGGCAAACTTAGTTGGCGTAGCCAATGCCTCACTCTCTCTAAGTTGGATGTTGGTGGTATAATACTATCTATCTAGACATATTCTCATAAGGGTCTTACTCTAGCTATTCATTGTTTCAAATTTCATTGTACCCTTCTGATGTACTTTATATATTGTCCCCTATTCACCATTTTTGATTGGTGATAACTAGCTGTGGTTATTGTAATACCCCTAACCCATATCCGTCACCGAAATAGGATTACGGAGCCTTACCGGAGTTTACAGAACAAATATAATTAATTCATGTTATTCACTATTCATATCCGAAGCCAATCTTATTCAATCATACTATCCCTTAAATGAACCTTGAGGTCCAATTTATACATTAGAAACAAGTCGGGACTAATCGCAAACTCAGAGAACTTTTTGCAAAATTTCAAAAATTTTCCTAGATACAGGGGACACACGCCCGTGTGGCTCACACGGCCAAATGACACACCCGTGTCTCAAGCCGTGTGGGATTTTAATGTGAGGAACACGGTCGTGTTCTAACCCGTGTTCTTACCCGTGTAACTCTCTGACTTGGGTCACACGGCCAGCCACACGCCTGTGTGCTAGGCCGTGTGGACATATTAATTTTCGAAAATTAGGGGCAGGATTCACACAGCCAAGACACACGCCCTTGTACTAGGTCGTGTGTCACACACGACTGAGACATACACCCGTGTCTCTGCCCGTGTGAGCAATTCAAAGCATTCTGTTTCTAAATATTTAAGATGCAGGGGACACGGCCAAACCACATGCCTGTGCGCATGACCGTGTGTCACACACGGTTGAAACACACGCCCGTTTGTCTACTCGTGTGGACAAAAATAGACCATTTTCAAGGCCACTTTTCTCACCCCAAGTATACCATCAACCTACAACAACACTTGAATACATTTACCAACCAATTCAATATATTAAAACTAAACCAAAACCAATCTTCTGCATGTCATATTAGCTCATATGTTCAAGTATTTAAACTTACCAATTTCACACTTATGTTCATAGACAAATTTTATCAAATATACTAATTCAAAATCATTCATCAATCGGTTTATATACTCTCCACCATATAACCATTTCATCACATATTAAACATGTTAAAGTCTTATATAATTACATCAAAATATGCATAACACTAGCCATTCCAATGGCTAATTACAAGCAAAATATTTTATCATTTGATCTATTTTAGCCTATACATGCCATTATACTAAAAATAGTTTTGTTATTTATACCAAAGTGAGCTGTAGGATAGTGTGATCTTGCTCTGACCCGCTCCAACCTTTACGAGCTTCCGAGTACTATAAACTAGAGAAAATGAACAGAGTAAGCATTTAAT
The DNA here is from genome assembly GCA_025698515.1 of Gossypium sturtianum. Classification (NCBI taxonomy): domain Eukaryota; kingdom Viridiplantae; phylum Streptophyta; class Magnoliopsida; order Malvales; family Malvaceae; genus Gossypium; species Gossypium sturtianum. Next base: position 134,138,465 of record CM046945.1, read on the forward strand.
GCTTAGTAAGTTCGTATAACAAGAATTTAACTTACCAATCATATTCATTTAAAGTAAGTATACAAACATGCATCCAAAACATTGTGGCCAATTGCCTAGAAACATGCTCTTATCAAACTAGTTAGTCACGAAATTTACATGAATATCAAGAAATCAGATATGAGCTCATCATACAACCATTTCCAGGTATTTCAGGGATATTCAAGATATAATTCATTTAATTTTCATATTTTCTTATATAAAGAGTTTTGTCCGTTGAATCATTGAAATATCGATGGATACCCGGGTAGTACACACAAGGTGCACATATCAATGATCCGTCAATTCATATACAGGGTGCTCATTAGAGCAAATAATCGGGAAGCCTTCTCTCGAGCCATATAACAAGAAGCTCATGTGAGCCATGTAACGGGAAGCTTATCTGGGCTGTATATCGAGAAGCTCATAAGAGGTATAATAGGGATAGCTTCGAAGAGCCATTAAACAAGAAGCTCCGGATAGCCAGGTATCGGGAAGTTCAAGCGAGCCATATCTGGAAGCTCCGGAGAGCCATTAATCAGGAAGCTCACAAAGAGCTTTTAATCGGGAAGTCGCATAGAGCCATATAACGAGACGCTCATAAGAGTTGTGGTGTGTCTACAACACATGCAGAATCACAACCAATCGGGATGCTCCAAAGAGCAATTAACGGGAAGCTCACAGGAATCATATAACGGGAAGCTCGAGAGGGCTAATAACGGGACACTCTTTCGAGCTGTGGTGTGTCCGCAACTTATGCAGGACCACAACCATCACGGGAAATCATGTATCCATCGAATTTCATTTATTTAATCGGGACTTGATGTTTGTCAGGCATTGTCGAATATAATATTAATTTCATATTCATAGCAACAATACAATCACATACACAACATTCAATTCAAGCGTATAAATATACACAATTTAGTTACACGAACTTACCTCGTCACTTGTTCGTATACGGAAATCTACTAATCCGACACTTTTTCTTTTCCTTGATATAACTTCGTATTTGAGTTATCCGGATCTATATAAATGAATTTAACATTAATTTAATAAAATTCACATTCAATTCCATTCAATTCACATCTTAGGCAAAATTACTAATTTTTCCCTATACTTTTGATTAATTCCAATTTCGTCCCTAGGCTCGGAAAATGAAATTCATGAAATTTAACCCTTATTCCAAGCCTAACCAAAATCTTCATATAACATTTACAGCCCATGTATTTCATAAAAATTAGAAATTTTCTATGAATTTTACATCTTTACAATTTAGTCCCTAAATCACAATTTCATAAAAATTTACTTTACAAAAGTTATTTATCTATCAATAATATTTCATTTTCTACCATAAATTCCAAAATTTCAGCATATTCATCCATGGCAAAATTTTAATACTTTAATAACTTTACAAATTAATCCCCAAAATAGCTAGATTAGGTTATTCCAATCTCGAAAATATAAGAATTACTAAAAACGGTACAAGATTACTTACCCAATTAGGCTTGCTTGATTTTCTTTCTCTTTCCTATGGTTTCCATAGAAATTTGGGGAAGAAGATGAAAATAATATGATATTTTTGTCTTTTAATTTAATTATCATCTTTAATTTTTTTTAACTTTCCAATTTAGTCCTTTTCTTTTCTTTAATTTCCATGAAAGAATCATCATAAATATCTACTAACTTTTCTTAATGGTCTAATTACCATATAAGGACCTCAAGTTTTGAATTCCATAGCTATTTGATACTTATAGCTACTAGAACTCAACTTTTGCATTTTATGCAATTAGGTCCTTTCTATAATTAAACATGCAATCGGTAAAATTTTCTTATCAAAATTTTCATATAACATTCCTATCATAATGCAGACCATGTAATAATATTAAAATAAATTTTTATTTCTAACTCAAATTTGTGGTCTCGAAACCACTGTTCCGATTTCACTGAAAATGGGCCATTACAACTCTCCCCCTTAAAGAATTTTCATCTTCGAAAATCTTACCAGTAAAGAGGTTCGGGTATTGCTTTCTCATTGTTTCCTTCGGTTGCCAGGTAGCTTATTCTACTCCGTGTCGTTGCCATAGAACTTTCACTAAAGCTACCTTTTTATTTCTTAACACTTTTGTTTCAAATGCTAAAATTTTGATCGGTTCTTCACTGTAAGTCATATCAGGCTGAATCTCAACTTCTGTCGGAGAAATAACATGTGAAGGATCTAACCGGTATTGTCGTAACATGGACACATGGAAAACATTATGAATTATGTCAAGCTCTGGTGGTAATGCCAATAAGTATGCAACAGGTCTGATTCTTTCAATAATCTCATATGGTCCGATGAACCGCGGACTCAGTTTTCCTTTACGACCAAACCGGAGAACTTTTGTAACACCCTTTACCCGTATTCAACGCCGGAACAGGGTACGAGGCAATACTAAGCTTACTCGCAATCATTCATGCAATTTAGAAATTTGACCTTTCCTTCCCAATTGAAAACTCTTACTAACACTTCTTATACAAGCTTAGGAAGCTTGATTCACGGTCTAGGAATGGTTCGGGATCAAATCGAGCTCTTTTGAAGCTTTCTGGAAGACTCTAGAAAATTTTCTCTAAACAGTCTACACGTCCGTGTGAAAGAAGGGAAACGACCATGTGACATATCACATGCTCGTGTTCCATACCCGTGTGGAATTCTTTCTCAATTCGAACCTACAGGGGTTTTCACACGGCCCGACACACGCCCGTGTCCCTCACACGGCCTCGACATGCCCGTGTGCTCCACCCGTGGTCGACACTAACTTGCATCACACGGCCTATCACACACCCGTGTGTCTAGCCCGTGGTCGACACTAACTTGCATCACTAACATGCAGGGGGCACACGGCCCAGCCACACACCCATGGGACTAACCGTGTGTCACACACAGCCTAGACACACGCCCGTGTGTTTACCTGTGTGGACAAGAACAAGGCTATTTGCCAAGTCTTTTTATCACCCTAATTCATACCAACATAAATCACATTCAACCATCAACCCATTCATGCATATTTTAACCAAGCTACCCAATTATGTACCATGTACAATCATGAATAACTTCATCTTTTCATAGATTAATAATAATGAGCCATCAAATATGGCCTTATACAAAAGAGTTCATCTTTGAAAGAGCCAACACACTTGGCCAAAACAACAAGACATTTCATTATGTCTAGTCCCTATACATGCCATACTCAAAATGCTAAGTCTAACTATACCGAGATGTGCTGATAGTGTGGGTGATCTTCTGATTATCTTCGTATCCCGAGCTGGCTCTTTGACACTATAAAACAAGGGAAAATAAAGGGAGTAAGCTTTAAGCTTAGTAAGTCTACATGTAAACAATAAGCATCATACCATATGATAAGCAATCACAAACATTACATATTATGTAAGAACAATTCACCTTTTTGTAATCATGCTTACTCATCTCATCTCTTACCACTTTCCAACATATAACATTTATATTGCTCACATTTTCTTGCACATATATCCTGCACTCATCACCACAAGGTCACACGAAATATTTACTTAGACATGTTTCTCGATGAACCCTTTAGAATAATACTAAGTACCTGGTGGTTTCGCACACAGCCCACCAATAATGGTAATTACGGTGGTATCGCACATAGCCCACTAAATGATAATTACGGTGGTATCGCACATAGCCCACCAACAATGAAAATATAAATGATGGTATCGCAAACAGCCCATCGTGAATAATTAGCAAGGTGGTATCACACACAGCTCACCAACAATTACATATTTACATATATTTATCGTACTCACATTTCTATTTCGAGGTTCATTCGAGAATTACTCATTATCTATCATTTTCAATCAATCCCACCAATAAGTATTTAAAACCATACGATGCATCAATAGGTAACAACATAAGTATTAAGGATGTATCGTTTACATGTAAACTTACCTCGGTGCAAAATATGTTAATTGATGATTTAGTCCGTAACCTTGCCTTTTCCTCGGTCAAGGTTGTTTCCACGCTCTTCTCGATCTATAATAACGAAATTCACTCATTCAATTACTACATAACTCATGACACTTCAAAATTTCTATTTAGGCAAAAATGACCATTTTTCCCTTATACTTTGGCAAAATTACAATTTTGCCCCTAGGCTCGTAAATCATTTTTCATCATATTTTCTCATTAATCAAGCCTAGCTGAACACTTATTTCTCTTACAACAATTTATAAAACCCATCATTTCATGCATTTATTACACAATTACAACCTTTACAAATAAGTCCCATTTAGGTGTTTTCATGGTAACACCTTTCACAAAAGTTATTCCTTAACCCTCTAACATTCATTTTCTTCCATAAAAACTCAGCAAAAAACATGAACACTCTCATGGAAAGTCCCTAAACTTTCAACCATTATGCAAAATAGTCCCCTCATTAGCTAGCTTAAGCTTTAGGGGTTCCAAAAGTACAAAAATTATCAAGAAAGACCTCTAAAATCACTTACTTGCTAGGGAATAGCTTGGATGAAAGTTTAAGCTCCAAAAACCCCTATTTCTCTTCAAATTTTGGTGGAATAAGGAAGGGGAATAGTGAAAGATGATATCTTCTTTCTTTATCTTATTTTATTCATTTTTAGTCACCTAATTTCACCAAATTTTGACCAAAATTAATGTTCTTGTCTCCCTTGTCCCTATGGCCGGCCAACACCTTCTCATTAGCCTAATTTCACTTTAAGGACCTCCAATTTAATATTCTATAGCTATTAAACACCCCTAGCTTGTAAAATGAAACTTTCGCACTTAATGCGATTTAGTCCCTTTTCACAATTAAGCATACAATCACTAATATTAAAGCACCAAAATTTCTATGCATCCTTATAATCATGTTATAACACATAAAATAACATCAAAATAATTTTCTTTAACCTCAGTTTAGTGGTCCCGAAACCACTGTTCCGACTAGCCCTAAAATCGGGCTGTTACAACTTTCTTCCAAGGTGATACTTTCAAGAATACCTTATCTCCAACCTGAACTTCTATCTCTTTTCGTTTAAGATAAGCATAAGAATTTTGACGATCAGAGGCCGCTTTCAAATTATCCCGAATCACCTTCACCTTTTCTTCAGTCTTATGGACTAAATCAACTCCATGTATCTTTTTCTCACTGAGCTTAGTCCAATATAACAGAGTTCTACATTTATGACCATACTGAGCCTCGTACGGTGCCATTTTAATGCTGGACTGATAACTATTATTGTATGCAAATTCAACTAAAGGTAAATACTTTTCCCAATTACCTTCGAATGCAAACACACAACACCGAAGCATATCTTCTCAAATCTGTATCACATGTTCGAATTGTCCATCAGTCTGAGGATGGAAAGCGGTGCTAAAATGTAACCGTGTACCCAGAGCTTCTTGTAATTTATTCTAGAATCGGGATGTGAACCGAGGATCCTTGTCTGAAATAATGGAGACCGACACTCCATGTAATCGGACAATCTCAGAAACATATAATTCAGCCAATATATCCAGGGAGAAATCCATACGTACTGGAATAAAGTGTGCGAACTTTGTTAATCGGTCGACGATTACCCAAATGGCATCTTTCTTTTTCAGAGATAAGGGTAGTCCCGATACAAAGTCCATGGTAATTCTTTCCCATTTCCATTTCGGTATTGTAACTGGCTATAATAATCCTGAAGGTACCTGATGTTCGGCTTTAACATGTTGGCATATTAAGCATTTAGATACAAATTTAGAAATATCTCGTTTCATTCCCAGCCACCAGTACATCTTTTTCAAATCATGGTACATTTTGTTACTTCCTAGATGAATAGACATATTACCATTATGAGCTTCGTTTAAAATCTTCTGTACCAGTTCCGAATTATTCAGAACACATTCTGCCTCTGAATAACAGACAACCATAGGACCCAATCTGAAATTCTGAATCAGAATTCATCTCACACTGTACCTGTTTAGCTCGTAATTCATCATCATTTTCCTGAGCTTCAGAAATCTACTGCGGAAACATCGGTTAACTTAGCTATGATTGAACCATCATCAGATAATGATAATGGGGTGTTCATTGCTTGCAAAGTAAACAGAGACTTTCTGCTCAAAGCATCTGTAACCACATTGGCTTTTCTTGGATGATAATCAATAACCAAATCATAATCTTTTAACAAGCTTAGCAATCATGCATGTCTTTGCCTCGATTCAAATCCTTTTGCGACATCAAATACTTTAAACTTTTATGATCAGTAAATATATGGCATTTTTCACCAAACAAATAGTGTCGCCAAATTTTCAAAGCAAATACAATGGCTGCCAATTCTAAATCATGTATCGGGTAATTCTTTTCATGTGGTTTAAGCTGTCTAGAAGCATAGGCTATTACTTTTCCTTCTTGCATCAAAACACAGCCTAAACCATTTAATGATGCATCACTGTAAATTACAAATTCCTTACCCGATTCAGGCTGAACTAACACGGGTGCTTCAGTCAACAAGGCTTTCAATCTGTCAAAACTATGCTGACATTTATCAGTCCATTCAAATTTCACATCTTTCTACAACAATCGTGTCATCGGAAAAGCTATCATAGAAAACCCTTTTACAAATCTCCGATAATAACCCGCTAATCCCAGAAAACTTCAGACTTCAGACACATTTTTCGATGGCTTCCAATTAACAATAGCTAAAATTTTATTCGGATCCATCCTGATACCTTCTGCAGATACTATATGTCCAAGGAAACCAACTTCCCAAAGCTAGAACTCACATTTACTGACTTTGGCATATAGTTATTTCTCACGTAGAGTTTGTAGCACTATTCACAAATGATCAGCATGTTCACTTTCATTCCGTGAATATACCAAAATTTCATCAATAAATACTACCACAAATCTGTCCAAGTATGGTCTAAAAATTCTGTTCATCATATCCATAAATACCGCAGGTGCATTTGTCAAGCCAAACGGCATCACAAGAAACTCATAATGTCTGTACCTAGTTCTAAAAGTTGTCTTCGGTACATCTGAGTCTTTTACTCGTAACTGATAATATCCAAAATGAAGATCAATCTTTGAAAATACAGTGGCACCTTTCAGCTGATCAAACAAGTCATCAATACGGGGCAGTGGATACTTTTTCTTAATTGTGACTTTGTTAAGTTGTCTGTAATCAATGCACAGTCTCAATGATCCATCTTTCTTCTTTACAAATAGAATCGGTGCACCCCCAGGTGAAAAACTGGGTCGAGCAAATCCTCTGTCAGTCAATTCTTACAATTGTGCTTTCAACTCTTTTAATTTTATTGGGGCCATTCTATAAGGTGCTATAGATATTGGAGTTGTCCCTAGAAAAAGATCTATAGAAAATTCCACCTCTCTAACTGGCGGTAATACAGGTAATTCTTCTAGAAACACATCAGGAAATTCACAAACAACCGGAACTGATTTAATCTTCGACTTAGATACTTTAGTGTCCAACACATAAGCAAGGTAGGCATCATACCCTTTTCTGATATATTTCTGTGCAGATATAGCTGAGATTACATTTAAAAACCCATCCAGTTTATCAGATTCAACACGAAGCATTTCACCATTTTGACATTTTAACACAATGTACTTCTGTTTACAATTTACCACTGCATCATGCTGAGTTAACCAGTCCATACCCAGAATTACGTCAAATTCATCAAATGGCAACAACATTAAATCAGTAGAGAAACAATAACCCCGTACCATTAATAGAAAATTTTTAAAAACTTTATCCACCATCACATACTGGCCCAGGGGGTTTGAAACTTTAACCACGAATTCAGTGGACTCAACAGGTAAATATTTAACAGACATTAAATTCGTGCATATGTAATAATGTGTTGAACCAGGATTAATCAAAGCAGTAATATTAGTATCAAGAAGAGAAAATGTACCAATAATGACGTCTGGTGCAGATGCATCCTCTCTTGCACGAATAGCATATGTCCTTGTCGGTGCTCATGCTTCATATTTAACGGTTGAATCTTTAGTCACACCTCGGCTACCACTGACATTGCCGGGTGACGAGGTGGTCTACCTCTAGAGGCGGGATTACTTGGCTTGGACATCTGAATAATATCTTTTTCAGGTCTTTCCGAGCAATCTCTGATATAAAGGTCAAAAGAACCACACCTAAAGCAGGCTCCGCTTCTCATGCGACATTCACCAAAATACAATTTATTGCAATGTTTGCATCTTGGTTTGGGGCTTCCGACACTTTCTACACTTATTACAGATAGGGACAGAGATCTCAGATTAGAGCGTTGAATACTTCTATCTTTACTAGAATACCCCGTAGATGTGACAGAACGAACATGATATTTCTTTGATTTCTTTGAAGTCGATGATTGTGACTTGCCCATAAATCCTTTACTTGAAGTTCGAGCTTTCATCTCTGCCTATTTTTTTTTCTTTATTAGCTTTATGTGCTCGGTCAGCCAGTACAACGAATTCTTTTAATTCCAAAATCCCAACTAACAACTTAATGTCTTCATTTAATCCCTCCTCAAATCGTTTACATATGGAAACTTCTGTTGGGATACACTCTCTGGCGTATTTGCTTAATCTAACAAATTCTCGTTCATACTCAGATACTGTCATATTCCCCTGTTTAAGCTCTAAATATTCCTTCTTTTTTTGGTCAAGGAATCTCTGACTAATATACTTCTTTTTGAATTCTGTTTGGAAAAATTCCCATGTAACATTTTCCCTCGGTACAACAGAAATTATGGTATTGCACCATTGGTAGGCTGAGTCTTTTAGCAGAGATACAGCACATTTCAAACATTCTTCAGGTGTGCAAAACAATTCATCCAAAACCCTAATTGTATTTTCTAGCCAAAATTCTACCCTTTCCAGATCATCATCGGTAGTAGCCCTGAATTCTTCTGCCCCATATTTCCAAATTTTATCTACCGGAGGCTTACCAATTCTAATATATTTAACACCTTGTGGCATATCGGGAACCAGTTGAGGAGTAGAAGGGGGAGGTCGTTGTACAGTAGGATTTGTTCTCAGATATTCAGTAAACCATTCATTCATCGTTTGAAAGAAGGCTTCTTTTGCCTCTTCACCTCGGCCCTCAGATTCTGGCCTTCTACTACTACTAGATGCAGCTCTTTGAACTGAAGCTGGAGCTTTGCTCTCAACTTCCTCAGATTCAGCTCTAGCTCGGTAGGACGACATTACTATATGAAAAACATGTTTAAAATGGTCAAGAGATATCACACTATCACAAATTATATAATGGCGTGTATAGCTAAACTCGTACTTGCTACATTAGTCCAAGAATCGGCTAAATCGTAGCTCTGATACCAATAAATGTAACACCCCTAACCCATATCCGTCGCCAAAATAGGGTTACGAGGCCTTACCGGAGTTTACAGAAAAAATATAAGCAATTCATGTTATTCACTATTCATATCCGAAGCCAATCATATTCAATCATACTGTCCCTTAAATGAACCCTTGAGGTCCAATTTATACATTAGAAACAAGTCGGGACTAATCGAAAACTAAAAGAATTTTTCGCAAAATTTCAAAAAATTTCCTAGATGCAGGGGACACACACCCGTGTGGGTAGGCCGTGTGGCTCACATGGCCAAATGACACACCCGTGTCTCAGGCCGTGTAGGCATTCGATGTGAGGCACACAGCCGTGTTCTAACCTATGTTCTTACCCATGTAACTCTCTGACTTGGGTCACACGACTAGCCACACAGCCCTGTGCTAGGCCGTGTGGACAAATTAATTTTCGAAAATTAGGTGTAGGATTCAGAAGGCCAAGACACACGCCCGTGTATTAGGTCGTGTGTCACACACGGCTGAGACACACACCCGTGTCTCTGCCCGTGTGAGCAATTCGAAGAATTCTATTTCTAAATTTTTAAGATGCAGGGGACACACGGCCAAACCACACGCCCGTACGCATGGCCGTATGTCACACACGATTGAAACACACGCCCATGTGTCTACCCGTGTGGATGAAAATAGACCATTTTCAAGGCCACTTTTCTCACCCCAAGTATACCATCAACCTACAACAACACTTGAATACATTTACCAATGAATTCAATATATTAAAACTAAACCAAAACCAATCTTCTGCATGTCATATTAGCTCATATGTTCAAGTATTTAAACTTACCAATTTCACACGTATGTTCATAGACAAATTTTATCAAATATACTAATTCAAAATCATTCATCAATAGGTTTATATACTCTCCACCATATAACCATTTCATCACATATTAAAAATGTTAAAGTCTTATATAATTACATCAAAATATGCATAACACTAGCCATTCCAATGGCTAATTACAAGCAAAATATTTCATCATTTGATCTATTTTAGCCTATACATGCAATTATACTAAAAGTAGTTTTATTATTTATACCAAAGTGAGCTGTAGGATAGTGTGATCTTGCTCCGACCCGCTCCAACCTTTACGAGCTTCCGACTACTATAAAACAGAGAAAATGAATAGAGTAAGCATTTAATGCTTAGTAAATTCGTATAACAATAATTTAACTTACCAATCATATTCATTTAAAGTAAGTATACAAACATGCATCCAAAACATTGTGGCCAATTGCCTAGACACGTGCTCTCATCAAACTAGTTAGTGACGAAATTTACATGAATATCAAGAAATCAGATATGAGCTCATCATACAACCATTTCCAGGTATTTCAGGGATATTCAAGATATAATTCATTTAATTCTCATATCTTCTCATATCAGGAGTTTTTTTCGTTGAATCATTGAAATATCGATGGATACCCGGGTAGTACACACAAGGTGCACATATCAATGATCCGTCAATTCATATACGGGGTGCTCATTAGAGCACATAATCGGGAAGCTTTCTCTCGAGCCATATAATAAGAAGCTCATGTGAGCCATGTAACGTGAAGCTTATCTGGGCTGTATATCGGGAAGCTCATAAGAGCCATAATCGAAAAGCTCATGCGAGCCAATAACGGGTAGCTCCGAAGATCCATTAAACAAGAAGCTCAGTATAACCATGTATCAGGAAGTTCAAGCGAGCCATATCGGGAAGCTCTGGAGAGCCATTAATCAGGAAGCTCACAAAGAGCTTTTAATCGGGAATCTCACATAGAGCCATATAACGGGACGCTCATAAGAGCTGTGGTGTGTCTACAACACATGTAGACTCACAACCAATCGGGATGCTCCAAAGAGCTATTAACGAGAAGCTCGCAAGAACCATATAACGGGAAGCTCGAGAGGGCTAATAACGGGACAATCTTTCAAGCTGTGGTGTGTCCGCAATATATGCAGGATCACAACCATTACGGGAAATCTTGTATCCATCGAATTTCATTTATTTAATCAGGACTTGGTGTTTGTCAGGCATTGTCGGATATAATATTAATTTAATATTCATAGCAACAATACAATCACATATGCAACATTCAATTCAAGCATATAAATACACACAATTTAGTTACACGAACTTACCTCGTCACTTGTTCGTATACGGAAATCTACTAATCCGACACTTTTTCTTTTCCTTGCTATAACTTCGTATTTGAGTTATCCGAATCTATATAAATGAATTTAACATTAATTTAATAAAATTCACATTCAATTCCATTCAATTCACATCTTAGGCAAAATTACTATTTTGCCCATATACTTTTGAATAATTCTAATTTTGTCCCTAGGCTCAAAAAATGAAATTCATGAAATTTAATCCTTATTCCAATCCTAACCGAAATTTTCATATAACATTTACAGACCATGTATTTCACAAAAATTAGAAATTTTCTATGAATTTTACATCTTTACAATTTCCCTAAATCACAATTTCATAAAAAAATTACTTTACAAAAGTTGTTTCTATCAATAATCTTTCATTTTCTACCATAAATTTCAAATTTTCAGCATATTCATCCATGGAAAAATCTTAATACTTTGATAACTTTACAAATTAATCCCCAAAATAGCTAGATTAGGTTATTCTGATCTCGAAAACATAAAAATTACTAAAAATGGTACAAGATTACTTACCCAATTAGGCTTGCTAGATTTTATTTCTCTTTCCTAGGGTTTCCATAGAAATTTGGGGAAGAAGATGATAATAATATGATATTTTTTGTCTTTTAATTTAATTATTATCTTTAATTTTTTTTAACTTTCCAATTTAGTCCTTTTCTTTTCTTTAATTTTCATGGATGAATCATCATAAATATGTACTAACTTTTCTTAATGGTCTAATTACCATATAAGGACCTCAAGTTTTGAATTCCATAGCTATTTGATACTTATAGCTACTAGAACTCAACTTTTGCATTTTATGCAATTTGGTCCTTTCCATAATTAAACATGTAATCGATAAAATTTTCTAATCAAATTTTTCATATAACATTCCTATCATAATGCAGACCATGCAATAATATTAAAATAAATTTTTATTTCTGACTCGAATTTGTGGTCCCGAAACCACTGTTTCGATTTCATTGAAAATGGGCTGTTACAGTTATTTAATTAATTGCCCTAACTGTAGGTCCTTAACTTAATCATCTTTTCCCTGGTGGACTTGTGTCCCCAATGTCACCCCATAGCACTTATTCATTTACTCAATTCTTTTAGGTACTTCAATAGACAGGTAGTTCCCAACAAACAATCTTTTACTCAGGTATCTCTTGACAGTTCCCACCCCTGGTAGACCTACAAGATCTTTCCAGTACTTCATGGCCCTGATAGACTTTCCCTTCTTACTATTTTCTGGTTGACTTGATTGATCATTCAAACTTGAGCTGACATTCCCTCCCATGAAAACCCTTGTCATCTACTCATTGTTTCAACTACCTCTTTGTCGATTTCCAAATTAAGATTGTATATTATTATAGCCGAATTTGTATATGTTTAAACAATGTGGGATCCATCAATTCTCTGGTGAACTCTTCTTGGTAGACATCACGTTTACCATCTTGTCTAAGGAATGTTTCCCTCCTATTACACATAACTGGGTAAGACGCTTCCTAACCTCCATTCATCATTGCCTTTGGCGAATCACCTATTTGTCTCGTTAGCCTATGTCCCCTGATGCGCCAAGTTCATTCTGTCTTATGACTTGTCACGCAAGTCACAACGCTACTTCTTCTTTGTACCTTGGCGGGTCTTCTTGTTTACACATGTAACCCCATGTTTAATGTACTGGCAGACTCTTCATGTTGTCATAATTGAGCTAAGGTCTTACACATGTAACCCTATGTTTAATGTTCTGGCAAACTCTTCATGTTGCCATAGCTGAGCTAAGGTCTTACACATGTAACCCTATGTTTAATGTCCTGGCGGTCTACCCTGTCTTTACTGTCCCAGTGGACATAACTGAGCTAAAGTCTTACACATGTGACCCCATGCTTAATGTCCTGACGATCTCCATTGGTTGTCATAGCCGAGCTATGGTCTTACACCTTGAATCAGTTCTACGGGGTCAACCCGAATGACCTTACCGCCATCGCGGTGTCACTCCATAAAGTCGATAGATAGTCGTCATAGTGTTGCTCTAACAAGTCAATTGATACAATTCCATAACACAACTAAACTCCCTTGAATTCGCTTAATAATCGGCCCATTCCTCCATTCCACCACTTATTACTAACTTCATCTACCTCGTTAAGGTAAAATTCCCCATACTCTACACACATTTAACAAGTATTTTCATACATTTCATTTTGCTAAATATTATCATAAATAGTACGTCATTCACCTGTTTGTCTAGTCAAACAAATATCATTCATCAACTAGACTTGTAAGAGTACTCACTCACAATATTATTCATACACCAATTACTCATTTTCCATTATCATACACAACCATGGTTCTAATCATGACTTAGAACAGACATGAATATAGTTCAATAAAATGACATACTATCTTCAATAACCCAAAAATGGAGTACAGAAACTCACCTTAAATCCTTTCTTCTTGTTTGTAACAGCCCGATTTAGGGCCTAGCCAAAATAGTGGTTGCGAGACCACAAATCTGAGGTAGAAATATGTGTTTTATGGGTTTTATGAGGTTTATGACATGTTTGCATGATTGTGTGAAAATTTCATGAAGAAATTTTATAATTTAGTGATTAATTTATTCATGAGGACTAAATACAAAGATTGAAAAATATGAGATTCTAGAAGATTCAAGTATGAGATAGTAAAAGAAATTTTATTAGGGGTCCTTATTTAGCAATCAGACCATTATATTTCATGATGGACAAAAATGGGCATGGGAAGGAAAAATCTCAAGAAAGGGGCTTTAAGGGCAATTTGGTCATTTTGTTAATAAGTTAATTAAAAGGGAAAAAGAAGTCAAAATTGATGTCCATCTTCCTCCCCATTGCCAAAAATTTCAAGCTCTCCATAGCTAGGGTTTCTTTAACTTTCAAGCTCGATTATAAGTACCTCCTAGCCCCGTTTTTAATATTCTTCATATTTTTGAGATCCTCGTAGCTCGATTTAGCTATTTCTAGCTATATTTTGAGCTAGGGTTCATGATCAAAAACTTACCCATGTATGACATGCATTTATTTTTGATGATTAATGGAGGAATATGAAAGTTTGATGTATGATAAACATCTTTTTCTAAGTGATTTGCATGGAAAATTCATAAAAAGGACTAATTTGTAAAAGTTATGAAATTGGTCATAAAAGTGTGAATTAGTGGAAGTTGTGGGCTGTTGTAGTTATGAAAATGGTTCGGCTAGGCTTAAAATACAAGGAAATTGAATAAAAATCATTTTACGAGATTAGGGGAAAAAGTGTAAATAAGTGAAAGTATACGGGCAAAATCATAATTTTGCCAAAGTATGAGTCATGAGTTATTTTAGCCAATGTGATCATTAAATAAGCGAAATTGTCATTATAGATCAAGAAACACGAAGTCCGGACCTGTAACACCCTGAATTTGGGCCTAGTAGAATTGGGCCTATTGGGCTTTGGGCATGGGACCGTTTAAATTATTTTGCGAACAAGAGAACGACACTAATGCAAGTTGGACCTATTAGGTGAGTGATTTTAGAAGGTTAGGGGGCTTCCATGACGTCTTGGGTTCAAACCTGGGCTTTAGGAAAAATTTTGGTTTAGGTGAATAAAACCCTGAATGTAAGTAAGTAGGCTTTAAGAATATTGTTGGGGAAAACATAACACAAGGAGCTAGTTGGTAAGGTGGCTAGCGGCATGGATTAAGTTTCAGGGGAGCCTGAGTCGAAACCCCTTGCATGCGAAATGTGACTATTTTGCTAATTTTAGATGGTTTTGGAGGATTGATGGAGGGATCCCACATCGGGAAGCTAGCATGAGAGTAGGCGAGAAGCTGGCTTTAAATAGAGCGACCTATGAGGAGAGTAAGCATACCTTGGTTGGCGTTTGGGCATAGGAGTGTTCGGAGCGCGGATTAACTCCAGATTCCTATCAGGTCTGTATTTCGCACTACTCTCTAGCTGTAGAGCGGCAAATGCCGAAATGCCGGTCACACGGCGATGGTAGCCACACGAGCGTGAGAGCGCACGTGTGGGAGCTTCGACGCGATAGTTGAGGCCATCATTAGTGTTCTTGTGGGTTTAGACTGTTTGGGCCACGATGGGTCGAAAGGGGCCATGTGGGGCAAATGGGCCCGTGGGCCCAATCGGATAAGTTGTATGATTGTGTAGTAAATATTGGACTGGACTATGTGAATCTCATATCTGTGGCAAGATTTGGGCTAAATGGGCCACACGAGCGTGTGGGCCCATTTGGGCCGAAAATGGGCCCTAGGCCCATTCGCATCGTTATCTCTGTTTAGAATGCCTTGGTTTACAAAATTACTGAAATACCCTCAGTTTGTAAAATTACTGAAATACCCTTAATTTGTAAAATTACCGAAATACCCCCGATTTGCAAAATTACTGAAATACCCTCGATTTGCAAAATTACTAAAATACCCTCAGTTTGCAAAATTACTGAAATACCCTCGTTTTGCAAAATTACTAAAATACCCACGGATTGCAAAATTATTGAAATACCCTCAGTTTGTAAAATTACTGAAATACCCTTGGTTTACAAAATTACTGAAATACCATCGGTTTGCAAAATTACTGAAATACCCTCAGTTTGTAAAATTACTAAACTACCCTCAGTTTGCAAAATTACTAAAATACCCTCGGTTTGCAAAATTACTGATACACCATCGATTTGTAAAATTACTAAAATACCCCTAGTTTGCGAAATAATCGAAATACCCCCGATTTGCAAAATTATTGAAATACCCTCAATTTGCAAAATTACTGAAATACCCTCGGTTTGAAATTTTTTTGAAATACCCTTGGTTTACAAAATTACTAAAATACCCTTGGTTTATAGAATTACTGAATTACCTTTGGTTTATAAAATTACTAAAATACCCTCAATTTGCAAAATTACCGAAGTACCCCCGATTTGCAAAATTATCGAAATACCCTCAGTTTGCAAAATTATCGAAATACCCTCGGTTTGCAAAATTACCAAAGTACCCCTAATTTACAAAATTACCAAAATACCCTCAGTTTGGAAAATTATCGAAATACCCCCAATTTGTAAAATTACCAAAATACCCTCAGTTTGCAAAATTACCAAAGTACCCCTGATTTGCAAAATTACCAAAATACCCTCAGTTTGCGAAATTACCAAAGTACCCCTGATTTGCAAAATTATCGAAACACCCTCAATTTGTAAAATTACCGAAATACCCCCGATTCATGAAAATACTGAAATACCCTCAATTTGTGAAATTACTGAAATACCCTTGATTTGTAAAATTACTGAAATACCCCTAATTTGTGAAATACCCCTATAGGGTAGAATTACCGAATTACCCCTATAGGGTAGAATTATCGAAATACCCCTGAAGGGTAGGATTACCCAAATGCCCTTATAGGCTAAAATGACTATTTTGCCCTTGTGGGTAAATGACTAACTTAGACTACGAATTGACTGATTTGACTGTGATTGTATGACTGTGTTTTAACTGACTTGACTGTGGTCGTGTGACTGATGTGCTTTTAATATGTGTGTAAATGACTGTTACTGGGCATGGCCATTTTGCATACACATGTAATGATTGAGCATGACATACACGACATATTGCATGGGGTTGGGACATTGATAAGGAGGAAGTTCTGATAGGGTCGCACGAGCCGCATGACGACTGTGGATCCAGTATTGATCTGTTAAGGTCGCACGGGTCGCATGAGACGACTGTGGACCGACGGACAACTTAAAGTCGCGTAATCTGATTATGGCTCTGTGCCAACCTAAATATCGCTCTGTGCCATCTTGATTATGGATTTGTGCCAGTCGTATTTACCCGTGGCTATATGCCTAACATATATATCGACGACTCTGTGTCGATCATATTTACCCAAGGCTGTGTGCCGATTATATTACCGTCGCTGATGGCTATATGCCAAACATAATACAATTACTGATGGCTTTGTGCCAATTATAATACCACTACTAAAGGCTTAGAGCCGTATATATATACTAGCAGCTTTGCTGCAATTTTGGTTAGGGCCGCAACCGGTTCTAACATTAGTGTGCTGGCTGGGTGGGTCGATTTTATCCCCAAGTAAGTGTAGGGTTGGTACGGGTGGTGTGTTGGCTGGATCGGGGTGGGATGCATCCTCATACTGTTGCATACTTGTTTATGAGATCTGTCATTGTACTGGGCTTAGGCCCACTTGTTCTGTTATTGGTTTGGGTGAGGCCCAATTGATTCTGTATGGGCTGTGACCCAAATGATATGGTAGTGGGCTATGGCCCACGTATGCTCTGATCTGTCTTTGTCATATTCTCGCTTAAAAGGGCTTTGGCCCGCATCATTTTCGCCCTCTGTTTACAGATAATCGACCGTTGCTCTAGTAAGGGGATTACACACTGAGTTCTTGTAACTCACCCTATTTTTCACAGTGCAGGTAATCCCCAGCGTTAGGAGGATCGGTGCTGCGAGGGACTCGGAGATGGCCACACAACTACTTATGTTTTCTCATTAAGATATTCATAATTACCTTATTTTGATTTGGGTTGTAATAAAGCCTCTTTAAGTTTCTTGATTTTAATTTTGGGTTTTTAATTACTTGCTTTATATCTGTTAGAAGTCAGTCACGGTTTTCTAAAATGTTAACTGTTTTAAAACAACACTACATTTTTCCTACATTTTCAAAATGGTTCCGCAACTTAATCTTTTTCGTAAATCGATTATTCTCAAAATTTAGCTTTCGCAACTAAAAAGAAATTTTGGAAATAAAATTAATAATTTTTCAATGTACCACGTTTTGAAAATAAACTAACGTAACTGGAATTTTACTTGAGCTTTTAAACAAGAAGGGTTTTCAATGGAAACATGGTTTTCGAAAAACACTTCAATGTGACACGCTAGATTTGGGCACCCCCGACTTCCAAAATTATCGAAATACCCTTAGTTTACAAAATTACCGAAATACCTTCAGTTTGCAAATCGAGGGTATTTTAGTAATTTCGCAAACCGAGGGTATTTCAATAATTTTTCAAACCAAGGGTATTTCAATAATTTTGCAAACTGAGGGTATTTTAGTAATTTTGCAAACTGAGGGTATTTTAGTAATTTTGCAAACCGGGGTATTTTAGTAATTTTTCAAACCGAGGGTATTTTGGTAATTTCGTAAACTAAGGGTATTTCGGTAATTTTGCAAGTCGGGGGTATTTCGGTAATTTTATAAACCAAGGGTATTTCAGTAATTTTATAAACCAAGGGTATTTCAGTAATTTTGTAAACCAAGGGTATTTTAGTAATTTTGTAAACCAAGGTATTCTAAACAAAGATAACGATGCGAATGGGCCTAGGGCCCATTCTTGGCCCAAATGGGCCCACACGCTCGAGTGGCCCATTTAGCCAAAATCTAGCCACAGATATGAGATTCACATAGTCCGGTTCAATATTTACTACACAATCATACAACTTATCCGATTGGGCTCACGGGCCCATTTGCCCCACATGGCCCCTTTTGGCCCATCGTGGCCCGAACAGCCTAAACCCACAAGAACACTCATGATGGCCTCAACTATCGCGTCGAATCTCCTACACGTACGCTCGTACGCTCGTGGCTACCATCGCCTTGTGACCGACATTTCGGCATTTGCCGCTCTACAGCTAGAGTAGTGCGAAATACACACCTGATAGGAATCTGGAGTTAATCCGCGCTCCGACCACTCCTATGCCCAAACGCCAACCAAGGTATACTGACTCTCCTCATAGATCGCTCTATTTAAAACCAGCTTCTCACCTACTCTCATGCTAGCTTCCCGATGTGGGATCCCTCCATCAATCTTCCAAAATTGTCCCAAATTAGCAAAATAGTCACCTTTCGCATGCAAGGGGTTTCGAACTCAGGCTCCCCTGTAACTTAATCCACACCGCTAGCCACCTTACCAACTAGCTCCTTGTGTAACAAAACAAGCACAACTAAATATAAGTCTATGGGCCAAAGTCTAAGTTTATTTAAAAGGAAATCAAAATGAATTGCAAGCGCCAAGACTTGAACCCATGCTCCCTTGCATCCATAATGACGCCTTGCCACTAGACCACTCATTTCCTTGTGTCATTTGTTTCCACAATTTATTCTTAAAGCCCACTTACTTACTCCCAGGGTTTTATTCACCTAAAACCAAAATTTTTCCTAAAGCCCAGGTTTGAACTCGGGACTTCATGGAAGCCCCCTAACCTTCTGAATTCACTCACCTAATAGGTCCAACTTGCATTAGTGTCGTTTTCTTGTTCTAAAAATTTCAAACGCTCCCATGCCCAATGCCCAATAGGCCCAATTCTACTAGGCCCAAATTCAAGGCGTTACAAATCTACCCCCTTAAAGAAATTTCGTCCTCAAAATTTCCAACTCTTAGAACAGTCGCACAACCCAAACTACACCACCGTGCTTCCGCTGTGCACTCTAATTCCAAAACATTACCTCTTACGCACACCTAAAATACCTATTCACTAGAGCAGATAGATATCATAGAAATACAATTTCCATATCCACAACATCACACAGAATAAATACAAAATCTAAATTTAAGCATCGCAGTCCAGTCTAATATCTAAAGTAATCACAGTGTTTCCTATTGCATAACAGCAGACAACAGTATTCAGAAAACTTATGAATTCGGCGCCAGAGACTCGGTGAACCACACTTTCAGAAAAACAGTCAATACAACATTTTAAAAACTTCAACTCTTTTCAAAACTTTTTGAAACAATTCTTTTGGAAGTTCAATTTTAAAGACCCAATCCACAGCCGAGTTTTGCAAACTTGGCTCTGATACCACTTAATGTAACACCCTAAAACCGGCCTAAAAGTTAGGCCCGAATCTGGCGTGTCACATGGAAGTGTTTTTCGAAACTATATTTCTTGTTATTAAAACTTGTTTGAGAGTCAAAGCCTTTTTGTTAAAACTCAAAACACTTAAGCAATTGTTATCCACTTGAAAACTTAATTACTTTTAAAACCTTATCTGTTGCGGAAGAATATTTACAATAAACAGTTTATGAAAATGTGATGTTTAAAAATTGAGCTACAGAAGCATTTTGAAAACGTTGCGAAAACGTAGTGTTTTGAACACAGTTATCGTTTTGGAAATCGTATTCCACTTTTAGCAGTTATAAAACATCATAAATAAATATCACAAATAATAAGTTAAAAATAGAGAGGCCTTATTACAACCCATTTCAACATATTAAAAGTAAATAATCAAAACAGCAATCATAAGTAGTGTGTGGTCTTCTCCGAGTCCCTCGCAGCTCCGATCCATCTAAGGCTAAGGATTACCTGCACAGTTAAAAACGGGGTGAGTTTACAAAAACTCAGTGTGTAATCCCCTTACTAGAGTAACAATCGAGATCTGAAAATAGAAACCAAAATGCCTGACCAAAGCCCTTTAACAAAGAATGATGCCCATCAATTGAGCATACGTGGGTCAAAGCCCACTACAATATCACTTGGGTCACAGCCCATAACATAACCAATTGAGCCCAGCCCAAACCAATAGCAAAACAAGTGGCCTAAGCCCAGTACAGTGACAGATCTCATAAACAGATATGCAACAGTATGAGGATGCATCCCACCTCGATCTAGCCAACACACCACCCGTACCACCACTACACTTACTTGGGGATAAAATCGACCCACCCATCCAACACACCAAGCTTAGCACCGATTGCAGCATTAAGTCAATAGAATGGCTCGGCGCCGTGAACAGAACGACTAGGTGCCGTGGACAGAATGGCTCGGTGCCGTGGAAAGAACGGCTAAAAGCCATAAATAACGCAGCAACGCTGCCAGTTAACAGAACGGCTAAAAGCCATAATCAGAATGGTTATAAACCATAATCAAGATGACACAGAGCCATAATCAGGATGGCACAAAGTTATCGGTAACTGTAATAAGTTTGGCACATAGCCATCAGCGACGGTAATATAATCGACACACAACCACGGGTAATTATGACCAACACATAGTCATCAATATATATGTTAGGCACATTGCCACGGGCAAATACAATTGGCACAAAGCCATAATCAAGATGGCACAGAGCCATAGTTAGGTTGGCACAGAGCCAAAATCAGATTACGCAGATTTAAGCAGTCCGTTGGTCCACAGTCGTCATACGACCCGTGCGACCTCAACAGATCAATACTGGATCCACAGTCATCATACGACCTGTGCGACCCTATCAGAACTTCCTCCGTATCAATGTCCCAACCCCATGAAATATGTCGTGTATGTCATGCTCAACCATTACACGTGTATGCAAAATGGCCATGCTCAGTAACAGTCATTTAAACATAAATTAACAGCATATCAGTCGCACGACCACAATCAAGTCAATTAAAACGCTGTCATACAATCACAGTCCAAATCAGTCAAATTCATAGTCTAAGTCAGTCATTTACCTACAAGGACAAAATAGTCATTTTACCCTACAGGGGTATTTCGGTAATTTTGCAAACCGGGGGGTATCTCGGTAATTTCAGAAACTGGGGGTATTTCGGTAATTTTGCAAATCGAGGGAATTTCGGTAATTTTCCAAACTGAGGGTATTTCGGTAATTTTGCAAATTAAGGGTACTTTGGTAATTTCGCAAACCGAGGGTATTTTAATAATTTTGCAAATCGGGGGTATTTCATTAATTTTTCAAACTGAGGGTATTTTAGTAATTTTGTAAACTAAGGGTATTTCGGTAATTTTGCAAGTCGGGGGTATTTTGGTAATTTTACAAACCAAGGGTATTTCAGTAATTTTATAAACCAAGGGTATTTCAGTAATTTTGTAAACCAAGGTATTCTAAACAGAGATAACGATGCGAATGGGCCTAGGGCCCATTCTTGGCCCAAATGGGCCCACACACTCGAGTGGCCGATTTAGCCCAAATCTAGCCACAGATATGAGATTCACATAGTCCGGTTCAATATTTACTACACAATCATACAACTTATCCGATTGGGCTCACGGGCCCATTGGCACCACATGGCCCCTTTCGGCCCATTGTGGCCCAAACAACCTAAACCCACAAGAACACTAATGATGGCCTCAACTATCACGTCGAAGCTCCCACACGTGCGCTCGCACGCTCGTGGTGCTACCATCACCGTGTGACCGGCATTTTGGCATTTGCCGCTCTACAGCTAGAGTAGTGCGAAATACACACCTGATAGAAATCTGGAGTTAATCCGCACTCCGACCACTCATATGCCCAAACGCCAACCAAGGTATACTTACTCTCCTCATAGATCGCTCTATTTAAAACCAGCTTCTCGCCTACTCTCATGCTAGCTTCCCGATGTGGGATCCCTCCATCAATCTTCCAAAACTGTCCCAAATTAGCAAAATAGTCACCTTTCGCATGCAAGGGGTTTCGAACTCAGGCTCCCCTGTAACTTAATCCACACCGCTAGCCACCTTACCAACTAGCTCCTTGTGTAACAAAACAAGCACAACTAAATATAAGTCTATGGGCCAAAGTCTAAGTTCATTTAAAAGGAAATCAAAATGAATTGCAAGCGCCAAGACTTGAACCCATGCTCTCTTGCATCCATAATGACGCCTTGCCACTAGACCACTCATTTCCTTGTGTCATTTGTTTCCACAATTTATTCTTAAAGCCTACTTACTTACTCCCAGGGTTTTATTCACCTAAAACCAAAATTTTTCCTAAACCCAGGTTTGAACCCAGGACTTCATGGAAGCCCCCTAACCTTCCAAATTCACTCACCTAATAGGTCCAACTTGCATTAGTGCCGTTTTCTTATTCTCAAAAATTTCAAACGCTCCCATGCCCAAGGCCCAACAGGCCCAATTTTACTAGGCCCAAATTCAGGGCGTTAAATACCATCGGTTTGTAAAATTACTGAAATACCCTCGATTTGTAAAATTACTGAAATACCCCCGGTCTTTAAAATTGCTGAAATACCCTCAGTTTGTGAAATTACTGAAATACTCTTAATTTGCAAAATTATCGAAATACCCCTGATTTACAAAATTACCAAAATACCCTCAGTTTGCAAAATTACCAAAGTACCCTTAATTTGCAAAATTACCAAAATACCCTTAGTTTGGAAATTACCAAAATACCCCTAATTTGCAAAATTACCGAAATACCCCCAGTTTGTGAAATTATCGAGATACCCCCGATTTGAAAAATTACTGAAATACCCTTGTAGGGTAAAATGACTATTTTGCCCTTGTAGGTAAATGACTGACTTAGACTATGAATTTGACTAATTTGGACTGTGATTGTATGACTGCGTTTTAATTGACTTGATTGTGGTCGTGCGACTGATATGCTCTTAATTTATGTTTAAATGATTGTTACTGAGCATGGCCATTTTGCATACACGTGTAATGATTGAGCATGACATACACGACATATTACATGGGGTTGGGACATTGATACGGAGGAAGTTCTGATAGGGTCGCACGGGTCACATGACGACTGTGGATCCAGTATTGATCTGTTGAGGTCGCACGGGTCGCATGACGACTGTGGACCAACGGACGACTTAAAACCGCGTAATCTGATTTTGGCTCTGTGGCAACCTAACTATGGCTCTGTGCCATCTTGATTATGGCTTTGTGCCAATCGTATTTGCCCGTGGCTATGTGCCTAACATATATATTGATGACTATGTGTCGATCATAATTACCCGTGGCTGTGTGCCGATTATATTACCGCCGCTAATGGCTATGTGCCAAACTTATTACAGTTACCGATAGCTTTGTGCCATCCTGATTATGGCTCCGTGTCATCCCGATTATGGTTTATAACCATTCTAATTATGGCTTTTAGCCGTTCTGTTAACTGGCAGCGTTGCTGCGTTATTTATAGCTTTTAGCCGTTCTGTCCACGGCATCAAGCTGTTCTTTCCACGGCACCTAGTCATTCTGTTCACGGCGCCGAGCCGTTCTGTTGACTTAGTGCCACAACCGGTGCTAAGCTTGGTGTGTTGGCTGGGTGGGTCGAGTTTACCCCCACAGGGTGTGTTGGTTGGTACGGGTGGTGTGTTCGTTGGATCGAGGTGGGATGCATCTTCATACTGTTGCATATCTGTTTATGAGATCTGTCACTGTACTGGGCTTAGGCCACTTGTTCTGCTCTTGGTTTGGGTTGGGCTCAATTGGTTCTGTTATGGGCTGTGACCCAAGTGATATTGTAGTGGGCTTTGGCCCACGTATGCTCTGAATCGGACTGCATCATATCAAGTAAAGGGCTTTGGTCCGCATCGCTTTTGCTTTATTTCAGATATCGATTGTTACTCTAGTAAGGGGATTACACACTGAGTTTTCATAAACTCACCCCGTTTTTAACTGTGCAGGTAATCCTCAGCCTTATACGGATTGGAGCTGCGAGGGACTCGGAGAAGACCAATTGTAACACCCTGAATTTGGGCCTAGTAGAAATGGGCCTATTGGTCCTTGGGCATGGGAGCGTTTAAATTTTTTTGAGAATAAGAGAACGACATTAATGCAAGTTGGACCTATTAGGTGAGTGATTTTGGAAGGTTAGGGGGCTTCCATGAAGTCCCGGGTTCAAACCTGGGCTTTAGGAAAAATTTTGGTTTTAGGTGAATAAAACCCTGGATGTGAGTAAGTAGGCTTTAAGAATAAAATGTGGAAAAAAATGACACAAGGAAGCATGTGGCCTAGTGGTTGTGGCGTCATTAAAGGTGTAAGGGAGCTTGGGTTCAAGTCTTGGCCCTTGCAAAATTTTTAAAATTTGCTCTTAAAAGAATCTGGACACTGGCACATAGGCTTTATATATATTTGCGCATGTTTTAAGTCACAAATGAGCTTGTGTCCTAGTGGTGGTGGTGTGACATGGCTATCGAGAGGACTTTGGTTTGAATCCCTTTGCACACAAAGGTTGATTATTTTTACTAAGTTGGGACGGCAGGTGGTTGTGATGGAATTAAACTCTGCTGAAGGTGAAATCCAACATCGGGAAGCTAGCATAAGAGTAGGCGAGAAGCTGGCTTTAAATAGAGCTATCTATGAGGAGAGTAAGGATACCTTGGTTGGTGTTTGGGCATAGGAGTGTTCGGAGCACGGATTAGCTTCAGATTCCTATCAGGTGTGTATTTTGCACTACTCTAGCTGTAGAGCGGCAAATGCCGAAATGCAGTCACACGGCGATGGTAGCCACACGAGCGTGCGAGCGCACGTGTGGGAGCTTTAACGTGATAGTTGAGGCCATCATGAGTGTTCTCATGGGTTTAGGCTGCTTTGGGCCAAGTGGGCCCAATGGGCCCGTGGGCCCATATGAATAAATTGTATGATTCTGTAGTAGATATTGGACTGGTCTATGTGAATCTCAAATCTGTGACAAGATTTGGGCTAAATGGGCCACATGAGCGTGTGAGTCCATTCTCATTCGCATCGTTATCTCTGTTTAGAATACCTTGGTTTACAAAATTACTGAAATACTCTCGACTTGTAAAATTACCGAAGTAGGTTTGTAAAATTACCGAAGTACCCTCAGTTTGCAAAATTACTAAAATACCCTCGGTTTGAAAAATTACTGAAATACCTTCGGTTTGCAAAATTACTGAAATACCCTCGATTTGCAAAATTACTGAAATACCCTCGGTTTGCAAAATTACTGAAGTACCCTCAGTTTGCAAAATTACTGAAATACCCTCGGTTTGCAAAATTACCGAAATACCCCTGATTTACGAAATTACCGAAATACCCCCGGTTTGTAAAATTAACGAAATACCCCCGGTTTGCGGAATTATGAAAATACCCCTGTAGGGTAGAATTACCGAAATACCCCTGTAGGGTAAAATTATCGAAATACCTCTATAGGGTAGAATTACCGAAATACCCCTGAAGGATAGGATTACCGAAATACCCTTATAGGGTAAAATGACTATTTTGCCCTTGTAGGTAAATGACGTATTTAGACTGTGAATTTGACTAATTTGACTATGATTGTATAACTATGAATGTAACTGACTTGACTGTGGGCGTGTGACTGATATGTTGTTAATATATGCTTAGATGACTGTTACTGAGCATGGCCATTTTGCATACACGTGTAATGATTGAGCATGAAATACACGACATATTGCATGGGGTTGGGACATTGATACAGAGGAAGTTCTGATAGGGTCGCACGGGTCGCATGACGACTGTGGATCCAGTATTGATCTGTTAAGGTCGCACGTGTTGCATAAGACGACTGTGGGCCGACTGACGGCTTAAAGCCGCATAATCTGATAATGGCTCTGTGCCAACCTAAATATGGCTCTGTGCCATCTTGATTATGGCTTTGTGCCAAATGTATTTACCCGTGGCTATGTGCCTAACATATGAATCGATGACTCTGTGTCGATCATATTTACCCAAGGCTGTGTGCCGATTATATTACCGTCGCTGATGGCTATGTGCCAAACTCATTACAGTTACCGATAGCTTTGTGCCATCCTGATTATGGCTCTGTGCCATTCTGATTATGGTTTAAAACCATTCTATTTATGGCTTTTAGCCGTTCTGTTAACCGGCAGCGATGCTGCGATATTTATGGCTTTTAGCCATTTTGTTGACTGGCAGTGTTGCTGCGATATTTATGGCTTTTAGCCGTTCTGTTCACGGCACCGAGTCGTTCTGTTGACTTAGTGCCGCAACTGGTGCTAAGCTTGGTGTGTTGGCTGGGTGGGTCGATTTTATCCCCACATGGTGTGTTGGTTGGTACGGGTGGTGTATTGGTTGGACCGAGGTGGGATGCATCCTCATACTGTTGCATATCTATTTTTGAGATCTGTCACTGTACAGGGCTTAGGCCACTTGTTCTGTTATTGGTTTGGGTTAGGCCCAATTGATTCAGTTATGGGTTGTGACCCAAATGATATTGCAGTGGGCTTTGGTCCACGTATGCTCTGATCTGTACTGTACTGTTACTGTTAAAGTGCTTTAGCCCAGACTGTTTTAGTTTTTGTTTCTGTATACTAACGGTTACTCTAGTAAGGGGATTACACACTGATTTTTTGTAAACTCACCTCGTTTTTAACTGTGCAGGTAATCCTCAGCCTTAGACGGATCGGAGCCGTGAGGGACTCGGAGAAGGCCACACACTACTCATGTTTTCCGTTTCGATTATTTACATTCAAGTATTTTGATTCGGGTTGTAATAAGGCCTCTTAATTTAACTTGGGGTTTTTATTTACTTTGAGTTATATCCGTTAGAAGTAAATAATAGTTTTCCAAAATGTTAACTATTTTTAAAACAACACTACGTTTCCGCAACGTTTTTAAAATGCTTCTGCAACTTATTTTTTTTTAAACATCACATTTTCGTAAATGGTTTATTTTAAATATGCTTCTGCAACAGATAAGGTTTTAAAAGTAATTACGTTTTCAAGTGGATAACAATTGCTTAAGTGTTTTAAGTTTTAACAGAAAGGCTTTAACTCTCAATCAAGTTTTAACAACAAGAAATATGGTTTTGAAAAACACTTCAATGTGACACGCCAGATTCAGGCCTAACTTCTAGGCCGGGTTTGGGATGTTACATTTACAAACTGAGGGTATTTCAGTAATCCCCAGCGTTAGGAGGATCGGTGCTGCTAGGGACTCGGAGATGGCCACAGAACTACTTCAATTTTCTCATTAAGATATTCATAAGTACCTTATTTTGATTTGGGTTGTAATAAAGCCTCTTTAGGTTTCTTGATTTTAATTTTGGGTTTTTAATTACTTGGTTTATATCTGTTAGAAGTCAGTCAAGGTTTTCCAAAATGTTAACTGTTTTAAAACAACACTACGTTTTCGCTACATTTTAAAAATGGTTCCGCAACTTAATCTTTTTCGTAAATCGATTATTCTCAAAATTTAGCTTCCGCGACTAAAAAGATATTTTGGAAATAAAATTAATAATTTTTCAATGTACCACGTTTTGAAAATAAACTAATGTAACTGGAATTTTACTTGAGCTTTTAAACAAGAAGGGTTTTCAATGGAAACATGGTTTTCGAAAAACACTTCAATGTGACACGCCAGATTCGGGCCTAACTTCTTGGCCGGGTTTGGGGTGTTATATTTAGTGGTATCAGAGCCTAGTTGCAAAACTCGACTGTGGATTGGGTCTTTAAAATTGAATTTCCAAAAGAATTGTTTCAAAAAGGTTTGAAAAGAGTTGAAGTTTTTGAAATGTTGTATTGACTGTTTTTCTGGAAGTATGGTTCACTAAGTCTCCGGCGCCGAATCCGTAAGTTTTCTGTTAGACAGTATTTAAAATTAGATTTTGTATTGATTCAGTGGATGTTCTTGAAATCAGATTGTTTTTTTAGCTAGCAGTTCGCTAACTTCGGGTAGCGATAACCCGGAGCTTGGTACGGAGGCACTGACCCGGTTGGTAAGGGAAGTGTTGGAAGAAGTGTTTGAGGCAGGAGTTAAGGCGTATGGTGAAACACCTCAGGCTAGGTGCTCAGAGTGCAGCAGGAAGAGGGATCACAGTCCTCTGAAGTAGGAGCCTCGTTCTGTGAAACGCGTTAAGACGCGTCTGAAATTTTCGGCTTACGAGCATTGCAAAAGGCGCCATTCGGGTGAATGCTTGAGGAAGTCAGGAGCGTGTCTAAGATGCGGGTCTAAGGAGCATCAGGTTCGGGATTGCACAGTCCCTTTTAAGTCAGGTGTGTTTTGTTTGGATGTGATGTTTGAATATAGAAATTGTATGCATGTGTGATAAATATCTGTTTGCTTCTGTGGTTAGATGTTTGGTTGTGTGTAAGAGGTTTCAATATTAAGTTAAAAGCGTATTAGTGTTATTAGTATTAGAGTGCGCAGCAAAAGCGTAGTGGTGTAACCTGTGTTGTGCGGCTATTAGATAGTTGGAAATTTCGAGGACGAAATTTCTTTAAGGGGGTAGAATTGTAACACCCTGAATTTGAGCCTAGTAGAATTGGGCCTATTGGGCCTAGTAGAATTAGGCCTATTGGGCCTTGGGCATGGGAGCGTTTAAATTTTTTTGGGAACAAGAGAACGACACTAATGCAAGTTGGACCTATTAGGTGAGTGATTTTGGAAGGTTAGGGGGCTTCCATGAAGTCTTGGGTTCAAACCTGGGCTTTAGGAAAAATTTTTGTTTAGGTCAATAAAACCATGGATGTAAGTAAGTAGGCTTTAAGAATATTGTTGGGGAAAACATGACACAAGGAGCTAGTTGGTAAGGTGGCTAGCGGCGTGGATTAAGTTACAGGGGAGCCTAAGTTCGAAACCCCTTACATGCGAAATGTGACTATTTTGCTAATTTAGGACGATTTTGGAGGATTGATGGAGGGATCCCACATCGGGAAGCTAGCATGAGAGTAGGCGAGAAGCTGGCTTTAAATAGAGCGATCTATGGGGAGAGTAAGCATACCTTGGTTGGCGTTTGGGCATAGGAGTGTTCGGAGCGCAGATTAACTCCAGATCCCTATCAGGTGTGTATTTCGCACTACTCTAGCTGTAGAGCGGCAAATGCCGAAATGCCGGTCACACGGCGATGGTAGCCACACGAGCGTGCGAGCGCACGTGTGGGAGCTTCGACGCAATAGTTGAGGCCATCATTAGTGTTCTTGTGGGTTTAGACTGTTTGGGCCACGATGGGTCGAAAGGGGCCATGTGGGGCAAATGGGCTCGTGGGCCCAATCGGATAAGTTGTATGATTGTGTAGTAAATATTGGACTGGACTATGTGAATCTCATATCTGTGGCTAGATTTGGGCTAAATGGGCCACACGAGCGTGTGGGCCCATTTGGGCCGAGAATGGGCCCTAGCCCATTCGCATTGTTATCTCTGTTTAGAGTACCTGGGTTTACAAAATTACTGTAATACCCTCGGTTTGCAAAATTACTGAAATACCCTCGATTTGTAAAATTACCGAAATACCCCCGATTTGCAAAATTACTAAAATACCCTCGATTTGCAAAATTACTAAAATACCCTCGATTTGTAAAATTACCGAAATACCCCCGTTTTGCAAAATTATTGAAATACCCTCGGTTTGTAAAATTATTGAAATACCCTCGGTTTGCAAAATTACTAAAATACCCTCGATTTGCAAAATTACTGAAATACCCTCAGTTTGTAAAATTACTAAAATACCCTCGGTTTGCAAAATTACTAAAATACCCCCGGTTTGCAAAATTATCGAAATACCCCCAATTTGCAAAATTACCGAAATACCCCCAATTTGCAAAATTACTGATATACCCTCAGTTTGCAAAATTACTAGAATACCCCTGGTTTGCAAAATTATCGAAATACCCCCGATTTACAAAATTACTGAAATACACTCGATTTGCAAAATTACTAAAATACCCTCGATTTTAAAAATTACTAAAATACCCTCAGTTTACAAAACTACTGAAATACCCTCGACTTGTAAAATTACCGAAGTACCCCCAGTTTACAAAATTATCGAAATACCCTCGGTTTGTAAAATTACTGAAATACCATCGATTTGCGAAATTACCAAAGTACCCCTAATTTGCAAAATTACCGAAATACCCTCAGTTTGGAAAATTACCGAAATACCCCCGATTTGTAAAATTACCAAAATACCCTCAGTTTGCAAAATTACCAAAGTACCCCTGAATTGGAAGATTATCAAAATACCCCCAGTTTGTAAAATTACCAAAGTACCCCTGATTTGCAAAATTACCAGAACACCCTCGATTTGTAAAATTACCAAAATACCCTTGATTCATGAAATTATTGAAATACCCTCAATTTGTGAAATTATCAAAATACCCTTGATTTGTAAAATTATCGAAATACCCCTGATTTGTGAAATACCCCTGTAGGGTAGAATTACCGAATTACCCCTGTAGGGTAGAATTTCGAAATACCCCTGAAGGGTAGGATTACCCAAATGCCCTTATAGGCTAAAATGACTATTTTGCCCTTATAGGGTAAAATGACTATTTTGCCCTTGTGGGTAAATGACTAACTTAGACTATGAATTGACTGATTTGACTGTGATTGTATGACTGTGTTTTAACTGACTTGACTGTGGTCGTTTGACTGATGTGCTTTTAATATGTGTGTAAATGATTGTTATTGGGCATGGCCATTTTGCATACACGTGTAATGATTGAGCATTACATACACGACATATTGCATGGGGTTGGGACATTGATAAGGAGGAAGTTCTGATAGGGTCGCATGGGTCGCATGACGACTGTGGATCCAGTATTGATCTGTTAAGGTCGCACGGGTCGCATGAGACGACTGTGGACATACGGACGGCTTAAAGCCGCATAATCTGATTATGGCTCTATGCCAACCTAAATATGGCTCTGTGCCATCTTGATTATGGCTTTGTGCCAATCGTATTTACTCGTGGCTATGTGCCTAACATATATATCGACGACTCTGTGTCGATCATATTTACCGAAGGCTGTGTGCCGATTATATTACCGTCGCTGATGGCTAAGTGCCAAACATAATACAGTTACTGATGGCTTTGTGCCAATTATAATACCGCTACTGAAGGCTTAGAGCCGTATATGTAACGCCCCCAAACCCGGCCCACGAGCCTTGACCAGATCTGGTACGTCACTGAGTAAAATGTTCAAAAATATTTGACTTACGGTTGAAAACATAAAAATTTGTTGTCGGTTGTAAAACATTGTATATTTAAAATTCTAAGTAAAATCATGTTGTTACAAATTCCCAGATTTAAAACTTTAATATAGGCTTTAATAATATGAATCGATTCCTAAAATCATTTCCGGTTTCCGAATAAAAGTAATATAACTTCAAAATCATAAATAACGTGTCCAAATACTTTAAGTGGCCCTTATTACAT
Source organism: Gossypium sturtianum (assembly GCA_025698515.1). Taxonomy (NCBI): domain Eukaryota; kingdom Viridiplantae; phylum Streptophyta; class Magnoliopsida; order Malvales; family Malvaceae; genus Gossypium; species Gossypium sturtianum. Next base: position 134,170,912 of record CM046945.1, read on the forward strand.
CAAATAATTATTCAAAAATACTTAATATTAATTTGCATAAAATTAATAAAACATCTTCTGCATGAAATATAGCTTCTGCATGGCCACCTTTGTATCCACTCCAACCCGGTCTAAGAATCATGTATCACCTGCGATGTTGATAATTATTTGGGTGACTCACACAGACTCAGTGTGCAATTAGTCCACTGAATTCCTCCCACATATCAAACCACATATCAACCCACATAACAGATAACAAGGCAACTTATTCACATAACATCACAATTCGGGCTTGGCCCATATCCATACCACATATCGGATCATAATGTAATTAACCACATGATTCCACATATTGGGCTTGGCCCATTCCCACACTGATCCACATTCACATATTGGGCTTGGCCCATAACCACATCAATAACCACAATGCCACACATAATCATGCAAAGTGCACCCAACCCAACCAAGGGTCCATCCTCTACACACCCCGTATCCAAACACACACACACCGTGGATTTCTAAATCACCCTCCAACCGTTACACACCAATTTGGCAATTAATGCCATCCACGATGTAGCTCGTAGCTAGCATCAAACCACGATGAGGCACATAGCTACTCATCAAACCACGATATGGCACACAGCCGATATCAACCACGATGAGGCACAGAGCCACTCATCAATCCACATGAACTTAATCACAAGTAATCCACAACGCGACCTCAGTCAGCGCCAATCCTCGATGTAGCTCATGGCTAACATCAAACCACGTACTTGAAGTACACCCTGTCCTTCTTTCACATTCATATCCCATCCCATGCACATGCAACATATAATAACTTCATGATGAGTAATGCATGTACATGTTGACGCATTCAACCATATTTTCATGAACATATTCACATATACACATTGATAACCACTTTTCACCAAATTAGTACTGACCTGATCATCGATATACCCCGTAAGGGTATCCGTTTCATAATTACCACTACACTTGTTAGCATACGCAAAACTCATACAAGTATAACATATAAACCGAGAAAACAGTAGGCTAACCACACACCTGATAACTTGAAGCACTACGCTCTCGATCCTGATGTTATCACTAAGCGAAACTACCGCTATCTGCCTATAGTCCTGCCCTGCTGCTGGCCCACACCCGGGTGGCCAATCCCGAATGGCAGAAATAGATCTCCTCTTAAACTTAGGGATAGGGACTATCCCTTTACCTTCTTAACAGATGTTCGCCTTCATCAACAATACTTAAATCAAAATCTTTTAATACAAGATCTTAAACGAATAGAAACTAAATCTTAACCCTCTTACCAAAACGAATCGAGACCCGAGTCTCCTCCTTTGACCCTATCGATTTGCCCCTAAATCATCAAAGTTAGAATCGGCTAACCTTAATACCAAATATGGCCTATGGGCGAATACCATGAACCACTTACCCCGCTATCAAAATCTGAATTACCACTTAACTATGAAGTCACAAATCCCTCGCTAACCAATCTATTAAAATCGGCTTTAAGCAATAATTCATGAGAAAATAACCCTTGGCCGTATAGCACATATCACTTACCTTGAGTAGTCAAATCCTGCAAGACTCCTTTAATGCTCCCTTCCTTCGGCTACAAATAAAAGTACACAACACTATGGCCTTAAAGGACATTCGGCCAACCTTAGACCAAAGGCCTAACTATTTCTTTCGGAATACTTATGAAGATGAGACAAAACTGATTGCCTAAAGAAGGAAATACTTACCGCTATACAAGCATCCACAGAGAATCGGCTTCTAGATCCCAAAGAGAAGGATTTCGACACTCTAATGGTGAAGAAAGAAAACATAAAAGTGGAGGGAGTTTAATGCTTAGAGAATTCAGCCACAAATAAACTAAATCAAGGTTTCAACTTCAAGGCTTTGAACAAAGAAAAGAGAATAAGGTCCCCTTTAAGGTTCGGCTATGGCTTCAAGTGATGATAAAATATTCGGCTAACACCAAAATAAAAGAAGAAGCTTGGGAAAGAGGTATAGATTCGGCCAAGAATAAATAGAGAAAGAAGAAGAGAAGAGTTTGAAGAATTTTGGCAATGGTGACAAGGGAGAATTCGACTTCAAATGAAAAAGAAGAAAAGAGAGCACTCCTATGACTAACAAATTTCGGCAAGAAGGATGGACACTCTCACAACTAAAATTTGGCACTTATCCCCTCTACATGGCCGAATTTGCCATCCAAAAGAACCCCACATTCGGCCACTACCTCCTTCCTTATCATATCCTAAAATTTCCTCCTATATTCTCTCCCTGTTACTCTTTCAAAATAATTTGAACAAGTCCAACCTTTATCTCCCCTTCCTATCCGAAATTTAAAAATAAAATCAAGTCTTAATCCTCATCTTTTCAGAGTCCCATGCCGTCCAATACTCCTCCCTCTCTTGACGCAAAAATAAAGGCTCCCACTGCTTCCCACGTTGCTTGAACCAAGGCCCTTGCCCACTTTATATGGCGTCACTTACCAAGGCCCTAAGTGGCGCCTTCAAGCCACTTTACCAAGCCCAATCTCATGTGCAAAAGTTCTTACAAATTTTCTTAAGACCTCCTTAGCCTAGCTCCCATTTTAAACTTAAAATCTAATAATTTTCCAAAGCATTCTCTTTCATCCTAGAGTTTTAGGAACCCCTAAAACACATCCAAACATACACCAAGCCCACTAACACCTGCACTATGCACTAAATGCATAACCCCTAAATCCTAGATGTTACAGTTCTACCCTCCTTAAAAATAATTTCGTCCTTGAAATTACTTGCTACCCAACTAACAGTCGTGCAATCCACTACGCTCTTGCTTTGCGCACTCTCGATCTTAATAAAACTATCATACCTTCTAGGCACAGTCTCTAAGTTCACATCCAAGGTTTCAGGCACTTCACTAGCAACACAAGAATGAGCTAACTCTAAAACAAGCAAAGCAATTAAGGGTATTCCAAAAACAAGGAACGTGCAGATATTACATCCGGCACATCTTCCTCCTCGCAACGATCGATCGCTAAACCAACCTTGGTTGTCTCGCCTCTGAACCTTCAACACCTTTGCTTGGTGTTCCACGACCTCGGCCAGAACCATTTCCTCCATGGCTTGAACCACGACCCCTCGTCGCCTTAGGAAAATTCCTAACCAAGTGAGCCTTAGACCCACACCGGAAACATTCCTTACTATTTCCCCAACACTCTCCAAAGATGAGCTCTTCCACATTGAGCACATGGACGACTCCGATTCCCACCAACCGAGTGCAGTGCACGTCTGCAAATTCTCAATCCTTGGTCTTTTCTAAAAATCTCTAGATGACATTGACGGTCTAAAACTCCTCTTATTCCAATTCCTATCCTTTTCTTGATTCTGTCTCTCTCACCCTCTTAACTTCTTCACTATTCGAGCTTTCTCCACTAGAATAGCAAAGTCCCTTTCTCTCTCATGAGCAATCAACACCCGCAGCTCGTCTCGCAATCCGTCTTCGAATCGAACACACCTTTCGTAATCAGTAGCTACGATGCCCTTGGCGTACTGACTTAACCGCACAAATTCCGCTTCGTACTCTGCTACCGACTTACTTCCTTGAACCAAGTTTAGAAACGCTTTCCTCTGCGAGTCTAGGTAACTAGCTCCAACATACTTCCCTTCAAACTTAAGCTTAAAATACTCCCAATCCAATCGATCTATCGGGACACCTTGCCTGACGGTGAGCCACCAACGATAAGCCTCGTCTCGGAGCAACGAGACAAAGACCTTCGGCTTTTCCTCGTGATGCAGGTCCAAATCGCCCATAATTCTTTCGACTGCCTCTAACCAATACTCTGCTACATTTGGAGCCACCCCAGACACTCCTCTAAAAACCTCAGCTCCGTTCGACCTAAGTCTTTCCGATACTGATTTTCGAGCTCCATTTCCCATACCAGCTCTTGCCACTGTTCTAGCATTCGCAAATATAGCTCGCGATCTTTGCGTCATCCCCTCCTGTCTGACCTTGATCCTCCACGCCCACTCCGGAGACGGTGGCACGTCATTTTCTGACCCATGGCGAGACCCTATTGGTTCCGATACAGTCATTTGACCACGTCCTCTAGAACTCATGTCTAACGTCGCGACTTACTCTGATTAAAAGTTTTATGCATTAGTATTTCGTTCCACCGATTATCCGCGAACAATTTTATGTAAAGAAGATTCAATGAGTAGTTCTTTCGATCAATCAAAGTTTCACTCAAGTTCACTATTCTAACTCGTAGAGTCACATTCACATTCATCAACAATATTCACACACTACTTTGGCATTTCTATCCGCTTCCTACCTGGGTAATCTCACAATTGTCCTATAGGGGTATTTTAGTAACAAATCGGGGTCAACTTGAAAATCAGACAAATCAAAGGCATTCCAAAATTTTCAAAACTCAGAGTTATTTTGAAAATTTTCTCAAAACGAAAGGTATTGCAAAAATTTTAGAATTCGGGTTTATTCGGGTAATTTTGTAAGTCGTGGTAATTCATAGAATTTTCCAAATCGTGGTATCTGGATATTTCTGTAAAGCAAGATTTAGTAAAAATCGAGGGTAGTACAATGAAATTTATAAACCAGGGCATTTTAGTAATTTCTAACCTGTGGTATTTGGGTAATTTTGCAAATCGTAAATATTTCAAAAGGGTTTTCAAATTCTAATTTAATGTTTACAAATCAAAAGGGCAATTTGTGATTTTAAAACTAAGGTTTTTATAAACCAAGATGGCTAGTCCCTTTCGGGTTTTAATTATCGGTTTAGCCAGGTGAACAAGTCCTCGTGGTTAGGGTGAATCGTAGCTACGCACTGGTAGGATTCAAGTAAAGAGGAGGTGAATCACTAGGACCGCTTAAGTACCAAGCTCTTCATCAATCCACTCCTGAACATGCGCACAACCGTTGCCACACCCTAGCTCGGTGACTTACTCACGGTGTTTGTTTAGTGGTTCTTAAGTCTTATGAATCTTGTGTTGGAGTAGACTAGTCCTAGGGTTCAATAGCCCTAATCTACTAATCTACGTTCCCATAGATGCCCATACAGTTCACATATTCGGATCACTTGAGTAGTTAGAGGTACTTACTCGTGGACTCGGGTAGAGATACAGTGCCATGCGTAATAACTTTGAAAAAGTCCATAAAAATCTATATTTTTGAAAAGACCGTCTTTGAAAAATGTTTTTGGGCCCCAAAACCCTCAAAGCCGAGTTTTGAACCTGGCTCTGATACCAAACTGTAACACCCCCAAACCCAGCCCACGAGCCTTGACCGGATCTGGTATGTCACTGAGTAAAACGTTCGAAAAGATTTGACTTACGGTTGAAAACATAAAAATTTGTTGTCGGTTGTAAAACATTTTATATTTAAAATTCTAAGTAAAATCATGTTGTTACAAATTCCCGGATTTAAAACTTTAATATAGGCTTTAATAATATGAATCGATTCCTAAAATCATTTCCAGTTTCTGAATAAAAGTAATATAACTTCAAAATCATAAATAACGTGTCCAAATACTTTAAGTGGCCCTTATTACATCAAATAATTATTCAAAAATACTTAATATTAATTCGCATAAAATAAATAAAACATCTTCTCGCATGAAATATAGCTTCGCATGGCCACCTTTGTATCCACTCCAACCCGGTCCAAGAATCACGTATCACCGCGATGTTGATAATTATTTGGGTCGATCCACACGCACTTCGGTGTGCAATTAGTCCACCGAATTCCTCCCACATATCAAACCACATATCAACCCACATAACGATAACAAGGCAACTTATTCACATAATATCACAATTCGGGCTTGGCCCATATCCATACCACATATCGGATCATAATGTAATTAACCACATGATTCCACATATTGGGCTTGGCCCATTCCCACACTGATCCACATTCACATATTGGGCTTGGCCCATAACCACATCAATAACCACAATGCCACACATAATCATGCAAAGTGCACCCAACCCAACCTAGGGTCCATCCTCTACACACCCCCGTATCCAGCCACTACACACCAGGGGATTTCTAAATCACCCTCCAACCGCTACACACCAATTTGGCAATTAATGCCATCCACGATGTAGCTCGTAGCTAGCATCAAACCACGATGAGGCACATAGCTACTCATCAAACCACGATATGGCACACAGCCGATATCAACCACGATGAGGCACAGAGCCACTCATCAATCCACGTGAACTTAATCACAAGTAATCCACAACGCGACCTCAGTCAGCGCCAATCCTCGATGTAGCTCATGGCTAACATCAAACCACGTACTCGAAGTACACCCTGTCCTTCTTTCACATTCATATCCCATCCCATGCACATGCAACATATAATAACGTCATGATGAGTAATGCATGTACATGTTGACGCATTCAACCATATTTTCATGAACATATTCACATATACACATTGATAACCACTTTTCACCAAATTAGTACTGACCTGATCATCGATATACCCCGTAAGGGTATCCGTTTCATAATTACCACTACACTTGTTAGCATACACAAAACTCATACAAGTATAACATATAAACCCAGAAAACAGTAGGCTAACCACACACCTGATAACTTGAAGCACTACGCTCTCGATCCCGATGTTATCACTAAAGCGAAACTACCGCTATCTCGCTATAGTCCCGCCTCTCTTCTTTGGCCCACACCACAGTGGCCAATCCCGAACGGCAAAACAGATCTCCTCTTAAACTTAGGGATAGGGACTATCCCTTTACCTTCTTGACTGATGTTCGCCTCCATCAACAATACTTAAATCAAAACCGATTAATACAAGATCTTAAACGAATAGAAACTAAATCTTAACCCTCTTACCAAAACAAATCGAGACCCGAGTCTCCTCCTTTGACCCTGTCGATTTGCCCCTAAATCATCAAAGTTAGAATCGGCTAACCTTAATATCAAATATGGCCTATGGCCGAATACCATGAACCACTTACCCTACTTACCGAAATCCTGAATTACCACTTAACTATGAAGCTGTCGAAATCCCTGCTAACCAACTGTTAAAATCGGCTTTAAGCAATAATTCATGAGAAAATAACCCTTGGCCGTATAGCACATATCACTTACCTTGAGTAGTCGAATCCTGCAAGACTCCTTTAATGCTCCCTTCCTTCAGCTACACACAAAAGTACACATCACTATAGCCTTAAAGGACATTCGGCCAACCTTAGACAAAAGGCCTAACTATTGCTTTCGGCATACTTATGAAGATGAGACAAAACTGATTGCCTAAAGAAGGAAATACTTACCGCTATACAAGCATCCACAGAGAATCGGCTTCTAGATCCCAAAGAGAAGGATTTCGACACTCTAATGGTGAAGAAAGAAAACACAAAAGTGGAGGGAGTTTAATGCATAGAGAATTCGGCCACAAATAAACTAAATCAAGGTTTCGGCTTCAAGGCTTTAAACAAAGAAAAGAGAATAAGGTCCCCTTTAAGGTTCGGCTATGGCTTCAAGTGATGATTAAATATTCGGCTAACACCAAAATAAAAGAAGAAGCTTGGGAAAGAGGTATAGATTCGGCCAAGAACAAATAGAGAAAGAAGAAGAGAAGAGTTTGAAGAATTTTGGCAATGGTGACAAGGGAGAATTCGGCTTCAAATGAAAAAGAAGAAAAGAGAGCACTCCTATGACTAAAAAATTTAGGCAAGAAGGATGGACACTCTCACAACTAAAATTCGACACTTATCCCCTCTACATGGCCGAATTTACCATCCAAAAGAACCCCACATTCGGCCACTACCTCCTTCCTTATCATATCCCAAAATTTCCTCCTATATTCTCTCCCTGTTACTCTTTCAAAATAATTTGAACAAGTCCAACCTTTATCTCCCCTTCCTATCCGAAATTTAAAAAGAAAATCAAGTCTTAATCCTCATCTTTTCAGAGTCCCATGCCGTCCAATACTCCTCCATCTCTTGACGCAAAAATAAAGGCTCCCACTGCTTCCCACATTGCTCGAACCAAGGCCCTTGCCCGCTGCATATGGTGTCACTTACCAAGGCCCTAAGTGGCGCCTTCAAGCCACTTTACCAAGCCCAATCTCATGTCCAAAAGTTCTTACAAATTTTCTTAAGACCTCCTTAGCCTAGCTCCCATTTTAAACTTAAAATCTAATAATTTTCCAAAGCATTCTCATTCATCCTAGAGTTTTAGGATCCCCTAAAACACATCCAAACTTACACCAAGCCCACTAACACCTACACTATGCACTAAATGCATAACCCCTAAATCCTGGATGTTACAGTATATGTATACTAACAGCTTTGCTGTGATTTTGATTAGGGCCGCAACCGGTTCTAACATTGGTGTGCTGGCTGGGTGGGTCGATTTTATCCCCATGTAAGTGTAGGGTTGGTACGGGTGGTGTGTTGGCTGGATCGGGGTAGGATGCATCCTCATACTGTTGTATACTTGTTTATGAGATCTGTCACTTTACTGGGCTTAGGCCCACTTGTTCTGTTATTGGTTTGGGCTAGGCCCAATTGATTTTGTATGGGCTGTGACCCAAATGATATGGTAGTGGGCTATGGCCCATGTATGCTTTGATCTGTACTATACTACAACTGTTAAAAGGGCTTTGGCCCAGACTGTTTCGGGTTCTGTTTCTATATACTGACTGTTACTCTAGTAAAGGGATTACACACTGAGTTCTTGTAACTCACCCTATTTTTAACTGTGCAGGTAATCCCCAGTGCTAGGAGGATCAGTGCTGCGAGGGACTCGGAGATGGCCACACAACTACTTCTGTTTTCTCATTAAGATATTCATAAGTACCTTATTTTGATTTGGGTTGTAATAAAGCCTCTTTAAGTTTCTTGATTTTAATTTTGGGTTTTTAATTACTTGGTTTATATCTGTTAGAAGCAGTCATGGTTTTCCAAAATGTTAGCTGTTTTAAAACAACACTACGTTTTCACTACATTTTTAAAATGGTTCCGTAACTTAATCTTTTTCGTAAATCGATTATTCTCAAAATTTAGCTTCCGCAACTAAAAAGGTATTTTGGAAAAAAAATTAATAATTTTTCAATGTACCACGATTTGAAAATAAACTAACGTAACTGGAATTTTACTTGAGCTTTTAAACAAGAAGGGTTTTCAATGGAAACATAGTTTTCAAAAAACACTTCAATGTGACACACCAGATTCGGGCCTAACTTCTAGGCCGGGTTTGGGGTGTTACAGGACCAAAATCGAGGAAAGAACAAGGTGGTGGACTAAATCGAACAACTATACATATTTTGGTACCGAGGAATGTTTGTGTGTAATAATTCAACGTCATGTTATTATGTTTTAAAATGTTTGCTATTGCATGAAGATGTATATTATTTTATGAAATTGATTAATGATGCTTCTATGAGAATACGATGAAGACCTATGATGTTGAAGTCTCGGTTGAACCTTAGGAATAGCAAGGATACCATTGTCACGACATGAGAGAAAGAAAGGTCCCGTATAAGACCATGTTTGGGACATGGCATCGGCACCAAAAGGAAGGTCCCGTATAAGACCATGTCTGGGACATGGTATTGACATCGATATGATATCTCGTGTAAGACCATATACCATTGGCATCAAGATGTGATCCCATGTAAGACCATATCTGGGATATGGCATTGGCATCGTGTTACATGTATGACAAGTTTGAGTATCCTTCGATATTCCACGTGGTTCAACAGGATAAAGAGCTAAGTCTATACTCAAGATGATAAGAGTGCTAAAGTCATATGATGAGTGTTACAGGTGCATATGAGTAACTTATGAGAATTGAGTTCGATAAGTGATATGCAATTGGTAAGAGTAAGCATGAGTAAGTTATGTCAAAGTGCTTAAGAACTCGTGTTATTATTTTATGAGAGGAATGGATGTTATCACGAGATTTTATATTTCTATTTATTGCATGTAAACTTACTAAGCTTTATGCTTACCTCTTCTCTTTTCTATTTCCTTGTAGTATCACCAAGTTAGCTCAGGGATCGTAAGACGTTGGAGCTCGGTTCACACTATCAAGCTATTCTTTTGGTATAGTAAAGTTTGACTATTTTGAGTATGGCATGTATAGGAACTTGGTTATTTTGTTAAATTTCATATTGGTTAGCCAAGATGTTGGCTATTAATGTTACTCATTTTATTTTGTAAATGGTCATCGGAATTGGCCAATATTAGTTAAGTTATATGTATTCAATGATGATGAAATTCATGAAGTGCAAGTTGATGCAATCGAATGAGTAGATGTATGAAGGATTAGTGAATGTTAATGGTGCATTATTGCTATGCTATGTGTTGAATGAATTGGTATAAGTGTGATTGCGTTTCAGGGTGGCAAATGGCTTGGTAAATAGCCTAGCATTTGTCCATACGGGTAGGCACACGGGCGTGTGTCTAGGCCGTGTGTGACGAACGGTCTGCCACACGGGTGTGTAGCCTGGCCGTGTGTCCCTTGCACCTAATTTGCAAAAAATTCAATTCGTCACACGTGTCAGCACACGAGCGTGTGGCATGGCCGTGTGCCCCTAAGGATTTGCTGACGTCATAAATAGAATACCCCTTATTTTAGACACGGCCTGAAGCACGGGCGTGTGATATGCCCACACGGGCGTGTCACTTCTCTCACACGGGCGTGTGGCCCTTTTTTGAGTCAAAATTTTCTAGGTGTTCGTAAGTCTCCGGTTCATTCCCGAACCAATCTAGAGGTATGTTTCAGGTCTAGTAGACCTATAATAGAAGCATTATAAGTTTGAATTAAGGATTCTAAAGTATGAACAGAAATCTATGGCCCGGTATTGTATGATTAAGTATGATAAGTTCAATAATGACTCGTACCCGATTTCGGTGTTGGATACGATTAAGGGGTGTTACATTTAGTGGTATCAGAACTACAGTTTAGTCGATTCTCAAACTAACGTAGCGTAAGCACGAGTCTAGCTATACATGACATATGTATGAGTAATTTCATAATGATAGTGTGACGACTCTTGACAATTTGAATTATGTTTTCATATAGTAAATGGATCCCGACAGAGCAATGGCGGACGATGTAGAGAGTAACGCGCCGACCCCCGCCCAAGGGACGGTGCTAAATGAAAATGAGAATAGACCAACGACTGTGAGTCAGAGAGGAGGAGAATAGGCTAGAGAAGCCTTTCTCCACATGATGAATACATGGTATACTGAGTTCATTTGAAAGAACCCGAATGTGCAACCCCCTCCTCCCCCACCTATTCCTCAGCCTACCCCTATAGCTCCCTAAGTTGTAGAAGTGGTAAGAAGGGAAAAGCCCCATGTTGATAGAATCCGGAAACAAAGAGCTGAGGAGTTTCGAGTTAATAAAGATGATGATCCAAAAAGAGCAGAGTTCTGGCTTGAAAATACCATCAGGGTATTTGATGAACTATCATGCACACCTGAAGAGTGTATGAAGTGTGTCGTGTCTCTTCTAAGAGATTCAGCTTACCAGTGGTGGAATACCCTTGTGTCGATTGTACCAAGGGAGAAAATTAATATGGAATTTTTCCAAGAAGAGTTCCGAAAGAAGTACATTAGCCAAAGGTTCATCGACCAGAAAAGAAAGGAATTCCTTGAGTTAAATCAAGGCAGAATGACGGTGACTGAATATGAACGTAAGTTCGTAAGGCTTAGTAAATATGCCCGGGAGTGCGTATCCACCGAGGCCATCATGTGCAAAAGGTTTGAGGACAGATTAAATAAGGATATCCAACTATATGTTGGTATTCTAGAACTGAAGGAATTTGTCGTGCTAGTAGATAGAGCTTGCAAGGCCGAGGAGTTGGCTAAAAGAGAAAAGGAAGGCTGAAATTGAGTCTCGTGACTCGAGGAAGAGACAATTAGGTATGTCATTTCAATCCTCATATAAGAAATCGAGAGAGTTTACCACCCGATCAGCCACTTCGGCTAGGTTTTCAAATAGAAGTAAGGGTAAATAATACTCGGGGTCTAAAGCTCAGACCACTTCGGTTGCTAGTGTTGGTAACGCTCGACCAAGTAGACCGGAATGTCCACAGTGTGGCAGATGTCATCCCGGTGAATGTCGAGCACACGAGAGAGTTTGTTTCAAGTGTGGATCCCAAAGATCATTTTATTAGAGAATACCCCGAGATGGGTGAGAAAGAGAAATCTCAGAGTGCAAGATCAGGAAGTACTGCCAGGGGAAAGTCACAGAGAAATTCGGGAAGCAGAATGAGTAGTAAGAGCACACCTAGAGAGCAGACTGTAAGATCTGAGGGTAGCGCCTACGAGGACTTATGCTATTCGCGCTCGCGAAGAGGCGTCATCCCCTGATGTGATCACGGGTACATTTCCTCTCTATGATACTCATGTTGTTGCTTTAATTGACCCGGGATCTACCCACTCATGTGTTTGCTTGAAATTAGTATCTAGTATGAACATGCCTGTAGAGTCTACCGAATTTATGATAAAAGTGTAAAATCCCCTAGGCAAATGCGTGTTAGTTGACAAGGTATGCAAAGATTGCCCTTTGATGATTAGAGGTCATTATTTTTCGGCAAATCTCATGCTATTTCCATTTGATGAATTTGATTTAATTCTTGGTATGGATTGGTTAATTGCTCATGATGTGATAGTAAATTGTGGAAGGAAGTTCATTGAATTAAAATGTGAAAATGGGGATATTCTCCGTGTTGAATCAGATGAACAAGACAAATTGTCTGCAGTGATTTCTTTCATGTCTGCTCAAAAGTACATAAGAAAGGGATATGAAGCTTACCTTGCTTTTGTAATGAATGCTAAAGAGACTGAGTTAAGAATTGAGTCAGTGCCGATAGTATGTGAGTATCCAGATGTATTTCCAGAAGAATTGCCAGGGTTGCCTCCGGTTAGAGAGATTGAATTTGGTATTGAGTTAGTCCCTGGTACTACCCCTATTTCAATTGCTCCGTACAGGATGGCTCCAACCGAGTTGAAAGAATTGAAGGCACAGTTACAAGAGTTGATGGATAAAGGTTTCGTAAGACCAAGCTATTCTCCGTGGGGTGCTCCCGTATTATTTGTGAAAAAGAAAGATGTTTCTATGAGATTATGTATAGATTACCGGCAATTGAATAAGGTGACTGTAAAGAACAAGTACCCATTGCCAAGGATTGATGATTTGTTTGACCAATTGAAGGGAGACACGGTGTTTTCTAAGATAGACTTGAGGTCTGGATATTACCAGTTGAGAGTTAAAGACTTAGATGTGCCAAAAATCGCATTTCGGACGAGGTATGGTCACTATGAATTTTTAGTCATGCCTTTCAGTTTAACAAATGCCCCTGCTGTGTTTATGGATTTAATGAACTGCATCTTTCGGCCATATTTGGATAAATTTGTAGTAGTATTCATTGATGATATACTGATTTACTCTCGTGATGAGAACGAGCATGCTGAGCACTTGAGAATGGTCTTACAAATTTTACGAGATAATCAGTTATATGCCAAGTTTAGTAAAAGTGAATTTTGGCTTAAAGAAGTTAGATTTTTGGGGCACATTGTTTCGGGAGGCGGTATTCAAGTTGACCCAAGTAAGGTTTCAGCAATTGTTGAATTGAAACCGCCAAGGAATGTAACTGGGGTTAGGAGTTTTCTGGGCCTAGCTGGCTATTACAGACAGTTTGTCAAGGGATTTTCCATGATAGCTACTCCGATGACGAGGCTATTACAAAAAGATGTAAAGTTTGAATGGACAGAAAAGTGCCAACAGAGATTTGAGAAATTGAAGGCATCGCTGACTGAGGCTCTAGTTTAAGTACAACCCGAACCAGGAAAAGAATTTGTGGTCTATAGTGATGCATCCTTAAATGGATTGGGTTGTGTACTTATGCAAGAGGGCAAGGTGATAGCTTATGCCTCTAGACAGTTAAAACCGCACAAGAAGAACTACCCGACCATGATTTGGAGTTAGCCGCTATTGTGTTTGCATTGAAGATATGGAGACACCATTTGTATGGTGAGAAATGTCGGATATTTACTGATCATAAGAGCCTAAAGTATTTGATGACTAAAACAGAATTGAATTTAAGACAAAGAAGATGGCTAGAGTTGATAAAGGATTACGAGCTAGTGATTGACTACCATCCGAGAAAGGCGAACGTGGTTGCTGATGCCTTGAGTAGAAAATCCCTATTTGCATTGAGAGCCATGAATACACAGATGGCTTTGTCAGATGATAGTTCTATTCTAGCCGAGTTGAGAGCTAGACCGATGTTTCTCCAAGAGATTTGTGAAGCTCAGAAAGGCGACGGCAATTTACAGGCCAAGAGAGTTCAGTGTGAGTCGGATGCTGAGTCAGACTTTCAGATTAATTTCGAAGGATGTTTGATGTTTCAAGATAGACTCTGTGTACCCAGAGATGATGAGCTTATTCGAAAAATTTTGCACGAAGCACATAGTGGATGTTTATTTGTACATTCAGGCAGCATAAAGATGTATAATGATTTGAAGAAATGGTATTAGTGGCCAAGTATAAAGAAAGATATTTGTGAGTTCATATCGAGATGCTTGACTTGTCAGCAAGTAAAAGTTGAGCACCAAGTACCTTCGGGTCTACTTTAGCCTATTATGGTTCCCGAGTGGAAATGGGACCGTATTACTATGGACTTTGTGACAGGTTTGCCTTTGACATCGAAAAAGAGGGACACCGTATGGGTTGTGGTTGATAGACTTACAAAGTTAGCACATTTTATACCGGATCGCATTGACTATTCACTTGATAAGTTGGCAGATTTGTATGTGTCAGAAATTGTGAGACTTCACGGAGTACCATTATCGATTATTTCGGATAGAGATCCGAGATTCACCTCACGATTTTGGAAAAAGTTACAAGAAGCCTTGGGCACAAAGTTTAATCTTAGTACAGCTTTCCATCCACAAACCGACGGACAGTCGGAGAGGATAATACAGATACTTGAATACATGCTTCGATGTTGTGTTTTAGAATTTCAAGGTAATTAGGAAAAGTACTTACCCTTAGGGGAATTTGCCTACAATAACAGCTTCCAGTCGAGCTTGAAAATGGCGCCTTATGAGGCATTATATGGGCGTAAGTGCCGAACGCCCCTGTATTGGACTAAACTTAGAGAGAATCAGATTCACGGGGTCGATTTAGTCAGAGAAACTGAAGAAAAAATAAGAATGATCCGTGATTGTCTAAAAGTTGCCTCAGATAGACAAAAGTCTTACGCGGATTTGAAATGAAAAGAGATTGAATTTCAAGTTGGTGATAAGGTATTTTTGAAAGTATCACCATGGAAGAGAGTTCTCAGATTTGGCCGGAAAGCCAAGTTGAGTCCGCGCTTTATCGGACTGTATGAGATTACTGAGAGGATAGGACCGATAGCCTATCGGTTGGCATTGCCATCTAATTTGGTAAGCTACAGATCAGACCCTTCACATGTGATTGTACCAACGGAGGTAGAAATTCAACCGGACATGACTTATGGCGAAAAGCAGGTTAAGATTTTGGCACGAGAAGTTAAACAGTTAAGAAATAAAAGTAATGCCCTTGTGAAAGTACTATGGCAAAGACATAGGGTAGAAGAGGCTACATGGGAGCCCGAGGAGGCTATGAGAAACCAATATCCCAACCTTTTTACCGGTAAGATTTTCGGGGACGAAAATCCCTAAGAGCGGGGAGAATTGTAACAACCCGATTTAGGGCCTAGTCAGAATAGTGGTTGCGAGACCATAAATTCGAGGTAGAAATATGTGTTTTATGGGTTTTATGAGGTTTATGACATGTTTGCATGATTGTGTGAAAATTTCATGAAGAAATTTTATAATTTAGTGATTAATTTATTCATGAGGACTAAATTACAAAGATTGAAAAATATGAGATTCTAGAAGATTCAAGTATGAGATAGTAAAAGAAAATTTATTAGGGGTCCTTATTTAGCAATTAGACCATTATATTTCATGATGGACAAAAATGGGCATGGGAAGGAAAAATCTCAAGAAAGGGACTTTAAGGGCAATTTGGTCATTTTGTTAATAAGTTAATTAAAAGGGAAAAAGAAGTCAAAATTGATGTCCATCTTCCTCCCCATTTCCGAAAATTTCAAGCTCTCCATAGCTAGGGTTTCTTAAACTTTCAAGCTTGATTGTAAGTACCTCTTAGCCCCGTTTTTAATATTCTTCATATTTTTGAGATCCTCGTAGCTCGATTTAGCTATTTCTAGCTATATTTTGAGCTAGGGTTCATGATCAAAAATTTACCCATGTATTACATGCATGTATTTTGATGATTAATGGAGGAATATGAAAGTTTAATGTATGATAAACATTTTTTTCTAAGTGATTTGCATGGAAAATTCATAAAAAGGACTAATTTGTAAAAGTTCTGAAATTGGTCATAAAAGTGTGAATTAGTGGAAGTTGTGGGCTGTTGTAGCTATGAAAATGGTTCGCCTAGGCTTAAAATACAAGGAAATTGAATAAAAATCATTTTACGAGATTAGGGGAAAAAGTGTAAATAAGTGAAAGTATAGGGGCAAAATCATAATTTTGCCAAAGTATGAGTCATGAGTTATTTTAGCCAATGTGATCATTAAATAAGCGAAATTGTCATTATAGATCAAGAAACACGAAGTCCGGACCGAAACCGAGGAAAGAACAAGGTGGTGGACTAAATCGAACAACTATACATATTTTGGTACCGAGGTAAGTTTGTGTGTAATAATTCAACGTCATGTTATTATGTTTTAAAATGTTTGCTATTGCATGAAGATGTATATTATTTTATGAAATCGATTAATGATGCTTCAATGATAATACGATAAAGACCTATGATGTTGAAGTCCCGGTTGAACCTTAGGAATAGCAAGGATACCATTGTCACGACATGAGAGAAAGGAAGGTCCCGTATAAGACCATGTCTGGGACATGGCATCGGCACCAAAAGGAAGGTCCCGTATAAGACCATGTCTGGGACATGGCCTCGGCACCAAATAGAGATCTCGTGTAAGACCATGTCTAGGACATGGCATCGACATCGATATGAGATCCCGTGTAAGACCATATCTGGGATATGGCATCGGCATCAAGATGTGATCCCATGTAAGACCATATCTGGGATATGGCATTGGCATCATGTTACATGTTTGACGAGTTTGAGTATCCTTCGATATTCCACGTGGTTCAACAGGATAAAGAGCTAAGTCTATACTCAAGATGATAAGAGTGCTAAAGTCATATGATGAGTGTTACAGGTGCATATGAGTAACTTATGAGAATTGAGTTCGATAAGTGATATGTAGTTGGTAAGAGTAAGCATGAGTAAGTTATGTTAAAGTGCTTAAGAACTCGTATTATTATTTTATGAGAGGAATGGATGTTATGACGAGATTTTATATTGCTATTTATTGCATGCAAACTTACTAAGCTTTATGCTTACCTCTTCTCTTTTCCATTTCCTTGTAGTATCACCAAGCTAGCTCGAGGATCGTTAGACGTCAGAGCTCGGTTCACACTATCAAGCTATTCTTTTGGTAAAGTAAAGTTTGACTGTTTTGAGTATGGCATGTATAGGAACTTGGTTATTTTTTTAAATTTCATATTGGTTAGCCAAGATGTTGGCTATTAATGTTACTCATTTTATTTTGTAAATGGTCATCAGAATTGGCCAATATTAGTTAAATTATATCTATTCAATGATGATGAAATTCATGAAGTGCAAGTTGATGCAATCGAATGAGTAGATGTATGAAGGATTAGTGAATGTTAATGGTGCATTATTGCTATGATATGTGTTGAATGAATTGGTATAAGTCTGATTGCGTTTCAGGATGGCAAATGATTTGGTAGATAGCCTAGCGTTTGTCCACACGGGTAGACACACGGGCGTGTGTCTAGGCACTGGTGTGTAGCCTGGCCGTGTGTCCCCTGCACCTAATTTGCAAAAAAAATTTAGTTCGTTACACGGGCCAGCACATGGGCATGTGGCTTGGCCGTGTGCCCCTAAGGATTTGCTGACGTCATAAATAGAATACCCCTTATTTTGGACACGGCCTGAAGCACGAGCATGTCACTTCTCTCACACGGGCGTGTGCCCCTGTTTTGAGTCAAAATTTTCTAGGTGTTCGTAAGTCTCCGGTTCAGTCCCGAACCAGTCTAGAGGTATTTTTTAGGTCTAGTAGACCTATAATAGACGCATTATAAGTACGAATAAAGGATTCTAAAGTATGAACAAATATCTATGGCCTGGTATTGTATGATTAAGTATGATAAGTCCGGTAATGCCTCGTACTCGGTTCCGGTGTTGGATACGGGTAAGGGGTGTTACATTGTTAGCTTAGCTTGTCCCTACGCCAAAGTGATAAACCGTAAAAGTAACATATTTTAATCCCACATTTAGCATACTTTTGGATGATTTATCCCTTGATTTATGTAAAAAGGTGCTCTTAATCTTTTCTTTTCATGTTTTATACTCAGGAAAGCACCGGAGGATGGAAAGAACGAGAAACGGGCTTAAAACAGACCAAATTGGGCCAAAGTGAAAATTGACACGGCCTGGACTTGAGCCAACATGGCCGTGTCTCCTTGATAGACTAGAACACGGCCTGATAACGATTTACACGGGCGTGTCACCTCTTTAAAGTCCGAACACAGCCTAAAGATGATTCACACGGGCGTGTGCCATGACCGTACCCCTGCCGCGGAGAAGAGCAATTTCACTCGGAAAAGGATACTTAGGGGCAAGGAAACCTATTTCAAAAGCCTATATAAACACCCTAAGTATAACCTAGAAGAGGGCGGTGAGCTAGGCCAAGGAGCCGAGCCGAAAAGGTCAGATTTATGGGAAACACTCGAAGATAGCCAGTTGATCCATCTCAAGAAGCCGCAATTCTACTCAAGACGGCGGATCTCTTCTTTAATTCCTTCAGGGGGTTTTAGGGATTTCTTATGTTTTGTTTTATCTTTTCTTCTGAGATGTTTTCTTTTATTGTTATGAACTAAACCCTTCAGATACCTGAAGGGGATGAAACTTAGATGAATCTTTTTATTGTTTACTGAACTATATGATAAATACTTGATTTGTTCTTAATTATGTGTTCTTAATTCTTGTGTTAATATTTCTGGGATATTGATTCAAGTTTGATGTGCTTAGGTGGAGGAGCAAAAGTCCCTGCTTAAGAGTAGATCTAGCATAATTAAGCGGAGTTGATCGCGCGCCTAGAGATAGGGTGACGAGATTTTGCCGGATTAGTGTGAAACCTAATATGGGAGTCCATAGATCGAGTTAATGCAATTCTAGGGGTTTTAATTAGAAAGAGATTTCAATTAATCAACCTAGGGTTAGATGTTATTCGCTTCGAGAGAGGGTTTAATATACATTAGGGAGTCTTACGGATCAAGTCAAGTGAATAAATCGTCTGGTTTAGAGTTAGATAACAAGTGAAGTCTCGGTGTATTCTTCCTAAGGGTATCGTCTTAATCAAATGAGTTTTTCCAACAGTATTTCCCCAATTCATTCTTTTTGTCTTTGCGTCTTTAGTTTAGTAGTTAGTTAAATTTAGATTAAATAACAACTTCACTTATTTTAGGCTAGATAATAAAAAGAAAGTTAGTATTAGTACTTTTGGTTCCTTTGGGTTCGACAATCCGGTCTTGCCTAAGCTATACTACTGTTCGATAGGTGCGCTTGCCTCAAATTGTTGTCATAGTTAGTTTCCAGGTTCGATCATTCTCATTATAAATTTTAAAACTCTGACATCACAGCGATCACAAAGCCTCCTTCGTCCTAGCAGCTATGCATGACAACCGCATAAATCGGTTAAATTGAAGTCACACAAACCTTAACCCAAAACTCACTTAATAGAAACTTATTAAGAGCCCTTACCCTCTTTCTTTCTCAAATTCTCGAGCATGGGGAGTTAGGATGTAACATCCTGCCCGGCGAAGTCTTGACTATATAAGTGTTGTTTGTAAAAGTAGGGCTTAATGATTCTGAATGAAAGGAAAGGAACCATGGTGAACTCTGATATGAACATCGTATAGGATATTCTAAAAGAACAAAACTTATGGCCAACACTAAAGAAAATTAAGTATGACGAATCAAGGAATACTGATAAGAAGATTATGAATATGATGCATAGTATAAAAAGTATTATTGGCAAAGTAGTGTTCGTCGAAAAGCCCTTTTCGGCATATAGAACGGGCAGACTCTGAAATGGAAATAAATAGACAAGGATCCCCGTCAAATTACGATGATAAGTGAGATTGAAGTGGTAATCATGAAAGGAATGGTTATAAGGTATGAGTCCACACCAATGATATAGTACATCCAATGACAAATGTAGTCCCATGCTAACCAATGTGTGAGGTGCTGGTTAGGAACTAATCAAATGCTAACTAGAATGGTTAAAGGCTAAAGGAGTAATCGGATAAGCTTCTTAGAAGTGATAGATTTTGATAAGGCCATTCAATCTTGATGTGACGTTTACTAAGTTCCCATGAAGACTTGAGTTAAGTTAAAAGGACACACGGGTTAAGTTAAGGGAGAGTTATCTTTCTTATTAAGAACTAGGGCTAAAAATATATGGCAACATCTCTCAAAGATGAGTTTGAAACCCCAATTTTGTTAGTTATTTTCCCTCCCATCAAGGTACGTTACATAACACTGTTGGTCAAGGGAACACAGATCTTTAAGTATGCTTGGAAAATAGGGTTTAATGATATGTCTGGGTTTAAAATGATGATAGTGGTTACTCGGATGGGTTCTAATGAACTTTTTCTATTCTTTAAGTCAGAGGAGGTTGTAGCACCCTACTAAATATTGGATCTGAAGGTTAACCTTCCCTTTTGAGGTCATCAGGTGAGTCCCTACGCTGACTCTTGTATGAAATATGTATGTTATAGGAACTTCTACGCTAAGTGACCAATTAGTGAAAATGAAACTAGTAAAGTATGATGCAATAAATCAGATACGAAATGAAAGGTTCATGATCATGTATATGTAGAATATATGAAGTTTGATGGTCTAAGTACAGGGCATGAGTCTGAACGACTATGGTGTGCATATGAGTCTGAAAGCATGAATTTGTCTGTCATGAGCAAGTCATTGTATGATGAGTCAATGCATGATGAGTTTGTATCTATCTCTGGAGTCATCAAAAGTGTTTGTCAAGACTAAAAACACAAATCTCTGAAAGGACAAGTCCATGGCCATGGCGCTAGAGACCATATCGCGTAAGACCGTAACTAGTGGGTTATGGACAAAAACCATATCATGTAACACCGTAATTGGCAGGTTATTGCATCATATGGGAAAAAGTTAAGGAAGGTTATTTCCTAATTATGGTTCTCTTTGTGTCCTAGGACGATGAAGGGCTTCCTAATTGTGGTTCTCTCTGTGTCCTAGGATGATGAGGGGCAAACATCACTTAGTGTGAGTCTTGGCAAACCCCTATCACCTAAATCACCAGGAGAAGAGAAGCCTTTATGGCAATACTCTTGATAGGAAAGCCTTTGTGGCGAGTACTAGATGTAAAGGAAAGCATTTGTGGTAATACTTTGGACAAGAAAGACCTTTTGGCGAGTACTATATGTAAATGACAACCTTTGTGGCAATACTCTAGATAGGAAAGCCTTTGTGGTGAGTATAGGATATAAAAGACAACCTTTTTGGTAATACTGGATGCAAAGGATACTTTTTTGGCAAAACTGTAGAAAGGTAAGCCTCTATTTAAGAATGCCTTTGTGGAAAATCTTCGAAAGGAAACACCTTTGTGTTGATCTCTGTCAAACTAAAGCCTTTGTGAAATTCTCAGTAAAGGAAGCCTTCGTGGCTATATCTGAAAAGAAAGGCCTCCGTGGTGTAACCTAAGGACGGGTTGCCTTGGTGGCAACTCTGGAAAGAAAATCTCTTGCGGTGAATACAAAGGAAGCATTTGTGGCTATTCAAATGAAGGAATGCCTTTACAACAAATTTTGAATGAATGGCGTGTAAGGAATTAGGAAAGAATGACATGTATGGTTCTTTGATGGAAAAGTAAAGATAGGACTCTGAAGGTATGGTAAGTGTAAGAGATAATTTATGGATACGTAGAATAAACTAAGTACCCAACGAACTCTGAAAGAAAGGCTTCGTACGTAAATGAAATGATGAACCTTGCACAATAACAAGAAAAGAACAATGAAGCTAGAGAGCGCCAGAATAGGTGGTGAATCTAATATATGTGTTATGGGCATAGTCTGGGTTAAATAATGGGCATAGTCTACCTCGCACGAAAGTAGTGGGAAAGTCAGTAAGTATGAAATAATATTTTAAGTTTGTAAATAAGGTAAACAAAATGGTTAAAGACTGTAAAGATAAGATTTAAGAAGGGATATAGAAAGTGAAGAGATATCAAGTATAGTGCACTTAGCAGAAAGAAACGGCCATTTGAGTCTGGAGCCTAATAGAGTGAAAGCTTAATGAATGTGAAAGGAAGATCAATCCTTAAAGATCCTGTGAGGAAGACAAAGGTTTAAGGTAGAAAAGAGTAATTACAGTCTGTTAGAGAAAATCTTTGTGAAGTAACTGCCAGAAGGGATAAAGGAAAGTCAAAAGACACATGAAAGACATACGAAGCATCGATCACGCTTGAAATAATGAATCAGGTATTTAAGGTTTAACTCATTAAGTTCTTATGAAATTACGAAGGTTATTACATGTTTTAGAGTTCAAAGAAGTATGTGTCGGAGGGACGATGCTAGGGTCTTGCAAAAAGGAAGTGGCGCGATGGACTGTTTTGCATACAGATGAAGTTAAATGGCATGCTTATGTCTGAGCATAAGTTTATTAAGTAGCTTTCAAAAATGTATACAGTAGGCTAAGAGATAAAATAGAAATCCATGAAATTTTATTAGTAAGAATTGTATATGTAATTCATACAATGTATGCCCAGAAGGGAATTAGTCATATTCATGATAGAACATGTACATAGGCAAAAAGTTTAAGTTACATCTGTTATAGGACGTAACACCCAATACTCAGATTCGATTCATTGGGTCAGGTGGCGAGCGTTACATAGGAAGCTTACCAATTTCACAATATCTCTACTTTCAAACTCCAATTCTCAAAACTTTTTCTCCATGCAGAGCTCTCCTGAGTTCTTTTCTTCTCAGGACCAACCAAAGAAGACAAAGCAAATAAATTGAAAACAAAATTAAAGAGGATTTTGCTTCTTTGGAAGAATGTCATCTTTCATCTATACACGGTCTCCAAAAACCTCTTAGCCAATTTTCGAAAATCATTACGTCTCCCACTATGGAACCAACCGGTTCCATCCTAACCAAACCGAAATTGCAACTCAACTATTTACTTGACAATTCATAATTTTTCCCAAAATTCCTGGTAGAGTCCACCAACTTACCATACATTCAATTAGGTCCCAAATTTTCTCTAAATTTAGGTTCTTAAAGATATTCGAGTGTGACACAATCATTCTCATCTGGGCTAAAACTTTCAACAATGCCTTGCTAAACAAGCTTCTTTTTCTCAGATATTTTAGCATCAACAATATTCACCCCCTTTATCTGATCAAACAACATTAGGTTAACCCTCAACTCAGCCAACAGGCTGCCATCATCAGAAAAACCGAGTTGAGAAAACATTGCTCACAAATTCAAATGTTATTTTTTACTCATAGCATCAGTTACAATATTTGCTTTCCCAATATGGTAATCGATTATACAATCATAATTTTTCAGTAGCTCGATCCAACAACGTTGTCTCATATTCAACTCCTTTTGGGAGATGAGGTATTTGAGAATCTTGTGATGTAACACCCCATACCCGGTTCTGAGGCTAAAACCGGATACGAGACATTACTATGCTTGAACTTCCTTAAACAAGTACTTACGGGCTGTAAAATTTTGTTCCGAATTAAAACTTCTCTTTCTTAGTCAAATCATTCATATCATGGGCCTACGAGGCCTTAAACTTGCGTCCGGAAACTTTTACAAGTTAAAAGAAACTTTTCTTTAAAACAGGGGCCACACACCCGTGTGGGTATTGGGACACGCCCGTGTACCATTAAGACATGCCCGTGCCTTCCACCCGTGGTCGACACTGACTAAATCCACACGGCCTGGACACGCCTGTGGTCCTAGCCAGTGTGACAATTAAATTTCTAAGTGTTAAGTGCAGACTTCACACGGCCTTGGCGCACGCCCATGTTCCAACCGTGTGTATCACACGGCCTGAACAAACGGCCGTGTGACCAGCCCGTGGTCTAAACTGACTTAAGACACTAAGGTGCAGGAGACACACGGCCTAGACACACGCCTGCAGTGTCTATCTCATCTTGAGCACTTAGAGGCTATCTACCAAGCCTTTTTCCACCCACATTTGCATACATTCATACCTCATCACATAACTACACATAGTATCAACATTACTCTTGAATTAAAGACATTTGATTAGAAAAGAATGAGGTCTTTATCCCATACACTAGGGAGAACTAATTCCTATATAATTACAAACAACTTAGGCCATCATCTATGCCTATACACAAACAAACATAAGTTCTCTTAGGCCAACATAATTTGGCCACATCAACAATGACTTATTCAACCTTAGGTACTAGCCCTATACATGCCATAACTTAAAGAGACTTGATACATCATACCAAGTGTCTGCTCGATAGTGTGAAAACATCTTCGGCGGCCTCCAACCCGAGCTAGTTAATATATCCTATAAGAGATGAGAAAAGTAAAGGAGTAAGCAGTAATGCTTAGTAAGCTCATCTACATAATGTGTCAAATATTGATATACATAATTACAAAGTATCATGAAGAGTGTCTCTCATAAACTCATGGTTACTTACTCAACTATTCTTAAAACTTACTCATTCAGTCTCTTACCACATTTTTACCATGTCACAAGCCAACTGCTCGTTTAATAAGCGTACATTCCTGCACTGATCACCACATGATCATATATAACAACACATCAAGCATTTTCAATAAGCCGCTCATGCTGCTAATATCTCGGTGGTTTCGCATTTAGCCCATCGATTACTATCAATATCGTGATATTGCACATAGCTCACCGTTATTTTACATTCATGAATAATAATCCTCAAGTATATCTCTATTTCAAATGTTCCTCCGAGAACATCCTCACATACTTCTATTCTTACTTAACTTTCTACGATGCTCGCTCGCATTCACACGATGCATTAATGAATCTATCTCATACAACTAAGGTGTATTGAATACACATAACCCACTAAGGGTTCATCATATACTGAATTCATATCAATTCAATTCTAGCACACACACTTGTGCTTTTTCCAGGTACGCGACCAGCGTACTTTCTTTCTTTCAACATATACGTTGAATCACTTAAGTTATTAAATAACTCTCTCTCGAGTCTCATACACATAATGTCACATAGAATTCATACCCCAATAGGGTCTTACTTGTATTAACATGTCGATGCCATGTCCCTGACATGGTCTTATACAAATTCTTACATCGAGGCCATATTCCAATATGGTCTTACACGAGGCCATAACTATCATCATATCATTCCATATACATTTCCCATTACTCTAAGTTCAATTCCATTGACCTCTCATCAAGAGACATTTCATAAATTCATATAGTAATATACATTCCATACAACATTGGAATACTAAATGAGCTCATACGTAATTTCAACATTCGCACATGAACTTACCTCGATGTCGAAAGAGCCGAAAAGGACCTTTTTGCCCACATTTCTCTTTTCCTCCATTCTAGGTCTGAAACTCTTTTTTTTTTATCTATAACAATGAAATTTACTCATTTAATCACTTAATGATCGTATTACAACATAATCTCTACTTAGGCAAAAATGACCATTTTGCCCCTATACTTTGGTAAAATTACGATTTTGCCCCTAGGCTCGTAAATAAATTTTCATCACATTTTCTTGTTAAACAAGCCTAGCTGAAAATTTAATCCTCTTACAACTATTCTCAATTCCATCAATTTCATGCCTTAATGAATAAATTACAACTTTTGCATTTTAGTCCCATTTAGGTGTTTTCATGACAACTCATTTCACAAAAGTTGTTTCTCATCATCCTATCATTCATTTTCTTTCATAAAAACTCATCAAAAAACATAAAATCTCTCATGGCAAGTCCTTAGACTTTCAACCATATTGCAAACCAGTCCCCTCTTTAGAAAGCTTAAGCTTTGGGGACTCTAAAAGTACAATTTTTATCAAGAAAGATCATCAAAATCACTTACTTGTGAGGAGGAATGTTTGCTGAAATTTTTGAGCTCCGTAGCCCTTATTTCTCTTCAATTTTCGGTAGAAGAAGGTGAAGGAATAGTGAAAAGATGATAGCATCTTTATCCACCTTATTTTATTCATTTAAACACCTAACATCACCAAATTTTTTACCATCATTTAATGTCTTTGTCCCCCCTTGGCCGGCCATCATATCCTAGATGGTCTAATTGCCCTTTAAATACCTTCAATTAATAAATCATGGCTATTTGATACCTTTAGCCTATAGAATGGAACTTTCGCACTCTATGCGATTTAGTCCTTTTTCACAATTTAGCTAGAAATCACTAAAATTAAGGCACCAAAATTTTCATGCATCCTCATAAACATGTTATAACACCTAACATAACATAAAATAATTTTCTCTAACCTCGAATTATTGATTCTGAGATCACTGTTTTGACTAGCCCCTAAATCGGGCTGTTACAATTCTCCCCCCTTAGGGATTTTCGTCCCCAAAAATCTTATCAGGCGGAGTTGCTATTATCATTCTCAAAATGTTTCCATAAACTCTTCAAAATCGTGGATCCACTTGTCCTCATGTTTCTCTTACCATTAACTCTTAGCTGTGATACATAAGATTGAAATGTAACTGGAGACCTAGCTTATTCTTCCTCTGGGGCATATACTATATCCAGAAATCCACTAATTTGGATCTCTGTACATGTCCAAATGATCGTTCGGATCTACACTGGTTGATTCACTACAATTCGAATGACATCCCCCTCTTTGGGAATCTTGTCAAACTAAATTTTGAAATCTATAAGGTTTCATCTCACTTTTTCATTAAAGCATTCACCGACTGTAATAGTCTTGACTTATACGCTTTGAAAAATCAGCTTTTAGTGGTCGACTATTTCTGACCATAATCTCAATCATATCGTGAAATGCACTCTATTGTCAAAACATTTATGCGCATAACTAAATTTCCTTATTCTTGCATTAGAAGATATGCCACTACTGAATTCCACACCAAAACTTCTGTATAAGTTTTGGACTCATCATCACTCAAATTCTATCTCGAGGAAACATTGACAACGGAAATCTTATCCAACCTGGATTTTATCATCTCAATAAACTCATTCAGAGCTTATTTAAAATACCATTTGCTAACTCACTTCTGAACCCTTTTGTTCTGAAAGGAAGACTCGCTCTAGTCATTAACCTTGCTGAAATTAGGATATTACCAACTAAGATCAACCGAGTAACTAACTCGCATTGTCTAACATGGATCATTCATTCAGACATCTGTACTATGTCTACTATCCGAAAGTATTACAATAATTATACCTGTCATTGTATTAGCTCTAGCTGTTTCACTATTTCATTTTCAAAATCTCCTGTAGCATGTGATGCTTTTTCATCATTAAAAATTTAGAAAATACACATTGATGATCCCATGGATCAATACATAATATCTAACTCACAACACAGACACAAAAGTGATCGTCTCTGGATCACCGACCTGTCAACTCTTTCTCTCGATTCAGACTGATCTCAGTACTAGAACTTTCAAATAAACAATTCTTTCAATAGCTTTCAACTCAACCATCACGGTTTGAACATTTCGATGAGCATATCTTTATATCATGCTCCCTGTTCACGTACATACAAAATTTACCCTCTTTATTGATTCATGCGTGAATATACATAGAGTTCGAATCATATCTTAAACATTAATCTACTCTTTTCTCCACACCGAGAGCATATTTCAAAAACACTCTCATCTGAATTTCTCTTGCTATGCAAATCTAAACTTTTACTATCGTCATTTCTCACGATAGCAGGGACATCTTGTTCGAATTCATTAACTCTATTCGGCTTGCCCGGAACCCATCACACAACGTGAAACTTGTGATTCCACTTCTTATACTAGAATCATCACCAACTTCCTCCTCAAGGTACCCAATTAAGGTCACAAGGAGATAGAGGAATGTCGATTTCAATTAACTAAATCGACAACCGTTCAGTCTACTTTTTCCGTCAGTTAACGTTCTCATACAATCACAATTTCATGAAAAGAACGACCACATTATCCTTGAAGGGAAACATGTATTAGTACATAATACTAAAGGAGATCATTATAATCCCATCTATGGCATTAACTAACCTCACACAAACCATAGGCTTCTAGCCAACTTACTCATACTTGCCTTATATAACACGTTCCGTGCCATATATCGTAATCGTCTCTTCGTGATTCATTCACGAGTACTTGTTTTCACTCTTTCACATGACTTTAGTACCATTCTCATTTTTACCTCTAGACTCATCTATCTTTCCCATTGATCACTAGGGATAATCAAAGACGTATATTCATCATCATTCCTGTAGGTACGAAACCAATGCCACATTCTCGAGGTGGTCTTATATGGAGTCACCTCTAAATGCCAATGCCATATCCCGGATAAGGTTTTATATGGATTTCAACATCAAGTATCGATGCCATATTCTGAATATGGTCTTACATGATTCTCATATTCATTACCGAAGCCATATCCTGGATATGGTCTTATACGGGACCTCAACTCGGTGCCGAGGCCATGTCCCGGACACGGTCTTATACGGGACCTTATCTATTTCATATATCAATGATAAGCTTTTTCAATCATTATAGTCCCCTAGTACTTCAACCTCGTGTTCCACAAGAATTACTCTATTTAATAGAGTATATTGTATCAGCGTGATACAAAGCATTCTCAACCATGCTAACATAAATTTTTGCATTAATCACATGCAAACTTATTGAACTTGACTCTCATAACATCTCATCATAATTTAACAGTGGTAAGGGGGTGAAGTCGTAAAGCCCCTAACTTGATTCTCGTGACTACATACATGTGATTTAACATTCATTATTAATGAAACATCATCATAGTCACACAACTCGCCTCTCAAGTGAATTTTCTCATTTATCACACTACGCTTGTTTCTATCACTTATACATTTGAATCATGACTTCACTTACTCAAGTTTCACATTAAGGTCTACTTGAGCACTCAACATTAAACTCTAATTTCTCTTATCATTGCTTATCAAGTTAGAGAATGTCTTACGGGTTTGAGTACATCGTTTACTTGATTGCCATAGTCCAACTATGGTCTTACTCGTATCGTAACATCATAGCCCAGCTATTACTTTACATATCATCATGATGCCGTAGCCTCGCTATGGTCTTACACGAAATCTCATATCAATACCAATGCCATATCCCAGATACGGTCTTACATGGAAACTCATATCAATGCCGATGCCATATCCCAGATATGGTCTTACACGAAATCTTATATCGATATCGATGCCATATCCCAGATATGGTCTTATATCGATATCGACGCCATATCCCAGATATGGTCTTACACGATCTTATACCGAAGCCAGGTCCCAAACGTGGTCTCACACGGGATTACTATTTGACGCTGATGCCATATCCCAGATATGGTTTTATACGGGATCTCACCACAAATATTGATGCCATATCCCAGATATGGTCTCATATGGGATCACATATACCGCCATGGTCCAACCATGGTCTTATTCATTATTTTATCATTGAACGACTGTACTTATCTCCTGCATTCTACTTAGTCAAACTTTTCAGTTTTACTCTCACACTATAATATGTGTGACTTTGTAACAGGGTCATAAGACGAAACATTATATCTTCTCTACTTTAATAGACACACGTGATTTTTAACCATGTGGACATGTTTATCATAAACAATAGCATCACAAATCTCAAATGCTTACTTACTCTTATTGGTTCTCACATACATCATGGTACTTACTAGTCTCATGTTTGTAAGGTAAACAAGGTACCTGTAACACTTGATCACATAGATCAGTATACTTTACTATAATAAGCATAATCTCAACATCATCATTCATAACATGAATTATACTTGTTAGTCAGCCTTCACTAGCATGACACAATATCAACTTTACCACTAACTTTATTGCTATCTCATTTAAGCTTTACTTGTTTGCCCGATGAATTTCTATGAATAATCGAGGATACTGAATCTCATCTCACATAACTCGATGCCAAAGCCATATCCTAGATACGGTCTTACATGGAATCTCTCTTCTTAGTTTCGAGGCCATGTCTTGACATGGACTTATACGAAGTCTTTCTCGTGAGTTCCCTTGGGAACTTACCATTGCCATGTCTTGACATGGTCTTACTTGGTATCTTTACTCATGAACTGGTCAATGTCGAGCCTTGGCTTGGACTTACATGAAATCTCTTTCTCTTGATAGCTTTTTAATGCCAAGCTTGCCTTGGACTTACATGATAACTTGTCAATGCCAAGCTTGCCTTGGACTTACATGATAACTTGTCAATGCCAAGCTTGCCTTGGACTTACATGATAACTTGTCAATGCCAAGCTTGCCTTGGACTTACATGATAACTTACTTGATTGCCGATGCCATGCCTCGGCTTGGTCTTATACGGACTTTCTTATCTCATGTGGTGGATCGAGTATCCTGGGAAATTCACCCTCAATCGGGACTTTCTCATGCTTGATCTTATTGATTACTTTGTTTAACATAACATTAAACATTTTCATGATAACATTGTACATTATACTAAGCAATTCAATGATATTAATCATAAAACTTAGAAATCATACCAACTCACTGAAATTAGCTCGGTTGGGAATCATCTCTGTCTTAACAAAACAATTTCGTTAGAGCCGGGAGACATCACACTATCACGGTCCACATATGGCATGTATAGCTACACTCTTACTCACGCTAGGTTAGTCCTAGAATTGACTAAACCATAGCTCTGATACCACTAAATGTAACACCCCATACCCGGTTCTGAGGCTAAAACCGGATACGAGACATTACTATGCTTGAACTTCCTTAAACAAGTACTTACGGGCTGCAAAATTTTGTTCTGAATTAAAACTTCTCTTTCTTAGTCAAATCATTCATATGATGGGCCTATGAGGCCTTAAACTTGCGTCCGGAAACTTTTACAAGTTAAAAGAAATTTTTTTTTAAAACAGGGGCCACACGCCCGTGTGGGTATTGGGACAAGCCCATGTACCATTAAGACATGCCCGTGCCTTCCACCTGTGGTCGACACTGACTAAATCCACACGGCCTAGACACGCCCGTGGTCCTGGCCAGTGTGACAATTAAATTTCTAAGTGTTAAGTGCAGACTTCACACGGCCTTGGCGCACGCCCGTGTTCCAACCGTGTGTATCACACGGCCTGAACAAACGGTCGTGTGACCAGCCCGTGGTCTAAACTGACTTAAGACACTAAGGTGCAGGAGACACACGGTCTAGACACACGCCCGTGTGTCTATCCGTGCAGGCACTTAGAGGCTATCTACCAAGCCTTTTTCCACCCACATTTGCATACATTCATACCTCAACACATAACTACACATAGTATCAACATTACTCTTGAATTAAAGACATTTGATTAGAAAAGAATGAGGTCTTTATCCTATACACTAGGGAGAACTAATTCCCATATAATTACAAACAACTTAGGCCATCATCTATGGCTATACACAAACAAACATAAGTTCTCTTAGCCCAACATAATTTGGCCACATCAACAATGACTTATTCAACCTTAGGTACTAGCCCTATACATGCCATAACTTAAAGAGACTTGATACATCATACCAAGTGTCTGCTCGATAGTGTGAAAACATCTCCGGCGGCCTCCAACCCGAGCTAGTTAATATATCCTATAAGAGATGAGAAAAGCAAAGGAGTAAGCAATAATGCTTAGTAAGCTCATCTGCATAATGTGTCAAATATTGATATACATAATTACAAAGTATCATGAAGAGTGTCTCTCATAAACTCATGGTTACTTACTCAACTATTCTTAAAACTTACTCATTCAGTCTCTTACCACATTTTTACCATGTCACAAGCCAACTGCTCGTTTAATAAGCGTACATTCCTGCACTGATCACCACATGATCATATATAACAACACATCAAGCATTTTCAATAAGCCGCTCATGCTGCTAATATCTCGGTGGTTTCGCATTTAGCCCATCTACATTACTATCAATATCGTGATATTGCACATAGCTCACCGTTATTTTACATTCATGAATAATAATCCTCAAGTATATCTCTATTTCAAATGTTCCTTCGAGAACATCCTCACATACTTCTATTCTTACTTAACTTTCTACGATGCTCGCTCGCATTCACACGATGCATTAATGAATCTATCTCATACAACTAAGGTGTATTGAATACACATAACCCACTAAGGGTTCATCATATACTGAATTCATATCAATTCAATTCTAGCACACACACTTGTGCTTTTTCCGTGGTACGACCGCGTACTTTCTTTCTTTCAACATATACGTTGAATCACTCAAGTTATTAAATAACTCTCTCTCGAGTCTCATACACATAATGTCACATAGAATTCATACCCCAATAGGGTCTTACTTGTATTAACATGTCGATGCCATGTCCCTGAAATGGTCTTATACGAATTCTTACATCGAGGCCATATTCCAATATGGTCTTACACGAGGCCTTAACTATCATCATATCATTCCACATACATTTCCTATCACTCTAAGTTCAATTCCATTGACCTCTCATCAAGAGACATTTCATACATTCATATAGTAATATACATTCCATACAACATTGGAATACTAAATGAGCTCATACGTAATTTCAACATTCGCACATGAACTTACCTCGATGTCGAAAGAGCCAAAAAGGACCTTTTTGCCTACATTTCTCTTTTTATCCGTTCTAGGTCCGAAACTCGTTTCCTTTGATCTAGAACAATGAAATTTACTCATTTAATCACTTAATGATCGTATTATAACATAATCTCTACTTAGGCAAAAATGACCATTTTGCCCCTATACTTTGGCAAAATTATGATTTTGCCCCTAGGCTCGTAAATAAATTTTCATCACATTTTCTTGTTAAAAAAGCCTAGCTGAACATTTAATCCTCTTACAACTATTCTCAATTCCATCAATTTCATGCCTTAATGAACAAATTACAACTTTTGCATTTTAGTCCCATTTAGGTGTTTTCATGACAACTCCTTTCACAAAAGTTGTTTCTCATCATCCTATCATTCATTTTCTTTCATAAAACTCATCAAACAACATAAAATCTCTCATGGCAAGTCCTTAGACTTTCAACCATATTGCAAACTAGTCCCCTCTTTAGAAAGCTTAAGCTTTGGGGAATCCAAAAGTACAATTTTTATCAAGAAAGATCATCAAAATCACTTACTTGTGAGGAGGAATGTTTGCTGAAATTTTTGAGCTCCATAGCCCTTATTTCTCTTCAATTTTCGGTAGAAGAAGGTGAAGGAATAGTGAAAAGATGATAACATCTTTATCCACCTTATTTTATTCATTTAAACACCTAACATCACCAAATTTTTTACCATTATTTAATGTCTTTGTCCCCCCTTGGCCGGCCATCATATCCTAGATGGTCTTATTGCCCTTTAAAGACCTTCAATTAATAAATCATGGCTATTTGATACCTTTAGCCTATAGAATGGAACTTTCGCACTCTATGCGATTTAGTCCTTTTTCATAATTTTACTAGAAATCGCTAAAATTAAGGCACCAAAATTTTCATGCATCCTCATAAACATGTTATAACACCTAACAAAACATGAAAATAATTTTCTCTAACCTCGAATTATTGATTCCGAGATCACTATTCTGACTAGCCCCTAAATCGGGCTGTTACATGTGATCTGTATAAATATAGGATATTATTTTCATGCAGTTTCAATCGTTTCATGCAGTTTCAACCATAAGGATGCATACGCAATTACCTTACGATCCTGAATTAGGAGATAGCCATGAAATCTTTCTCCGATTTGGGTAGGGTCAAGATCAGCGCTTCTATCAACACTGCCTTCAGCTTCTCGAAACTTTCCTGACACTGCTTATCCCATACAAACAACAAATTCTTTTACAAAAGTTTCGTCATAGGCAAGGCTATTTTAGAAAACCCATTTACAAATCTCTTGTAATACATGACCAGACCAAGGAAGCTTCAGATTTCTGATACATTTTTTGGTGTTTTCCACAGGAAGATAGCTTCAATCTTTTTAGGATCAACCTGAATTCCTTCGTCCAAGATAACGTGCCCTAGGAATACCACTTTAGACAACTAGAACTCACATTTATCGAGGTTCTATAAAGTTATTTCTTACGTAACACTTGCAATACAATTCTCAAATTCTTATCATGCTCCTCCTCTAATTTTGAGTATATCAGGATACCTCAATGAACATTACCACAAAATGATCCAAATAAGGCTAAAAAATGTGATTCATGATATCCACGAATACTACAGGTGCATTTTTCAACCCGAATGACATCACAAGAAATTCATAGTGGTCGTACCTCGTACAAAATATTGTTTTGGCACGTCACTATCCTTCACTTTAACTTGATAATATCCCGACCTAAAATTGATCTTAGATAAAACTAAGGCACCTTTCAAATAATCGAACAAATTATTGATACACGGCAACAAATATTAGTTCTTGATTGTTAGCTTATTCAACTACCGATAATTAATGTAGAGCCACATCGACCCATCTTTCTTCTTAAAAAAATAGCACTGGAGCTCCGCAAGACGATATATTAGGCCGTATAAAGCCACGGTTGATAACTCTCGAAAAGATTTATATTTCATGCCTTTAGACCTAGCTAATTGCTTGTACTTGGGTACATTTAGTGGCATTTTAGGACAATTTATTAGTATTTATCATTTGCATTAGGAGCTTGGACAGTTTTTACATGTTAGATGCTTTAAATTGCATGTGGAAGGGTTGTGTTTGGTGGTTTGGCAGGTGCAGGATATGGAGAAAGAGATAAAGGAGTGAAGGTTTATCGGGGCAAAAGGTTGGACTGTTTGTCATCTTGTATGCCATGGCAATTCAGAAACATGACCAAATCAACACTTATCGTAGACCAGTTTCAGCCCAACTCTACTTGTACTAGAAAAATCTACCTAAAAAAGAGGAGAATATATCGTGGGTTGTTGTAGCTATTCTAGGAAAAAACCCTATAAAAAAGCCAAAGAAGGAAGCCCTAAGGGTGAAGATCTAGAGGCAACAATATAGGGTAGCGGTTGAGTAGAGACGAAAAGGGGAGACTAAAGGCAGTCCCTCTCAGCCATCATAGGACACTGTGCTATTGGATTGCAGATTCGTTTGGTGACAACCATCTTTCTAAGTTCTTCCTTTATTTCTTAATATGTTCTCCCATGAATTGAATTGATCAAACGATCTTGGATGTTATTTTGAACTTGAATTTTAATCACCAATCCATGAGCTAAATCTTATAGGGTTGGGGTTCATGATGAAAATTTTATTTTCTTTAATGGTTGAAGCATATATTTTATTTAATCTACTATTTCATTCAATTGTTTTTAATTCCTAAATGTATGTGTATATTCTCTAGACATAGATGAATCTGCAGCATGCCCATAAAACTGAATCTAATTCTAAAAAAGTTAGATTAGTTGGACTGTAATTGAAAGATATGAGCAAGTACTCAACAGATACTTGTAGTAGACTCTAGACATAGAGCAAAGTTCATATGAAATTAAGACAAATCAGTGCAGGGTATCATGATAAGGCCTATAGACAAAGGCCAGGTAACTTCAGACTTGCTCTCGAAAGAAGCGGGTCACTTTAGGTTTCATCTGAGCAGTAGATTAAGTACAATTTTGCTGAGGCATTACTGAAAGTAAGGGCAGATTCTTAGTAATCCCAACCTTCCAAATCAACATCGTAGACCTTCAACCTATTGCCGCACCATCTTTGACATAGCAGTCTAAGTTATTTATTTATTCGCTCACATTTTATTCACGTAAATATTCTCGTAATTGCCATTGCATTTTTACTCTTTCTTTGCCTTAGCATTTCCCAATATTAGTCAATATATATTTCACACTTATCTTTATTATTTTAATTTATCACTGCATACTTAACTTGGCTTTGCCATAACATTAATAATTATCATAACTTGACCATTTCTATACCTAATCTGATCCTTGTGGAGACGATCTCACTTATCACTTTATTACTTGATTCGACGTGTGTACTTGCACAATTCACATATCATATTCACACGCAACAAGTTTTTGGCGCCGTTACCGGGGATCGACAATTGGTGTAATTTGGTTTGGTTATCTTACTGAATCCTGTTAGTTTTATTTAACTTAGTTTAATCTAATTCCTACAGGTTTGCCATCAGTGCATGAGAAGAGGATTCCTGCTAACAAAAAATATCCTTTTTACCCAGAGATCGAAAGAACTTTACGAAGCAGGCAAAAAGAACTGCAAAAAATGGCTAGGAACGAGAATAATCTTGGTCTCAATGATAATCTGAATGGTCAATATGCTAATCCTCCTATTTGTAAGGTGATACCCAGTCTTAATGATAATTTGAATGGTAGGGCGCTAATCCTCATGTTCATGGGGTGATAGATGACCGAGATAGACCAATCCGAGAGCATGCTGTGCAAATTTTGGATGACCTAAATCCAGAGATAGTCAGACCACAAATATAGGCTCAGTAGTTTGAACTGAAACTGATAATGCTTCAAATGTTGCAAACAGTAGGACAGTTTGATGGACTACCCACTAAAGATCCAAGACTATATTTATGAATTTTTCTAGAGGTTTGTGACTCATTTAGGCAATAGGTTGTGCCTGAAGACGCTCTACGACTTAAACTGTTTCCATATTCTTTAAGAGATCGTGCGAGAGCATGGTTGAATACTTTGTCGTCGGGAACAGTGGCATCCTGGAATGATCTTTGCTAGAGATCTTTGCTACGGTATAATCCCCCAAATATGAATGCCAAGCTTAGAAATGACATCACATCTTTTCGAAAATTGGAGGATGAAACACTATATGAAGCTTGGGAATTATTTAAAGACTTAATTCAGAAATGTCCGATGCACGGGTTTCAAAACTGGACTCAAATGGAGATATTCTATAATGGGTTAAATGCGCATATGAGGATGATAGTTGGTACTTCGACCAATGATACTTTGTTGGATAAATCTTATAATGAAGCATATGAGATTTTGGAAAATATTGGCAACAATGATTATCAATATCCTACCACAAAAGTTGGGATAGGCAAGAGAGCTGCTGGTACTATGGAGCTAGACGCAATCACTTCATTGATAGCCCAAGTATCTTCTTTGGCTAATATGATTAAAATAATGAAAAGGCCTACTACAGTCCAGGAGATAAAATTAGCCGAGCTATCATGTGTTTATTGTGGTTAAGGCCATGTGTTTGATGAATGCCCTTCAAATCTAGCATCTGTGTGCTACATGGGTAATTTCTACCGGAACAATAACCCCTATTCCAACACATATAATCCTGGGTGGAAGCAACATCTAAACTTTAGTTGGACTAATCAAGGTGCGGGGAATTTTAACAATACGGCAAAATAGAACGCCATCAATGCACCGCTTGGTTATACTCAACCTATGCCGAGGCAAAATGTCCAGCAAGGTTAAGCATCGGTTTCATCATCATCATCATCTATTGAAGCTTTACTAAAGGAATATATGGCCAAGAATGATGCAGTAATTCAGAGTCAGGCTACATCTCTTCGAGCTCTTGAGAATTAAGTGGGGAAAATAGCGAATGCTTTATATTCGAGACCACAAAGGGCATTTCCAAGTGATACCGTGAATTCGAGATCACAAGTGAAGGAGCAACGCAAGGCCATTACTCTTAGAAGCGGAACTCAGCTTGATGACATTGCTCAAGGTGAGTTATTCAATATGCAAGGTAATGGTTTAGCAGTAAATTCACAAGCTTCAACAATAATAACATGAATAAGCTAGAACAATTACAACATTTGACTCAATTCATCTTTCATCATGTTTAACAATGTTCCAGAAAATATTCCATGGCAACTCGATCTTTCATTAACTTGAAACCAGTTATAAGTTCTTTCAAAATCTTATACTTAGAAAAACATGCATACTACCATGATCATATTTAACTAAGGGTTTATTAGAGTTTATGTGAAGTAACAGGGATGGATTAGGTTTGAAACAATTTAATCACACAAATCTAAAAGTTATGCAAGGTAATAAAGCTCTCTCGAGTTATTACAAACCTTTAATTTAATTAGGCTAGGATCTAAATCAAGCATGCACCTTCCAATTATTGCGTCCATTAATCACCATCTGGCAAGGTTTGGTAAACTAATTCTAATGCATTCAATCACATTTTAATGAATGAAATACATGCATGAGTTTAATTGAAAGCATGAACGATTGAGGTACAAAACATCATAAACATGAATCAAATTAACTTCATCAAATTAATGCAATCATTCTAGCTAAACAAATTAAGCTATCATTGTTAATGGAAAAACATCAAAACAATTTGCAAACTTATTTGAATAATTAAGAAGAAAAAACTTTTTCATAAGTTTGATGACTAATCAAGGAAGCTTCCTCCAATTCTCACGCCTGCTGCTCCACAAACTACTTATCAAGGTGGCCGGCCAAGAGTGGTTTTCCTCAAGGGAAAATGCTAGCTAAAGAAGGTGGAGAAATGGAAGGCTTATGTGCCGAAGAGGGGAAAGGAAAAGATGAGAGGATTGAGAGAGGGATGGTGGATGAATAAATTATTATTGAATGATGAATGAATAGGAAGTAAGGGGTGGTATTTATAGTAAAGGGATGGCTAAGAAGTTTACTAAAAACAGCTTGAATATCCCTTAGGTTTCTCCTTTGCTTGGTCGGCCATAAATTATGGAGGAAGGAGTTGATGGTTGCTTAATTCATGCTTGATTTTATCCATGAATCATGCAAGGAGGTGGACGGTTTCTTGGGTAAAAGTTGAGAGCTGATTTTTCATTTGTTTACAAGTGTAGGCACCTCCAAATTAATTATCCCAAAGCTAATTCTTGGCTGCTCTTCATGCCTTAGTCGAATTTGGGCTCCTCTCCCTCTATTTGGATGGTTTTGTGATCCAATTATTAGGCTTGCTCTTCTTAATCAAGACAACTTCAACTAGATCAAATTGAATGCTCTATTTGTTGTCTTTGTCTTCCAATTGAGGTGGATGTAACTCATATCCATGAATGCATTGAATAAGCTTCCCGTCTTATTAATTCAATGGTCTCACTGCAACAATTAAAACATAGAAATTAATATGTTACATAAAATAGTGAAACTATGCAAAAGTAATACAAAAAAAATTATAAAATTGCATATTTTACTAAAATTATGCTCATTGTCTCAATATGAACAGAAATCACCCAATTTAAATATCAAATACTCAAGATTAGCATAAATTTGAAGTAAAAAGGTGATATAAATAGCTGTAAAAATCTATATAATTTAGAATTTACAGCCACTAATAATTGGTGTTTCGAAGCTTGACATGTTTCATAATAGGATGTAAATTCCAAGTTAGGATTAAGTGAAAGACTCGATCGTGAGGAGAAAGTTCAGAAGCTAAACTAGACTGAATGAAAAGAGCTTGATTAAATGGGCCTTTTTCATTCAAGTTTCCTCCGGAAGGCAAGTGTAACAAATCTCCAAAATTTTCGACAGTGAG
Organism: Gossypium sturtianum; assembly: GCA_025698515.1. Lineage (NCBI taxonomy): Eukaryota > Viridiplantae > Streptophyta > Magnoliopsida > Malvales > Malvaceae > Gossypium > Gossypium sturtianum. The sequence goes on from CM046945.1 coordinate 134,210,864, forward strand.
GCGAATAGGAGTGTTCGTTAAAGATAAGGTGATGGCAACAACGAGGTCACCAGACTCGTCATGTTTGAGTTTGGCATGTTCGAGTTATGCATTTGAGTAAAAGGCTCGAACAAAATTATAAAGCATCGGTGAAGAAATTTTTAAAAAATCCATCCAACTCCAATTTTGAAAAACAGATAGATAAATAAAATTTATGGCTTCAAGCATGCCAATATCTATTTTTCTAGATTCCTAAACCTTTTTGGAAGCAAAGTTTTCATTAAAATGAGACAATAAGTTTGAGGATTGAAAAAACACGTTAAAAGATGACTCCAACTCACGAGATGGATTAGATGAAGATGCACCAGTTCTAGGCTTTTTCTTAGGAGCCATAACTAGAGAAATAAGCACTAAAATTTGACAATAAGAACCAAAAATTTTGTTTCAGAATTTTCTCAAACACTTGATGTGAAAGGGTTTAAGGTGAAAAATATAAGAAAATGGCTAGTAAATGGAAACTCCCTGCAACAAAATACAATATATATTGTTCAAATCATCCCAATAGTTCACCAAAAATCATTATTTTAACCTGCATTCCATGAAATCAAAAGTTTGAAAATTTTAGGGTTTACCTTAAAAGTGTGGAGAACTTGAAAAATCTTAAGCAATGTTGAAGAAATCTTGATGCGAAGGTGTTTGGGAGTGTTTGAATGTCAAGATTTTATGGGAAAATCAAAAAATTTTGAGAAATTTTGGGAGAGGAGAAAAGGGTTTTTGGAATAAAAGGAGAGGGCTTTAGGTTTTGTTTTATAAAACTAATTTGAAAGCAATGCAACCCTTTAAAAATCCCCATGGTATCGATAATTTTCCACGAGTATCAATATTTTTTAATTGGTATCGATACCAAATTGTAATTTTGTTTTCCAAGTGAAGTAAAATTGCCAAAACGAGATTTTTTTTTAAGTCCTAATGTCTTCTAGGGGTCCTAAAATAACTCCAAAACCATTCCAAATGGTTTCACACTCATGAAAATGTACAATGTAAGCAAGATGCATGTAATTCATGAAGCAAAATAATTTCACAAAAAAATGACTAAGTTAATAAAATTTAGTCCATTCTAGCAAGTTCAAGCGCAACAAAAAAAATCATGTTAGACTAATAAGGTCAAAATAGAACAATTATTCATATGAAAACTCCCCCTAACTTTTTGCATATAAGAGCCATATAAATCATGCATATATATTTTTTCAATCAATTTTAAGTCATAAAACAGTTTTAAAACAACAAAGTGCTAAAATTCATTTTAACACAAAATTAAGGCAAGGTAGTAATACCTAATTCTCCTCTAAGTGTCCAAAATTTATCTTTGTTTAAGGGTTTTGTAAAAATAACTGGTAATTAATTTAAGGTGTCAACAAACTCTATGTAACACCCCCAACCCGTTTCCGTCGTCAGATTGGGTTACGGAGTATTACGATGAACTTTCTAAACATGTAACATTTCTTACAAATAGATATTCAAATATAATTACAAATAATCAAATCACATTCAATTTATAACAAACATGCACTTACGGACCATAAATCATGCTTACAGGGTCCTAAAAATAGTTTGAGAATATTCTGGGATCAATTCAAAACAAAACAAAAAAGTTAGGATAAAGTCACAAAATTTTAAAATAGGGGTCACACGACCGTGTGGACATTCGAAGTCTGGACACACTGCCATGTCCCAGACCGTGTGTCCTCCCATGTGTATATTCAAATTAAGGTCACACAACCGTGCTGCAGGCCGTGTGCCAAATCGTGTGCGCATTCGATGTTGGGTCACACGGTTGTGTCACAGACCGTGTGACAAACTATTTTAGGACACACGGCCATGTGGCAGGCCGTGTGCCAGATTGTGTGAAACCTGCACCTAAATACAATAAGACACACAGCCGTGTGGATAGGTCGTGTGTGACACACGGCCGTGTGACAGCCCTTGTTCCAGGCCGTGTGCACCAATTTTTTTCTTCTAAAACAAGACAATTTTTACACCTATCTTGGCTTCCAAGCCAAGCCTAAAACCATCCTTTAAGTATCATCAAATACACCTCAAAACAAGTCAAACATGCTAATTTCATACAACCTAAGTGCTTAACCAATGTGTCCTCATTGACACCACATGTAGATAACCATTCAAATTACAAACATCAGCTAGATCAAATATACAACAACTATTTCCATATACACATCAATACTCCATATTTCCATATATATAACCACCAAGGGTATCAAGCATATCATTCAAACATCAAAAAAACCATTTTAAATCACTAATTTAGCAACATATTATAACAGTATAACTACAAGGTCACTCTCGTTACATGCCACTTTTAACCAACCCAAAATGAAAAATATAACTACCAAAAGTATGAAAAATAGTGCGTGAACTCTCGAGCTAATCCAATCAACGTCACGATTCCAAGAGACCTACAAAATGAAATCAACCAAGTAAGCTCAACATAGCTTAGTAAGTTCGGGTAATCAACCCAATTACTTCATAGCTCAGTTCAAAGTTTCATAACACATCAAAAAGGCAAATATCACAAATCACCAATAGCCAATACAATTTGATACATCGGCACGAAGCCTGCTAGCCATAAAGCCCGATAACTACACCAGCACAAAGCCTGATAGGCACACAGCCTGATAAAATACACCGGCACAAAGCCTGTTAGGTACTATGCCCGATAAATACACCAGCACGAAGCCTGCTAGGCACTAAGTCTGATAAATACACCGACACTAAGCTTGCTAGGCACTAAGCCCGATAAATACATCGGCACGGAACCTGCTAGGCACTAAGCCCTATAAATACTCAACACAACCACTCAATTCTATGTATACACCACGAACCAACTTTTAATAGTACATTACAAAACTAAAAGATTAAACAATTAACAAAGAATTGAACATAACCATGCATAAACATAAAATGAACTTACTAGGATCCGATAGTTATACCTATGCAATGACAGTTACACAACGACCTTCTCCTTTCCCGATTAACAATTGATGGATTTGTTTCCTGATCTAACATAATAATTAAATTCAATTAATTAAATTTAACATCTCAAAACACTTTAAATCATATAATTAACTCTTTAATAATATTTAGCACATTTACCTCAACATTTACATTTTATATCATTTAATCCCTAAAATCCAAAACTTAAAAAATATTCCAATTAAACACACACCAAGCTTAACCGAATAAATTAGAAACTATGCTCAGTCTACTACATTTAAAAATTCACACAAAAACCCATACTCAAATTAACATTTTAACAATTTAATCTGTAACACCTCTCACCCGTATTCAACGCTGAAATAGGGTTACGGAGTATTACCAGACTTACAACACATTTATACATACTTTTCACATACATTTAATCAATTCAGACAATCATCATTAGATCTCTATCAATTTGTCCCTAATATGAGCCTACGAGGCCTTAAACATACATTGGGAGTGGTTCGAGACTAAACCGATAACTTTAGAAACATTTGGAGCACTTATAATTTTTTTCTCAAAACAGGGGACACACGCCCGTGTGGCCAAGCCATGTGTCTCACACAGCCACCAGACACGCTCGTGTCACAGGCCATGTGGACATTCGAAATGGAAGCACATGACCGTGTCCCAGCCTGTGTCCTACCCCGTGTCCAAACAAGTGAGCTTACTAACTTGGGTCACACGGCCAACCACACGCCCGTGTGTCTAGCCCGTGTGCCTTTCGAAGTGGCCACACATGCCTATGTGCCAGGCCGTCTAACATCCCGGTTTAGAGCCTAATCAGAATAGTGGTGCGAGACCACAAATCTGAGGGTTAAAAATGAGTTTTTAAGGTTTATGCCTTGTATGCATGCTAGTGTGAAAGTTTCATGAAGCAATTTTGTGAAATTGTGGTTGAATTGTCCAAAAGGACTAAATTGCAAAAGTTGCAGAATGTGTGTTTCTAGAAGCTATATGTGTGAAATAGCTTTAGATTATTAATTAGAGGTCCTTAAATATAAATTTATCCAAATTCTAATATTTGGACAAAATTGGGCATGGATGAGTTAAAATAGAAAGTTTATCAAAAACGGCATTTTGGTCATTTAACAAATAAGTGATTAAAATAGGAGAAAAGATGACAAAATTCATTCATCTTCTTCCCAAGGCACTAAAAAATTCCAGAGCCATTTTTAGGGTTCTTCAAACTTTTCAAGCTTGCTAGTAAGTGCATCTAGCCTCGCTTTTGATATTCTTTGTATTTTTGAAGTCCTAGTAGCATGAGTAAGCTATTTTTAGCTATTTGATGAGCTAAAATGGATGTTCAAAAATGTGGTAATGTATGAAATGCATGTATGTTGATATTTTATAGAAGATTATGAAAGCTTGATGTAGTAGAAACATCTTTTGTTAAGTGATTTTCCATGAAAAAGCATGTAGGGACTTGATTGTGAAAATCTTAAGTTTGGTCATACATGTGTGTTTTAGTGAGAATTGATGATAGCTTTAGTTGAATAAGTGGTTCGACTAAGCATGAAAGTCTAGAAAGTTGAATAAAAATCACTTTACGAGCCTTTGGGGCTAAAGTGTAAATATGAGAAAGTTTAGGGGCAAAATAGTAATTTTGCTAAAGTATGAGATGTGGGTCAATTTAGTCAATGTATGTATTGAATAAGCTGATTTATTCATTATATATCAAGAAAGACGAAGACCGGATCGAAACTGAGGCAAAAGTAAGGTGGTGGACTAAATTACAAGTCTCAATACTTTTAAGTACCGAGGTAAGTCTATGCATAAACAATACATTCATACTTACAATTTGTTGATGATAGCTAGTGTGTAGCTTGTTCGAGATTGATTGAGAACCTATGTGGTTCAAGTAGAATGAATGTAGTAGAATTGTGAATGGATGTTTAATTGAGTAAGTAGACATGTGAATGTGTAGTGATAATGCTAGATGGCAGGCTAAGTGCGATACCATCCTAATGCATATTGACGATGAGTCAAGCATGTGCGATGCTATCGTTAGGTATATCTTTTAGTGGGCTAAGTGAGAAACCCCTATAATTACCTTTGTGGTAGGCTAAGTGCGATACCACCTTATTAATCGACTGTGGTGTGCTAAGTGCGAAACCACCGAGACATTTGTTGTGTGGGTTAACTGTGTGGATTAGCCATGTGATTGCATTATTGAGTAAAGAAGCTGTGTGAATGCATTATTAAGTTAATTACTGTGTGGATGAATTATTGAGAAATAATGATGTGTTGTATATTGTGTAAATGTGACATTGAATGCAGGGGTGCATTTCGATGGTTATGAGTATGTGACTCATGATGTGTTGGAAATGTGGTAAGGGTTAGAAAGAGTAAGCATAGTTGCTCATTACCTTTGGTAGTATAATGCTAATTGTTGTTTAGCTTATACTATGATGCTTAATTGTTTATGTGTAAACTTACTAAGCTCAAAGCTTCCTCCTTTTCTTTTCCCTTGTCTTATAGAGTAAAAGTGTTGAACCGAGATACGAGGATCAATTGGAAGATCGCCCACACTATCAGCACACTTTGGTACATGAGACTTAATGTTTTGTATATGGCATGTATAGGGGCTAGACAAGTTAGTGAATTTTGTTGTAAATGGCCAAGATGTGTTGGCCTTTAGATGGATAGCTTATTTTGTATAATGCCATAGTTGTTGGCTATTTTATGTTATATGAAAAGTTATAGTTGTCCATGTGAGATTGCAATTCAATTTGAGTTGATTATGATTGTGTTAGATGACTATATGTTGTGTATGCTAGAGGGGTGAAAAGAACTTGGCACATAGCTTTGTTCTTGTCCATGTGGATAGACACACGCGCGTGTGTCTAGGCCATGTGTGACACACGGCCAGGCCACGGGCGTGTGACTCAACCGTGTGTCCCCTGCATGTTAGTATTTTAAATCAGAATAGACCATGGACTAGCCACACGGGCGTGTGTCTAGGGCGTGTGGGATTAATCAGTGTTGCCACGGGCTAGCCACACGGGCGTGTGTCTATACTCTAGGCCATGTTACGGTAGTCAGTGTGCACCACGGGTGGTAAGCACGGGCGTGTGCCTTGGCCGTGGGGCATTGGCAGAATGCTGGGGTTTTAGGCACGATTTGGGGACATGGGCGTGTGTGTCCATGCACGGGCGTGTCTAATCTTGCACGGGCGTGTGAGACCTGTATAAAAGAGAAAATTTTTAAGATTGGAAAAAGTTTCGGTTTAGTCTCGAGAGCCCTCGTGTGTATAAGTGAGGCCTCGTAAGTCAAGAATGAGGTTGTTGAGATGACTTCAAAAAGTAGTTACGACAAGCCTAAGTGGCAATCAAGTGGTTTGAGTTCGGTAACGCCTCGGGCCCGCCCCGCGTAGAACTTCGGGTAAGGGGTGTTACATTTAGTGGTATCAGAGCTATGGTTTAGTCGGTTCTAGGACTACCGTAGCGGGTGTAAGAGTCTAGCTATACATGCCATAAGTGTACAATGATAGTGTGGTGGTTTCTGATGATTCTAAATCTTGTTTTATATAGTATATGGATTCCGATCCATTGACTGCTGATGAAGTAGCTAGTAATGCGCCGGCTCCTGCGCAAGGAACCGTGCCTGTTCAAAGTGGACCCGAGGTTAGGGGTCAAGGGGAAGAGGCACGAGAAGCCTTTCTCCAGATGATGAGCAATTGGTACTCGGATTATGTTCGAGCGAACCCTAATGCTCAACCTCCTCCACCTCCTCCTCCTATACCTCAGCCAAATCCAGTGGCTCCTCAAGGTATGGATGTAGTGAGGATATCGAAACCCCCGGTGGATAAGATTAGGAAGCACGGGGCTGAGGAGTTTAGAGCTAAGGTAGATGATGACCCAGAGAGGGCGGAGTTCTAGTTGGAGAACTCGATGAGGGTGTTCGATGAACTCTCATGTACGCCTGAGGAGAGCTTGAAGTGTGTCGTATCCTTGCTGAGAGATTCGGCATACCATTGGTGGAAACCACTAACGTTGGTAGTCCTGAGAGAGCGGGTGATGTGGGACTTCTTTCTGGAAGAGTTCCAGAAAAAGTATATAAGCCAGCGATTTACTGATCGGAAAAGGAAGGAATTCCTTGAGTTGAAGCAAGGAAGGATGTCAGTAGCAGAGTATGAGCGTGAGTTTGTTAGGCTTAGCAAATACGCTCAAGAATGTGTATCGACTGAGACCATCTTGTGTAAGAGGTTCGGAGATGGGCTGGATGAGGACATCAAACTCCTAGTGGGCATTTTGGAGTTGAAAGAATTTGTGGTATTAGTTGAGAGGGCAAGTAAGGCCGAAGAGCTGAATTCAGAAAAGAGGAGGGCTGTGAGTGAAGCCCGAGATGCTAGAAAGAGGCCGATGGGCAAGTCGTACCAAGCTCAGTCGAAAAGATCCAAGGAAGTGAATCCTCAGATGACAGCACCAGTGGGTTATTCGCATCGAGACTTGGGCAATACTCGTTCAGGTTCGAGAGTCCAAGCTACCTCGATGGAAAGTGTGGGCAATCCAAAGAGTAAACCGGAGTGTCCAAGTTGTGGTAGATATCACACCGGAGAATGTTGGGGAAATAGTCAGAAATGTTATAAGTGTGGTTCCCCTGACCACTTTATCCTGAATCGCCTCAGAGGGATGATAAGGAAGAGAAGCAAGAGATGAGACCTAGTGATGTGTCTGCAAGGGGTAGACCACCAAGAAACCCTAGAGGTGGGAATAGTGGTAGGGTGCATCCAAAGACTCTGCTATGAGACCGGAGGGTCGGGCACCTGCAAGGACGTATGCTATTCGCGCTCGCGAAGAAGCATCCTCCCCTGATGTGATAACGGGTACTTTATCTCTCTTTAACACCTTTGTTATTGCTTTAATAGATCCAGGGTCTACTCATTCTTATATTTGCATGAGATTAGCATCTAGTTTGAGTATGACCGTTGAGTCTACGGACATAGTGGTTAAGGTGTCAAACCCGTTAGGAAAGCATGTGTTAGTGGACAGAGTGTGTAAGAATTTTCCTTTATTGATTGAGAATCATTGCTTTCCGGCAAACCTTATGTTGTTGCCGTTTGATGAGTTTGATTTAATCCTAGGCATGGATTGGTTGACTACCCATAGTGTCTTAGTGAACTGTGGTAGTAAGTTTATTGAATTGAAATGTGAGAGTGGAGATGTGGTTCAGGTTGAATCAGATGGATCGGATAGTCTACCAGTGATGATTTCTTCCCTAGTGGCTGAGAAATGTTTGAGAAAAGGATGTGAGTCCTATCTTGCTTTTGTGTTGAATACTCGAGAGGTTGGAGTAGAGTTTGAAACAGTGCCAATGGTATGTGAGTATCCAGACGTATTTTCGGAAGAGTTACTCGAATTACCTCCAGTGAGATAGGTCGAGTTTGGAATTGAGTTGGTTCCGGGAACGGCACCTATTTCAATTGCTCCATATAGAATGGCACCTATAGAGTTGAAAGAACTGAAGGTTCAGTTGCAAGAGTTGACAGATAAGGGTTTTGCAAGACTGAGCTACTCGTCGTGGGGTGCTCCGGTATTATTCGTGAAGAAGAAAGATGGGTCTATGAGGTTATATATATACTATAGACAACTAAACAAGGTGACGGTGAAGAATAAGTATCCTTTACCAAGGATCTTTTTGATCAACTGAAGGGAGCTACAGTGTTCTCCAAGATAGACTTAAGGTCTGGTTATTATCAGCTCAGAGTGAAAGAGCAAGATGTGTTGAAAACTGGATTTCGGACAAGGTATGGCCATTATGTGTTGAAAACTGCATTTCGGACAAGGTATGGCTATTATGAGTTTTTGGTTATGCCGTTTGGTTTGACGAATGCACCTGCAATTTTTATGGATCTGATGAACCGTGCTTTCAGACCGTATTTGGACAAGTTTGTAGTTGCCTTCATTGACGACATATTGATCTATTCTCGGGATGAGAACGATCATGAAAAGCATTTGAGAATTGTCTTGCAAACTTTGAGAGATAAGCAGTTGTATGCTAAGTTTAGCAAGAGTGAGTTTTGGCTCAGAGGTCGGATTCCTAGGACACATTGTGTCGGGTGATGGTGTCGAGTTGACCAGAGTAAGATATCTACCGTTGTGGATTGGAAACCTGCGAGGAACGTGTCAAAAATTAGAAGTTTCTTGGGATTAGCGAGGATATTACAGACGCTTTCGTTAAGGGGTTCTCTGTGATTGCTACCCCGATGACGAAACTACTGCACAAAGATGTCAAGTTTGAATGGACTGAGACATGTCAACAGAGTTTCGAGAGACTGAAGACATTATTGACTGAGGCGCCGGTTTTGGTTCAACCAGAATCAAGAAAAAAGTTCGTGGTTTACAGTGATGCGTCATTTAATGGTCTTGGTTGCGTATTGATGCAAGAGGGTAAGGTAGTAGCTTACGCCTCGAGGCAGCTAAAACCACACGAGAAGAATTATCCGACTCATGATTTGGAGTTAGCGGCGATTATTTTTGCGTTAAAGGTTTGGCGACATTACTTATATGGTGAGAAGTGCCGAATCTTTACAGATCACAATAGTTTGAGATATTTGATGGATCAGAAGGATCTGAGTTTGCGATAGAGACGGTGGCTTGAGTTGTTGAAAGACTATGAGTTAGTCATTGACTACCACTCGGGAAAAGCGAATGTGGTTACGGATGCCCTGAGCAGGAAATCCTTGTATGCTCTAAGAGTTATGAGCACGAGTTAGCATTGTCTGACGATGGTGCTATTTTGGCAGAGTTGAGAGCTAATCCACTATTTGTTCAACAGATATGTGAGGCTCAGAAGTATGACAATGAAATGTAAGCTAAGAGAGCTAAGTGTGGATAAGAAAGTGATTCTAATTTTCGAGTGGACTCGAATGGTTGTTTGTTGTACCGTGACAGAATTTGTGTACCTAAAGATGAGGAGTTGATTCGAAAGGTTTTGCATGAGGCCCACAGTGGATGTTTGTCAAGACATCCAGCGATGCGAAAATGTACAACGACTTGAGGAAGTTGTATTGGTGGACGGGTATGAAAAGAGATATTTTAGAGTTTGTGACAAAGTGTCTGATTTGCCAACAGGCGAAGGCTAAGCATCAAGTGCCTTCGGGATTGCTTCAGCCAGTAATGGTACCCGAATGGAAGTGGGATCGGATTACCATGGATTTTGTAACGGGGTTGTCGATAACTCTGAGAAAGAGAGATACTGTGTGGGTTGTTGTGGATAGATTGACAAAGTCGGCTCACTTTATTCCAGTACGTGTTGATTATTCACTGGATAAGTTAGCTGAGTTGCATGTGGCAGAGATAGTTAGGTTGCATGGTGTGCCTGCGTCTATTATATCGGATAGAGATCCGAGGTTTACTTCGAGATTTTGGAAGAAGTTGCAAGAGGCCATGGGTACGAGATTGAATTTCAGCACTACGTTCCATCCGCAAACTGATGGTCAGTCTGAAAGAGTGATTCAAGTTCTGGAAGATATGCTTCGATGCTGTGTGTTAGAATTCGAAGGTAGTTGGGAGAGATATCTACCTTTGGTCGAATTTGCCTACAACAATAGTTATCAGTCGAGTATACAGATGGCACCGTATGAGGCTTTGTATGGTCGTAAGTGTCAGACTCCTTTGTATTGGACCGAGCTTAGTGAGAAGCGGATCCCTGGAGTTGATCTAGTAAAAGAGACCGAAGAGAAAGTGAGAGTAATCCGTAATAGTCTGAAAGCTGCTTCGGGCCGACAAAAGTCGTATGCGGATTTGAAAAGAAAAGAAATTGAGTTTAAAGTGGGTGACAAAGTGTTTTTGAAAGTGTCCCCGTGGAAGAAGATCATGAGATTTGGACGAAAAGGGAAATTGAGTCCAAGATTCATAGGGCCGTATGAAATTACAGACAGGATTGGACCTGTAGCATACCGGTTGGCTTTGCCGGTAGAGTTAGAAAAGATTCATAATGTGCTCCATGTGTCGATGTTACGACGGTATCGCTCCGATCCTTCATACGTAATTCCTTCGACAGATATTGAGATCAGACAGGATATGTCTTATGAAGAGGAGCCGATTAAGATCTTGGCTCGAGAAGTGAAACAGTTGAGAAATAAGAGCATAGCACTAGTGAAAGTGTTATGGCAGAAACATGGTGTGGAAGAGGCTACGTGGGAAACGGAAGAAGCTATGAGAGAGCAACATCCAAACCTCTTTACTAGTAATATTTTTGAGGGCGAAAATCTCTAAAGGGGGTAGAGTTGTAACATCCCGGTTTAGGGCCTAGTCGGAATAGTGGTGCGGGACCACAAATCCGAGGGTTATAAATGAGTTTTTGAGGTTTATGCCTTATATGCATACCAGTGTGAAAGTTTCATGAAGCAATTTTGTGAAATTGTGGTTGAATTGTCCAAAATGACTAAATTGCAAAAGTTGCAAAATGTGTGTTTCTAGAAGCTATATGTGTGAAATAGCTTTAGATGATTAATTAGAGGTCCTTAAATAGAAATTTATCCAAATTCTAATATTTGGACAAAATTGGGCATGGATGAGTTAAAATAGAAAGTTTATCAAAAACGGCATTTTGGTCATTTAACAAATAAGTGATTAAAATAGGAGAAAATATGACAAAATTCAATCATCTTCTTCCCCAAGGCTGCCGAAAATTCCAAGAGCCATTGTTAGGGTTCTTCAAATTTTTCAAGCTTGCTAGTAAGTGCATCTAGCCTCGTTTTTTATATTCTTTGTATTTTTGAAGTCCTAGTAGCATGAGTAAGCTATTTTTAGCTATTTGATGAGCTAAAATGGATGTTCAAAAATGTGGTCATGTATAACATGCATTTATGTTGATATTTTATGGAAGATTATGAAAGCTTGATGTAGTAGAAACATCTTTTGTTAAGTGATTTTCCATAAAAATGCATGTAGGGACTTGATTGTGAAAATCTTAAGTTTGGTCATAAATGTGTGTTTTAGTGAGAATTGATGATAGCTTTAGTTGAATAAGTGGTTCGACTAAGCATGAAAGTCTAGAAAGTTGAATAAAAATCACTTTACGAGCCTTTGGGGCTAAAGTGTAAATATGAGAAAGTTTAGAGGCAAAATAGTAATTTTGCTAAAGTATGAGATGTGGGTCAATTTAGTCAATGTATGTATTGAATAAGCTGATTTATTCATTATAGATCAAGAAAGACGAAGCCCGGATCGAAACCGAGGCAAAAGCAAGATGGTGGACTAAATTGCAAGTCTCAATACTTTTGAGTACCGAGGTAAGTCTATGCATAAACAATGCATTCATACTTACAATTTGTTGATGATAGCTAGTGTGTAGCTTGTTCGAGATTGATTGAGAACCTATGTGGTTCAAGTAGAATGAATGTAGTAGAATTGTGAATGGATGTTTAATTGAGTAAGTAGACATGTGAATGTGTAGTGATAATGCTAGATGGCAGGCTAAGTGCGATACCATCCTAATGCATATTGACGATGAGCTGGCTATGTGCGATGTTATCGTTAGGTATATCGTTTAGTGGGCTAAGTGAGAAACCCCTATGATTACCTTTGTGGTAGGCTAAGTGTGATACCACCTTATTAATCGACTGTGGTGTGCTAAGTGCGAAACCACCGAGACATTTGCTGTGTGGGTTAATTATGTGGATTATCCATGTGATTGCATTATTGAGTAAAGAAGCTGTGTGGATGCATTATTAAGTTAATTAGCTGTGTGGATGAATTATTGAGAAATAATGATGTGTTGTATATTGTGCAAATGTGACATTGAATGCAGGGGTGCATTTCGATGGTTATGAGTATGTGACTCATGATGTGTTGGAAATGTGGTAAGGGTTAGAAAGAGTAAGCATAGTTGTTCATTACCTTTGGTAGTATAATGCTAATTGTTGTTTAGCTTACACTATGATGCTTAATTGTTTATTTGTAAACTTACTAAGCTCAAAGCTTACTCCTTTTCTTTTCCCTTGTCTTCTAGAGTAAAAGTGTTGAACCGAGATACGAGGATCAATTGGAAGATCGCCCACACTATCAGCACACTTTGGTACATGAGACTTAATGTTTTGTATATGGCATGTATAGGGGCTAGACAAGTTAGTGAATTTTGTTGTAAATGGCTAAGATGTGTTGGCCTTTAGATGGATAGCTTATTTTGTATAATGCCATAGTTGTTGGCTATTTTATGTTATATGTAAAGTTATAGTTGTCTATGTGAGATTACAATTCAATTTGAGTTGATTATGATTGTGTTAGATGAGTATATGTTGTGTATGCTAGAGGGGTGAAAAGAACTTGGCACATAGCTTTGTTCTTGTCCATGTGGATAGACACACGGGTGTGTGTCTAGGCCATGTGTGACACACGGCTAGCCCACGGGCGTGAGACTCAGCCGTGTGTCCCCTGCATGTTAATATTTTAAACTAGCCACACGGGCGTGTGTCTAGGGCGTGTGGGATTAATCAGTGTTGGCTAGAGGCTAGCCACACGGGCGTGTGTCTAGACTCTAGTCCGTGTTAAGGTAGTCAGTGTGCACCACGGGTGGTAAGCACGGGCGTGTGCCTTGGCCGTCGGGCATTTGCAGAATGCTGGGGTTTTAGGCACGGTTTGGGGACATGGGCGTGTGTGTCCATGCACGGGCGTGTCTAATCTTGCACGGGCATGTGAGACCTGTATAAAAGAGAAAAATTTTAAGATTGGAAAAAGTTCCGATTTAGTCTCGAGAGCCCTCGTGTGAATGAGTAAGGCCTCGTAAGTCGAGAATGAGGTTGTTGAGATGACTTCAGAGAGTAGTTACGACGAGCCTAAGTGTAACAGCCCAATTTAGGGCCTAGTCGGAATAGTGGTGCGAGACCACGAATTCGAGGTGGATTTATGAGTTTTTAAGGTTCATGCCATGTTTGCATGTTCGTGTGAAAGTTTCATGAAGCAATTTTTCTAAATTGAAGTTGAATGGTCAAAAAGGACCAATTTGCAAAAGTTGTAAAATATGAGTTTCTAGAAGCATTTTGTATGAAATAGCATTAGAATAGCAATTATAAGTCCCTAAAAAGCAATTTGCCCAAATCATAATTTTTGGACAAAAATGGACATGAGTTAGTAGTTTGTAAAATTTTAAAGAGAAGGGCATTTTGGTCATTTAGCAAATAAATGATTAAAATGGGAAAAGATGATAAAATTCCATTCATCTTCTTCCTTCCATTGCCGAAAATTTGAAGACTCCATAGCTAGGGTTCTTCATTTTTTTCAAGCTTGCTAGTAAGTTCATCTTAGCCTCGTTTTTAATATTCTTCGTGTTTTTGAAGTCCTCGTATTATGAATTAGCTATTTTTAGCTATAAAATAATCTAAGATGCATGTTCAAAAATTTCATCTATGAATGACATGCTTGTTAAATGATGTTTTATGGAAGATTATGAGAGTTTGATGTTAGATAAACATCTTTTCCTTAATGAATTTCATGAAATATGATAGTATGGACTAGTTTGTAATAGTTATGAAATTAGTCATACCTACTAGAAATAATGAGAATTGATGATTGCTATAGTAGAGAAAATGAATCTGCTAAGCATGTAGTCTAAGAAAGTTGAATGAAAATTATTTTACGAGCCTAGGGGCAAAAGTGCAAATATGAGAAAGTATAGGGGCAAAATAGTAATTTTGCCCAAGTATGAGTAAAGGGTCAATTTAGTCAATGTGAATATTAAATGATCTATTTATGACTATAGATCAAGAAAAATGAAGCCCGGATCAAAACCGAGGCAAGAACAAGGTCGAGGACTAAATTGCATCCCTAGCTACATTTTGTATATTGAGGTAAGTTTGTATGATTTCTAAGCTTTATGATTTATATCCTTGAATTGCTTAGTATAATGTACAATGTTATTATGAAAAATGTTTAATGTTATGTTAAACAAAGAAATTAATGAGATCAAGCATGAGAAAGCCCAGATTGAAGTTAAATAACTTAGGATACTCGATCTACCACATGAAACAAGAAAGTCCGTATAAGACCAAGCCGAGGCATGGCATCGGCAAGCAAGCAAGATATCATGTAAGCCCAAGGCAAGCTTGGCATTGAATAAGATATCATGTAAGTCCAAGGCAAGCTTGGCATTGAGTAAGTTATCATGTAAGTCCAAGGCAAGCTTGGCATTGAGTAAGTTATCATGTAAGTCCAAGGCAAGCTTGGCATTGAAAAAGTTATCATGTAAGACCAAGGCAAGCTTGGCATTGAAAAGTTATCAAGAGAAAGAGATCCCATATAAGTCCAAGTTAAGGCATGGCATTGGTGAGAACAAGAAAGACTTCGTATAAGTCCATGTTAAGTCATGGCCTCGAAATTTAGATGAGATTTAGTATCCTCGGTTATTCATATAAATTCATCGGGCAAACGAGTTAAGCTCCAAAGAGAGAACAAGAAAGCTAAGTAAGTAAGGTTATTATCAAGTGAAAAATAATATTATTCATGTTATGAATGATGAATTAGAAATTATGAGTATTATGTTCAAGTATGCTGATCAATGTGATCTAATGATACAGGTACTTTGTTTGCCTATCAAGTATGAGACTAGTAAGTTTCATGAGTTATGTAAGAATCAAGTATGAGTAAGTAAGCTTTATATAGCTGAATTTATGATGTCATTGTTTATATCAAATGGTCTATATTAAGTAAGAATGTTGCTATGTGTATTATGCAAACTTACTAAGCTAAATGCTTATGTCTTTCATTCTTTCTTTCCATGTAGTCCCGCTAAGCTAATATCGAGGATCACCGCCATCGGAGCTCTGAGAGCACACTATCAATCACTATTTTGGTATAGCCAAGTTGTTTTATTAAGTATGGCATGTATAGGTAGCATTACATTTTGAGTAAATGTTTTAAGAAGATCCAAAGTATAGGCTATTAAGTTTATTATTCTTTTGTATATGGCTAAGT
Organism: Gossypium sturtianum; assembly: GCA_025698515.1. Classification (NCBI taxonomy): domain Eukaryota; kingdom Viridiplantae; phylum Streptophyta; class Magnoliopsida; order Malvales; family Malvaceae; genus Gossypium; species Gossypium sturtianum. The sequence continues at coordinate 134,226,817 of CM046945.1, forward strand.
GATTGGCCAAGTGTATATGTTTATAATTATCAATGAAGCATGTAGTATTATTCAAGAATGGTGTAGTATTGAGTTGTTGAAATGAGTATGAATTGGATCTTAATTTTAGGGTGGCAATTGGCTTGGTAAATAGCCTCTAAGTGCCCACACGTTGGACACACGCGTGTGTCTAGGCCGTATGTCAAACCGCACCTTAGTCTTATAAGTAAGAATAGGCCACGGACTAATCCCACGGCCGCAGTGTGTTAAGGCCGTGTATGACACACGGTTAGAACATGGGCGTGTGACCGGTCGTGTGGAATAAGTCAGTATATCAAGATGTAGTACACAGTCTAAGTCCACGGGCGTGTCATGGCCGTGTGGAAATTGGCAGAATACTGAGTTTTAGGGAACGGTCTGATGACATGGGCGTGTATGTTATGCACGGGCGTGTCTTATGTTACACAGGCGTGTAACCCCTATTTCAAAGAAAAGTTTTTCGATAAAGTTCTGAAAGTTTACCAATACAAGTTTAAGGCCTCGTAGGCCCATGAAATGTACGAATTGTTTAAGAATGAGAAGTTTTAATTTCGGAACGAAATTTTATAGCCCGTAATGTTATGATTAAGCAAGTTCAAGTATAGTAATGTCTCGTATCCGGTCTGAGCCTCAGACTCGGGTATAGGGTGTTACACTAAGTGGCGATCAAGTGGTTTGAGTTCGGTAACGCCTCGGGTCCGGTTCTGGCGTAGAACCTGGGTAAGGGGTGTTACAGGCTGTGTGCTAGGCCGTGCCAAACTTGTAAGGTATACTAACTTATGCCTCATGGCCAAGTCACACGCCCGTGTGTGAGGCCGTGTGGAGCATACTGACTTGATTTTAATTTCAACACCAAGGGACACACGGCCGTGTACTTAATCGTGTGTCACACACGGACAAGACACACGCCCATGTCTCTGCCTGTGTGGATAAAAATAGGCTATTTACCAAATCATTTTGCCACCCAAACTTGCATGTTCCTACACCACATCAATTAGCACCAACACATAGCATATCTAATCATCTAAACCAGCCAATTCAAACAGAAATTATGCACATTCCATACTTCCATTTTACATATACACAAATCACCAAAACATACCATACCAATTGTACCAAACTTTACTTCCTTAAATCTTTAAAAATGGCTAAACTCAAATTTTCAATATCAAGTCTAATTTCATAAGCATACCATTATCTTTAACTCAACCATTTGACACTCATAATACTTATATCCATCAAGAATCACACAACGATCATATAATTCATATCACAAAGCATAAACATATATATCAATACATGATTCAACCATACCAATATAGCCCCAAATAAGCCATCTCTCATGGCTATTTATACAAATCAAAACATATACATTTACAAGCCAATTCAAATGGCCAAAATCATTACCAAACATAACCAACATGACCAAAATCCCTATACATGCCATATACTTAAACATAAGCTTAAAAGTACCAAATTGATAGTAGGATAGTGTGACAAAATCTCTAACGATCCTTAAATCCGAGCTAGCTTTGAAACTATAAAACACAGAGAAATACACAAAGTAAGCTTTATAGCTTAGTAAGCTTGTATGAAATAAACTTAATGCAATCACATAAATATAATTCAATAATTTGAATACACCAATATATAGCTTACATTAGCTAACAAACCTTTCAAATACTTAATGGTGAGATTTTACACTACCTTCACAAGTTTCCTCGATTTGAAACTTATATAATTCATGTACGTAAATGTATCATTTAACATCAATCTCATACTCCTCCACCTATTTCGTTTACTCGTTGAACCATTCGGAATAGAAGTCGGATACTCAAAGGTCTCACACAATAAGTACCTATACCATGGCTCGAAGCCAAATCAAGGTAACTTATCTCCGAAGTACTGATATCATGGACAGAAGCCAAATTAGCCGATATTCATGGCTCGAAGCCAAATCGGTATATCTCACACCCGAAGTGCTAATATCATGGCCCGAAGCCAACTCAATGTATCCCCTAATGACATGTCACTAGTATCCTAAACTATTTCTAAGGTTCAACTGAGATATCGAATGCCAAATTATCATCGATTCAATGTCGAACTTATCCAAAATCTCGTATTCACAACTATACAATATCAAAGCATTCAATATACATTTATAATGAAATTTATCACATACGAACTTACCTCGGGTTCAAAAACGATGAAATAGACCAATTAATCCGAAACTTTGTTTTTCCCTCGATCTAGATCCGAACTTCATTTTTCTTGATCTAAATATAATCAAAATTAAATTATTTAATAATCTCTCTATTTAATTTAGTCCAAAATACACTTTAAAGCACTTTTACACATTTGCCCCTAATGTTTCACATTTTTACTATTTAGTCCTTAGCTTGTAAAATGAAAATTCATGTAATTTTAATCATACCCAAGCTAGCCGAATTATCACTATATCCATATCAGCCCATAATTCTCATTATTTCACATTTTTACCACACAATTTACACATTTCTCAATTTAATCCCTATTTTGCATTTTCACTAAAAATCACTTAACAAAACTTGTTTAACTATCATCAAATATTCATAATCTATCATTAAACATCAAAATACTCATATATTCATCAATGGCAACATTTAAAATCTTTAACAGTTTTGCAAATTAGTCCCTGGGCTAGCTAGACTAAGCTGCAACGATCACAAAAATATAGAAATCATTAAAAACGGATAAAAAATACTCACATGCATGAGAAATAAAGATGGCCAAATGTTCAAGCTTCCATGGCTGTTCTTATTTTGAATTTTCGGTGGTGGTATCTCCATTAGAAAGATGATATCTTTATTTCTTTTGTTTTATTAATCTTAATTACTAAATTACAATAATAACCTTATTATTAAATCATATTAAACATCCATTTTAAGCCCATAAATGTCCACCCACAATTTAAATGGTCTATTTACAACATAAGGACCTCCTCTATTTAATTTCATAGCCATTAGATACCTTTATCTAATTGAACTCCAATTTTTTCACTTTACGCGATTTAGTCCTTTTTATCAAATTGACCATTCAAACAATAAAATTTCTTAACGAAAATTTCACACAATCATATTTTCATGTTGTAGACATTAAAATAATAATAAATAAATATTTTGACCTTGAATTTGTGATCCCGAAACTACTGTTTCGATTTGACTAAAATCGGGCTGTTACATAATCCTTCCATCAAAACTAATTAAAATCACACTATTAAAATGATTCAAACCCATCAACAAGCCATAAACCAAAGCACTTAGCATCACAACCTTAAAAAATCAAGCATGGTGAACTTCTAAACATTCAACGGTTTTACGAATTGACCCCCAGTTTAACTAGATTAAGCTAATACGATAATAAAAACATAAAAATCTCTAAAAACAAACCTCAATTGCACAACCATGCAAGCGAAGAGCTTGGCCAAAAATTTCTCCTTACACAATGGTGATTTTCGGCAACAAGATGAAAAAATGAACAAGATGATAAATCTTTCTTTAGTTGTTTATGTTATTTATTATTAATTTACCTTTTAACTTTACTAACTTAATTAACACATAACCAAAATTGTATCCATAAATGTCCACCACTTTAAAACATGGTTCATTAACCATGTAAGTCCATTAGCTTGCATTTCCTTACCATATAACCCATTTAACTAATAGAAACTCACTTTTGCAACTTTTACAATTTAGTCTCTTTCTTTTAATTAACTAACTAAACGTTATAATTTCTTAACCAAATTTTAATACAACCCTAATATAACTGTATAAACCTTACATAAATAATAAAATATTGACTCAATTTTCGAAATCATGGTCCCGAAGCCACTATTTCTGACACCACTAAAAATAGGCTATTACACTCTAAAACTATTTCTCCTTTTTGGACATGATATCTAATGAAATGATGCTTTATTTCAATATGTTTAGTCCTATAATGTTGGATGATATTTTTAGTGAGACAAATAGCACTAGTATTGTCACACTTGATAGGAATGGTATCCATATCAATTCCATAGTCCTTAAGTTGTTGTTTCATCCATAAAACTTGAGCACAACAACTACCAGTAGGAATATATTCTGCTTCGATGGTGGACAATGCAACACTATTTTGTTTCTTTGAAAACCATGATATTACCATGTTGCCTAGGAATTGACAAGTACCAGAGGTGCTCTTCTTATCTAATTTGCATCCTCCAAAATCTGCATTCGAGAATGCATGCAAGCTAAAGGATGAGTCTCTAGGATACCAAAGGCCTAAATTGGGAATGTCTCTAAGGTATCTAAAGATTATCTTAAGGGCTTGTAAATGTGATTCCTTAGGACAAGATTGATATCTAGCACATAAGCATACACTAAACATAATGTTGGGTCTACTTGCAGTAAGATAAAGCAAAGAACCAATCATTGACCTATATAATTTTAAATTAACACATTTACCTTCCTCATCTTTATCAAGCTTTATAGAAGTCCTTATAGGAGTAGCTTGTGGTTTTAGAGTGTCCATCCCAAACTTCTTGAGCATTTCCTTTATGTAGTTAACTTGATTGATGAAGATGTCATCCTTTTTTTACTTGATTTAGAGACCCAAAAAGAAATTTAGTTATCCCATCATGCTCATTTCAAATTCACCTTGCATTAACTTAGAAAATTCTTGACAAAAAAAAAATCATTAGTAAAACCAAAAATAATATTATCAACATAAATTTGAACTACTAATAAATCTTTATCTTTTTTTTTTTAATAAAAAGTGTTGTGTCAACCTTCCCTTTACTAAAACCCTTTTTAATAAGAACATTTGATAATCTTTCATACCAAGCTCTAGAAGCTTGTTTCAAACCATATAAAGCTTTTGAAATTTTAAGAACATGGTTTGAAAATTTTGGAGCTTCAAAATCAGGTGGTTGTTCAATATACACATCTTCATTTATAAAACCATTTAGAGAAGCACTTTTTACATCCATTTGACATAGTTTAAAATCATTAAAGCATGCAAAGGCTAAAAGCATTCTATTGGCTTCCATCCTAACTATGGGAGCATAAGTTTCATCATAATCTATTCCTTCCTCTTGAGTGTAACCTTGAGCAACAAGTCTAGCCTTGTTCCTCACTATGTTCCTAAAAACCCATTTAGTACCTATAGTAGATTTATCATAAGGTCTTTCAATTAGGGTCCATACTTTACTTCTCTCAAATTGATTTAACTCTTCTTGCATAGCCAATATCAAATATTCATCATTTAATGCTTCTTTGATATTTTTAAGCTCAATGCATTAGATAAATGCAAAAAAAAAACTACAAGTATTTCTAAGAGAAGATTTAGCAGTTACCCCTTTCGATGGATCTCCCAATATCTTTCCATCCTTCACATAGTTGAATTCTATTGGATGAGTGACTTCTCTTTCATCTATTGTAAGCTCTTCTAGAGCATCTTGTATTTGTTCTTGAATCTTCTCACTTGATGATTGATCCTCTTTATAATTACTATTAAAAAATTCTGCATAATCATCATCAATACAAGAATCCTTTCTAAGAGGAGGGTTAAAGTCATCAAAAACATGTATAGACTGTTCTACTACTAAAGTTTTTTTGTTAAACACTCGAAAAACCTTTAGAATTTAAAGAATAAACAATAATGATTCTTTCATCACTCTTTGCATCAAATTTACCAAGATTATCTTTGCCACTGTTTAAAACAAAACACATGCATCCAAAGGGATGAAAATAGCTAATGTTAGGTGTAACACCCCAAAATAGGGCCTAGGCTTTTAGGTCTATTTTAGAAATTTTATCATTAGAGTGTCTGAAATCTTGCGACATGGTTTATCGGTAATGTTTTTTACTGTGGTTTTTAGAAAATCAAATCAATTTTTGAAAATCAGTTTTAAATACCATTAATTTTATAAAAAGGACTGATTTGTAACGGGGTCAAATCTTAAAGCGTTTATGTTGCAGATAGACCAAATTTTAAAAACCAACTTAAAAACCCCCATTCCCAGTTTTATTTTCACAATAGGTTTTTCCCCAACACAAAGCTTTGTCGTCCATTGCTCTCCCTTACTTTTCCAACTGATTTTTTATTCCCAAACTATATTACTTTGATTTCCATCATTCCCCAAGTACTAAACCTCCATAAATATTCAAGAAAAAATTCTAAAATACCATTAATTTCTTCATCTTCTTCACTTGTGGGTTTTTCATATTTGTATCAAAAACTCATTTATTCTTCCATCAAAGGTAACCATTCACTTTCTTATTAGTTTATAATGTTATTAGGTCTTTAAAACTAAATTTTTAACCGTTAAATCGCATGTTTTAAATAAAAGCTAAAAATAGAGTTGTTAATGGTGAAATTTGGATTTTTGCGTAAAAATATGATTTCAAAGTGTTAATCAATAGGTTTTGATATGATTAAAGGTTTCTAAACTTTTTTTGAAGTATCATTAAGGATTTCTTGGGTTTTAATGAATTTTTGAAAAAATAGCCATAAACATGTCGAAAAAGTATATACTATGAACTGAGTATTTTAGTGTAGTTTAAAGGTTGGGAATTATCGTAGGTGAATTAAAAGATGAACAGAATTGATTTTAGGTGAAAAGATTGAGTATAGACTGAGATATTCGAATGTAAAGATTGCTATGTTAAAGGTTTCGGTTATATGAGAACATAGCTTAGGCTTATGTTTTTTATTGCTTGTGGTCATTTCTTAGCTGATTTTTGGATATATTGTTGTGTGAATTTTTTTGTTGAAGTTTCGGATTCGCTAGGATCACCTACGAGCTAAGAAAGGCTAGTTTGAGCTTTTGGCATTTCAGCGAAAGCATAGTGGCGAGTGTTTAGATTAACTTTTAGTGGACACGATTCAATGCGTTATTTGGAAATTTAGTGGTAGCCTATACCCCTACTCTAAATTCTGAGTGTAAGCTTTCTTGTACCCATGTTTATCTTGAGAGATTCGTGCTTGCGTTATTGTGAAATTATGAATCAAAATGGCATGCTATATAAGTGTTATATGTTCGTGATTACTGTTGTGTAAAGAGTACATGTGTAAGCATGTCATTAATGCTAAGTGATAGTGAGAATATTGTGCAAATGATACAAATATGCAGTGAAAGTAATCGAAAATCTATAAGTAATATGTATCTTTAAATATGGATATTTTGGCCATGTGATACTTGAGACCATTGGATATAGTTGGCATGCCATAGGATTGTGAGTACTCACCTATATTTTATATGTGATTTGGGCGTTGAGGCCTAGGGACATGTTTTGAGAGATAAGGTAATTTGAGCTAAGTTCCATTCAACGGGACATGTTTGGTATGTTGGAGAGTGTTAGCTTTATGTTTCACTTTTGAGACATGTTTGACTCTTTGAGTCTATGTGGTGTGTTAGAGATCCGTGTATCCGATGAGTAGTGATAGTGCCCCATTTTACGTTTCATAGCTCAAGTGTAAAATTATCTATTAATGTAATTGTGTGTATTATTATGTTTTCATGGATATGTATGTATTGACTCTGTAAATAAACTATCGAATATGCATGTGAATTCAAATATGTCAACTAAGTTTAGGCTGCTATAATTATGCTACATATATGTTTCACTAATGCTTGATGAACTGTTTGCATAGTAGTTATTCTAGGCATTCACTGAGCTTGTTAAGCTCACCGACTCCCTTTTTAAACCATTGCAGATGAGTCGTGTGCTGGTGTGAGTGGTGTGGTTTCCAAGGGGTGATCCAAGCCAAAAATCTAGTAGTTATTCGTAGGTATTTATTTGCTCATTTATGTTTTGGGAACTAAAGGCAATGTGGTAGACTATATGTTGGTTTTTGCTATGATTTTTAAGTTGTTTACATGGTTATTTTTCTTAAGACTTATTGAATTTCAGTTTGAATTATTGGTTTCTTGCTCGGTCATGATTATGATGTTGTGGACTGTTACTTCGAACATTTTACTAACCATTTGATGAAATGAATGATACATTATGATTAGACATTAGTTGGTATGAATTATATGCTTGTAATTGTTGTATTTTTTATGTTTGGAGTAGAGGTATCGATTTCGGGATTTAATATCGATGCCCCCCATGTTTTTGAAAGTTTAAGAAGTCAGTAACGTAATTTGGTATCGATACCTTATCATGAGTATTGATACTCAGGGTAAAATAATCGATACTTTTCAAAAGGTACTGATAATTTTCGAGACTTGGGATTTTAGAAGAGAAACAAAATGCTAATTTGGTACCGATTTTCCAAGTGGTATCAATACTACTTGAGAGAAATATCGATACCCATTTTATAATATCGATACCTACGTAGTCAATTTTGAGATTTTGCTAATGGACCTTATGCATTTAAACTATTTTTAATGATTATAATTAAAGAGTATGATTGACTTAAAACTCATATGATTGATAATATGAAAGGCATTTCTTCTAGAATGAGATTTTATTCGTTGTGTATGACATGAGACAGTGGTGTGGCATCCTGATATTTGGGCTCGGTGACCAGGTCGAATATAGGGTGTTACATTTAGTGGTATCAAAGATCTAGGTTCATCAACTCTCGGACCTAGGTGATTGTTGTGTGTTTGGGGTTTCAAAACTTGTGAGTCTAAATTTCTCTGCTTTCTTGACATAGTTGATTTAACCTTGATTGAATGGCATGAGAATGGTTGAAATGTCTTTGATTGAATTGCATGTGGGGTAGGAATAGGTACACATTGTCTTAATCCTAAAGTTTGCTTGTAGGAACGAGACTTGGATCATCTCCTCGCCACTCACATTGTTTATTTGTTTGTTTGTATGCTAGATCATTAGATATGCCTCCTAGACCTGCTAATGTGAGAGCTAGCGCCCAAGAGGATGGTATATCCTTTGCACATCCTGTGTCGCTGATCGCTGTAAATCAGAGTTTTAAAATTTATAAAAGAATGATCGAACCTGGAAACTAACTCTGACAACGATTGAGGCAAGTGCACCTATCGAACAGTAGTATAGCTTAGGCAAGACCGAATTATCGAACCCAAAGGAACTAAAAGTACTAATACTCACCGTCTTTTTATTATTTAGCCTTAATATAAAGTGATGATTGTTTAAACTAAAACTAATCTACTTACTAAGCTAAGACGCAAAGACAAAAAGAATGAATTCGGGAAATAACTTTTGGGAAAACTCAGTTGACTCAAGCGACACCCTTAGGAAAAATCCACCTAGACTTCACTTGTTATTTAACCTTGAACCATATGATTTATTTACTTAGTTTGATCTGTGAGACTCCCTAACATATATTAAACCCTCTCTCGAGGCGAATAACGTCTAACCCTAGGTTAATTAGTGGAACTCTCGTTCACTTATAATAACCCCCTAGAATAGTAGTAAATCGATCTGTGGACTCCCATATTAGGTTTCACCCTAATCCGGCAAAATCTCGTCACCCTATCTCTAGGCGTGCGATCAACTCCGCTTAATTATGTTGGATCTACTATTAGGCAGGGTCTATTCCTCCTCCACCTAAGCACATTAGATTTGGATTAAGTTTACACAATTAAGAACAAACTAAGTTATTATCATATAATTCAAAAATCAAATAACAATATTCATCATAGGTTTCATCCCTTCTGCATCCGAAGGTTTAGTTCATAATAATAAAAGACAACATCTCAAGAGAAAAGATAAAACAAAACATAAGAAATCCCTAAAACCCCCTGAAGGAATTGAAGAAGAGATCCTCCGTCTTGAGTAGAATTCTGGCATCTTGAGATGGATCAATTGGCTATCTTCGAGTGATTCCCACAAATCTGACATTTTAGGCTTGGCTTTTTAGCCTAGCTTGCCGCCCCTTTCACCGGTACCTAGGGTGTATTTATAGGCTTTTGAAACACGTTTCTTTCTCCCTAAGTATCCTTTCCCGAATGGAATTGCTCTTCTCCACGGTAGAGGCACGCGCCATGGAACACGCCCGTAAAATCATGGTCGCCGTGTTCGAGATCAAGAATGAGGCACGGCACTGTAAGTCGTGGTAAGGCCGTGTTCTAGTAGGATCGGTTGCACGGCCGCAGTGGCTTGAAGTCCAGCCGTGTTGATTTCGTGGCTTGGCCCAACTTGGTCCATTTTAAGCCCGCTTTCGCTTCTTTTCGTCATCCGGTGCTTTCACGAGTATAAGACATGAAAAAAGGATTAAGAGCACCTTTTACATAAATTGGGGCTTAAATCATCCAAAAGCATACTAAATGTAGGCTTAGAATATGTTACTTTTACGGTTTATCAAATACCCCCACACTTAAGCTTTTGCTTGTCCTCAAGAAAAATTCTCAACTTACAATTAAAACGAACTTCCTGTAATTCATAATTCCTATTAATAGTGTCTCATCATAATTCATAGATAATTTATAGATGGATAATTCAATTCAAAGTGTCCTAAAAATTCAAACAGTATAAGTCATAGATCCTGTAGCACAAAACATAGGTGTTTCCCTTCATCTAAATAATTACCTCTGATTCGAAATCGACAAGGATTGACATCCTCACAAAAGATTCTCTCAAATCACTCAAAGTGTTTAAGGTTCAAAAGTTAGGCACTAAAAAGTCAAACATGAAGAGTTAATCCCACAGGCTTGCATGAAAATCAAATCTCCACTACTAAAATATGAGATGAAACCACAAATCAAAAAGTCTTTGTTAGGGTTGTAACGGGGCTAGGGTTAAGGTGTGGAGTAAGGCTGAATTAGAGGGTTAGAATCGAGATTGAATTGACAAATTACCTAACTAAGAACTAATGAACTAATAATAATAATTACATCAATTGAAAACTAATAATACTAACACTACGAGCTTCTTCTTCGATATCTGGGATTCAAGCATATAAGCTCATTTAATCACCTAACTAATAATGAATAATGGATGTACTTTTTTTTTAAGAACAACTAAATACATAATAAAGGATAACCTACTAAAATTCATAATTAGTCAACTAATCAAATCAAATCTCGATATAAGGGTAGTCAAAAGGAATGGTGATAACAAAAACAAAGGGGTTCTGGGTTAATATTAGTGGGTGAGTCAATAAATAGGGTTGTTAGGATTAAAAGGGGTTCACTAGGGGTTAATTGTGAAGGTAGGCTTTTTATGGAGTAAGTGGGTTAGATCCTAGGTGCCTTTATCATCTCTGTGTTTCAAATCAAAAAATGTGGTCTCGACATGTATAATCGATGCAAGTTCTAGAATAACAAATCAGTGTTGACCTACTCATAATCAATAAAGTGAGCAAGAAAAAGAATATATGCTCTATAAGGCTCAAATTCTCACAAAAATTATGGGTATTTTGATGTCAACCTCATAAATTTCAAACTTCAAGGTAATATTTAAACTTAGTTTGACAACCAAGCAAAAAAAAAATTTAATTTCTGAAAAATACACTTATCATGCTTGATTCTCTAGTATTCTTCAAATTTAATTATCAATGCACAATTATCAATGACTTAATCTAAAACATATCAATAAAAATCATAAATCATCAGAAATTTCATCCTAATTAGTAATATGAGTAAATTACTTTCAAACAAGACTAAATTCAGGCTTTGAGTTAGGTATCTTTTTAGGTTGTTCACCCCCCCACACTTAAGATGTACATTGCCCTCTATGTACAAAGATATATAATAACCTTGTAATAAAATCATCAGATATGGAGGTAAGTGAAAACTTCCTGAATTTTCGGATGATTCCTTGAGAGGAGATTGTGCCTTTGGTGGTGGTGATGGGCCGTCTGGATGACGAACCTGCGCTAGATGAAGAAATTGGGATGCTCGTAGAGAATTAGCCAGGGATCCTTAAGACATAATTAAAGTAAACTAAATATGAAATTAAGGACAAGGAAGATAAAGAGAAGGATACTAAGAAGAAAACTAAAATTAAAAGAAAAGATGGATGGACCGTATAGTCCTTATTGTTGGGTGTGATTTCTAAGGTTTGAGGTTATGGTGGTGGTGGTGGCGTGATTCCCAAGCGACCTTTAAGAACCTAAAAACAAGAAACTAAAACAAAATAAACTAAATTAAGTAGTAGAGAAGTAAAGATAAAGAAAATAAAGGAGAAGATAAAAATAAAAGAACAGATAATTGGTCTCAAAGACCCTTGGCTTGTTGTTTGGATGAAGTCACAAGCATGAACTCAGTGAATCGGTCTCCTTTAAGGAGATTGGCCTTTACGCTTCTTTCCCATGGATATGATTTTGTTGTAGCTCAAGAGTCTGAGGATTTATTAGGAAAGAGGAAAAACAAAAGGGAGAAGAGAAAGAAAGAAAGAAAGAAAACAGAGAAGAAAGAAAGAAAGTGAGTTAAGACGAGGAAGGAGAGGGGTATGGTGTTTAAATAAAATTTCAGGTCTAGAGGTTTTCCATGCCCGTGGGTTGAGGGTGTGTCGATTCCCACGGCCACCTCGCACGGCCGTGCTCTAGGGCGTGTTGGTTCCCCACGCTCGTGTCTAGCCTGTGTTCGACAAGTCAGTATATTGGCACGGTTATCCAGCACGGGCGTGTGCAACCCGTGGTTGGCAAGTCAGTAGCTTCACACGGCCATAGAGCACGGCCGTGTCACTTTGTCGGTGCCCGTGGGAGAGTGGTTGAGTCCGTGATTACTAGAAATTAGTTCATTCTGACTTGTACCGTCCTGCCATGTTAGTACCAAGATTCTTAAGGTACACATGGCCACGGCCACGATCGTGTGCAAGGCCATGTGTCCTGGAATTCTGCACCCCTTGTTAGTTTATAACTACGTGTTCCGAAAGAAGAGAAGAAAAGAAAAATAAATTTAAAGCAAAATATGAAAATAAATCATGTTAGTGCTCGGGTTGCCTCCCGAGAAGCGCTCGTTTATAGTCTTAAGCTAGAGTCTCCTCCCGTTTGCTTTGTCAGGGTGGTTTGAGGAGTTGGAAGTCCTTCCTCATGCTATCATTTGCGTCTTTGTGAAAAAATTTAAGTCGAGATGTGTTTATAGTAAAAGTACCAAAAATAGGATTACTTACCTCGACTGCTCCGTGTGGAAAAACACTGGTTACCCTAAAAGATATTTCTTTGTTTGTGCTAGGGTCCGAAGGAGATATTCGAGGATTTACCTGATCTAGTAGTACTTGGTCCCCTATTTTGAAGTGATTTGTTGTTCCTATTAGCTCTTTTGGGGGCTCCTTTGGTTTTATCTCCTGTTGTTCCGGTTCTTCGTCGTGTATCCCTAATTTCTCCTTGAAGTGTGTCTTCCACTGCCTAGATCATCGAATGAATCCCTCGATCGTCATGAGTTATTTCTTTATTGACATGGGGTTTAGGATCGGGTTCAGTTGTATTCTTTGGTGGTGCTTCCTGAAAATAAGGGTTAATCGAATGGTTATCGTGAGAATTTACGTTCTCACCTTGATTACTCGATGTTCTAGCCGAGTCGAGAGCCTTGATGGTGACTGTCTCATTACCTACACAAAGTATGAGTTCTCCCGCATCAACATCAATTTTAGTCCCGGCAATCGCTAAAAAAGGGTCTTCCTAAGATTAGGGGATCGAATTGTCCTCATCCATGTTTAAGACAACAAAGTCTCATCGGGAAAATGAATCATCGATTTTCACAAGAACATCTTCGATAATACCCCTAGGAATTCTAACAGTTTTATCACCGATTGAATGCTCATCCTAGTTTGTTTGGGTTTCCCTAGACCTAATTGTTTAAACAATTTATAAGGCATGACATTTATGCTTGCCCCTAAATCAGCTAACGCATTATCAACAGTTAGTCTACCAATTAAACATGGAATTGTAAAACTCCCTGGATCTTTTAGTTTCTGTGGTAGCTTATTTTGCAAGATTGCTGAGCACTTTGCGTTGAGTTCCACATGCGAATCTTCATCTAGTTTCCACTTGTTTGTCAGAAGCTTCTTTAAGAATTTCCTGGAATCAGGCATCTGCGAAAGAGCTTCGAGGAGTGGTAAGTTAATGTGTAATTTCTTTAAAATTTTAAGAAACTTACCAAACTGTTCCTTTGTGTCGTCTCTTTTTAATGCTTCAGGGTAAGGTATGCGAGGTTGGTACTCCTTGATTACCGGTTTTGGCTTGTCTTGTGTTACCTCAACTTTACCTTTTTCTACCTCGGTTCCTTGTGTTGAGATGGATTCATCTACCCCCTGTATTCTCCCGAGTGCTGTATGGCTTGGATCCGCTCTTTAGGATTAATTTCGGTGTTACTTGGTAGAGACGCTTCCTTGCGGTCGTTCGGATAATAGCTTTGCAATTTCTCCGATCGATCGGGTAATTTCCCCGATTGCCTTTGTAAGTCCTCCAACTTGGTTCTCGATCGTTTTGATCGATGTTTGTTGGGTGTTGAGCGTTACCTCATTTTTTAGAGACGGGCTTCTGTGGATGCTATGAATTTGTTCAACGTCTCTTCAAGACTCGGCTTCTTTTCCTATGGATAGGGCTGATTTTGGAAATTTTGAGGAGGTTGTTGTCTTTGATTTCCTTGATTTCCTTGTCCTCCCCACGAAAAATTTGGGTGGTTCCTCCAACCTAGATTATAATTATTACTATATGGGTTATTATTAGATTTGAAATTGTTACCTATATAGTTCATCTGTTCGCTCTCTGTGCCTGGTTGGTAGGGTGGGTACTCAGAATTCTCCACAGTTCCACTTGCGTCGCACTGCATTACTGGATTTACCTGCGAAGAACACAAACTATCAATCTTTCTATTCATCAACTCTACCTGATTTGATAGCATGGTTACTGCGTCGAGGTTGTAAACTCCGGCTGTTTTTGTTGGCCTTGTTCTTGTAACTTGCCACTAGTAGTTGTTCAGCGACATCTCTTCAATAAACTCGTAGGCTGCCTTAGGAGTTTTATTATTCAGGGTTCCACCGGCGGCTGAATCAATTAATTGCCTCGTTGAAGGATTAACACCGTTGTAAAAAGTTTGGACTTGGAGCCACAATGGTAATCCGTGGTGTGGGCATCTCCTCAAGAGATCTTTGTATCTCTCCCATGCGTCGTATAATGTCTCTAAATCCATCTGCACAAAAGAAGATATATCATTACGTAATTTGGCCATTTTGGCCGGTGGAAAATATTTTAATAGAAATTTTTCGGTCATTTGTTCCCATGTAGTGATTGACCCTCGTGGTAACGAGTTTAACCACTGTTTAGGTTTATTTCTTAGTGAAAAGGGAAATAACCGAAGACGTAAGGCATCATCAGAAACGCCATTTATTTTGAAGGTATCGCAGAATTCTAAAAAGTTAGCTATATGAATGTTTGGATCTTCATCCTGCAAACCATCAAATTGAACAAACTGTTGAATCATTTGAATAGTGTTAGGCTTTAATTCAAAATTATTAGCAGCTATAATAGGCCTAACAATACTAGATTTGGCTCCTGTTAAATGCGGTTTAGCATAATCAAACATAGTACGAGGAGCATTATTTTCTCCCACATCTTGTGGTGGAGGATTATTTTCGTCCATCCCTTCAGTAGGATTGGATCTGTCTTCTCGCTCTCTTTTGTAATTTAGGGCTCGCCTAATTTCTCTGCAATTTCTTCAAGCAGTAGCTTCAATATCACGGTCGTATTCTAAAGGTCCTCTCGGGTTCCTTCTAATCATAAACTAGAGGTACCTTCTAGGAGAAGAAAGAAAGAACATTTAGCTAATTTAAAATTAAACTAAAAATAAAAAATAAATTGAGAAAAATAAAAATAATGGCTAAAGTAATAAAAATAGACTTTTCTTAATATTTTAGTTCCCCAGCAACGGCGCCAAAAAATTGATCGCTGTAAATCAGAGTTTTAAAATTTATAAAAGAATGATCGAACACGAAACTAACTCGACAACGATTGAGACAAGTGCACCTATCGAACAAAGAGTATAGCTTAGGCAAGACTGGATTATCGAACCCAAAGGAACTAAAAGTACTAATACTCACCGTCTTTTTGTTATTTAGCTTTAATATAAAGTGATGATTGTTTAAACTAAAACTAATATACTTACTAAGCTAAGACACAAAGACAAAAAGAATGAATTCGGAAATAACTTTTGGGAAAACTCATTGACTCAAGCGATACCCTTAGGAAAAATCCACCTAGACTTCACTTGTTATTTAACCTTGAACCATATGATTTATTTACTTAGTTTGATTCGTGAGACTCCCTAACGTATATTAAACCCTCTCTCGAGGCGAATAACGCCTAACCCTAGGTTAATTAGTGGAACTCGTCGCTCTTATAATAACCCCTAGAATAGCAAAAATCGATCTGTGGACTCCCATATTACGCTTTCACCCTAATCCGGCAAAATCTCGTCACCCTATCTCTAGGCGTGCGATCAACTCCGCTTAATTATGTTGGATCTACTCTTAGGCAGGGTCTATTCCTCCTCCACCTAAGCACATTAGATTTGGATTAAGTTCACACAATTAAGAACAAACTAAGTTATTATCATATAATTCAAAAATCAAATAACAAGATTCATCATAGGTTTCATCTCTTCTGGGTATCCAAAGGTTTAGTTCATAATAATAAAAGACAACATCTCAAGAGAAAAGATAAAACAAAACATAAGAAATCCCTAAAACCCCCTGAAGGAATTGAAGAGGAGATCCTCCGTCTTGAGTAGAATTCCGGCTTATTTAGATGGATCAACTGGCTATCTTCGAGTGATTCCCACAAATCTGACATTTTCGGCTTGGCTTTTTAGCCTAGCTTGCCGCCCCCTTTAAGCTGGTACCTAGGGTGTATTTATAGGCTTTTGAAACACGTTTCTTTCTCCCTAAGTATCCTTTCCCGAATGGAATTGCTCTTCTCCACGGCAGAGGCACGGCCAAGGAACACGCCCGTGTAAATTGTGGTCAGGCCATGTTCGAGACTGTTGAATGAGGCAAGGCCGTGTAAGTCGTGGTAAGGCCGTGTTCTAGTAGGACTGGTGGCACGGCCGTGTGGCTTGAAGTCCAGGCCATGTTGATTTCGTGGCTTGGCCCAACTTGGTTCGTTTTAAGCCCGTTTCTCATTCTTTTCGTCATCGGGTGCTTTCTTGAGTATAAGACATGAAAAGAAAGGATTAAGAGCACCTTTTTACATAAATTGGGGCTTAAATCATCCAAAAGCATACTAATGTGGGCTTAGAATATGTTACTTTTACGGTTTATCAGCCGCCGCGTTTTGTGAACATACCTGATAAGGGTGTAGGCCCTTTGCACCTGTTAACCGAGGGTTATCACTTGAATGCCTTTGGGCGTTGGGTGGTAAAGAGTTTTCTGGAGTGAAAGGTACTGATCCTACCGTTTCTGAGCATTGGTTGCAATGAGCTGAAAGGATCCTCGAGCATATGTCCTGTTCTGATAAGGAGAAGTTAGGTTGTGCGGTGCCCTCACTCGATGGTGAGGCTCATCGTTGGTGGAATATGGTTAGGAGAGGTACTACTACTGATTGTTTGAACTGGGGATATTTTCTTGAGATTTTTAAGAGGAAGTTTATAGGCGAGCAATATATAAAGGCTCGTAAGCGGGAATTTTGGATTTGGTTCAAGGTGGTTTGTCAGTGGCTGACTATGAAGCGGAGTTTTTGCGACTTAGTCAATATGCTCCTGAGATAATACTTTCTTAGAGTGATCATTGTAAGAGGTTCCGGTTGGGGCTTAATCGTAGGATTCGGGTTTATTTGGTAGCATAGAATGTAGAGATGTTTGATGAGTTAGTTGAGAGAGCTAAGGTAGTTGAAGAGACCTTAGTTGAGTCACCTCGTTCTGTAATTATTAATTCTGGTAAGAGAGCTTTTGATGGTGCATCTAGTCGACCGCCTAAGAGAGGGCATGATAGTCATAGTTTCGGTATGGGTGTGAGACAGAGGCCTCAACCGAGTTAGTCTAGGCAGCAAAGTAATGTTGTGGTTAGTACTAGTGGTTTGACGAGTGGTTATGGATGGCCGCTTTGTGAACACTGTGAGCATAGGCATTCTGGAGAGTGTCGTAAGTTGACAGGTGGATGTTTTAAATGTGGTTCGAAGGAACATTTTCTGATCGATTGCCTGAATAGAGAAGAAGTTTCTTAAACTCAGAGTTCGGCACCTACTTCTGCGCCTTCTAGAGGTCGTGGTCGCGGTAGAGGTAATGGGAGATCGGTTGGGCAGCAGATTATGTAACACCCTTTACCCGTGTGCAACACCGAAACAGGGTACGAGGCATTACCAGAATTACAACACAAGCATTCACACGATTCCGAGTCATAAGTTTGCGTCCAAATCAAAACCATTCATATTCAATCATAAAGTCCCTAATACGAGCCTACGAGGCCCAAAACATGCATTGGAAGTGGTTCGGGACTAAACCAAGAACTCAGGAAATTTATACAAAACTTAGAAAATTTTTGCTAACTGCAGGGCTCACACACCCGTGTGGTCCAAGGGACACGCCCGTGTGACCCTGGGACACGCCCGTGCTTCAGACCGTGTTCAATTTAGGGTGCTTTCCGACTTGTGCCACAAGGTCGTGCCACACGCCCGTGTACTAGACCGTGTGCTTATTTAATTTAATTCAAATTAAGTGCAAGTTTCACACGGCCAAGACACACACCCGTGTTTTAGGCGGTGTAGCACACACGACTGAGACACACGCCCGTGTCTCTGCCCGTGTGCTATATTCTGGACATTCTATTTGTCAAAATTAAGATGCAGGGGACACACGGCTGGAACACATGCCCGTGGGGCAGACCGTGTGTCACACACGGCCTAGACACACGCCCGTGTGTCTACCCGTGTGGACTAAAATAAGGCTATTTACCAAGCCATATGCCAACCTCATTCACACCTACACTTACACCAATTCAATGGTACAATCATAGCATACTTAGGCAACTAAAACAGCCACAACCAAGGTATTAACATCACATCCACATACTAACATCTAACATGTTTCAACATCATAATCTATCAACACAAATCATGCAAGTTTCCATATTCATGAATGGTATCAACATATCACGATACTCATAACCAACATTAGCCAACTTTCATGGCCATATACAAAATGAAATCAATAACCATTTTAAGCCAATACATTTGGCCACATTTCCAATGACACATATAACAAAATGACCAAGTCCCTATACATGCCATAACTCAAAATATTGACATTTCAATCGTACCCAAAATAATAGTTGATAGTGTGAATGGATCTTCGACGATCTTCGATCCCGAGCTAGCTTGGTGACACTATAAGATAAGGGAAAGAAAAAAGGTAAGCTATAAAGCTTAGTAAGTTCATATGCAAATAATAAACAACATTAATTATACATTTGTCATATAAATAACTTAACATATGCTAACATAAATGTCATTAAAATTTCATGAACATAACTTACTCAATCACATTCCTACCATTAGTTCATCATATACCGAACCCATTTCCATTGAGTTTTTCGTACATACCTGTACCAACTCGTAACATAATCACATACTTTCTCATCTATGACATACCCGTTGAACCACTTGGAATACTATCGGATACACGGAAAACTTTGCACATAAGTGCCACATATGTAGCCAAAGCTACCACCAATCTCATAACACACATAGGCTGGCTCTCGAGCTATCCACGGGCCTGCTCACACAAGCTGTCAGTCGAGACGTAGCTACGCAAAGATCGCTCAAACAAGCCGTCAGTATCCGCATATATGCCATATACCCAGCCACCGGTAGGACATACAGGACCACCACCCGGGACACATAAATCACATAATTACATATTCACATGGGTTCCTAATGACATGTCACTTGTATCCTAATCTATTCCTAAGGTTCAACCGAGATTTTCTCGCTTGTCGAAACTTCGTCAATTACATCCATAGAGTCAATCATACAAATCATGCATTATCAAAACATTATAAATACAATTATAATGTTGCATTATTAACATACGAACTTACCTCGGTAGAAAAATAGTGAAAATCGACCTAATCGTCAAACACTTTATTTTTCCCCCGATCTAGGTCCGAACTTCATTTTTCTTGGCCTATAACAGTAAATTTAACTCATTTAATACTCACATTATTCAATCCAGTCCAAAAATCATATTATGGCAAAATTACATTTTTGCCCCTAACTTTTCAACATTTTACACTTTAGTCCCTAGGCTAATAAAATGAAATATAGTCAATTTCTTCAAAACCCAAGCCTAGCCGAACCATTTTCATACTCATAACAGCCCACATTTTACATTAAATCACACTTCTACTACATATTTTACAACTTTTACAAATAGGTCCTTTTTGACATTTTCATCAAAAATCACTTAGTAAAAGTTGTTTATCCAACATCAAATTTGCATAATCTACCATTAAACATCAAAATACACCCATGTCTAACATGGGTCAAACCCTAGACCTTGATCATATCTTAAATTAGTGGTAGAAATAGATAAATCAGGTTAAAACGACTTCAAAAATGTAAAGATCATTAAAAATGGGGCAAGAACGGACTTAAAATCAAGCTTGGAAGATGAACAAACCCTAGCTATGTCTTCCTTAGTGAATTTAGGCCATGGGAGAATAAGATAGACAAGATTTTTGGCTTTATTTTGCTTATTAGTTCATTTAATTACCAAATGACCAAAATGCCCTTTCTTTAAAACACCCAAATTTCACCTAAATCATGTCCATTTTTGTCCACAAACTTAACCAATGGTCTAACTATCATCTAAGGACCTCTAATTTAAGATCTCATAGAAATTGGTCACCTTTAACATATAGAATTCAAGTTTTGCACTTTTTGCAATTTAGTCCCTTTAACTAAATTGAGTGCCCAAACGTCAAAATTTTCAAACAAAATTTTCACGAAATCATTCCATAAAACTGTAGAACAGAAAAATATAATAAAAATAAATTTTACTGCGTCAGATTTGTGGTCCCAAAATCACTGCTCTAACTAGACCCAAAATCAGACTGTTACAACTCTCCCCCCTTTAAGGATTTTCGTCCCCGAAAATCTTACCAGAAAAGAGGTTTGGGTACTGTTTTCTCATAGCTTCCTTAGGTTCTCATGTAGCCTCTTCGACCCGTGTCGTTGCCACAAAATTTTAAGTAGGGCTATGCTTTTATTTCTCAACTGTTTGACTTCCCGAGGGGTCGAATCTCAACCTCTGTCGGAGAAATCAAATGCGAAGGGTCTGATCGATAACATCGCAACATCGACACATGAAATACATTGTGAATCATTTCCAACTCTGTCGGCAAAGCTAACCGATATGCCACTGGCTCTATTCTTTCAACTATCTCATACGGCCCAATGAAACGCGGACTCAACTTGCATTTGCGACCAAATCTCAGAATTTTCTTCCAAGGAGATACTTTCAGAAATACTTTATCACCAACTTGAAACTCAATCTCTTTTGTTTTCAAATCCGCGTGGGATTTCTTTTGATCTGAAGCTGCTTTCAAATAGTCACGAATTACTTTCACTTTCTCTTATGTCTCTCTAACCAAATCAACCCCGTGAATCTGTCTCTCACTGAGCTCGGTCCAGCACAACGAAGTTCGACACATTACGGCCATACAATGCCTCATACGGTGCCATCTTAATACTCGACTAAAAACTGTTGTTATAAGCAAATTTGACTAAAGGTAGATATTTTTCCCAACTACCTTCGAATTCTAAAACACAACATCGGAGCATATCTTCGAGAATCTGAATCGTTCTTTCAGAATGACCATCAGTTTGCGGATGAAATGCAGTACTAAAGTTCAATTTTGTACCCAAAGCTTCTTGCAACTTTTTCCAAAAACACGAAGTAAACCTCGGATCTCTATCCGAAATAATAGAACTAGGCACCCCGTGCAATCTAACAATTTTAGCAATGTACAAATCAGCGAGCTTATAAAGTGAATAGTTGGTACGTACCGGAATAAAATGAGTCAATTTCGTCAATCTATCAACAACGACCCAAATGGCATCTTTCTTTTCGGAGTCAGAGGTAATCCAGTTAGAAAATCCATCGTAATTATGTCCCATTTCCATTCGGGTACCATCACTGGCTGAAGTAAACCTGAAGGTACTTGGTGTTCGGCTTTTACTTGTTGAAAAATCAAACATCTCAAAACAAACACTGAAATATCTCGCTTCATACCCGACCACCAATACAATTTCTTCAAATCACTATACATTTTTGTACTACCCGGATGAACAGATAAACAACCATTATGTGCCTTATGAAGAATTTTCTGAATAATCTCATCATTTTTTTGGTACACATAATCTATCTCGAAACATTAAGCAATCATCAGAACCGATCCGAAAGTCTGAATCACTACTCGATTCACACTGAGCTCTTTTGGCTTGCAATTCATTATACTTTTCTGAGCTTCACAAATTTGCTGAAGAAATACCGGTCTAGCTCTCAACTCAGCTAGAATCGAACTACCCTCAGATAAAGTCAACCTCGTATTCATAGCTCTCAAGGCAAACAAGGACTTTCTGCTCAAAGCGTCTGCGACTACATTCGCCTTTCCGGGATGGTAGTCAATTACCAACTCATAATCTTTTAGTAGCTCAAGCCATCTCCGTTGTTGCAAATTCAAATCCTTCTGAGTCATCAAGTACTTTAAACTTTTATGATCCGAAAAGACATGACATTTCTCACCATACAAGTGATGTCTCCAAATCTTCAAAGCAAACACAATGGCAACCAATCCTAGATCGTGCGTCGGATAATTCTTCTCATGTGGTTTCAACTATCTCGAGGCATAGGCTATCACTTTGCCCTCCTGCATCAATACACATCCTAATCCATTTAGTGACGCATCGCTATAAATCACAAACTCTTTTCTCGGTTCGGGTTACACTAAAACCGGCGCCTCAGTCAATAAGGCTTTCAACTGTTCGAAACTCATTTGGCATTTCTCGGACCATTCAAACTTAAAATCTTTTTGCAACAGCTTAGTCATAGGAGTGGCGATCATCGAAAAACCCTTAATAAAACGTCTATAATAGCCGGCTAAGCCCAAAAAGCTTCTAACCTCCGATACATTTCTCGACGGTTTCCAATCGACAATTGTCGAAATCTTAATCGGATCAACCCGAATACCATCTCCTGAAATGATATGTCCCAAAAATTATAATAGCCGGCTAAGCCCAAAAAGCTTCTAACCTCCGATACATTTCTCAGCGGTTTTGTAACACCCTTAATCCGTAACCGTCGCTGGATTAGGGTTAAGGAGTATTACAAAACAAACCGAAACATTTACAAACATTTTACAACACAAAGTATATCATCATTCAAACATATCAAGATATATACAAATAGTCCCTTATCGAGGTCTACGAGACCTTAAACATGCTTTAAAAAAAAGGGTCGGGACTAAACCGGGATCATACAAAATTTTCTGAAAATCAAACATTTTTCCAAAGTTACAGAGGTCACACGCCCGTGTGGGTAGGCCGTGTGCCTCACACGGCCTCGGACACGCCCATATGTCCAAGCCGTGGCAAAACAGGGCATACATACTGACTTGTCCACACGGCCTGAGACACGCCCGTGTGCCTCACCCGTGGTCGACACTGACTTGCACCACACGGCCAGTAAGACGCCTGTGTGTCTAGCCCGTGTGCGAGCCTGACTTGTCTCAATTTGCAAACTCGAAAGGTAGGTCGAGTCACACGCCCGTGTGCTCAACCGTGTGGGCATTTATAGGCCATTTGCAAGGCCAAACTTGCCACCCACACTTAGGATCACCGACAAGCATCATACCATATGCATTTATACCTCAAATGGCAACCAAAACATACCAATATATGCACCAAATAATCATCAGCCACACCATTTACTTCCATGCTCAAATAAGTCCATCTAAAATATCAATTTCACATCCCAAAACTTATAATCTAATCAACATTCATTTCTTATCAATTCTATCATGAAACATACCATTTCCATCTTGCTAATTTATGCAATAATGATCACTCACATAGAGTTTACACATACTCTTATAAGTCATTCTTTCACATGTTCAAAACATATACCAACCATCAAACTACCAAGCCAAATCACATGGCAAGGCTTATATACTTCAAAACATACCAAATCAACTAGCCTATACATGCCATATTCAAATATATACATCTTTCCAAAAATACCAAAATAGATAGCCGATAGTGTGATTGAGTCGCTGACGATCCCCAGATCCAAGCTAGCTTTTAAGACATTGTAAAACAGAGAAAACTTCACACAGTAAGCATTAAAGCTTAGTAAGTTCGTTATATAATACATTTAACTCAATGGTTCAAAATCAATAAACAAAATAAAACATCACGTAGATTAATTCACAAGAATGCATAATCTCATCTATATTCAATACTCACATAACCACCTATTCATCTATTTCCAAATTCATCAACCACATAGGTTCCATACATACCTTTGCTAATACTTAGTTAACAACCAACTTTGCTACTCAATACTTGATGCCACATTTCGATCAATCTTTACTATTCCTTCGATTCAACCGCACACTTAGTGCCAATTTCAAAGCCGAAGTTTAAATATCATCGCACACTTAATGCCTTTATTTTAAACCGAATTTAACTCGGTATCGCACACACAGTGCCAATTATAATAACCGAGGCTTTCTATATTTCGCACACACAGTGCTATTCACCTCTGTCTCAATTCTAGTTACGCAAACTTAGTGCCACATTTCTCAATTCCATATATATAGCATTTCTAATTCATTCACTTCATAACATATGAATATAAATTAAACGATTCGTATTATACACAAACTTACCTCAGATGTCGAAGTAACAAAACGAGTTGATTAATCGAGCACTTTATCTTTGCCTCGATTTCGATCCAAATCCCTCTTTTCTTGATCTATACATATTCAAATTTAACTCATTCAATCACCAAATCATTCAATTTAGTCCAAACACACATATTGACGGCATTTTACAAAATAGCCCTCACATTTTCACATTTCGACACTTTAGTCCCTATTTCATAAAATCATCAAATTCACATAATTTCACTTCACATATGCCTAGCCGAATTCTCCTTATGCTCATACAAGCCCATATATTTCATTTATTTCACATTTTAGTCCTCCAATTTCTCATTTTCACAATTTAGCCCAAAATAGCCAATTTCATCAAAAATTCAAAGACAAAATATGTTAACCCAACATCAAACTTCCATATTTCACCATCAACTATCACAAAACTCAAACATTCATCAATGGCATATCTCAAAATCATCATCAAATTCTAAAATTGAAGCATGGGCTAACTAGAACACTAAGCAACGATCACAAAAACGTAGAAATCATCAAAAATCGAGCTCAAAACACTTACCAAATAAGCTCACAAGTGCTGAAACCTAAAAGTTCATTAATGGCTTTCTTCTTCCTCTATATTCGGCTAAAATAAAGATGATAACATGAATTTATTATTTGTTTTATTATATTATAACATTTAATAGCTAAATACCCATTTTAACCTTAATGAATATTAATTATAACACCAAAAGCCATGCCATTATCATCCATTTACTATCAAATGGTTTAATCACAACATAAGGACCTTTCATTTAATAAGCCATGCCAATTAGGCACTTTAATAATCAGCACACAGCTTTTGCATTTTATGCGATTAAGTCTTTTTTTTTTGCAAATTAAGCACACAAATGTTATAATTTTCACACAGAACTTTCTAACATGCTCAATCAAATACTGTAAACACCAAAAATAATATTAAAATATTTTTTCGACCTCAGATTTGTGGTCCTGAAACCACTATTCTGACTAGGGTCTAAACCAGGCTGTTACAACTCTCCCCCCTTAGGGATTTTTGTCCCCGAAAATCTTACCAGTGAATAGGTTCGGATATTGCTCTCTCATAACATCTTCAGGCTCCCACGTAGCCTCTTCAACTCCGCATTTGTGCCACAACAATTTCACTAAAGAAATTTTCTTGTTTCTCAACTCTTTAGTCTCCCATGCCAAAATTCGGATCTGTTCTTCACTATACGATAAATCTGACTGAATTTCGACCTCGATAGGAGCAATCATATGAGATGGATCGGATTTGTATCGTCGAAACATCGATACGTGAAATACAGTATGAATCTTTTCTAAATCATGTGGCAATAACAATTTATAAGCAACCGGCCCAATTCATTCAATAATCTCATACGGCCCGATAAACCTCGGACTCAACTTGCCTTTTCTGCCAAAACGAAGTATTTTCTTCCACGGAGACACTTTTAAAAACACTTTATCACCAATCTCAAATTCAATATCTTTCTGTTTCAAATCTGCATACGACTTCTGACGATCTGAAGCCGCTTTCAAACTGTCACAGATCACTTTCACTTTCTGCTCGGTCTCTTTGATCAAATCGACCCCGTGAATCTTATTCTTGCTAAGCTCCATCCAGTACAATGGAGTTCGGCATTTTCAACCGTAAATAGCCTCATATGGTGCCATTTTGATGCTAGATTGAAAACTGTTATTGTACGCAAACTCAACCAACGGCAAATGTTTTTCCCACGTACTTTCAAACTCAAGGATGCAACATCTCAACATATCCTCAAGAATCTAAATGATCCGCTCAGATTGATCATCCGTTTGCGGATGAAATGCAGTACTGAAATGCAACTTTGTGCCTAAAGACTTTTGCAATTTCTTCCAAAATCGCGAGGTAAATCTCGGATCTCTGTCATATACAATAGATAGTGGCACCCCGTGCAATCTCACAATCTCAGAAATATACAATTCAGCTAACTGATCAAGTGAATAATTTGTTCTCACCGAAACAAAATGAGCTAATTTCATCAATCTGTCAATTATCACCCAGATTGCATCTTTCTTTCTTGGAGATAAAGGTAGTCCCGACACAAAGTCCATCGTGATTCTCTCCCATTTTCATTCAGGAATCATAATCGGTTGTAATAAACCGGATGGAACCTGATGTTCAGCTTTAACTTGCTGGCATATTAAACATTTCGAAACAAACTCTGAGATATCCCGTTTCATACCATGCCACCAATAAAACTGTTTCATATCATTATACATTTTTGTACTTCCCGAATGAACAGCCAAACGACTATTGTGAGCTTCGTTCAAAATCAACTGAATCAACTCTGAATTTCTCGGAACACAAATCTGTTCTCTAAATCTCAAACAATCATCATTATCCACTCAAATTCTGAATCAGAATTCAAACCACATTGATCTCGTTTTATCATCATCTCATTATCACTTTTCTGGACATCACAAATCTGATGTATAAACATCGGCCTCACTTTCAACTCAGCCAAAACCGAACCATCATCACACAGATCTATTTGAGTACTTGTTGCTCACAAAGCAAATAAAGACTTTTGGCTCAAAGCGTCAGTAACAACATTAGCTTTTCCCGAATGATAATCAATTAATAATTCATAGTCTTTTAATAATTCTAACCATCTCCGTTGTCTCAAATTTAATTCTTTCTGAGTCATCAGATATTTCAAACTCTTATGATCAGTATAAATGTGACATTTCTCACCAAATAGGTAATGACACCAAATCTTCAATGCAAATACAATCGTAGCTAATTCAAGATCGTGCGTTGAATAATTCTTTTCATGCGGCTTTAACTGTCTCGAAGCATAAGCTATAACTTTTCCCTCTTGCATCAGTACATAGCCCAAACCATTCAACGATGCATCACTGTAAACTATAAATTCTTTACCTGATTCAGGTTGGACTAACACTGGTGCCTCCGTCAATAATGCTTTCAACTATTCAAAACTCTGCTGGCACTTTTCTGACCACTCGAATTTAACATCTTTCTGTAACAATTTCATCAACGGAGTCGCAATCATCGAGAATCCTTTCACAAACCGTCTATAATATCCCGCTAGTCCCAGAAAACTACGGACTTCAGACACATTTCTCGGAGGCTTCCACTCCAAAATAGCTAAAATTTTGCTCGGATCAACTCGTATACCAGATGCTGACACAATATGTCCCAGAAAACCAACTTCATGCAACTAGAACTCACATTTGCTAAACTTTGCATACAATTGCTTCTCACGCAGAGTCTGTAACACGATTCTCAAATGCTCGGCAATAATGCGTCTCATCACAAGAATAAATCAGAATGTCATCAATAAACACAACAACGAATTTATCCAAATATGGTCTGAATATCCGGTTCATCAAATCCATAAACACTGTAGGAGCATTCGTTAGTCCGAAAGGCATTACTAAAAATTCATAATGTCTGTACCTTGTTCTAAAGGCAGTTTTCAGCACATCTGATTCTTTAACTTTCAACTGATAATATCCTGATCTCAGATATAATTTTAAGAACACTGTAGCTCCTTTCAGCTAATCAAACAAATCGTCGATTCACAGTAAAAGATATTTATTCTTTATTGTCACTTTGTTCAACTGTCGGTAATCAATACACATCCTCATAGTGCCATCTTTCTTTTTCACAAACAACACAGGAGCACCCCAAGGCGAGAAACTCGGTCGTGTAAATCCTCTATCTGTCAACTCTTGCAGCTGAGACTTCAACTCTTTCAACTCTGCTGGTGCCATTCTATTCGGAGCTATTGAGATAGGAGTCGTTCCCGACACTAAATCAATACCAAACTCAACTTCTCGTATCGGAGGTAATCCTGGTAATTATTCAGAAAATACATCTGGGAACTCGCAAACTACAGGTACAGATTCAACTTTCTTTTCAGTCACTTTTGTATCTATCACATACGCAAGATAGGCTTCGCAACCCTTTTTCACATAATTCAAAGCTTTCATCGAAGATCCAACAGCCGGTAACCCATTCAAATCACTAGATTCAATTTGAACTATCTCACCATTCTGACTTCTCAAATCAATACTCTTTCGTTTACAATTTACAATAGCATTATGCAAAGTGAGCCAATCCATACCCAGAATTATATCAAATTCATCAAATGGTAGCAGCATCAAATTAGCCAGAAAATAAACATCTCGAAACATCAATGAACAGTTCTTGCATACTTTATCAACCAGAACACACTTGCCTAAGGGGTTCGATACTCTAATTACAAATTCAGTAGACTCAACAGGCAGAGTCTTACTAGATACTAGATTCACACACACATAGGAATGAGTAGATCCTAGATCTATCAATGCAATCACATCAATATAAAATAGAGTAAAAGTACCAGTAATGACATCTGGGGATGACGCTTCTTCTCGTGTGCGAATAGCGTAAGCTAGAGCAGGTGCTCTCGCCTCGGATCTCACAGTTGTATCTGATGTTCCTCTCTGACTACCGCTTACATTCCTGGTGTTTCTGGGTGGTCTACCTCTAGCTATCACATTACTCGGTCTTGCATTCTGTACATTGTCTTTCTCAGCTAATTCCGGGCAATCTCAAATGAAGTGGTCTTGTGATCCACATTTATAGCAAACTCTATTATTGTATTTGCCCCAACATTCTCCATTATGTCGTCTCCCACACTATCTACACTCAGGCTTGTTGCTTTTGACACTTCCAACACTCGATTCAATCGGAATTTGAGTTTTGGAACTAACATTCTGTTTCACTCGATCTCTACCTGAATGTCCAATCAAAACATTTGAGCAATTTCTTACATCTCAGAATCTCTTGGACGAAGGTTGATACGACTTACTCATCGATCTTTTTCTTTCATCTCTAGCTTCAGAATCTGCTTTCTTCTTTTCTTTGCTAAGCTCCTAGGATTTGCAGGCTCTTTTAACTAATACTACAAATTCATTCAAATCAAGTATTCCAACCAACAATTTAATGTCTTCATTCAACCCTTCAATGAAGCATTTACACATAGTAGTTTCAGTCGAAACACATTCCCGTACGTATTGGCTCAATCTCACAAATTTCTGCTCATACTCAATAACAGACATGCGGCCCTATTTCAGCTCTAGAAACTCTTTACATTTCTGCTCTATGAATCGTTGACTGATATACTTCTTTCGAAATTCAACTTGAAAAAAATCCCAGGTGATTCTCTCTCTCAGAACCACGGAGATCAATGTTTTCCACCAATTATACGTCGTATCTCTCAACAATGAGACAGCATATTTTAAACATTCATCAGGAGTCAATGACATCTCATCAAATACTCGAATGGTATTCTCAAGCCAAAACTCAGCTCGTTCAGCATCATCATCAATCGTAGCTCTAAACTCTTTAGCCCCATACTTTCGAATTGTATCCACAGGAGGCTTACCCAATCAGATTGGATCTGTCACTTGTGGCACTACAGGTACTTGTGGGGGTGGAGGTCGGGAAGCAACCGGATTCGTTCGAACGAACTATGAAAACCACTCACTCAAAATTCGGAAGAAGGCTTGCTTAGCCTCTCCCTCATGGCTACTAGTAATCGACTTAGATTCGTTCGGCGCCGTCCCTTGAGTGGGAGCAGGCGCATTGCACCCAAAATCATCAGCAACTGCTCGTTCGGGATCCATTTACTATACGAAAACACATTTTTAATTGTCAGGATTCATCACACTATCGCAATTGTATATATGGCATGTATAGCTAGACTCACACGCGCTACGTTAGTCCTAGAATCGACTAAACCGTAGCTCTGATACCAAAAAAATGTAACACCACTAAGCCGTAACCGTCGCCGAATTAGAGTTAAAGAGTATTATAGAACAAACCAAAACATTTACAAACATTTTACAACACAAAGTATATCATCATTCAAACATATCAAGATATATACAAATAGTCCCTTATCGAGGTCTACGAGACCTTAAACATGCTTTAAAAAAAAGGTCGGGACTAAACCAGGATCATACAAATTTTTTTGAAAATCAAACATTTTTCCAAAGTTACAAGGGTCACACGCCCGTGTGGGTAGGCAGTGTGCCTCACACGGCCTCGGACACGCCCATGTGTCCAAGCCATGGCAAAATAGGGCATACATACTGACTTGTCCACACGGCCTGAGACACGCCCGTGTGCCTCACCCGTGGTCGACACTGACTTGCACCACACGGCCAGTCAGACGCCCATGTGTCTAGCCCGTGTGCGAGCCTGACTTGTCTCAATTTGCAAACTCAAAAGACACGGTCGAGTCAAACGCCCGTGTGCTCAACCGTGTGGGCATTTATAGGTCATTTGCAAGGCCAAACTTGCCACACACACTTAGGATCATCTACAAGCATCATACCATATGCATTTATACCTCAAATGGCAACCAAAACATACCAATATATGCACCAAATAATCATCAACCACACCATTTACTTCCATGCTCAAATAAGTCCATCTAAAATATCAATTTCACATCCCAAAACTTATAATCTAATCAACATTCATTTCTTATCAATTCTATCATGAAACATACCATTTCCATCTTGCTAATTTATGCAATAATGATCACTCACATAGAGTTTACACATACACTTATAAGTCATTCTTTTCACATGTTCAAAACATATACCAACCATCAAACTACCAAGCCAAATCACATGGCAAGGCTTATATACTTCAAAACATACCAAATCAACTAGCCTATACATGCCATATTCAAATATATACATCTTTCCAAAAATACCAAAATAGATAGCCGATAGTGTGATTGAGTCGCTGACGATCCCCAGATCCAAGCTAGCTTTTAAGACATTGTAAAACAGAGAAAACTTCACACAGTAAGCATTAAAGCTTAGTAAGTTCGTTATTTAATACATTTAACTCAATGGTTCAAAATCAATAAACAAAATAAAACATCACATAGATTAATTCACAAGAATGCATAATCTCATCTATATTCAATACTCACATAACCATCTATTCATCTATTTCCAAATTCATCAACCACATAGGTTCCATACATACCTTTGCTTATACTTAGTTAACAACCAACTTTGCTACTCAATACTTGATGCCACATTTCGATCAGTCTTCATTATTCCTTCGATTCAATCGCACACTTAGTGCCAATTTCAAAGCCAAAGTTTAAATATCATCGCACACTTAGTGCCTTTATTTTAAACCGAATTCAACTCGGTATCGCACACACAGTGCTAATTATAATAACCGAGGCTTTCTATATTTTGCACACACAGTGCTATTCACCTCAATCTCAATTCTAGTTACGCAAACTTAGTGCCACATTTCTCAATTCCATACATATAGCATTTCTAATTCATTCATTTCATAACATATGAATATAAATTAAACGATTCGTATTATACACGAACTTACCTCGGACGTCGAAGTAACAAAACGAGTTTATTAATCGAGCACTTTATCTTTGCCTCGATTTCGATCCAAATCCCTCTTTTCTTGATCTATACATATTCAAATTTAACTCATTCAATCACCAAATCATTCAATTTAGTCCAAACACACATATTTACGGCATTTTACAAAATAGCCCTCACATTTTCACATTTCGACACTTTAGTCCCTATTTCATAAAATCATCAAATTCACATAATTTCACTTCACGTATGCCTAGCTGAATTCTCCTTATGCTCATACAAGCCCATATATTTTATTTATTTCACATTTTAGTCCTCTGATTTCTCATTTTCACAATTTAGCCCAAAATAGCCAATTTCATCAAAAATCCAAAGACAAAATATGTTAACCCAACATCAAACTTCCATATTTCACCATCAACTATCACAAAGCTCAAACATTCATCAATGGCATATCTCAAAATCATCATCAAATTCTAAAATTGAAGCCTGGGCAAACTAGAACACTAAGCAACGATCATAAAAACGTAGAAATCATCAAAAACCGAGCTCAAAACACTTACCAAATAAGCTCACAAGTGCCGAAACCTAAAAGTTCATCAATGGCTTTCTTCTTCCTCTATATTCAGCTAAAATAAAGATGATAACATGAATTTCTTATTTGTTTATTATATTATAACTTTTAATAGCTAAATACCCATTTTAACCTTAATGAATATTAATTATAACTCCAAAAGCCATGCCATTTTCATCCATTTACTATCATACGGTTTAATAACAACATAAGGACCTTTCATTTAATAAGCCATGCCAATTAAGCACTTTAACAATCAGCACACAGCTTTTGCATTTTATGCGATTAAGTCCTTTTTGCAAATTAAGCACACAAACGTTATAATTTTCACACAGAACTTTCTCACATGCTCAATCACATACTGTAAACACCAAAAAGAATATTAAAATATTTTTTTGACCTCGGATTTGTGGTCCCAAAACCACTATTCTAACTATGGTCTAAACCGGGCTATTACAGGTTTCCAATTGACAATTGCCAAAATCTTAATCGGATCAACCCGAATACCGTCTCCTGAAATGATATGTCCCAAAAATCTGACTTCTCAGAGCCAAAACTCACTTTTACTGAATTTGGAAAATAATTTCTTATCTCTCAAAGTCTGCAATACAGTTCTTAAGTGCTCGGAATGCTCAGTCTCATTTCGAGAATAAATAAGAATATCATCATTGAACACAACCACGAATTTGTCTAAATATGGTGGAAAATTCGGTTCATCAAGTCCATAAAAATAGCAGGAGCATTAGTTAGTCCGAAAGGCATGACAAGAAATTCATAGTGCCCGTACCTTGTTCTGAAAGCGGTTTTCGGTACATCCGACTCTTTAACTCTCAACTGGTAGTTGCCAGATCTCAAATCAATCTTCGAAAACACTGTTGCCCCTTTCAATGATCAAACAAGTCATCAATTCTCGGTAAAGGATACTTGTTCTTTATCGTTACCTTGTTGAGCTACCGATAATCAATACAAAGTCTCATGGATCCGTCTTTCTTCTTTACAAATAATACTGGTGCACCCCAGGGAGAAAACTCAGTCTTCCAAAACCCTTATCTGTCAACTCTTGCTGGGCTTTTAATTCTTTAAATTCGGTCGGAGCCATTCTATACGGAGCAATCGATATCAGTGAAGTCCTTGGTACTAAATCAATACCAAACTCAACTTCTCTAATCGGTGGCAAACCAGGCAACTCTTCTGGAAAAACATCCAGATATTCACAAACTACCCGCACTGATTCAATTTTTAATTCAAACACTTTTGTATTCAACACATAAGCTAGATAAGCTTCACAACCCTTTCTCACATATCTCTGGGTAGACATCGAAGAAATCACAACAGGTAACTCACCCGACTCATCTGAATCAATCCGAAGAATCTCACCATTTTCACATTTCAATTCAATATTTTTCCGTCTACAATTCACTACAGCATCATGTAGTGTCAACCAATCCATACCCAATATAACATCAAACTCATCAGATGGCAACAACATTAAATCAGCCGAAAAACAGTGACCTCGAATCATCAAAGGACAATTCTTGTAAACTCTATCAACTAATACATGTTTGCCTAAGGGTTTGACACTTTAATCACAAACTCGGTAAACTTAACAGGCAAGCTCTTACTAACTACCAATTTCATGCAAATATAAGAATGAGTTGATCCAGGATCAATCAATGCAACTACATTAGTATTATAGAGAGAAAAAGTACCAGTGGTAACATTGGGAGATGTCGCTTCTTCGCGAGCACGGATAGCATAGGCTCTAGTGGGTGCTCTAGCCTCGGATCTTACAGTTGAATCTTTAGTTACACCTTTGCTACTGGTCGCATTCCCCGTATTCCTCGGGGGTCTCCCTCTAGTGGCAGTGTTGCCCAATCTTGCATTCTAAATATTGTCTTTCTCAGCCATCTCAGGGCAGTCCCGAATAAAGTGGTCTTGTGAGCCACACTTAAAGTAAGCCCGGTCATTCATTCTACATTCACTGGGATGTCACCTACCACAGTGTTGACATTCAGGTCGATTGGATCTAACATTACCAACACTCGCTATCAACGTAGTTTGGGCTTTAGAACCTGAATATTGTTTCCCACGATCTCTGTTGGAATACCCAGCTGAAGCACTCGAATTAGCATACAAATCTCATGATTTTTTAGACTGAGATTGAAATGACTTACTCATCAGCCTCTTTCTCAAATCTCTAGTCTCAATTTCAGCTCTTCTCTTCTCCTTGATTAATTTTTCAACTTTACAAGCTCGGTCGAATAGCACTACAAATTCTTTTAGCTCAAGGACTCCAACTAACAATCTGATATCCTCAACCGTCTTCGAATCTTTTGCACATGATAGCCTCAGTGGAAACACACTCTTGAGCGTACTTACTGAGCTTGACAAACTCTCGTTCGTACTTGATTACAAACATTAGGCCCTGTTTCAGCTCTAAAAAATCATTACATTTCTGATCAATGAACCATTGGCTGATATATTTCTTCCTAAAATTATCTTGGAAGAATTCCCAGTTAACCCTCTCTCTCAGTACTACTGACACAAGAGTTTTCGACCACCGGTATACTGAGTCTATCAGAAGCAACACAGCACATTTCAGACATTCATCTGGTGTGCAAGACAGTTCATCAAATACCATGATGGAGTTTTTGAGCCAAAATTCAACTCTCTCGGGATCATCATCGACATTAGCTCTGAAATCTTCAGCCCCATACTTTTGGATCTTATCAACCAGAGGCTTACTCAATCTTACAAATTACATACCTTTTGGAGCTACGAGAACTGGCTGAGGAATAGGTGGGGGTGGAGGGGGTTGAGCAGTCGGATTTGTTCGAACAAACTCCGTATACCACTCATTCATCATGTGGAGGAAGCCTTCCCTAGCCCCTTCTCCTTGACTAATTGTCACTGGTCTACTTTCAGATGGCGCGGTCCCTTGAGTGAGAGCCGGTGCATTACTTTCTACGTCATCAGCTTCAGCTCTATTGGGATTCATTTACTATATAAAAACACAATTTAAAGTTGTCAAGAGTCATCACACTATCACGATTTATTTATGGCATGTATAGCTAGACTCTTACACACGCTACGTTAGTCCGAGAATCAACTAAACCGTAGCTTTGATACCACTAAATGTAACACCCCTTACCTGTATGCAACACCAGAACAAGGTACGAGGCATTACCGGACTTACAACAAAAGAATTCACACGATTCTGAGTCATAAGTTTGCGTCCAAATCAAAACCATTCATATTCAATCATAAAGTCCCTAATACGAGCCTACGAGGCCCAAAACATGCATTGGAAGTGGTTCAAGACTAAACTGAGAACATAGGAAATTTATACAAAACATAGAAAATTTTTGCTAACTGCAGGGCTCACACGCCTGTGTGGTCCAAGGGACACACCCGTGTGACCCTGGGACACGCCCGTGCTTCAGACCGTATTCAATTTAGGGTGCTCTCTGACTTGTGCCACAAGGTCGTGCCACACACCTGTGTGCTAGACTGTGTGCTTATTTAATTTAATTCGAATTAAGTACAGGTTTCACACGGCCAAGACACACGCCCATGTTCTAGGCAGTGTAGCACACACGGCTGAGACACACACCCGTGTCTCTGCCCATGTGCTATATTCTGGACATTCTGTTATTCAAAATTAAGGTGCATGGGACACACAGCCTGAACACATGCCCGTGGGGCAGACCGTGTGTCACACACGGCCTAGACACACGCCCGTGTGTCTACCCGTGTGGACTAAAATAAGACTATTTACCAAGCCATTTGTCACCCTCATTTACACCTACACTTACACCAATTCAATGGTACAATTCATAGCATACTTAGGCAACCAAAACATCCACAACCAAGGTATTAACATCACATCTACATACTAACATCTAACATGTTTCAACATCATAATCTATCAACACAAATCATGCAAGTTTCCATATTCATGAATGGTATCAACATATCACGATACTCATAACCAACATTAGCCAACTTTCATGGCCATATACGAAATGAAATCATTAACCATTTTAAGCCAATACATTTGGTCACATTTCCAATGACACATATAACAAAATGACCAAGTCCCCATACATGCCATAACTCAAAATATTGACATTTCAAAGGTACCCAAAATAATGGTTGATAGTGTTAATGGATCTCCGACGATCTCCGATCCTGAGCTAGCTTGGTGACACTATAAGATAAGGGAAAGAAAAGGGGTAATGTATAAAGCTTAGTAAGTTCATATGAAAATAATAAACAACATTAATTGTAACACCCCTTACCCGTGTCCGACGCCAGGACAGGGTACGAGGCATTACCGTACTTTACTTACTTAAACATATAACATTGGGCTGTAAAATTTTGTTTCAACTTAAAACTTTTCATTCATAAACATAACATCCTTATTATGGGCCTACGAGGCCCTAAACATACATTCGAAAGGTTTCAGGATTTAACCGGAAACTTTTGCACTCTTAGAAATTTTTTGCCTTAAATAGGGCCACACGCCCGTGTGGAATGGAACACGCCCGTGTGGACAGATCGTGTGGTCACACACACCCATGTTCCCAGCCCGTGTGGAATTTATTTTTCATTTCGAACCTAAAAGGGTTTTTACACGGCCGGACACACGCCCGTGTCCCTCGAACGGCCTAGAGACGCCCGTGTCCTCACCCGTGTGTGAAAACCTGGGTATTCTATTTATGACGTCAGCAAGCTCTTAACGGCACACGGCCTAGGCACACGCCCGTGTGTTGGCCTGTAACAGCCCGATTTAGGGCCTAGTCGGAATAGTGGTGCGAGACCACAAATCTAAAGTAGAAATATGTGTTTAAATTATTTCATAAGGCTTATGAGGTATTTGCATGATTGTCTGAAAACTTCATGAAGGAATTTTATTAATTAGTGAATAAATTGTCCATTAGGACTAAATTGCAAGGATTGGAAAATATGAGATTTTAGAAGATTTAAGCATGAAATAGAATTATAAACATTACTAGAGGTCCTTATTTAGCAATTAGACTATAATATGTTAAGATGGACAAAAATGGACATGGGAAGGAAAAATCTCAAGAAAGGGGCATTAAGGGCATTTTTGTCATTTGGTAAATAAAAGATTAAAAAGAGAAAAAAAAGTCAAAAATGGTGACCATCTTCTTCTCCCTTAGCCGAAATTTGCAAGGAGCCATAGCTAGGGTTTCTTCAACTTCCAAGCTTGATAGTAAGTGCATCCCTGTCCCGTTTTTAATGTTCTTCGTATTTTTGAGACCCTCGTAGCTCGATTTAGCTATTTCTAGCTATATTTTGAGCTAGGGTTCATGTTCAAAAATTTACCCATGTATGAAATGCATGTATTTTGATGTTTTATGGAAGAATATGAAAGTTTGATGTATGATAAACATCTTTTTCTAAGTGATTTTCATGAAAAATGCATAAAAGGACCAAATTGTAAAAGTTATAAAAATGGTCATACATGGGTGAAATAGTGGAAATTGAAGGTTGATATAGTTGAGAATATGATTCAGCTAGGCTTGAAATACAAGAAAGTTGAATGAAAATCATTTTACGAGCCTAGGGGCAAGAATGTAATTATGTAAAAGTTTGGGGGCAAAATCATAATTTTGTCAATATATGAATTATGAGTCGATTTAGTCAATGTGTGTATTTAACAAGTGAAATTGTTATTATAGATCAAGAAACACGAAGCTCGGATCGAAATCGAGGCAAGAACAAAATCAGGGACTAAATCGAGCATCTATACACATTTTGAGAATCAAAGTAAGTTTGTATGAAGTTAGAGTTTCATAATGTTCGATATTTGAAATTATTTAATATTATGACAATGTATGCTATTGCTATGAAAATCGAGTGATGAAGCCTCGATGAGGAAATGGTGAAAATAAGTTATGTGAAGTTCCGGATAAAAACTCAGAATAATGAGGTTACCCATGTATTAGCATTGAATAAAGAAGGTCCCGTGTAAGACCATGTCTGGGATATGGCCTCAGCACCAAAGGAAGATTTCGTGTAAGACCATGTCTGGTACATGGTATCGATATTGATGTATGATCTCGTATAAGACCATGTCTAGGACATGGCATCAATATTCATGTATGATCTCGTATAAGACCATGTCTGGGACATGGCATCGACATCGAGTTATAATGTCCCGTGTAAGACCATATCTGGGATGTGGAATCGGCATCAAGGGGTGATCCCATGTAAGACCATATATGGGATATGGCGTTGGCATCAAATTTTATGAACGATGAGTTCGAGTATCCTACGATAATTTGGTTAATTCGTGGGCAAAAGAGCTAAGTATGTAAAATGGTATAGAGTTAAATTCATTTATGGATTACCTTGGATATCACCTATGATAAGAATGATGAAGATATGAGTTTATGTTCATGATAGCAAATGTGCTAAGTCATGTGACTAAGTGATACAGGTACCATGAGTAAAATACAAAGTATGAAATCATATTGTGAAATGAGAACGGTAAGAGTAAGTATGCTTGAGCACTTGATGCTTATGTTTTTCATGTATCATGAGATGGATGAGTTTATTTTGAGTATTTATGTTGCTATATAAATTTCATGCAAACTTACTAAGCTATATGCTTACCCCTCTCTTTCCCCTTTTCCTTGTAGTTTCGCCAAGTTAGCTCGGGGATCATAGAACGTTGGAGCTCGGATCACACTATCAACCGTTCTTTTTGTATAGTAAAGTTAATTCATTTTGAGTATGGCATGTATAAGAACTTGATCGTTTTGTGTCATGTCATGTTTGAAGGCCAAAGGGTTGGCTATTAATGTTTCACACTCATTTTGTAAAGGGCCATGGTGAATTGGCCAATATTGTTAAGTTTATGTTATAAAGTTGATAAGTTAAATGAAATGAAGGTTCATGCAAGTAATTGAGTAAAATACGGGTGGAATGAATGATAATTTAAGGATTCTTAAGAGTTTGGTATTGCTATGTTATGTGCTTCTTGTGATGAAATGAATGAGTTTATGTTTCAGGGTGGCAAGAAGGCTTGGAAAATAGCCTTAAACTGTCCACACGGATGTGTCTAGGCCGTGTGTGACACACGGCCAGCCCCATGGGTGTGTTAGTAGGCCGTGTGTCCCCTGCATTTAATTACGAGAATTCGATTCGTCACACGGGCCAGCACACAGACGTTTACTTAGGCCGTGTGCTCCTTAAGGGGTTGCTGACGTCATAAACAGAATACCCCTAGTTTTCACACACGGGTGAGGACACGGGCGTGTCTAGGCCGTGTGAAGGACACGGGCCATTGATACGGGCATGTGTTCGGCCGTGTGAAAACCCATGAAGGTTTGAAATAAAAATAAATTCTACACGAGCTAGGGACATGGACGTGTGTGACCACACGGCCTGCCCACACAGGCGTGTCCCAAGTCACACGGGCGTGTGACCTCTGTTTAGGCAAAAATTTTCAAAAAGTGTAAAAGTTTTCGGTTGAACACCAAAACCTTCTGGAGGTATGTTTAAGGCCTCGTAGGCCCATGATATGTGTGTTATGGTTAAGAAAGAAAAGTTTTAAGTTGGACTGAAATTTTATATCCCGTAACTACATGTTCAAGCAAAGTCAAGCATGGTAATGCCTCGTATCTGGTTCCTGCATCGGACACGGGTAAGGGGTGTTACATGGCCCGTGTGGCGAATCAAATTCTCGCAAATTTGATGTAGGGGACACACGGCCTGTCAACACACCCATAGGGTTGGTCGTGTGTCACACACGGCCTAGACACACGCCCGTGTGTCTACCCGTGTGGAAAATTAGAAGGCTATTTTCCAAGCCTATTGCCACCCTGAAACATAAACACGCATATACCAACACAAGCAACACATAACATGGCAATAATACACTATGAAGACTCACAATTCATCATTCATGCACAACATAGATCCCGTCATCATTAAGTTATAAAACTTGACAAATATTGGCCAATTCCTAATGGCCATTTATAAAATGAGTGCATAACATTAATAGCCAACACTTTGGCTTTCAAATATGACATAACACAAAATGACCAAGTTCCTATACATGCCATACTCAAAATAAATCAACTTTACTATACCAAAAGAATAGTTGATAGTGTGATCCGAGCTCCGACGTCCTACGATCCCCGAGCTAACTTGGAGAACCTACAAGGAAAAGGGAAAAGAGAGGGGTAAGCAAATAGCTTAGTAAGTTTGCATGAATTGAAATAGCAACATAAGTACTCATGGTAAAACCCATTCATCTCATAGAACGATAACAACACAAGTTCTCAAGTACTTTGACATACTTACTCATACTCACGCTTACCTATCACATATCACAATAGGGTTTCATAACTCGTATTTTGCTCATGGTACCTATATCACTTCATCACATAATTTAGCACTTATGTTATCATGAACATAAACTTAAATCATAATCATCTTTCACTTAAATGTAACTCTTTGTCATCTTTGTATAGCTTAGCTCTTTCCATCTTTGTATACTTAACTCTTTTGCCCGTTGAATTACTCGGAATATCGGAGGATACTCAATCTCATCATAAATGTATCATGATGCCAATGCCATATCCCAGATATGGTCTTACATGGTACCACCTCTTGATGCTGATGCCATATCCCAGATATGGTCTTACACGGGATCTCTTAGCTCGATGTCGATGCCATGTCCCAGACATTTTCTTATACGAGATCGTACATAGATGTCGATGCCATGTCCCAGAAATGGTCTTACACGAGATCTTCCTTTGGTGCCGAAGCCATGTCCCAGACATGGTCTTATACGGGACCTACATTTGGTGCCGATGCCATGTCCCAGACATGGTCTTATACGGGACCTTCCTTATTCAGTGCTGAAGCCATGTCCCAGACATGGTCTTATACGGGACCTTCCTTAACTCATGTTGTGACATAGGTATCCTCATTATTCCGAATTTTCAACCAGGACCTCATCTTAACATATTTTCATCAAATTCTCATCGAGATATCATTAGTTAATTTCGTAGAAATAATATTCATTACTCATAATATCAAGAAAATTAAAACATAAAAACATTATGTAGCTATAATTTCACACAAACTTACCTCGGTACTCAAAATGTGTGCAGATATTCGATTTAGTCCACAACCTTGTTCATGCCTCGGTTTCGGTCCGGGCTTCGTGTTTCTTGATCTATAATAACAATTTCACTTGTTTAATACTCACATTGACTAAATTGACTCATGAATCACACTTTGGCAAATTTATGATTTTGCCCTAAACTTTCACATAATTACACTTTTGCCCTTATGCTCGTAAAATGATTTTTATTCAACTTTCTTGTATTTTAAGCCTAGCCGAATCATTTTCTTAACTACAACAACCTTCAATTTCCACTATTTCACTCATGTATGACCATTTTCATAACTTTTACAATTTAGTCCTTTTATGCATTTTTCATGAAAATCACTTAGAAAAAGATGTTTATCATGCATCAAACTTTCATATTCTTCCATAAAACATCAAAATACATGTATTTCATACATGGGTAAATTTTTGAACATAAACCCTTGCTCAAAATATAGCTAGGAATAGCTAAATCGAGCTACGAGAATCTCAAAAATACGAAGAACATTAAAAACGGGGCTAGGAGACACTTACAATCAAGCTTGAAAGATGAAGAAACCCTAGCTATGGAGAGCTCCAAAATTTCGGCACTTAGGAAGAAGATGGACATGAATTTTGACTTCTTTTTCCCTTTTAATTCTTTTTTTAATCAAATGACCAAATTGCCCTTAATGCCTTTTCTTAAGATTTTTCCTTCCCATGCCCATTTTTGTCCATCATCAAATATAATGGTTTAATTGCTAAGTAAGGACCTCTAATAATTTTTATAATTCTATTTCATACTTGAACCGTCTAGAATCTCATATTTTCCAATCTTTGCAATTTAGTCCTAATGGTCAAATTGATCACTAATAAAAAAAAATTCCTCATGAAATTTTCACACAATCATGAAATCATATCATAAGCCTCGTAAAAATCATAAAACACTTATTTCTACCTCGGATTGGTGGTCTCGCAACCACTATTCTGACTAGACCCTAAATCGGGCTGTTACAATTCTCCCCCCTTAGGGATTTTTGTCCCCGAAAATCTTACCGGTAAAAAGGTTTGGATACTAGTTTCTCATGGCCTCCTCGGGCTCCCATGTAGCCTCTTCTACCCCGTTGCTTTGCCATAATACTTTCACAAGAGCTATACTTTTATTCCTTAACTATTTAACTTCCTGTGCTAGGATCTTAACCGGTTCTTCGCCATATGTCATGTCGGGTTGAATGTCAACCTCTGTCAGTGTAATCACATGCGAAGGATCTGATCGATAGCGACGTAACATCAACACGTGAAACACATCATGAATCTTTTCCAACCCAGATGGCAAAGCCAATCGATAAGCTACTGGCCCTATCCTCTCGATAATCTCATATGGTCCAATAAAACGCGGACTCAATTTGCCTTTCCGGCCAAATCTGAGAACTTTCTTCCATGGTGACACTTTCAAGAATACCTTATCACCAACTTGAAACTCAGTCTCTTCTCGTTTCAAGTCTGTATAGGACTTTTGTCCATCAGAAGCAGCTTTTAAACAATCACGGATTATCTTTACCTTTTCTTCGGTTTCTCTAACCAGATCGACCCCGTGAATCTGGTTCGGCATTTACGCCCATACAAAGCCTCATAAGGCACCATTCTCAAACTCGACTGATAACTATTATTGTATGCAAACTCTACCAACGGTAAATACTTTTCCCAGCTACCCCGAAACTCAAGAACACAACACCGGAGCATATCCTCAAGTATCTGTATTAATCTCTCTGACTGTCCATCAGTTTGTGGATGAAAAGCCGTACTAAAACTCA
Organism: Gossypium sturtianum; assembly: GCA_025698515.1. Taxonomy (NCBI): domain Eukaryota; kingdom Viridiplantae; phylum Streptophyta; class Magnoliopsida; order Malvales; family Malvaceae; genus Gossypium; species Gossypium sturtianum. The sequence goes on from CM046945.1 coordinate 134,270,635, forward strand.
ACTTTGTGCCCAAAGCTTCTTGCAACTTTTTCCAAAATCGGGATGTGAATCTCGGATCTCTGTTTGATATAATCGACAAAGGCACTCCATGAAGCCTTACAATCTTAGAAACATACAAGTCTGCCAACTTATCAAGCGAATAATCAACACGTACCGGTATGAAGTGGGCCGACTTCATAAGTCTATCTACCACCACCCATACTGCATCTTTCTTGCTCGGTGTCAACGGCAAACCCGTCACAAAGTCCATGGTAACACGGTCTCATTTCCACTCAGGAACCATGATAGGCTGAAGCAAACCTGAGGGTACTTGGTGTTCAGCCTTCACTTTCTGGAAAATTAAGCATCTCGATACAAACTGGAAATATCTTTCTTCATACTCGGCCACCAATACCATTTCTTCAAATCATTATACATTTTTGTATTGCCCGGATGTATAGATAGACATCCTCTATGTGCCTCGTGTAAAATCTTCCGAATAAGCTCATCGTTCCTCGGTACACAGACTCTGTCTCTGAATGTCAAACATCCATCAAAATTAATCTGAAAGTCAGACTCAGCACCCAACTCGCACTGAACTCTTTTGGCTTGCAATTCGCTGTCCTCTTTCTGAGCCTCATAAATCTCTTGAAGGAAGATCGGTCTAGCCCTCAACTCGGCTAGAATGGAACCATCATCTGACAAAGTCACCCATGTATTCATAGCCCTCAATGCAAATAGAGACTTTCTACTCAAGGCATCGGCGACTACATTCGCCTTTCCCAGGTGGTAGTCAATGACCAGCTCATAGTCTTTTATCAACTCTAACCATCTTCGCTGCCTTAAATTCAATTCCTTCTGAGTCATCAAGTACTTTAGGCTCTTATGATCGGTGAATATCCAACATCTTTCACCATATAAATGGTGTCTCCATATTTTCAAAGCAAACACAATGGCAGCCAATTCTAAATCATGTGTCGGGTAGTTCTTCTCATGCGGCTTTAACTGTCTAGAGGCATATGCTATCACCTTGCCTTCTTGCATAAGCACACAGCCCAATCCATTCAAGGATACATTGCTGTAGATCACAAATTCTTTTCCCGGTTTAAGTTGCACTAAAACTGGAGCCTCAGTCAACAATGCCTTTAGTTTCTCAAAACTCTGTTGGCATTTCTCTGTCCATTCAAACCTTACATATTTTTGTAATAGCCTCGTCATCAGAGTGGCTATCATAGAAAATCCTTTGACAAATTGTCTGTAATAGCCAGCTAGGCCCAGAAAACTTCTAACCTCTGATACATTTCTTGGCGGTTTCCAATCAACAATGGCCGAAATCTTGCATGGGTCTACTCAGATTCCATCTCCCGAGACAATGTGCCCCAAAAATCCAACCTCTTTGAGCCAAAACTTACTCTTGTCAAACTTGGCATACAACTGATTATCTCGTAAAATCTGTAAAACCGTTTTCAAGTGCTCGGCATGCTCATTCTCATCACGAGAATAAATCAGTATATCATCAATAAAAACCACAACAAAATTATCTAAATATGGTTGAAATATACGGTTCATTAAATCCATAAACACGGCAGGGGCATTTGTTAAACCGAAAGGCATGACTAAAAATTCATAGTGCCCATACCTTGTCCGAAATGCGATTTTCGGCACATCTGAGTCTTTGACCCTCAATTGGTAATAACCAGACCTCAAGTCTATCTTGGAAAACACAGTGGCTCCCTTCAATTGATCAAACAAATCGTCGATCCTTGGCAGTGGGTACTTATTCTTCACAGTAACCTTATTAAGCTGCTGGTAATCTATACATAATCTCATGGAACAATCTTTCTTTTTCACAAATAGCACTGGAGCACCCCACGGAGAATAGCTCGGTCGTGCAAAGCCTTTGTCTGTCAACTCTTGCAACTGTGCCTTCAATTCTTTCAACTCAGTTGGAGCCATTCGGTACGGAGCAATCGATATAGGTGCAGTACCCGGGGCTAACTCAAAGCCAAATTCAATTTCTCCAACCGGAGGCAACCCTGGCAACTCTTCTGGAAATAAATCTGGATACTCACATACTATCGGTACTGATTCAATTCTTAACTCGATTTCTTTGGCATTCATCACAAAGACAAGATATGCTTCGTATCCCTTTCTACATAATTCTGGGCAGACATATGAGAGATCACTACAGACGGTCTGTCTTGTTCATCTGACTCAACACGAAGAGTGTCCCCGTTTTCACATCTCAATTCAATGTATTTCTTTCCACAATTTACTGTCACATCATAAGTGGTTAACCAGTCCATACCAAGAATTATATCGAACTCATCAAATGGCAATAGCATGAGATTTGTCTTAAAATAATGACCTTTAATCATCAATAGGCAATCTTTGCAAACCTTCTCAACTAATACACTTTTGCCTAAAGGATTGGACACTTTTATCACAAACTCTGTAGACTCTACGGGCATGCTCATACTAGATACTAATTTCATACAAATATATGAGTGGGTAGATCCCAGATCAATTAAAGAAACAACATTAGTATCATGGAGAGAAAATGTACCCGTAATTAAATCAGGGGATGATGCCTCTTCGCGAGCGCGAATGGCGTAAGTCCTCATAGGCGCTCTACCATTAGATCTTGCAGCCTGCTCTCTAGGTGTACTCTTACTACTCGTTCCACTTCCCGGGTTTCTCTGTTGTCTCCCTCTAGTAGTGCTTCACGATCTGGCACTCTGAACTTTCTCTTTTTCAACCATCTCAGGGCATTCTCTAATGAAATGATCTTGGGAACCACACTTAAAATAGGTTCTCTCGTGGGGTCGGCACTCATCGAGATGTCGTCTGTCGCACTGTGGACATTCCGATCTATTTGGTCATGTGTTCCAAACACTAGCGACTGAAGTAGTCTGAGCTTTAATCACCGAGTACTGTTTACCTTTACTTCTATTTGAAAACCCGGCTGAAGTATCTGATCGGGTAGGGAAGTCTCTCGACTTCTTGGACGAGGACTGAAATGACTTATTCAATTGTCTCTTTCTTGAGTCACGGGACTCCATCTCAGCTTTCCTTTTTTCTTTCACCAATTCCTCGGCTTTACAAGCCCGACCCACTAGCACAACAAATTCCTTCAACTCAAGGACACCAACAAATAATCTAATATCTTCATTTAATCTATCCTCGAACCTCTTACACATGATGGCTTCGGAGGACACACATTCCCGAGCGTACTTGCTGAGCCTTACAAATTCACGCTCATACTCAATTACTGTCATTCTACCTTGTTTCAGTTCAAGGAATTCCTTTCTTTTCTGATCAATATATCGTTGGCTAATATACTTCTTCCGAAATACCTCTTGAAAAATTCCAATGTGATCCTTTCCCTTGGTACAACCGACACAAGGGTGTTCTACCACTGGTAAGCAGAATCTCTCAAAAGGGACACTACACATTTCATGCACTCTTCAGGAGTGCAAGATAATTCATCAAATACCCTGATGGTATTTTCAAGCCAAAATTCTGCTCTTTCTGGATCATCATCCTTACTAGCTCAAAATTCCTTGGCTCCTTACTTCTGGATTCTGTCAACCGGAGGCTTTTCTCTCCTTACCACTTCTACCACTTGGGGAGCTACTGGGGTAGGTTGAGGAATAGGTGGGGGTGGAGGGGGTTCTGTATTCGGGTTCGCCCGAACGAACTCCGTATACCATGCATTCATCATTTGGAGAAAGGCTTCCCTAGCCTCTTCTCCTCCTCTGTGACTTACAGTCGTAGGTCTATTCTCATTTTCATTCGGCACCGTCCCTTCAGTGGGAGCCAACGCGTTACTTTCTACATCATCCGCCACAGCTCTATCGGGATCCATCTACTATATGAAAACACAATTTAAATCGTCAGGAGTCCTCACACTATCATAATGTAAATACTCATGTGTATGGCATGTATAGCTAGACTCATGCTTACGCTACGTTAGTCCGAGAATCGACTAAACCTGGCTCTGATACCACTAAATGTAACACCCCTTACCCGTGTCCGACGCCAGGACAGGGTACGAGGCATTACCGTACTTTACTTACTTAAACATATAACATTGGGCTGTAAAATTTCATTTCAACTTAAAACTTCATTCATAAACATAACATCCTTATTATGGGCCTACGAGGCCCTAAACTTACATTCGAAAGGTTTCGGAATTTAACCGGAAACTTTTGCACTCTTAGAAAATTTTTGCCTTAAATAGGGCCACAAGCCCGTGTGGAATGGAACACGCCCGTGTGGGCAGGCCGTGATGTTCCCAGCCCGTGTGGAATTTATTTTTCATTTCGAACCTACGGGGGTTTTCACACGGCCGGACACACGCCCGTGTCTGTGGCCCGTGTCCCTCACACAGCCTAGACACGCCTGTATCCTCACCCGTGTGTGAAAACCTGGGTATTCTGTTTATGACGTCAGCAAGCTCCTAATGGCACACGGCCTAGGCACACGCCCGTGTGCTGGCCCGTGTGGCGAATCGAATTCTCACAAATTTGATGTAGGGGACACACGGCCTGTCAACACACCCATGGGGTTGGCCGTGTGTCACACATGGCCTAGACACACGCCCGTGTGTCTACCCGTGTGGACAATTAGAAGGCTATTTTCCAAGCTATTGCCACCCTGAAACATAAACACACATATACCAACACAAGCAACACATAACATGGCCATAATACACTATGAAGACTCACAATTCATCATTCATGCACAACATAGATCCCATCATCATTAAGTTATAAAACTTGACAAATATTGGCCAATTCCTAATGGCCATTTACAAAATGAGTGCATAACATTAAGAGCCAACACTTTGGCTTTCAAATATGACATAACACAAAATGACCAAGTTCCTATACATGCCATACTCAAAATAAATCAACTTTACTATACAAAAAGAATTATTGATAGTGTGATCCGAGCTCCGACGTCCTACGATCCCCGAGCTAACTTGGCGAAACTACAAGGAAAAGGGAAAAGAGAGGGGTAAGCACATAGCTTAATAAGTTTGCATGAATTGAAATAGTAACATAAGTACCCATGGTAAAACCCATTCATCTCATAGAACGATAACAACACAAGTTCTCAAGTACTTTGACATACTTACTCATACTCACGCTTACCCATTACATATCACAATAGGGTTTCATAACTCGTATTTTACTCATGGTACCTGTATCACTTCATCACATAATTTAGCACTTATTTTATCATGAACATAAACTTAAATCATAATCATCTTTCACTTAAATGTAACTCTTTGTCATCTTTGTATAGCTTAGCTCTTGTCATCTTTGTATACTTAACTGTTTTTCCCGTTGAATTACTCGAAATATCGGAGGATACTCAATCTCATCATACATGTATCATGATGCCAATGCCATATCCCAGATATGGTCTTACATGGGACCACTTCTTGATGCCGATGTCATATCCCAGATATGGTCTTACACGGGATCTCTTAGCTCGATGTCGATGCCATGTCCCAGACATGGTCTTATACGAGATCGTACATAGATGTAGATGCCATGTCCCAGACATGGTCTTATACGGGACCTACATTCGGTGCCGATGCCATGTCCCAGACATGGTCTTATACGGGACCTACATTCGGTACCGATGCCATGTCCCAGACATGGTCTTATACGGGACCTTCCTTATTCAGTGCCGATGCCATGTCCCAGACATGATCTTATACGGGACCTTCTTTATCTCATGTCGCGACATAGGTATCCTCATTATTCCGAATCTTCAACCGAGACCTCATCTTAACATATTTTCATCAAATTCTCATCAAGATATCATTAGTTAATTTCATAGAAATAATATTCATTACTCATAATATCAACCAAATTAAAACATAAAAACATTATGTAGCTAAATTTCACACAAACTTACCTCGGTACTCAAAATGTGTGCAGATATTCGATTTAGTCCACAACCTTGTTCTTGCCTCGGTTTCGGTCCAGGCTTCGTGTTTCTTGATCTATAATAATAATTTAACTTGTTTAATACTCACATTTACTAAATTGACTCATGAGTCAAACTTTGGAAAAATTATGATTTTGCCCCTAAACTTTCACATAATTACACTTTTGCCCTTAGGCTCGTAAAATGATTTTTATTCGACTTTCTTGTATTTTAAGCCTAGCTGAATCATTTTCTTAACTACAACAACCTTCAATTTCCACTATTTCACTCATGTATGACCATTTTCATAACTTTTACAATTTAGTCCTTTTATGCATTTTTCATGAAAATCACTTAGAAAAAGATGTTTATCATGCATCAAACTTTCATATTCTTCCATAAAACATCAAAATACATGCATTTCATACATGGGAAAATTTTTTAACATAAACCCTTGCTCAAAATATAGCTAGGAATAGCTAAATCGAGCTACGAGGATCTCAAAAATACGAAGAACATTAAAAACAGGGCTAGGAGACACTTACAATCAAGCTTGAAAGATGAAGAAACCCTAGCTATGGAGAGCTCCAAAATTTCGGCACTTAGGAAGAAGATGGACATGAATTTTGACTTCTTTTTCCCTTTTAATTCTTTTTTTAACCAAATGACCAAATTGCCCTTAATGCCTTTTCTTAAGATTTTTCCTTCCCATGCCCATTTTTGTCCATCATCAAATATAATGGTTTAATTACTAAGTAAGGACCTCTAATAATTTTTATATTTCTATTTCATACTTGAATCTTCTAGAATCTCATATTTTCCAATCTTTGCAATTTAGTCCTAATGGTTAAATTGATCACTAATAAATAAAATTTCCTCATAAAATTTTCACACAATCATGAAATCATATCATAAGCCTCATAAAAATCATAAAACACTTATTTCTACCTCGGATTTGTGGTCTTGCAACCACTATTCTGACTAGGCCCTAAATCGGGCTGTTACATTAATTATACATTTGTCATATGAATAACTTAACATATGCTAACATAAATGTCATTAAAATTTCACGACCATAACTTACTCAATCACATTCCTACCATTAGTTCATCATATACTGAATCCATTTCCATTGAGTTTTTCGTACATACCTGTACCAACTCGTAACATAATCACATACTTTCTCATCTATGACATACCCATTGAATCACTTGGAATACTATCGGATACAAGGAAAACTTTGCACATAAGTGCCACATATGTAGCCAAAGCTACCACCAATCTCATAACACACATAGGCTCACTCTCGAGCTATCCACGGGCCTGCTCACACAAGCTATCAGTCAAGACGTAGCTACGTAGTGCTGCTCAAAAGAGCTGTTAGGTATCCGCAACATATGCCGGTATACCCAGCCACCGGTAGGATGTACAGGACCAGCACCCAGGACACATAAGTCACATAATTACATATTCACATGGGTTCCTAATGACATGTCACTTGTATCCTAATCTATTCCTAAGGTTCAACCGGGATTTTCTCGCTTGTTGAAACTTCGTCAATTACATCCATAGAGTCAATCATACAAATCATGCATTATCAAAACATTATAAATACAATTATAACATTGCATTATTAACACACGAACTTACCTCGGTACAAAAATAGTGAAAATGGACCTAATCGTCAAACACTTTGTTTTTTCCCCCGATCCAGGTCCGAACTTCATTTTTCTTGATCTATAACAGTAAATTTAACTCATTTAATACTCAAATTATTCAATCCAGTCCAAAAATCACATTATGGAAAAATTACATTTTTGCCCCTAACTTTTCAACATTTTACACTTTAGTCCCTAGGCTCGTAAAATGAAATATAGTCAATTTCTTCAAAACCCAAGCCTAGTCGAACCATTTTCATACTCATAAAAGCCCACATTTTTCATTAAATCACACTTCTACTACATATTTTACAACTTTTACAAATAGGTCCTTTTTGACATTTTCATCAAAAATCACTTAGTAAAAGTTGTTTATCCAACATCAAATTTGCATAATCTATCATTAAACATCAAAATAAACCCATGTATAACATGGGTCAAACCCTAGACCTTGATCATATCTTAAATTAGTGGTAGAAATAGATAGATCGGGTTACAACGACTTCAAAAATGTAAAGAGCATTAAAAACGGGGCAAGAACGGACTTACAATCGAGCTTGGATGATGAACAAACCCTAGATATGTCTTCCTTAGTGAATTTCGTCCATGGGAGAAGAAGATGGACAAGATTTTGGCTTTATTTTGCTTATTAATTCATTTAATTACCAAATGACCAAAATGCCCTTTCTTTAAAACACCCAAATTTCACCTAAATCATGTCCATTTTTGTCCACCAACTTAACCAATGGTCTAATTATCATCTAAGAACCTCTAATTTAATATCTCATAGCAATTGATCACCTTTAACATATAGAATTCAAGTTTTGCACTTTTTGCAATTTAGTCCCTTTAACTAAATTGAGTGCCCAAACGTTAAAATTTTCGAACGAAATTTTCACGAAATCATTCCATAAAATTTTAGACCATAAAAATATAATAAAAATAAATTTTACTGCATCAAATTTGTGGTCCCAAAACCACTGTTCTGACTAGACCCAAAATCGGAATGTTACAGATTATTTCTCATACTATTGCTTCACAAGTTGAGTCTAGAGGTCCAACTTGAGTTTATGTTGTTAGGGAGTGATAGCACTAGAAAGAACATAGGTTTTCCTCCTTACATATTGGTTAAATTGTTCCCATTTTGTTATCCTTAGCATATCTTTTAGCATTTTCAGTTTAGTAAATTGCATTTTATAACTCAGTGAATCCTAGCCTATTTTTTCCTTAATTTTGCTACCTTTTTTGCATTAATGTCGCTGCATAAGTTAATTCTAGATTGCGTCTAGAATTGTTGTCGCACCTGATAGCTATTCGAATAAGAACTAAAAATACATGAGCTGTCCAGTCTTGTATAACCAACCTGTACATACAAGGACAGAATAATTTTGAGGAAAGGACACATATACTGTTGGAGGAGGACATAAAAGGTTGACGTGAGAAGAAAAATAGGGGAGGAGAGCTTTTCCTTTACCATCATCTTCTTCATCCTACCTTGAAGCTTGGGGCTATGGCAGCTTAAGCCTCTCACAGGTGAGCCAACGTGAAAATTGATGCAGATTAGCTTCTGATGAGGAGACCCAAGTATGAGACAAGAGGGAATAGATAGATTTAGTCGAGTTGTCTAAGAATAGTATTCTCCACTCGATTCTTTCTTATTTCTTTCTAAATGCTGGTGATTACACTCTGTTTTCTGTTTGTATGGAAGTACACATGAATTCTTGGTTAAATGTTATCTTATTCAATCTTACTTTTATTGTTTAATCTTGGGGTATGAATGTTTCTTAACACGGAAGTGTTAATGCAGTCACTAACACTAGAAAGTGCAGTGACAGTTCGAGCCAACAAGCATTACAATGGAAGTTGAGTGAGGATTAGAGGAATTTAGTCCACTTGTTCTTAATAGTGTCATATTTCCATCATCGGAAGGTGGGGTTAATGTGTATGCTTAACTCTCATATTAAATAGAGGAGTGACGCTTGGTAAGATTTACATTGAAATTTATTACCTCGACAATCACCTGTCCTTTTATACCTTGTGAGCACTTGGTATTTTGATGAAGATTCATGTTGGGGATCCTAGTTTATCATTATCATATTTTATTTTATTGTTCTCAATTTGTTTCTCCGACAACTATCCTCATAATTTATCTCGTTTCTATCTAGTTATTGCACCGACATTAATAGACAAAAGACAACCATCCCTGTGGGATCGATATCCGACAGACTCACATATGTCTACTATACTTGCATCGAAAGTGTACGCTTGCACATTATTCTTGTGATGTTAAACAGATGATCAGGAAACCAGAGGATCAGGAACTAACTGATGTTATCGCAGGTACTTTTACTTTGCAGTCTACTCCATTATTTTCGTTGGTTGATTCTGGTTCTACGCATTCGTATATCTTGAGTGAAATGGTTTAAGTTAGGGATTACAGTAGATTTTATTGATTTTGGTATGACTGTTATTAGTTCTTTCGATGATAGTATAGTAGTGAACAAAGGGTATCGTAGATGCCCCCTTATGATTCAAGGGCATGTTTTCTCTATTGATCTTATAGAATTGTCGTTCTATGGTTTTGATGTTATTCTTGGTATGGATTGGTTAACTGAACATAAGGCTAAGGTAGATTTTGAGACAAAGCTAATGTTCAGTGCATCGGTGAAAAATCGGGTCGAAGATTGTTATTGTTGGTGAAAGATCGGGTTTTCTGTCTAATGTGGTTTCGACTATGAAGGTTGAGAAGTTGGTAGGAAAAGGTTTTAAATCTTATTTAGCTTATGTGATGAATTCAATTAGTAAGGAGTTGAGAGTTCAGGATATTCGCACTATTAAGGATTTTCCTAACGTGTTTCCTGAAGAGTTGACGGGTCTGCCACTGAATCGTGAAGTTAAGTTTGGTATTGAGCTTTATCCTGATATTGCATCGGTGCCTATAGCACCTTATCACATGGCACCAAAAGGGCTCAAAGAGTTAAAGATTCAGTTGCAAGAGTTGCTTGATAGAGGATTTATTCGACCAAGTGTATCTTCGTGGGGTGCACTAATTTTGTTTCTGAAGAAGAAGGATGGTACGATGAGGATGTGTATTGATTATAGGCAGTTGAACAAGTTACCTATTAAGAATAAGTATCCTTTGCCTTGAATTGATGACTTGTTTGATCAGTTTTGAGGTGCAACGGTGTTTTCGAAGATTGACCTTAGAACTGGGTATTATCAGTTAAAGGTGAAAGAGTCTGATGTGTTGAAAAATATTTTTAGGACTCGGTATGGGCATTATGAGTTTTTGGTGATTCCGTTTGGTTTAACTAATGCCCCTGCTGTGTTCATGGATTTGATGAATTGTGTGTGTCATTTGTACTTGGATCAGTTTGTGGTGGTCTTCATATATGATATTTTGGTGTATTCTCGTTCTAAGAAGGACCACGATGCGCACTTAAGGGATGTCTTACAGATTCTTCGAGATAAAAAATTATATTTGAAGTTAAGTAAGTGCAAATTTTGGCTTAAGGAAGTGGCATTTTTAGGTCGTGTTGTTTCAGCAGAAGGGATTCAGGTGGATCCAAAGAATATTGAGGCAATTCTAGAGTGGAAGCCACCTAGGAGCATTACTGAAGTTAGGAGTTTCTTGGGTTTAGCTAGCTATTATCGTAGATTCCTTGAAGGGTTTTCTCTTATTGTTGCACCCTTAACGAAATTACTTCAAAAAGATGTGCTTTTGTAGTGGACTGATGAAAGATAGAAGAGTTTTGAACAACTTAAGGAAATTTTGACTAAGGCACCAGTGTTGATTCAACCAGAGCCTGGAAAAGATTTTGTGGTTTATAGTGATGCTTCGTATTCAAGTCTTGGTTGTGTGTTGATGCAAGAAGGGAAAGTTGTCGCTTATGCTTCAAGGCAGTTGAAGACGCATAAGCGCAACTACCCTACTCATGATTTGGAATTAGCTGTTGTGCTATTTGCACTTAAGATTTGGCGCCATTACTTGTATGGAGAGAAGTGTGTGATTTATACGGACCATAAGGGCCTTAAGTTACTCTTCACCCAAAAGGAGTTGAATTTAAGGCGAAGGCGTTGGATTGAGCTTTTAAAGGATTATGATTGTGTGATAGAGTATCATCTTAGAAAAGAAAATGTTGTTGTTGACGCTTTGAGTAGAAAGTCGATGACAGAGTTAAGAGCTATGTTTGCGCGCTTGAGTTTAGCTAGTGATGGTGGTTTTTTAGCTGAACTTCAAGTGAGGCCAACTTTGTCACAACAGATTAAAGAGAAGCATCCTTTATATGGAGAATTATTAAAGAGAATTCAACAGGTTGAGCAAGGTATTAAGGGAGATTTTGATGTTGATAGAGATAGTAATGGTATCTTGAATTTTTGAGGTAGGTTGTGTGTGTTGCATGATGTAGATTAGAGGCAAGCGATTCTTACAGAGGCGTATAGAAGCCCTTACGCTATGCATCCCGGTAATGGTAAAATGTATCATAACCTTCAAGAGATTTATTGGTGGCCTGGTTTGAAGTGTGATGTTACAGATTTTTGGACTCAGTATTTTGTTTGTTAGAAGGTTAAGGCAGAACATCAATTTCCTTCAAATTTTTTGCAACTGATTGCGATTCCTGAATGGAAGTGGGAAAGGATCACTATGGATTTTGTTTTGGGTTTGCCTTTAACTCTAATGAAGAAGGATTCTGTGTGGGTTATAGTTGATTAATTTTTGAATAGTGCGCATTTCTTGGCAGTACGTACTAACTATTCTTTGCAGAAGTTGGCTGAATTGTATATCGCTAAAATTGTTCATCTTCATGGGGTTCCAGTTTCGGCTTTGGGGTCGAAGCTTAGTTTCAATACGGCTTATCATTCTCAAATTGATTGGTCAATCTGAAAGGGTAATTCAAGTGTTAGAAGATATGTTACAAAGTGATGTGATTGAGTTTAGCGGTAGTTGGGAGCGATATTTTCCGTTCGCAGAGTTTGCTTACAACAATAGTTATCAAGCGAGTATTCGCATGGCACCGTTTGAGGTGTTGTATAGTAGGAAGTGTAAAACTCCTTTATGTTGGACAGAATTAGATGAAAGGTGAATTGTTGGATCGGATTTAGTTCATGAGACTAAAGAGAAAGTAAAGTTGATTTGCAATCGTTTAAAAGCAATGTCTGATAGGCAGAATTCTTATGTGGATTTGAAACATCGAGATATCGAGTTTCAAGTTGATGATAATGTATCCTTGAAAGTTTTGCCTTGGAAGAAAGTTTTGAGGTTTGGAAGGAGGGGTAAATTGAGTCCAAGGTATGTTGGACCTTATGAAGTTGCCGAGAGGATTGGTTCAGTAGTTTATTGTCTCAAGTTACCGCTAGAACTTGAGCGAATTCATGATGATTTCCATGTGTCTATGTTGCGGAAGTATCATTTAGATCTGTCGTATATAGTGCTAGTTGAGGAAATTGAAGTTCGAGATTATCTTACTTATGAGGAAGAACCAGTTGAAATTTTAGCTCATGAAGAGAAGTTTTTGCGTAATAAAAGGGTTCCGTTGGTTAAAGTTTTGTGGCGCAACCACAAGATAGAATACACTACTTGGGAAGACGAAGAGGCAATGAGACAACAATATCCTTATTTGTTTAGTTCAGGAAATTTTGAGGACAAAATTCTTTTTTCAGAGGGGGAGAATTGTAACACCCCAAAATAAGGCCTAGGAGTTTTAGGGGTATTTTAAGAATTTTAGCATTAGAGTGTCCAGAATCTTGCGACATGGTTTATCGGTAATGTTTTTGACTGTGCTTTTTGGAAAATCATATCAATTTTTGAAAATCAATTTTAAAGACCTTTAGTTTTAGAAAAAAGACTAATTTGTAACGGGGTCAAAACTTAAAGCATTTATGTTGTAGTTAGACCAAATTTTAAAAACCAACTTAAAAACCCCTATTCCCAATTTTGTTTTCACGATAGGTTTTTCCCTAACACAAAGCTTTGCCGTCCCTTGCTCTCCCTTACTCTTCAATTGACTTTTTATTCCCAAACTATATTTCTTTGATTTCCATTATTCCTCAAGTATTAAACCTCCATAAATCTTCAAGAAAACATCCTAAAATACCATTAATTTCTTCATCTTCTTCACTTGCGGGTTTTTTCGAATTTGTATCAAAAACTCATTTATTCTTCCATCAAATGTAACCATTCACTTTCTTATTAGTTTTTAATGTTATTAGGCCGTTGAAACTGAATTTTTAACCATTAAATCGCATGTTTTAAATAAAAGTCGAGAATGGAGTTACTAATGGTGAATTTCAGATTTTCGAGTAAAAATGTGATTTCAAAGTTTTAATCAATAGGTTTTGATATAATTAAGAGATTTCTAAACTTTTTTTTAAGTATCGTTAAGGATTTCTTGGTTTTAATGAATTTTCGAAAAAAATTGACATAAACATGTCGAAAAAGTATATACTATGAACTGAGTATTTTAGTGTAGTTTAAAGGTTGGGAATTAGTCGTAGGTGAATTAAAAGATGAACAGAATTATTTTTAGGAGAAAAGATTGAGTATAGACCGAGGTATTCGAATGTAAAGATTGTTATGTTAAAGGGTTTGGTTATATGGGACCATAGCTTAGGCTTATGTTTTTTATTGCTTGTGGTGATTTCTTAGCTAAGTTTTGAATATATTGTTGTGTGAATTGTTGTGTTGAAGTTCCAGATTCGCTAGGATCATATATGAGCTAGGAAAGGCTAGTTTGAGTTTTCATCATTTCGGTGAAAGCGTAATGGTGAATGTTTAGATTAACTGCTTGTGGACACGATTCAATGCGTTATTTGAGAATTTAGTGGTAGCCTATACCCCTACTCTAAATTTCGAGTGTAAACTTTCTTGTACCCATGTTTATCTTGTAAGATTTGTGCTTGCGTTATTGTGAAATTATGAACCAAAATGACATGTTATATAAATGTTATATGGTTGTGATTACTGTTGTGAAAGAGTACATGTCTAAGCATGTCATACATGCTAAGTGATAGTGATAATATTGTGCAAATGATACAAATGTGTAGTGAAAGTAATCAAATATCGATAAGTAATATGTGTGTTTAAATACGAATATTTTGGCCTTATGATACTTGAGACCATTGGATATAGTTGGCATGCCAAAGGATTGTGAGTACTCACCTATATGTTATATGTGGTTTGGGCGTTGAGGCCCAGGGACATGTTTGGAGAGATAAAAGAATGTGAGCTAAGTTCCATTCAACAGGACATGGTTGGTGTGTTAGAGAGTGTTAGCTTTATGCTTCACTTTTGAGACATGTTTGACTCTATGTCTATGTGGTGTGTTGGAGATCCGTGTATCCAATTAGTGGTGATAGTGCCCACTTTTATGTTTCATAGCTCAAGTGCAAAATTATCTATTAATATGATTATGTGTATTGTGACATTTACATGGATATGTGTGTATTGACTCTGTAAATAAACTATCGAATATGCATGTGAAGTAAAATATTTCAACTAAGTTTAGGCTGCTATAATTATGCTACATATATGTTTCACTAATGCTTGATGAATTGTTTGCATAGTAGTTGTTCTAGGCATTAACTGAGCTTGTTAAGCTCACCCACTCTCTTCTTAAACTATTGCAGATTAGTCGTGTGTCGGTGTAAGCGGTGTGGTTTCCGAGGGGTGATCCAAGCTAAAACTCTAGTAGTTATTCGTAGGTGTTTATTTGCTAATTTATGTTTTGGGAACTAAAGGCAATATGGTAGACTATATGTTGGTTTTTGTTATGATTTTTAAGTTGTTTACATGGTTATTTTGCTTAGGACTTATTGACTTTCAGTTTGAATTATTTATTTCTTGCTCGGTCATGATTATGATGTTGTGGATTGTTACTTTGGACATTTTAGTGACCATTTGATGAAGTGAATGATACATGATGATTAGACATTAGTTGCTATGAATTATATGCTTGTAATTGTTGTATTTTTTATGTCTGGAGCAGAGGTATCGATATTCGAGTTTTAATATCGATACCTCCATATTTTTAAAAGTGTAAGAAGTCAGTAAAGTAATTTGGTATCGATACCTTATCACGAGTATCGATACTCGGGGTAAAATAATCGATACTTTTCGAAAGGCACCGATAATTTTTGAGACTTGAGATTTTAGATGAGAAATAGAATGCTGATTTGGCACCGGTTTTCCTAGTGGTATCGGTATCACTTGAGAGAAATATCGATACTCATTTTATAGTGTCGATACCTACGTAGTTAGTTTTGAGATTTTGCTAAATGGACCTTATACATGTTAAACTATTATTATAAGAGTATCTGATGTATGGTTAGCATGTAATGATGATAATTAAAGAGTATGATTGACTTAAAACACATATGATTGATAATATGAAAAACATTTCTTCTAGAATGAGCTTTTATTCGTTGTGTATGACATGCGACAGTGGTGTGGCATCCTGATACTCGGGCTCGGCGATCGGGCTGGGTATAGGGTGTTACATTAGGCTTCTTCTTTTTTTTTGAAAAGTTCATATGGAGTTTTCTTTAAAATAAACCTAATCATTACTCTATTAACAACATAACATGTGGTGTTCGTGGCTACCGGCCAAAAAAATTTTGGTAAATTATTGTCACAAAGCATGGTTCTAGCCATTTCTTCTAAAGTTCTATTTTTCTTCTCAACAACTCCATTTTGTTGAGGTGTTCTAGGTGCAGAAAAATTATGAATAGTTCCATTTGAGTTGTAAAAATTTTCAAACCCAAGATTTTGAAATTCTGTTCCATGGTCACTTCTAATACTAGTGATAGAGTAACCTTTCTCATTTTGATTCATTTTTGAAAATATGATGAATTTTTCTAAAGCTTCAACTTTAGTACTTAAAGCAAAGAACCCAAGTAAATCTATAATAGTCATCAACAAGCACAAAAGCATATTGTTTTCCACCCAAACTAGTTGTCCTAATTTGACCAAACAAGTCTATGTGAATTAGTTGAAGAATGTTACTAATTGATACATCATTAATAGGTTTAAAGGAAACTTTTTTATGTTTACCCATAACATAAGTATTGCAAACTTTATCTAATTCAAAATCAAATTTAGGTAATCCTCTCACTACGTCATTTTTAACTAGTTTATGCAATATGCTCATGCTAGCATGTCCTAGTTTTCTATGCCATAATAAAGAATTGCTTTCATTTTTAGCAACAAGGCATATGAGTGAATCATGCAAATCTTCAAAATGCACCATATAAAAATTTCTCATCCTATGTCCGACAAGCATAATCTTATTAAACACAATGTCAACTATTTTACAACCATTAGATTCAAAAATGACATTGAGACCACTATCACACAATTGACTAATACTTAGCAGATTATGCTTAAGACCATTAATATAAAGCACATTTTCAATAAGAGTTGAAGAGTTTATTCCTTCTACTTGTCCTTTCGAGTTGTCACCAAATGTAACTACTCCTCCATTTTTAGGCTTCAATTTGAAAAAATGGCTCTTGTCATCGGTCATGTGCTTTGAGCATGCACTACCAAGGTGTAACACCCCTCACCCTTGTTCATCGCCGGAACCGGGTATGAGGCATTACCGGACATAACCCACTTAAACATATGACTTTGAGCTATAGAATTTCATTCCAAATTAAAACTTCTCATTCATATTCATATCATCCTTATTATGGACCCACGAGGCCTTAAACATGTACATGGTGGGTCTCGGAATCAAACCGGGAACTTTGATAGACTTAAAAAAATTTTACCTTAACAGGGCCACATGCCCGTGTGAAATGGGACACGCCCGTGTGGGCAGGCCGTGTGGTCACACACGCCTATGTCCCTAGCCCGTGTGGGATTTATTTTTTATTTCGAACCTACAGGGGTTTTCACACGGTCGGGCACACGCCCGTGTCAATGGCCCGTGTGCTTCACACGACCTAGACACGCCCGTGTCCTCGCCCGTGTGTAAAAACCTGGGTATTCTGTTTTTGACGTGATCAACCTCATAAGGGTCACACGGCCTAGGCACACGCCCGTGTGTCTAGCCCGTGGTCGACACTGACTTGCAACATTAACATGCAGGGGACATACGGCCTAGCCACACACCCGTGGGACTGACCGTGTGTCACACACGGCCTAGACACACGCCTATGTGCCTACCCGTGTGGACAAGAACAAGGCTATTTTCCAAGCTCTTTTTGTCACCCTAACTCACACATCAAAAATCCATTCAACCATTCACTAAGCAACCCAATTGTGCAACATACACTTTCATGAATAACCTTATCTTTTCATAAATTAGTAATAATGAGCCATTAACTATGGCCAAATACAAGAGAATTCATCTATAAGGAGCCAACACACTTGGCCAAAATAACAAAACATTTCCACTAAGCCTAGCCCCTATACATGCCATATTCAAAAATGCTAAGTTTAACTATACCGAGATGAGCTGATAGTGTGGGTGATCTTCCAAATAACTTCGTATCCCGAACCGGCTCTTTGGCACTATAAAACAAGGGAAAAAGGAAAGGGAATAAGCTTTAAGCTAAGTAAGTTTACACGTAAAAAAATAGCATCATAACACATATATATATGTATATATATATCAATCAATGCTTTTCATACCAAGCAAGAACAATCCACATTTCATAATCATGCTTACTCATTTCATCTCTTACCACATTTCAACCATATAACAAATATAATGCTCTCATTTATTTGCATACATTCCCTGCACTCATCACCACAACATCATATGAAACATATACTTAAATGATTTCTCAATGAATCATTCAGAATAATACCAAACACTCGGTGGTTTCGCACATAGCCCACCATTAATCTATGATAGGGTGGTATCGCACATAGCCCACCAACAAGAATATTTACGGTGGTATCGCACTTAGCCCACCAAATGATAATATAAATGATGGTATCGCACACAGCCCATCGTGAGTAAGTATTAAGGTGGTATCGCACACAGCCCACCAACAAGAATAATTACAGTGGTATCGCACACAGCCCACCAATGATTATTACGGATAATATTCTACACTTACATATCTATTTCAAGGTTCATACGGGAATTACTCATTTTCTATCGAATTCAATCCATCCCAATCATAAATGATCTCATTCATACGATACACCAATAAGTAACAACATAAGTATTCAAGATGTACCGTTTACACATAAACTTACCTCGATGCAAAATGTGTTAATCTACGGCTTAATCCGTAACCTTGCCTTTTCCCCGGTCAATGTTGTTTCTGCGTTCTTCTTGATCTATAATAATAAAATTCACTCATTCAATCAATTTAAAACTCATGATACATCAAATTTTCTACTTAGGCAAAAATGACCATTTTGCCCCTATACTATGGCAAAATAACGATTTTGCCCCTAGGCTCGTACATCATTTTTCTTCACATTTCCTCATTAAACAAGCCTAGCTGAATATTTATTCCTCTTACAACAACTCACAAAACCATTTATTTCATGCATTTATTACACATTTACAATCTTTACAACTAAGTCCCATTTAGGTGTTTTCATGGTAACACCTTTCACAAAAGTTATTCCTTCACTCACTAACATTCATTTTCTTCCATAAAAACTCAGCAAACAACATGAACACTCTCATGGAAAGTCCCTAAACTTTCAACCATTTAGCAAATTAGTCCCCTCATTAGCTAGCTTAAGCTTTGGGGACTCCAAAAGTACAAAAATTCTCAATAAAAACCACCAAGATCACTTACTTGTAGAGATGAGGAGTTGCTGAAAATTTTTAAGCTCCCATGGTGTTTTTCTTTGGAAATTTCGGTGGAGAGAAGAAGGAGAAAAGATGTATCTTTTCTTCTCCTTATTTTATTATATTACTAAACAAATTACCACCAAAATCTCACCTAATGCTTTGAAAATTTATTTCTTTGTCCCCTATGACCAGCTATTAACCTTAGAAAGGTCTATTTGCACATTAGGGACCTCCAATTAAAAATATACAGCTATTAGACACCTTTTGCATATAGAACAATACTTTCGCACTTAACGCGATTTAGTCCTTTTTCACAATTAAGCATGAAATCACCAAAATTAATGTACCAAAATTTTCATACATCCATATAATTATGCTATAACACATAAAATAATATGAAAATAATTTTTCTCAACCTCGGATTAGTGGTCCCGAGACCACTGTTCCGACTAGCCCTAAAATCGGGCTGTTACACAAGGTACCATGAGTTTTTAAGTGAATTCTTCACCTTGAAGTAATGCTCCTTTCCTACTAATATAGAATTAAACTTTGATTTTTGGTACCCAAATTCTTTTTGGTCCATAAGCATTAGTCCTTATAATTTTAGTCTCTTTAGGTATCCATTTTGTAAGGATGTCTATATCTTGAGAGCTTATGAGTCATTTGGGGACCCATATACTTTTAATAAGTTTTCCTTTGTAAAAATTTTGGGGACCTCTATGTTTATAGAAATTAAAACTAGTTTTAACAAATTTTTGTTTTGATCTTTCTCCTCTAAAAAATCTTTTTGGTAAAACATTGTTAGAATGAGCTTTTTCACTCTTAAGCAACTCAAGTTGCTTTTGGTGATCATCATGAACTGTAACACCCAAAACCCAGCCTGGACATTATGGCTGAGCCTGGAGAGCTACACTAAACCACTTCTGAAACATCCAACATTAAATAATAAAAATTCATACGATTCAAAGCACACCATAAATCCAGTCCTTAAAAAATAATAATCCGAAAAGAAATATGTAACAAGAGAAATTCAAATAAGATAATATAGTAAATAAACGGAGATGACCAAGCTCCCGTCATGCCGATCCACTTAAGTCTGTGGGTTACTTGAAATCCAATCAAACAGACTAAATGTGTTTACAAACTCAGTGTATAACTTACGTATTCAGTTAAGCGAAAACATATCATACGTGCATTCATATTAGCATTTTCAGACAGTTCTTGGATTCAATTACAGTAGCAAAAATAGAGTATATCAAATACGAATACAGAGCTTATCATATACAAATTGCAAATCCTACCCCTATCCACTACACACCATATCGGGTATCAAATACCCATCCATCCCTACACATCGCATAATGGCTATACATCACATTTCAGGATAATTGCAAACTAGCTGCCAGATCAGAAAGTAATAAATCACCAGAAACATATTTATATGTGGCTTAGCCACCAGAATTGGCAGATAATTAATCTTCCCACACTTCCTCCTTTATCACAAATCTCAGACTAGTACATATACAAACTTATCAGATATCAAATATGCATATACAGTCATTCAGATACGAATCACATTCAGATAATGCAGATCATAACCATTTAACAAATATCGCATTAGATAAACGTTCAAATAACAGATTATTTCGTATCAAATCCTTAAATATCAAGTTATGTAG
Source organism: Gossypium sturtianum (assembly GCA_025698515.1). Classification (NCBI taxonomy): domain Eukaryota; kingdom Viridiplantae; phylum Streptophyta; class Magnoliopsida; order Malvales; family Malvaceae; genus Gossypium; species Gossypium sturtianum. Next base: position 134,291,659 of record CM046945.1, read on the forward strand.
CCTAATTCAGATCATACGAATCCTACAGAAGGCTTATGTTCAATTCGAGCAACGATTACGGCCCTAGGGAAAATATCTGATTTTTGATTCACATGCCCGTGTGGATTCACACGGCCTGGATGTCTTGCCCGTGTGGCCCACACATCCTGGCACACGCCTGTGTGGCTCATGTTTGTGCCCACACGGTCTATCACACGGCCTAGCATACGTCCGTGTGACCCAAAACAGTGAGTTACACGGTCTAGCACACGCTCGTGTGATTCAAGACCCAAAAATTCTCTCATACGGCTTGGACACATGCCCATGTCTCTGGCCCATGTGGACCTAATTCCAAAATAGTGAGTTACACGACATGAACATACGCCCATGTCTCTGGCCCGTGTGACTCTAATTCCAAAACAGTGAGTTAGACGACCTGGACATACGTCTGTGTCTCTAGCCCATGTGAACCTAATTATAAAACAGTGAGTTACATGACCTAACACACGGCCGTGTGGCTCACACTGCCTACCACACGACCTAACACACAGCCATGTGGTATCGATAGCCATGGTTTTTGGCTTTCATTGTTCGTAGAATTTTGGGTTTTCGTAACACACCTGATATGGATTCGACATAGAAGCAACAGAAGTGATCTCAAAGCCTAAAAACGATAACCAATGTTCAATCAAACGACTTAAACGAAACAATTCACACAAACAGCAATCAACCAACTATGTCGAAAACTTTGATGCAAAACCCCATAACAAAACTAACGCTTACCAACGAACCACCGCAATTACTTGAACTTAGATAGTTGGAGGAACAATAGACGTCTCTCGGTCTTCCCCTACAACGTACTAAAGTAACAACGGCAACAAAATATGATTATGTTACAAGGTTTAAAATTATATGGAAACGGTAACAGTGCCCGTGTGAACTTAGTAAATGATTAGGACACGAATGGCATGTCATTAGGGTCCTAAAAAGAAAAAGCAGTGTTTGATCAAGAGTTAATAATATGGCTCGAGATCCAATATGTGTTGCAGATTCTCTAAAGCTCGTGTGAGCAGCATCGAACTTTGGTTTGAAACTTTGGTAAAGCTTGATTATGTGCAAACTAATGTCAATTTTGTATATATGTTTGATTTGGTAATGTTACAACATGTTGAATGGTATTTAAATGGCATATTGATCATGAAAAGAAATGGTATAATGTTGATGTTGAAAGGCTTTAAGACATGGTAGTATAGGTTGAGTTTGAATAGGTTGAATTGGTATGAAAAAGTGTCAAATTGAGGCATATTGAATTGATTGATTTTAAAAATAGTTAAATGAATATTATGGAATGTATTTTGGTTGATTTTGTGCAAGAACAAAAGTGCAATTATGCACAAATGGGTTAATGGTGTAGTTGGCTTGAAATAAGCACCAAAGGCTTATTTTTAACCAAAAACAGAGTTTTCATCTCTATGACTACATTTTTCTCATTGCAACATCAACCAACAGTATATAACATTGCAACGTCGAGTGATCTAACATCATGACATAACATTATTTGGCAACGTCACAACGTGAAAAAAGTGACATCACAACATCAACCCTAAATTTTCAAAACTTTACAATTTAATTTTATTTCATACGCTAGTCATTAAAAGAGCTTTTGTAAGTTCAATTAAAGCTCGAATTTAATTGTATAACATCTTATAAATGTGTTTAAAACTTAATGTTTGCTTAAATGATTTAATTACAGTATATTTGACAAAAGTTATTTTGGCAACGACTGTAACATCTTATAACTCGAAACTCGAAACTAATGATCAGTTCGGGCGAAAGGTATTACAATATCTCTATCAATTCTTTTGCAAAGTACTGTTTCCAACTCTTCACTGCCAAATAAATCAGAAATTTCTTGAGTGAGGTATAGAATTAATAATGTCAACATTGCAAATATTTAACACTTTACTACGATGGTTCATTGCTTCAAAGTTAAATTTCACAATTTCAATGTCGAACTCCATGGAGAGTGTCATTGCGAACATCTATTTTCGCTAAGGAATGGCCTCCCGAGTTATATATCAAAGGAGCTAAGTGACTTGTCATCCTCCATATTTATGATGTACAAATCTGCAGGGAAATTAACTCGTTAACCTTTACCAATACTTTCTCTAAGACGCCCTCAAGATTCATAAATCAATTCTTTTAAATTCATTAGTATTAAATTAAAAATAAATTGTATTTAAATTAATACAAAAAAACCGACTTGTGAATCGCAAAGAATCTAGTATATATATATATATGAAATCTAATTAAATTTCAGTAAAAGAAAACATGAAAAATAAATTCTTAAATATGCAGATAATTACATAATAAACTACAAAAAGAAAGGGAAAAAAAACAAAGTCAGATGGGGGAGCAGTAACATTTTTTATAAGATTATATAATTAATACCATTCATTTGCAATCTCATATCAGGGTATGCATCTCATAAAACACAGCCTCTGAATAACCCCAACTAATTCTACCACAGAAATATGAAAAAAGATCCTCTAGGATCATCTTTATCATTAGAAAAGTGAGCCACAGATTCAGGTTTTGCATACCAAGGCACACTTACAGCACAAAACAGACCACTGAATTTATTTCTTGTAAAAAGCAGTTAACAGGAAAAGAAAAGAAAAAAGGACCAGGAAGAGAAGGAAAAAGCTTTTTATTGTAATATGTGGTGCAACGAAAAGAGCATCAGCACATAAGCTTCTCAACAGATGAACTTACCTGAAGTTCAGAGATCAAGTGTAACCATCATGTGCCCTAACTTTGCATCACAATTTAAATTACAGACTTCAATAATCTCCCCCATCGCAACCACCGAGAATAAAATTAAAACTGCCCCAAAATAACCATGACAAAAAAAAGATTGTATTACTGTCACACACACACACACACATATGGTTAGACTGTAGGCGAGGCACTTCAATAACCACCAACGGTTTACTATGGGTCACTACTGACTCATTCCTTGTAAATCAAAAGGAAGAAGATGACCCAACTACGAACAACTATTCGCTCATAAGGCTGTAGAAATTCCCCCCCCCCCCCCAATCTTGATAATATTAATATACGAAAGAACCCTAAACCTTGACATTAATTTGCTGGGGTTACCGAAAACCTAATTTGAAAATTGCAGTTAGCGAGTGTCAGGAAACAGTAATAGGCAAAGACAAAAGCAGATTCAGAAATAAAAGAAAATCGGAGAATAGGGCAAACAGGAGTAATTAAGGAAAATAAACCTGTAAAGGGGCGCGCCTGCAGGTCTCCGACTTCGTCTTCATGGAATGCAAACAGTGCAATCAGTAGAAACCAGCAAATCCACTTTCTTTCTATGAAATATGTGTCATGGGCCTTGTGTGCTATTGCTCTCTTAAGCCAGCCCATCAACCTTTTCTCGAGATTATTTGATAAACCCAAACCCAAAAGGAATTTTAACTAGTCTTGTCATTTTCTCCCCTAAAGGCTGAATTCTTTTTTCCATTGGAGATTGGGGTGGTAACGACGGTAGAAATATCAAATTCGAGATTGCTATGATTTAAAAACTTTAAACACTGCTATTCTCAAAAAAAAAAAAATTAAAAGAACTTCAACACTGCTACTCCACTTGTTTATTTTGACGCAATACATACGAATCGAATACTAATAGTCCGTATCATTAAACAAGTGTGTATTGACAAGCAAGAAACAGAGACTAAATAAAAGCTTTACACTTCACAAATTTAATAAATTCAACTACACCCGAAGAATTACGGACGTTCAATTGCTAAATTATGGTTTTTTTTTTCCACTAGGTAATCTAACAAAAGGCTAACCGAATGGAAAATATAAAAAAAAAAAAAAAAAATTGGAGATTGAACGATAAATATATATAAATCAGAATCGATTACTATAAAATGAGATTAAAATTCAGGAGTAAAATTAGAACGTAGTAAAATGGGATTATTATCATAAAATACTATAATGAAGAAAAGCGTACGATAAATCTATCTTCCTTTTTACATATTATTCAATATTAAACAATTATTAACAATACAAATCAATATTAGAGACTATGCATATATAAATTATAAACCAATTAAAATTAAATTTTCAATACAGAAACAATTAAGGTTAATTTAGAAAATAAGAAAACTGGGCAATAAAGAACCAAAACTCCAAGTGAAAACGGCATAGAAGGCAACAATTAGAAGAAATACAAACAAAATGACCATTGAACCAAGAATTCAACGCAAAACCGAGGAATTGTCCCATAAAACGATTGGTATCAAATCTTAAGTTCAATCTCTTAACATCCCTACCCCAAATGCCCCCGAATAAGAACCCAGGAATTATTTCAAATGAATTGTGTTAAAAAGCTGTATGCCACGAGAATAAATGAACCAATAGAACAGCAGCAAAAAAGCAATAGAATATGGGCAGGCAACAAAGTCATACAAAGAGGGACCAAATTCCCTAGAAAAGGATTTACCTATCTTACGCCATTCAACTTCAAATGCAAAGTACATGTAGCAACAAATTACCCATCTACAACTATTAATTTCGAAACGTCAAAAGAAACCAACACCATCCAGAGTTACATTTTTGCTTAAATGAAATTTGCATTTAAAAAGCATTAACATAAGATGATCAAACACTATCACAGCCTACTTTGATTATGCTATCCTCCCTGGATTTTTCCTACTCATCATCTTCTTCCTGCATTTACCAAAAAAGAGAAACCCGAATCAATAGGGTCCAAAATAAGCCAGAAGATAAGTGACACAAAACTGATACTAATTGCAACTCACGTCTCCACTGCCTTCATCATCTTCTTCTTCATCATTCACCTCAGATACAGACTTCTCAGATTCCTCCTCATCTTCTTGGGGACCCTCAGCCTGGAATTAATCCAAAAAGTTTATTAACTTTTTAACTCATCAAATAATATGTATAAACAAAAGATAACAGCAAATTACCTGTCTCTTATTGTAGGCTTTCATGTTCTTTTCATACTCGACCTTTCGTTTCTCTGCCTTATCAACATAAGGCCGCTTTTCCTAAAATCATTTATTTTACATTAATCATGATGCATATTTGCATGTATGTTGAAGATTATTTTTAGTGCTGAACATAGAAAAATACTTACAGCTTCAGAAAGGCTCTTCCATTTATCTCCACCAGCTTTGCCAACCTGAATTTGAATCCAAAAGAGAAATTAAGAAAACAAAATAAAAAAAAAAGGAAAAGGAAAGAAACCTGTAGGAAAATCCAAAAAAGAAAATGTTCATACTTACAGCAGCAACGGACTTGTTTTTAGGGTGCTCCTTCTTGTATTGCTCGCGGAACTCCTCCCTTTTAACACGAAATCAACATTAACAAATTAGATGAAATACGAATGTAAATAGTAAAATCATCCTCGAAGATCAACTTTGCTTTGACCATAAGAAGAACCGTTCAATTCACCTCTTCGATTGTGGTTTTTACGAAGAATATAAACGCCAGAGTTTTCCACGAAGCAAACGGAACAAACCAAAAAATTTAAAGAATACCGACAAATACAGGAGAGATTCATGAATGATTACATGAAAACGAAGAAGGCGCTAGCAGGCCTCTTTGGCTTGTTTGGATCCTTAGCTGCCTTCCCCGATTTCTTTCCAGCTTTCGTGGTTGATTTCTTATTCACGGAGAGCCTATAAACGAACCAAAAAATTAAAAAAAAAAGTCGAATAATAGGAAACGTTAATACACATCACGATCTGAGGTCCTAGAACACGCGATCTGAAGAGCCGAAAGGAGAAAAGCTTACTTGGCGCTCTTGGCATCCGACTTGGATTTACCTCCTTTCATGTTTGAATCCTGCAAATGAAATCGCAGATGAGTGAAAAAGCAGATGAAATCGATAGAAAGAAGTGGAAATTCGATAAAAATCGATGGGGAAATACCTGATAGAGGGCTAGGGTTAGAGTTACGGATGAGAGAGGGAGAGAGGAATAGGGGAATAAAAGTGCGATAGAAATAGAGATGTATAGAGAAAAGAGGAGGGTTGAGTTGAGAGGCCGAAACTCGAAAGCGGAGATATTAAGTTTTGTGCAAATTGAAATTCAATTGCACGCGAAATGAGAATTGAGGGGGTTTAGGCGGGATTTGGAATTTTCATGCCACGTCATCGATCTGTGTGCTTTTATGTTATTGGCTGTGTCACTCCTAATCTTTTTGGCTTTCCAGATTCTCACCTCTTTCTTTTGTTGTGCTTCCTCTGTGCTTCTTCTCTCTCTCACCTGATTCGTGATTTAATGGGCCCTTCCCCTGATTCTAGCCCAATCCATTTATTTCAGGGCCTTCATACATGGACCTTAAAATGGCTCAAAAAATTTTCCCAAGTCCATTTTCAGCTCAACTTTACGCCACACCGCCACTCAAATTACTCTATTCATCCAAGATTAAAAACAAAACTTATACTAGTCTACATAATCTTTTAATAGAATCGTAAGGCTACGTTTACTGTTACTAGGGTTGTAAGCTAGGAATCTTTGAATTCCTTCTTCTTTCAATGCTTGTAATTGACTTGTTGGGCAGTGCAAAGAAGGGTTTCGAAAAGCAGCACTATAGTGGTATACCAGTCGCTATTTCATGGTAGTCGCATTGTCATAGCGATGTGAAAATATTTCACACTAATATTAGTTAAATTGTTTATCTTTTCTTCAAAGTCAAAGGTAGCCTAATCAAAAAAATCATCGTATTTGGGATTGCAATCGACTAAAGTAAACTCAATAGAAACTAATGCTCAACTGTGACTTGTTGACAAGTCAAATATTTTGCAACATGCTCAGTAACCTTTCTTTTCATACCAAACCACCAATACAAACCTTTCAAATTACAACACATCTTGTTATCTCCAGGATGCATGGCATAGAAACTGTTGTGAGCCTCTTGAAGTATCTCATGCTTCAACTCCTCATCACTAGCCACATAAATCCTCTCTTAGAACATCAAATGACATCATTATCGATATCACAGTAATTAGCTCCATTTAACTCAAATTACCTTCTCATTGCTAACAACTTCACATCAACCAATTTTTTATCTCTAATTTGCTAACAACTTCTGATTTGCTTAACTTGCAATTCAGCCAAAAGACCACCATCATCCACCAACTATAACTGAGCAAACATAACTCTCAAGTCTACCAATAACTTCTTACTCAAAGCATCAACACCACCATTTGTCTTGCCCAGATAATAATCAATAATATAATCATAATCCTTTAATAGTTCAATCCATCTTCACTATCTCAAGTTCAACTTATTCTGAGTTAAAAGATATTTTGGACTCTTGTAATTAATGTAAATATAACACTTCTTACCATACAGATGGTGTCGTCATATCATTAATGCAAATACCACCATCACCAACTCTAAATCATGAGTCAGATAGTTCTGCTCATGATTTTTCAATTGCCTTGAAGCATATGTCACTACATTCCCCTCTTGCATCATCATACATCCCAGACCAGTATATGAAGCATCATCGTAAATAATAGTATTTCCCTTAATTCTGGTTGATTCAAAACAAGAGCCTTAGTTAAAATAGCCTTTAATTACTCGAAACTCTCTTGATGCTTCTCATTCCACTCAAATGGCTTACCTTTTTACAACAATTTCTTCAACGGAGTGGCAATCATGGAAAAACCCTTAACAAAGTGACAATAAAATCCAGCTAAAACCCAAGAAACTATTAACCTCGGTAACATTCTTAGGTTCCTTCCACTCCAGGATAGCATCTATCTTCTTAGGGTTAACTTTAACACCAACCGTCAAAATAAGATGACCAAGAAAAATCACTTTCGACAACTAGAAATCACATTTACTCAACTTTACAAATAACTTATTTTCTTAGAGAATCTGTAGAACAACTCGGAGATGTCTATCATTATCATCCTCAGACCTCGAATACACTAAAATATCATCAATGAACACCACCAAAAATTGATCAACATATTGTTGGAAGATACGATTAATCAAATCTATAAATGCAACTGGAGTTGGGATCTAGCGTCCTTAGTGTAGTGATTACGTCTATGTACTTGAAATTTTTCAAACAAATTGGTTTAATAAAACTCCATCATTATTATTAGTATCTTTTTGTTTATTGTCCTCAATGGTTTTTGCACGCAAAACAAGATAAAAGAAAATATTGGCTCATTGATTGTCTAATGTTTAACTAATATTAAGTTGCATTATGTGGATGATCATAATTCGAGAAGACAACTTATATTAATAGATAATCTAACACGTACATAGTATAATTGAAATTCAGCAAGTTGATTGAAAGATTAATATGTCATCTATCAAGTCCAAATAGGAACATACCTTGTTTTGGGTATCGGAGTAGATGACTCCCAAAAGATAGATAAATAGATGTGAATGTTTGGATTAGCAGTACATTGGACAGAACCCAAATAGAATAAATCCTAAATCTATTTATGGATTTATTCACTTGTGACGTTCATAGTGTAATTTACTTTAATCTTGAGTAAGTGATAGACTATGTATGAGTGACTCGTATGATTTGATGTATTAATAGCCTAAGTTCAATTGGTAATATATTCGAAAGTTGGTATGTTGGGTATATGACTTCAGCATGACATAACTTCACTTACAATAGTGGAATTCATAGCCTAATAAAGGGTAAATGATATCCTCTCATTGGCATTACATGATAGATGAAAAGTAATGTGGCCACAGGTTATTTTTCTTAAAACGAATGATTTAATTACTACTTGTTAGTAATTGACTTTTCATGAAGGAGGATGTAATGGTTACCACGAGATAAAATAGGATCATATTGGGACAACGAATTTATCCCAAATATATTAAGAATATCTTATGAGGGTAACACATATATGATAAGGTCATTGGACGGGCACTTGATAAAGCAGTTTTTGTAATGGTATATAATAAGGAGATCTCAGTCATAGTACTTTAGTGGAATGACTTCATGACTAAATAATGTTGTAATTAGTAGACGGACAATCGAAACTTAATTGCAAACTATTTGAGTCCTAATTATATATATCCAATCGATCCCTCCGCTAGCTCAGTTTAACCTTGATGGTTTGCATTAATTAATTGATGAAATGGAAAAAGTGAAACGACGAATTAGAGAAATAGATGATAATACTCTAGGATGACATATTTTTATATATTAATTATATGTTTATTTTGAGTATGATCCTACTAATTTGAGCTATTTATGGTTTTTTATCTTACAGGGACTAAATTGAAGGCAAAAGGAAATTTAGGGGCTAAAAGCGTGAATTTAAAGTTAAGTTGGGCCAATATGCGACGTAGGAGAGAAATGGTGCCGAAAATGCAAAGTGTGGAAGATTTTGGGAGCAAAAATACAAAAGAAGAGATTTTATAGCACAAGACTCTATTTAATTTTTAATTATATTAGGATAATCATTAAGGATTATTATTTAGATTTAATTTTAGCATTTATCTTTATTTATCTTTAATTATCTTTAATTATCTTTAATTATTTGTATTCATCTTTTAGAATTTAATTAGGAATAGACTAGGTTTCTTAGTACTATAAATAGGGGATGGAGTGACAAAAATTGGACACATCTTTTTCTGTAAACACTCTCTCTCCCAAGAAAGTTTAGCCTTTTGTTCTTTCCATATTTTTAAATAAAAATCCCATTTCCATTATATTTATTTCTTTTTCCCCAAAAAACATGAGTCACTAAATCTATCTAGTCGAAGGTTGTTGAAATTCCCCAAAAAGGGTTCATGAGGCTTAGAATCCGTACTTAGCTTTCTCGACGAGTATTCATCGTTTTTCCGCATTACGGGGCTGACACTTCCATCCATGTCCCTTAAAAAGTAATCTTTTCAACGTGTGCAAGGAACGACCACTTTGTATATTTTGGAAAGGTTGCATAGTTGGTTCGTTAGCTTACTGCGTCAGAGGTTGGCGAGCCAAAGAGACAAAATGGCGTGGCATTCGCCATTGAGAAATGATGATCTATCATAAGACGATCCCACAGAAGCGATTGTTGGCTAGAGTCAGGTTCCTCTAAATTGTAAGTCTAAATTCTTGGAGCTGGTGGTCGTAGGCGTCCTCTTTCACTATAACTGGCTTATTCTGTTTGAGAAGGATCACCTAAATGCCGAGGAGTGAACCCAAGGCAGATCGAGACAACCGAAGGCTGGAATCTCTCTATAAGAAATTTTTTTCTCAACTCTATTATCTCTACTATTTTTATTTTTTATTTTCACACTTTTAATTAAATCAAAACCTTTAATTCTGTTTTTTTTTTATTTTTTTCAGGTACGCAGGTTTTCTTGGGCAGGATTCTGTCCAGGATTTCGAGGAACAAGCAATTGTGCAAATCCGGTCCCTGAGGATTTGACCCTACTTCCCTTATACTATTATTTTTACTATTTTCATAAGGATATGATATTTTTGGTGCTCTCAACGACCGCATCAAATTTTGGCACCGTTGCCGGGGACTGGTAACGTACTAATCTTGTTTCTTTGTTTCTTATGACCAGATCTGCTCCAGGCACTCTTGCATTTGATTCAGAAATAGAGAAGATTGCGGGAGCTAATCGTAAGGAGACAAAGTTACGGAAAAAGCAGTCAGGATTGGTTGGGACTCAGAGCAACCCACCACCAGAAATCGAAGTCGACGACGAAGTTGAGTCTAGGGTTAACGAAAACCCTACTCAAACACTTGAAAGCAAAAAAGTAGAAGTCTATTCACCAGAGGAAGTGCTTAACGCTAGGGTTAACAAAAACCCGAATCTAGCACATCAACCAATGGCTCAAATGATTCGCAAGAATCAAGCTCCGGCGCAACAACCGCTTATTGTGCATCGCGTATCCTACTATGGATACCGATTTTGAACCAAGTCGAGTTTAATCCGATTCATCGCCAACTTTTCGTGGGTTGCAAAACGAAAATCCCCACAAACATCTGAAACAGTTTCATATGGTTTGTCTTAGCATGAAACCTCAGGGGGTAATTGAGGATCAAATCAAATTGTGTGCTTTCCCTTTCTCCCTAGCAGATTCTGTTAAGGAATGGTTATTTTATCTACCCTCTAGATCTATTACAACTTGGGCTGATCTTTCTCGTTTGTTTCTCAACAGGTTTTTTCCAGCATCACCTGCAGCTGAGTTAAGAAGGAAAATCATTGGAATAAGGCAAAAAGAAGCAGAGTCTCTTTACGACTATTGGAAGGGATTTAAGAAGTTGTGTGCGAGCTGCCCACAACACGGTATAACAGAACAATCTCTTCTCTAATATTTTTATGAAAGCTTGAAACCCATAGATATGAATATGGTGGACGCCGCCAGTGGAGGAGCGTTGGTCAACAAGACTCCCCAACAAGCAAGGGACTTGATATCCACAATGGCTGCAAATTCTCAGCAATTTCGAGCCAATCCTGAACCCCCTGAACCCCCTAGAAGGGTTCACCAGCTAAGTAATTCAACCTTAGAAGATAAAGTTGATAGACTTACTAATATTGTGAACTCTCTTGTTGCAGAAAAAACAAAATCAGCCCGATTATGCAGAATATGTGATACACCTAAACATACAACTGATGCATGCCCTAGTTTGTATGATGATACTATGGCTCATTTGGATGCTGTGGGAAATTTTCCTGGGCCACCATAGAGGCGATATAACCCCTACACTAATACCTACAATCCAGGATAGATGGACCATCCCAACTTGAGTTATGGGGCCAATCCACGGTATAACCAGCCATACCAAAATTGGGTTCCACAATAGCCACGAGGTTCAGATAATTCTCTAGAAACTTTGGTTAATAAATTAGCAGCTAATATGCTTGATTTTCAACAGAAAACCGAGGCATCTATAAGAGAATTGACCACATCAATTGAGAAAATGAGTTCTCAAGGGAAGCTGCCGTCACAAACAGAACCGAACCCGAGACAAAATGCAAATGCAGTGACGCTGCGAAGTGGAAAGGTACTGGCACCAATTCCTGGCAAAAATCTTGGCCAAAAAATTACCCAGGAAAAGCCCAAAAACAACGAACAGGTTCGAGCGAAACTACCATTGCCTAAAATTCAACCTCCATTTCCAAGACGATTGAATCAATGTCGAAAAGGTAAAGAAGACAAGGTGATCCTTGAAACATTCAGAAATGTCGAGATCAACATACCACTGTTGGATACTATCAGACAAATTCCGCGTTATGCCAAATTCCTCAAAGAACTTTGCACCAACAAGCGAAAATTAACTTGTAATGAAAGGGTAAGTGTTGGTGAGAATGTATCCGCAGTATTACAGCGGCAGATGCCAGCAAAATGCAAAGATAGGGGCATGTTCACTATATCATGCAAAATAGGCCACTTAGGAATTAAAAGAGCTATGTGTGATTTAGGGGCCTCCATAAATGTAATGCATTTTTCTATTTATGAATCACTTAACGCTGGTTTTTTGACGAAAACAGGTGTTATCATTCAGTTGGCAGATAGGTCTATTGTGCATCCCGAAGGAGTCCTCGAAGACGTATTGGTAAAAGTTAACGAACTTATTTTTCCTACAGATTTTTATGTGATAAAAATGGAGGAGGATAGCACTCCTGGATCTTTAGACCTCTTGTTGGGCCGACCTTTCCTTAGTACCGCTAGCACTAAAATCGACGTTCGAAGCGAAACTCTCACGATGGAATTTGATGGGGAGATCGTGAAGTTTAATATTTACGATGCTATTAGTCATCCAAGCGAAATCTTGAGCATAAACCGTGTCGACATAATTGACTCATTAGTAGAGGAGACTTTTGAGTCGATTTATGAAGATAAATCTGAATTTATATTTGATGATCATGAATCTGTTAACGAATTATTGTCTCCATCAAACACTAAACTTTTACCTTCTGTTGTGCAGGTTCCAGATTTGGAATTGGAACTGCTTCCCGAACATCTTAAGTATGCGTTTTTGGGGAAAGGGATAAGCCCTTTGACGTGCACACACAGGATCTACTTGGAGGAAAACACAAAACCAAGGTGAGAGTCGCAACGGTTGAACCAGAATATGATAGAGGTGGTAAAAAAGGAAATAATCAAGGTGCTGGATGCTGACATAATCTACCCCATTTTTGACAGTAGATGGGTAAGTCCGGTGCAAGTCGTGCCCAAGAAAACGGGCGTGACAGTAAAGAAAAATGTTGAAGGTGACTTGGTACCAACCCGAGTGCAAAACGGGTGGCGTGTCTGCATTGATTACAGGAAGTTGAATTCTTATACTAGAAAAGATCATTTCCCTCTTCCTTTTATAGATCAAATGCTTGAGCGTTTAGCTGGTAAAACTCACTTTTGTTGTCTTGATGGATACTCAGGTTTCTTCCAAATCCCAGTCGCACCAGAGGACCAGAAAAAGACCACTTTTACATGTCTATTCGGCACATTTGCGTACAGAAGGATGCCATTTAGACTTTGCAACGCACCAGCCACCTTCCAGAGATGCATGATGAGTATATTCTCTGAATATGTGGAAAAGATTATCGAAGTTTTTATTGATGATTTTACGGTATATGGAAATTGTTTTGATGAATGCCTTAAAAATCTCACGATAATTTTAAATAGGTGCATAGAATTTAATCTTGTCTTGAATTATGAAAAGTGTCATTTTATGGTAGACAAAGGTTTGATTTTAGGTCATATAGTTTCAGCTAAGAGAATTGAGGTCGATAAGGCCAAAACTGACATTATAAATTCTTTGTCATATCCCTCTACTGTAAGGGAGATACGTTTTTTCCTTGGTCATGCAGGATTTTACAGGCATTCTATAAAGAACTTCTCAAAAGTAGCTGAACCACTGTGCGAGTTATTGTAGAAAGATAAGAAATTTGAGTTCGACCCAAAATGCAATGAGGCTTTTGATGCACTCAAGAAGAAGTTGGTTTCCGCTCCTATAGTTCAACCACCAGATTGGAACTACCCCTTTGAAATTATGTGCGATGCAAGCAAACACAGTATGGGGGCCGTGTTAGGGCAAAAGATAGACAAAGAGCCTCATGCCATTTGCTATGCCTCAAAAACCCTAGATGTTGCACAAAACAACTACACCACCACGAAAAAAGAACTCTTAGCTATTGTATTTGCTTTGGATAAATTTCGATCTTACTTATTGGGATCTAAAGTGATTATTTTTTCTGACCATGCAGATCTTAGGTACTTGATTGCAAAGAAGGAAACAAAACCAAGGCTCATTAGATGGATTTTACTGCTCCAAGAATTTGACATCGAGATTTGAGACAAAAAGGGATGCGAAAACTTGGTGGCTGATCACTTGAGTATGTTGAAAACACCTTATGATAACATTCCTATAAAGGATGAGTTCCCTGATGAGAGTCTATTTTCGACCGAAGTGCATTTCCCATGGTATGCAGACATGGTAAATCTCTCAGCCCACTACACCAAAACATACTTTTAGCGGCATTTTTAGTGGCGTTTTAATGAAAAACGTCGTAAATATTATCCGTTAGCGGCGTTTGAAAGAAAACACCGCAAAAAGTTGAGCAATAGCGGCGTGTATTTCCAAAACATCGTTAAAAAAGAGAAATAGCGGCGTTTTTCTCCCAAACGCCGCTAAAGATCTAAGCATTAGCGGCGCTTATAAAAAAACGCCGCTAAAGACCTGAGCATTAGCGGCGCTTCTATAAAAATGCCGCTAAAGATCTGAGCATTAGCGGCGTTAGCGGCGCTTCTGAAAAAACGCCGCTAAAGACCTGAGCATTAGCGGCGCTTTTAGAAAAACGCCGCTAAAGACCTGAGCATTAGCGGCGCTTTTAGAAAAACGCCGCTAAAAGCGCCGCTAAAAGTTTTTCATATTCTTGCTTTGAATTATATTTTATTTTGATACATTCACTTATAAGCAATGAGAAAGTTTCATTTTAGTTACTTAATTATGAGAAGTTACAAATTGCTAACTAAACAATTTAAAAGTTTTCATTTAAGTTACAAATTAAGCTATTAAAATTGATTTAGGGTTTAATGTTTATTATGTTAATTTCATGGTTTAGGGTTTGTTATTTTGGTGTATGGGTTTAGTGTTTTAAAGTTTGTTGTTTGGGTTTATTGTATAGTGTTTAATATCTTAGTGTTTACCAGTATTAAGGTTTAAGTGTTAGTGGTTAGAGGTTAAGGTTTAGGGTTAGGGGTTTAGGGGGGAAATGGTTAATGGGTTAGGGTTTTGAGTTTAGGATTTATGGTTTATGGTTTATAGGTTTAGGGACGTTAGGGGTTTGGGGGGAATTGGTTAATGTGTTAGGTTTCTGAGTTTAGGGTTTATGGTTTATGTTTAGGATTTTAGAGTTTAGGGTTTAGGGTGTTAAATATATGACCCAAAATCCCGAAATCGAAATCCCTCATAAGGGATTTATGGTTAATGTGTTAGCTATTAAAATATATGTTTTGTACTACACTAACATTAGGGTTTAAGGTTTAGGAATGTTGTGGAGTGATTGAAGATAGTTTTGATTTAGTTTTAGATGTTTAAGTCATGTTGTGGGCGACATTTAATATTTAGTGTTGCAACATTGGATTATGTTGCGACACCACGAGTCGATGTCACAACATTGGAATATTCGCTACTGTCAGGGCACTCATTTTTCAATATTACGGCATTGACTCTATTTTGACCCAAAAGACCTAAATAGTTCCCATTTGTAATCAAACTCTAAAAGAAAGTATAGAAATGATTTGAAAAACTTCAAATAAGCTTAAATATGTTAAAATGAAGTGTTTAGATAAATATTTAAATTAAGCGATGGTTGTATTTAAATGTAATATTTCTTACTCAAAATATAGGTTGAAACCGGATAGAGGATATTACATGTATAGTAAGATATATATAGTTTTCTTAAAAAGTTTAAAAATTATAAAAATCTTCAAAAAAATTCCGAAATTTTCTTAAAAAGTTTAATATTCAAAATTTTAAAAAAATAAAAATTCAAAAAAAATGATAATCTCAGCAAAAAAATTTTGAAAGAAAAAATAAGTAAAAAATTAAAAAAATTAAAATTGAGAATAGTGGCGTTTTCGTAAAAAATGCCGCAAATATGTTTTCCGAGACTGAAAACGCAGCCGTTTTATCAGGGTTTTAGTGGCGTTTTAATTAAAATGCCGCAATAGTATATGCTATAGTGGTGTTTGTTAAGAAACACCGCAAATTGTTTGTTTATTTTTTAGTGGCGTTTTATCAAAAACGCCGGAAAAAGTTGGGATATAGCGGCGCTTATAAAAAACGCCGCAAAAATTTTTGTGTATTTTAATTAAAACGACGTAGTTTTGTATTTTTTAGTGGCGTTTTTTTGTTAAACGCCGCAATAGGCATGTCTTTAGCGGCGCTATTTTATAAACGCCGCAATGATTGAATTGTTTTAGTGAAAACGTCGCTGTTTTGCTCTCCTCCATTTCCCCCAACCCTTAAACCCGATTGACTCAATTTCCCCTTCTTCTGAAATTCATTTCCCCTTCTTCAAATCCCAAATTGAAGATTGAGTTATCTTCTTTGGATAAAATCGAGAACCTTCGCTCACGGTTAGTCCTATTCCGCTTACATTTTTGGGTAATCAAACGATCGCTTTGTGCTTTGACTTGAGCGAAATGGTTGATACATAAGACCCTTCCCTTCCTTTTTCGCTAGTTTCCCTCATCTCCTTCTGCTTTCATTCTACTTTTTTTTTCTTTCTTATCTTGCAAGAGTGCAAGCCTTACTGCATAACTGATTGTTTCTGTGCTCGGGTTTTTTAGTCCTCTCCTTCATGCAGATTTCCATCTTGATTTTGCATCGCACGCGAGATTAAACGTTGTCCGAAATCCAAGCCTTTACCAATTCAAAGGTAATCTTAATATATAATTCGATTTCTTTATTTATTTGTTGTTTGGGTTTTGGTTTGTATGTGGTTAGGTATTTTTTGATTTGTTTAGTTTTTGTGTAGGGTTTTCGATTATCTGCCTCGACATGATTTTAAGCGAAAAAATCTTTCATCCCGACTTTCTATTGATTTTTTCCCCTGTAATTTATAATTATTCCACGATTGGAATGAAGCGAGCTAGGTTTGATTTCACAAACGCCCAAAAAAATAAAAGGAAAATCTAGTTTCTATTTTTTATTTTTATTTTCTTCCAATAACATCAATTTCTTAGTGTTAGCAACCAACGTAATAAGTTGTCTTAGAAGGTGTTGTTCCTTTATTGCTTTATTATGTTAAACTAATGCAGAAATATGTATTATTTTAGGCAAGTCGGCTTAGCTTTGTTGCATCCATTTCCTTATTGTTTGGAATTATGTATTTGTTTGGTTTCTTTTCCCCCAAATTCTTCCATATCAACAAATTTCCAATTTTGTTTATTGTTCTTTATATAATCTCATTCCACCACTCTTTCACTAGATTCCCCAAATAAAAATTGTCTTTACTTAATGCTATTATGTATCACTTTGGCTCCATTTTGGTTACAATATTGCATAAAATGTTTTTACCTCCTCTATTTATGCTTGTTTTTATTATGCAACCCAATTATTTGCTCTTCCATCTGCCCCTCGAATCTTACTATAAATAATTAATTATCTAAACGTATGGTTGAATTGATTGGTTGAGTTGGCATGAATATGAAATTGATTGGTTGATGTATAAATCCAATTTAAATTTTGAATGAACAAGGTATGTATTTCTTAGTTGATTGAATGATTGAAATATAAGTATCACTTATTTATTCTCTCATCTGCTAAAATTTATAATACTGTCATGTTGAAGTAGATGATTACAATAAGGAATGATGTAATAAAAGAAATAGCATATTTCTTTGTAATAAAATCTTAAAACTTTTTACCGCAAAGAAATCGGGGACTTGTTTAAAGTTTTTTTAGAAAAAGAAAGAGAAAACCAAACCTTGAACCTGCTTAGTATTTGCATATTTTATTTTTCTTTGATGGTTTCTGTTTTTAGTTTTTACCTGAATATTTTATTTTTTCTAAAGTTCTAAAGAAATGAAATTAAGCTTACGAAAAACAAAAAAATTTGGATTCAAGGTTCTTCGTTTCAGTTAGGTGCTGTTTAACAGATGGATGGTTGACACGGTCAACTCTCTTATCATTTTCGTTTTATATATTCTTTTTGTCAGTTTTGGTTTTCATTGTTAATTGTTTTGTTTGATTCTTTTCTATGGGATAAAGATGAAGTTTTTTCATATATAAAATCCAAGTTGTAAGGATCCCAAAGGATCCATTGTCTGAATTGGATTGGTGTTGGAAATAGAAAATTGCCAATTACAAGTTTGTATTTTTTTTTATAAAGTTATAACATTTATTCTTCTCTTCTCATTTTCAAACCAATTATGTGTTTGATTAATGTTTCTTAATGACAAGAATCTAACCATTTTGTTTTATAAAATGATGTTTGTAGATAAGAAGATATTTGGGGTTTGTTTGATTACGGTATTTGATCTCAAAAAGTTGGCGGCACCATTTGTGACATTTCTTGGGGTTGTCTTCATTTGGCATTTTATGTGTTCTCTAAACATTTCTTAGAGGTATGTATATGCTGTTTAATCGATTTGATTTGTTTAAATTTTCGTTTTACAGTAGTTGCTAAATTTAATTAATTCAAAATTTCCAAATTTGTTTTGTTTAAATTGTTTTAATTTAAATTGAATCAAACTACAAAAATTTTAAATTGAATTAGATGGATTTTGACAAATTTGGTTAACTTAAAAGTTTTGGGTCAAAACTTTAAAGTTTTGGGTCCTTTGACCGCTGGCCTTGAAGGTTTGCTGATATCAACACATTGTTTCGTTTTCAACTTATTACCAAATTTTCTTCTTTTGTTTCTCCCCGCCACTATCTCATGACTTTTAATGGCTACCCACAGGCAATGCTATACAACTTGTTGACATAATTGTTGCTTTGAAAACCGGTTTAGTCTTCGACTCTATAGGCCTTCTACAATTAGCACGTAAGTATCTTTGGCTTGCTTATATCGACCATTTATTTAGTTTCAGTCATTTTTCCGGAGACATTGTTCAAAGTCGTTGTTTGTTCTTTTGGCGTTTATCCAATATAAGCTTTCATTCTAATTCAACTACCTCATTTGCGTTTTTTTATATAATGCTTGAAGCTTAAGTTGTAAAGGATTGACGAAAAGTCAGAATTACAGTAAGTGTCAAACACATTGAATCGTTGAAAAATGATTTTACACCATTTTACACCTATTAATTTATCAACCGATTCGTACTAATTTGCAGACCTCTGTTTCTTGGTGATAGTGGAGTAGAGTAGCTTCTTGAAATTATTAAGGTACTTTTTGGTTCAAAATTATGATCGATAATAGTTATACCATGATGAATTTGTTTAAATTATCATGTCCAAATTGCTTTGCTTATTATCCCGCTTGGTTGGTATATATCTTTGTTTATTATTTTGTTGTAAAAAAAAAGATTCAAAGTATATAGGCTGGAAACCTAACGGGTTGCCATATATCTCATTGTAAGATATAATGGATCCTCCCCAGGTGTAACAATGCCACGTATGATGAATCTTAAAAAATGTCTGTCCAAATTGACTGTCCAAATTGCTGTTTACGTTTGTGAAAAAAGCGCCGCTAAAGGTCATGACTTTTAGCAGCATTTTTTGGAAAAGCGCCGCTAAAGGTCATGATCTTTAGCGGCGTTTGTTGGAAAAGCGCCGCTAAAAGTCATGACTTTTAGCGGCGTTTTTTCTCATAAACGCCGCTAAAGTTTGCGGCGTTTGATTTAGCGGCGTTTTTTGTGGCGCTTCAAAAGGCGCCGCAAATACTTTTAGTGGCGCTTATAAACGCCGCTAAAGGCTAAAAAAAACGCCGCTAAAAGTCTGTTTTCCTGTAGTGGCCACAGGTTCGTTACCCACTGGGTTAGCACGTTCCGTGAAAGACAAGCTTAAACGGAAAGCTCGATATTACATTTGGGATGACCCATACTTATGGAAACACTGTTCAGATCAGATAATAAGATGATGTGTTCCAGAAACCGAGGTAACCTCTATTCTTACTTTTTGTCATACAAAAGCTTGTGGAGGTCACTTTGGCCCTAAACGGATGCTCATAAGGTATTGGAGTGTGGGCTATATTGGCCCACAATTTTTCGGGACGCATATAATTTCTGTAAGTCTTGCGATAAATGCCAACATACAGGTAACATCATTAAACGAAATCAAATGGCCCTATCCCCGATTCATGTATGTGAGATTTTTGATGTATGGGGCATCGATTTCATGGGCCCATTTTTTTCCTCATTTAGAAACATATATATAATTCTTGCAATAGACTATGTTTCTAAGTGGATAGAAGCAAAGCCTACTCGCAATGATAATGCTAAAACTGTTGTGGAGTTTCTAAAACGAACTATTTTTTCTAGGTTTGGCACACCTCGAGCTTTGATCAGTGATCGTGGCACCCACTTTTGCAATAAAGTCATGGAGGCACTATTGACAAAATTCGGAGTTCACCACTGTATAGCTACAGCTTACCATCCCCAAATGAACGGCCAAGCAGAAGTCTCAAACAGGGAAATCAAGACTATTTTGGAGAAAACAGTTCGGCCCAACTGAAAGGATTGGAGTCTTCGACTTAATGACGCACTTTGGGCCTATCAGACTGCGTATAAGGGACAAATTGACATGACCCTGTATCGACTTGTTTTTGGCAAAGCTTGCCATCTTCCGGTAGAGTTAGAACATAAAGCTTATTGGGCTGTTCGACAATGTAACATGGAGTTAGAACCCGCAGGGAGGCCAAGGAAATTAGATATCCAAGAATTGGAGGAAATTTGTAATGACGCCTACGAAAATGCTCGCATTTATAAAGACAAGACAAAGTTGTTCTATGATAAGAAAATAACTGAGAAGCATTTTTTGGTAAGACAAAAAGTTTTACTTTATAACTCCGCATTAAAATTATTCCCAGGTAAGCTTCGATCTCGATGGCAAGGACCTTTTTATTGTGATCGAAGTATTCACACATGGTGCGGTTGAAATAGAGAGTGAAGAATCAGGAAAGCGGTTCATAGTTAATGGCTAACGGTTGAAGCCGTTTTACGAGAATTTTTAAGGCCACACGGTTGAAAAAATTCATCTGGAACCACCATAGAACCATTCACGGCGTCGAGCTAACGACGTTAAACAAGCGCTTGTTGGGAGGTAACCCAACCTTTATTTTTATTTATTTTTCTTAATTTTTATTTTATCTTATTATTTATTATTTTATTTTATTTTATTTCATTATTTATTATTTTACTTATGGATATTGATGAAATTCTCTTCTTCTGTCTAAGTAAACCGAAGAGAAAATAGGGAGAAAAAGGAGAAAAACAAAAAATTTGCATGCAAACAACCCTTATCCTATCCCTATTCCAACCAGGAATAACCTATCCCTGCTCCATGACTACCATAATCCTGCAGCCAAACACCCACCTTTCAGCCAAATACAACCCCAAACCCTAAAAATTTAAACCATTTTTTCTAAAAATTCCCCCTAGCCGTCGAAACCTCTTCCTCCCACCTCTAATCACCGATTTTTCACGCCCATGGTGAGAACCCATTGCCGCGCCGCTGCCGAGCCACCTTCTACCGTCAACTCACGTCGGCGCCATTTCTCTGCCCCAAATCGTTGATTTGGCCAACAGCGCATCATCCTCATCGCCATCTCCGCCGCACGCCTCCTCTCCCCCACACGAAGAAGCGTCCCCCTCCTCCTCCTTCTTTTCTTCGCTCGACCCGAGCGGCACCGCGTCACCCTTTTCTCCAGTCGACCCGCGCGATTCCCCATCTCCCTCCTCTTTTCCTTCACACGCGACACTTACGCGCTATTCCCCTCCTCCGTGCGCCGACCATACACCATCACCCTCATCCCCTCTTCTTTGCCTTCTACCACTATCGCCCTCACCCCTTGCTTCACACGCCCTGACGCCACCACTAGATTCGGCTCTCGAATCGTCACGACGTCGGCGTCGTCGACAGCCAACACGCCTCTTGGCCCAGCCAAAGCCATTAGGTGCCGGTTCTTCCTCCAATGCCACTGCCGGCACTTTTGAACAGCCCACACATGTCGGTTCCTCCGACAGTCATGACGACCTATGCCCATTACCTATCTGTGGCCGAACCTATCGCTATCGCGTCAATATCCTACCACTGAAGTGCCATTTATACGGTAATATAACATTTACTTCCGCCGCTTATCAGGAAAGGTATGATCGTCTAAGACATAAGCAGATAGTGCATTGCAAATGTTTATCAATATCTGTTTTGGCTGCTTTGAATATTGAAACTGCTGTTACTGATTACTTTCGCAATATTGGTTGGGTTGAAAATTTTGATATTACTCACTGTGCTTATTACGAACTAGTTTTGGAGTTCTATTCTACCTTTCGTTTTTAGCGGTATAGACACGTTTCATTGGACACACCGGGTATTATACAATTTCGGTTGCTTGGTACCACACATAGTTTATCCATCACTGATTTTAATATTACCTTAGCTTTTGTGTTAGAGGATTATGCTATGTCCACCGATTATGCGAACAGCCTATGTACTTTTCCTACAGATTTTAAGGCTGTCGAGGCCTTTGCTGTATTAACAAATAATGTCGAGACCATGTACAACCCTAAAACATCAAAGGATTTGTAGTTTCGTAATCCTGCCTTGTGTTACATACATAGTTATTTAGCTTATAATTTTTCAGGCCGACGAGATACTCCAGCTACCGTTTCGAAGATGGAATTATTCTTATTATGGTGTATGTACCGGTGAATTTGGGCTATTGGTATGCGCTTCAATTTGAACATGTTATAAATGCAAAGCATCCTCTCATTTTAGGTTAATTTATTACACAGCTGTTATTTTCTTTACATGGATCTAATGCTCCTATTTTAGACTTACATGTTGCTTGCTAGGCCGATCCATTAGATGCTCGCTGCCTCGACTCGATGGGATTGCTTCTTGGCACCCCTTCTTCCTTTCATTTTGTCCCCCTAGGTGTCCGCTCTTTGCCGGCTGAACGAATCTTTCGGCAGCAAAATCAGTACGATATACCCAATCAAGAACGACCTCCCGTGACCATCAAGCAATGTTTGGAGTGCATCGAGGCATGCCTCGACACCCTCAGCCAGCAGATGTTTGATCTTATTGCTGCTTTGCGCGAACGACAGTAATTACTTGGGGAGTTTTTCTGAACTTCTTTTTCCCTTCGCTTATTTATTTATTTTATTCCACATCGAGGACAATGTGTTTTAAGTAGGGGGAAGCATTCCTCATTACTTCTGTCATTTTAAATGATGTTTTTGTTGTTGCTACTTCTTTGATTGTTGCTGCCTATATAATTTTTTTTTAAGAATATTCTGCCTCTTTTCATGCCTAAGAATTTGACCACGACTTGCCCACTGTTTGACCTACATGCATGATTCTTGTCTACTGGGTTAGTTATGATTTTGCCTGTTTGATTTCATCTCCACTGTTTTATTTCTTTTAGGCTGAATAATTATGACTAATAGAGTTAACCCCACCTTGCTTATAGTAAAATCGATTAAGTCTAAATGTAAGAGGACACTTCATAAAAAAATTGCATGCTGAAATTATGTTCATGACTGTTAGGTAGTTGCTGAAACTTATTTTTGACACTTGTTTGTTTTTCCTAGTCCTCCAAATTAAAATTCTGTTTCATTATAATTGTGATGCTTCCGTGGTTATGAGTACAGCTTAAAACGTGACTGACTGAGTAACCGGGATAGGGTGCTTGGATTGTAATCCTATTTCGCGTCAAAAGGTTGTGTGACGTGTTAGGTAACTCCGCTAACCAGAATTAAATACATATATTTTTAGGAATATGTTGGGCTGAGTAACCGAGGTGGGGTGCTTGGCTGTCATCTCTCTTCGCGTCAAAAGGTTCGATATGTTCTTAAGAAAAATAATAAGTTAGGAGTATGTTGGGCTGAGTAACCGGGGTGGGGTGCTTGGTTGTCATCTCTTTTCGTGTCAAAAGGTTCGATGTATTCTTAAGCAATAATAATAATAATAATAATAGTAATAAAGGAAAAAAATAGAAAAAAATAGAAAAAGAAAAAAAAAGTGATGTATTAATAATTAAATTGCATTTTGGGACTAAAGGTGGAAACAAATAAGGTGTCTTGGTAAGTTTAGTAAATTACCTAATTTTCATGAAATAATCCAAGTTGATTTTAATTTTTGTGTGTATTAATTGGAATACTTTTTCGGTTTTACTTAAAGCAAGCTAAAGGTTCTCTTTATTTTTCATAAGCATTATGCCTACTTGTTATAAAACTTTGAAGTAGTATTTCTTTCGCGGCAAGATCTGATTTTCACAGTAGATAGGAACCATACTTGAGGGCAAGCATGGGCTAAGTAGGGGGGATTTGATAATACTCTAGGATGACATATTTTTATGTATTAATTATATGTTTATTTTGAGTATGATCCTACTAATTTGAGCTATTTATGATTTTTTATCTTACAGGGACTAAATTGAAGGCAAAAGGAAATTTGGGGGCTAAAAGCGTGAATTTAAAGTTAAATTGGGCCAACATGCGACGTAGGAGAGAAGTGGTGCCGAAAATGCATAGTGTAGAAGATTTTGGAAGCAAAAATGCAAAAGAAGAGATTTTATAGCACAAGACTCTATTTAATTTTTAATTATATTAAGATAATTATTAAGGATTATTATTTAGATTTAATTTTAGCATTTATCTTTAATTATCTTTATTTTTTTTGTATTCATCTTTTAGAATTTAATTAGGAATAGACTAGGTTTCTTAATACTATAAATAGGGGATGGAGTGACACAAATTGGACACATCTTTTTCTGTAAACACTCTCTCTCCCAAAAAAGTTTAGCCTTTTGTTCTTTCCATATTTTTCAATAAAAATCCCATTTCTATTACATTTATTTCTTTTTCCCCAAAAAACATGAGCCACCAAATCTATCTAGCCGAAGGTTGTCAAAATTCCCCAAAAAGGGTTCACGAGGCTTAGAATCCGTACTTAGCCTTCTCGACGAGTATTCATCGTTTCTCTGCAGTACGGGGTTGACGCTTCCATCCATATCCCTTAAAAGGTGATCTTTTCAACGCATGCAAAGAACGATCGCTTTGTATATTTTGGGAAGGTTGCACAGTCGATTCGTTAGCTTACTGCGTCAGAGGTTGGAGAGCCCAAGAGACAAAATGGCTTAGCATTCGCCATTGAGAAATGATGATCTAGCATAAGACGGTCCCACAGAAGCGATTGTTGGCTAGAGTCAGGTTCCTCTAAATTGTAAGTCTAAATTCTTAGAGCTGGTGGTCGTAGGCGTTCTCTTCCACTGTATCTGGCTTACTCTGTTTGAGAAGGATCACCTAAAAGCCAAGGAGTGAACCCAAGGCGGATTGAGACAACCGGAGGCTGGAATCTCTCTATAAGAAACTTTTTTTCTCAACTCTATTATCTCTACTATTTTTATTTTTAATTTTCGCACTTTCAATTAAATCAAAACTTTTAATTCTGTTTTTTTATTTTTTTCAGGTACGTAGGTTTTCTTGGGCACGATTCTGTCCAGGATTTCGAGGAACAAGTAATTGTGCAAATCCGGTCCCTAAGGATTTGACCCTACTTCCCTTATACTATTATTTTTACTATTTTCATAGGGATATGATATTTTTGGTGCTCTCAACGACCGCATCAATAGATCTCATGTATCACTATCCGCAGTGAATGCTTTTTCTCGCTATGGACAAGAGATGACTTGAGAATTAATTAATTTATTTGACTTATTATTTAATTAAATTATGATTAAATAATTAAAGTTTGAAGCGAAAATTAAATTAAGTCATTGAAGTTTCATAAGAACAAGTAAATTGAATTTATTTACTCATAGATAGTAATACGGTAAGTCATCATGAATATAATGAAATTTGAATTGGGTTGAAGGAATAATTTGATTGATTTGATTAATTAGTTTAATCAAATGATTAAATGAATAAATAAGATTTTGGGCATAGGAAATATATTAATCGGGATTGAATAAATTATATAAGTTAGTTTTAAGACTAGATAACACATATAATTGACCCGGTACATGTCAAGGCTCGATTTAAAGGTAGGGGTGGAAAACCCTAGTCTAAGAGAAGGTCATTCCGCCCCTTATAGTACACTCCATTTAGGAGTTGTGTTTCCTATTAAAATATAATTATTCATATATTTTTTTTATTCTACTGATGCTCTTGTTATTTTCTCTATAAATAGAGGCTAAGGGTTAGGTCAAATAGACTCCTCTTATATGTTGACATTCTGACAAAATATAGAAAAATTATTTATCAAATAAATTCTATGTTTTAACGGAATTCGTCTTTCAGTTTTTAGCCCACAAAATTTCACTCAAGTTTTCATCAATCTGCTAATAAAGCTCACACTCTAGCGAACCAAGGTCGAGGATAGCAAAGAAGATTGAATGGTTGAAAGGTAAGGACAATTTAATCCGAAAACACAAGTATAATTTAGTTTATTGTTTGATTTTAAAGAAAATTTTAAAAAATTCCACCATGCACAATTCTATTGTTTTTCCAATTGTTATACATTCATTTGAAAACTCAGTTTTGTGGTCCATAGGCTAGAATGGTTGGAGCTTTCGGGTGAGAGTTTGTATTTAGGTGATTATGTTCAAAATGATAGTTACGATATTTTTTATTTACTCAAGCTAAGTTTTGGTTTTTAATTGACTTGGCATGCTTATGAGATACGTTAAAGTTGAAATGAGTTTTGTTAATGAATTGAAAAGATTAAAGAATGACTTGATTTTGCATCTAAATTTTACTAAGTTGAGTGAAATTGATGTTTTGTTGAAAAAGAGAAACAAAATGTTTACGTAAGGCGTCTTACCTCTATTTCTCATTCTTAAGATATTTGCCACTCAAATTTTGATTTCCTTACAAAATAGCCCATCCTTCCATTTCTACTTTTCCTAATGTAAAACCAATTAACGTTTATAATATCAACCCAATACCTATT
The DNA here is from genome assembly GCA_025698515.1 of Gossypium sturtianum. Classification (NCBI taxonomy): domain Eukaryota; kingdom Viridiplantae; phylum Streptophyta; class Magnoliopsida; order Malvales; family Malvaceae; genus Gossypium; species Gossypium sturtianum. Next base: position 134,318,738 of record CM046945.1, read on the forward strand.
CTTTAAACCCTCTCTACAATCACTCAACTTTATTCATTTCGGTACAAATTTAAATTTTCAAGTACTAAAAAACTTTGTGTCCTTACAAATAATATTTAATTCATTATATTAATAGTAAATATCCAAAATAGTAATATTTAGATATTTAAATTAATATAATCTATACTATTATTTAAGCTTTTAACCGAGTTGATGTAACAAGTCAACTAGATACCAACCCGGTTGAAAGATGACTAAAAACCTCTTTTTTATTTTTTATTTACAAAGAAACAATTATAAATAGGATGATATTTTTATCTTTTTGTATTTATATATAAAATATTTTTATAAAATATAATTATGGTGCGGTTTAAACTTGGGGTATTATGAGCTCTAAAGCATCAACTTAATAATTTCAACTAAAATATCATTATATATATATATATATACATATTTTTTAAGAAGTCATAATCTAGTATTCCATTAATCATATATATATATATAATGAATCTTAAAATATTATACTAATCATGCAGTATTATTCGTATTAACGTTTTTATACTATTAGAATATCCATATTAATATAAAATGGTTTTCAATAAAATATTAATAATACCATTTAAAATAATTAGTAATGTTAAAATTTATTATTAAAACAATAATATTGCAATATTAAATAATATTTTTATTAACATTAACAATCTATTATTTAAAATATGACTACTATATTTATAAATATATAAATATGTATTTTAATAATATTGAAAAATATTTTTAGAAACTAAGGTTAAAAATATTAAAAATATAATAATAATTAATTAATTATTAATAAAATAAAATAAAGTCTGGTACTTATTTCCCTATAGTAGAAACATGATAAATAAAATAAAAAGTAAATTGCACAGTTGGTCACTAAACTTTCATAAATTTTTTTTAAGCATTAAAAATTAAAAAAAATGTAATTTAATCACTATCGTTACATACTTTTATCATTTTTAGTCACTATGGTTACATATAGGGGTGGAGCCAAGAATCTAGATTGTGGAATCAAGTTTTTTTAAAAATTAAAATGTTTATAAACTAATCCTGTAACACCCCTTAACCCCATACCGTCGCCAGAATAGGGTTACGAGGCATTACCGAATATATTGGATAATTTACGATTAAATCCACAAATAAATAGCATAAATATTATAATTTAATGATTTAGTCCCTTTCATGGACTTTCAAGGCCCAAAATACGTATTAGAAGTGGAACGGGACTCGTTCGAGTACTCCAGAAATTTTTTGTAAATATTATTATTATTTTTTAAAAAAAAACTCAATATAATCCCCTTTATAAACATCTAACCTTGCCTGAAATTTTCAAACCGCAACCAAAAACAATTTATACTCAAATACACTTATATCATAACCAATTAATTAACATAGTAATTCAATAATTAAACATTCATAATATCAATCAAATTGACTAATAACTTCATTTATTTTCCATTCAAACTTAATACCAAATTTTATAATATACTCTTTACCATTTCATTCGTTACCCCTATTAACAAGACTCGGACCTTGGCGGATACACGGATTCCAACCAAACACACCAGTACGGCACATTGTGCCTAAAACGGTAGTCAGTACCTGATCAATATATCAGAAGCAGTATACGACACATAAAGTGCCTGAAATGACACACGTGGTGCCTAATACGACACATATAGTGCCTGATCGGCAAAGCCGATAAATTCCTGTACTCTTCCAATCCTATGGCATGCCAACTATATCCGACTAAGCCCGATTAGTTAATAGGGTATTCAAATCACTTTCTCAATTTCAATTTCACTTTCAATGTACAATTCAATTCGATACGATTTTCCACTTTCCAACAATATACTATCAAATATTCATACATAATCATACTTCATCTCAATTTCATTCATTTCAATATTGATACCTACCTTAAAATTTTACTTACCTTACACATAAATTTAAATATAACATTTAATAAATAGTAGTTTGAATTATAGTAATACAAATCGTGAATTTCTCGCTTTAGTCCTCGATAGCCTTCTCCTTTCCTTTGTGTGCCGATGCCTCGGGTTCTTTGTTAGCTACGAAAATATTAATAATTTTTCATTATTAATACAGCACCAATTTATATTAAATAATTGAATTTTTATTCAATTTCTATCTTAATTTCAATTTAGTCCTAACTAAATTCACTTACTTTTCTATCTCAATTCATACCTTATTTTTACTCAATTCCTACCAAATTCAACTTAACTACTCAATGTTCATATTAAAACCCTAATTTCAAATTTCTTTCAATTTAATCCCTCTAACACAAAACTTATAGCTTCTTTTACAATTTAATCCCTTAATCAATTCTAACTAGAAATTCTATCAATTAAACCCCTAATTCATCATTTTGTTCAACATAAACTATATTCAAAAACCTAAGAACTTTCAAAACTTCAACTTAAATTCAACAAAACCTTGTTCTAAAGCTTCTAAAACATCAAAATTAAGAGAAAAAGACTTAATTGACTTACCTATTAAAGCTTTAAACCTTCAAACTCTAGTTTTTCCTTTTATTTTTCTTTTTCTCCTTTCCCCTACTCTGTTTCGAAACGGTTCTGTTCTTTCCTTACTTTGTTTCTCTTTTATTTCATTTCGTTTTCTTTTATTTGTTTATTAAATTAATTAATTTAATATAATAATAATTAAAATAAATATCTATTTAATATCAAATACATGTATTACAATTGTACACATACATATTATTACACATGTGTTTTATCATCGCCCTACATTTGTCATAATTCAATTTATTTGATAATATTAATAATAATAATTATTATAACAATAATTGTAACGCCTCGAATTTGGGCCTAGTAGAATTGGGCCTATTGGGCTTTGGGCTTTGGATCTCAGAAAATTTTTAAGTGAGCGAGAAAATGACAAATGACATGTTGGCTTTAAGGGTTTAATGAATTTGGAGTGTCTAGGGGTGTTGGAGTGGTTCTGGGATCAAGTAAGGGTATAGGAAAAATTTTGGTTTTAGCCCAAGGGAACTGTGACTTCAGTTAGTAGGCCTTTTAAATAAATGAAGAAGAAAAATGACACAAAAGAGCTTTTGGTGTAGTGGCAAAGTGGCGCCACTTAGGGAGCAGGGAGGTGGCGTCATTAGCAGGCAAGGGAGTCCAAGGTTCGAGTAGTGGCATGGTATTTTGTTGGGGATTTAATTTTTTCCTTCTAGATGGTTAGTAGTGGCATTGGATGTGAACTCTAAAGGAAGTGTTCATAAGAGAAAATTAAGGAAGGGATAAAGGAGCTTATCTTAGAGAAAATTTAGGATGAGATTGAGGAGTTATCAGGGAGAAAAGTTAGAAGCTGAGAAGTGTGAAGAGTTGGTGGGAAGTGGGAAGTGTATAAATTCTGCTTAGGAGGGTTAATGAGTGCCGTTTTTGGGTTTTTTAGGGGTATTACGAATTTTCATTATGGCTTTCGGCATTTGGAGAGTTTTGCAAATAGGTCAGTCTTTCTTTTCTTGACCGAATATCCTGTAGTTACCCTCACGCAAGCACATTTGATCTTTTCTTTTCTCCCCCTCATTCTGTTATTCTGTTGTCGAATTCTTCCATTACCGAAAAACCATCATTCCTTTTTACCGAAATCCCTATTGGTGTTGCATTCTTCTTCTTTCTCTGAAAGCCGAATACTCTCTTATAATCAAATAGCCATATCTTTTTTCCGATTCCTTGTTGTTTTTTCCTCCATCACAAATCGGTTGTTATCTACTCTTAGTCAAGTTAAAAGCCGGATCTTGTTCAGTAGCTATCTAGGCCGCAGGATCAAAGGAGGGTTTCGGTAAGTACTTAGTCAACTTCCTTTAGTGTGTTTTGGTAAAAGCCGGAGGGCTATCTAACTCTTTCTTATCGTTAACCCTGTATTAACAAGGGTAGGGTTCAAAGATCGCAAGCGTGGTAAGGATTGCTAGCAAGTGGTAAGTGTACTCGTCTCAATTGTGGATTAGTAAGTGGCCGAATGTAAGTGTGGCTTATAGAGGTGACTTGTGTGGAATATGAGTCACTTGATTTTTGATAGTATATGTGTGGGTGCAGATCTAGGGGATATTCGTGAATAGTAGCTAAGGAAGGGCTACTAGAACTGGTGGCACACGGTAAGGTTATGGTAAGGCTTCGGTTTTTGGGTAAATATTGTGGTTAAGTGTGTGATTGATTGGAGATTGGTATTGGTTGTAGGTTCAAGGCTGGGGATAATGTAGCACATCTCATTTACCAGGTGTGTACATACACTTCACACACGACAAATTGGCAAAAGCTGAAATACCAAAAAATCGGAATGCCGAAAAGTCGAAAAGCCGAAAGGTTGGCACCGGCAACCACACGAGCGTGCGAACATTCGTGTGGTAACATCGATATGATTACTGGGACCAAGAGAGCGATCTCATGGTCTCGGGCCACTGTTTGGCCAACCGGGCCAGAAGGGGCTAAATGGGCTTGCCGAGCTCGTGGGCTCAATTCGGCAAGAGTTGATATGTGAAATTGAATGATGGATTGATATGGATGGTTGTATGATTTGATTATGATCGGGCCTAATGGGCCATATGAATGTGATTTGGGCCTAGTGGGCCATACGAATGTGATTTGGGCCTAGTGGGCCATACGAAGGAGATTAGGCCTGATGGGCCATATGAACGTATGTGAATTTGTATGGGATTTATAAGGGATCTTGGGCTTAGTAATTGGTAAATTTTTTAACCTTACATAAAACTTTAATTATTAACTAATTGTGACCGTGGACAAGTCATAAGGTTAAGGTGTGGTAATGGGTATATGCATGTCTAGGATTGGATCTAGGGAGAGCTTGGTACTTAAGCGGTCTTAATGACTCACCTCCTCTTCTCTAGAATCCTACCTGGTGCATAGTATCTGTTCACTTTAGCCAGCGAGGACTTGATAACGGACCAAGGTAAGTAATAGACCCATAACAATGAGAAAAGACCGAAATGCCCCTAAGGGCGAAAATGACTAAAATGCCCCTATGTTTTGAATGTAAGATTTATGGATGTTACATGTACATTTGCTGCATTCATATGATATTCTGTTTAGGATGCATATGGGTGGGAATTATGGGACGGAGGAAGTATATGAGGATCGCATGGTTGCTTGACAACTGTGGATCCACCGATGGCTTTTTAAGCTCATTATATGCTTAGCAGCCTTGCTGCAACATTTGGTAGTACCGCAACCGGGCTACCCTTGATGTGTATCGGATGGGTGGGTCGATTTAGAAATCCCCACAGGAGTGTAGGGTTGGAAGGGAAATGTTGTGTAGCGGATGGATTATTTGGGGAGGGTTTGCATTGCATTGCATGTATGATGTTGTTATGTTAATAGTATGATATGTATGCTATTTTTTTGACGAGGGTCGTACACACTGAGTTCTCGAAAACTCACTCCCTCTTTTATTTTTCTCAGGTGATCCTCAGTAGGCGGTTCGACGGATGGAGGGACTCAGAGGTGGCCAACTAGCAAGACGATTAGACTTGTTTTCCTTAATATCTAAATTCTGGATTTTAAGTTGTTTATTTTAAGTTATTTCGGATTGTAATAAGGTTTTCCCTCTAGTTATTATTCCATTACTCCCACTATACATTATAATTTTGAAACGGAACCTGGATTTATTTCTTTTAAGCATATTTCAAGTTTTCGAAAATAATTGTGATTTAAGAATGAGCTTCCGCTGTCAAAGGAATGTTTTTTTTTTCATAGTAACAAGGAAATGGTTTTTTTTTTTGATACACCTCGTTTTGAAAGCAAACTGGATTTTTCTTAACTTTTCTTTAGAAGGGTTTTCAATGAAAACAAGGTTTTCGCAAAAACACTTCAATGTGACATGCCGGATTCGGGCCTAACTTCTAGGCCGGGTTTGGGGTGTTACAATAATTTAATATAATAATTTAATAAATATCTATTTAATAATTAAATATAAGTATTACAAATGTATGTATTTTTATTAATACACTTGTATTAAATCATCACCATACATTTGTCTTTATTTAATTTATTTCTTAATATAATATTTATAATATAATCAATTTAATAATATACTTTATAATTAATTTATATATTTATATAATTAAATCATGTAAAAATCTAAGATTTTTACAATCTTATGCCGCATCAACCTCCAAATGTGGCTTAATTGCCCATTTGGTCCTTATTATTTTCTTTTAATCTATAATTAAACTTTTATCCTTTATTCAATTTAGTCCTTTTTTCCTAATTACTCTAAATTAAGCTAAATTTACTTAGTAAAAACCTAATTAAGCACACTACTAGACTCATAAATATTCCTAATAAATATTTACTAATTCAGTTTACTAGAACGGAGGCCCGATACTGCACTTTTTCGATGCCCGTAAATTTTGGGTCATTACAAATCCGTAATATTAATCGTGGATAAACCAATGTATTTGGTTAAATGTACGACTATTACAAAACTATTAAAACAATAACTAAAAGAAAATGTACATAAAATAAAATTGAATAACACGTACCTTTTTTATAATTGTCCACAACACTTTCTAATATATTAAAATCGTTGAATTATCTTCTCTTTGTCAATGTTATTAAAAATATCTTTTTCAACATATGTAATCAAACAATTATTCATCCATTGATCTCCAATTTTATTCGTCAAACGAGTTTTCACAATTTTCATTGTAAAGAAAAATACTCTTTTCCATACTTGTTATAGTAACTAGCAAAATCAGTGCAAGCTAATATTTAGAACAAAAAAATCTATGCTTTAAATCCAAAGGTTTTCATGAAGCCAACTTGTAACTAATAATTTTCTTTCACAAAAATAAAAATCACTTAATCATGTGAATGTAACATGTCAATTTTCAAACACAAGATTCACAATTTTATGAATAAAAAATGTTAAATTTATAATTACTATTCAAGAAATTTAGGACTATAGATACAACCAGTCATAATTTTTTCAATAATTTTTATTAATTAACTTTTAAAAATTATTACCCAGTCAATATGTACGAAAACTCATGCAAAATAAATATCTCAAAATCATTTAATAAGTAAAAAAAATTAAATATTGCATAAAAAATCCTAATTTATCTAAAGAAAACCCACAGTTCTAATTTTCTAAGGGTTAGCCACAATTCTAATTTTGTAGAGATTAATCAATAAAATTTGAAAAGAAAAGATGAGTTGTTACTAAATTAAGGAGATCCACTTAAAAGTATTGAGTGATTGATTATCTATCTAGTTAAATTCAAGAGAGTGTGTGAGAAAAAAAGTAGTAAGTGTTGAAGGAAAATAAAAAGGAATAGAGGTTTTTAGGTTTTAGTAGTGGAGAGAAATCCATTTATCTATACTATTAATAAAACTCCTGATTAAATTGGTGTCACCTTCAACCGGGGTACCAACTCGGTTACCTAGTTATGGGAATGTCCTTCCGTGATTAAAATAAGTAATATTATTCAAGGGTATTTTAATTTTTTTACTTAAAAAAACAAAAAAAATGCATTTAGTGGGATTTAAACTCACACCAATTATATTAGTAAAACCTCTAATTTACAATTGAACTAAAGCTTTATTTTGATATTTTTATATATTTTAAATTTATCATATATACTTTATTACCTCCATCAGTTGTATATCTATAAACTATGTTATTAATAAAACCCCTGACTGAGTTGGTTTCACGGGTTAACCGGGTACCAACTCAGTTAGAAAATTACAGAAATGTCATTCCGTAATAAAAATAAGTCATATTATTAGAGGGCATTTTACTCTTTTCATTTTAACAAAAACCTAAAAGCTATGCACATTGTGAGATTTAAACCTTTATCAATTGGATTAATAAAACCTTAAATTTACCACTCAATCAAAACTTTATTTTGATTTTTTAAAAATATGCACAATTTATTATCTTCACCACTTGTATATATTAATAATGTTATTAATTGAGTGGTAACACAAGTCAACTCGACACTAACTCACAATTGATGATAAAACCATGGTAAATAATTGTAGTGCATTTAGTATTGTTTATCCAATGTATTTATGTGTTTAAATTTTGTTTTATTAATAATTTAATCTAATTTTTTTATTTTAATATTGTCCATATTTTTATATATTATTATGATTAATTAGTTTCAAACCATATGTTTCATTGTTTACTATATGTTATTTTTAAACACATATTTATGTTCTAAATTTGTGGTTTCACACGCATACGCATGTGATAATATTTCTAGTTTTCATATAAAGTAATTTGTTTTGTAAAATAATTCATTTTCAAAAATTTCGATGAGCCATTTTCAAATTTTTTGGGGATCAATTGACCCCACAATCCATGGTTACATACTTTTATCATTTTAGTAATCTATCGTTAATTTGCCATTAAATATACTCATTTTTATCACCCAACTTTAGTAAGTTTTTATTTTGGTCACTCATTTTCTTTTTTAGAATTAATTTTATTTTATTCTAAAAAAACTTGGGTTTTATAGGGAATTAAGTTATTCAACTGCGGAGACAAAACCCTAGTTTTTCACTTGCAACTCAATTTCATGTAAAAACTTAGGTTTTACCAAACTTTTTAGAATCGGACTGAGGTCAAATTACTCAGATCTCGATTCGTCGATCTGACCAGTTTGAACAAATTTAATTAAATAAATCATTAAAAATTAATAAAATAAAATAAAAAACTAAAAATTGATTGAACTGATCTGATCTAATTCAGATAACCATGATTTTTCTTATAAAAAAAAACTTAAACTCCATCTATTTTCCTATTACTAAAAAACTAAAATTAATTCTTAAAAAAAAAAGGATAAAATGGTTTTTACTAAAAATCCAAGTTTTGTCTACAAAAAGGTTTCCATCTTATTTTAAAAAGAAAGACTAAAATTAATTCTAAAATAGGAAAACGAAAATAAGAGTAAAAACTAAAGTTTGTTCTTTCTTATAAAGGCTTGATAATTTCTTGTAAAACTCTAGGTTGTTTTCTTTTATTGAGAGAAAAACTAAAATTAATCTAAAAAGAGAAAAATAATAAAAAAAACTAAAAAGATAAAATGGTTTTTCTATCCTGAATTTCCTGTGTAAAATCTTGAGTTTTTCCCTTTATTGAAAACAAACTAAATTAATTCTTAAAAAATTAAAAAGATAAAATAAGTGTCCAAAATGAAAATTTACTAGAATTGGGTAACTAAAATGAGTCTATCTAATGGCAAATTAACGATGAGTGACTAAAATGATAAAGATATATAACAACAGTGACTAAAATGATTAAAGTATGTAATGACAATGTTTAAATTACAAATTTTTTATTTTATTTTCGGTGCCTAAAATAAAAACTTATGAAAATTGTGACTAATTGTGTATTTAAACTAAACTAAAAACTATTGAAATAATTTTTTTTAAAAGTTTATACGAGTTTCAACCAAACGAGCACATCTAAAGTTAAAAATATTTGTTTTCCGAACTTTTTCAATTTTATAAAACATTTTTAATTAAAACAATAAAAAAAATATTTTCTATTTTAACATATTTTCAACTTCCAAGTACGTTTCTTTAATGTTGTCCATTTTCAAAAGCCTAAAAACTGTTGACTAATAAATCATTTTTCATTCAGCAAAGTACTAAAAGTGAATCATTTGAGCTAAGAAAGAACCACACCCTTAAAATCATATTCTTTTTGTTCACATTGCACATAATTTGCATTTGCTGCAGCGCTTCAATAACCAATAATATATATAAAACCAAGGGTGAATTTATAGCAATTATTTGATTCACTGAAAACTGCTACAACATATCTCAAGGTTCAGTTTATTTACACAGGATAGGATAGGAGTAAGCTGATGAAGGGAAAAAAAAAAAAAAAACTGGTTGACCATCGACTCCTGCCAATCCGTACAACATGAGTTATCTCAGATGTACAGGATTTAGAAACTCATAAAGAATCACATGATAAGCATGTCCTTGATGAAGGATTGAATGTTAGCCTGCAGCCTGCAATTTTGCCCTCCAATGCCTTCATGTACAACCTCTTTTCATCTATCCACTGTTTCATCAGTTACTATCCAGCACACCCTTTAGAAAATTCAGCCCTTCTGCTGATATGCTCCTCCGAACACGGAACTGTGGTATTTCTATTCGAGGTGGAGGGTCAGCGGAGAAACAAACCACAATTACTGTTAAATTATCACAAGTGTTGCGTTTCAGTGCCTCCCTCACAAGCTCTCTTGAACATCTTTCAGGATCATTATGAAGCATCAGCTCCTTCCTTGCCATAGTCACTGCACACTGGCTACTCATAACATCCCACAGCCCATCACATCCCATTATCAAGAATTCATCCTCCTCACTTAACTCTGTCTCTTGCAGTTCTGGCTCTGCACTTAAAGGACAGGCAGATCCTTTTGGCCCCTTCATGTGCCAATCTCCAAGTGCTCGTGCCACAGACAGTTGACCATTCAAGTAACCATCATAAATGACTCCCCCAAGTTTCTCAATTCTTCGTCTTTCACTTGTGCAGTTAGGTTTGTGGTCCTTGGACATTTCAATTGCTCTACCTCGCCTTCCCAACACAGCTCGACAATCCCCAGCATTTGCAATTATCAAGGTCCTACAAAGTGGATGTAAAATACTTTTGAGTTCAGATTTGACCATGCATAATGTTAAATACACCAGGGGACTAACATATCATGCTGATGCTAAAAGTAGAGACAGAAACATAAGTTGTCCTCTACCTCTATATTTTTTTTTACTAAGCAATTACAATTTCATTATAAATGGCTTTCATACTTATCCTCAAATGATGAACTCTATATTAAGTTTCTAAGATGAATGAAATCCCCATTCAATTTAACATCGTACAAGTTTCAATTTACTTGAAAATCTTCTACAGAATTGCTCGCGATGTTAGAGAAGAAAACTCTTAAAATCATTAGCTTTCTGTCTCCCTGTTTCTATATTTTCCTTACATCTCACTTTTTGAACAAAATTAATAAACCATGTCCATAAAAAGGCTGCTAGAAGTGGGTTTAAGGAAACAATACCAACAAGGAATTACCATCGCAGATCTGTGGTTCACTTACCTTCCAAAAATAAGTGCAATTAATGCAGTGGTGCCGGAGGATATATCAAGAGAGCTGGCGTCTGCAAATGAATAATCAGCTTTCAGAAAAGCACTCTTGATTGCCTTCTCCACACAAATTGGAAAATGGGAGTCTTCAACTATGAATTTAAGGATATTCTTCCTGATAAATAAGGCTGCATCAGTTCCTCCATGACCATCAAAAACCTGTCCACATGCATTGGCAAGAATCAGTTGATGAGTAAGGCCAACTATGATTCCAAGGCCACCTTTCAGTTGTACATGTAATAAAACTGACATCTGCAGACACCTTAAACTTAGCCATGGTATAAGGAGGCAGAAGATCGAAGGAAGAAAAATACTATAAAGTAATATCCATTTGGGGAAAAGGATTGCGTATGTTAAACAACTTATGGTATTGCTAATGGAAGATCTGGCTGCAGTTTACAATATCAGAGATGATAACTATATTATCCATACTCTTCATTTTCCCTATAGTCTGTGCCCAACACATTTGGACATGGAGGTATGATCCTCCAAATATATAGAAAAACTTTGAAAAAAATAAGTATACCCATTCTGGACACATACCCATTCGATATACTCATGAGTCTGGGTGACATAAGAAACCTATATTATTTAAAGCACAAAATCTCTAGATTCCCTTTCTCTGAATGGGATGCACTCCAAACACCATTGCTAGACCTCCTCAATACTAACCACGGTAAAAGTACCACAAAGGCCCCTATATTGGGAGTGAGATTGCATTTCGCCCCCTCTACTAAGAAAAATGAGCAAATTAGTCTTTGTACATTAGATGAAAGCGCAAATTTGTCCTTTTCTGTTTCATCTATTTGTACCATTAAAAACTGGCATGCCTGACGGAATAACTAGACAATGACATGTGGGGTGCCAAGTGTACGTCATGCTGAAGTACAAAAACCAGTTTTTTACAGTAGAAATAGATGGAATTTTTTATAGAAGGACCAGTTTACTATTTGATCTAATGTACAGAGACTAATTTGCCCATTTTTTGAGTAGAGGAGGCAAAATGCAATCTGACTCCTACTACAGGGGTCTCCATGGTACTTTTACCTACTAACCACACAAAGGTAAAATAAGCATAAGCTACATCACTGAGGAAACCAGGTTTTCACTGACTAGCAACCATACGAGATGGACAAGCGGAAGGAAGTGCATAAATCAGATACTATATAAATTAAACAAAGTTATCTATTTGATACAATAACTAAGATGGTTCACTAAAAGATTAGTCAGGTCATAGATGGTAGATTGTAACATGATCATACCCCATAGAAACCTCCAGGAGAAGGAAACTCGGCAGTTGTCCCCAAATGTCCGATAAGATCATCTATGCAAATGTGTTCATCCTCCATATACTGTTTGGGTCCTATTTCAGCACAACTTCCTGATCGCAATACCGGCAAAAACTCATTCTTTTCATCAGAAGATGATTTGTGGACTATAATACCAATATCCAATTCCTGAAGAAAAAAGAAGTGTGTGAAAACTGGAAAAGGAAAGATCATCGAATCTAGCGACTAAATATTAAACTATTGGAGTGAAATTGCTAATATGATGTTATCTTCAGCTACTTCTGAATTAATGATCCAACAGCACATCAAATGAAATCAATTAAAAATCTTGCTCAAGATTAGAGATGAAACATACCAGATTAGCCTCGGCAATCAACTTGGCTGAGCCCATGGAATGGCGCATAACTGAGAGGTGGCGGGGAGGTTTACCAAGGGGGACTCGTTTTACATTATCCAAATTTTCATTGTCCATGTCTGATAAATTATCCTTACTATAACTATCTTCTACGATTTCACATGGAGCTGAAAAATCCATATCTGCTGCCATATTCCTTACTCAACCATAGAATAAAGATCTCAACAACCCTCTCTAAAATTCTTGGAGTAATGTCTCAAAACACAACCAAATCCTGAAGCAACTTGTCAGAAATCTTCCAAAAAAAGCTTGGCGCCAATCTTAAGTTTATTACCAGACAGATAAAATTACTCAAAGCAATCAAATGCCTCGACGAAATTCCAACCTAAAGGAATCTTATACTTTGTGCATTAGGGTTCCTTGGCAACAATTCAAAAATCTGAGGAAACCAATTCGTTGGGTAAAGATGTAAAAATTCTAAAATATGTAGAACCGGGGTCAACTTCCAGATCAAACTAACCTAACCCAGACGGTATCAGAAAAAGAAAAACTCTAAACTTTATACGATGACTAAGTCTTCAATTACCTCCGAATCAAGCTATCCAACAGCCCATCTAAATTATGGGTTTTTTATAATCACTTGAAGCAATTGACGGAATCTCTCCAAAAAGAACCCCAGATCAGAACTCGATTAATTTACCAATAAATAGATGAAACCAACAACAACAAGAAATGAAGAAGAATTGCACTAATAAAAGGAAAGAAACAATAAAGGTCCAACCAAGGATAGGGGAAAACTGTAAAGAAAATAAGCGAAATTCTCACAAATGGTAAATATGACGGTGCTTTGTGCTTTGCCTTTGCCCTTTTTTTAGTAATTTTTTCTGGGTGAGTTGATACAAGAGAGAGAGAAAGAGAGAGAGAAGGCAATGGGCGTTGAAAAGAGAGAAATGGGGGAATGGAAAACAAAGGTAAAAACTTGGTGTAGCTGTTGGTTCTTTGTGGCTAATGCTATGTGGTTGGTCACCGGCGATTCCAGGTAATCCGGTGGATCTTCTAAGCTGTCGCGGGCCGAAGATGGCGTTTGTATTGTGGCTTTTAATAATTGGTGGTAACACTTGGTTGACCGGATGGTATTTTTATTTTCGTTAGTTGCGGCCCTAACTTCCTAGCCGTTGGATCTCTCTGTCTTGCTTTTCTTATTTCCTTTTAACGGTTTGAGAGATGAGATGAGAGGTTAGGGTCGTTAACGTCCGTTAAGAAGACGTGGCAGGTTGTGATTGGAAGGAAGTTTAGGGTAAGTTAGAAGCAGTAGAAGTAATACAACTACAACACTTCACTGCATCCATCTCTCTTTCAGTCTAAAATTAAACACTGTTCACTTCTGTCTAAAATAATAACACAAGATACGTGTCTAACATTCTTGCATCCATCTCTTATCACCCCTTCATTTATTTTTACTAATTTGTTATAACCATCAAATTAAATTAATTAAATATTTTTTTTATAAAATATTAATATTTTATTAAATTAAGCATTAATGATTATTTCAAGTACAGATTATTTTAAGTTATGATCCCTCTACTATCTTTAAATTTAAAATTAAAATTTACATATTTTTAGTATAATCAAAATATCTTTTAGATTTATTTTAAATTGATTCATATCATTCTACTAGTAATTGATACCTTTAATTATTTTAATTAAAATATTAATATTAAACTTTTTTTTCTTTAAAAAAAATACACATTTCAAATTTGCAAAAAATAAAAATAAAAATGGTCATACTTAAAATATTTTTAAGTTTTATAAAACTAAAAAATAAGTCTCCAAAATGCCTTAAACAAATGTTTTTAAGGACCCCAAGACCTTTCAAAAATGTTTCTAAGTCTTTCTCATGCACATTTTAGGTTATGTATTGATACTTGTAGGGTAAGTATTGGTACCCCTCAACGAGTATCTAACAACACTATGGATTTTGGAACCGAATCGAATCATCCGGTTGGTTTGAGAATTAGTTGGGATACCGATTTGGAACAAAAGGTTGGGTCGGTTGACCCGTGACTTGATGATCGAATCGATTTTTTAATATTTTTATGAATTTTTAATGAATTTTAATCGATTCGGTTGGATTAATGGAACTCGTGGTTGGTTGGATTTGACCATCGTTGTAACACATTGAAAATTTTGATATGACACGTGGCATAATTCCAAGTTCAAATAATGAAAAAATTATGAGAAAAATTTATGGAATGACTCAGATAAGAAATTTTATAAAACGCATTGGATATTGGTGATGGAAATATGTGAAAAGAGTTGTAAAAGTGAAAATATGACAAAAAAGATCAAATTGTAAATTTTGACAAGTATGAGGACTTATGTGCAAAATTACCCAAAAAATGGAAAATATCAATTATTATGGATTATTTGACATGAAATGGATTGGAATGTGGTTTGGTGCGATGAAAATCACTTTTGGGACTAAAATTGGAAAATTTGAATAATATAGAGACTGAATTGCAATTTTCTCATTTTTATCGGGAAAAGGGCCAAAGTGTAATTTTTACCACTCATAAAGTTATATTAAATATTTATGATGAATTATGAGCTTGGATTTGGTCTAAGTATCAATTCTGAAAAGAAAATTGTGAAAAAGCGCAAAAAGAAAATTTTGCCACAAAAGGGTAATTTGGTCAATTCTTGAGACTTTTATAATGGAAGTGATATTTATATATGATATTTGATATCTGAAATTATTTTGGATCATTGGAACCTCGTATTAAGGAAATGATCTCTAAACAGACAAATTCGGACTCCAGTTGTTGGACATGGGCCCAATGCCCCACATGTTGATATTTTTGTAGAGGATGAAAACCCCATTTAGCCCCATTTTCCCCCTCTTTTCCAACAATAGCAACAACTATTGCTGCCATTTTCATATTTATTCCATTTCTCTCAAAATTTCCACTACCCACATTAAGATTTTGTTAAAATCTTCATGTAAACAACCTCATGAGCTCAATCCTCCATCAATTTAATCATTTTTAACCTAGGGTTTATGGAGTTTTAGCCAATGAAGTTAAAGCTAGAGTGAGAAAGCTTAATAAGGTAAAAATGACTTCCTATGCCCTTATTAGCTTGATATTTGTTAAAAAATGTTATGAGAAAGCTTGGAAGGAATTTTTATTAATTTTTGAATGTATTTTTATTGTATGGAAATAGGGAAATATTGATTTATGGAGTTCCAAGCTTGATTGAGGATGAGTTGTAGTTCATGGAAGCTTGATTTAGTATTGTAGAGCATTCATTGAGGTAAGTATTATGGATACTCACCTTTCTCCTAAGTTTGTATGCTTAGGGTTTATGAAATTAATATTATAATTAAGCGTATAATGGTGTTAGTGTGAAATTCCATGGCATTAAGATATGAAATAAGTCATCAAAATGTAAAGTTCTAATTATGTAGCCATGAAGTGCTTCATTAATTAAAATTATGACATAAGAACTTTGGGATGCCATGAAAGTATTAGTGGACATGTATGAACCATGTCACTAATATGGAAAGATTAGATAAGACTACCATGGAAAACAAATATGTCAAAATGCAAAGTTTTACCTTAAGTTGACAAGTGTCGCTACAAGCTTAAAGTATCAAAATGGTTGTAAGATTTATGGAAATCTCTTAATATACTTATTTTTATTTTAAGTTGAATTATTTAAGATGTACTAAGTATAATTTTGTATGAAAATATTTAAATGTTGGTTAAAATATGTTATTGAAAATGTCTATGAAGGTTCAATGGTAATTGGCCTAGATTTGGCAATTACAATGGCATTGTCGAGACAACACCTTTCTTGTTGTCAAGACAATAAACGGTTCTATGCTCCCTTTCTTTCAATAGTGATAGCGTTGTCGCGACAAGAGTTGGAAACAAGAACTTCATAGCTGAATCAACAACTTCTTTGTCGTGACAAGGACTGGAAAACATAAACTTCTTAGTTGAATTAGTAACATTCTTGTCGCAACAAGGCCTTTCTCATTGTTGCGCTTGTATAGTCTTCCAAATTCCTTGAGTGTGAAAATGGTATCTACCTTATCAATCTACAACACATCATTCAAATATGTCGAACAATGGTAAAATTGGTTAATGGCATGAAAACTACTATTCAAATGATTTCCAAATGAAGTCTCTATATGGAGATGTAAATGAAGGCTTTGAATTTCAATAAAACAACATAATGCCATGATTGAAACTACTATTTTATGTTACAGCGGTTGCTACCACAGTTATTATTTTTGAACTATAACTAAATTTGAAACATAAATTACTGATGTTCTAAAAATACTAACAAGGCCCTAGTAGCTTAGATAAATAGTTTAGGATATGATTAGCAGACCAATAGGGAACGTCTATTTCTAATTGATAGGAGATGCAGTTTCTATTAGATCTAGTGCCCTAAGTGTAGTATATTCATTTTTAAATTTGTAATTTTTTCGAATAGATTGGTTAATAAAATAAGTCATGGATTACATTAATATACTTTGTATAATGTCTTCATGTGGTTTTTACATGCAAAGCAAAATAGAAGCAATATTGGCTCATTGGTTGTTTAATGTTTAAACTAATACTAAGCGGTATTACGTGGTTGGATCGTAATACAATTTAACATCCTGCCCGACGAAGTCCTAGTATTTGGGTGTTGTTTTAAAAGTAAGAATTTTGGATTGAGTTCTGAATAAGTAAAACGATGGTTTCATTTGAGAAACAGAAGTTCAAGAGTATGCCTCTGGGCAAAGTCCTGAAATTTTAAAATATAGTCCATAGGAATAAGGCTTAAGAGGATAGTTTTAAGTGTCCAACGTTAGGATTGGATTAAGTATAAGTTGCTTTCCAAGCGCATATATGATGCCTTAGTCTGGCGTATTCTGGAGGAACGAAACTTATGGCTAAGTTAAGTACGACGATTCAAAGAATACTGGTAAGAGTGTATAAGTCTCTAAATTAGACGTATAGTTATATAGAAAAATGACATGCGAAGAAGTGTTCGCCTAAAAATGCCCATCTTGGTGTATAGAATAGGCGAACCAAGAATGTTCTATTTATATAGCCCTATATAATAGGAACAATTAAGGAATCATAGGGAGGAATATTTGACTAAGTAGTAGTAGTCGCCCAAATGCATTTTTGGCGTATAGAATGGGCGGACTCTTATATGGAAATAAGTGGACTAGGATTGTAATAGCCTATTTTTAGTCAAATCAAAACAATGATTTTGGGACCAAAAATTTGAGATCAAAATAATTATTTTATTATTAAATTGAGGTCTACAGCATGATAGTATGATTGTGTGAAAATTTCGTTAAGAAATTTTATCGTTTGAATGCTCAATTTGAAAAAAAGGACTAAACCGCATAAAGTATAAAAGTGGAGTTCTATTAGCTAAAGGTGTCTAATAGCTATGGAATCTTAAAGTTAAGGTCCTTATAAGGTAAATAGACCGTTGTTTATTTGAGTGGAAAAAGATGGACACTTGATTAAGTGATTTTAATGTTAATAGCCAATGTTAGTTTAGTAAATTAGTAAATAAACTTAAGTAAAATAACATAAAATTTAAGGTTATCATCTTCCTTAGTTTCTCCATCGAAAATTAAAAGAGGAGAAGCCATTTTTGAAGACCTAGGTTCGACCAAGGCATTTTTGTCCAATTAGGTACGATTTTTGTACCGTTTTTAATAATTTCTATGTTTTTGAGATCGTTGCAGCGTAATCTAGCTAGCCCAAGGACCATTTTGCAAAATTTTTAAAGGTTTAGGGTTGTTCCATTGATGAATATAGGTGTATTTTGATGTTTGATGATAGAAAATGTATGCTTGTTGTTAGATAAACAACATTTGTAAAGTGGTTTTTTGTAAAATTGTCAATTAGGGATTAAATTGAGATATATGGAAAATTTGGGGTAGGAATGTGAAATAAATGAAAAATATGGGCTGCTATGTTAATAAGGGAAATTCGGCTAGCATGGGTAGGGATCTAATTGCATGAATTTGTGTTTTTATGAGCTAAGGACTAAATTGTAAAAATGTTGAAATATTAGGGGAAAAAGTGTGTTGCCATAATATGCAATTTGGGCTAAATTGAATAGAATAATAATTAAATAAGCTAAATTTGATTACATATAGATCAAGAAAAGTGAAGTTCGGATCTAGATCGGGGGAAAAACAAAGTTTCAGACTAGTCGATCTATTTCATCGTTTTTGCATTCGAGGTAAGTTCGTATGTTAATAAACATTAATATAATTGTATTTTAAATGCTTTATTATTGAATTATTTGTGAATACGACCTTGCGGATATGTTCAATGATGATTCAGCAAATGTGAAATCCCGGTTGAACCTTAGGAATAGATTAGGATAAGAATGACATGTCATTAGGGGTTATGTGATTTGGGTGCTGGTCGTACGTCTTACCGGTGGCTGAGTTATCCGACATGTGTTGCGGATTCTCGTTAGCTTGTGTGAGTAGCACCGTGTAGCTACGTCATGACCGTCAGCTTGTGTGAGCAGACCCGTTGATAGCTCGAGAGTGAGCATTATATGTGATATGAGATTGAGATAGCTTCGGCTATGTATTGGCACTTAGGGTGCGAGATTCCTGAGTATCCGATAGTATTCCAAATGGTTCAACGGGTATGTCAAAGATATGGATGAGTATGAGATTAGTATAAGATGGTACAGGTATGTACATGAACCGTATAAGCTTTGAATCAAAGAAATTTGTGAATTTCACATCTAACCTTGTAAATGATCTTGTGATAGGTTTGTAGACTAATATGAGTTGTAAATTGGTATATTAAGTTGTGTGAATTGTGTATAAATGGCAAGTTGAGTTTATTACTATACAAGATTTATAGCTTACTCTGTTTACTTTTCTGTGTTTTATAGTGAATATCAAAGCTAGCTCGGATTGGGAGTTGTCGGAGATTGCATCACACTATCGAGCTTCTACTTTGGTACTTTTGAGCTTATGTATTTGGTTATATGGCATGTATAGGAATTATGGTCATTTTAGTATATGTTAGTAATGGATTTAGCCATTTGAGTTGGCTTGTAAATGATGAATGGTTTGATATGTATTTGGCCATGTGATTTGGCTTATTTTGGTTGATTTGGTTGTGTATATATATGTGCAAATGGCTTTGTTATACATTGGGTAATTTCTATTTAAATGCTTGTGGTGAATGGTTGTTTGTGAATTGGTAATTTGAGTATCATATAGTTGATAATTGATGATTGGTATGCTTGTGATTTAGGTAAAGTGATGCATATATGAAGGTGACCATTTAAGTGATTTGAGAATGTGAAATTGGCATGAATGGAATAACATATATTATGGTACATGTGTGCCTTGTTGTTGTTGGTATTGAAATGGTATGAATTATGCTTGGTTGGGATTGGTTTGAATGTCTATTGATGCTATGCTATATGCCAATTGATGTTTTTAGGTGGTTGCATTTTGGGTGAGAAAGATGGCTTGGTAAATAGCCTATTTTTGTCCACACAGGCAGAGATAAGGGCGTGTGTCTCAGCCGTGTGTGACACACGGTCAGGTGACACGGCTGTGTGTCCCCTGGTGTTTAATTAGAAATCAAGTCAGTATGCTCCACACGACCCAGCACATGGGCGTGTGACTTGGCTATGTGGCATAAGTCAGTATACCCTACAGGTTTGGCACAGCCTAGCACACGGCCTGGTACATGGGCGTGTGAGACTATTTCGACGGGTACATGGGCTTGTCACACGGGTGTGTGGTTGGCCGTGTGACCCAAGTCAAGAGAGTTACACGGGGTCAGACACGGGTAGGGACACAGACATGTGATCCCATTTCGAATGTCAACACGGCCTGTGACACGGGCGTGTCTTTGGCCATGTGAGACACATGGCCTGGACACATGGGTGTGTGTCCCCTGTATACTGAAAATTTTTCTAAGTTTTTCGAAAATTTCCTGAGATATCGGTTTAGTCCCGAACCATTTCTAAAGCATGTTTTGGGCCTCGTAGGCTCGTATTAGGGACTTGATGAATGATTATGAATGACTTGTATTTGAATTTGATAATTGTATGAGAAATGTATGTTCGATTGTGTAATAAGTCTGGTAATACTCCGTAACCCTATTCCAACGACGGATACGGGTAAGGGGTGTTACAAGGATTCCTAGTTAGATTAGGATGATAAGTGAAACGAAAGTGATGGTTACAAAAAGGATGATTATGAGGTATGAGGCCACGCCAGAAGGCATAATGCCTTCAATGACCAATGTGGTCCTGTACTAATTGATTTGTTATGAGGTATGAGGTATGACGAAAGTGATGGCTATGAAAGGGATGGTTATGAGGTATGAGGCCACGCCAGAAGGCATAATAACTCTAGTAACCAATGTGATGGTTACGAAAAGGATGGCTAATGAGCTTTTTCTCAAGAAAAATAGAGTTTTTAGCGTAGTTTTCCATTATTTTTGTTATTTTAATATTTTTAGGTAATAAGTGAAAGTATCCCATTTTTGTCTCATTTTTGACCCAAATTGGCCAATAGTACCATTGGTAGGCCTAACGTGTGTTTGAGTGCTGTATGGACGTGTTGGCGGTGGAAAACAAGTGAGAATGGCATCTAGGGCAAGGGTATTGAGATATCCAACCCCTGGAAACGCGATACCTCCGACAATATAAAAGGCCAATGAGACCCTTCAGTGGTATCACGGTATCCACCTTTCAAGGAAGATCCCAAGTTCAACATTGCTCGAGATATTGCGATATCCTCTTCTGGGTATCGCAATATCACCTTTGTCAGGGGAACAAACTTGGAAAAAAAGGGCAACATTTGTCTACCCGGTGTACCAATCACACAAGGCCCTGATCTGCCATGATTCAGTGTAGCAGATTAGACTAATCATCATACTTTAGGAGCTTGAAAACAAGCACTTTCAGTTGGTTTGAATTATGTTTTCTTAAGTTTTTAATAAGTTAATAAAATGTGCAAATTGAGCCTTTTATTGACCCTAGGGGTCGACTGAGGCCTAAGGGTGAGCTGACGCACATTGTAAGTGTACATGAGACCCTTAGAAGGCATATTAAACTGATACTGGTCGCTACATCGAAACACAGGATGACTGATGTCGTAACATAGAGAGTAGGATGGAGAAACCTCAAGACTGCTTTTAATGTCGTGACACAGCCTAAGGGTGTCATGACATACCCTTGAAGATATCCCAAAAGGAGTATATTGACTGCTATGTCACAACACATGTCCTGGTGTGTCGTGACATCGACTCTGGGACGAAAATCAAATACGAAACAGGGGCATTTTGGTCTGCACAATCAAACTTAAAGCTCGGGAACATGAGCTAACCTAGGGTTGAGGACAACGACCACCTGAACTCTATAAATAGGCTCCTTTGGCACATGTTAGAAACAACATTCACTTAGCCGAGATTTTATTTAGTAAATTTAGTTTAGTTTTTCTTTCGTTTTTAGGTTTTAGAATTTATATCAGTTGTTCTTCGTTGTTCTCAAGAGATTTAAATTGTGGAAAGCATTCAAACTTTGTGAATTTTCGAATAATCTTGATACAATCAGGCTCTTTCATATACTCTATGTAACACCCCTTACCCGTATTCGACGCTGGAACTGGGTACGAGGCATTACCAGACTTAACTTACTTAAATCATTCAAATTCGACCATAAATTTTTCTTTCAAACTTTAAACTTTTCATTCATAATCATATAGTCCTTATTACGGGCCTACGAAACCCCAAACATATGAATAGAGCGAATCGGGATTGAACCGAAAGCTTACGAACACTTAGAAATTTTTTACTCAAAACAGAGCCACACACCCGTGTCTATGGCCCGTGTCCCTCACACGGCCAGGACACGCCTGTGTATTATCCCGTGTGTGAAAACCTTGACATTCTGTTTATGATGTCAGCAGACACTTAGGGTCACATGGCCAAGTTACACGCCTGTGTGGTAGCCCGTGTGACGAACTGAATTTTTCGTAAATTAGATGCAGGGGACACACGGCCAGGCTACACGCCCACGAGACAGACCGTGTGTCACACACGGCCTAGACACACGCCCGTATGTCTACCCGTGTGGACAATTATAAGGCTATTTACCAAGCCATTTGCCACCCTGAAAAACAACCACACTTATACCATTTCTAGCAACACATAGCATAACAATAATGCACCTCTAATATTCACAATCAAGGCATCCACACCATAAATTCACATTGCGACCATCATGTATATACTTCACACTTTACTTATTCAATTGCACAAGCTCACTTTTCATGAATTTCATCATCATTGAATAGATATAACTTAACAAGTATTGGCCAATTCCAATAGCCAATTACAAAATGAATTGAGTAACATTAATAGCCAACACCTTGGCTAACCAATATGACATATAACAAAATGACCAAGTTCCTATACATGCCATACCCAAAATAATCAAACTTTATTATACCAAAAGAATAGCTTGATAGTGTGAATCGAGCTTCGACGTCCCACGATTCCCGAGCTAGCTTGGCGATACTACAGGAAAAAGGGAAAAGAGAGGGAGTAAGCATAAAGCTTAGTAAGTTTGCATATAATAGATAGCAACATAAAAATCTTGTAATACATTCATACTTTACTTTAAGTAATAACACAAGTTCTCAAGCACATTGATATAGCTTACTTATGCTTACTCTTACCAATCACATAACACATATCGGACTCATTTCTCGTGAGTTCTCATATGTACCTGTATCACTTCATCACATAACTTTAGCACTTTTACCATCTTGAACATAAACTTAGCTCTTTACCCTGTTGAACCACTTGGAATATTAAAGGATACCCGGAATTCGTCATACACGCAATAAGATGCCAATGCCATATCCCAGATATGGTCTTACATGGGATCAAATGTTGATGCCGATGCCATATCCCAGATATGGTCTTATACGGGATCTCTTATCGATGTCGATGTCATATCCCATATATGGTCTTATACGAGATCGTGGATCGATGCCATGTCCTAGACATGGTCTTACACGATTTCATACTGAAGCCAGGTCCCAGACGTGGTCTTACACGGAATCACTATTCGATGCCGATGCCATATTCCAGATATGGTCTTATACGGGATCTCAATTCGGTGCCGAGGCCATATCCCAGATATGGTCTTATACAGGACCTTATAAATCTCATGTCTTGACAAGGGTATCCTTTCTATTCATAAGGTTCAACCGGGATTTCAACATAATATAACTTCATCATACTTTCATGGAGACCTTAATAACCACTTTCATGGAAATAATATACATTTCACGAAACGTCAAGCATTTAAAAGCATAGTAACTTGATGTTGAATTATTACACACAAACTTACCTCAGTACCAAAATATGTATAATTGTTCAATTTAGTCCACCACCTTGTTCTTTCCTCGATTTCGGTCCAGACTTCGTGTTTCTTGATCTATAATGACAATTTCACTTATTTAATGATCACATTGACTAAAACAACCCATATATCACACTTTGGCAAAAAATATAATTTTGCCCCTAAACTTTCACATATTTGTAAAATGGTCCCTAGGCTCGTATAATGAAATGTACTCATTTCCCTGCTTACCCAAGCCTAGCCGAACCCATCTTAAGCTTATAATAGCTCATATTTTCCTTCAAAACTGATTTTTACTACACATTTTATCATATTTACAAATAAGTCCTTTTTATGAGTTTTCCATGAAAATCACTTAGAAAAAGATGTTCATCACACATCAAACTTTCATATTCCTCCATTAAACATCAAAATACATGCATGTCATACATGGGTAAATTTTTTAACATGAACTCTAGCTAAAAATAATGGTAGAAACAGCTAAATCGAGCTACGAGGATCTCAAAAATACGAAGAACATAAAAAACGGGGCTAGGATGCACTTACTTTGAGCTTGAAAATGAACAAAACCCTAGCTATGGCTTCTCCTCCAAATTTTTGCACTTAGGGAAGAAGATGGACACCATTTTTGACTTCTTTTTCCCTTTTTATTAATTAATTAACCAAATGACTAAAATGCCCTTAAGGCCCTTCCTTGAGATTTTTCCCTTCCTTGCCCATTTTTTTCCATCATAAAATATAATGGTCTAATTACTAAATAAGGACCTCTAATAAATTTTCTAATGCTATCTCATACTTGAAACTTCTAGAATCTCATATTTTTCAATCTTTTCAATTTAGTCCTACTAGATAAATTGATCACTAAATCGTAAAATTTCTTCATGTAATTTTCACAAAATCACGCAAACATGTCATATACCTCATAAAAGCCATAAAACTCATATTTCTACTTCGGATTTGTGGTCTCGCAACCACTATTTTGACTAGGCCCTAAATCGGGCTGTTACACTCTATAATCGATTTAATTAGCATGCTTTCTCTTTATATTAATTCTATATTGTCTATGAAAATAATGAGGAACTAATCCCTTTATGGGGGATTAGCGAGTGGAGGTATGATCTATTAACTGTTTTGTAGGGTTACCCAACGGATCAGCTGTTCTGAAAAGGAAGAACGTGAACCAAACCCTAGGCCTGACAACCTCAAGAAGACATCAAGGTGGGAATTAACCTAAAATTGGTATGGCCCATCGTGAACACCTTCACCCCAAGCCAGTTTGGACTGTGAGGTCGGAAGATAAGTAGTCATTGCTGACTCGTTATGTTAGTGGAAGATCGGAAGATCCTGTTAGGGTAGCGACTAGTTGATTAATGAGGAGCTCGAAATGGCAGTTGATGGGGATTACCTGTAGCACTCCTAACCCCTCTCCATCGTCGGATTAGGGTCACGAGCATTACTAACACGTCATACAATTAATCAGTCATAATTACACATATATATACTAGCCATTAACAATATAATATACAGGGGCATGTCACAAACAATCAGATCATATCATACTAGAATATTATACAATCGAATAATGATTTATGCTATGCAATGCTAAACTTGGTCTTCCACTGTCTACACTCTTATCACTATTTATCCCTTCTTGAATGTCAAAATTCGGAAACATAAAAAACTATTCCAATTTTTAACATCAGAGTATTGGTCCATACTCCGTTTACGATTATCTTTTTAATTTATCTTCGATGATGTTAGTGGAATGCTCTTAATTTAGGTTTGCTAATCCACCCCAATTCAGAGTAAAAGTTACTCTTACAGCCCCTATTACGAGTCTACGGGACCCTAAAAGTAGTTTAAAAATAGGCAGGGACTAATTTGAAACAATTCTAGAAGTTTAGGAAATAATTACAAAAAAATTGATTTCAGGGGTCACACACCCGTGTGGCCAGGTAGTGTAACTCTCTAACTTGGGTCACACGCCCATGTATGTTGCCCGTGTGTGACACACGCCTGTGTGGCCAGGCCGTGTGCACCTAAAAGTACCTTAAAACTCAAGTTTACCATTTCCTACTTACTTGGGCACTAAGCAACTCAATTACCAATCGTTCAACCTATTTAAAACACGATTAAACATGCCCAACATACACCAAATTCATGACCTAATATGCCTAACCAATGTACCCTCATTGGTACCACATTTTATATGTTCAAATACATTAACAACACATCAAACATTCAAGACTCTCATTCATATCACATTTACCATAATTGAACTATCACTTAGCTATTTAAGCTACCAAACTTTAATCTAACACATGCCAAATATAAACTAGGCTAACATACCAACATAGCCTCAACCACAACCATATACACATTTAAGCATCATTTCACTAGCAACTAAGATAACCACACCTTATAAACAATATCAACCAATTACTTCCTAGGTACATGCCATTACAAAATGAAATATCACCACACTTGAGCTTGGAATTTGTGATTTGATGATGAGTCAGAAATAATTCGAATAGTATATAGCCTGCACACAGAAAACAAAACCGCACGCTAAGTAAAACTCAATGGTATTTCTATAACCCGAATAACATAAAATTGATATAAGGATTTAAAATGAAAATGCAACAAGTAAGCTATGTTCATGTGTTTCAATTCAATAGAATAATTTTTGCTCATTCCTTATTCACATTGTAACATCCCGATTTTGGGTCTAGTCGGAATAGTGGTTTTGGGACCATAAATTCGACACAATAAAATTCATTTTTATTATATTTTTATGGTCTATAGTTTTATGAAATGATTTTGTGAAAATTTCGTTCGAAAATTTTGACGTTTGGGCACTCAATTTAGTCAAAAGGACTAAATTGCAAAAAGTGTAAAACTTGAATTCTATATGTTAAAGGTGTCTAATTGCTATGATATTTTAAATTAGAGGTCTTTAAGTGGTAATTAGACCATTATATTTCATAATGGACAAAAATGGACATGGTTAGGTATGTTTCTAAAGTTTTTCATTAAGGGCATTTTAGTAATTTGGTAATTAAAATGAATTAAAAAGCCAAATTAAAAGCCATTTTTTGCTCATCTTCTACCCCATGGCCGAATGTACCAAGAAGAAACCATGGCTAGGGTTTTTCAAGCTCCAAAGCTCAATTGTAAGTCTAATCTAGCCCGGTTTTTAATGATTTTTATGTTTTTGAAATCCTTGTAACATGATCTATCTATTTATACTCCTAATTTAAGAAATAATCAAGGTCTAAAATTTTACCCATAATGGATATTTGTGTATTTTGATGTCTAATGGTAGAAAATGTATGTTTGGTGTATGATAAACGACTTTTGCTAAGTGATTTTCGATGAAAATGCCTAAAAAGGACTTATTTGTAAAAAGTTAGAAAATGAGTAGAAAAATGTGAATAAATGAGAAATGTGGGCTGTTATGTGTATGAAAATGGTTCGGCTAAGCTTGGGTTTTGAAGAAATTGAATGAAAATCATTTTACGAGCCTAGGGACTAAATTGTAAAATATCAAAAGTTTAGGGAAAAATGTTATTTTACCATAATGTGACTTTTGGACTGAAATGAATAATGTGATGATTAAATGAGATGAATTTGGTATTATAGATCAAGAAAAACAGAGTTCGGTTCTAGATCGGGGGAAAACCAAAATGTTTGACGATTAGGTCCATTTCCGCTATTTTTGTATCGATGTAAGTTTGTATGTAAATAATGCAACGTTATAATTGTATTTATAATGTTTTGTTATTACATGAATTGTATGATTGACTCTATGGATGAAATTGATGAAGTTTTGACAAACGAGTAAATCTCGGTTAAACCTTAGGAATAGATAGGATACAAATGTCATGACATTAGGGTTACTGAGATTACGTGTAAGACCATATATGGGATATGGCATCGATATGAAACTTCGTATAAGACCATAGCTGGGCTATTGGCATCGATACGAGATTACATGTAAGACCATATCTGGGATATGGCATTGATATGATACTGTGTGTACGAGATTCCCGAGTATCCTTTAGTATTCCAAATGGTTCAACAGGAAATATTGACGAAATGTTCAACGGGTATGTTGAAGATGAGAAAGTGCGTGATTATGTTACGAGTTGGTACATGTATGTACGAAAAACTCAAAGAAAATAGATTCGGTATATGATGAACAATTGGTAAGGATGTGATTGAATAAGTTATGCTCATGAAGTTTAATGATATTTATGTTGATATCTGCTATGTTATTCATATGATGAACTATTGGTATATGACATTGATGTTGATATGTGTTATGTTGATATTAAATGACATTTATGTTCATATGACATTTATGAAGTTTTAATGACATTTATGTTAATATTTGTTAAGTTATTTATATGTTAAATGTATGAATAATGTTTTGTATTATTTGCATATGAACTTACTAAGCTATATAGCTTACCCCCTTATTTTCCCATACTTATAGGGTTGTTAAGCTAGCTCGGATTGGAGGTCGCCGGAGATCCTATCACACTATCAAGCTATCACTTTGGGTATTGATGAATTCAAGTATTTTGAGTTTATGGCATGTATAGGGACTTTGTCATTTTGTTAAATGTGTCATTGTGATTGTAGCCAATGTGTTGGCTTGTGATTGTTAAAGGCTTGTTTTGATATTTGGCCATATAGATCCGTTTATTTGGGCTATCATGGTTGCAAGCCTAAGTATATATATATGTGCTAATATCTTTGGTAATATGGTCATGATATGCTTGGTGAATGATAGAAATGTGATTTATGACATGAATGTGAGATGTTTGGCAATATGGTCTATTGATGAGATGATAAAGCGGAGTACAATTAGGTATCTTGAAAGTAGTCAATTGTGGATTAATAAATGTTGTGAGTATGATAGATGTGGATATTGTGTTAGCCATAATTGTGGATGAATTGGTTACCTAAGTATGTTATGTATGTGCCTTGCATTGGTGTAAGTGTATGTGTGTACAAGGGTGGCAAATGGCTTGGTAAATAGCCTTTATTTTGTCCACACGGGTAGACACACGGGCGTGTGCCTAGACTGTGTGTGACACACGGTCTGCCCCACGGGCATGTGTTCCAGCTGTGTGTCCCCTGCACCTTAATTGTTGCAAAATAGAATGTCCAAAATTGAGTACACGGGCAGAGACACGGGCGTGTGTCTCAACCGTGTGTACTACACGGCCTAGCACACGGGCGTGTGGCACGGCCGTGTGGTACAAGTCAGAGAGCACCCTAATTTGAGCACGATTTGAAGCACGGGCGTGTCCTGGGGTCACACGGGTGTGTCCATTGGACCACACTGGCGTGTGAGCCCTGCATCTAGCAAAAATTTTCTAAGTTTTGTAAAAGTTTCCTGAGTTCTCGGTTTAGTCCCGAACCACCTCCAAAGCATGTTTTGAGCCTCATGGGCTCGTATGAGGGACTTTATGATTGAATATGAATGGTTTTAATTTAGACACAAATTTTATGTCTCGAAATTGTGTGATTGCTTGTGATGTGAGTCCGGTAATGCCTCGTACCCTGTTCCAGCGTCGAATACGGGTAAGGGGTGTTACACACATTTACTAAGATTTTCACATGTTCAAATATATAAGTATATATCAATGGCATTTCATTTAACATTATAATACATCATCTCATGAAATGGCATGATTCATATCTTTGATCAATACTTGAATTCATTCAAGTTTCACATCTCAATTCATCAATTCATATCTCATATCTCATTTCTCATATCATAATCATTTATCATATTTGCCATTTCAATATTTTCTCATCTCATATTCATTTCTCATATTTTCCATTTCAATATCAATCAAATAGATTATTATTTTACTTTCCCATATTAACACGACAAGGACTCGGACGGATACACGGATCCAACCAATACACCAGTTTGGCACCCAATGCCTCATCGGATAAATCCAAAGTAGTAACTGCGCCCAGCGCTGTATAAATTGACACCTAGTGTCTCATCGGTTAAACCGAAGCAAATTGGCACCCAGTGCCTCATCGACTCGAGGTTGAAGTAATCCCTGAACTCTTTCTATCCTATGGCATGCTATCTATATTCGACTTAGCCCGATACAGTTAATAGGGATTCATTTTACTTTTCAATAGAACCAATGTCTTAATTTCATGAATGTATATCATCACATATAAGCATATATTCAATTTGATAATAATCACATTTTTCTCAATACACATATATTCATAATCAATATATTTCGTAATATACAAAATCAATCCATTTCATTTCAATTATGAATTTAATTCAATCCCAAAGTACCAAAGTACTCACCTCAAATGCTTACCATATGCAAACAATTATTTATGCAATAATCTACTATTTAATTTGGATTATAGAAACTCAAACTATGATTTTCAAGCTATTTGACGTCGATTTTATCCTTCCCCTTTTTACTCGAGGATTCCGGTATCACGTTAGCTACGGAATAAAACAATTAAATCACATTAATATTACACATTTCAATTTCACATTAATTTTAAACTTTCACACTATATTTTGCTTATTCTTCAATTTAGTCCCTAAATCGAAACAAATTTTAACCTTTATATTTAACTTCATATTTTTATACTAATTTCACTCTAGACCACATTTAGCTTCCTTTTTTCTAATTCGACCCCTAAATTTCAAAATTTTTCACAATTTAGTCCTTATTGTTCAAAATCAACAATTAATTCCACAATTTAGTCCTTTTCCATTTCTAACTTAAAAATCTATCTATTTAATCCCTAATACTTAAACTATTCAACAATGTCAACATATAAAATCTTGAACAATACTAAAAATTACAATATGGGTCGGGTAGCCCTAAATATTGAGATTCCAAAAATATAAAAATTACAAGATAAGGACTAAATTGCACTAACCAATTTGGGTTTGAATTTCAAAACCCCTAGCCGTGCGTTCTCTTCTTCTTTTTCTTTCTTTCCTTTGTTTAATTTGCATGCATTCACTTTCCTTTCTTTTATTACAAATTTCCTTTTAATTATTATTATAATATATATATACATTGATGTTAGCACACACACACATATATATAATATATACATGCATTTTACTTCATGGCCGGCCACCTATTTACAAACATTAATTAAGTGGCATAATTGCTACTTTAGCCCCTTAAGTTTATATCAATTTATAATTAATCTTTTAACCCTTAAGCAATTTAGTCCCTGTACCTTATAAACTACTAAATTCACAAAATTTACTAATCCAAAAATTAATTAGCTACTAAGCTAGCCTCGTAAATATTCTGGTTTACGGTTACGGAGTCCCGAAAATACACTTTCTAACACCCTTGACTATCGGGTCGTTACATTACCGAAGCATGTAACACCCTTTTCCCGTATTCAACGCCGGAACAGGGTACGAGGCATTACTAGGCTTACACGCGATCAATCATACAACTCCGAGACTTGACTTTTTACTCCCAATTTAAAACATTTCATAATATCTCTTAAACAAGTCTATATGGCCTAAGTCCTCCCTTCAGGAATGGGTCGGGATCAAATCGAACCCTTCTAAAACCCTCTAGAAAACCTTAGAAAATTTTAACTAAAAAGTCCACACGCCTGTGTGGAGTAAGGGACACGCCCTTGTGGCATATCACATGCCAGTGTTCCACACCCGTGTGGAATTATTTTTCAATTCAAACCTATAGGGGTTTTCACACGGCCGGGCACACGCCCGTGTTCCTAACCCGTGTCCCTCACACGGCCTCGACACGCCTGTGCCTTAGCCCGTGTGCCAAAACCTTGGCATTCTGTTTATGATGTCATAAACTCAAAAATGTCACACGGCCTAGGCACACGCCCGTGTCCTTCGACCGTGTGGCAAATCAAATTCAAATTTCAGGTGCAGACTTCACACGACCTAGGCACACGCCCATGTCCATGGCTGTGCCTTCCACACGGCTGAGACACACGGCCGTGTCTCTGCCCGTGTGTTTACTACTGGGCATACTGACTTGTAAAACTAGCATGCAAGGGGACACACGACCTAACCACACGCCCATGAGGTTGACCGTGTGTCACACACGGCCTAGACAAACGCCCGTGTGTCTACCCGTGTGGACAAGAACAAGGCTATTTGCCAAGCTCTTCTTATCACCCTAACTCATACAAACATAAATCACATTCAACCATCAATCCTTTCATGCATACTTTAACCAAGCAATCCAATCGTGCATCATACATATTCATGAATAACCTCATCTTTTCATAGATTAATAATAATGAGCCATCAACTATGGCCTTATACAAAATATTTCACCTTTAGGAGAGCCAATACACTTGGCCTAAACAACATGACATTTCACTAAGTCTAGTCCCTATACATGCCATACTCAAAATGCTAAGTCTAACTATACCAAGATGTGCTGATAGTGTGGGTGATCCTTTGCATCTCCGTATCCCGAGCTGGCTCCTTGACACTATAAACAAGAGAAAAGAGAAGGGAGTAAGCTTTAAGCTTAGTAAGTCTACATGTAAACAATAAGCATCGTACCATATGCTAATCAACCAAAAACATTACAAACTATGTAAGAACAATTCACATTTTCATATTCATGCTTACTCATCTCAACTCTTACCACATCCCAACCACATATCATATACATTGCTCACATTTCCTTATACTTATGCCCTGGACTTAACACCACAAAGCCACATGAAATATTTACTTAAAAAAGTTTCTCGATGAACCCTTCGGAATAATACAAGATACCCGGTGGTTTCGCACACAGCCCACCATTAATTAATAATAGGGTGGTATCGCACAAAGCCCACCAACAATGATAATTACAGTGGTATCGCACATAGCCCACCAAATGATAATATAAACGATGGCATCGCACACAGCCCATCGTGAATAGATAACAAGGTGGTATCGCACACAGCCCACCAAATGATAATATAAACGATGGTATCGCACATAGCCCATCGACAATTACACTTTTACGAATATTTAATCGTGCCCACATTTTTATTCTGAGGTTCAATCGAGAATTATCCATTTTCTACCATTTTCAATCAATCATACTAATTGGCATTTACATCCATACAATGCATCTTTAAGTAAAAACATATGTATTAAGGATGTATCGTTTACACATAAACTTACCTCGGTGCAAAATATGTTAATTGACGGTTTAGTCCGAAACCTTGCCTTTTCCCCGGTCAAGGTTGTTTCTGCGCTCTTCTTGATCTATAATAATAAAATTTACTCATTTAATCACTACATAACTCATGGTACATCAAAATTTTCTACTTAGGCAAAAATGACCATTTTGCCCTTATACTTTGGCAAAATTACGATTTTGCCCCTAGGCTCGTAAATCATTTTTCATCATATTTTCTCATTAAACAAGCTTAGCTAAACATTTATTTCTCTTACAACAATTCATAAAACCAATCATTTCATGCATTTATTACTCAATTACAACCTTTACAAATAAGTCCCATTTAGGTGTTTTCATGGAAGAGCCTTTCACAAAAGTTATTCCTTAACCTACTAAAATTCATTTTCTTCCATAAAAACTCAGCAAACAACATGAACACTCTCATGGAAAATCCCTAAACTTTCAACCATTTTGCAACATAGTCCCCTCATTAGCTAGCTTAAGCTTTAAGGGTTCCAAAAGTACAAAAATTATCAAGAAAGACCTCAAAAATCACTTACTAGCAAGGAGAATAAGTTTCCGAAATTTCAAGCTCCCAAGGCCCTTCTTTGAGTGTAAAAATCGGTGAAAGAAGAAGAGAAGTGAAAAGGATGATAGCCTTTTCTTTATTTAATCATATTTTATTCATTTAGTCACCTAACATCACCAAATTTTTGACCAATTTAATGCACTTGTCTTCCTTGGCCGGCCATCAACTTCAGGAAGGCCTAATTACACTTTAAGAACCTCCAATTTAATATTCTATAGCTATTAGACACCTCTAGCTTTTAAAATGAAACTTTCGCACTTTATGCGATTTAGTCCTTTTTCTCAATTAAGCATGAAATCGCTAAAATTTAAGCACCAAAATTTTCATACATCCATATAATTATGCCATAACACATAGAATAATATTAAAATAATTTTCCTCAACCTCGGATTAGTGGTCCCAAAACCACTGTTTCGACTAGCCCTAAAATCGAGCTGTTACAACTCTCCCCCTTTAGAGATTTTCGTCCCCGAAAATCTTACCGGTAAAAAGGTTTGGATATTGTTCTCTCATGGCTTCTTCTGGTTCCCACGTAGCCTCTTCTACACCGTGCTTTTTCCACAACACTTTCACTAAGGCTATACTTTTGTTCCTCAACTATTTAACCTCTCGAGCCAAAATCTTAATTGGTTCCTCTTCATAAGTCATGTCCGGTCGTATCTCAATCTCGGTCAGAGGGATCACATGCGAAGGATCGGAATGATACCGTCGCAACATCGACACATGAAACACGTTGTGAATTCTCCCTAATTCTGCCGGTAAAGCCAACCGGTATGCTACTGGCCCAATCCTTTCAATAACCTCATATGGTCCTATGAATCGTGGACTCAATTTGCCCTTTCGACAAAATCGCAGTATTTTCATCCACGGAGATACTTTCAGAAATAATTTATCGCCCACTTGAAACTCGATTTCTTTCCTTTTTAAATCCGTGCATGACTTTTGTCGATCTGAAGCAGCTTTCAAACTATCACGGATCACTTTCACCTTCTCCTCGGTTTCTCTAACTAGATCAACCCCGTGAATTTGTTTCTCACTAAGCTCGGTCCAATACAAAGGAGTCCGGCACTTACGACCATATAAAGCTTCGTACGACACCATCTGTATGCTCGACTGATAACTGTTGTTGTAGGTGAATTCAACCAAAGTTAGATATTTTTCCCAACTACCTTCAAACTCTAAAACACAGCATCAAAGCATATTCTCAAGAACTTGAATTACTCTTTCAGATTGGCCATCGGTTTGTGGATGGAACGCGGTACTAAAATTCAATTTCATACCCAAGGCTTCCTGCAACTTTTTCCAAAACTTCGAAGTAAATCTTGGATCTCTATCCGAGATAATGGATATAGGTACCCCATGTAATCTCACCACCTCAACAATATACAGCTCAGCACACTTGTCAAGTGAATAATCCACACGCACCGGTATAAAGTGAGCCAATTTCGTCAATCGATCAACGATGACCCACACAACATCTTTCTTTTTCGGGGTCATAGGTAACCCCGTTACAAAATCCATCGTAATTCGCTCCCACTTCTATTCGGGAATCATCACAGGCTGAAGTAATCCCGAAGGTACTTGATGCTCAGCTTTCACTTGTTGATAGATCAAACACTTTGTAACATACTCGGAGATGTCTCTTTTCATACCCGGCCACCAATACAACTTCTTCAAATTATTCTACATTTTTGTGCTGCCTGGATGTACTGACAAGCAACCATTGTGTGCTTCATGTAAAATTTTCCGGATCAACTCATCATCCTTTGGTACACAAACTCTATCATGAAACATCAAACAATCATACGAACCAATCCAAAAATCAGATTTTTTCCCCGATTCGCATTGAGCTCTCTTAACTTGCATCCCACTATCATTCTTTTGAGCTTCACGTATCTGCTGAAGAAATAATGGTCTAGCCCTCAACTCGGCCAATACAGCACCATCATCAGACAATGCTAAACTCGTACTCATAGTTTTCAAAGTATACAGGGACTTTCTACTCAAGGCATCCGCAACCACATTCGCTTTCCCCAGGTGGTAATCGATTACTAGTTCATAATCCTTAAGTAATTCGAGCCACCGCCATTGTCGTAAATTCAAATCCTTTTGGTCCATTAAGTATTTCAAACTCTTGTGATCGGTGAAGATTCGACACTTTTCACCATACAAATAATGACGCCAAATCTTCAAAGCTAAAACCAATCGCAGCCAACACCAAATCATGAGTAGGATAATTCTTCTCATGTGGTTTTAGCTATCTCGAGGCATAAGCTACTACTTTACCCTCTTGCATCAACACATAGACAAGACCATTTAATGACGCATCACTGTAGACCACAAACTCCTTCCCTGACTCGAGTTTTTCTAAAACCGGTGCTTCAGTCAACAAAGCTTTCAGTTTCTCAAAACTCTGTTGGCATTTCTCGGTCCATTCAAACTTAACATCTTTATGTAACAGTTTTGTCATCGGGGTAGCAATCAGGGAAAACCCTTTGACGAACCGTCTGTA
This sequence comes from Gossypium sturtianum, assembly GCA_025698515.1. Lineage (NCBI taxonomy): Eukaryota > Viridiplantae > Streptophyta > Magnoliopsida > Malvales > Malvaceae > Gossypium > Gossypium sturtianum. Next base: position 134,355,312 of record CM046945.1, read on the forward strand.
GTAACCCGCTAAACCCAAAAAGCTCCTAATCTCAGACACATTCCTTGGTGGTTTCCACTCCACAATAGCCGAGATCTTACTCGGATCAACTCTAATTCCATCACCCGACACTATGTGTTTTAAAAATCTGACTTCTCGGAGCCAAAAATCACTCTTGCTAAATTTAGCATACAACTGCTTGTCTCTTAGAGTCTGCAACACAGTTCTCAAGTGTTCTGCGTGTTCACTCTCATCCCGGGAATAAATTAGTATGTCATCAATAAAAACGACTACGAACTTATCCAAATACCGCTGAAAGATACGGTTTATTAAATCCATAAAGATCGCATGAGCATTCGTTAAGCCAAATGGCATGACAATAAACTCATAATGGCCATACCTCGTCCGAAAAGCAGTTTTCGGCACATCTTGCTCCTTAACCCTCAACTGGTAATAGCCAGACCTTAAGTCTATCTTAGAAAACACCGTAGCTCCCTTTAGTTAGTCGAACAAATCATCTATCCTTGGCAAAGGATACTTATTCTTCACTGTTACTTTGTTGAGTTGTCTGTAGTCTATACACAATCTCATCGACCCGTCTTTCTTCTTCACAAAAAGTACCGGAGCACCCCACGGTGAATTGCTTGATCTTGCAAAACCTTTATCCGTTAACTCTTGCAACTGAACCTTCAACTCTTTCAACTCTAATGGTGTCATTCTACACGGGGCAACCAAAATAGGTGCTGTACCCGGAATTAACTCAATGCCAAACTCGACTTCTCTAACTGGAGGCAATCCGGGTAACTCTTTCGGGAACACATCCGGATACTCGCACACCACAGGTACAGATTCAATCTTTACCTCTGACTCTTGAGTATTCAACACAAAGGCGAGATAGGACTCATACCCTTTTCTCATGTATTTCACCACTACCATAGACGAAATCACTACAAAGTAACTATCCGATTTACAGATTCAACCCGAATGACATCTCCATTTACACATCTCAATTCAATAAACTTACTACCACAGTTTACTAAAACATTATGAGCAGTCAACCAATCCATACCAAGAATCAGGTCAAATTTATCAAACGGCAACAACATGAGATTTGCCAGAAAACAATGACCTCTAATTATCAAAGGACAATTCCTACACACCTTGTCAACTAGCACATGTTTGTCTAACGGGTTTGACACTTTTACTATAAATTCTGTCGACTCGACAGTCATACTCATACTGGATACCAATTTCATGCAAATATAAGAATGGGTAGACCCCGGATCAATCAAAGCAACAACAGAGATATCATGAAGAGAGAAAGTACCCGTTATCACATCTGGAGACAATGCCTCTTCGTGAGCGCGAATGACATAAGTCCTTGCAGGTGCTCGACCCTCCGATCTCACAGTAGAGTCTCTAGGCGCACCTCTACTACTAGTCCCACTCCTCGGGTTCTTTTGTGGTCTACCCCTCGAAGGTACATTGCTTGCCCTTACTTCTTGTTTTCTATCCTTCTCATCCCTCACCGGACAGTTCCGAGTGAAGTGGTCGGGTGAATCACACTTGTAGCAATTATAGTTATTTCCCCAACACTCCCCAGTATGTTGCCTACCACAATTTGGACACTTCGGTTTATTTGACTTTGTATTGCCCACGCTTGCCATCGAGGTGGCTTGAACTCTCGAGCCCGAATATGCATTACCTCGATCCTGGTGTGAATACCCAGCTGAAGCAGTTGTCCGAGGGTTTATTTCCTTGGACCTTTTTGATTGAATTTGGAACGATTTACTCATTGGCCTCTTTCTTGCATCCCGGGCCTCAATCATGGCTTTTCTCTTTTCCTTATTCAATTCTTCAGCCTTGCAAGCTCTATCGGCCAAAACCATGAATTCCTTCAATTCCAAAATCCCAATTAGCAATCTGATATCCTTATTCATCCCATCTTCGAACCTCTTGCACAAGATAGCTTCCGTAGATACACACTCTTGCGCATACTTCCTAAGCCTAACAAACTCGCGCTCATACTCTGCCACAGTCATCTTGCCTTGCTTTAATTCAAGAAACTCTTTCCGTTTCTGGTCAACAAATCGCTGGCTTATGTACTTCTTTCGGAACTCTTCCAAGAAGAAGTCCTATGTCACTCTCTCCATCGGTACTACAGATGTCAATGTTTTCCACCAATGATATGTCGAGTCCCTCAGCAATGACACAACACATTTTAAGCTCTCTTCAGGCGTGCAAGAAAGTTCATCGAACACCCGCATAGAGTTCTCAAGCCAGAACTCCGCTCTCTCAGGGTCATCATCTATGTTGGCTCTAAATTCCTCGGCCTCTTGTTTTTGAATTTTATCGACTGGGGGTTTGTTCATTCTCACCAAATCTATACCTTGAGGAGCCACGGAGGCTGACTGAGGTATAGGTGGGGGTGGAGGAGGAGGTTGAGCATTAGGGTTCGCTCGTACAAACTCAGTGTACCAATTACCCATCATGTGGAGAAAGGCTTCCCGAGCCTCTTCTCTTTGACCCAAAGTCTCGGGTCTACTTTCTACAGGCGCGGTCCCTTGTGCGAGAGCCGGCGCATTATTAGTAGCGTCACCAGCAGCAGCTCGGTCGGGATCCATTTACTATACGAAAATATAATTTAATATTGTCAGGAATCACCACACTATCAATATGTTTATGGCATGTATAGCTAGACTCTCACACACGCTACGGTAGTCTGAGAACCGACTAAACCATAGCTCTGATACCACTAAATGTAACACCCCTTACCCATATTCAATGCTGGAACAGGGTACGAGGCATTTCTAGGCTTACACGTGATCAATCATACAACTTCGAGACTTGACTTTTTACTCCCAATTTAAAACATTTCATAATATCTCTTAAACAAGTCTATATGGCTTAAGTCCTCCCTTTAGGACTGGGTCGGGATCAAATCGAACCCTTCTGTAGCCCACTAGAAAACCTTAGAAAATTTTCACTAAACAGTCCACACGCCCGTGTGGAGTAAGGGACACGCTCGTGTGGCATATCACATGCCCGTGTTCCACACCCGTGTGGAATTATTTTTCAATTCGAACCTACAGGGGTTTTCACACGGCCGGACACACACCTGTGTCCCTAGCCCGTGTCCCTCACACGGCCTCGACACGTCCGTTTCTTAGCCCGTGTGCCAAAACCTTGGCATTCTGTTTCTGACGTCATCAACTCAAAAATGTCACACGACCTAGGCACACGCCCGTGTCCTTCGACCGTGTGGCGAATCAAATTCAAATTTCAGGTGCAGACTTCACACGGCCTGGGCACATGCCCATGCCCATGGACGTGCCTTCTACACGGCTGAGACAAACGGCCGTGTCTCTGCCCGTGTGTTTACTACTGGGCATACGGACTTGTAAAACTAGCATGCAAGGGGACACACGGCCTAACTACACGCCCATGAGGTTGACCTTGTGTCACACACGGCTGAGACACACGCCCGTGTGTCTACCCTTATGGACAAGAACAAGGCTATTTGCCAAGCTCTTCTTATCACCCTAACTCATACAAACATAAATCACATTCAACCATCAATCCTTTCATGCATACTTTAACCAAGTAACCCAATCATGCATCATACACATTCATGAATAACTTCATATTTTCATAGATTAATAATAATAAGCCATCAACTATGGCATTATTGAAAAGATTTCACCTTTAGAAGAGCCAATAGACTTGGCCTAAACAACATGACATTTCACTAAGTCTAGTCCCTATACATGCCATACTCAAAATGCTAAGTCTAACTATACCAAGATGTGCTGATAGTGTGGGTGATCCTTTACTTAGCTTCGTATCCCGAGCTAGCTCATTGACACTATAAACAAGGGAAAAGAGAAGGGAGTAAGCTTTAAGCCTAGTAAGTCTACATGTAAACAATAAGCATCATACCATATGCTAATCAACCAAAAACATTACAAACTATGTAAGAACAATTCACATTTTCATATTCATGCTTACTCATCTCAACTCTTACCACAGCCCAACCACATATCATATACATTGCTCACATTTCCTTATACTTATGCCCTGCACTTAACACCACAAAGCCACATGAAATATTTACTTAAACAAGTTTCTCGATGAACCCTTCAAAATAATACAAGATACCCGGTGGTTTTTCACATAACCCACCATTAATTAATAATAGGGTGGTATCGCACACAGCCCACCAACAATGATAATTACGGTGGTATCGCACATAGCCCACCAAATGATAATATAAACGATGGTATCGCACATAACCCATCGTGAATAGATAACAAGGTGGTATCGTACACAGCCCACCAAATTATAATATAAACGATGGTATCGTACATAGCCCATCGACAATTACACATTTACGGATATTTAACCGTGCCCACATTTTTATTCTGAGGTTCAATCGAGAATTATCCATTTTCTACCATTTTCAATCAATCACACTAATTGGCATTTACATCCATCCAATGCATCTTTAACTAAAAACACATGTATTAAGGATGTATCATTTACACATAAACTTACCTCGGTGCAAAATATGTTAATTGACGATTTAGTCCGAAACCTTGCCTTTTCCCCGGTCAAGGTTGTTTTCGCACTCTTCTTGATATATAATAATAAAATTTACTCATTTAATCACTACATAACTCATGGTACATCAAAATTTCTACTTAGGCAAAAATGACCATTTTGCCCCTATACTTTGGCAAAAATGACCATTTTGCCCCTATACTTTGGCAAAAATATGATTTTGCCCCTATACTCGTAAATCATTTTTCATCACATTTTCTCATTAAACAAGCTTAGCTGAACATTTATTTCTCTTACAATAATTCACAAAACCAATCATTTCATGCATTTATTACTCAATTACAACCTTTACAAATAAGTCCCATTTAGGTGTTTTCATGGAAGAGCCTTTCACAAAAGTTATTGCTTAACCTACTAACATTCATTTTCTTCTATAAAAACTCAGCAAACAACATGAACACTCTCATGGCAAATCCCTAAACTTTCAACCATTTTGCAACATAGTCCCCTCATTAGCTAGTTTAAGCTTTAGGGGTTCCAAAAGTACAAAAATTATCAAGAAAGACCTCAAAAATCACTTACTAGCAAGGAGAATAAGTTGCCAAAATTTCAAGCTCCCAAGGCCCTTCTTTGAGTGTAAAAATCAGTGAAAGAAGAAGAGAAGTGAAAAAGATGATAGCCTTTTCTTTATTTAATCATATTTTATTCATTTAGTCACCTAACATCACCAAATTTTTGATCAATTTAATGCACTTCTCTCCCTTGGCCAGCCATCACCTTTAGGAAGGCCTAATTGCACTTTAAGGACCTCTAATTTAGTATTCTATAGCTATTAGACACCTCTAGCTTGTAAAATGAAACTTTTGCACTTTATGCGATTTAGTCCTTTTTATCAATTAATCATGAAATCGCTAAAATTTAAGCACCAAAATTTTCATACATCCATATAATTATGCCATAACACATAGAATAATATTAAAATAATTTTCCTCAACCTCGGATTAGTGGTCCCGAAACTATTGTTCTGACTAGCCCCAAAATCGGGCTGTTACAAAGTAAGGTAATCGCCCATAATCAATATTTGATTCATTCTTCTTTTCTATCTCTTGAAGTTTATTTCTTTTATGATATTTTGTTTTATTATCATAAAAACCTTAAAAATCCTTTATTTTATGTTTTCATACTATATCTAATTTAAAGTACTAATTAGATCTTTTAGTGTTCAGGTTAGAATTGATCTAGCACTCGCTTCACTTGGGTATGATCCTTGGAGTACTCACCTACTCTGTTGTAAAACTATATTACAATTTGACCCGTATACTTGCGGATACTACCTCGTGCTTCTATATTTTATTATAGTATTCACACTCTAGACGTTAGTACGTCCGGAGGCGGTCCCACACTTAAGTCATTGCTTGTCCTTAAGCAACATGAAAAAAAGCAAGAAATAAAAATGATGACCATTGAGCAAATATGATACAAATATTGACTTCGGAGCAAATGACTTAGGCATTTTACATTCACTCACAACTTTAACATGATGAATAATTGATTTACAACTTTTGACCACAAGCATCTAAGTCTAGTATGTTACAAAGTATACAAGCATTAAGGGTCTCACCTGTAGGGATCCATCAATAAATTATACGAGTACTTTGATTATCCGAGTAGAATACAAATAGTCATTTATGTGTATGTTTAGTATGATGTCCATTCATGTATAAGAATATTTAGGTCACATAGGACTTTTCGACTTGTAACGTTCTGAGGCTTAGGACATGTATGGAATTCAAAGATAGTAAGCATCAAGAGGGTTACAAACACGAAAATAGTTTGGCACATTGTATTGGTCCCTATTCTTCGCCCTTAGTGACCCTTACCTTCTCACCTTCTTTGTCTCTCGATATATATTAAGTCATAACATGACATAGTAACTACGACTAGCCTTATCAGTTTTTATGCACTAATGAACAAATTTTTATTTCTTTTGTGACTTTGTGACTTTTCTCTTTTTCAATACATCTCACTCATTAATGCTTTTTTTCTAGTTTTAGACTTTTTCTACTCGTACTAATTTTCTTTTTGGATTTTTTTATTTCGCACATTAGGCTAACTTATTGTTCCTATATCACACTAATCTTTCTTATTTCACTCTATTTTTACAAACTCCACCGTGATATATCTACTTAACCCTCAATATGTATGGCCAGACATCTATAGTCGTGCAATGTAGGACCAAAGAAAAAGGGCAAATACAAATTAATGTTTTCAAGCTTAGGGTTTGTAATGAGGTTCATCAAGAAGTGTCAATAGGCTTAAAATTTTGTACTAAAGCTGAAATACAAATAGGTTAGCTTTTGGCTCTGGATGTGTTTCAAACAATGCCTTAGGTCATCCCTGAATATCTCAATTTGCACAAATTTAATCAACCAAACAAACTCAAATTCAACCATTTACCATTCATACTAGCATGCTCGTTTCCTTTATTTTCTATATCATTTGGTACAATTGATTGCTTAATACCTATTTACAATGTAACATATATAACTTAGTAGTCTAATGATAAAAAAATTAAAATCACCTGCCATCATGCCAAATTTATTTGTCCTCTATTCCAGGGTACTCTTGAGCAGCACCTTCCTCCTCAAGATTAGCCCCCTCATCTTGATGAGTTGGATTCGGCCTAAACATGTCCGGGGGATAATTTAGAGTGCGTATCCCATTCATTTTTACAAATTTTTAGAGTACCAGGCTTGTTTCCTGCATCCATCTTATCATCCCGTCGAGTTTTGCTTCTATGTTTTCACGGGCTCCCTTCCCATCCTTCGATTGATCTTTTTATTTGAGCAATGCCGGCACGTCCATTTTATCCTTCCTCCTTTGATTCCATTCTGTAATTTGCTTTCGCTGAAACTCAATGTACTGGGTATATAGTGTGTCTCCAATGATGCTTCTTATTGGCTTTATAAATTGTTCGTTTTCACTCATTGGCACTTCTGCCTGGCGATATAGTGGTGTTACGAGATGGGGGAAGAAGTGTCCCGCTTTCTAGCTTTGTAGACATTGTTTCATTTCTCGAAAGATCCAGCGCTCTACACAAATCTGTTTACGCTACATAATACTATATAACAAAACAACTCGAAAGGAGTTAACATTAGAAAAATTCAACGCGGGTGCAATTTTAGTGCCAATAAATTGCATCCACATCTTAGCAACAGGAAACAAAATGACCTGATTGAAATTCGTTTGAAGCTCTGTGTTTGGCCTGTAATTCTAACTACCCCGGCCTTGTGTTAAATATTTTATAACATCTTCCATGTTAATATTTTGAAATTTGTCTAAATTAGTACTATTAATAAAATATTTTTCATAAAATGGGATGTTATAAAATTTGCAAATATCATTAGGGGAGTTCGGAACGTTTTCCCCTCTTACTTCAACATCAGTTTTCACAACATTATAACCTGTTTTAATCGCTTGATCCTTAAGGGACACATAAAATTCTTGAACCAAAGGTATGATTACATTATTCATGGGAGTGACGCAGAAATGCTCCCATTGATAATGAACCAAAGTCCAGATTTCTTTACAGTGGACCATGGAGGGTTCGAACCCTCATTCCTAGATTAATGGTCTCCCTTACAACTCAAGAAAATATTTTTCCATGTTAATATTATGAAATCGAGATGAGTTTGAAACCCTCAAATTTTTTGAACCATAGTTATTTTTTTTTCTAGGAGGCATTTTATAATCGAAATTTCTAACAAGAATGTAAACAAACAATGAATAATATAACAGTAGTATGAAGAAAGGATTACTTAACCTCAATGTCTTGGTAAATACTTTCATTTCTCCTCCAAGGACTTGATGAAGACTCCAAATAAAGCTTTAAAGATTATAATGAGAGGTTGGTGTGTTTTAGGGTTGAAGATTGAAAAGGGGTTTTGAGGTTTATAGAAGAGGTTAATGGTTTAATAGGGTTTAGAGTATGAGGTTCATGTGTTTCTATGTTTTAAAAAAAGGTTTCAAGTGTTAAAAGTTGGGTAAATTAAGGGTTAAAATGGTAGGTTGCGCAATTGGGTTGGGTTGATCTTGCAGAAAATTGCAGCTATGTCGCGACACAAGGGTTTCGTGTCTCGACATCCCTAGCAAATTGCTCATGTCGTGACACCGGGGTTCGATGTCGTGACACACTCTACAGTTTTGAAATTCTAAGAAATTGTCTTCTATGTCACGACACAGGTTAGTGATGTTGTGATATCAGGTTGATTTTTGAAATTCTTCATTATTGCCTGCGATGTTGCAACACAGAATTGTCTGTTTCTCAACATTGACCTTGTTTTCCAAAATTTTTGGCCTTCAGAGTGCTTTAAGTTCTTGTTAAACCTATCTTTGATCTACCTGTAATGTTTTAATGAATTAATTAGCGAAATATACAGTATGTAGAATTAGTAAGAGTCTTACGTAAGGATGTTAGGTTTTGCTGCCTAACTTGTCCGTTAGCTCAGTCAATATATGTCGATAGGCTTCCTGTAATTTATTTATATCTGTATTGGTTCAACACCCATCATGCCATTTTACTCGTCTACGATTGTATCTTTCTCTAAACTTTCCTTTCCGGCCTGCCTGGACAACTGATAGTTCTTTCCGCAGATCATAGCTATTAATTTTTTGAGATGATACGTAACCACTCAACCACTTTAGCCTGTGCTTAGCGTTCTTGCTTTGTAAAAAGGTTGGAAAGTCTGGTTCATACTTGTCGTTTATTATATCTCTGCTCATCTTATCGATCCAGAATGGGTTTTCATGTTTACTTGAGGTGATGATTGGTACAGACGTTGGCAAAGGGGTTAGCCAGGGATTTTGCACTAAGTCTCCTAGATTCCAACTCTGAAGACTTTTAAATTAATCCATTTATGGTCTTATGAATTCCTCCATTTTTTTATAGATAGCTTTCTTGCATGGCTCCTGCAGTGTCCAAACATTCCGTGATGCCTGCAGCTCAAGGCCTATGCTCATCAGTTGTCCAACTTGATCGAGTCTTGCTATATGATCATAGGTCCTTTATATATATATTTTTCCAATTCTGTTCAGCATCTGGAAAATTCCTAGGCCATCAAATCTTTGGGGTGCCTGGTTTAGGACAAAGGTTATGGAAAGGGTAGTCAATTCAAGTTCATCAGTTGGGACTACTAGTATCTCTTTATTTTGCTCTAGAAATTCCTGAATCGACAAACACTCTTCCACTAGATCAACCATAATTACCATTGTCTCTATTGGTTGGTCTATGGTATACTATTCTTATGTTCCAGCTTTATTGGCAAAACCTAAGATTTCTGAGACAATGAGTTCCATTCTGATCTGATTCTTCGGTTCACTGACCATTTCCCCCACTAGCTCTATATCTTCTTTTTTCGCAGTTGCGTTTAATTTGTTTGGATATTCTTCTATCTGTTGAGATGGATAATAGTCTGGGAGTTCTCATTTTTCACAAGTGTTTATAGTGATATTATCTTCTTTGCTCAACTACGGACTTAGCACCTCTTGGTACCTTTCTGATGGTATATCGATGTGGTCGTTATCGCCTTAGAAAAGAACAAGGGTTTCTCCTTAGAGTTGACTTAATTCAAGCATTAGTAGTTGTTGGTTCTCATGTATCTCTCAGTTTTCATAGACTCTATCTTCATAAATATCTTCGTCATAATCGAAGTCTTCATCGAACCACATATAATCAAAGTTATCCATGGCTTTGTACTGACTAATTATTTGGTTGATGGTGTCTAGGGTTCCTAAAAAAAATGTTAGAAATGTTAATTAATAAAACAAATTGAAAGTCGTAGTTATAACCTACAAATTTTCTAACTATTCTTTTTAAAGTACAAAAATTAAAATCGATCTAGTGACATTGCCTCCCTTGCAATGGCGCCAACGATTTGACCGCCTTTGGATGTACTAACGTCTAGAGTGTGAATACTGTAATAAAATATAGAATTACAAGGCGGTATATGCAAGTATACGGGTCGAGTTGTAATATAGTTTTACAACGTATTGGTGAGAACTCTGAGTATCTTACCCAAGGGAGGCGAGTGCTAAATCTGTAACATCCCAATTTAGGGCCTAGTCAGAATAGTGGTGCGAGACCACAAATTCGAGGTTTATGAATGGGTTCTTGAGGTTTATGCTATGTATGCATGCTAGTGTGGAAGTTTCATGAAGCAATTTTGTGAAATTGCGGTTAAATTGTCCAAAAGGACTAAATTGCAAAAGTTGCAAAATGTGAGATTCTAGAAGCTATTTGTGTGAAATAGATTTAGAATATTAATTAGAGGTCCTTAAATAGCAATTTCCCAATTTCTAATTTTTGGACAAAATTGGGTATGGATGAGTTAAAATAGAAAGTTTATCAAAAAGGGCATTTTGGTCATTTAAGAATTAAGTGATTAAAATAGGAGAAAAGATGACAAAATTCATTCATCTTCTTCTCCAAGGTCACTAAAATTTGAGAGAGCCATTGTTAGGGTTCTTCAAAATTTCAAAGCTTGCTAGTAAGTGCATCTAGCCTCGTTTTTTATATTCTTTGTATTTTTGAAGTCCTTGTTGCATGAGTAAGCTATTTTTAGCTATTTGATGAGCTATGATGGATGTTAAAAAATGTGGCCATGTATGACATGCATGTATTTTGATGTTGTATGGAAGATTATGAAAGCTTGATGTAGTAGAAACATCTTTTGCTAAATGAGTTTCAATAGAAAATGCATGTAGGGACTAGTTTGTAAAAATCTTGAGTTTGGTCATACATGTGTGATGTAATGAGAATTGATGATTGCTTTAGTTGAGTAAGTGATTCGACTAAGCATGAAAGGCTAGGAAGTTGAATAAAAATCACTTTACGAGCCTTGGGGCAATAGTGTAATTATGAGAAAGATTTGGGGCAAAAGAGTAATTTTGCCAAAGTATGAGATGTGGGTCAATTTGGTCAATGTGTGTATTGAATAAGCTGATTTATTCATTATAGATCAAGAAAGACAAAGCCCAGATCGAAACCGAGGCAAGAGCAAAGTGGTGGACTAAATTGCACGTTTCTATACTTTTGAGTTATCGAGGTAAGTCTATGCATAAACAATGCATTCATACTTACAATTTGTCAATGCTAGCTAGTGTATAACATGGTTGAGAACCTATGTGTTTTAAGTAGAATGAATGTAAATAGATATGTGAATGTGTAGTGATAATGCTAAAAGATGGGCTAAGTGCGATACCATCCTAATACATATTGACGATGAGCTGGCTATGTGCGATGCTATCGTTAGGTATATTGTCTAGTGGGCTATGTGTGAAACCACTATGATTACCTTTATGGTAGGCTAAGTGCGATACTACCTTATTAATTGATTGTGGTGGGCTAAGTGCGAAACCACCGAGACATTAGCTGTGTGGATTAGCTGTGTGGATTAGCTGTGTGGATGTATTATCAAGAAATAATGATGTGTTGTATATTGTGTAAATGTGATATTGAATGCAGGGGTGCATGTCAATGGTTACGAGTAAGTGACTTATGATGTGTTGGAAATGTGGTAAGGGATAGAAAGAGTAAGCATAGTTGTACATTATATGTTAGTATAATGCAAATTGTTGTTTAGCTTATACTATGTTGCTTAATTGTTTATGTGTAAACTTACTAAGCTCAAAGCTTACTCCCTTTCTTTTCCCTTGTCTTATAGAGCAAAAGTGTTGAATCGAGATACGAGGGTCAATTGGAAGATTGCCCACACTATCAGTACACTCTGGTACATGAGACTCAATGTTTTGTATATGGCATGTATAATGGCTAGACAAGTTAGTGAATTTTGTTGTATATGGCTATGATGTGTTGGCCTTTAGATGGATAATCTATTTTGTATAATGCCATAGTTGTTGGCACTTTATTATATGAAAAGATGTAGTTATCTAAGTGAGATTGTAAGATTTTGAGTTGATTATGGATGTGTTGAATGAGTGCATGATTGTGTATGCTAGGAGGGTGAAAAGAACTTGGCAAATAGCTTTGTTCTTGTCCATGTGGGTAGACACACGGGCGTGAGTCTAGGCCATGTGTTACACACGGTCAGCCCATGGGCGTGTGACTTGGCCGTATGTCCCCTACATGTTAGTATTTTAAGTCAGAATAGACCACGGACTAGTCACACGGGCGTGTGCCTAGAATGTGTGTGTTAATCAGTGTTGGCCACGGGCTAGCCACACGGGCGTGTGTCTAGACTCTAGGCCGTGTTAAGGTAGTCAGTGTGCACCATGGGTAGAGGGCACGGGCATGTGCCCTAACCGTGGGGCATTGGTAGAATGCTTGAGTTTTCATGCACGAGTAGTGACCATGGGCGTGTGTGACATCCACGGGCGTGCCAAATCTTAAACGGGCGTGTGAGCCCTGTATAGATGGAAAAATTTTAAGATCGTAAGAGTTTTCGATATGGTCTCGAGAGCCCACGTGTGTTTGAGAGAGGCCTCGTAAGTCGGGATTGAGGTTGTTGTGATGGCCAAAGAGAGTGGTCATGTTGTGCCTAAGTGGCGATCTTGAGGATTTTAATACGGTAACACCTCGTGCCCGGTTCCAGCGTTGAATACGGGTAAGGGGTGTTACAAAATCAATTCAAACCTAAACATTAAAAGATCTAATTAGTACTTTATATTAGTTAAAGTACGAAAACATAAAATAAAGGATTTTTAGGGTTTTTATATTAATAAAACAAAATATCATAAAAGAAATAAACTTCAAGAGATAGAAAAGGAGAATGAATCAAATCTTGATTATGGGTGATTAGCTTGCTTCGGTAATCCCCATCAACTGCTGTTTTGGGTTCCTCGTCAATCAACTAGTTGCTACCCGAGTAGGATCTTTTGATCTTCTACTAAAATAACGAGTCAACAAGGACTACTTATCTTCCGATCTTCCACTGGCTTGGGGTGAAGGTGTTCACGGATGGGTCATACCAATTTTGGGTTAATTCCCACATTGATGACTTCCCGGGGTTGTCAGGCCTAGGGTTCATTTCATATTCTTCCTTTCCCAAACAGCTGATCCGTTGAGTAATCTTACAAAGCAGTTAATAAATCATATCTCCACTCACTAATCCCCTGTAGAGGGATTAGTTCTTCATGGTTTTCATAGACAATATAGAATCAATATAAAGAGAAAGCATGCTAATTAAATCAATAGTATAGAGTATATTAAAGAGCGTGGTTGTATTGGGATTAATCGCAAATCCACAAAGTTTGAATTCTTTCCATAATTCAGGTCTCCTGAGAACAGCGAAGAACAACTGATATAAATTCTAAAACCTAAAAAGTAAAGAAAAACTAAACTAAATCTGCTAAATAAAATCTAGGCTAAGTGAACACTGTCTATAACATGTGCCAAATAAGCCTATTTATAGAGTTCAGGTGGTCGTCGTCTCAACCCTAGGTTAGTTGACGTTCGCGAGCTATAAGGTTGATTGTGTAGACCAAAATGCCCCTATTTTGTATTTGATTTTCGTCCCAGAGTCGATGTCGCAACACACCAGGACCTGTGTCGTGACATAGTAATCAGTATAATCATTTTGGGATATCTTCAGGGGTATGTCACGACACCCTCAGGCTGTGTCTGCGACATTGAAGGCAGTCTTGAAGTTTCTCCATTCTGCTCCCTATGTTGCGACATCAGTCATCTCGTGTTTCGACGTAGTAACTAGTATCAGTTTAATATACCTTCTAAAGGTCTCCTGTACACTCACATAGTGCGTTAGCTCACCCTTAGGCCTCATTCAGCCCTTAGTTTTAAGAAAAGACTCAATTTGCACATTTTATTAACTTATTAAAAACTTAAGAAAACATAATTCAAACCTACTAAAAATGCTTGTTTTCAAGCTCCTAAAGTGCGATAATTAGTTTAATATGCTACATTAAATCACGGTAGATCAAGACCTTGTAGGGGCATTTTTGGCATTGAAAAGTCATCAGAACACCCTTCAAAATAGCCAAAAATTACTGAGGAGGAAAAAGACACATTTAGCTTAGTTTTAGGTTTAGTTTTCTCTAATTTTCTCTGCACCTTTCTAGGATTTTTATTATCTTTTCTCTTCTTCTACCTTAGATTAGACTTTATTTTTTGCATTTATTGCTTATTCTTGCTGTTAGTTAAGTTAGTTTACACTGTAGCTATGGTATTTGCATTTCTAGTCCCTATACTTTGCTTTCAAAACTCTCTAAGCTTTAGTTTAAAGTATTTCAATTTATTTTACTATAAATCTGTTAAAGATTGTTCCTTTTATGTTTCTTGCATTAGATTTTCTTGTTAGATGCTTTTGGTTTCATGCTATTTAAGTTTTCTTGCATAAAAATCTCAACTTTCATATTTTTCTTAGACTTTACTTTTATGGCTACATTGTTTTCCGTTGTTAAGTTTATTTTCTTCACTTTAAGCATGAGTAACTAGACCTTTACGGGGGTTGGTTGATGGAGATGTGGATAAACTAAAATCTTTGGGCGAAGGACTAAATCATAACAAATTGGACTAATTTGAATAGAACTAAGAACTTAGGTAGTGATGCCCTAAGGGAATTTCAAGATAAAGTGAGACCGAGAGGTAACCTTGTCGGGCACCCGTTCGTTAGTCCCGGATTAACCGATGAGATCGAGAGGTAAACTGGACCCAATTCGTCTAAGTCGGTAAAATTGAGATTGAGAGATAAAATGGAGCCACTTAGTAATTTAAGCGATTTATGTGTCGAGCTTGAGATTTGGTGAACCACATCGAAGTCAACCAACCCCCATTAGTTATTTTCTGGATAGTCCCTTAGTTTTACATTTCTTGCAATTTAGTCCTTAGGATAGTTAATTTAGAAATTAGTGTTAAAAATCTTTGTTTATGCTTTTTCGTACTATAGAAATTAGTGAGTAGCTAGCTAGACTCCTTTCTTGCATGTATTTTTGAATAGAAATCATGAAATCGCCGACTCCTTTGGGTTTGATTCTTAGAATACTTTAGTGTTTATTTGTAACACTATAAATATTACAACTGACACTGTACGCTTGCAGTAAAACCAGACTTTAAAAATAGTTTCATAAATTCAGTGTTTTGATATGCACGCGCACAGCCAGTCAAGTTGTATGTGCCATTGTCAGGGAAGACGATGTAAGATTGAGTAGTTTTTAGTGTGCACTTGTAGGTAGAGATAAGCAACCAAAGTAGGGTTTATAGATACGACCTTATTTTTTGTTGTTTTTATTTTATTTTCAGAGTTAATTGACTTTCTTCAATCTCTCGTGCTTGTAGGAACGTTGTATGACTCGAACTGGTAACGGTGTCTTGCCATTTGAGTTAGAACTAGAACGTATCATCACACACACAAGAACGACGCAACATCTAAGAGACATACCATTTGCACTGAGGGAGAAACCTTTCGAAAATGCACAAGAAGAAATTTGACAACCACCATATCCACCCATGGAGCAAAGAACTTTGTGCGACTATGCAATGCCTAACTTTGATGCTGTTCGAGGTAGCATTAATCACCCGATGATTGATATGAATTGCCTCGGGTTTGAAACGAGTCGTTGATGTTGCCTGATCGTAAATTAGGTAGCTTTCGTTTTGAGTTGAACAAAGGGAGAATTTTGGTATTAAATGGTAACGGTTTGAAACAAAACAATTAGATGGATAAGGTGGAGAGAAAGTTGAAACAAGAAAGAACCTTTAATAGTTATTAAAGACCCGAATCTTATGTGTTTCAGATGGATGAAGAAATTTGGATAAAACCGAGACCCACTATCTAGTAAGATAGGAACCAACGGTATAAGGGTTGAACGCCACACCCGGGAAGGATGATAAGTTCGAAACAAAGTCGATTGACACCACTAGGAGCTAGATAAGTCAATTGAACCTTGAAGAATTAAGAGAGTGAATAAATCACTATATGATATTTCAACAATCATCAAAAGTTCTTTTTCAAACCAAAAGTAACAAATATTTATAGCCTAAAAGCTAGTAGCCGAATGGCCATAAACAAGGTTTAATGGCTAAGTAAAACTAATCTAGAAATAGCTAGAATTTTCCAGAATTTAATCCTTAAAGTGTCCATCAAAATTCGGCTGAACGGAGACTCCTTAAAGCTTAAGCAAATGAATCTTCAAGAAGGTGAATGCATGGTAAGCCCACCAGCCACGTCTAGGTTCGGCTAAGGCCTTAATTGGCTCATTGAATTGGAAACTATTGCTGAATAAGTAGGAGCAATTAAAGAGGACGTTGAACACCCATTTAGGTGTGAAAATGAAGTTTGAATGGCCACTTGAGTGTGAACAAAGCCAACCGAATAGTCCCCCATGTGTGAACAGCAAGTGTAAACGCAAGGATGCTCTTTGGGAAGGTAATCGGCCAAACATGAGGTCTTTAATGTGCTTGGTATCTCTTGACCAGAATGGTCACCTTAGGAAAGCAAAATGTGCAAACATACATGCATTGATAAGGTTCATTCATGAACTGTCCCATGCATGAATCTACATGCATGAATCGCCCAAATGTATCTCCAAATTTGGTTGAACCTACAAAACAATAAAAATCCATTTAATTAAGCCAAATTCAATTTGGACACATTAAAACATAATTTAGGCATGTTAATTGACATTTAAACAACTTAAATAAAAACTATTTAAGACATATTAAAATTTGGCTAAGTCTTGGACAATATTAATTTATGTAATAACTAAGACAAATTAAATTAGGTTCAAGACAAACTTAATCAACTAATTATGCTGTAGTAAACTAAATAATAATGCAAAATAAAGTATTTAATGAGCTAGCAGCCGAGCTATCTAGCTGAAGGAATTTCAGCCTCCATTAAGTTGTAAATTTTCGGTTCACTCTTGAACTCCTTTCGGTCATCCTTCCAAGCTTGTTCCACCAAAGCTGAAATGGTATTTGCAAATTGTTTAGCACGTGCACGCGTAATTGGCCCAATGGGCAGCTTGATGGTGTCATGAATAACATCCTCTGTTGGCGAGTTCGTATCATCCCCCTCCTCTTCAAGTCGATTTGTCCTCGAATAGTCACCTACGTCAAAAGGAGATAGATCAGAAACATTAAAACTCGCACTAACATTATACTCACCTGGTAAGTCCAACTTGTAAGAATTATCATTTATTCGTTCAAGGACTTGAAATGGGCCATCTCCCCTCGGAAGAAGTTTGGATCGCCTTTGCACGGGAAACCTCTCTTTGCGCATGTGAACCCAAACCCAGTCTCCCGGTTCAAAGATAATGCGCCTTCGTCCTTTGTTGGCCCGTCGCTCGTATTCCTTAGTTCTTGCTTCGGTGTTGTCCCTAACCTTTTGGTGCAATTGCTTAATATATTCAGCATTGCGTTTTCCATCTACATGCACAAGTTGATTAGAAGACAAAGGTATTAAATCAAGTGGTGTTAATGGATTCAAACCATAAACAACTTCAAAGGGAGAAAACTTTGTAGCAGAATGAATAGAACGATTATATGCAAACTCCACATGCGATAAACAGTCCTCCCACATTTTTAAGTTCTTCCGAATGATTGCTCGAAGCAATGTAGAAAAAACTCGATTGACGACTTCGGTTTGGCCGTCCGTTTGCGGATGGCAAGTAGTAGAAAATAGTAACTTGGTTCCCAATCCCCCCCACAACGTCCTCCAAAAATGACTAAGGAATTTCACGTCCCAATCAGACACGATCGTCTTAGGCATGCCATGCAACCTGACCACTTCTTTGAAAAATAGGTTAGCAATATTCACGGCATCATCAGTTTTATGGCAGGCTATAAAGTGAGCCATTTTAGAGAATCTATCCACAACCACAAATATTGAATCTCGACCATTCTTACTTCTTGGTAGGCCGAGTATAAAATCCATAGAGAAATCAGTCCAAGGAGTTTCAGAAATGGGTAAAGGCTTATACAAACCGTGGGGTTTGATTCGAGATTTAGGTTTTTTGCACGTAACGCATCTTCCACAATATCGTTCTACATCACGTCGCATCTTAGGCCAAAAGAAGTGTTCTTGGAGTGTAGCCACGATTTTAGCAACTCCGAAGTGACCCATCAATCCGCCACTATGAGCCTCGTCTATCAACACCTCTCGAACGGACCCTTGCGGAATGCAAAGTTTCCCTTATCGAAATAAATACCCATCATGACGGTAATATTTCTCGTAGGCTCCTTTCTCGCACAACCTGTAAAATACATCGAAATCAGCATCGTTGGCATACAGATCCTTAAGAAATACAAACCCCATCAATTTGGAATCCAACATATTTAACAAAGCATACCTTCGAGAAAGTGCATCAGCCACTATATTTTCTTTACCTTTTTTATACTTAATGACGTAAGGAAATGATTCAAGAAATTCTACCCATTTGGCGTGTCGCTTGTTGAGTTTATGCTGCCACTTTAAGTACTTCAAAGACTAGTGGTCGGTATGGATCACGAACTCTTTGGGAAGGAGATAGTGCTACCAAGTTTCCAAGGCTCAAATGAGGGCATATAACTCTTTGTCATACGTCGGGTAGTTGAGGACGGCACCGTTGAGCTTTTCACTGAAGTACGCAATAGGGCGTCCATCTTGCATAAGTAAAGCTCCAATACCTACACCTGAGGCATCACATTCTAACTCGAAAGTTTTGTCAAAGTTAGGTAAAACCAATAATGGAGCATGAGTCAAACAGTCTTTAAGTTTTAAGAATGCTTTCTCTTGTTCTTCTTTCCACACAAAGTTAGAATTCTTACGGATTACCCCAGTTAAGGGTGCGGCTAACGTACTGAAGTTCGGCACAAATCGTCGATAAAAACTAGCTAATCCGTGAAAGCTTCAAACTTGGGAAATGTTCGTTGGATGGGGCCATTCTTGGATCGCCTTGACCTTTTCTTGATCGACTTCAAGGCCATCCGAGCTGACGACAAAACCTAGAAACACAATTTTGTTAGTACAAAAATCACATTTCTTTAAATTGGCATATAAGGTCTCTTTTCGCAAAACTTCAAGAACAGACTTTAAATGTTTCACATGCTCTTCTAAAGTTTTACTATAGACAAGTATGTCGTCAAAGTATACGACACAAAATCTACCGATAAACGATCGCAACGCGTGGTTCATGAGTCGCATGAACGTGCTTGGGGCAGTTGTTAGCCCGAATGGCATAACGAGCCATTCATAGAGTCCTTGCTTCGTCTTGAAACCAGTCTTCCACTCGTCGCCCTCGCGCATACGTATTTGATGATATCCGCTCCTAAAGTCTATTTTTGAGAATAGGCTCGCTCCGTTCAATTCATCGAGCATATCATCCAACCGCGGAATAGGGTGTCGATACTTGATCGTGATCTTGTTGATGGCGCAGAAATCTACACACATCCTCCACGTTCCATCTTTCTTAGGGACTAGCAAGACTGGCATGGCACAATGACTTAAACTCTCTCGCACATAGCCCTTTTCAAGGAGTTCATTCACTTGTCTTTGAAGTTCCTTTGTTTCCTCGGGATTGCTCTGATAGGCTGGTCGATTTGGAATTGTGACTCCCAGCACAAAGTCTATCTGATGCTTGATTCCACGAATAGGAGGCAGTCCACTAGGAATCTCTTCCAGAAATATGTCTCGGAATTCCTGCAACAAAGACAAAACAGGATAGGGCAATTTGTTATCAAAATCGTTAGTTCCAAGCAAACTTTCCTTGTACCGAAGTACCAACAGGGGTTGTTTCAACAACATAGACTTTCGGACGTCCCTCTCTTTTATGTAAAAATTTCTTTTCTCACTCTCATCTTTTGTTTCTTTTTCTTTTTCTTTTTGTTCGAACTCTTTTTTTATCACTCATTTTTTTGCCTTTCTTTTTTTCTAAATTCTTTTCTTTTTCTTTTTCATTTTTCTGCTCACTCTCTTTTGAATTTTCAATAGATGTTTTCAATTTCAATTGGTCCTCGTATACTTGTTTGGGAGTTAACGGCGCTAACGTCACGTTTCGGCCCAAATGCTTGAAGGTGTACCTATTGGAGTAACCATCGTGAATTGCTCATTTGTCAAATTGCCAAGGCCGTCCAAGAAGGAGATGCCCCGCATGCATCGGTACCACGTCACACAGAACTTCATCTTGGTACTTTCCGATCGCAAAGGACACCAACACTTGCTTTGTGACCTTTAGTTCTCCCCCGTCGTTAAGCCATTGCAACTTATACGAATGGGGATGTTTGGTGGTAACTAAGCCGAGTTTTTCCACCATCATGGTGCTGGCCACATTAGTACAGCTTCCTCCATTAATGATGACGCAACAAATCTTCCCTTGCACTTGACAACGCGTATAGAAGATGTTTTCGCATTGCTGCTCATTTTCAACGCCTTGCAAGCTTAGACTTCTTTTCACGACTAGAATCTCACCATTTTCGACTTCTTCTATCTCCTCCTCGTCATTAGAGGTTTCATTGGCATCGTCCTCCATTTCATTTTC
This sequence comes from Gossypium sturtianum, assembly GCA_025698515.1. Taxonomy (NCBI): domain Eukaryota; kingdom Viridiplantae; phylum Streptophyta; class Magnoliopsida; order Malvales; family Malvaceae; genus Gossypium; species Gossypium sturtianum. Next base: position 134,376,339 of record CM046945.1, read on the forward strand.
GGATTTGATCTCGCCATCATCTCGGATAAACATAGTGTTCCGGTTCAGACATTGACTTGCAATGTGACCTCGTCCCAAACATTTGAAACATTTGATGTCACGGGACCGATTTGGAGCGACTTCCGTCTTGCCTTTACTTGACTCGCCACTTGGTTTGTTAAACTTGGGCGCGCCACTCGTTTCTTTGGGTCGGTTCGGCATGTCTCGCTTGGTGGTTCCTTGTCCCTATTTAGAAGATGAAGAATTATTAGGGATTGTACGAGACGTACCTTTTCGTTTGAGTTGCTTCTCAACCTTTATGGCCATATGGACCATATCGATGACCTCTACATAGTGATGTAATTCCACAATATTTGCAATGTCACGGTTGAGACCGGTGATAAAGCGTGCCATGGTGGCTTCTCGGTCTTCCTCCACATTGGCTCGAATCATGGCCACTTCCATTTCTTTGTAATAATCCTCCACGCTACGATGGCCTTGAGTTAGACTTTGCAACTTTTGATGCAACTCGCGGTGATAATAAGTGGGAATGAATCTTTTCCGCATTAGGGCCTTCATTTCAGCCCATGTTGATATCGGACGTTCTCCGTTTCATCGTCTGCTTGTCGTTAGCTGATCCCACCAAATGATGGCGTAATCAGAGAACTCGATGGTAGCAAGCTTTACCTTTTTACTTTTCGAGTAGTTATGACACTCAAAAACGAGCTCCACCTTCTTATCCCACTCTAGATAGGCTTCTGGATCGGATCGCCCTTGGAAAGCAGGAATCACCATTTTAATGTTTTTAGGTCATCATCGACCCACTCTTGCTCCCTTCGACCTCATGCTCGTGGTCCTCTTCTTCGTTCACTTTGCCTGGAAGCTTGATCGATGTCTACTTCACTTGGCTCATACAAGTCGTTGTCATGCTGCCAAAGTCGTTCTTGTTCCCTCCTCAGAATTGGAGGAGTGTTTGCTCGTTGACTCTGTTCATCCCGTTGGTCCAAACGCTCGTTAATGGAATCCAGTTATGGTTGGAGTAACCGTGTGACTTCTCGTATTATGGCTTGCACTTATAAGTCGGGAACTCCACCTTCGAGAACATTCCTTCGAGGAAGTTGACCTCCTCCTCCACCGGCTGCATTAGATGCTCCTCCGCTTGTTACTCTTCGTTCTGGACTTCTAGACATGTTAAATAAATTAAGGAAAACCTCACCACAAACCTCACTAGATCACTCACAAAGAAAAGTAATTGTCGAACACTTGCACTCGTGTTTTCTCTCAAATTCAGCTTTTTCTTTAATGAGTCTCTCTTGCCTTTTACCTCTCGAATCCAACTCTCAAAATTTTAAAAGGTTGTCTTAGACTTATTTGCCACTTGTGGGTCGGCCTCAAAGGGGTTAACAAAGGAAGATGGTCTTCGGTAAGGGTAGGCTGAAGGAAAAGGGAGGTTGGTGTGTGGCGTTAGAGTATAAGAATTTGGTAGAAAGAAGATGAATATGAAGATCGAGGATTGAAAAGTGAGCACAGGACTTGTAATACGTCCACTTTCTTCTTTTTTTTATACTCGTATAAATTTTTTTAATTTCGTAATTCTTTTTTTTAATATATATACCTCAAATACAATATTTGGAAACAAAATACACTTTTTTTTGATACTTACCCGAAAGCTCGAAATTAACGCAAAAACGTGCCTAATTTAATTGGCTCTGATACCAACTGATATGAATCGCCTCGGGTTTGAAACGAGTTGTAGATGTTGCCCGATCGTAAATTAGGTAGCTTTCGTTTTAAGTTGAACAAAGGGAGAATTTTGGTATTGAATGGTAACGGTTTGAAACAAAACAATTAGATAGATAAGGCGGAGAGAAAGTTGAAACAAGAAAGAACCTCTAATAGTTATTAAAGACCTGAATCTTATGTGTTTCAGATGGATGATGAAATTTGGATAAAACCGAGACCTACTATCTAGCAAGATAGGAACCAACGGTATAAGGGTTGAATGCCACACCCGGGAAGGATTATAAGTTCGAAACAAAGTCGATTGACTCCACTAGGAGCTAGATAAGTCAATTGAACCTTGAAGAATTAAGAGAGTGAATAACTCACTATATGATATTTCAAAAATCATCAAAAGTTCTTTTTCAAACCAAAAGTAACAAATATTTATAGCCTAAAAGCTAGTAGCCGAATGGCCATAAACAAGGTTTAATGGCTAAGTAAAACTAATCTAGAAATAGCTAGAATTTTCCAGAATTTAATCCTTAAAGTGTCCATCAAAATTCGGCTGAACGGAGACTCCTTAAAGCTTAAGCAAATGAATCTTCAAGAAGGTGAATGCATGGGAAGCCCACCAGCCACGTCTAGGTTCGGCTAAGGCCTTAATTGGCTCATTGAATTGGCAACTATTGCTGAATAAGTAGGAGCAATTAAAGAGGACGTTGAATAGCCATTTAGGTGTGAAAATGAAGTTTGAATGGCCACTTGAGTGTAAACAAAGCCAACCGAATAGTCCCCCCTGTGTGAACAGCAAGTGTAAACGCAAGGATGCTCTTTGGGAAGGTAATCGGCCAAACATAAGGTCTTTAATGTGCTGGTATCTCTTGACCGAATGGTCACCTTGGGGAAGAAAAAATGTGCAGCATACATGCATTGATAAGGTTCATTCATGAACTGTCCCATGCATGAATCTACATGCATGAATCTGCCCAAATGTATCTCCAAATTCGGCTGAACCTACAAAACAATAAAAAATCCATTTAATTAAGCCAAATTCGGCTGGACACATTCAAACATAATTTAGGCATGTTAATTGACATTTAAATAACTTAAATAAAAACTATTTAAGACATATTAAAATTTGGCTAAGTCTTGGACAATATTAATTTATGTAATAACTAAGACAAATTAAATTAGGTTCAAGACAAACTTAATCAACTAATTATGCTGTAGTAAACTAAATAATAATGCAAAATAAAGTATTTAATGAGCTAGCAGCCGAGCTATCTAACTGAAGGAATTTCAGCCTCCATTAAGTTGTAAATTTTCGGTTCACTCTTGAACTCCTTTCGATCATCCTTCCAAGCTTGTTCCACCAAAGCTAAAATGGTATTTGCAAATTGTTTAGCACGTGCACGCGTAATTGGCCCAATGGGCAGCTTGATGGTGTCATGAATAACATCCTCTGTAGGCGAGTTCGTATCAATGATTAATTCTAATAACTTTGAAATTAAACCGAAAATGATCCAAATGATCCAATCGAACCTTTAATTTCGAGGGTCAATGAATGAGGATCCCAACCAACATCTTAAGGGATTTCTAACCATTTGTAATACTTTCAAGTATAACTTGGAATCCGATGACACTATTTGTCTTCGGTTATTCCCTTTTTCTCTTATTGATGATGCTTTTATGTGATTAGATTTGCAGCCGGTAGATTCAATCAACACTTCGGTTGAGCTAGCGAGTAAATTTTTTGAAAAATATTTCTGATAAACCGTAATATGTTCATATTTTAATCCCACATTTAGCATACTTCTGGATGATTTATTCCCTGAATTGTGGAATTTGGTGCTTCTAATCCTTTATTTTCATGTTTTATACTTAGGAAAATATAGGAGGATGAAAAGAACGAGAAATGAGCCAAAAATGGACCAAATGGGCCAAAGTAAGAAAATCAACACGGCCTGGGGTTTCACCACACGGCCGTGCCTCCCTAGCAGTCCCAACCACGGTCTACAATTCGATTCACACGGGCGTTTTGCACGGGCGTGTCCCTGCCGTGGCAAAGAGGAATTTCACTCGGATTAGGATACTTAGAGGCAAAGAAACACATTCCGAAGCCTATATAAAAACCCTAGAGGGCAACCTAGAAGGGGGAGTCGACAGAAGCCTTCTGTTGGGGGTGTCCAGCTAGGCCAAGGAGCCAAGCCGGAGAGGTTAGAATTGTGGGATCTACTCGAAGAAAGCCAGTTGATTCATCTCAAGAAGCCGAAATCATACTCAAGACGGAGGATCTCTCCTTCAATTCCTTCAGGGGGTTTTAGGGTTTTGTTATGTTTTGTTTTATCTTTTCTTCTGAGATGTATTCTTTTATGATTATGAACTAAACCCCTCAGATACCTGAGGGGGATGAAACCTAAGACGGATCTTGTTATTGTTTTCTGAACTATATGATAAATACTTGATTTGTTCTTAATTATGTGTTCTTAATTCTTATTTTGATGTTTCAGGATATTGATTCAAGTATTGATGTGCTTAGGCAGAGGAGGAATAGACCCTGCCTAAGAGTAGATCTAGCATAATTAAGCGGAGTTGATCGCAACCCTAGAGATAGGATAACAAAAATCTGCCGGATTAGGGTCAAACCTATTATGGGAGTCCATAGACCGAGTTAATGCAACCTTAGGGGTTTTAATTAGAAAGAGATTTCAATTAATCAACCTAGGGTTAGACGTTAGTAGCCTCGAGAGAGGTATTAATATAAATTAGGGAATCCTACAGATCAGATCAAGTGAATAAATCGTCTGGTTCAGAGTTAAATAACAAGTGAAGTCTAGGTGGATTCCTCCTTGGGTATTGTCTTAATCAATTGGTTTTTCCCACAAGTATTTCCCCAATTCATTCTCTTTGTCTTAGCGTCTTTAGCTTAGTAGCCAGTTAATTTTAGATTAAATAACAATTCCCTTAATTCTAAGGCTAAATAATAAGAAGAAAGTCAGTATTAGTACTTTTGGTTCCTTTGGGTTCGACAATCCGGTCTTGCCACTAAGCTATACTACTATTCGATAGGTGCACTTGCCTCAATCGTGGTGATAGTTAGTTTCTAGGCTAGATCATTCATTATATAAATATTAAGACTATCGACAACTACGATCAATTTCCCACCAAGTAAGACCATGAAACTTCTGATGGGCATTACGAATTTTCAACAATTTGAAGGAGAGTTATTATACGAGGCTTGAGAGTGCTTCAACTTGATGTTACGCAAGTGTTCATACAATGGTTTACAAGATTTTTTGCAAATTCAAGTCTTCTACAATGGACTTGATGGGAATTTATGCTCTAGCCTTGATGAAGCATCTGCTAGAGCCTTCATGTCATCTCATTGAAGATATGGCGACTAACTCTTATTTGTGGTCAGCTAAGCAGTTCACATATCGAGCTAAACAAGTGGCACCAAACATTGTTAATGATGAGGATAAGAATCAACAAGTTTAGAGATGAGTGCGACTAAGGCGCAAGTTGAACACCAGCACAATCTAACTCATTTTAATGTAGGAAAAAAATGAGGAAAGCAACCATATAGAGGTGAATTATATGGGGAATAGATGATATAACTGTAACACCCCTTACCCGGGTTCTACACCGGGAACCGAGCCCGAGGCGTTACCAAACTCAAACCGCTTAATCGCCACTTAGGCTTAACATCATTACTCGATATAACCTTATTTTTGACTTACGAGGCCTCACTCATACACACGAGGGCTCTCGAGACTAATCCGGAACTTTTACGATCCTTAAAATTTTTCTCTTTTATACAGGTCTCACACGCCCGTGCAAGATTAGACACGCCCGTGCATGAGTACACACGCCCATGTCCCCAGACCGTGCCTAAAAACCCAAGCATTCTGCCAAATGCCCCACGGCCATGGCACGCCCGTGCTCCCCAACCATGGTGAACACTGACATCCCTCGCACGGCCTAGAGTCTAGACACACGCCCGTGTGGCTAGCCCGTGGCCAACACTGATGAATCCCACACGCTCTAGGCACACGTTCGTGTGACTAGTCCGTGGTCTATTCTATTTTCAAATATTAACATGCAGAGGATGCACGGCCACAGCAGACGCCCGTGGGCTGACCGTGTGTCACACATGGTCTAGGCACACGCCTGTGTGTCTACCCACATGGTCAAGAACAAGACTAAGTGTCAAGTTCTTTTCACCCTTCTAACATACACAACATATACTCATCTAACACCATCATAATCAACTCAAATTGAAGTGCATTCTCACATAGAAAACTACATATTTCTTTCATATAATGTAATAGCCAACAACCATGGCATTATACAAAATAAGCTATCTATCTATAGGCAAACACATCTTAGCCATTTACAACAAAATTTACTAACTTATCTAGCCCCTATACATGCCATATACAAAACATTAAGTTTCATGTACCAAAGTGTCTTTGATATGTGGGCTATCTTCGATGATCCTCGTATCTCGATTCAACGCTTTTAATCTATAAGACAAGGGAAAAAAAGAGAGTAAGCTTTGAGCTTAGTAAGTTTACACATAAACAATTAAGCATCATAGTATAAGCCCAACCACAATTAGCATTATACCAACATATAATATACAACTATGCTTACTCTTTCTATCCCTTACCATATTACCAACACATCATGAGTCACATGCTCATAATTATTGAAATGCACCCCTGCGTTCAATATCACATTTACACAGTATACAACACGTCATTATTGCTCAATAATTCATCCACATAGCTAACTCACATAGCTAATCCACACATCTTATCCACACAGCTATTACACACAGCTAATATACACAATTAATCCACACAGCCAATATCTCGGTGGTTTCGCACTTTGCACACCACAATCAATTTATAAGGTGGTATCGCACTTAGCCTACCACAAAGGTAATCATCGTGATCTCGCACATAGCCACTAAATGATATACCTAGCGATAGCATCGCACATAGTCAGCTCATCGTCATTATGCATTTGGATGGTATCGCACTTAGCCCACCATCTAGCATTATCACAACACATGCACAAGTCTATTTACCCAATTATTCATCCATTCACATCTATATTACATTCATTCTACTTGAACCACATAGGTTCCCAATCATTCTCATTCATTCTCATTCATGCTACACCCTAGCTAGCATTTACAAATTGTAAGTATGAATGCATTGTTCATGCCTAGACTTACCTCGATACTCAAAAGTATTGAAATGTGCAATTTAGTCCACCACCTTGCTTTTGCCTCGGTTTTGATCCGGGCTTCGTCTTTCTTGATCTATAATGAATAAATAAGCTTATTCAATACACACATTGACTAAATTGACCCACATCTCATACTTTAGCAAAATTACTATTTTGCCCCTAAACTTTCTCATATTTACACCTTAGTCCCAAAGGCTCGTAAAGTGATTTTTATTCAACTTTCTACTCTTTCATGCTTAGCCGAACCACTTACTCAACTAAAGCATTCATCAAATCTCACTAAATCACCCATGTATGACCAAACTTAAGATTTTCACAACTAAGTCCCTACATGCATTTTCATGGAAAACCACTTAGCAAAAGATGTTTCTACTACATCAAGCCTTCATATTCTTCTATAAAACATCAAAATACATGCATGTCATACATATGTACATTTTTGAACATCCATGATAGCTCACCAAATAGCTATAAATAGCTTACTCATGCTACCGGGACTTCAAAAATACGAAGAATATCAAAAACTGGGCTTAGGAGCACTTACTAGCAAGCTTGAAAAATTGAAAGAACCCTAACAATGGCTTCTCAAATTTTTGGCAGCTATGGGAAGAAGATGAATGAATTTCTATCATCTTTTCACCTATTTTAATCACTTAATTGATAAATGACCAAAATTCCCTTTTTGATAAACTTTCAAGTTTAACTCATCCATGCCCATTTTTGTCCAAAAATTAGAATTTGGATAAATTGCTATTTAAGGACCTCTAATTAATAATCTAAAGCTATTTCACACATATAGCTTCTAGAAATACACATTTTGCAACTTTTGCAATTTAGTCCTTTTGGACAATTCAACCACAATTTCACAAAATTGCTTCATGAAACTTTCACACTAGCATGCATACATGATATAAGCCTCAAAAACTCATTCATGACCCTCAGATTTATGGTCTCGAACCACTATTCTGACTAGGCCCTAAACCGGGATGTTACAATAACCCTTACTCCAATACCTATAACCCTGGGTGGCATGACCACCCTAACCTTAGGGCGGGAGGAAACAAAGTGGGTTCGTCAAATCAAGTGAACCAAAATGTTAACCCTCTAAAACCCAATGCACCATACTAACCTCAAATACCTTTTAGGGCAGCCCAAGATAAAGAGAGAAAACCAACCTATAATAGTGACTTTCCATTGTCGATTAGGGTGAGTAAAGTAGAGGAAAGTTTGCATGTAGTGCAAGCCGATGTGCCAAAATCCGTAGCCAATCGGACCAAGTATTGCAATTGTTGCAAAATAATTTAGCCTCTAGCATACCCAATAATACCGAACCTAATCCAAAAAGAGAAGGAACTGAGCACGCCAATGCGATCACCCTTAGATATGGAGCTATGGTTAAGGAACCTATTCGAACAAATTGTGGGGAGAAGGAAGTGAGTGAGAATGACGAGAACATCCACACTCCTAGTGTTGGAGATGAGATTCTAGAGAAGGAAAGACTAGAGAGTAAACCCGTACAAGTCGAAACTGAGGATAGACCCGTTCCACCACTAAGCCCAGGGCCCATACCTTTCCCGAGCTGCTTAGAGGAGAAGAAGAAGGACAATGAAGAGTTCATAAACTTTCTCAAGATGTTTAAAACCTTGAATGTGAACCTTCCCTTATTAGAACTTCTTGAGAAAATGCCTAAATATGCCAAGTTCCTTAGGAAAGCTATGTCCCATCGGAGGAAAATAGGGAGAGGAGAGCAAATTGCACTTAACAAAGTATGTAGCACGGTAGTGTCTAGAATAGTTCCCCTCCGAAACTAAAGGATCTCGATAACTTTACTATTCCTATTGAGATAGGTGGAGTGAGCTTTGGGAAGGCCTTGTGTGAGTTAGAAGCCAGTATTAACCTCATGCCATTGTCAATTTAGAGGAGGTTAGATTTGGGAGAGCTTAAGGACACATAAATCACTTTACTATTAGATGACTGATCCTTAGAGTCCTAAGGGAGTCTTTGAAGATGTGTTAGTGAGGGTTAGGCAATTCATTTTTCCTATTTACTTTATTGTGCTTGACTTCGGAGAGGATCTAGAAATTCTGATACTCTTAGGGAGACTGTTATTAGCCATATCTAGGGCCACCATAGACGTAGGATGGGGCGAATTGATTATGGATATCAAAGGAGAAATTGGAGTTCTCAAATGTGTCAAGCCCGAGTCTAGGTCTAAGGAAGTGCAACCATCACAAGAGTATAAGTGCCAAGTGATTGAGACGAAAGGTTATCATGCTAAAAAATTTGCAACTTTCATGGAATGGTGTGATTTTTTCATGTGTTCACGGGCCATGCAAAAGGATCAGGAAATGAACGAGGATAAGAAAGAAGATACGACTCTCAAGAGGGCTTGGACGTGTGCTGAACAAAAGATGAGTTCTAGTGTTTAGGACACCGATGAAACACCATTTCGGTGGTGTTATTGACCACCCGAAGTTTTATTTTTGATTCATCGCCTGTGGTGATTGAACAAAAATTTATAAATAATTAGATGTTTTGAGCTTGGACTCCATTTATTTCTTGCATTTAGATTAGGATTTTAAATTATATTAGTTAAATTTTAGATTTAATAGGTTGGATTTTTGAGGTTTGAGATGAAAATTGATGATTTTATCATGTTTTTGGGGAGTAGTTCAGTAAAATCGCAATACCCAAGGGGGATATCGTGATTTCTTGAATAGTTTGGTGAGGGACCAAAAATCCTTTGGGTATCACGATATCAGGTCTCTAGTATCGCGATACCCTTGGAATTTCAAAAGTAAAAACTTTTGCTTAACACAGTGGTATCGTGATACCCAATCCTCGATATCACGATACCTCAAACAGAGTCGAATGAGAGGGGTTTAAAAATAATGGATATCGCGATATCCAACATTGGGTATCGCGATATTCAAGTTAGGTCAAGCAATACCTGAGTCAGGTATCGTGATCCGTGCATTTTGGGAGTCTTTTTAAGTCTTCCAACCCTCTAAATATTCATTATTTTCAAAATCTTTCAACCCCAAACCCCCAATACACTCCCACTGTCTTCATATTTTCTTCTAAAACCTCTCAAATCTCCCCTGAATTCTCTTAAAGTTTTGTTAGATTGTTTTTTTTTCTTGCAGGTTTAATTTCTTCCTTACGTTGGATCAGTAGAGAAACGTTGCCTCAATCCTCTTTGACAATAACCAATCACTTCGGTTCAAATTTCCTTTCTCTTAGTATTTTTGAATTTTCTTTTTTAATTTTCATTTTGTTTTAATTATCGATTATAGTTGTTGTTTGATTGTTGGTTAGTAGTTAGATTTTCAATTATCTGTATTTCAATTGCTTTTTAAGGGAAAGAGAATTTTTAAAATGCCACCAAGAGCCCCGAAATGAACTCGCACACAATTTGAACCTGTTCATTTATCGGGATATAATGAGGGAATTTTTTTTTTCGAACAAGCGGAAAAATATTTTCAATCGATCCAAAGTCAATCATTCATTTATGAACGTGGTTTTGACTTAGCCGCCCCAGATTGTCATGAAATTTGAAACTTGGTTCGCCACCATCAGTGGAATCAATTCTTAGTTCTACCAACTATACCTGCAGTAATACCCGTAGTTCTAGAGTTTTACGCTAATTTATAATGTATAGAAGATGATCGGGTATACGTAAGGCATAAGTGGATAGACATTGCCTTGAACGTATTTTCAACCATTATGGCGTCCCTTTTTATCAAAGGGACGATATTCAAAACATGGATCTCGATCGTTTTACAAAAATAGATATGGATGCCGTTTTAAAATTTTTAACCAAAGACCTAGGTGTATGGAAACGTGATGGAGGCAAAGAATTTTCGCTTTCCTTTAAACAAGAAATTATGTTCCCCATATCTAAGATGTGGATGCAATTCATTTGTACACGTATTAGCCTTCTTCTCAACACTAACACTATTAACGTTTTTTGACTGGTACTTCTTTTTTCCATTTTGTAGTGTAAGCTTATTTTCTTAGGACACTGGATTATTCGAGAGATGAAAAAGTGTGTGGCAGGAGGTAAAGTTGGGATCTATTTTCCTCACCTGATTACGAATCTGTGCCGTAAGACGAAGGTGATTATGGACCCAATGGATCAATCACACCAACTGGTTCGCAGCATACTTGGTGACTCGATGCTTCATTAGTTCCAAGCTCTTCACCGAGGATAAATCAAAGATTGGAACCAAAAATAAAAGCATAAGGCAGACATGCCACCTATTCGTCTGAAGAAAACATCTATTAAATCCACATTTGACGGTATTGAAAAAAATTGAAAGTTTGTTTAGGGAGATCCTGTAACACCCCTTACCCGTATTAAACGCCGAAACAGGGTACGAGGCATTACTAGGCTGATATGCCATTAATCATACAATTTCGAGACTTGACTTTCCTCTCCAAACTTAAAACTTTTATTAACACCTCTTAAACAAGCCTACGAGGCTTAAATCACGGTTTAGGGATGGTTTGGGATCAAATCGAGCTCCTTTGAAGCTCTCCCGAAAATCTTAGAAAATTTTCACTAAACAGTCCATACGCCCGTGTGGCGAAAGGGGCACGCCCGTGTGGCATATCATATGCCCATGTTCCACACCCGTGTGAAATTATTTTTCAATTCGAACCTACAGGGTTTTCACATGGCCGGACACACGCCTGTGTCCCTCACACGGCCTCGACACGCCCGTGTTCAAAAACCTTGACATTCTGTTTCTGACATCATGATCCGATGAATGTCACACGGTCTAGGCACATGCCCGTGTCCTTCGACCGTGTGGCGAATTAAATTGCTAATTTCAGGTGCAGACTTCACACGGCCTGGGAACACGCCCACGTCCATGGCCGTGCCTTCCACACGGCTGAGACACACGGTTGTGTCTCTGCTCATGTGTTTACTATCGAGCATACTGACTTGCAAACCTAGCATGCAAGGGGACACACGGCCTAACCACACGCCCATGAAGTTGACCGTGTGTCACACACGGCCTAGACACACGCCCGTGTGTCTACCCGTGTGGACAAGAACAAGGCTATTTGCCAAACTCTTTCTATTAACCCAACTCATACAAACATAATTCACATCAAACCTTCAACCCATTCATGCATATTTAAACTAAGCAAACCAATCATGCATCTTGCACATTCATGAATAACCTCATCTTTTCATAGATTAATAAGAAAGAGCCATCAACTATAGCCTTATACAAAAGTGTTCATCTTTGAATGAGCCAACACATTTGGACAACACAATATGACATTCAACTAAGCCTAGTCCCTATACATGCCATACTCAAAATGCTAAATCTAACTATACCATGATGTGTTGATAGTGTGGGTGATCTTCTGATTATCTTCGTATCCCGAGCTGGCTCTTTGACACTATAAAATAAGGGAAAAGAGAAGGGAGTAAGCTTTAAGCTTAGTAAGTCTATATGTAAACAACAAGCATCATACCATATGCTAATCAATCAAAAACTTTACAAACTATGTAAGAACAATTCATATTCTCATAATCATGCTTACTCATCTCAACTCTTACCACATCCCAATCACATATCACATACATTGCTCACATTTACTTGTACTTATACCCTGCACTTATCACCACAAAGCCACATGAAATAATTACTTAAACAAGTTTCTCGATGAACCCTTTGGAATGTTACAATATACTCGGTGGTTTCGCACATAGCCCACCATTCATCAATAATAGGGTGGTATCGCACACAGCCCACCAACAATGATAATTACGGTAGTATCCCACATAGCCCACCAAAATGATAATAAATGCGATGGTATCGCACATAGCCCATCGTTAATAAATAACAAGGTGGTAGCGCACATAGCCCACCAAATTTACATATTTACGGATATTCATCTGTACTCATTATTTCTCTTTCGAAGGTTCATCCGAGAGTTACCCATTTTCTACCATTTTCACTCAATTTCACCAATAAGCATTTACATCCATACAATGCAGCAATTGGTAAAAACATATGTATTAAGGATGTATCGTTTACACATAAACTTACCTCGATGCAAAATATGTTAATTTGTGGTTTAGTCCGAAACCTTACCTTTTCCCCAGTCAAGGTTGTTTCCGCGTTCTTCTTGATCTATAATAATAAAATTTACTCATTTAATCACTTCATAATTCAAGACACTTCAAAACTTCTACTTTGGCAAAAATGACCGTTTTGCCCTTATACTTTGGCAAAATTACGATTTTGCCCCTAGGCTCGTAAATCATTTTTCATCAAATTTCCTCACTAAGCAAGACTAGCTGAACATTTATTTCTCTTATAAAAATTCACAATTCCAATTATTTCATGCATTTACTACTCAAATTACAACTTTTACAAATATGCCCTTTTAGGTGTTTTCATGGAAACACCTTTCACAAAAGTTGTTTATTTAACAACCACAATTCATTTTCTTCCCTAAAAACTCAACAAACAACACAAGCACTCACATGGAAAATCCCTAAACTTTCAACCATTTTGCAAAATAGTCCCCTCATTAGCTAGCTTAAGCTTTATGGGTTCCAAAAGTACAAAAATTATCAAGAAAGACCTCTAAAATCACTTACTTGCAAGAGAATAACTTGGCTGAAAGTTTGAGCTTCAAAACCCCTATTTCTTGCTGAAAATTTCAGTGGAAGGAGAAGAGAAATGAAAAATATGATAGCCTTTTCTTTATTTAATCTTATTTTATTCAATTAAGTCACCAACTCACCTAACCATTGACCAAGCCTCTAATTTGTCCCCTATGGCCGGCCATCACCTCCCCAATGGCCTAATTGCACTTTAAGGACCTCCAACTTAATATTCTATAGCTATTAGACACCTCTAGCTTGTAAAATGAAACTTTCACACTTTATGCGATTTAGTCCTTTTTCGTAATTGAGCATACAATCGCTAAAATTAAGACACCAAAATTTTCATGCACCCATATAATCTTGATATAACACACATAAAATTATTAAAAATAATTTATCTGGTCTCAGATTAGTAGTTCCAAAACCACTATTTCGACTAGCCCCAAAATAGGGCTGTTACAACTCTCCCCCTTAAGAGATTTTCGTCCCCGAAAATCTTACCGATAAAGAGGTTTGGGTACTGTTCTCTCATAGCTTCTTCCGGTTCCCACGTAGCCTCTTCTACATCGTGTTTTTGCCACAACACTTTCACTAAAGCTATACCTTTGTTTGTCAATTGTTTAACCTCTCGAGCCAAAATCTTAGTTGGTTCCTCTTCATAGGTCATATCTGGTCGAATCTCAATTTCGGTCAGAGGAATCACATGCGAAGGATTGGAACGATATCGTCGTAATATTGACACATGAAACACGTTGTGTATTCTCTCTAACTCTATCGGCAAGACCAACTGATAAGCTATTGGTCCAATTCTCTCAATAACCTCATACGACCCTATGAATCGTGGACTCAATTTGCCCTTTCGACCAAGTCTCAATATTTTCTTCCATGGGGATACTTTCAGGAATACTTTATCGCCCACCTGAAACTCGATTTCTTTCCTTTTTAAATCCGCGTATGAATTTTGTCGATCCAAGCGACTTTTCGCACTATCACGAATCACTTTCACTTTCTCTTCGGTTTCTTTAACTAGATCAACCCCTTGAATTTGCTTCTCACTAAGCTCAGTCTAATACAATGGGGTCTGACACTTGCGTCCATATAAGGCTTCGTATGGTGCCATCCGTATACTCGAATGATAATTATTGTTGTAGGCAAATTCAACCAAAGGTAGATATTTTTCCCAACTACCTTCGAACTCTAACACACAGCATTAGAGCATATCCTCAAGAACTTGAATCACTCTTTCGGATTGGCCATCGGTTTGTGGATGGAACGCGGTACTAAAATTTAATTTCGTACCCAAGGCTTCCTGCAACTTTTTCCAAAACCTCGAAGTAAATCTTGGATCTCTATCCGAGATAATGGATATAGGCACCCCATGTAATCTCACCACCTCAGTAATATACAGCTCAGCCAACTTGTCAAGTGAGTAATCCACACTCACCAGTATAAAGTGAGCCGATTTCGTTAATCTATCAACAATAACCCACACATCATCTTTCTTTTTCAGAGTCATAGGTAACCCTATTACGAAATCCATCGTGATTCGATCCCACTTCCACTCGGGAACAATCACTGGGTGAAGTAATCCCGAAGGTACTTGATGCTTGGCTTTCACTTGTTGACAGATCAAACACTTTGTAACAAACTCGGAGATATCTCTTTTCATACCCGGCCACCAATACAACTTCTTCAAATCATTATACATTTTTGTGTTACCCGGATGTACTGGCAAACAACCATTATGTGCTTCATGTAAAATTCTCTGGATCAATTCATCATCTTTAGGTACACAAACTCTATCATGAAACATCAAACAATCATCTGAACCATCCCAAAAATCAGAGTTATTTCCCGATTCGCACTGAGCTCTCTTAACTTGTATCTCACTATCATTCTTTTGAGATTCACGTATCTGCTGAAGAAATAATGGTCTAGCCCTCAACTCGGCCAATATAGAACCATCATCAGACAATGCTAAGCTCGTACTCATGGCTCTCAAAGCATACATGGACTTTCTGCTCAAGGCATCCGCAACCACA
Organism: Gossypium sturtianum; assembly: GCA_025698515.1. Taxonomy (NCBI): domain Eukaryota; kingdom Viridiplantae; phylum Streptophyta; class Magnoliopsida; order Malvales; family Malvaceae; genus Gossypium; species Gossypium sturtianum. The sequence goes on from CM046945.1 coordinate 134,391,978, forward strand.
TTCGCTTTCCCCGGATGGTAATCAATTATTAGCTCATAATCCTTCAATTATTTGAGCCACCGCCGTTGTCGCAAATTCAAATCCTTTTGGTTCATCAAGTATTTCAAACTCTTGTGATCAGTGAAGATTCAGCACTTTTCTCCATACAAATAATGACGCCAAATCTTCAAAGCAAAAACGATAGCATCAAACTCCAAATCGTGAGTCGGATAATTCTTTTCATGCAATTTTAGCTGTCTCGAGGCATAAGCTGCTACTTTACCCTCCTGCATCAACACACAGCCAAGACCATTTAATGACGCATCACTGTAGACCACAAAGTCCTTTCCCGACTCAGGTTGTACTATAACCGGTGCTTCATACAACAAAGCTTTTAGTTTCTCAAAACTCTGTTGGCATTTCTCGGTCCATTCAAACTTAACATCTTTATGTAACAGTCTCGTCATCGGGGTAGCAATCATGGAGAACCCTTTAACAAACCGTCTGTAGTAACCTGCTAAACCCAAAAAGCTTCTAATCTCGGACACATTCCTCGGTGGTTTCCACTCTACAATAGCCGAGATCTTACTCAGATCAACTCTAATTCCATCACCCGACACAATGTGTCCTAAGAATCCGACCTCTCGGAGCCAAAACTCACTCTTACTAAACTTAGCGTACAACTGCTTGTCTCTTAGAGTCTGCAAAACAGTTCTCAGGTGCTCCGCGTACTCACTCTCATCCCGAGAATAAATTAGTATGTCGTCAATAAAAACAACTACAAACTTATCTAAATACGGTTGGAAGATACGGTTCATTAAATCCATAAAGACTGCAGGAGCATTTGTTAAACCAAATGGCATGAAAAAGAACTCATAATGGCCATACCTGCCTCAAATGCGCTTTTCGGGTACATCCGCTCCTTAACTCTCAACTGTAATAACCAGGACCTCGTGTCTATCTTAGAGAACACCGTAGCTCCCTTCAATTGGTCGAACAAATCATCTATCCTTGGCAAAGGATACTTATTCTTCACTGTCACTTTGTTGAGTTGTCTGTAGTCTATACACAATCTCATCGACCTGTCCTTCTTCTTCACAAAAAGTACCGGAGCACCCTATGGTGAATAGCTCAGTCTTGCAAAACCTTTATCCGTTAACTCTTGCAACTAAACCTTCAACTCTTTCAACTCTAATGGTTCCATCCTATACAGGGCAACTGAAATAGGTGCTGTACCCAAAATTAACTCAATGCCAAACTCGACTTCTCTAACTGGGGGCAATCCGAGTAACTCTTCCAGAAACATATCCTGATACTTGCACACCACAGGCTCTGAGTCAATCTTTACCTCTGACTCTTGAGTACTCAACACAAATGCGAGATAGGACTCATACCCTTTTCTCAAGTATTTCTCAGCTTCCATAGACAAAATCACTACAGGCATAGTATCCGATTTACCTGATTCAACCTGAATGACATCTCCATTTACACATCTCAATTCAATAAACTTACTACCACAGTTTACTAAAACATTATGAGTAGTCAACCAATCCATGCCAAGAATCAAGTCAAATTCATCAAACGACAATAGCATGAGATTAGCTGGAAAACAATGACCTCTAATTGTCAAAGGGCAATTTCTACACACTTTGTCAACTAGTACATGTTTGCCTAACGGGTTCGACACTTTTACCTCAAATTCTATAGAATCAACAATCATACTCATGTTAGATACCAATTTCATGCAAATATAAGAATGGGTAGACCCCGAATCAATCAAAGCAACAACAGAGATATCATGAAGAGAAAAAGTACCCGTTATCACATCTGGAGATGATGCCTCTTCGTGAGCGCGAATGGAATAAGTTCTTGCAGGTGCTCTACCCTCTAATCTCACAGCCGAATCTCTAGGCGCACCTCTACTACTAGTCCCACTCCCCGGGTTCTTTTGTGGTCTACCCCTCGAAGGTACATTGCTCGCTCTTACTTCTTGTTTTCTGTCTCTCTCATCCCTCTCTGGACATTTCCGAATGAAGTGGTCGGGTGAACCACACTTGTAGCAAGTTCGATTATTTCCCCAAAACTCCCTAGTATGTTGCCTACCATAATTTAGACACTCCGATTTATTTGACTTTGTATTACCCACGCTTGCCATTGAGGTGGCTTGAACTCTCGAGCCCGAATATACATTACCTCGATCCCAGTGTGAATACCCAGCTGAAGCAGTCGTCTGAGGGTTCATTTCCTTGGACCTCTTTGATTGAGTTTGAAATGACTTACTCATCAACCTCTTCCTTGCATCTCGGGCCTCAACCATAGCTTTTCTCTTTTCCTTATTCAACTCTTCAGCCTTGTAGGCTCTACCGACCAACACAACAAATTCTTTCAATTCCAAGATCCCAACTGGCAATCTGATATCCTCATTCAGCCCATCTTCGAACCTTTTGCACAAAATAGCTTCCGTAGACACACACTCTTGCGCACACTTGCTGAGCCTAACAAATTCTCGCTCATACTCTGCCACAGTCATTTTGCCTTGCTTCAATTCAAGAAACTCTTTTTGTTTCTGGTCAACGAATCGCTGGCTTATGTACTTCTTTCAGAACTCTTCTAAGAAGAAGTCCCATGTCACCCTATCCCTTGGTACTATAGATGTCAGCGTTTTCCACCAACGATATGCTGAGTCCCTCAGCAATGACACAGCACATTTTAAGCTCTCCTCAAACGTGCAAGAGAGTTCATCGAATACCTGCATAGAGTTCTCAAGCCAGAACTCCGCTCTCTCAGGGTCATAATCTATGTTGGCTCTAAATTCCTCGGCCCCTTATTTTTGAATCTTATCGATCGGGGGTTTGGTCATTATTACTAAATCTATACCTTGAGGAGCCACGGGGGCTGGCTGAGGTATAGGTGGGGGTGGAGGAGGTTGAGCATTAGGGTTTGCTCGTACAACTCAGTGTACCAGTTACTCATCATGTGGAGAAAGGCTTTCTGAGCCTCTTCTCCTTGACCCAAAGTCGCGGTCCCTTGCGCGGGAGCCGGTGCATTACTAGCAGCGTCATCAGTAGTAGCTCGGTCGGGATCCATTTTCTATACGAAAACACAATTTAATATTGTCAGGAGTCACCACACTATCTATATATTTTTATGGCATGTATAGCTAGACTCTCACACGCAACGGTAGTCTGAGAACTGACTAAACCATAGCTTTGATACCACTAAATGTAACACCCCTTACCTGTATTCAACGCTGAAAGAGGGTACAAGGCATTACTAGGCTGATACGCACTCAATCATACAATTCCGAGACTTGACTTTCCTCTCCAAACTTAAAACTTTTATTAACACCTCCTAAACAAGCCTACGAGGCTTAAATCACGCTTTAGGGATGGTTCGGGATCAAATCGAGCTCCTTTGAAGCTCTCCTAAAAATCTTAGAAAATTTTCACTAAACAGTCCACATGCCCGTGTGGAGAAAGGGGCACGCCTGTGTGGCATATCACATGCCCATGTTCCACACCCATGTGGAATTATTTTTCAATTCGAACCTACATGGGTTTTCACATGGCCGGACACATGCCCGTGTCCCTGGCCCGTATCCCTCACACGGCCTCGACACGCCTGTGTCTTAGCCCGTGTGCAAAAACTTTGACATTCTGTTTCTGACGTCATCATCCCATGAATGTCACACGGTCTAGGCACACGCCCGTGTCCTTCGACCGAGTGGCGAATTAAATTCCTAATTTCAGGTGCAGACTTCACTTGGCCTGGGCACACGCCCATGTCCATGGCCGTGCCTTCCACACAGCTGAGACACACGGCCTTGTCTCTGCCCGTGTGTTTACTACTGAGCATACTGACTTGCAAACCTAGCATGCAAGGGGACACACGGCCTAACCACACGCCCATGAAGTTGACCGTGTGTCACACACGGCCTAGACACACGCTTGTGTGTCTACCCGTGTGGACAAGAACAAGGCTATTTGCCAAGCTCTTTCTATTACCCCAACTCATACAAATATAATTCACATCAAACCTTCAACCCATTCATGCATATTTAAACTAAGCAAACCAATCATGCATCTTGCACATTCATGAATAACCTCATCATTTCATAGATTAATAAGAAAGAGCCATCAACTATGGCCTTATACAAAAGTGTTTATCTTTGAATGAGCCAACACATTTGGCCAAAAAAATATGACATTCAACTAAGCCTAGTCTCTATACACGCCATACTCAAAATGCTAAATCTAACTATACCAAGATGTGCTGATAGTGTGGGTGATCTTCTGATTATCTTCATTTCTCGAGCTGGCTCTTTGACGCTATAAAACAAGGGAAAAGAGAAGGGAGTAAGCTTTAAGCTTAGTAAGTCTATATGTAAATAATAAGCATCATACCATATGCTAATCAATCAAAAACTTTACAAACTATGTAAGAACAATTCATATTCTCATAATCATGCTTACTCATCTAAATTCTTACCACATCCCAACCACATATCACATACATTGCTCACATTTACTTGTACTTATACCCTGCACTTATCACCACAAAGCCACATGAAATAATTACTTAAACAAGTTTCTCGATGAACCCTTCGGAATGTTACAAGATACCCGGTGGTTTCGCACACAACCCACATTCATCAATAATAGGGTGGTATCACACACAGCCCACCAACAATGATAATTACGGTGGTATCCCACATAGCCTACCAAAATGATAATAAATGTGATGGTATCGCACATAGCCCATCGTTAATAAATAACAAGGTGGTAGCGCACATAGCCCAACAAATTTACATATTTATGGATATTCATCCGTACTCATTATTTCTCTTCCGAAGGTTCATCCGAGAGTTACCCATTTTCTACCATTTTCACTCAATTTCACCAATAAGCATTTACATCCATACAATGCATCAATAGGTAAAAACATATGTATTAAGGATGTATCGTTTACACATAAACTTACCTCGATGCAAAATATGTTAATTTGTGGTTTAGTCCGAAACCTTGCCTTTTCCCCGGTCAAGGTTGTTTCCGCATTCTTTTTGATCTATAATAATAAAATTTACTCATTTAATCACTTCATAATTCAAGACACTTCAAAACTTCTGCTTTGGAAAAAAGGACCGTTTTGCTCTTATACTTTGGCAAAATTACGATTTTGCCCCTAGGCTCGTAAATTATTTTTCATCAAATTTCCTCATTAAACAAGCCTAGATGAACATTTATTTCTCTTATAACAATTCACAATTCCAATCATTTCATGCATTTATTACTCAAATTACAACCTTTACAAATAGGCCCTTTTAGGTGTTTTCATGGAAACACCTTTCACAAAAGTTGTTTATTTAACAACCACAATTCATTTTCTTCCCTAAAAACTCAGAAAACAACAAAATAAATCACATGGAAAATCCTTAAAATTTCAACCATTTTGCAAAATGGTCCCCTCATTAGCTAGCTTAAGCTTTAGGGGTTCTAAAAGTACAAAAAATATCAAGAAAGACCTCTAAAATCACTTGCAAGAGAATAACTTGGCTGAAATTTTGAGCTTCAAAACCCCTATTTCTTGCTAAAAATTTTGGTGGAAGGAGAAGAGAAATGAAAAAGATGATAGCCTTTTCTTTATTTAATCTTATTTTATTCAATTAAGTCACCAACTCACCTAACCATTGACCAAGCCTCTAATTTGTCCCCTATGGCCGGCCATCACCTCCCCAATGGCCTAATTGCACTTTAAGGACCTCCAATTTAATATTCTATAGCTATTAGACACCTCTAGCTTGTAAAATGAAACTTTTACACTTTATGCGATTTAGTCCTTTTTCGCAATTGAGCATATAATTGCTAAAATTAAGGCACCAAAATTTTCATGCACCCATATAATCTTGATATAACACACATAAAATTATTAAAAATGATTTCTCTGGTCTCAGATTAGTAGTTTCGAAACCACTATTCTGACTAGCCCCAAAATAGGGTTGTTACAGATCCGATGCAGTAACCGCAGACTGGATGCAATGCAAATTTTTGCGGATGCATACATGGAGAGCCAAGGGAAAGACCCTATTCAGTGGCCGGCGAGGTTCAATGACAAAAATATGGAAGAGGAAGTTGACAAGGAAGAGAATGAGGAGGAAAAAGGTGATGATGACGCAACACCATACCATGATGACTTTGAGGATTTATTTGTGTCTGAACAACCAGCCACGAGAGGCTCCATCATTAGGGAATCGACCAACCAACCCGAACTACCTTACAAGAAGTCAGTCGTGCAAGGCAAGGGTAAAGGAATTGTGAGATCGAGCGAGGGTTCATGAGGATGATTCAGATTAGTTACATGCATTTGCATTGTCCCAAGCCCGAGATTTGGTGAACCACATCAAAGTCACTTAGTAATTTGTCTTAAGTCGATAAATTGAGATCGAGAGATAAAATGGATCCACTTAGTAATTTAAGAAATTTATGTCCCAAGCCCGAGATTTGGTGAACCACATCAAAGTCAACCAACCCCAATTAGTTATTTACTGGATAGTCCCTTAGTTTTACATTTCTTGCAAGTTAGTCCTTAGGATAGTTAATTTAGAAAGTAGTGTTGAAAATCTCTATTTATGCTTTTTCGTACTACAGAAATTAGTGAGTAGCTAACTAGACTCCTTTCTTGTATGTATTTTTGAATAGAAATCATTAAATTGCCGACTCCTTTGGGTTCAATCCTTGGAATACTTCAGTGTTTCATTGTAACACTACAAATATTACAACCGACATTGTACGCTTGTAGTAAAACCAAACTTTAAAAATAGTTTCATAAATTTAGTGTTTTAATACGCAATCGTGCAGTCGGTCACCAGGGCTATGCCAAGGGGAGCTACGCGTTGGGCTGTTATCATACAGAGGAAAGGCAAATGACGTGTCTGAGTCTGCGCTGAAGTTCATTAAGTAGTATCCCAAATTATATCCTCTCTTTGGCATTACAGGATAGATGAAAAGTAAATGTGACCATGAGCCGTTCATCTTTGTGATGGATGACTTAATTACTATTTAATAGTAATTGTGTTTTCATGAAGGATATATAATGATTACCATAAGATAAAATAGACTAATATTGGGAGAGAAAATTTATCCCAAAGAGATTAAGGATATCTTATGAGCATAACATACTTATGACAAGGTCATTGGTTAAATACTGATCGAGTTACTTTAGTAATGATATGTCGTTAGGGAGAGCTTAGTCAAAATATTATAGTGGAATGACTTCGTGACTAAATGAGTTTATAATTAATAGGAAGTATGTTGAAATTGTAACACCCCAAACCCGGCCTAGACGTTATGGCCGAATCTGGAGTGTCACATTGAAGTGTTTTTTGAAAACCATGTTTTCATTGAAAACCCTTCTTGAAATTTCAAACTTCTTGCCATTTAAAACTTTTTCAAAACCTCAATTTGCATTTGTTTATTTTCGATCGTGGTTTATAAAAAAGTTATCCCCTTTTAAAACGTTATTACCTTTAAAACCTTATTTGTTGCGGAAGCTTAATTTAAAACAAATGATTTACGAAAATGTGATATTTAAAAATTGAGTTGCGGAAACGTAGCGTTTGAAAATAGTTATTGTTTTGGAAAATCGTGTTCTACTTCTAGCAGATATAAATCACAATCAATAAAATCCTAAATTTAAAATCCAGAAATTATAGAGGCCTTATTACAACCCGAATCAAAATCAAAGTGCTTAAGTAGATGAGCAAAACAGAATAAAACTTGTGCAGTTGTGTGGCCCTCTCTGAGTCCCTCGCAGCTCTGAACCGTCTAACGCTGGGGATTACCTGAAAGGTTAAAAATGAGATGAGTTTACGAAAAAATCAATGTGTAATCCCCTTATGAAAAGTCAGATACTGTAAATAAAATCGATGCAGGCTGAGCCCTTTACGAAGAATAATGACAGATTCGATTCGGGGGTATATGTGGGCCAAAGCCCAAAACAATATCATTTGGGTCACAGCCCATAACAGAATCAACTGGGCCTAGCCCATCACAGTAATAGTCTCAGTATGAATGATGCATGATGCATGCAAACCCATCCAACCCTGCACTTGCCTCCGTCCAACCCTGCACTACCTGTGGGGAATAAATCACCCACACAATCCCTACACTTACGATGTTATTAGCACCGGTTGCAAAGACTAACCAAATCACAACAAAGCTGTTAGTATATATGCGGCTTTAAGCCTTCAGTAACGGTCTCATAATTGGCACATAGCCATCGGTAACTGTAATAAGATCGGTACATAGCCATCAACTACGGTAATATAACTGGCACACAGCCATTGTAACAGCCCGATTTAGGGCCTAGTCAGAATAGTGGTGCGAGGCCACGAGTCTGAGCTGAATTCATGAGTTTTAAGGTTTATGCCATGTTTGCATGTTAGTGTGAAAGTTTCATGAAATAATTTCGTTAAATTGAAGTTGTTTGGTCCAAAAAGGACTAAATTGTAAGAGTTGTAAAATATGAGTTTCTAGAAGCTTTTTGTATGAAATAGCTTTATAATATCAATTAGAAGTCCTTAATAACAATTTGCCCAAAATATAATTTTTGGAAAAAATTGGACATGAGTTAGTAATTATGAAAATTTTAAAGAGAAGGGCATTTTGGTCATTTGGTTAATAAATGATTAAAATAGGAAAAAGATGATAAAAAAATCTATTCATCTTCTTCCTCTCATTGCCGAAAATTTGGAGACTCCATCGCTAGAGTTCTTCATTTTTTTTAAGCTTGCTAGTAAGTTCATCTTAGCCCCGTTTTTAATATTCTTCGTATTTTTAAAGTTCTCGTATTATGAATTAGCTATTTTTAGCTATATAATGAGCTAAGATGCATGTTCAAAAATTCACCTATGAATGACATGGTTGTTAAATGATGTTTTATGGAAGATTATGAGAGTTGGATGTTAGATAAACATCTTTTCCTTAATGAATTTCATGAAAAATGATAGTATGGACTAATTTGTAATAGTTATAAAAATTGGTCATACATACTAGAAAAAATGAGAAATTATGATTGTTATAGTATAGAAAATGAATTAGCTAAGCATGAAGTTTAAGAAAGTTGAATGAAAATCATTTTACGAGCCTAGGGGCAAAAGTGCAAATATGAGAAAGTTTAGGGGCAAAATAGTAATTTTGCCAAAATATGATTAAAGAGTCAATTTAGTTGATGTGAGTATTAAATGGTCTATTTATGATTATAGATCAAGAAAAATGAAGCCCGGATCGAAACCGAGGCAAGAACAAAGTCGAGGACTAAATTGCATATCTACATACAGTTTTTATATTGAGGTAAGTTTGTATGATTTCTAAGTTTTATGACTTCTATCATTGAATTGCTTAGTATAATGTACATTATTATCATGGAATGCTTAATGTTTTGCAAAACAATGAAATCAATGAGATTAAATACGAGCAAGTCCCGATCAAAGATGGAATTTCCCAGGATACTCAATCTACCACATGAGATTAGAAAGTCCGTATAAGACCAAGCCAAGGCATGGCATCGGCAATCAAGCAAGTTATCATGTAAGTCCAAGGCAAGCTTGGCATTGAACAAGTTATCATGTAAGTCCAATGCAAGCTTGGCATTGAACAAGTTATCATGTAAGTCCAAGGCAAGCTTGGCATTGAACAAGTTACCATGTAAGTCCAAGGCAAGCTTGGCATTGAAAAGCTATCAAGAGAAATAGATCCCATGTAAGTCCAAGCCAAGGCATGGCATTGGTGAGAAAAAGAAAGACTTCATATAAGTCCATGTCAAGACATGGCCTCGAAACCAAGATGAGATATTCCATGCAAGACCATATCTAGAATATGGCTTTGGCATCAAGTTCATGTGAAGAGATTTAGTATCCTCGGTTATTCGTAGAAATTCATCTGGCAAATGAGTAAAGTTAAAGTGAGATAGCAAGAAAGTTGAATAAGCAAAGTTATTATCAAACTGAAAATGAGTATTATTCATGTTATGAATGATGAATTAGAGATTATGAATATTATGTTAAAGTATGCTGATCAATGTGATCAAGTGATACAGGTAGCTTGTTTACCTCTCAAGTATGAGACTAGTAAGTTTCATGAGATATGTAAGAATCAAGCATGAGTAAGTAAGCTTTATAGCTGAAATTTATGATACCATTGTTGATGTCAAATGGTTTATATTAAGCAAGTATGTTGCTATGAACATTATGCAAACTTACTAAGATAAATGCTTACGTCTTTTATTCTTTCTTTCTATGTAGTCCCGCCAAGCTAACTTGTGGATCGTTGAAGTCGGAGCTCGAAGCACACTATCAATCCTTATTTTGGTATAACCAAGTTGAAATTATATTAAGTATGGCATGTATAGGAAACATTTCATTTTTGAGTATATGTCTTAGAAAGGGGAAAAGCATGGGCTATCAAGTTTATTATTCTTTTGTAAATGGCTAAGTGATTGGCCAAGATTGACTAAGTATGTATGTTATTGATATCAATGAAGCATGTTGTATTGTTCATGAAAGATGTAATACTTGAGTTGCTGAATTGAGCTTGAGTTTGGTCTTGATTTCAGGGTGGCAATTGGCTTGGTAAATAGCCTCTAAGTGCCCACACGGATGGACACACGGGTGTGTGTCTAGGCCGTGTGCACCCTGCACCATTGTACCTTAAGTCAGAATAGGCCACGAGAAAATCCCACGGCCGTTTGCTCAAGCCGTGTATGCCACACGGATAGAACATGGGCGTGTGCCCTAGGCCGTGTGAATGTAGTCAGTGTGGACCACGGTTGGAAGGCACGGGCGTGCCAAGGCCGTGTGAATATAGTCAGTGTAGACCACGGTTGGAAGGCACGGGTGTGCCAAGGCCGTGTGAATATAGTCAGTGTCGACCACGGTTTGGAGACATGGGCGTGTCAAGGGGTACACGGGTGTGTCCCAAGCCACATAGGCGTGTGACCCCTGTTTTAAAGAAAAGTTTCTGATTGAGTTCCGAAGTTTTTAGATACGTGTTTAAGGCCTCGTAGGCCCATGAAATGTATGATTATACTGAGACAAAGAAGTTTTTAATTCGGAACGAAATTTTATAGCCCGTAAGTACATGTTTAAGTGAGTTCAAGCCTAGTAACGTCTCGTATCTGTTCTAAACTTTAGACTAGGGTATGGGGTGTTACATTTAGTGGTATCAGAGCTACGGTTTAGTCGGTTCTAGGACTAACGTAGCACGAGCATGAGTCTAGCTATACATGCCATACGTAAGAATGTTTTTATAATGATAGTGTGACAACTCTTGATGACTTAAATCATGTTTATATGTTTAGTAAATGGATCCCGATAGATCTATGGCGGATGACGTAGAAAGTAATGCGCCGGCTCCCGCTGAAGGGACGGTGCCAAACGAGCATGAGAATAGACCCACTACGGTGAGTCAAGAAGGAGGAGAAGAGGCTAGAGAAGCCTTCCTCCATATGATGAATACATGGTATACCGTACGAACCCGAATGCGCAACCCCCTTCACCCCCACCTATCCCTCAACCTATCCCTGTAGCCCCTCAAGTAGTAGAGGTGGTAAGAGGAGACAAACCTCCAGTAGATAGGATCAGGAAACATGGGGCAGAAGAATTCCGGGCTAGAAAAGATGATGATCCAGAAAATGCTGAGTTCTGGATAGAAAATACTATCAGGGTATTTAATGAGTTGTCGTGCACACCTAAGGAATGCATGAAGTGTGTAGTCTCTCTTCTAAGAGATTCTGCTTACCAATGGTGGAACACCCTTGTGTCGGTGGTACCGAGGGAAAGGATCACATGGGAATTTTTCCAAGAAGAATTCAAGAAAAAGTATATCAGTCAAAGGTTTGTGGACCAAAAAAGGAAGGAATTCCTAGAACTGAAGCAAGGCAAGATGTCAGTGACTGACTATGAACGTGAGTTTGTACGACTCAGTAAGTATGCTCACTAATGCGTGTCCACTGAGGCCATCATGAGTAAAAGATTTGAAGATGGGTTGAATGAGGACATCAAACTATTTATTGCTGTCCTAGAACTAAAGGAATTTGTTGTGCTAGTAGAGAGGGCTTGTAAAGCCAAGGAATTAGTAAAAGAGAAAAGAAAGTCTGAAATGGAGTCTCGTGACTCTAGGAAGAGACAGTGGAATAAGTCATTCCAATCTTCATCCAAGAAGTTAAGAGATTTCCCTACCCGATCTGCTACTTCCACTGGGTTTTCAAGGAAAGACAAGAGTAAGCAATATTCAGGGAATAAAGCACAGACTACTTCAGTTGCAAGTGTTGGGAATATTAGATTTGACAGACCCGAATGCCCATAATGTGGCAAACATCATCTTGGAGAATGCCAAGCACATGAAAATGCATGCTTTAGATGTGGTTCCCAAGACCACTATATAAAAGACTGTCCAGAGATGATGAAAGAAGAGAGAACTTAGAACCCGAGATCTGGGAGTATGGTCTGAGGAAGACCATAGAGAAACCCGGGAAGTGGGGCAAGTGGAAGAGGTAACCCTCGAGAGCAGGCTGTGAGACCCGAGGGTAGAGTGCCTACAAGGACTTATGCCATTCGCGCTCGCGAAGAGGCATCTTCTCATGATGTTATTACGGGTACCTTTTCTCTTTTTGATATCAAAGTTATTACTTTAATAGATCCCGGATCCACACACTCTTATATTTGCATAAAATTAGTGTCCAATTTGAGTATGCCTATGGATTCTACAGAATTTATGATTAAAGTGTCTAATCCTTTAGGCAAGAGTGTGTTAGTTGATAAAGTATGTAAAGATTGCCCATTAATGATTAGAGGTCATTGCTTTAAAGCAAATCTTATGTTGCTACCATTCGATGAGTTCGACCTCATTCTTGGTATGGACTGGTTGACTGCCCATGATGTAATAGTTAATTGTGGGAAGAAATACCTTGAGATGAGATGTGAGAATAGGGATACAATTCATGTAGAATCAGATGAACGAGGTGAATCGCCGGTACTGATTTCTCATATGATGGCGCAGAGATATATAAGAAAAGGGTATGAGGCATTTTTGGCCTTTGTGATGAATGATACAGAAACAGAGTTAAAGATTGAGTCAGTGCCGATAGTATGTGAGTACCTGGATGTTTTTCCTGAGGAATTGCCAGGACTACCACCATTTAGAGAGGTTGAGTTCAATATTGAGCTAGATCCCGGTACTGTACCGATATCTATTACTCCTTATAGAATGGCTCCAACAGAGTTGAAAGAGCTAAAGTCACAGTTGCAAGAGTTGACAGACAAAGGCTTTGCAAGATCAAGTTGTTCACCATGGGGTGCTCCGGTTTTATTTGTGAAAAAGAAAGATGGCACCATGAGATTGTGCATAGATTACCATCAGCTTAATAAAGTGACAGTAAAGAACAAGTACCCATTGCCTAGGGTCGATGATTTATTCGATCAATTGAAAGGAGCCACTGTGTTCTCCAAAATAGACTTGAGATCAGGGTACTACCAGCTGAGAGTGAAGGATTCAGATGTATCCAAGACTGCATTTTGAACAAGGTATGGGCATTATGAATTTTTAGTCATGCCCTTTGGGTTGACTAATGCTCCCGCGGTATTCATGGACTTAATGAACCGCATCTTTAGACCATTCCTCGACAAGTTTGTAGTCATTTTTATTGACGACATACTGATTTATTATCGAGATGAGAATGAGCATGCTGAACATCTATGGATAGTTTTACAGACTCTTCGAGAAAGTCAGTTGTATGCCAAATTTAGTAAAAGTAACTTTTGGCTCAAGGAAGTAGGATTTCTTGGACATATTGTCTCGAGAGATGGAGTCCGAGTAGATCCAAGTAAGATCTCAGCCATAATGGACTGGAAGCCACCGAAGAACATCCCTGAGATTAGAAGTTTTCTAAGCCTAGCCAGCTATTACAGACAATTCGTCAAGGGGTTTTCCATGATTGCAACCCCGATGACTAAATTGTTACAGAAAAATATGAAGTTTGAGTGGACAGAACGATGCCAACAAAGTTTTGAGAAGTTGAAAGCAATGTTGACAGAAGCCCCAGTTTTAGTACAACCCGAGTCAGGGAAAGAGTTTATAATTTACAGCGATGCATCCTTAAATGGATTAGGCTGTGTAATTATGCAAGAAGGCAAGGTGATTGCTTATGCCTCAAGACAGTTGAAGCCTCATGAGAAGAATTATTCGACGCATGATTTAGAGTTGGCTGCCATAGTCTTCGCTTTGAAGATTTGGAGACACCATTTATATGGTGAAAAATGTCAGATTTTTACTGATCGCAAAAGTCTGAAGTACTTGATGACGCAGAAAGAGTTGAACTTAAGGCAACGAAGATGGTTAGAATTGATAAAAGACTATGAATTGGTCATTGACTACCATCCAGGAAAGGCGAATGTGGTCGCCGATGCTTTAAGCAGAAAGTCCCTATTTGCATTAAGAGCATTGAATTCAAGGATATCTTTATCCGATGATGGTTCTATTTTAGCCGAAATGAGAGCTAGACCAATGTTTTTTCACGAGATCTTGGAAGCTCAGAAAGAAGATAGTGAATTGCAAGCTAAGAGAGCTCAGTGTGAATTCGATGTTGGATCTGACTTTCGGATTAATTTCGATGGATATTTAATGTTTAAAGATAGAGTTTGTGTACCGAGAAAAGAGGAGCTCATTCGAGAAAATTTTGTATGCGAAGCACATAACGGATGTTTGTCTGTACATCCGGAAGTAAAAAGATGTATAATGATTTGAAACAACGATATTGGTGGCGAAAAATGAAGAAAGATATTTCGAGTTTGTTTCAAGTGCATGATTTGTCGCAAGTAAAGGTGAACACCAAGTACCTTCGGGTTTACTTCACCCATCTTGGTTCCCGAGTGGAAATGGGACCGTATCACCATGGATTTTGTAACGGGTTTACCGTTGTCACCCAAAGAAGAAGGATGCTATATGGGTCGTAGTGGATAGACTCACGAAGTCACCCATTTTGTACCGCATGCGAGTTGATTACTCACTCGACAAGTTAGCAAACTTGTATGTTTCAGAAATAGTAAGACTTCACGGAGTTCACTTATCAATTATATCGGATAGAGATCCGAGATTCGCATCCAGATTTTGGAAGAAGCTGCAAGAAGCCTTGGGTACAAGATTGAGTTTTAGCACAGCTTTTCATCCTCAAACTGATGGTTAGTCAGAGAGGCTAATTCAAGTACTCGAGGATATGCTCAGATGTTATATTTTAGAGTTTCAAGGCAGTTGGGAAAAGTTTCTCCCATTGATAGAATTTGCCTACAATAATAGTTTTCAGTCGAGTTTGAAGATGGCGCCTTATGAGGCTCTATATGGGCGAAAGTACAGAACGCCTTTATTTTGGACTGAACTCAAAGAAAACCAAATTCACGGGGTTGATTTGGTTAGAGAAGCTGAAGAGAAAGTGAAAGTGATACGAGAATGTTTAAAAGTCGCATCGAATGCATGTAAGTCCTACTCGGGCTTAAAAAGAAAAGAGATAGAGTATCAAGTCGGAGATAAAGTTTTCTTGAAAGTGTCACCATGGAGAAAAGTTCTAAGATTTGGCCGGAAAGGCAAGTTGAGTCAACGTTTTATTGGACCGTATGAGATTACCGAGAAAGTCAGACCAGTAGCTTACCGATTGGCTTTGCCAACAGAGTTAGAAAGGATACATGATGTGTTTCACGTGTCAATGTTAAGATGTTACCGATCAGATCCGTCACATGTAATTACCCCGTCAGAGATAGAGATTCATCCCGACATGACTTATGGTGAAGAACCAGCTAAGATTTTGGCTCGGAAAGTCAAACAACTAAGGAATAAAAATATTGCCCTAGTGAAAGTATTGTGGCAAAGACATGGGATAGAGGAAGCTACGTGGGAACCAGAAGAAATCATGAGAAACCAGTATCCAAATCTGTTTGCTGGTAAGATTTTCGAGGACGAAAATCCCTAAGGGGGGAGAATTGTAACAGCCCGATTTAGGGCCTAGTTGGAATAGTGGTGCAAGGCCACGAGTCCGAGGTGAATTCATGAGTTTTAAGGTTTATTCCATGTTTGCATGCTAGTGTGAAAGTTTCATGAAACAATTTCGTTAAATTGAAGTTGTTTGGTCCAAAAAGGACTAAATTACAAAAGTTGTAAAATATGAGTTTCTAGAAGCTTTTTGTATGAAATAACTTTAGAATATCAATTAGAACTCCTTAATTAGCAATTTGCCCAAAATATAATTTTTGGACAAAATTGGACATGAGTTAGTAATTATGAAAATTTTAAAGAGAAGGGCATTTTGGTCATTTGGTTAATAAATGATTAAAATAGGAAAAAGATGATAAAAAATCTATTCATCTTCTTCCTCTCATTGCCGAAAATTTAGAGACTCCATAGCTAGGGTTCTTCATTTTTTTTCAAGCTTGCTTATCTTAGCCCCGTTTTTAATATTCTTCGTATTTTTGAAGTTCTCGTATTATGAATTAGCTATTTTTAGCTATATAATGAGCTAAGATGCATGTTCAAAAATTCACCTATGAAGTGACATGGTTGTTAAATGATGTTTTATGGAAGATTATGAGAGTTTGATGTTAGATAAACATCTTTTCCTTAATGAATTTCATGAAAAATGATAGTATGGACTAATTTGTAAGAGTTATAAAAATTGGTCATACATACTAGAAATAATGAGAATTTATGATTGTTATAGTAGAGAAAATGAATTAGATAAGCATGAAGTTTAAGAAAGTTGAATGAAAATCATTTTACGAGCCTAGGGGCAAAAGTGCAAATATGAGAAAGTTTAGGGGCAAAATAGTAATTTTGCCAACTATGATTAAAGAGTCAATTTATTCGATGTGAGTATTAAATGGTCTATTTATGATTATAGATCAAGAAAAATGAAGCCCGGATCGAAACCGAGGCAAGAACAAAGTCGAGGACTAAATTGCATATCTACATACATTTTGTATATTGAGGTAAGTTTGTATGATTTCTAAGTTTTATGACTTCTATCATTGAATTGCTTAGTATAATGTACATTATTATCATGGAATGCTTAATGTTTTGCTAAACAAAGAAATCAATGAGATTAAATACGAGCAGGTCCCGATCGAAGATAGAATTTCCCAGGATACTCAATCTACCAAATGAGATTAGAAAGTCCATATAAGACCATGCCAAGGCATGGCATCGGCAATCAAGCAAGTTATCATGTAAGTCCAAGGCAAGCTTGGCATTGAACAAGTTATCATGTAAGTCCAAGGCAAGCTTGGCATTGAACAAGTTACCATGTAAGTCCAAGGCAAGCTTGGCATTGAAAAGCTATCAAGAGAAATAGATCCCATGTAAGTCCAAGCCAAGGCATGGCATTGGTGAGAAAAAGAAAGACTTCGTATAAGTCCATGTCAAGACATGGCCTCGAAACGAAGATGAGATATTCCATGTAAGACCGTATCTAGTATATGGCTTTGGCATCAAGTTCATGTGAAGAGATTTAGTATCCTCGGTTATTCGCAGAAATTCATCTGGCAAATGAGTAAAGTTAAAGTGAGATAGCAAGAAAGTTGAGTAAGCAAAGTTATTATCAAACTGAAAATGAGTATTATTCATGTTATGAATGATGAATCAGAGATTATGATTATTATGTTAAAGTATGCTGATCAATGTGATCAAGTGATACAGGTACCTTGTTTACCTCTCAAGTATGAGACTAGTAAGTTTCATGAGATATGTAAGAATCAAGCATGAGTAAGTAAGCTTTATAGCTGAAATTTATGATACCATTGTTGATGTCAAATGGTTTATATTAAGCAAGTATGTTGCTATGAACATTATGCAAACTTACTAAGCTAAATGCTTACGTCTTTTATTCTTTCTTTCTATGTAGTCCCGCCAAGCTAACTTATGGATCGTTGAAGTCGGAGCTCGAAGCACACTATCAATCCTTATTTTGGTATAACCAAGTTGAAATTATATTAAGTATGGCATGTATAGGAAACATTTCATTTTTGAGTATATGTCTTAGAAAGGGGAAAAGTATGGGCTATCAAGTTTATTATTCTTTTGTAAATGGCTAAGTGATTGGCCAAGATTGACTAAGTATGTATGTTATTGATATCAATGAAGCATGTTGTATTGTTCATGAAAGATGTAATACTTGAGTTGCTGAATTGAGCTTGAGTTTGGTCTTGATTTCAGGGTGGCAATTGGCTTGGTAAATAGCCTCTAAGTGCCCACACGGATTGACACACGGGTGTGTGTCTAGGCCGTGTGCACCCTGCACCATTGTACCTTAAGTCAGAATAGGCCACGGGAAAATCCCACGGCCGTTTGCTCAAGCCGTGTATGCCACACGGATAGAACATGGGCGTGTGCCCTAGGCCGTGTGAATGTAGTCAGTGTGGACCACGGTTGGAAGGCACGGGCGTGCCAAGGCCGTGTGAATATAGTCAATGTAGACCACAGTTGGAAGGCACGGGCATGCCAAGGCCGTGTGAATATAGTCAGTGTAGACCACGGTTGGAAGGCACGGGCGTGCCAAGGCCGTGTGAATATAGTCAGTGTCGACCACGGTTCGGAGACATAGGCGTGTCAAGGGGTACACGGGCGTGTCCCAAGGCACATGGGCGTGTGACCCCTGTTTTAAAGAAAAGTTTTTGATTGAGTTTCGAAGTTTTTAGATACGTGTTTAAGGCCTCGTAGGCCCATGAAATGTATGATTAGACTGAGACAGATAAGTTTTTAATTCAGAACGAAATTTTATAGCCCGTAAGTACATGTTTAAGTGAGTTCAAGCCTAGTAACGTCTCGTATCCGTTCTAAACTTCGGACTCGGGTATGGGGTGTTACAGCCATGGGTAAGTATGACCGACACAAAGTCATCAATAATTACGACCGGCATACAGCCATGGATCAATATGATCGACACAAAGTCATAATCAAGATGGCACAGAGCCATAATTAGGTTGGCACAGAGCCATAATCAGATTAATTGGCTTAAAGCCATCAGTAGGTCCACAGTTGTCTCGTACGACCCGTGCGAGCTTAACAGATCATTACTGGGTCCATATTCGTCTCGTGCGACCCTATCAGAATAGTACTTCCTCCATAACCAATATCCCAACCCCATGCAGTATGTCATGTATGCAGAATGTCTGGCCCACAAATCATTATATCATTCACAGTTAAGTCAAACAAATCATAGTCATACAATCACAGTCAAATCAGTCAAATCATAGCACAAATCAGTCATTTACCCTCGAGGGGAAAAATAGTCATTTACCCTACAGGGGCATTACGGTCATTTTACCCTACGAGGGCATTATGGTCATTTTACCCTACAGGGGTATTACAGTCATTTTACCCTACGGGGGCATTACGGTCATTTTACCCTATGGGGGCATTACGGTCATTTTACCCTACGGGGGCATTACAGTCATTTTACCCTACGGGGGCATTACGATTATTTTACCCTACGGGGGCATTACGATCATTTTACCCTACGGGGGGCATTACGGTCACTTTACTTATTTTGGGGTCTTGGTACAGATAACGACCTCTCCGAAGGTCTACAGTCGCCTCGAGCGACACAGATAACCTAAATGGTCATAACGGTGTAAATGGGCCCAAGGCCCATTATTCGGCCCACATGGGCCCATACGCTCGTGTGGCCCATTTAGCCCAAATTCAGTCACGGCTATGCGAACTACATAGCCCAGTCCAGTATTTGCTACTTATCGTGGATTTCATCTGTGTGGGGCCCACGAGCCATATTGGGCCCACACGGCCCATTTCGGCCAAACGAGGCCCATGTCGGCCCAAGAGCACGAGAACACTCGTGGTGGCCTCTACAGTCTATCACCCACGATTGGTGGGCTCGGTTTACCACACGAGCAATCGCACGCTCGTGAGGCCTCGAATGCCGAAGTTTCAGCTTTTCGATTTTTCGGCTTTTGCCGATTCACAGCAGAGATAGTGTGATTACACACCTGTTTGTGATAACGAGTAAACTAGACCACGTGCTCTCCAACTATCGCCTTGCTTGAACCAACGGGTATTTGCAACTAACCGTTGATCAAAAGTGATTACCCACTCTTTGATTAGTCTCTACACATAAAACAAATCACCATTAATATATATAACCATCAAACAACTGATCCTTAACGAACACGCTTACCGATATCGTGCAACGAAGAACTCACAAGAATCAGAAGAACAAAGAATGCAACAACTTAGGTTCGGCACAGTGGACAAGTGATGGTGGTAATCGGCACTAATCATAGATCCCCAATCACTAGGCTATCAACAATCATCAGAGTAGAACGAGGGAGGAAGATAGACAAGAGGGGACGGTCACTAAAGAAAACCTGAAAAGAAAGGACCACAATCGGCCAAGGGTGAGAGAGGGAGAGAAAATTAGGTTCGGCTTTGAGAGAAAATAGAAGAATGAAGGGGGAGAGAAGAGAAGTGCATTCGACACTGTTAGGAGAGTAAAGAAATTAGAACAATGGGCAGAGAAAGAGAAGTGTGACCACAGAAGAATATTACCTAATTGGCAATTGAAGAAAGGGAGAAAATAATGGCACTTTGGGTCACCACAGTTGATAAAACGAAAAACCCGAAAGAAATCCCGAATGGAAAAAAGCACAAGAGAAATTCGGCCCTCTCCTTTCAAGCTCCACAAAACCGAAACAAAGAATATGCCTACAGCCGAAATTGCTCCCTATTTCCCCTAGCCGAAATCCCCTAGAGCCTTAGAGTCCCAATCGGCCACAACACCCTACCAACCTCTCATTTCGAAATTCCTTGATTCTCTCTCCAACTCTCTCCATAATCCTCTCCACAACTCCATCCAAGACCAATTCAAACTCCTCTCAACAGTGTTTAAGTCCAACTCTTCTACCTCCGCAGCTCAAGCAGCAAAATAAACATTCCACTGTGTAACCCAAAACTTGAACCTTAGACCTCTCAGTTATACCACATGCCACCTTGCCACCACACCACAGGCTCTTTTTGTGTCATAAAACAAGCATTATTACTAATAAGGCCTAAGCGCCAGTGTCCAGATTCATTTAAGAGCAAAAACTAAAAATTTTGCAAGGGCCAAGACTTGAACCCAGGCTTCTCAAACACTCCCATACACACCCAAATCACTTAGCCATTAAAGCAAACAAGCAACTTATGTCATTTTCTTGCACACATAAATATTTATGTGCAGTCTCCTAGCTGATCCCACGCTCAAGGCCCAATCCTTCTAGGCCCAAATTTGGGGCATTACAGAAACTTAATTATAAATCATTTGAGCCCTTATTACACATGTCTAATTGATCCCTCTGCTAGCTCGTTGAAACTAGAAATGAATTGCTTGTTGAATTAAATGAACAAAAATAGATAAAAATGGTAGTGAGAGAAATGAGAAACATTCGAAAATGAACGTGATTTTCTCACTAAATGAAAATGACTTGGAAAATTAATTTATGGTTTTTCGAACTATTATTTAATTAAATAATTAAAGTTAGAAAATGGAATTAAAATAAACCATTGAATGTAGAAATATTAAATATGTTTTCTCATAGATTCTTTTATAGTAAAGTTGCCATGATTTTAACGGAATTAGAATTGGGTTGAGAAAAATATTTAATTGGGAAATTCATTAATTAATTAAATTAACTTATGATGTTTAATTTGGATAATATAAAAACATGTATTGTGTTGGATCAAATTATAAAGTGTTGGGTTAAAAATCAAGGGAGCACTTATAATTGGAGCAGATACGAGAGAAGCCCAAAAGCCCCTCATGTTAATACTTTGGATGAAAAACCCTAATATATTTAACTTGGGTTGCTACCCCTCTCTTTCCTAATTGAATTAAGATTTTGTTTTCTATTGAAATAGACTTATACTAATTCAGCAAGAGTTTCACTTTTTCTCCCTATAAGTAGATGGCATTGGTAGGGGTACACATAAAACTTTGAGATATTGTTGCTAATAGCCCGAAATTAGTGAGAATTTATTTCTAAGTATAATTTTTTTTTTCGGAATAACAATTTTACCAATTTTTATTGAAGAGAGATTTGTTTTCCTACTAAAAGTTAAGTAAATAAATTTTGGTTCTATGTTTTATTAGAATTCATTCGAGCCGACACTTGAAGCAGTTCATGGTATGAGAGTAGCTGAGAAGACCGTTCAGTTGAAAACCGTGAACAACAAGGATTGGTCTAGCCAAAAACACAATTGTGATTTCGGTAAAGGGTTTATTGTTATAAATATCACAAACCGGCTCAATTTTCAAAATTTTAATTTTTTGTTGTGCAAGAAAACCGTTTTTGAACCAAAATTTTTCCAATAAATGATATCAGAGCCATGTTGTTCTATGTTTATATTATGCACTGATGCCATAAATTCTCTCTTCTTCATGTGTGATTAATTTTCATAAGATATGTGGAAACACAGAAATTTATACACTTTTTCATGCCTTTTTTAACTTAAATTTATGCAGTTTCGATTAAATTCTTGTTGAAAAATAATTAAATATTGTAAAATAATTAAATTATGCTAAAAATATGAACATGATGAATTTTAATTAATTTTATAGTTAATTTTAATTTATTTTATCTATTTTTGTGATTCGCACAAAGGGCGAAAAATTGGCTCGACAGATAATCGTCAAGAACAAAAAAGCCAGAAGCAATTTGAAGTATCGAGGCGAATGTATTTCCAGCCCAAGATGGTCCAATTATGAATATTTAATTATAATTTAATTAATTTTAATTTATTCCAAATTTAATTTGGGCTAAATAAATTAATCTTAATTAATTATGAAAAAGGCCCAGTTGAACCGCATCAGTTGAACCAAACCGGTTGAACCGAACCGAGCAAAGAGTTGGGCAGCCCAAACCGTCCATATTGCTGGCTCAAATCAGCTTATTATCTGATTAATTAAGTTGCAAAGAAGCCCTTGAAGACTTTTCAAAGTTGCATTCAAACCCCTCCAAATATGGTGGCTTTGTAGATTTGCCCCATGCCATATTTAGCAAAGTTGAAACCATCAACTTTGCCACATAGATGGCCGGCCAAGGGAGGTCTCTTTGGCTGCTATTATTTGCTATTTTTAGCAGCCACAATCAGTTATAAATACCACCCCTTTCTGATCATTCAAACCATCCCTCAATCCTTCATTTCTCATTCACTCTTCTCTCCATTCTCTCTTCTTTTCCATTCCATTTCCCCTCCTTCTTGTGCTGATTTCCCCTCTTGGAAAAGAGGTGTTTTTCCAGCCATTTGGAGCAGCAAGTGAAATGTTCATAAGCTGCCTTGATAGCCGAGGACAACGGAGAACGAAGAACGGAGCAATTAATCAAGCCACGGAGAAACACCGGATTTGCTTCTTGTTCCTTATCTCTTTAAATTTCGTTGTTGTTTTGACAAACATGTTTATGAATATTTATGCTATTGAAATGGTTAATTTAATCAGCTTAGCTTGAATTTAATTCGTGTTGGGTTGATTGCATTTCGTCATCTTAAATTATTAAAATTGTGTTTATACTGTTATAGGCCTCGGTAAAATGCTTGATTAAGTAAAATCATGCTTAAGTTATTTTGGCATTTTAATTGTTTAGATAACTAAAGAATTAATTATTTAAACGCATTGAAATTGTAATTAATGGACACAATACTTAATCTGTGCATGTTTAATTCTTCTAAGGTAGCTGAAGATTAAATTAGCATTGTATTTGGCGATACATATGCCTTGCATAACTTGCAAGATTTTTGTGATTAAACTTTTTCAAGGTAGGGATACTTTGTTATTTCGCATGATCTTTTATATACTTATTAGGTTGAATTAATCGTTTGAATCGACATAGGAATATGTGAGAGATTGTTTAATTTAATAAGTGTGTATGTGCAATAACATGTTTACTTTTATATCTGTTTTATCGGTCGAATTGACATAGGGATATGTACAAGAGATGAATGGATTTTTTAATTGTAAATATGTTCATAAGTTAGCAAATTACCGAGTTGCCGTGATTTATTCGTAACTAGTGTAAGCATAAGTTTAATAATTCTAAGGTAAGAAATGTAATTAATCCAACACAATTATATCATCTTGATTAAAATCAGTTTTTGAAATCATGCATTAGAACTTTGTTTTATTTTATTTTACTTTGTTTTCTCTCTTTTTTTTAAATATTTCTTCAATCCAAATATTTTCCCTTCACCAAAGTGTTTGAAATCATTTTCATAAATAATTCTTTTACAGTCCCTGTGGGTACGATAACTAGACATTTACTTGTCACTTTATTACTTGTTACGATTGTGTACACTTGCACATTTCCACCGTTCCAAGTTTTTGGCGCCGTTGCCGGGGACTGTTTTTCAAAGCCATTATTTGTGAATCTATTTTACATTTTGGTTTATTTATTTTCCTATTGAAATTTTTACTTACTTAATTTTTCTGTGATTATTTCAGGTGTTTATGAGTATTGACAAGATTATTGACTTACTCTCTATAGACCCTGAGATAAAACGAAGCTTTCGACAGCGAAGAAGACAAGCAACCCAGAGAAGGACCGAAGAGATGAACTTCGAGAATATGAATCAAGGAAACGGAGCAAACCCTGCTCAAAATCCTATCCTTATTGCTGATGATAGGGATAGAGCCTTAAGACAATATGCCGTGCCAGTATTTAATGATCTTAATCCGAGTATTAGGAGACCTGAAATCGAGGCACAACAATTTGAGCTGAAGCCAGTCATGTTCCAAATGCTTCAGACAGTGGGCTAATTCAGTGGAATGCCTACCGAAGACCCTCATCTACACTTGAGACTATTCATGGAGGTGAGCGATTCTTTCAAGTTAGCCGGAGTACCCGAAGATGCCTTACGATTGAAGTTGTTCCCATATTCGTTAAGGGACAGAGCTCGTGCCTGGTTAAATTCATTACCACCGAACTCTATCTCTACATGGTAAGAGTTAGCCGAGAGACTCCTCATGAAGTATTTCCCACCAAGCAAGAATGCTAAGCTGAGGAACGAGATCACTGCCTTCCACCAAATGGATGATGAGTCCTTGTATGAGGCATGGGAAAGATTTAAAGAGTTATTACGAAAATGCCCTCATCATGGAATTCCTCATTGCATTCAACTTGAGACATTCTATAATGGTCTTAACGCTCACACAAGGATGGTAGTGGACGCCTCTGCTAATGGTGCTCTTCTTTCTAAGTCTTATAACGAGGCTTATGAAATTATTGAGAGGATTTCCAGCAACAATTATCAATGGCCAACCAGTCGTGCAGCGTCAGGAAGACGAGTCACCGGAATTCAAGAAGTAGACGCTCTTACTTCACTTGCATCTCAGGTATCATCAATATCCTTAATGCTTAAAAACCTTACTACTAATGGGTCTAATAGTTTTGTAGCACAACCGCCGAATCAATTTGAGAATGTAGCCTGTGTCTATTGTGGGGAGGGACATTTGTTTGAAGAATGTCCGTCAAACCCAGAATCTGTATACTACATGAGTAATCAGAACCAAAACCGAGGAAGGCAAGGGCTGCAATCCAACTTTTATAACCCATCGTGGAGAAACCACCCGAATTTCTCCTGGAGTAACCAAGGGGCTGGAACCAGTACCACTTACACCCAACCCAGACCAACCCAGCTACCTAGTTTCCCTCAACAAGTTCAGAAACCAGTTCAAGCTGAAGCTTCCAATAGCTTGGAGAGTTTGCTAAAGACATACATGGCAAAGAATGATGCCTTAATCCAGAGCCAAGCAGCTACATTGAAGAATTTGGAGAATCAAGTGGGCCAGCTTGCTACTGAACTCAGGAACCGACCACAAGGTGCTCTACCTAGTGACACGGAAAATCTAAGAAATCCAGGGAAGGAACATTGCAAAGCGTTGACTTTGAGGAGCGGAAAGATAGTAGAGCCCAACATTGTCGAAGTTGAAAAGGAGCAAGCTGATGCTCAAGACTCAGAAGAAGTTCAACCAAGTGTTGAAACCCTAGTTTCACCAGAACTGAAATCTGCAAAACCCAGCAAAGTAACCTCAGGACCAGTTAATTCTGATCAACCAACAACTTCACTAGAGGCAGAATTACCGCCAAAGGCGAATCAACCATAATCAGTTCCAATAATGAAACCACCACCACCCTACCCTCAAAGACTTCAAAAGCCGAAGCAGGAGATTCAATTCAAAAAGTTCCTTGACGTACTCAAGCAACTTCACATCAACATCCCGTTGGTCGAAGCACTTGAGCAAATGCCGAACTATGTCAAGTTCATGAAATATATCTTGTCTAAGAAATGAATACTTGGAGAATTTGAGACGGTAGCTCTGACGAAGGAATGCAGTGCATATCTTCAAGATAAACTACCCCCAAAACTGAAGAATCCTGGATGTTTCACCATACCGTGCAACATTGGATCAACATATTATGGTAAGGCATTATGTGACTTAGGTGCAAGTATCAACTTGATGCCTATGTCAATATTCAGGAAGTTGGGGATAGGAGAAGTCAGACCAACTACGGTTACACTTCAACTAGCAGATCGATCCTTAGCGCATCCAGAAGGAAAAATTGAGGACGTATTGGTACGTGTAGATAAATTTATCTTTCTTACTGACTTTTTAATTCTAGACTTTGAAGCAGACAAAGAAGTGCCAATTATCCTAGGAAGGCCGTTCCTAGCAACTGGAAGGACCCTTATCGATGTACAAAAGGGTGAGCTGACTATGCGTGTTCAGGATGATCAGGTAACATTTAACGTCTTTAAGTCTATGCGATTTCCTGACACAATGGATGATTATTCTGCAGTATCCGATTTAGAGGAATTAATAGTGGAGAGGGAACTCAACTGTGTTGAGGACCCACTGGAGCGAATTTTGACATCTGACCCCCTAAATGATGAAGAGAAGGATGAATACTTAGCTGTGCTAGAAGCTAATCAAAAGGGATTTAATCTGCAATCCCATTTTGAATCTTTGTAATTAGAGAAAAGAGATTACACCCAGCCAAAAGCATCAATCGAGGAGCCACCTAAGTTAGAACTCAAGGTATTACCTTCACACTTAAAATATGTTTATTTAGGTAACGCCTCTACTCTGCTTGTGATTGTTTCAGCAGAATTAACTACTAAACAAGAAGAGAAACTTATCATAGTTTTGAAACAATTCAAGAAGGCTATTGGATGGACCATAGCTGATATTCGCGGTATTAGCCCATCTGCATGCATGCACAAGATCATATTAGAAGATGGCGAGAGAGGAACGATTGATGGACAACGGAGACTGAACCCCATCATGAAAGATGTAGTGAAAAAGGAAATTATCAAGTGGTTGGATGCGGGTATAATTTACCCCATCTCAGACAGTTCATGGGTGAGTCCAGTCCAGTGCGTGCCAAAGAAAGGAGGTATCACGGTCGTGGAGAACGAGAATAACGAGTTGATACCAACTAGAACAGTTACGGGATGGAGAATCTGCATCGATTACTAGAAGCTGAACAAGGCGACTAGGAAAGATCACTTTCCTCTGCCGTTTTTGGACCAGATGTTGGACAGACTCGCAGGACGAGATTACTACTATTTTCTCGACGGATACTCAGGGTATAATCAGATTACAGTATCACCGAAAGATCAACACAAAATGACATTCACCTATCCGTACGGTACATTTGCATTTAGACGCATGCCATTTGGGTTATGTAATGCACCAGCTACATTTCAAAGATGTACGATGTCTATTTTTACTGACATGGTTGAGAAATACTTGGAAGTTTTCATGGACGATTTCTCAGTATTCGGAGATACTTACGATGATTGCTTAGCCAATCTAGCTAAGGTACTGAGGCGATGCGAAGAAACGAATCTCGTACTCAACTGGGAAAAGTGCCATTTTATGGTACGAGAAGGAATTGTTCTAGGGCATCGGATAACGATACATGGGATCGAGGTGGACAAAGCAAAAGTAGACGTTATCGAGAAACTTCCACCTCCAACATCTGTAAAAGGTGTTAGGAGCTTTTTGGGCCACGCCGATTTTTATCGAAGATTTATCAAGGACTTTTCCAAAGTGGCTAAACCCTTATGCAAGCTATTGGAGAAAGACTCGATATTCAAGTTTGATGAGGAATGCTTAAAAGCCTTCAACGATCTGAAGAGTCGATTAGTCACGACACCCATAATCGTCACTCCAGACTGGGAATTGCCATTTGTATTGATGTGTAACGCAAGTGACTTCGCAATTGGAGCTGTCTTGGGCCAGCGAAGGAACAAAGTTTTCCACCCCATCTACTACGCAAGTTGAACTCTAACCGGAGCTCAACTGAACTATACAGTAACAGGAAAAGAGTTACTGGCTATTATGTTTGCTTTCGACAAGTTTCGATCTTATCTTGTAGGTACCAAAGTGATTGTCTATACGGATCACTCTGCAATTAAGTACTTATTAGCCAAGAAAGATTCTAAGCCGAGATTGATCCGGTAGGTGCTTCTACTTCAAGAGTTCGATCTAGAAATCCAAGATCGAAGTGGGGTAGAAAACCAAGTAGCGGATCACTTATCCAGATTAGAATCGCAAGAGGGAAATTCTCCACTTTTACCGATCCAAGAGACATTTCCAGATGAACACATATTGAAGGTAAATCATGTCCATAATATTCCTTGGTTTGCTGATTTTGCTAACTATTTAGCTTGTGGTTCGATGCCGCTTGATAAAACATATCAGCAAAGGAAAAAGTTTCTTCACGATGTGAAGTACTATTTCTAGGAAGAGCCATATTTGTTTAAAAGTGTGCGATCGGATGATCGGGAGATGTGTGGCGTAAGATGAAATCACCAAGATTTTATACCACTTGTCATTCACTCAGAGTGGGGACACTTCGTAGGTACTCGTCTGTGCCAAAGTATTGCAAGCCGATTCTTTTGGCCAACACTATTCAAGGATGCATACGCTTACATAAAGAGCTGTGATCGATGTCAGAGGGTTGGAAATGTCACCAACAAAAATGAGTTGCCTCGAACAAATATCATTGAGGTAGAATTGTTCGATTTTTGGGGTATTGACTTTCTTGGTCCTTTTCCTCCGTCTTTTGGTCACAAGTACATACCTTTTGTAGCGATGATTATGTGTCCAAGTGGGTCGAGGCTGAAGCTTATCCGACGAACGATGCTAAGGTTGTGATGAAGTTCTTGCAGAAACATGTGTTCACAAGGTTCGGAACCCCAAGAGCTATTATCAGCGATGAAGGGACCCATTTTGTGAATAAGTGGTTAAAATGGTTGTTAGACAAACATGGAGTGAAACATAAGGTTGCTACAGCTTACCATCCGCAGACAAATGGGCAAGCTGAGCTAGCAAATATGGAGATCAAAGGCATACTTGAGAAGGTAGTTTGCCCGAATCGACGAGATTGGTCCAAGAGACTAGATGATGCTTTATGGGCTTACAGAACAACATACAAGACACCTTTAGGAATGTCACCCTATAGGTTAGTCTTTGGGAAAGCCTATCATTTACCTTTGGAGTTAGAGCACAAAGCCTACTGGGCTCTTCGAAGACTCAACTTGGATCTTAAGCTTGCCAAAGAGAAACGGATGCTCCAACTCAACGAGCTAGAGGAATTCTGAATGTTCTCATACGAAAATGCCAAATTACTCAAAGAAAGACTTAAGAATTGGCATGACAAACATATTCGAGTTCGAGAGTTTGAAGCAGGTCAGCAAGTCTTGTTATTTAATTCCAGATTGAAGTTCTTCCTAGGTAAGTTAAATTCACGTTGGTCTGGTCCATTTACGATTCATCGCGTCTATCCATACGGAGTTGTTGAACTCCAAGGTAAGGGAGGTAATTTTCAAATCAATGCTCAACGTTTGAAACATTACTACGGAGAAAGACCTGAACGAGATCAAATCTTGTTCAGTTTATCTGATCTTTAAAATTTCTTGTTTTCAATAAATTATTTAGGGTATATTTTCGGGTTTATTATGTTTAAATAAATTCTGTCTAGGAGATTGGAACTTAAGCGGGACCGTTTGTGACCTCTCCAATCTTTCCTGGGAATTGATTTTTACATAATTTTCCAAGAAATTAGCCCCTAAATGACAAAATAAATTTTTGGTTTTTCAAATAAAAAGGTCAATTTTGACCCAAGTCTTAAATTGCAACTCAATTTCAAATTTTCATTAAGTCTAGGGACTTAATTGAATTATTTTTAAAATTTGGTTGCTATTTTCATAAATAATGAAAACTAGGTGCCTCTCTTTGTAAATATTTTTAAAAGGCCTCTAGAATAAATATTTTTACTTAATACCATATTTATAAATCATTGATAAACTTTAATATATAATTATATTCATTATAATTTATATACTAATTTTTATCAATTTAACTTAGCTTAGGATTAATTTTATTTTATGTTTATCTTAATAATTTAATAGAAATTGATAATTTCATATGTATATATTTAATTATTAATTGTTGTTAATCTTGAGTAAAATTAGAATTGGACTATTATTTTTAATTCTTTAATTATTCTAAGAGTTCTACTCTAATTCCTACTTCTCCCTCTATAAATTACACCCTTGTTCTCCCCATTCATTCATCACCCAATACCCCAAAGCATCAACCCACCAAAGTGCCGCAAGTCCCTAGCCACAGTAACCATTCGGCCAAGAGCTTTGCTTCACTGCGCCGCACGCCCCACCTCCAGCCAATTGCCCGTGTCGGGGCCCTCACGCTCTTGCCTCCAGCCCGTGTGCTTGCTGCGCATCATCTCCCCCCCACACCCGACCAGCTCGTGGCCTACCTGGCGCAAGGCTTTGCGCGCTGCTGCTTATGTGTAGCCTCTATGACACACACCCCTCCTTCACCCAACCTATGTAACACCCCAAACCCGGCCCAAACATTACGACCGAATTTGGTTTGTTACAGAGGAAAACAATTTGAAAACCCTTTTTAAACGATTCCAATTACGGTGTAAGATATTGTTTTGTTCTAAAACATTGAGTTGTATGGTGAAAACCATACTTATATTTTGTTTAAGAATTTATCAAGTCAGGTTGTTATAGATTTCAAAGGTACCCGATGGCACGATAAAACATTTTTCGTTTGAATTTAAAAAAAAAACATGTGTACTCATTTTAATATCATTAAGTAGTTTAAACAAATTATCCAAAAATACGTAAAGTAATCAAAATATAAACTTAGGAGGCCTTATTACAATTTAAACAAAATAAAACCAACAATAAAATAAAAATAGTTCAAAATTGATTTAGTCCATATTTCCACTGCATGGCCACCTCGAGTCTATCCGGCTCCACATCCGCAATCTACGAGTCACTTGAAAAATGTTAAAGGAGAAGGTGAGTCACCAAGACTCAATGTGTAACCCTTCCCCCGGTTTAATGCAACATCATACACAATTTATAACTAAGTTAACATGCACTAAGTTTAATATGCACCCAACCTAGCCATCCAATACGCCTTTCTCTACCCCGTGTTACCAAACCACCGGTGTGGTGCCAAACCACCGGTGACTTAAAGTCACGATATCCATCATATTGTGGTGCCAAACCACCGGTGACCAAGTCACAAATCAAATGATTGGGCCAACCCATCGTGTGATACCAAATCACCGGGCGTCGATCCCATAATGTCAATCGTGGGGCCAACCCACTCGTGGTGCTAAGCCACTTTGGGACAAGACGCTATGAGGTGCCAAACCTCCGGAGGTGCCAAACCTCTGGTGACCGTAGTCACGAAATGTGGTACCAAACCACCGGTGTCCGTCGACACAAATATCACTTCCCCCTCCACTCATATAACCCACATCAATCAATGTTATTTAACAAATCATGTCAACATGCTTACTTAGCAACATACAACTGGATTTATCAATAACCATGTATTTAAGTCACATATACCAAATATGTCATGCTTCCCAAAAGCATCATAAAGAAACTCATAACGACAAGGACTTACAGAATCCTTGCTTATACCATGATGGTATTAAATCCAAATCTACACGAATGTGATTTACCATACACAAAACTTAGCACATTAATAGTTATAAAGTGTGTATGTACACACTGTCACCAATGATAGTCCTAAATCCTTAAAAGACAAATCGGCCACACAAGCTTTCCTTGCCCCTACACGCCTTTGAATACTAGCCACCACACACCAAGTGTTTCTGCTTCCTGAATCTGACTAATCAAAGATGAAGGCTTCGCTTGGTTACTTCCAAAATCCCAGAGACCCTTTCAAAATCGATTACAAAAAGACCCCACCCTTGACTAATATTCGGCCAAGGCAACCCCAAGAAATAGCAGAGAGATTCGGCTAATACAACCAAAAAGAAAAGGAGGGAATTCGGCTAGAGTTTTTGGAAGTAGAAACAAATGAAATGGTTAAAGAAGAAAGGAGAAATCGGTAAAGTAGATTAGAGGTGGGAGAAGGAAGATTCGGCTAGGAAGACAATGTGAATTTCGACACGAGTGTTTTAAGAAAGAAAGAATTGAAATTATGAGAAGAAGAAGGTAGCTATTTTCGGCTTAGCTCCAATGAAAAAGAAAAAGAGAATTTGTAGGGTAGATGGTTCGGCCAAGAGACAAAAAGGAGAAAAGGAAGCAAAATAAAAAGAAAACTTTAGAAACTCAAGAGAGCATTCGGCTAGGTGCAATCAACAAAAGAAATTCAGCACTCACCAAGTGAAGTTTCGACTTTGGTATACTAAACAAAGGCTGACCGAAATGCACCAAAAGATGCCTAAAAGAATTCGGCACTCCCCCCTTGAAGACTCCAAAATTCGGCCACAACCTACAAAAGCTCATGACCACTAATTCAAACTAATTTGAATTAGTCAAATGCCTTAATTTACTCTTCTCCATCCATTCAAAAAAAAATAGAATTTAAAAAAAAAAACAAATTCTTATCTCTTATCACCTCTTCAAATAAATAATAAAAATAAAAGAAACTATGTGCTCATCAATTTCTTCCAGCCGAATTTTAAAAAACAAATTCAGCTTGATCCTTATCCCAATTGAAGATCCCATGTGCAGGCCAATTCCTTCTCTCCCTTTTCACGCCAGCATTGAAAAATAAAAACCCCAATTGCAGCTCCCTTGGTTCGAACCTAGAACCTCACTACCGCAGCCCTCTCTTCCAACGCCCCAGGCCACTCTTCCCAATTGACTTTCATGCCATAAAAACCCATCATTTAATTTTAAAGCCTTCCTACTTAAGCCCATCACCGCACATATAAAAAATAAAACGCAAAACGCTGCTCCAGCCATTCGAACCTGCGCCCATCTTCACCTTCAACTCCTAAGTGGCGCACGGTAGCCACTTAGCCAATTAATTCTTTGTGTCATGCTTCTCCTAAATTTTACTTAACCCCTAACTCACCTAGTTCCCTTCTTTAAAACACTTAGAAAGAAATTTTTAGTTCTAAGTCAGGCCTAGCTCGGGGTTATTTCTAGACCCTAAAACATGCCAAATGATCCTAGTATTTAATTCTTCAAGCACACACATGGGAAATTAATTAAATTTTAGACAACCCCTAATTCGGGATGTTACAATTCTACCCCCCCTTAAAATAATTTCGTCCTCTCGAATTACTTACTATCGTCCAATCGTGCATCCTTAACTCATCACACTACGCTCTTTGTGCGCACTCTGATCTTAAAGAACTATCATACTTTCCAGACACATTCCCTAAGTTCATAATCCAAGTTCCATACACTTTACTAGCAACATAAGAACGAACTAATGCAACCACAACCAAGACAATTGAGGGTATTCCTAAATAAGAAACTTACCCGTTGTCATATCGGCACATCTTCCTCCTCGCGACGGCCAACCGCATAAACCAACCTTGGTTGCCTCGCCTCTGCACCTTCAAAGACCTCGGCCACGCCCATTACCATTATCATTACCTCTAGCACACCTCGACCCTCTCGTGGTTGCTTTGGCCATCCCTCCCGAATTGACCACGTCCTTGATCCTTAGCTTGAGTCCTAGCCAACTTCCGCGGACAATCCCTTACCCGGTGCTCCATTGATCCACACTCAAAGCACCCTCTACTTCCAGCCAAACATTCTCCCGAGTTGGATTTCCCGCATCTAGCACACTGAGGTGGCCACTGAGCAGGCTTTGTGGCTCTTTCTGGTTCCCCAAATCTAGCCTTCTTCTGCACATTATTTCCCGATCCAGGCGATCCAAAGCCTCTCTTCTGTTTGTTCCTTTCGTGGTTCTATCTTACGGACTCCTTGATCCCTTCGGCTACCTTAGCCTTTTCCACTAGGACAGAAAACTCACACTCCTGCTGTTGAGCAATCAGCAACCTCAAATCATCTCTCAGACCATCCTCGAATCGGACACACCGCTCATGTTCAGTAGCCACGATGCCTCTAGCATATCGACTCAGCCTTAAGAATTCTATAAACTGAGCCTGTAAATATTTTTATTAAATATTTAGAAGTTACAATATAGGTATATTGAAGTTTGGTCCAAAAATTTTAACGTTTTGATAGTTAAATTTGTAAAAAGGGACTAAATCATAGAGTTCGTAAAAGTTAATCGATATTGATTTTTATTATTTAAAACACATGATTAACGATTGTTTAAGTGTTTAAATAGCAAATTCACCATTTTTTAATTATAATTCGTTGTGGATGAGTAATTTTAATTGTTTAAGTTAAAATTTTTTAATTAAAATAATATTAAAAATAAACTAAGCATAAAATAAGAAAAGAAAAACCTTACCGTCTTTTTAATTTCTTCTCTCCCACCGAATAAGCCACCATTGAAGGAGAATTTGAAATCTTCAAACACCTTTAATATTCTTCCTTTGTAACGACCCGAAATTGGGCCTAGTAGGATTGGGCCCATTGGACCTTGAGCGTAGAAGCGTTTTAAAAAATTTTGAGAATAAGAGAACGGCATTATTTCAAGTTGGACTTATTAGGAAGGTGATTTTAGAAAGTTACGGGGTTCTATAAAGTTTCGGGTTCAAGTTGGGCTTTAGTAAAATTTTGTGTTTTAGCACTTTAAGGAGAGATAGTAAGTGGCATCAAGGCTTATGGAAATAAGAGAGCAATTTGCTTGCATAATTGAGCATATGGTAAAGAGGTTATGGCGCCACATGAAAGACTTTGAGGGAGGAGGTTCAAATCCCATCAAGTGCAAAATTTTGACTATTTTTTTGTACTCTTTCCCTAAGTGTCGGCCAAGCTTGTAAATAAGGCAAGTTGGACTTTTTAATTTTGGCAAGGTGGCTAAGGAAATATGGTAAGGAAGAGTGGATGGAAAGGAGTAAAAGAAAAGGGAAGGAATAGGGAACATGTTGGCATTTTTCGTGGGGGATGTTTTGGAAAGGTTTTATTTGGTCTATGTTCATCTTTTGGTAAAGATGATAATGGTTTGGGAAAGGGAGAGGGTAGCCAAATTTTGATGGGAGCATTTTGATAGTTTTGGTGTTGGTTAGGCCTAATTTCTTTTGGCATCCCTTGTGTTCATTCTTCCAACTTCTCCTCTCATTGCCGCAACATCAAGACAATAGTGGGCATTTTCTCTTTTCTTTCTTGTCTTGCCGAAAACACCTAGCCTTTGTGACCAATTATTTTCACTCATCTTCTCTTGAAAACCGAAACTACCGATCCTTCTTTGTTGTCTTGCTACTAGTGCCAAACCGTGTTCTTCATTTCGGTTCATCCCTATTATTAAGGTAAAGGTTCTTTCTTCTTATTCATGTTGTTTGTTCTTTCTTCTCTTGACTTGGCTAAGCCGAAACTCTCATCCCTTGGCTAAGCCGAATCTAGCCACTTGTTGTTATTTTAAACTCCTCTTATTCTCTTTTGATGAAGGCCGAATCAAGCCATCCTTGCTGCTACTTATCTTTCTCTTAGCCTTGGTTTCGAAAGTTGATTGGGACTCATTGCAATAGCCAAGGTGCAAGACCGGATTTTAGAATCTAGTAGGGAAGGATCGCGATTGTGGTAAGTGACTCTTGTGAGTGAGTACTTTTGGAATTTTGGAACTTTTAAGAAATCAAGGCTAACTTGTGATCGATTTTATTTTTAGGGGGCAACGAAGAGTGGTTCTTTAGGGAATCCTTATCAGGTGTGTAATCCCGTACCCTTCCGAATACATGTTTGAAATGGTGTGTAATCTCTTACCTCTCTGAATGTTTGTATGATATATTTTATGATTCGGTCAAAATACCGAAGAAAACCAGAAACCGGCATCCGTGACCACTTGGGCGTGCGTATATTCGTAGTGGTAACCATATTTTTGCAATGAAACAGTTTGGTTAGCAGCAGTGATGTGATTTTGAAAAATCACGAAAAATAGGATAAAGGGAGTTAGAAAGTGAAAAAGATATCGAAATAAATCTTATTGTGTCTATTTTTATATGAAAGAAACAGAGGAGGAAGAGGAATTGTATATTCTATGATATCTTAATTTTAGTGAGACTGGTTCTCATCGACTTCGCGGTTCTCTCTTCTATCTTGGAAAAATCGTTTAAAATTTTACAAAGGGAATTAAGAGTTATAATTTATATGTATAGATTCCTTAGTGAGCCTATTTTCAATATAAACAAGTTAGAGCAACATATGAAAACCGTACAGAGAGATATTTGAATTTTGGGTAAGAGAGGTCAGAACCGTTGGACAGTGAAACAAGGGAAACTTTAAGGAATAAACTGTACTAAATGGTTAAGCCAAAAATTTTGGAAAATATTAGTAAGAAGATATATGAGTCTAGTTTCAAGGAAAATTTACGGATTTAGATTTCAAGATTCCTAACTCGAGTTATAGTCAATTTAGTCGATCTGACCAGATGGACGCTTTTGATTTTTATGCCCAACATTAGTAGTTAAGTCTAGGTTGCGAATTACAAAATACCCTTGGAGGGTAAATTACCGAAATACCCCTGGGTTGTGAGATTACCAAATTACCCTTAGTGGGTAAGATTACCAAATTACGAAAATGCCCCTATGGGCCGAATTACGAAAATGCCCCTAA
Organism: Gossypium sturtianum; assembly: GCA_025698515.1. Taxonomy (NCBI): domain Eukaryota; kingdom Viridiplantae; phylum Streptophyta; class Magnoliopsida; order Malvales; family Malvaceae; genus Gossypium; species Gossypium sturtianum. The sequence continues at coordinate 134,429,042 of CM046945.1, forward strand.
AGGGCCGATTTGTTATATTGCCTTAATGGGCCGAATTGTTATATTGCCTTAATGGGCTGATTTATTTTATTGCTTAATGGGCCGATCTGATATATTGCCTTAATGGGCTGATTTGTTATATTGCCTTAACGGGCCGATTTGATATATTGCTTAATGGGCCGATCTGATATATTGCTTAATGGGCCGATCTGATATATTGCTAAATGGGCCGATCTGATATATGGCTTAATGGGTCGATTTTGTAAAGTGTTAAAGGGCCAAATTGTTTGTAATAAATCTCTGGGTTATTAATTATCGTGGTTATATTGTAAATATCATGATTTACGATGTATGTTGCATTTACATAAGTTGCATGGGATTGGGATATTAATGATCGGGGAAGTGAAATTTGGTGGCTCTGCCACATATTCTGGTGACTCTGTCACATCTTGTCTGGTGGCTAAGCCACGTATATTCTGTTATTCTGGTGGCTTGTCCACAATTCGAATTTGATATAAATGGCTAAATGCCTATGATTGGTGTGTTAGCGGGGTGGGTTGACAAAAGATCCCCACAGGTGTGATGGATGGTACGGGTGGTGTGTAGCGGATGGATTATTAGGTTGGTTTGGGATTGCATACATTCATACATTTGCTTCATTTTAAGATTTTTATGTAAAAGGGCTTAGGCCCAAATTTTTTCTATATGAGTTCAGGCCCAGTGGATGACGGTAAGGGGTTTCACATTGAGTTCTTGTAACTCACTCCCCCTTTTCTTAACCCTTGTAGGTAATGCTCAGTGATGTGGACTTGGGCCATGGATGACTCGGTGGAAGCCATACTTCAGAAATGGTGTTAATGAAATTTTAAATTTCTATTCCCGTTAATTTTATTATTTTGCTATTTTGGTTTAAGTTGTAATAAGGCCTCTGGAGTGTGTTTTATTATTTGCTTTATTGTTGATATACTTATTATTTTGCTTAAATTGATTAAAACGAGATTTTTTCTAAAAACTTAAATAAAGGTTTTTCCAAAATCGATTAACAAATGGATTTCATAATAAACTTTTATAAATATTTTAACACGGAAGTTTTCACTCGAACTTTCAAACGATATTTTCAAAAGACACGGTTTTAAAGTTCACTACCTTGATTGTTGACTCATCAATCAATCTTTCAAAAATACTTGTATTTTATCTACGTTTCATAGCGATTTCAAAATGCTTCTGCAACTCTATTTCTAAACATCACATTTTTGTAAATTGTTTATTTCAAATATGCTTTCGCCACCAAAAAGGTTTTTAAAGATAATTACGTTTTCAAGTAGTTAACAACTGCTTAAGTGTTTTGGGTTTTAACAAAGAGGCTGTAATTCTCAAACAAGTTTTTCCATGTGACACGCCAGATTCGGGCCTAACTTCTAGGCCGGGTTTGGGGTGTTACATCCTTTGCATGGTATGTATATTTTAATCTGTTTTTAGTAAATTTATATTTTTGAGATAATTGTAACTTAACTAGCTAGCCCAGGGACTAATTTGTAAAATTGTTAAATGTTTAGAATTTTACCATGGATGAATTTGTGATGTTTTTGATGTTTAATGATAAATTATTAAGCTTGATAGTTAGATAAGACTATTTTGTAAAGTGATATTGGTTACTTTTAAGTTTAAGGACTAAATTGATAAAACAATAACTTTAGAATGAAATTCTTGTGAAATTTAAATAATTATGGGCTGTATTTGAATAAATAAAAATTTGACTAGATGGGTTTTGGGCTTAATTGTCATAAATGTGTAAGTTTTAGGTTTAGGGACTAAAATGAATAAAAGTTAAAAATTTAGGGTAAAAGTGTAAAATATTGATAAAGGGTCAAATATGTGAATTTAAATGTTTTAAGGTATTTGAATTGGTTAATTGAACTAAATTATTATATTAGATCAAGAAACGAATCAAGTGGTTATTAATCACGGCAAAGGAAAAGTCGTTGATGTAACACCCCAAACCCGACCCATTCGTTACGACCGAATTTGAGATGCCACTGCGGAAAAACGTTTGAAGACTGATTTCACTTTTGGGAAAAACATTAAAAATTTTGTCATTTGAAAACCATGTCCAATTAAAAATTCTAAATAATGTAAGCTTGACAAAAATATCCAAATTAAAAGCACTTCCAAATAAAAATTTAATGGTCGTCTAGCTTAAACATAATAAAAATGCTCAAATAGAAATACTTAAATACTTTAACTGGGCCTTATTACAATAAATAAAAAGTTCTTAGTAATAAACTGAATAAAATAAAGAAGATGTCTTCTGCATGGGCCACCTCGTATCCACTCCAACCCGGTCCAATAACCACGAATCATCTGCGATGTTTAATAAAAATTGGGTGAGTCATACGGACTCGATGTGTAATTAGTCCACCGAATTCCACCCACATGTTAACCACATATTAACTCATATATCGGATATCAATTATCAAATTCACATGTTATCACATTACGGGCTTGGCCCATATTCATATCACATTCATCTAATAGGGTAGTTAACCACATAATTTCCACATACTGGGCTTAGCCCATTTCCACACTGATTCACATTCATATACTGGGCTTTGCCCATTTACACATTAATCCACATATAATATTGGGCTTGGCCCATTTCCACATATGTTCACATACGAAATCATGCAATTATGAAGCCCAACCCAAACCTAGGGTCCATCCGCTACACACTCCCTTATCCACCTACCACACACACCGAGGATTATCAAATCACCCTCTCCTTTTCACTCCAAAGGCAATCACTGCCGTCCACGTGCAATTAAGCACAATATTCCACAATGCGACCTCAGTCAGCGCCAATCCACGATGTAGCCATAGCTAACACCAAAACCACAATTGGACACATAGTCACTCATCAACCACGATATGGCACATAGCCGATATCAACCACGATGAGGCACATAGCCACTCATCAAGCCACGCGAACTAAATCGCAATTAACCCACAACGTGACCTCAGTCAACGTCAATCCACGATGTAGCTCAAGGCTAACATCAAAAACCACAATGGGACACATAGTCACTCATCAACCACGATATGGCACATAGCCGATATCAACCACGATGAGGCACATAGCCACTCATCAAGCCACGCGAACTAAATCGAAATTAATCCACAACGTGACCTTAGTCAACGTCAATCCACGATGTAGCTCAAGGCTAACATCAAACCACGTACTCGAAGTACACCCGTACCTTCTTTCATATCCCAACCCATGCACATGCCACATAAAATAATGATACAATGTAATGATGCATGAGCATGTTCATCAAGCATATTATCACATATTCATATTAATAATCACATATCATCAGGTTTGGTACTTACCGGATTATCGACATACCCCTTGAGGGTATCCTTATCACAATTTCCACTGCACTAGTTAGCACATTCATAACACATACACATTTCACATACATATCATATACCCGAAAACGGTGGGTTAATCACACACCTGATCACTTGGAGAACTATGCTTTCGATCATCGATGCTATCACTAGGCGATACTACGGCTATTTGCCTACTTTTTGTTCTGATCTTTGGTCCACACCCGGTGGCCAATCCCTAACTAGAGACAGATCTCTTCTTAAACTTCGGGATAGGGACCTTCCCTTTCCTTCTTGAATGGTATTCGCCTCCATCAACACACTTAATCGTAACAATCGATTTAATTATCAATATACGAATTCTTAACCAAATATCCACAACTTATCATACTTACCGAAAGGGTCTTGAAATCCTAAAAGCTTGATCTAATGCTTAGATCCTTAATCCCTACATTTGATTAATCACCTACTACTTTAATAAAAAGCCATTCGACCATAAATCCAAATCCTAGTAGGATTAGTATACTTAAACTTACCTTGTTGCTTGTTTGACTTAAGAATCAAGTCTTGAAATCTCTCGCTATACTCTTCTTGCATTCGCCAAGCATTGAATCAATTAACTTGGTTAGTTTTCGGCTTTTGAATAATTAATGAACGCATATATTTACCAAACATGGCCTTGGCCGAATACTATAGACACTTACCTTGTGGATTTTAAATCCGAAACTCACCGAATAACTAGGGAACACGTGGCCTATGGTGTACCTTCTGAAAAGAACTTCTCCTTCCTTGTAGTCGACACTTAGTAAATCCCGAAAGATCTCTTCAAAGTTTCCAAACAAGATATTAATGGGGTTAGTCCTAGATTTGGCAAATCTTAAGAAAAAGGATGAAACCGAATGAGATCTTACCCTTGAAGAAATCGATTGCACCTTCACTTCAACCTTCAGAGATTCGGCTATGGCTAGATGATGATCTCACAACTTTCGGCTTTTGGAGGGATTAGAAAGAAAAGAAAAGGAAGAATAAAGATGGAGGATTCTTGCTATGGCTTCTAATGGAGAGGAAAATATTCGGCTAGGTTCCAACAATTACTTAATTTCGACTTGACAAAAGAAAAGAAAGAAAAGAAGAGAAGAGAGCACTAAGAATTCGGCAGAGAAAGGAGGAAGCACAAATTGATGAGTAGCCCTCCTTCCTTCCTTTTATAGCCGAAATTATCATCTAAGGAGTCCCTTACTTGGCCATCACTCTTCTATTTTAATAGCTTTATCTCTTTAATTATCACTTAAAATAAAAGATAATTCAAAGAACTATCCTTACTTAGCCGAAATTATTAAACTCAAAGTCCCTTACTTGGCCATCACTTCTCCCTTATTTTCCTCTTTATCTCTTTATTCAAATTAAAAGAATTTAATCCAACAATTATCTCTTGAAAATAATGATAAATAAATCCCTTATTTATCCACTATTTATAAAATAATAAAAGCTCCTAATTTATAGCCATGTGCCGTCCACCTCTCTGCTTCTTGTAGCAAAATAAAATTTCTTTTATTTGCTTCCCATGTGACTCGAACTTAGGCCCATTCCTCTTGCATATGGCGCCATTTCCAGAGGCCCCTAAGTGGCATCTTGAGGCCACTTTTCCAAGCTGTGTTTGTGTGTCAAATTTCACAAACTTTTTCTTTTAAGGCCACCTTGCCTTAATTTTCCCTTTTAAACCTTAAAACTCGTCATTTCTAGGTCATTTCTAAGTTTCCAAAAATTTTCGATCGGCTCAGTAAACTTGACATTTCCTTACATTTCCATGACATTTCCTTACAAGACATTTCCTTACATTTCCATGACATTTCCTTACAAGACATTTCCTTACATTTCCAAGGTTCTAAAAATGTTCATTTTTCCTCTTTTAAACTTAACATTTCCATACATTTCCAGGTTTCCAAAAGTGTTCAAAATATATTCATAACACATAAGATATGTCATTTCGTACAATTAAACCAAAAATGCATAGGCCCTTTTCAGGATGTTACAGTTGAATTGTTGTCATCGAAGTGTTGATAACTACTGCTTTTTGGTAAGTTCGTATTAGAGGTTCTTATGTTTAATAATGATGAAATCATAGTTGTATATAATTTTTTGTGTATTTGTGTTTAATAAACATGGTTGATAAAGGTAAGTTGAAGTATGTGATGGTGAATGAATGATCTTGTAGCTAAATGCACTTTTAATGGTTGTTTTGGTATGTTTATGTTAATAGGCAACTTGGAATGTTTTGTGCTTTGTTGAAATGGTCAATTTGGTTGTGTTAAGTTATGACTTAGGATTAGATAAATGTGCATGACATAATTTGACATTTGGTGTCTAGGATTTGGATGATGATTGAATGAGTTTACCATGTGGTATATGTTTTGGCTAAATGGTTGTTGTTTATGTTTGAAATTGTGGTGCCAATGAGGGCATATTGGTTAGGCAAATAGGTTGATTGTGAATTGGTATATTTTTTCTTGTTTTGGTACATTTTGAATAAGTTTGAAAGTTGGTTAATGTATAGCTTGGAGTCTAAGTTTTGGTATGTGAAATGACTTGTGTTTGAATGTCTTTTTTGGCTCACACGGCCTGGGACACGGTCTTCATGGTCGTGTCATGCAACTGTGTGGGACACAGGCCTGGGACACGGTCTGCTACACAGCTGTGTGTCCCACATGGTTGCATGACACAACCATGTGGCATTTTTTATTTTTGGTGTAAGTTTGTCTACACGGTCTCAGAGAGTTACACGACCTGGAGACACGGTCGTGTGACCCTAAGTTACACGGCCATAAGCTGTTACACGATTTGGCCACACGACCATGTTCTTAAGCCACACGGGCTGAGGTTTGTCACACGGCCATGTGACCCATGTTTTCACTTTTTACTTAAATTTTTTTAAAAGTTCCATTTTAATTCAGAATTGTTCTTGGTTTGTTTTAAATATTCTGTAAGCCCGATTTAGGTCCCGATTTGATTGAATAGCATGGAAATGATTGCATATGAATTATTTTGGTTATGTTTGATTAAATTATGAATAATGTTAAAGTTTTATAGCTGCAATACCTTATAGCTTGGATCAGCGACCGGACTGGATCGTCGGTGTCCGCAAGTGCACCGGTCAAATTGTAATATAGTTAGTACAATGAAACACTTGGAAGTATTCTAAGGGTCGTACCCAAGGGAGGATGGAATAAATCTATGAACACTTTTTTTTAAAGTAATAAGTCTAAGTAGTAGTAAGTAATTCTTATATTATGATAAACCATAAAATATATTAAGGAGAGAATTTAAATGACTAAAATAAATAATCAAGAAAGAAAATAACAAATGACTAAAATCAATAAGCCAATCAGAAAGATTAACTCACTTCAGGGTTTCTAAGTAACTTTGAATTAAGGTTTTAGGGTGGATTAGCTACCGATTAACCAATTATTACCTCACGGCCTCTAATTAACATATCGATTGATTGATACTCGCTTATCTCCTGACCTCACTTTCTCAACCAGGATAAATTATGATTTACTCGATTCAACTTATCTCCCGACCTTGTCTAGCCTATGATAACTTTCTAGGGTTGTCAATCCTAGTGGTTTAAGAACACATAATTTATACCAACTAACCCTATTGGGAAAACCCTAAATCTTCCGTTAACCACATCCCCATCCACTTGTTAATATCCCCTAAGGGATTTAGCCACTCATGTTATTTATAATCTCAATCTCAATTGAACAAATCATGTGAAGAACACAATTGAATCAGAAGAGAAGATATATTTTAATAATCGTGGATTTGATATCGAATGGAGAACAAAGTAGAAAATCATTTGATTGAAATAAAGAAATAAATCGAATGCAAAGAAAAGATAATCTGAAATACTTCGATTAAAATAAATAAACTCTTGGATTGAAACTGATTCTAAGATGAAAAACAACTAAGTTATGAAAAGCTGAAAGAAAATTAATCTAATCCTACTCCTAAACTACTAAGGGTTTTTAGTGTATCTAGGACGAGTTCGTTACATCAAACCCCTAATGTCTTAATTATAGAAGTGTTGGCAGCCCAAATTAGGTCATCAGTACGTCTTAGGTCTTCGTATAAGGTTGATTGCAGGAACAAAAATAGCCTCGATATTCTTGGGCATCATGTTGGCCTATGGCACTGTAACACCCTCACCCAACCCGACCACTGAATCCGGGTGTGAAGTGCGACAAATAGTCTTTCTGGACTAAATATCAAATTGTAAGCTTGAAAATTTCAAGTTAGACTTTACTAAATAATAACTAATTCTTTGCAACCGCACCCTTAAATTTAAAAAATAAGTTTACTATCCCCGACTTAAACTCTACGGGGTCTTATATAACTACAACATGGACATCTTGAGGTGAAGTTTAAAAAGGTACTCCCTTCCTATATGCATGACACTTTACTAACAGTGTTCCTTATTTCAACATGATCTTGGTTGGTCCCTCATCGAGTCCCTTATCCTCTGGATCCTGCAAAACACAAGCCAACACTTTGGTAAGTTCAAGGAACTTAGTGAGTTCCTTTACTATATTATACTAAAATTGTCCCCATCTTGCAAGGGTTTCAAATATAAAAGAACCAAACAAAAAAAATCCTTGTTTTGTGTTGGTGACCCTGGTTTGCTTGAGGTGTTGAACTTCAGTTCCACGTCCACCTATCTTTACTGGTGGTGTGATCGCTGGAAAATTTTTACCAGGTCGACTTATAACCCTTTTGACTACCTATGATGGGTTCTAGCCGATTTAACATTCATGCGGATTCCCACCCTTCTTTTCTCAATTCTCCTTTTGTATTCTTTGTCCTCTCAACTTCTTCAGTGTTTAACCGTTCTGATTTTATCCTAGCTTGTGTACATGCCATAGTTTCAGGGCACACACTGATATTCTACCCATGACGTCTATCTACTCTTAAGATCCATTAAAAAGGTCCACGCGCATTGGTGTTCTTATATGGGTTCCTCTTTACTATTTTTTCCCAACCCTAAGGTTACAATGTTGTTTGGATTACTTTCTTGTACTCTGCCCTAATCGTGGTATCTTTCTTTGAAGGGAAACATACTTGTTTACTCTGGACTACTTTGGCTTGCACTACCCAATGAGCCGTCATCTGGGTGACCACTTGAGTTCATGATTCCTCTCACTTTCCAGTTCCCTACGAAACTAGCCATTTGGCAAATACTTCCACACTGATTTTCCCTTAACGAGGAATAATCTTGACAGACATATCTGTCTCTTGATGTTTCATTTTTTGGTAACTCTCTCTATTATTGGGTTCTAACTAACCCCTCATTTTCTTGTGGACTATTCGACGTACTTTCGATCAACCACTAACATATAGGGTTCCTTGAGCACCCTTTGGAGATTATGATGGCGGATCCTTATCTGCGATCTTTGGCTAACCTTATTTCATTTGCTTGTACACTAGACACCACTAGTGTGTCGACTCCCGTAGCGACTTCTTGTTGGGTTACCACCCATATTCCCTATTGGCTTTCACCACTACTATTATAGCAGTATTTTCTCACTTTTATTATGTTTCCCATTCATTGAAGGATTCCTTCAACCCGTTGGCTAACTATTTTGTGTCTATACTTCCATTTTGCCTCTAAATCTTCTTCCTTGTTTGCAAAAGTTCCCACAATCGCCGTCCTGATTTACCACTCGTGTTTATAGTCCCAACGAACCCCACAAGCTACCATAGCTGAGCTATGATTGTAACAGTCCGGTTAAGACCCTAGTCGAAATAGTGGTTTTGGGACCACAATTTCGAGTCAGAAAAATATTTTAATATTATTTTCTGTGCTTACAGTATGTGATTAAGCATGTGTGAAAGTTTTGTGAATTAATTTTATTATTTGTGTGCTTAATTTGCAAAAAGGACTAAATCGCAGAAATTATAAAAGTAGCTTTCTATTTATAAAGTGCTGAATTGATGTGTCTTTATAAAGATAAGGTCCTTATGTGGTTATTTAACCATTGAATGTTTTAAATGACTAAGATGGACATATGATAGTGGGTTTTTAATGTTATATTAAAAGGTTAAATATGTAAATTGGTTATTAATGTTATTATAATTAATAAAAACAAAATGGATGGCCATTATCATACCTCATTTCACCGAATTTGAAAGAAAAAGAAAGAAGAGAAAGCAAAATAGGTTTCGACTATGGTTTTGCTATATTAAGGTATGAGTTTTGTTCGTTTTTTGATAATTTCTACGTTTTTGTGATCGTCGCTTAGTATACTATCAAGCTCATGCCTTAATTTTAGAATATGATGAAGATTTTGAGATATACCATTGATTATTTTGTAAGTTTTGTGATGTTAGTTGATGAAATATGAAATATATGTGTTAGATTAACATGTTTTGTCTTTGGATTTTTGGTGAATTTGAGTAATTTGGACTAAATTGTGAAAATAATAAATTGAGGGACTAAAGTGTGAAATAAATGAAATGTATGGGCTCGTATGAAGCATATGAAAATTCGACTAAGCATGGGTACAAAGAAATTATGTGTATTTTGTGATTTTGTGAAATAAGGACTTAAATGTCAAAATGTGAAAATGTAAGGGCTAAATTGTAAAATGCCCTAAATGTGTGTTTTTGGATTGAATTGAATGATTTGGTGAATAAATGAGTTAAATTTGAATATGTATAGATCAAGAACCAAAGGAAACGAATTTAGAATGGGTAAAGTCGGAAGTGATCGAGGAGTTGATTCAATCCGTTTATCTCAAATACGAGGTAAGTCTATATACAAATAAATGTATTTAGGTTGATTTATTCATGTTCGTATAATATTGAATTATGATGAATGGCTTTGGAAGATATACATGTGAAAACCGAGAAAAGTATCGACAATGTGACAATGTCCGAAAAGTCCCTACGAATCTTAGGAATAGATAGGATTCATATGTCATGACATAAGATTTTGATATGTGATATCGTGTAAGACCACGTCTGGGACGTTGGCGTCGATTTAAGAATTACGTGCAAGACCATGTCTGGGACATTGGCATCATAAATGATTTCGTGTAAGACACTGTCTGGGACAGTGGCATCGGTATTTGATTACATGTAAGACCACGTTTGGGACGTTGGCATTGTACGAGTATTCCGAGTTATCCGAGTATCCCATTTGATTCTGAATGGTTCAACGAGAAATTCCGAGATATGAATGAATATGTGAAATGTGTAACCGATACAGGTACGTTTGAAGTGTATACCACGTTTGATTATGAAAGGTAAGTATATGTGAAATTGTAAAAGTGAGATATGTGTATAGACTTGTTGAGTCAAAATGTGATATATATATATATATGAATGTGCTATGATATAATGAAATACATGGAGATGTGATTGTTGATAAGCAAATGGTTGGAAACAGTTGAGCTAAAGAAGAAATGTGAATATGCTTTTGAGATATGCTAAAGTTCTTGTAATTTAAATGGTTATAAATGTTATATATATATATATTAAGTTTATTTGTATATGGCTTAGTAAGCTTTTGAAAGCTTATTCTCTGTGTGTTTGCATTGTTTTATAGATCGTTAAAGCTACGAAAGGCTTGGGGATCATCGAGGATCATCACCATACTATCAAACTCTATTTTGGTACCATTTAGATGTGTACATATTAAAATAGGGCATGTATAGTCTAGTTAAATTAGATAATGTTTTGAGTTGTATATATAAGCTATGTGATATGGCTTGTAAATGGGATGTGAATATGGTGAATTTTAGTCTATGTTTTGAGATGCAAAGTTAGTATATTATTGATGAAATGTTGTCAAATTGAATTGGTAAGTTTTTGGACGGATGATAATTAGAAATACTTGTGATGAGAATGAGATAAATGGTACATAAGTTGGCATGTTTGATATGCTCTTGAATGGTTAGAAAATATGGTTATTTTGGTATGTTTTGGTATGTTTTGGTGCTTGAAATGATGATTGTTTTTGCACGTAGGTTTGACCCTAAAATGGGTGGCAAATTGGCCTTGAAAATGGCCTATATTTGCCCATATGGTTGAGCACACGGGCGTGTGGCCGATCGTGTCATTTGAATTTGTAATTCAAAACAAGTCAGTCTCGACCACGGGCTTGACACACGGGCGTGTGACTGGCCGTGTGATGCAAGTCAGTGTTGACCACGGGTGAGGTACACGGGCGTGTCCTTGGCCATGTGGACAAGTCAGTATGTATGCCCTGTTTTGCCACGGCTTAGACACATGGGTTGCCCACACGGGCGTGTGAACTCTGTAACTTTGAAAAATGTTTGATTTTCGAAAAAAATTGTATGATCTCGGTTTAGTCCCGCCCCCTTTCTAATGCATGTTTAAGGTCTTGTAGACCTCATTAAGGGACTATATGCTTTTATTTTGCTATGATATGACGATGATATACTTTATGACGTAAAATATTCGTAAAAGTTTCTAATTTGTCTGGTAATGCCTCTTAACCCTAGACCGACGATGGTTACGGGTTAGGGGTGTTACATTTTATTGGTATAAGAGCTACGATTTAGTCGATTCTAGGACTAATGTAGTGCGTGAAGTCTAGCTATACATGCCATATGTACAAACTGTGATAGTATGATGAATCCTGATATATAAAATGTGTTTTTCGTATAGTAAATGGATCCCGAAAGAGCTGTAGCTGACGATGTTGAAAGTAATGCGCCTGTTCCCACTCAAGGGACAACGCCATCTGATTCGAGACCGACTACAAGCGGTCAGGAAGGAGAGGCTAAACAAGCCTTCTTCCAAATGATGAATGAGTGGTTCACTCAATATATTAGAACAAATCCGACTATTTCACAACCTCCACCCCCGCCTAATCCTCCTCAGACTTCTTTTGTACCTCTGGTTATGAATCTGAATCTGTTGAATAAGCCTCCAGTCGATAAAATCCGTAAATATGGAGCTGAAGAGTTCAGGGCCACTAATGATGATGATGCTAAGAGAGCTGAGTTTTGGCTCGAGAACACAATCCGAGTGTTTTATGAAATGTCATTGACTCCTGATGAATGCTTAAAATGTGACGTTTCCTTGTTACTGGATGTAGCTTATCAGTGGTGGAAGACTTTAATTTCTGTTGTTCCAAAAGAATGAGTTACCTGGGATTTCTTTCAGTCTAAATTTCAGAAGAAATATATTAGTCAGAGATTTATAGATCAAAAATGAAAAGAATTTCTGGATTTGAAACAGGGTCGTATGTCTGTCATTGAATATGGACGAGAATTTGTGAGATTAAGTCAATATGCATGGGAATGTGTTTCAATTGAAGCGATAATGTGTAAAAGGTTTGAAGACGACCTGAATGAAGATATCCGTTTGCTAGTTGGAATTTTGGAAATAAAAGAATTCGTTGTGCATGTTGATCGAGCGTGTAAAGCTGAAGCACTCGGGAAAGATAAAAGAAAAGTTGAGTCTGAAGCCAGAGATGTGAGAAAGAGATTTTTGAATAAATCATTTCAGTTTGTTTCAAAGAAATTCAGAGATGAGTATAGCCGTTCAAAGGCTAATGTGGGACATTCAAACAGAGATCGAGCTAGATCGCAGTCAAACTTCAAAGCTCCAGCTACTTAAATATCTAGTGTTGGAAATGTCCGATCTGAATGACCTGAATGTAAACATTATGGTAAAAGACATCCGGGTAATTGTAGATTGAATGGCCGAGCCTGTTTTAGATGTGGATCATTAGATCATTTCATCCGGGGCTGCCCTGAATCTGTTGAACTAGAGATTGTACAGAATCCAAAGTCAGATAATGTTTCAGTTAGAGGAAGACCTTCTAGAAATACCAGGAATTTGAGTGGTAGTCAGAGAGCTACGAAAGATACAGTTTCGAGATCTAAAGCTAGGGCACCTGCCAGAGCTTACGCCATTCGAGCCCGTGAGGAAGCTTCATCTCCAGATGTTATTACGGGTACATTTACTCTTTATGATACTTCTTTGATTGCATTAATAGATCCAGGGTCTACTCATTCGTATGTATGCATGAACTTAGTATCCAGTAAGACTTTGCCTGTAGAGTCTACTGAATTTGTTTTTAGAGTATCGAACCCCTTAGGTAAATGTGTTTTGGTTGACAAAGTATGCAAGAATTGTCTGTTGATGTTTCGAGATGTTTGTTTTCCAGCTGATCTGATGTTATTACCTTTTGATGAGTTTGATATAATTTTGGGTATGGATTGGCTAACATTTCATGATGCTGTTGTGAACTACAAATGAAAAACTATTGATTTGAGATGTCAGAATGATGAAATAGTTCGGATTGAATCTAATGAATCGAATGGGTTACCTGCTGTGATATCAGTAATGAAAGCTTAGAGTTATGTGAAAAAGGGTTGCGAAGCCTATTTTGCCTATGTGATTGATTCGAAAGTGATTGAAAAGAAAGTTGAATCTGTGCCAGTTGTTTGTGAGTTCCCTGACGTGTTTCCTGAAGAACTATCGGGATTACCTCCGATACGAGAAGTTGAGTTTGGTATTGATTTAGTGCCAGGGACAACACCTATCTCAATAGCTCCGTACAGAATGGCACCGACAGAATTGAAAGAATTAAAGTCTCAGTTGTAAGAGTAGACCGATAGAGGATTTGCAAGACCGAGTTTCTCACCTTGGGGTGCTCCTGTTCTATTTGTGAAAAAGAAAGATGGCACGATGAGAATGTGCATTGATTACCGTCAGTTGAACATAGTTACTATTAAGAATAAATATCTTCTACCCAGGATTGATGATTTGTTTGATCAGTTGAAAGGAGCTTCTGTGTTTTCAAAGATAGATCTGAGATCGGGGTATTATCGATTCATGAGTAAAAGATTCGGATATTCAAAACTTGCTGAAACGAGGTACAGGCATTATGAGTTTTTAGTTATGCCTTTTGGACTAACAAATGCTCCTGCTGTCTTTATGGATTTGATGAACAGAATTTTTAGATTGTATTTAGATCGATTTGTTGTTGTATTCATTGACGACATTTTGATTTATTCGCGTGATGAAATTGAGCATGCTGAAAATCTGAGAATCATGCTACAAACTCTGTGAGATAAACAGTTATATGCAAAGTTTAGTAAATGTGAATTCTGGTTGCGTGAAGTTGGTTTTCTGGGATATATTGTGTCAGCATCTGGTATATGAGTCGATCCGAGTAAGATTTCAGCTATTTTGGAGTGGAAGCCTTCGAAAATGTGTCTGAAGTCCGTAGTTTTTTGGGACTTGCTGGTTATTATCGACGGTTCGTAAAAGGTTTTTCGATGATTGCAACTCCATTGACAAGATTGCTTCAGAAAGATGTGAAATTTGAGTGGTCTGAAAAGTGCCAGAAAAGTTTCGATCAGTTGAAAACTTTGTTGAGTGAAGCTCCAGTGCTAGTACAGCCAGAATCAGGTAAAGAGTTTGTAATTTATAGTGATGCTTCGTTGAATGGGCTGGGATGTGTTTTGATGCAGGAAGGCAAAGTTATAGCTTATGCCTCGAGACAATTGAAACTGCATGAAAAGAATTATCCGAGACATGACCTTGAGTTAGCTGCAATTGTGCTTGCATTGAATACTTGGCGTCATTATCTTTTTGGTGAAAAATGCCATTTGTTTTCAAATCATAAAAGTCTGAAATATTTGATAACTCAGAAAGATTTGAATCTGCGACAAAGAAGATTGTTAGAACTGTTAAAAAGATTACGAACTTGTGATAGACTATCATCCGGGTAAAGCAAATGTTGTTGCTGATGCGTTGAGTCAGAAATCATTGTTTGTGCTACGTGCGATGAATGCTCATTTAGATCTGTCTGATAATGGTTCAGTTTTGGCCGATTGGAAAGCGAAACCGTTGTTTTTACAGCAAATATGTGATGCTCAAAAAATTGATAATGAAATGTTAGCGAAACGAGCTCAGTGTGATTCAAACTCTGATAAACCGAAATAGTAACATATTTTAATCCCATTTTTAGTATGCTTTTGGATGATTTATCCCTTGATTTATGTAAAAAGGTGCTCGTAATCCTTTCTTTTCATGTCTTATACCTAAGGAAAGCACCTAAGGATAAAAAGAACGAGAAACGGGCTCAAAACGAACCAAAATGGGCAAAAGAAGAAATCGAAACGGCCTAGACCTTAGCCCACACGGCCGTGCCTCATTGATCATCTAGAACACGGTATTCCCTCGATTCACACGGCCGTGCCTCATTAAAGAAGTTCGAGCACGGCCTGGCCACGATCCACACGGGCGTGTGCCATGGCCGTGTCCCTGTCACTGGAAAGAGCAATTTCACTCGGATTTGGATACTTAGGGAGAAAGAAACGTATTCCAAGAGCCTATATAAACCCCCTAAGGGTCAGCTGAAAGGAGGGCGGTTAGCTAGGCCAAGGAGCCAAGCCGAAAAGGTCAGAGTTGTGGGAATCACTCGAAGGTAGCCAGTTGATCCATCTCAAGAAGCCGGGATTCTACTCAAGACGGCGGATCTCTCCTTCAATTCCTTCAGGGAGTTTTAGGGATTTCTTATGTTTTGTTTTATCTTTTCTCTTGAGATGTTTTCTTATTTATTTATGAACTAAATCCTTCAGATACCTGAAGGGGATGAAACCTATGATGAATCTTGTTATTATTTTCTAAATTATATGCTAAATACTTAGTTTGTTCTTAATTATGTGAGCTTTATCCAAATTTAATGTGCTTAGGTGGAGGAGGAATAGACCCTGCCTAAGAGTAGATCTAGCATAATTAAGCGGAGTTGATCGCACGCCTAGAGATAGGGTGACGAGATTTTGCCGGATTAGGGTGAAACCTAATATGGGAGTCCATAGATCGATTTACTACTATTCTAGGGGGTTATTATAAGAGAATGAGAGTTCCACTAATTAACCTAGGGTTAGACGTTATTCGCCTCGAGAGAGGGTTTAATATACGTTAGGGAGTCTTACGGATCAAACTAAGTAAATAAAATCATATGGTTCAGTGATAGATAACAAGTGAAGTCTAGGTGGATTCTTCCTGAGGGTATCATCTAAATCAACTGAGTATTTCTAAAAGTTATCTCCCCAATTTTAGTTTTTTTTCTTCTTTGTGTCCTTAGCTTAGTAGTTTGTTAATTTTAGATTAAAAGCAACTTCACTTATTTTAGGTTAAATAATAAAAAGAAAGTTAGTATTAGTACTTTTAGTTCCTTTGGGTTCGATAATCCGGTCTTGCCTAAGCTATACTATTGTTCGATAGGTACACTTGCCTTTAATTGTTGTTAGAGTTAGTTTCCAGGTTCGATCGTTCTTTTTATAAATTTTAAAGCTCTGATTCACAGCGATCAAGTTTTTGCCGCCGTTGCCGGGGAACTAAAATATTAAGAAAGCTCTATTTTTATTACTTTAGCCATTATTTGTTTTATTTTCCGCAATTTATTTTATTTTTTTGTTTTGTTTTCAAATTTTGCTAAATTCTCTTTCATTCTTTTCATAGCAGGTACCTCTAGTTTATGACTAGAAGGAACCCGAGAGGACCTTTAGTATACGACAGTGATATTGAAGCGGCCGCTCGCAGGAATCGCCAAGAAATCAGGCGAGCCCTAAACTACACAGAAAGAGAGGAAGAAGACAGATCCAATCCTACTGAAGGGATGGACGAAAATAACCCACCACCACAAGATGTGGGAGAAAATAATGCTCCTCGTACTATGTTTGATTATGCTAAACCTCATTTAACAGGAGCCAAATCAAGTATTGTTAGGCCTGCTATAGCCGCTAATAATTTTGAATTAAAGCTAACAATATTCAAATGATTCAATAGTTTGTTCACTTTGATGGTTTACAGGACGAAGATCCAAATACTCATATAGCCAACTTTTTAGGGTTCTGTGATACCTTTCAAATAAATGGCGTTTCTGATGATGCCATACGTCTTCGGTTATTTCCCTTTTCATTAAGAAATAAAGCCAAACAGTGGTTAAACTCGTTACTGCGAGGGTCAATCATTACATGGGATCAAATGACCGAAAAATTCTTATTAAAATATTTCCCACCAGCCAAAACGGCCAAATTACGCAATGATATATCTTCTTTTGTCTAGATGGATTTAGAGACATTATACGATGCATGGGAGAGATATAAGGATCTCTTGAGAAGGTGTCCGCACCATGGTTTACCCTTGTGGCTCCAAGTTCAAACTTTCTATAACGGTGTAAACCCCTCAACGAGGCAACTAATCGACTCAGCCACTGGTGGAACTCTGAATAATAAAACTCCTGCAAGCGACCTACGAATTTATAGAAGAGATGTCATTTGAATAACTATCGATGGCAAGTTACAAGAACAAGGCCAACAAAAAGCAACCAAAGTTTACAACCTCGACGCAGTAACCATGCTATCAAATCAGGTAGAGTTGATGAATAAAAAGCTTGATAGTTTGTGTTCTTCGCAGGTACATCCAGACATGCAGTGCGACGCAAGTGGAACTGTGGCGAATCCTGAGTACCCACCCTACAAACCGGGCACAGAGAGCGAACAAATGAACTACATAGGTAATAATTTCAGATCAAATAATAACCCTTATAGTAACACTTATAATCCAGGTTAGAGGAACCACCCAAATTTTTCGTGGGGAGGACAAGGAAATAAAGGAAATCAAAGACAACAACCTCCTCAAAATTTCCAAAATCAGCCTTATCCACAAGAGAAGAAGCCGAACCTCGAAGAGATGTTGGCAAAATTCATGGCAGCCACCGACACTCGTCTCCAAAAACCTGAGACAACACTTAATGACCAACAAGCATCAATCAAGGCAATCGAGAACCAAGTTGGGGAAATTACTAAGTCAGTTGGATTACTCACCGAGATGGTTTGTGAAATACGAGCAGAGATTTGTTCTAAAGGAAGAATGGGTAAAGGCAGTTACACTAAGAAGTGGAAAGGAATTAGTCGAACCAAAGAAAAAAATACCACACGAAGACAACAAAGCAAGAGAGGAGGGAGTAGAGGATGCAAATCCCATACGCAAAGAAAGTAAACCACCAATCCCATTTCCAGCAAGGTTAAAGAAAGAACAATTAGATGCCCAATACGATAAGTTTCTTGAACTTTTTAAACAAATACATATTAACTTACCTTTTGTTGAAGCCATTTCACAGATGCCGACGTACGTAAAATTCTTAAAGGAACTCCTGACGAATAAAAGGAAGCTTGAAGAAGTATCAACGGTAGAACTTAATGAAGAATGTTCAGCCATCCTCCAAAGCAAGTTACCAACCAAATTAAAAGACCCAGGAAGTTTTACTATTCCTTGTCTAATTGGTAGCTTAAATATTAAGAAAGCATTAGCTGATTTAGGCGCCAGTATTAATTTAATGCCTTATAAAATGTTTAAACGACTAGATCTTGGGGAACCAAAACCTACTAGGATGAGTATTCAGTTAGCTGATAGATCTATTAAATATCCTAGAGGAGTTATCGAAGATGTCTTGGTGAAAATTGATAAATTTATTTTCCCTGTTGATTTTGTTGTGTTAGACATGGATGAAGACATTGATGTCCCTTTAATTTTAGGGCATCCTTTTTTAGCTACTGCTAGGGCTGTTATCGATGTAGGGGATGGTAAACTCGCATTAAGAATACGCGATGAGGAAATTATCTTTCAAATTTATGATGCCATGAAATATTCTAGAGAACAAGATGATTCATGTTATTTTGTTGATACAACTGATCATATCATTCAAAACTCATTACAGGAAATTCTACATGATGACACGATAGAACTGTGTCCCACTCAAGAAGAGGGGGAAGAAGATGAAGTCCACGAGCTAAATTTAAAAATATCATCATCAAGACAAACGGAAAAAGAAAGCATTGAAGTCGATGACGATTTAAAACAAAAACCCTCTGTTGATGAACCGCCCAAATTAGAATTAAAACAACTGCCAAAACATTTAGAGTATGCTTTCCTTGGGGAAAATTCTACGTTACTGAATTATCTCTTCGAATTAGAACCCAAGGAAAAAGAGGAGTTGATACAGGTACTAAGAGAACATAAAAAGGCCATAGCTTGGACAATTTCTGACATCAATGGTATAAACCCATCATTCTGTACCCACAAAATTTTAATAGAAGAGGAATACAAGCCATGTGTGTAGCCTCAGAGACGCTTAAATCCCAATATGAAAGAAGTGGTCAAAGCTGAGGTAATTAAACTTCTAGATGCGGGAATAATTTATCCTATTTCTAACAGTACTTGGGTAAGCCCTGTGCAGGTAGTTCCAAAGAAAGGAGGCATAATTGTGGTGCCCAATGAAAGGAATGAGTTAATCCCTACAAGAACAGTTACAGGATGGAGAGTCTGTATAGACTATAGGAAATTGAACGATGCTACCAGGAAAGATCACTTCCCTCTGCCCTTCATAGATCAAATGTTAGAAAGACTATCCGGGCATATGTATTACTGTTTCTTAGACGGACTTTCCGGCTACTTCCAAATCCCAATAGCTCCAGAAGATCAAGAGAAAACAACATTTACATGCCCATATGGTACGTTTGCTTATCGTAGAATGCCTTTTGGATTATGTAATGCTCATGCTACTTTTCAGCGTTGCATGTTGGCAATCTTCGATGAACTTGTGGAAGACATTATGGAGGTATTTATGGATGACTTCTCGGTATTCGGTAATTCTTTCCAACTTTTCCTTAAAAATCTAAAACGAGTTCTAATAAGATGTGAGGAAACAAACCTTGTTTTGAATTGGGAAAAATGTCACTTTATGGTTAGAGAAGGGATTGTGTTAGGACATAAGATTTCTAGTAAAGGGATTGAGGTTGATAAAACAAAAGTTGAAACCATAGAAAAATTACCTCCCCCTAGTTCAGTTAAGGCCATTAGAAGCTTTTTAGGACATGCAGGTTTCTATAGAAGATTTATTAAAGATTTTTCTAAAATAGCTAAGCCTTTAACAAAATTACTAGAAAAAGATGTTCCTTTCAATTTCAATCAGGAATGCTTAGATGCATTTAATGTCCTTAAGGATAAACTAATAAATGCTCCGATTATAATTCACCTGATTGGAATTTACCCTTTGAACTAATGTGTGATGCAAGTGATTTTGCAGTAGGTGCAGTTTTGGGACAACGAAGAGACAAGTATTTTCAGCCAATTTATTATGCTAGCAGAACACTAACACCCGCACAAGAAAACTACACCACCACAGAGAAACAATTGCTAGCTGTAGTTTTTGCTTTTGACAAATTTAGGCATTATCTAATATTGTCTAAAGTTGTCATTTACACTGACCATTCAGCTCTTCGTTATCTTTTAACCAAACATGATGCAAAACCTCGCCTCATACGATGGATTTTGCTCTTACAGGAATTTGATTTGGAAATACAAGATAAGAAGGGAGCTGAGAATCTTGCAGCAGATCACCTCTCTAGACTCGAGAATCCACATATCAGAGAGCTCGATGAAAATGAGATAAACGACTCATTCCCCAAAGAACAACTCCTCTTTATAACATATTTTGATGTACCATGGTTTGCAAATATTGCGAATTATTTAGCCGCTAACATCTTACCAAAAAGACTAACACATCATCAAAAGAAGCGATTCTTTGCTGATGTAAAGAACTATTTTTGGGAAGATCCCTTTCTTTTCCGCATATGTGCAGATCAGGTAATTTGAAGATGCGTTACGAAAGAAGAAGCAAGCAAAATCCTGGAACATTGCCATTCAAGACCTTTAGGAAGACATTACAGTGGCATTAAGACATCACATAAAATACTCGAATCGGGTTTTTATTGGCCCACTCTATTCAAAGATGACAACAGGTATGTTACTTCGTGTGATAAATTCCAAAGAACAGGTAATATTTCTAAACATGATGAAATGCCTCAAACATATATGTTATCATGTGAAATATTTGATGTATGGGGTATTGATTTTATGGGACCATTTCCTAGTTCATTTGGAAATAAATACATCCTAGTGGCAGTTGATTACATGTCAAAATGGGTAGAAGCGGAAGCTTTACCTACCAATGATGCTAGGGTAGTAGTTAAGTTTCTCCAGAAACGGTTCTCTCGATTTGGAACACCTAGAGCTATCATCAGTGATAGGGGCACTCATTTCTGTAATACTCAATTCAACAAAGTTCTAAAGAAATATGGAGTACATCACAGGATAGCTACCCCATATCACCCTCAAACTAGTGGGCAAGTTGAAGTAGCAAACCGAGAACTTAAGCGCATCCTAGAAAAAACAGTCGAATCAAATAGAAAAGATTGGGCATTGAAAGTAGATGACGCCCTATGGGCCTATAGAATAGCATTTAAAACACCTCTAGGGACATCCCCATACAAACTTGTATACGAAAAAAGCTGTCATCTACCATTCGAGTTAGAACATAAAGCTTTTTGGGCCATAAAGTTTTTGAATTACGATCTTAAAAATGCAGGAAAGAAAAGAATGATGCATATAAACGAGTTAGATGAATGGAGAGCTGAGGCCTACGAAAACTCGAAGTTGTAAAAGGAAGCAACAAAGCGACGCCACGATGCTCGCCTAAAGAAGTCTAAACAATTCGAAGTAGGGGACTTGGTCCTGTTATACAACTCGAGGCTTAAACTATTTCCTGGGAAGCTAAAATCAAGATGGTCAGGCCCATTCATGATCAAAACAATTTTTCCATACGGCACAATCGAGGTAACTCACCCCACTAAGGGCACATTCAAGGTAAATGCTCACCGACTCAAAATTTATAATGGTGCAGATTTTGGAGATATGAGAGAGGAGCTTCTGCTCCATGAACCTTATTCTAGAATCGAAAACAGGGAAAGTCTAGCTTAAGACTATAAACAAGCACTTCTCGGGAGGCAACCCGAGCACTAACTTCCCTAACATTATACTTTTAACTGTTCAGCATCTAACTTCATACTAAATTAGTCTAATAAAAGCGCAGGTTTTAGACCACACGGCCTTGCACACGGGCGTTACCGAACTATGTTCTATATTTCAGTTGTAAAAAGTTCTTTCCTATCATTATTTAGTTTGTTCTTAAAAAAAATAATCAATCAAAGAATATTCAATATTAGTACGATGAAAGGCGAGCTTGTACAGTTAAAGTCTATTTATTGAAGAAGAAGCTCGTATTATTAGTTTAAAAGTTTCAATCCATTTTGTAATTATTCAGTTTATTGTTTCTAGTTAGGTAATTTCTCAATTCAATCTCGATTCTAACCTTTTAATTCAGCCTTTATCCACACCTTAACCCTAGCCTCATACAACCTCACAAAGACCCTTTGATTTGTGCATCATCTCATATTATAGTGGTGGAGACTTGATTTTCAGGCAAGCCTATGGGATTAACTTTTCATGTTCGACTTTTGAGTGCCTAAATTTTGAACCTTAAACACTTTGAGTGATTTGAGTGAATCTTTTGTGAGGATGTCAATCCTTGTCGATTTCGAATTAAAGGTAATTATTTAGATAAGGGGAGACACCTATATTTTCGAGCTACAAAATCCATGACTTAGATTGTTTGAATTTTTAGAACTCTTTAAGTTGAATTATCCATGTATAAATTATCTATGAATTATGATAAAACATTGTTGATAGGAATTATGAATTATAGAAAGTTTATTTTAATTGTAAGTTGAGAATTTTGCTTGAGGACAAGCAAAAGCTTAAGTGTGGGGGTATTTGATAAACTGAAATGTTAGCGAAACGAGCTCAGTGTGATTCAAACTCTGATAAACCGAAATAGTAACATATTTTAATCCCATATTTAGTATGCTTTTGGATGATTTATCCCTTGATTTATGTAAAAAGGTGCTCTTAATCCTTTCTTTTCATGTCTTACACCCAAAGAAAGCACCCAAGGATAAAAAGAACGAGAAACGGGCTCAAAATGGACCAAAATAGGCCAAAGAAAAAATTGACACGGCCTGGACCTTAGCCTACACGGCCGTGCCTTATTGATCATCTAGAACACGGTCTTCTCTCGATTCACACGGCCGTGCCCCATTAAAGAAGTCCGAGCACAGCTTGGCCACGATCCACACGGGCGTGTGCCATGGCCGTGTCCCTGTCGCTGGAAAGAGCAATTTCACTCGGATTTGGATTCCTAGGGAGAAAGAAACGTATTTCAAGAGCCTATATAAACCCCCTAAGGGTCAGCTGAAAAGGGGGGCGGTTAGCTAGCCCAAGGAGCCAAGCTGAAAAGGTCAGAGTTGTGGGAATCACTCGAAGGTAGCCAGTGGATCCATCTCAAGAAGCCGGGATTCTACTCAAGACGGTGGATCTCTCCTTCAATTCCTTCAGGGAGTTTTAGGGATTTCTTATGTTTTGTTTTATCTTTTCTCTTGAGATGTTTTCTTATTTAGTTATGAACTAAATCCTTCAGATACCTGAAGGGGATGAAACCTATAATGAATCTTGTTATTATTTTCTAAATTATATGATAAATACTTAGTTTGTTCTTAATTATGTGAGCTTTATCCAAATTTAATGTGCTTAGGTGGAGGAGGAATAGACCCTGCCTAAGAGTAGATCTAGCATAATTAAGAAGAGTTGATCGCACGCCTAGAGATAGGGTGACGAGATTTTGCCGGATTAGGGTGAAACCTAATATTGGAGTCCATAGATCGATTTACTACTATTCTAGGGGGTTATTATAAGAGAACGAGAGTTCCACTAATTAACCTAGGGTTAGACGTTATTCGACTCGAGAGAGGGTTTAATATACGTTAGAGAGTCTTACGGATCAAACTAAGTAAATAAAATTATATGGTTCAGTGATAGATAACAAGTGAAGTCTAGGTGGATTCTTCCTGAGGGTATCATCTAAATCAACTGAGTTTTTCTAAAAGTTATCTCCCCAATTTTAGTTTTTTTTCGTCTTTGTGTCCTTAGCTTAGTAGTTCGTTAATTTTAGATTAAAAGCAACTTCACTTATTTTAGGTTAAATAATAAAAAGAAAGTTAGTATTAGTACTTTTAGTTCCTTTGGGTTCGATAATCCGGTCTTGCCTAAGCTATACTATTGTTCGATAGGTACACTTGCCTTTAATCATTGTCAGAGTTAGTTTCCAGGTTCGATCATTCTTTTTATAAATTTTAAAGCTTTGATTCACAGCGATCAAACTCTGATTCTGAATTTCTAGTTGATGTTGATGATTGTTTGAGATTTCGAGATCGGATTTGTGTTCCGAGGAATCCAGAGTTGATTCAGTCGATATTGAAAGAAGCACATAGTAGTCGTTTATCTATTCATCCGGGAAGTACAAAGATGTACCATGATTTGAAGCAACTTTATTGGTGGCTTGGAATGAAAAGAGATATCTCTTATTTTGTGTCAAAATGTTTAATTTGTCAGCAAGTTAAAGCTGAACATCAGGTGCCATCCGGTTTATTGCAATCAATTATGATTCCCAAGTGGAAATGGGATAGAGTGATGATGGATTTTGTTTCAAGGTTGCCTTTGACTCCGAGAAAAAAAGATGCAATTTGGGTCGTAGTTGATAGATTGACGAAATCAGCCCATTTTATTCTGGTACGATCTGATTACTCACTTGATAAATTAGCTGAGCTATATATTTTTGATATTGTGAGATTGCACGGGGTGCCACTATCTATAGTGTCTGACAGATAATCGAGATTTACTTCACGATTCTGGATGAAACTGCAAGAGGCCTTAGGTACTAAATTGCAATTTAGTACAGCTTTTCACCCACAGACGGATGGTCAATCCGAGCAGATTATTCAGATTCTCGAGGATATGTTGAGATGTTGCATTCTTGAGTTTGATGGTACGTGGGGACAATATTTACCATTGATTGAGTTTGCGTATAATAATAGTTTTCAGTCGAATATCAAAATGGCACCTTATGAGGCTTTGTACGGGACGCAAATGTCGAACACCTTTGTATTGGGTGAGCTAAGTGAAAATAAGATACACGAATTCGATTTGATCAAAAAAAATGAATGAAAGTGAAAGTGATTCGTGATAGTCCAAAGTCGCATCGGATCGATGCCAATCGTATCACATTTGAAATGAAAAGATATTGAATTTGAGATCGGTGATAAAGTGTTCTTGAAAGTATCACTGTGGAAGAAAATACTTCGATTCGGCAGAAAAGGCAAATTGAGTCCAAGGTTCATTGGACCGTATGAAATTATTGAGCGCATTGGACCAGTTGCTTATAGATTGTTGTTACCACCCGAGTTAGAAAAGATTCATAATGTAATTCATGTTTCTATGCTACGACGATATAGATCCGACCCATCACATGTAATTTTTCCGTCTGAGATTGAGATCTGATTCGATATGACTTACGAGGAAGAACTGATCCAGATTTTAGATCGCGAAGTGAAAGAATTGAGAAATAAGAAAATCTCATTAGTGAAAGTCTTATGGCATCGACACGGGGTTGAAGAAGCAACATGGGAGCCCGAAGATGCAATGAGAGAACGTTACCCTAATCTATTCGCCGGTAAGATTTTCGGGGACGAAAATCCCTAAGGGGGGAGAATTGTAACAGTCTGGTTTAGACCCTAGTCGGAATAGTGGTTTTGGGACCACAAATCTGAGTCAAAAAAATATTTTAATATTATTTTCTGTGCTTACAGTATGTGATTAAGCATGTGTGAAAGTTTCGTGAATTAATTTTATTATTTGTGTGCTTAATTTGCAAAAAGGAATAAATCGAAGAAATTATAAAAGTAGCTTTCTATTTGATAAAGTGCCGAATTGATGTGTCTTTTTAAAGATGAGGTCCTTCTGTGGTTATTTAACCATTGAATGTTTTAAATGACTAAGATGGACATATTATAGTGGGTTTTTAATGTTATATTAAAAGGTTAAATATGTAAATTGGTTATGAATGTTATTATAATTAATAAAAACAAAGTGGATGGCCATTATCATCCTCATTTCACCGAATTTGAAAGAAAAAGAAAGAAGAGAAAGCAAAATAGGTTTTGGCTATGGTTTTGCTAGATTAAGGTATGAGTTTTATTCAGTTTTTGATAATTTCTACGTTTTTGTGATCGTTGCTTAGTATACTATCAAGCCCATGCCTTAATTTTAGAATTTGTTGAAGATTTTGAGATATGCCATTGATGATTTTGTAAGTTTTGTGATGTTAGTTGATGAAATATGAAATATATGTGTTAGATTAACATGTTTTGTCTTTGGATTTTTGGCAAATTCGAGTAATTTAGACTAAATTGTAAAAATAATAAATTGAGGGACTAAAGTGTGAAATAAATGAAATATATGGGCTTGTATGAAGCATATGAAAATTTGGCTAAGCATCGGTACAAAGAAATTATGTGTATTTTGTGATTTTGTGAAATAAGGACTTAAATGTCAAAATATGAAAATGTGAGGGCTAAATTGTAAAATGTCCTAAATGTGTGTTTTTGGATTGAATTGAATGATTTGGTGAATAAATGAGTTAAATTTGAATATGTATAGATCAAGAACCAAAGGAAACGGATTTAGAACGGGTAAAGTCGAAAGTGATCGAGTAGTTGATTCAATCCGTTTATCTCAAATACGAGGTAAGTCTATATACAAATAAATGTATTTAGGTTGATTTATTCATGTTCATATAATATTGAATTGTGATGAATGGCTTTGGAAGATATACATGTGAAAACCCAGAAAAGTATCGACAATGTGACAATGTCTGAAAAGTCCCGTACAAATCTTAGGAATAGATAGGATTCATATGTCATGACATAGGATTCCGATATGTGATATCGTGTAAGACAACGTCTGGGACATTGGCGTCGATTTAAGAATTACGTGCAAGACATGTCTGGGACATTGGCATCGTAAATGATTTTGTGTAAGACCCTGTCTAGGACAGTGGCATCGATATTTGATTACATGTAAGACCACGTCTGGGACGTTGGCATTGTACGAGTATTCCGAGTTATCCGAGTATCCTATTTGATTTCGAACGGTTCAACGGGCAATTTCGAGATATGAATGACTATGTGAAATGTGTAACCGATACAGGTACGTTTGAAGTGTATACCACGTTTGATTATGAAAGGTAAGTATATGTGAAATTGTAAAAGTGAGATATGTGTATAGACCGATTGAGTCAAAATGTGATATATATATATATATGAATGTGCTATGATATAATGAAATACATGGAGAGGTGATTGTTGATAAGCAAATGGTTGGAAACAATTGAGCTAAAAAAGAAATGTGAATATGCTTTTGAGATATGCTAAAGTTCTTGTAATTTAAATGGTTATAAATGTTATATATATATATTAAGTTTATTTGCATATGGCTTACTAAGCTTTTGAAAGCTTATTCTGTGTGTGTTTGCATTGTTTTATAGATCGTTAAAGCTACGGAAGGATCGGGGATCATCGAGGATCATCACCACACTATCAAACTCTATTTTGGTACCATTTAGATGTGTACATATTAAAGTATGGCATGTATAGTCTAGTTAAATTAGATAATGTTTTGAGTTGTATATATAAGCTATGTGATATGGCTTGTAAATGGGATGTGAATATGGTAAATTTTAGTCTATGTTTTGAGATGCAAAGTTGGTATATTATTGATGAAAGGTTGTCAAATTGAATTGGTAAGTTTTTGGATGGATGATACTTAGAAATACTTGTGATGAGAATGAGATAAATGGTACATAAGTTTGCATGTTTGATATGCTCTTGAATGGTTAGAAAAGATGGTTATTTTGGTATGTTTTGGTTGCTTTTGGTGCTTGAAATGATGATTGTTTTTGCATGTAGGTTTGACCCTAAAATGGGTGGCAAATTGGCCTTGAAAATGGCCTATATTTTCCCACACGATTGAGCACACGGGCGTGTGGCTCGACCGTGTCATTTGAGTTTGTAATTCAAAACAAGTCAGTGTCGACCACGGGCTGGACACACGGGCGTGTGACTGGCCGTGTGATGCAAGTCAGTGTCGACCACGGGTGAGGCACACGGGCGTGTCCTCGGCCGTGTGGACAAGTCAGTATGTATGCCCTGTTTTGCCACGGCTTAGACACACGGGTGTGTCTAAGGCCGTGTGGGCGTGTGACCTCTGTAACTTTGAAAAATGTTTGGTTTTCGAAAAAATTTTGTATGATCTCGGTTTAGTCCTGACCCCTTTCTAATATATGTTTAAGGTCTTGTAGACCTCATTAAGGGACTATATACTTGTATTTTGCTATGATATGATGATGATATACTTTATGATGTGAAATATTCGTAAAAGTTTTCGATTTGTCCGGTAATGCCTCTTAACCCTAGACCGGCGATGGTTACGGGTTAGGGGTGTTACAATGATCTTACTCGTCAGGTTCCATGTTTAATGTCCTGACAGACTCTAGTGGTTGCCATAGCGGAGCTATGGACTTACACCTTGTAATCCCCGTGTTTATTGTCCCAACGGACTACATCGATTTTATTGTTCCGGTGGACTATATCGGTTGCTATAACTGAGACATGGTCTTACACCTTAAACTTCTGTAAGGCATCACCCTAAAGGACCTTACCATCATCGTGTTGTCGCCCTATAAAGCCTGGTGACTGCTATCGCGGTGTTGCCCTATGGAACCTAGTAATAGTCAATATTGTTTTATCATATACCCACCTTGAAGCTTGAACACTGAAGTGTCCCTCCCGCAAGGCCCAAAGCTTCGCACATCGCGATTTGCTCCCAGAAATCTCGGATGGCAGAATCTTAACAAAATTCCATTTTCCTTTTTCCCTATTCCTTCACCCATTCCTCCATACACTGTCTTAACCTTGATTCTCGAACATCGCAATGTCCCCTTCTCAAGGCGCGGAGCTTCGCACATCACGGTTACACTCAACACCCCAGGGAGATACACTCGGTTGAATAAAACCTTTGTCTAACAATTCTTGCAACTGTGCTTAAAGTTCTTTCAACTTAGCTGGTGCCATTCGATACGGTGCGGTTGATATCAGAGCAGTCTCAGGCATCATATCAATTATAATTTCAACTTCACGTTCTGGTGGCAAACCCAGTAACTCTTCTAGAAACACATCATTAAACTCATTCACAATCAGTACCTGATCAAGTTTCGACCCTGAATCTCGAGTATCCAGTAGATAGGCCAAAAATGCCTCACAACCTTTACGAATCAATTTCTGTGCCAAAATAGTTGAAATAACTCCGGTAACACTATTTGAGCTATCTGACTCAATTGAAATCATTTTACCTGTCTGACATTTCAAATCAATTTGTTATAGTCTACAATTTACCACAACTTTATGTAACGTCAACCAATCCATTCCCAAAATGATATCAAATTCACAAAAGGGTAACAACATCAAATCAGCAGGAAAGCCATAGCCATGAATTCTCAATGGACATTTATGACATATTAAATTAACTAACACACTCTGACCCAGTGGATTAGTAACTTGAACATCAAACTTGGTTAACTCAACAGGTAAATTCTTATCTGCTACTTATGTCGTGAAAATATACGAGTGATTTGGCCCAGGGTCAATTGGTGCATAAAAAGTAACATCAAAGAGATAGAATGTACCAGCAATAACATCAAGTGTGGTAGCTTCCTTTTTGGCTCGGATAGCATATGCTCGTGCAGGTGCTCTAGCTTCAGATCTGATAGCTATATCTTTAGTCCCACTGCGATTTGCTGTCGTATTACTACTCTGGCTAGGATGTCTACTTTTTTAAGGTATAGACAACTATTTATCATTCTTTTTGTTCATTATCTACCACTAGTCTCAGGAAATTTCGCACAAAGTGATATGCTAAACCACATTTGTAGCAAGCACCTGTTCTGGTCCTACATTCACCAGCATGTGGTTTTCCACATTGTTCACACACTGGCTTTGGAGCATTATGAACACTCCCAACACTATCAACAGGTTTACCCTGAAATTTTAAATCATGTTGCATCAATTTACTTTTACCCGAAAACCAAGATTGTGAAGTGAGATGATTAAAATCTTATTTTTTTTTCTTTGAAAGTGGTGCAAAAAATGACTTAGAAAAGCTTCTTTTACTAAATTCCCAACCTTTCATTTCTCTCTATTTCTTGTGATTATAAACTTCCTCCATCTTTTGAGATCGATCAGATAAAACAACAAACTCCCGTATTTATATCCCTTCAATCAACATTTTAATTTCATCATTTAATCCATCTTCAAAACGAATGAACATTTCTTCCTCGTTTGGCACAATTTCACGAGCTTACTTGCTGAGATGTACAAACTCTCTTCCATACTCAGCTACTGATTTGTTTCTCTACTTCAACTCAAGAAATTCTTTGTTTTTCTGATCCAGGTATCGTTTACTAACATACATCTTTTTAAACTGCTGTTAACGTTGACAACCAACTGTAAGCTTCATCTTTAAGTAAAGATACGACACTTCTAAGATAATTATTAGGAGAACAAGCCATTTTGTCGAATAGTCGCAGAATATTTTCGAGCCAATACTCAGCTTTAGTCGGATCATCTTTCGTTCTACCCTGAAACTCTTCAGCACCAGATTTTCTGACTTTATCAATGGGAATCCTTCGACTCATTTCAGTTGTTTGAGGAGGTGGAGGTAACATAGGAGGTACAATAGGGGGTGGAGGTTGTTGAGCCACAGGAGTGGTTCGTATAAATTTCGTGAACCATTGATTTATTAAACTACGATAAACTACGACTTGCTTCTTGTTCATTATTCGGAACATTCATCAGTGTCAGCACGATCAGATTCTGCCAACATCTTTTAAATCTATAAGAAAAATAGGGGTTAGATTGGATCAATTATTATCACACTATCACTTGTTTATATGGCATGTAATTTCTAGACTTTAACACGCTACGTTCAGTCCGAGAATTGACTAAACCGTAGCTATAATACCATTAAATGTAACATCCCAAACCTATCTTCACCATCAGATTAAGGTTACAGAGTATTATGACACATATTGAAACATTTAACATCATTAAACCATTCATATATTAATTTAAATATCAATAATCAAAACTAAATATTATTCATAGCATAAATACATTTACAAGCCTAAAATTGAGTTTAAGGGGGCCTAAAAATAGTTTGGAAACAACCAGGGACTAAGTTGAATCAAAACAGAAAATTATGAAAAATTTTGAAAATTTTGGAAATAGGGGTCAGACGGCCGTGAGAAAAAGACCAGCCTGTGTGGCCTCAAACATGGCCGTGTGGCTACCCCACATGCCTGTGTGGCTACTCCACATGCTCGTGTTCTCAGACCATGTAACTAACTGTGACCATGTGAAAAATCATGCACCTAAAATTAATAAGGCACATGGCCGTGTGACAGCCTATGTCCCAGGCCGTGTGCACCTTAAAAAGCTTTCAAAACAAGACAAACTTTCATCCAAAACTTAGGTACCAAGCCAAATCAAAATCAACCATTTCCATACTTTAAAAACACATTCAAACAAGCCTAAAACATTCCAAAACATTCAACCTAAGTGTCTAACCAATGTGTCCTCACTGACACCTCAATTCAATTATCAACCTTAATTCATACGTTACACAAAACTAATTTGCATTCAAGTTCATAAGTTCATATATAAAACTCATGCCAAACTTACCATTTCTTTTTTATTTATTCACATTCATTCATACCATGATTCAAACACTTACATAAGGTTTATATCAAATGAACAAAACAACTTTATATGAACATATTCACACCAAGATTAAAGGCACGCACACCTGTAAGCTAATACCAAGCTTAAAACATAACATTTGTAATAAGTATCCAAACATATACAAACACACCTATTACATTCTATATAACCCAAAATAAATGTATCAAAATCTACCAAAATGTATTTGGATAGTGTGACCTTCAAGTTTATTCGATTGCCCGACTCCACAAAAAAGTTATCTTCAAGGAACAGGAAAGAACATGAGTAAGCTTCACTGGAGCTTAGTAAGTTCCATGGTTGAAAAAATAAACTTACCGTATAAATATATTAATCACAATAATCATTTATAAATGATAATCCTATAAACCACAATCATTCAACAGGTGAGTCTTTATGTCTATACACATATTGTATAAATTGATCGATCATACTAGATCATTCAATATCAGCTCACTTTATACCTTCAAAGAATCAAGTAAACATTTATAAGATTTAATAAAGAAACATATAATCATTAAAAACCTACCCGACGAACGGTATAAATGAAAACGGATACATGGTTAACAATCCAAAACACACCAGAACACTCAAAAGAGCTTAACCAACCGAGAACACACCTGGGCACCAAGTGCTAAGCCCGTAGGTTGTACATCCGCCCTCAGCAACACACCAGAATCATTGTAAATATAACATGATAGTCCGCAACAACTGCTAGACTCCGGTATATTCAGTGAATAGAAACATGTCAATAATCATCATCTTATCACAAGTCAAAACCTGTACCGTGAGCATTAAAACCTATTGACATGCCAATTTTATCTTATCCTACATTCATTCGGACTCAATAAATTATTGTATTAATAATATTTAAATAATTTACTTTCTTGACTCGCAACAAATTATAACAGTTCAATTATATCTAAAATATCCAATAAACACAACATGACATTTCAAATTAATTTAAACTAAACCTTACGAACTTACCAGGGCTAAACTGAAGTGATAGTAAAAGTTCAGAGACTAATTGTAACACCCCTTACCCGTATTCGATGCCGGAATAGGGTATGAGGCATTACTGGATCACATACACTTGTAAACGTATTAAACCGAGTCACAGAATTTCATCCAAATTAAAAATTTTCAAATTTTTATCTTTGAGTCCCTAAATAGGGCCTACGAGGCCCAATACATACTTTGGAAGTGGTCCAGGACTAAACTGAGAACTTTGGAAAACATTAGAAAATTTCTTGAAAAACAGGGGCACACGCCTGTGTCCAAGGCCATATCTTTCACACAGCCGAGATACATGCCCGTGTGTTAGGCCGTGTGGCGTTCCGAATTTCCAAAAATCAACTGCAGACTTCACACACCCTAGGCACATGGCTGTGTGGCTGCCCGTGTGGCCACAAGTAAGGCTATTTTCCAAGCTCTTTGCCACCCCAAAACACTTATACATTTATATAAATTTATCATCACACAACATGGTATTATTAAGCATTCAAACATCCACACTAAGACATCCACATACCATTTACAAACTACATTCATCATGCATAATCACACACACACACTTAACCATTCACATGCAAGCATACACATCCTTGAAATGCATCATCATAGACTTATAACATAACAAATATTGGCCACATTAAATGGCCTTATACAACAATAACCATCAAATAGCATAGGCCAACATTCTAGGCCAACTCATAATAACATATACACATAATCAAGTCCTTATACATGCCATAGACTTAAAAATACTTGAAGATCGTTGATACAATACCAATCAATAACTTGTTAGTGTGATAGAATCTCCGACGACCTCTAACTCGAGCTAGCATCTGTGACACTATAGGAAAAAGGAAAGGAAGGGGGGTAAGCATTATAGCTTAGTAAGTAGGTATGTAAATAATAAGTGATTTATTAACAGGCTTTTATAAATCTTCACAATATGTTCTCAAGATAATACAATCATAATTGCACATAGTTCCACTATTAATTCATGTTCATCTCAAGCTGTCTACTCGAGTCACAGTCACTAAATCATTTATATCTCAAGCTAAAGAACTCCAAATTAAGATCCGTTAATTTTACCTAAAACTATACTCACATATATTCCTACCATAAAATTTTCAGAATTTTTGGTTTAGCCAATAAGTACACATTATTCTTTAAAGTCTCCCCTGTTTTGATGTCTGACAGTTTCGACCCTTCTTCACTAAAAAATAATTATCTCTTTGTATGGGATTCGGATTATGTTCTTGTTTGTTTCTTTTGAAGGTAGACTCATTAAGAAATTTAAGAATATAAATTATAAACCATAATTATTTTTATACAACTTTTAGTGATTTTTTAAAGTCAGAATAGGGGAGTCCAAAATCATTCTATCCCTGTCTCACAAAAATTCAAATATCTTAGAATATGAAATTCTTTCGTTTACACCATTTCTTTTATGCAAAAACAGACTCAATAATATTTAATTTCATATCTTATTCAACTTCTAATTCAATTTCCACTATTTTTGGTGATTTTTCAAAGACACATAACTGCTGCTGTCCCAAAACTGTTTTATTGCAAATTTTACTCTTTCATAATTTCTTTGTATTAACTTTCATAGTAACACTTACCCCATATCAAACTTACCAAAGTTCGATCACCTATCGAGCACATTGCTCATAAATTGACACACACATATCTGCACTTATTCATCACTTAGTCATATTCGTTTATACTTAGTCATTTCCCGTTGAACTCATTGGAATAATAACGGATACACGGAAATTTGCACATAAGTTGTAACATCCTGAAATTTAGAATTTTATGCTTTGCATTATATCATGCAATAGGCTAGTTGAGAATGTTAATTTTGTATGTTTAGGGGTCCTAAGAAGGATTGGGGTTAAGTTGGGCCTTAGTAAAATTTTTGTGTTTAAGCCCTTAAGGGGAGAAGGCAAGTGGCATCAATATTTAAGGAAATAAGAGTGTGCTTTGCTAGCACAAGTGGAGCACATGGTGGAGTGGTGTGGCGTCAAGTGGAGAGCATGGAGGGAAGAGGTTCAAATCCCATATAATGCAAATTTTGGGATTTATTTTTGTGTTTCTCTTCCAAGTGTCGGCCATGGTGATAATTAAGGTAAGGAATACTTTTTATTTATGGAAAGATGACTAAGGATTATGGTAAGGAGGAAAACAAGGGAAAATGAAGGAAAGAAATCAAATAAAAAGGCAAGGGAGGGAACATGTTGGCCGAATTTTAGGAGTTGCCAAGGGAAGGAATTTTTGGTCAACATGCATCTTTTTGGTTAAGGTGTAATCGGTTTTGGTAAGGGGGAGGGGTGTGCCGAATTTTGTTAGGAATTTTGAAGAGCTTTTGATTTCTGTTTTTGAAAGTCTTTTCTTTGTTCATTTGGTACCTCTTTTCCTTGCCTAAAACCGAGACCATTTAGGAGAATTTTTCTTTTCTTCTTTTCATCTTTGCCTTAGCCATCTTTTATTCTTTTATCATTTTGGTGCCTTTTTCTTCCAATCTTTTCCTTGGTTGCCAAAACACAAGCCTCTCTTTTTGTTCATCTCTTTCATAGTGTTAGTCAAAACTTTGACATTTCTCTTGCCCATCTCTTCTTTTTCTTTCCTCATTAATTCTTCAACCTTTCTCTCATTTTCTTTAATCAATTTTACATAGAGGCCGAATCATCTTTGTTCTTTTTCTCCAATAGCCGAACCACATAACACTATATCCCTTTTTCTTTTCTTTTTCTTTTGGGTGTTGGGCACACACTCTTCCTTGACCGAATCAGTGTTATTG
Organism: Gossypium sturtianum; assembly: GCA_025698515.1. Taxonomy (NCBI): domain Eukaryota; kingdom Viridiplantae; phylum Streptophyta; class Magnoliopsida; order Malvales; family Malvaceae; genus Gossypium; species Gossypium sturtianum. The sequence goes on from CM046945.1 coordinate 134,464,910, forward strand.
AGGGGTTGGCCGAAACTTTCATTTTGTTTTTGTTGACTCATTCTTTGTCACAAGTCGAATCGATTGGAGTTGAGTTTATCATCGATTAAGGTAAGGTGTTTCTTCAAAGTTTATTTCGATATATTTTATTGTGTGGTGATTCCGCTAAAACGAATCGATGGATTTGTCTAAACGGTTATTATAGGGATTAAATCGCTTTCGTTCATCCACTCGTTGTTTCTTCTAAATAAGTGGTAAGCCAAATCCTATTCCAAAACAAATACATTCTCTCATCATAGAACTTTCTAACCGAGATCTTTTTAATGGAGGCAAGTGGTAACGAATTGAAAGGAAAAGCGATAGTAGGAGACCAAAGAAGTGGATTTGCAATTCCTACTCCTAAGTTCAAACGAAGGGCGGTATCGACGGTTCGGGATTTTCCACCGGGTTGTGGACCATCATCCAGTGAAAATAGACAAATCGTGGTCATTCATGATACTAAGGGTCAGCGTTTCAATAGATCGTTTGATTTAGATTTAGACTAATAAAATGTCATTTGTTGGATTAATCGAGAGTAATGGTGATTTAGGTGCTGACGATAAAGAAGGATTAATTCTTACCGTAATCAGGTTTGTAATCTCACACCAAAATCTCGTAGATTCATGATTAGATATCACGTTGGAAAATAGGTCGTTATTATTTATATGGCTAAAAATCGTAATATGGCACAAATCGAGAAATTTGCTTAAACTACATTATTTCTATAGATTTGTCAAAATCGGTATTAAAATTGTTAAATTTACGGAAATGCCCCTATGGGCTGATTTACGAAAATGCCCTTATAGGCCGAATTGCTAGAATGCCTTAGTGAGCCGAATTACAAAGTTCTATAAAGTGCCGATTCACCGTAATAAATTATTGGATTAATGATTGTTGTACATATATGTGGATATTATGCTTTATTATGTATGTTGCATGTTACATATCGCATGGGTTGGGAAAAATGTATGAAGAGCAGTGTAGCCTGGTGGCATTGCCACAAAATATTCATTATAATGTTTACTTATGATTTCGGTGGCTTGACCACGAAAATACTATATGAAAGCAGCTTGACTGCAGCGATACTCCAGTTGCTCTTCCACAAATATTATGAAAAGCAGCTTGACTGCAGCGATTGGTGTGAGCGACGGGGTGGGTTGACTTGATCCCCACAGGTGTGATTGGCTGGTTGGGGGTGTGATGGATGGATGGGTTGGGTTGCATACATTAACTTCATTTTGTTATTGATTATGTAAATGGGCTTAAGCCCAAGTTATTGCTAAATGAATTTAGGCCCAGTGGATGACGGTAAGGGGATTATACACTGAGTTCTAGCAACTCACCCCTTTTCCTTAACCCTTGCAGGTAATGCTCAGTGAGGTGGACTTGGGCCATGGATGACTCGATGGAGGCCATACTTCGGAAGTGGTGTTTTTTTTGAACTTTGGATTTCTATTTACGTTTACTTTATTACTTTTACTATTCTGGGTTTAAAGTTGTAATAAGGCCTCGGGGATAAACTTTAATTTGCTTTATGTTTGGACGTATTTATTATTTTACTTAAATTGTTTAAAATAGGGATTTTTCTAAAATCATAAATAACAGTTTTTTTCAAAGTTGATTAACAAAAGGATTTTATAACATATTTATAAATAATTTAACTCGGATTCCCTTTCGGATTATCGACATTATTTCCAAACGTCACAATTTTAAAAATATCACGAATTTGAATATCAATTCTTCAATTAAACTCTCGAGATTAGTAGTATTTTATCGAATATTTTTTTCAAACTGGTTTTTTTCAAATAATACTTATTTTAGTACGAATTACAAGTTCTTTAACATGTTTTATTCATGTGACATGTCAGATTCAGTCGTAATGCATGGGTCGGGTTTAGGGTGTTACATAAGTGCCACACTTGTAGCTAAAGATACTTCATATCATACTTTTCTCATAGGCTCGCTCTCGAGCTAATCACATTCATGGGTCTGCTCACACAAGTCGCTCGGTCATACGTAACTACTCGGTCTTTGCTCACACAAGCCGTCGTATCCGCAACACATGTCGGATTACCCGACCATCGGTAGAACTTATAAGACCAAAGACCGTTTCACATAGTCACAATCTTGGGTCCGCTCACACAAGTCATCGGTCATGACAAAACTACACAATCTTTGCTTACACAAGGCGCCGAGTATCCGTAACACATGCCGGATAACTCACCAATGGTAGAACATACTGATCAAACACCGGGTCACTTATTTCACTTAGATTTCATATAGGTTTCTAGTGAACTTGTCACTAGTATCCATTTTTATTCCTAAGGTTCAACAGGGAAATTTCTCACTTGTCGATATTTTGTCAATTACATCAAATATTCAGCCACAATTCATACAATTTATCAAAATATGAAAACGTAAGTAAAAACGATGCATTATTTACATACAAACTTACCTCGGTAGCACGATCGATGAAAAGGACTTATTCGTCATATTCTTTGTTTTTCCCCCGTTCTAAGTCTGAATCTCGTTTTCCTTGATCTATAACAACATATTTAACTCATTTATTCATCCTGCTACTCAAATTAGCCTAAATTCACATTTTGGAAAAATTACATTTTGCCCCTAAACTTTATCATATTTACACTTTTGCCTCTAGGCTCGTAAAATGATTTTTATTCAATTTCCTTGTATTTTAAAACTAGACGAACCATTTTCATAACTATAGCAGTCCACAATTTCCATTTATTCACACACTTACACAGATTTTACAACTTTTTACAAACTAGTCCTTTTTTACTATTTCACCGAAAATCACTTAGTAAAAGTCATTAATTACACACCGAGCATTCATATTCTACCATTAAACATCAAAACACAAGAATTTCTCATATGGGTAAATTTTCAAACATCAACCCTAGCTCAAATAAATTGTAGAAATAGAGAGATCGTGTTACGAGGATTTCAAAAACGTAAAAATCATTAAAAACGGGGCTAGAACGGACTTACAATCGAGCTTGGAAGCTTGAAAAACCCTAGCCATGGTTTCTTCATGCAACATTTGGCCATAGCTTGAAGATGGACACAATTTTGCTTTAATTTTGGCTTTTTTAATTCTTTTAATTACTAAATAACCAAAATGCCCCTAACTTAAAAATATCCTATTTCACTTATCTCATGTCCATTTTTGTCCAACAATTTAACCAATGGTCTAATTACCATTTAAGGACCTCCAATTTAAAACTTCATAACAATTGGACACTTCTAACATGTGGAACTCAACTTTTGCACTATTTACAATTTAGTCCTTTTGACTAAATTGAGTGCCCAAACGTCAAAATTTTCGAACGAAATTTTCACGAAATCTTTCCGTGAAATCGTAGACCATAAAAATATAATAAAAATAATATTTTCCTCGTCGGATTTGTGGCCCCGAAACCACTGTTCGACTAGGCCCAAAATCAGGCTGTTACACTAATCAACAACTTTCCCTTTTCCTCGGTTATCTACTTGTTCTTGATCTATTAATAGTTTATTTCAACTTATTAGCCTCAATTTCGCATAATATTCAATTTAATGCATATGATTTCCTATTTATAAATTTTCACATTTACCCCAAACTTTTACATTTTATTCAATTTAATCCCTAATATTAAAACGAGCCTATTTTCGCAATTACTTCATATACCCAACTTTGTCAAACCTTTAACCATACATAATCAACCCCTAAATTCTAAAGTTTCACAATAAAATCCTTCCAAATTTCACATTTTATCTATTTAGTCCCGAAACTCAAAACTATTCAAATTTACTTTACAAAATAGTTCAAATTCATCATTAAGTTTCAAGCTTAAGCATAAACATTAAGAAAGCTTCAAAAACAACAATGGTGAATTTTTAAAACTTTTAAAATTTCACAAAATAGTCCCTAAACCAGTTAGATATCATTACAACGATCTCAAAAACGTAAAATTCATGAAAAACGGATGACAAACACACTTACACGCAAAGGAAATTAGTAAACCAAAGCTTCCTTCTTCTCTAACAATGCATTCAGTTTCAAGCCAAAAAAAAAATGAAGATGATGGCAATTTCTTACATTTTCTTTTGTTTTGATTTTACATTAATTACAAAAATGTCATTACTAACATATTTTTAATCAATTTCTATTTACCTACCGTCCACTAAATTATGAAATGGCTTAGTTGTCATATTAAACCAGCCTATTTTATTTAAATACCCAATTGGCACTAAAACACTAATAACAATTAACTTTTATACTTTTTATGATTTAATCCTTTTTTCTTTAATTAACTATCTAAACATTAAAATTTCTAAACCAAATTTTAATACGACACTAATGACCTAATAAATATTAAATAATTAATATTTGTGGACTGACACGTCAGAATTGTGATCCCAAAACTACTATTTTTGACACCACTAAGAAAAGGGTTGTTATAGAATAACTGAAAATTGAAATTAAATTATGAAATTTTGTCTCTGTCTCAATCTAAATATCGTACTTGTGGTTATAAAGTGACTTATATAGTGTAAACTTGAAGTACTAAGATGCCTTTTTGATTAATATTGCAATTAGGGTTTTTAAACCCTAAATTGCTCTTTTGACGTGCAGCTATCGCAACCCAAGAATCGTCATGATGTTGCGACATGGAGCACTTGCTCGTCGTGATGTCGCATCTTGTTTATGGGTTTTTCTTGCTGCAAAATTTTGTGTCGCGACGTCACAGCTTGGTGTCGCTACATTCACTCCTGTGTGTGGGTTTTTTGTTGGATTTGGTGCCCTAAGTGTAATTTTTTCGCCTAAGTACACTTGTAGTTTCTTGAACAAATTGGTTAATAAAGTTATTAATGAATTAAATTAATACTTTTTATATTGTCTTCATATGGTTTTTGCATGCAAAGAAAAATGGAAGCAAATGTTGCTCATTGATTGTCTAATGTTTAACTAATATTAAGCGGTATTACGTGGTCGGATCGTACTACAGAAATACAGGTTGTATTAGTAGATGAACTTAAACATTCCCTTAGTTTAATCAGAAATGGGAACTGAATGAAAGGCTAATATGTTGTCTATAAAGTCCAATTAGGGAGATGCTTTATCTTGGGCATCGGAGCGGATGACTCCCAGAAGATAGAGACATAAATGTGACTGAATAGACTGATAGTACATCAAACATGACCCAAGATGAGTAGATCTTAAATCTGTTTATGGATTTATTCACTTGTGACGTTCATAATGTGATATACCTAAATCCTGAGTGGATGACGGACTATGTATGTGTGACTCGTACACTTTAATGTGAGTAAAATCTTGAGTTCGAATTGATAAGGAACCGAAATGTGGTGCATTGGGTGTACGACTTTTGCAGTACGTGGCGTCATTTATTTTTGTGATGAATAACTTGATTACTATTTAATAGTAATTGACTTTTCATGAAGAAAGATATAATGGTTATCATGGGATAAAATAAGATCATATTGGGAGAATGGATATTGTGCCAAAAAGATCAAGATATTCTATGAGGGTAACACACTTATGACAAGATCATTGGACAAGCACTGAGTAGTTGCTTTTGTAATGGTATTCTATTGGGGAGAGCTTAGTCATGAAAATAAATTATTCGATCAGAGTGAACAAGTTGAGTTGTGAAATATTAAATATATTTTTTAGAAATTTTACCAGGGGTAAAATTGTCATAATTTTATTGGGGGTAAAATTGGGATGAGAAAATTATTTAATATATAAATATTGAAGTTTATTTTGGGAAATAGAAAAAAAATTGGGTTGGATCAAATTACAAAGTATTGGGTCAAAAAGTCTAGGAAGTACTCATAATTGGACCCGCTGTGAGAGAGGCCCAAAATCCCCTTATGGATATGAGGGGGCGGAAACCTTAGTAGGAATACTAGGGGATTCCATCCACCCTAATCCTACTCTAAGTAGGAAGTAGTTTTTCGATTTGAAAAAAAACTTCTAGAATTCAACAAGGGTTTTACCTTCTCTTCCTATAAATAGATGACATCGTAGGACTATAATAAAAACTTTAAAATATTGTTACTCTACCAAAAAATAGAGAGAATTTTATTCTCAAATATTAATTATATTTTTCTAGAATAACAATTCTACAGGTTTCTATTTGAGAAGAGAGAATTTTCGTTTTCACCTTAAAAAGAAAAGAAAACTTTTTCTAGTTTTGTGTTTTGATTTAATTGATTCGGGCCCACACTCAAAGCAGTTCGTGGTACGAGAATAGCGGAGAAGATCGTTTGGTTGAAAGCCAGAAAACATCAAGGATCCGCTTATCTGAAAACACAATAACAATTTTATTTTATGGTTTATTGTTATAAACATCACAAATTAGGTCGATTTTCAAAAATTTGAATTTTTCACTATGCAGGAAAACCATTTTTAAATCAGATTTTTTCCAACATTTTCTTTGTTTTGATGTTTGGTGTCGTGAATCAACAACCCGGTGTTGCGACATTCACTCGTGAGTCATTTCCACGATTGTTTTCAGCTCTATCTTTGATGTCATGACTTCCATGCTTCCTTGTCGCGACATTGGCAGCAAATTCAGGCCTAAGTTACATCTTGAGCTTCCAAATCAACCTACATAACCACATAATCTTATTAAGTATCAAAACATCATAGAAACTATATTTAAAAGCATAGAATATGACTTGAACTATAAGACATAAATAAATACTTAAAAGGACTTAATTCAACTATTAAACAAGCTCAAATTATGTGAAAAGGGATATAAATAATAGTGTAATTCGGGGAAGATCAACATCACAAGTGAATGCATCCATAAATAGATCTAGGATTTATTCTACTTGGATCTTGCCGATATACTATTAGCCTAGACAAACACATCCATGTCTCTATCTTCTGGGAGTCATCCACTCCGATATGCAAGACAATGTATCTCCCATTTGGACTTGATAGACGATATAATAGTTTTTTAATCGACTTGGTCAATTTTTTATTAGACTATGGACCATTTAGATGATCTACTAACATAAGTTGTTTTCTTTAATTATGATCCAACAACATAATTCATGTTACTATTAGTTAAATGTTAGATAATCAATGAACTAATATTTGCTTTCATTTTATTTTGCATGCAAAACTGTTGATGACATTATACAAAATATAATAATAAGAATGATGAAATTTTATTAAATCAATCTGTTCAAAAAATTAAAAATATATTTGACGATATCACTACACTAAGGGCATTCGACCTTAACATTGGTTACATCCATTTGACTTCGGGAAGTTTCAATTATGTCAAACACAAACAATTCGGCCTCTTTGTTATTCAAAATATCATAAAATTAATATTTAATTTCTCAATCTTAAAACATTTTCATGTCAACAACTTGAACGAACTAGTGGTTAAAACTCTGTGTTGGCACCTTAAGGTTCAGGGTTCAAGTCTTAGTTATTTCATCCCCTACCCCCAATTTGTAAGCTTGTAATGGTACGAACATTTTCATAATAACAAAATGAAAAAATTGAGTAAGAAATTTTACCATGTTGACAACATGGTAAACTAGAAACCTTACAGCATCCATTTTTAAAAAGAAGAAGAAGTAGAAGATATCATTATATTAAATGAGTTGGTTAGACCAACGAAGAAATAAATACTTCAATCAAAATTGACTATGTTGAACTCAATATCCATAGATGTTGAACTCCTGTACATTGTACTTAATATTCTCCTAATAGATAAGAAAATTCTATAATAATTTAATCATGCACTAAATACAGCACACATAGATATTAAGAAACCACTAACAAAATGTATTCTGAAAAATAATCTTTAAATACCTATTTTGGTACTTAAATTTCTGACATATATTTTTCAAAGCAAATGTTCTAGTATCTATATTATATATTAAAGAAAAAGATTACTACTTGACACGTTAATAATTTCTTTTATAAAAAAAATTAATATTCCTTTTTTTTTTTAATTTTAATGGTTATGTACTATTTAGTGCTTAGATAGTATTTTTAAAGGCATCGGTTACATGACTCATGAGTTAATTATGATTTATATTCCATCGCTAAAAAATTAAAAATAATTTGTTAATTAATTCAAATGATGTATTTAAAGAATTTTTTTTTAGGTATAATATAAAGTTGATTTACTAAAGAAAAAAATTAAAAAGATATTGATTTATGGTTTATTTTTAGTTTTTTAATTCAAAATTTTAAATAATATATTTAAAGCATTGATATGTATATTAATTCGGACTCAATTTGTATGATAAAATTTTATTTATTATATATTTGAATAATAAATTTAAAGTAGTTGATTCACATAATAACTTACGAGTTAATTTAAAGATTAAAGAAGCAAAGTAAAAAATGATTTTATTAAATATTCTAATTTTAATTGTAAATGGAGTCATTTGCATGTTAGATTAAAAACTATTAAATCATAACACATCCACAATGTGGGTAAAAAAATTCACATAGCAAATTTATACAAATTTGATTTAAAAATTAAATATAATTTTGGTTAAAATGGCTAAACTCATATAATAAAGATAATGATGTCTTGAGTCCAAATCTCATCATGTGCAAGTATTTTTCTAAATCTTATATATGAATAAAAATACAAAATACTCTCAAAATAATATTTGTTGATTTGTAAAAGTGATATTTTTTTTTTGTAATTTTACAACCGGTTGAGATTCAGTTGGAGGGTGAAGCCAACTCAGTTACACTTTAAATTAATAGTATAGATACTCAATCTACTTTTTAAAAAACATTTTCTATGACACTTTATTGCCAATCATCGGATCTCAGAGTATGACGTCACAATACATTGGCGGAGCAATTCATACTACTTATGAATATACAATTGGATATCATAAATTAATCAAAAAATAATTATCAATAATTTATTAAATTGAGAAAATATCATAAAGATTAGTAATACATATACATCTAGCTAACAAATTTTGGTTCGACTCATACCCACAAAAGTATTCATGAAAGATCAGAGGTTTTTCAAAACTAAGTACTAAATAGTGAGTGTTATCGCGACTTGGAAACAAGAGACATCGTGATGGCCCCACAAGCTTAGCATAATTGCGACGAGGTGAAGTCAAGTCACGAAGTTGGGCAGCAACATCGTGACGATAGTATCAATGATATTGTGACGAGACTCCCTATTTGGCACATACTCCAATTTCACCTGTTTTGATTTCAAACCATACCAAATTCTTATCATGACTTAAAGCACCATATAATTCATTTACCAACCTCATTAAACAACATAAATATACAACTTGAATCTAGTTTAACCTTCGACACCTTATATATCCAAAATACCTTGATGAATTCAATAATTTGGCCACTTAAACAAACTAATGAGAACTAACTAATGAAGCAATTGAACATTTGTTAGTTTCTACCTCATTTAAGCTAGAAAACATGGAATACATTCAAATGACACCACAAGGACTCAGCTAGTCATATTATGATCAAAAGTGACTTAAACTTGTACCAACTTATTACCATACACTTATACATCAAGTTAACCACCTAATCATGATCCTAGACAATTCAAACATATCACTCAATATACCACAATCCAACAAAGCTAAGTTCATGAAAGATCACTCATAAACATGAATATTAACTTACTAATTCACGTATCAAATGTAACACCCCTAACCCGTCTCCCTCTCTGAATTAGGGTTGCAGAGTATTACAATGAGATATTAAACCTTTAGCATTACATAGAAACAATATTCAAGATTAATTATAAATAAATAAAACACATTCGATTTATAAATAACATATACTTATGGGCCTTAAATCGGGTTTACGGGGTTCTAAAAATTTGGAGCATTCTGGGATCAATTTGAAAAAAAAAACAAATTAAGAAAAAGTTAAAAATTTTGAAAATAGGGGTCATATGGTCGTGTGACAAAGCCCAGACCATGTGGCTCAGAACATGGCTGTGTATGTAGACCATGTAACTTACTGTGCCCGTGTAACATAAAATCACACGGCCGTGTGACTAGACTGTATAACTCACTGTGACCTTGTAGCTCAGGGTCACACGGCCGTGTAACTCTCTGTGCCCGTGTGGACCAACCTACACTGAAAACAAATAAGACATATTGTTGTGTGGATAGGCCGTGTGTCCATGTGACAGCCCGTGTGCACCAAAATTTGCTTCCAAAACAAGGCACATTTTACACCTATCTTGGGTATCAAGCGAAGCCTAAAACCAACCTTTAAACATCATAAAAAAGTACTTTCAAACAAGTCAAAACATGTCAATACCATACAACCTAAGTGTCTAACCAATGTGTCCCCATTGACACCATAATTCAACCACAACCAAATCATACATTCATCTTATTCAAATATTACGAACCATAAATTTTAATTACCATATCATACCAAGCATAGTGACTTAAATCAGTCACCTCCAAAAGAGCCAATTCAAGGTAATTTATAACATACTTTTCCAAGGGAAATCAATTTCATTTAGCATACACATTCATACATATATGTCATCAACTATATTCACAAGCATTTACAACTAATACAAACATATCCATATTCACATACGCAAAATCTTATAAACACAACTTTCTCAAAAACTAATTAATACACAAAATGACCATTTCTAAGACTTGTAATGGCCTAGGTACATGCCAAGACACAAAAAGAACACATCACCAACGTTGAGTTCAAGATTATCGTCGGATGCTGAGTCGACAATCAAAAATAGATACCTAACTTGCAAATAGAGGAATAATCAAATACCGAATAAATTTCATTAACTCCAAGAGCTAAACTTATATATATTACAAGGAATATTTTTAACCATTCTCAACTCATTCCATTATATAACTCTTTAGTTAAACTCACTCATTAGATTGATTTTACGTAATCAACAATCATACCATTATTGGCACCTAGTGCCTAACGGCTATGCCGTAGTAAGATTTTGCGCCCAAAAGCTAGTCCGATGTACCGACAAAGTTGTGCCCTGTGCTGGTCGGTTAAATCAACAATGTTTTGTGCCCAGTGTTAGTTGGATAAACCGACAATTGTTGTGCCCAGCACTGATCGGATAAACCGACAATGTTTTGCACCCAGCTTTGGTCGAATAAACTGACAATAGTTGTGCCTTTCAGTGGTTGGTTATACCAACATTACAAATTTTTTAGTGTGCCCAGCACTAGTCGATAAAACTGAAAAATACATACATAATTATTATATTTCCACAATCTCTCATTTCATATTTCAACCATTTGCATCAAATGACTATAATTAGTTTCCTTGATTTATTCTCTAACCTTATATGTATTAACTTCATAATTCATCATTTCAACTACCAATCCATTACATATATCAATATAATCATTTATTAATGTAACACCCCTAACCCGTATCCGTCGCTGAATTAGGGTTGAAGGCGTTACCGGACGGATCGGAAACATTTCCAGACATTTCATAATACAAGTCATCAATTTCAACCACTGAGTCCCTTAGATAGGTCACCGAGACATTAAGCATGCTTTAGTGAAGGGTCGGGACTAAACCGAACACATATCAAAGTTCTCAAAAATTTAAAACTTTTCTAAGTTATAGAGGTCACACGCCCGTGTAGACAGGTCGTGTGCCTCCCACGGCTGCTAGACACACCCATGTGTCCTGGCCGTGCCAACACAGGGCTGGTATACTGACTTAACTCCACGGCCACCAGGCACGCCCGTGTGCCATGGCCGTGTACTCTTAGACTAGATACTGACTAATTCATACGGCTGCCAGGCACGCCCATGTACCCTGGCCGTTTATACTTGAGCTAGCTACTGACTAAATCCCACGGTCACTAGGCACGCCCATATGCCACGACCGTGTAGGCAAAACAGGCCATTTGCAAGGCCATAATGCCACCCATACAAGGGTCATCCCTACAAGCAAAGAACCAATTCATTTCATGCACAATTTACATTCAAAAACACATCAAGCTAAACGACAAAGCTTTGCATCCAATCTTATTCTCAAACATGCCAATTCATATACTAACTTGCATAGCTAATTCACTTGTATAACCATGCATGGTACATTCACATTTTACCAAACATATATTCATTACATAGATCACAATTATAAGCTCTTTTAGCATCAATTTACCTATCAAAAATTTTACCATAACATGATCATATAATCAAACCAAAACCATCATCATATACCACATCACTCATGCATATCTCCAATACATATAACTAGCCACATCCCATGGCTAAGTTCATATCTCAAACTTGTGCCAAAAAACTAGCCTATGCATGCCATACTTAGTATATACATATCCAAAAGGTACCAAAATGAGATTGAGTAGTGTGATGATGATCCTTGACGGTCCCGAGCATTCAGTAGCTTTGACGATCTATAAAACAGAGCAAACACACACACAGAGTAAGCTTTCAAAAGCTTAGTAAGCCATATACAAATAAACTTATCATAAAATGTATATAACCAAATTGATACAATAACATTAATGGTTCTCATAGCAAATTCATCTTATACATTCCTTGGCTCAATTGTTAAGCCATTTCTTACCACATTCTTCAATTCAAATATCACATATACTCAAAACTTATTCAAGCATGTCTTCATATGAAATCTCATTATTACTTTGCATATATTCATCATAGTAAGTTCATATAGATACTTACCTTTCATACACACATAGTGTACTTTTCAAACGTACCTGAAACAGATATACAATTCACAGAGTTGTTCATTTCTCAGACTTGCCCGTTGAACCGTTCGGAACTAAATAGGATATTCCGAAAGCTTGGAATAGTCGTACAATGCCAACGTCCCAGAAGAGGTCTTACATGTACTTAGATATCGATGCCTGTGTCCCAGACAGGGTCTTACACGTAATCAAATATCGATGCCACTGTCCCAGACAGGGTCTTACACGAAATCAATACGATGCCAATGTCCCAGACATGGTCTTATACGTAAAACTCATATCGATGCCAACGTCCCAGATATGGTCTTATACGAAATCTCGAATCAATACCAACTTCCCAGACGTGGTCTTACATGATATCACATAACAGACACCTATGTCATGACATAGTTAATCCTATCTATTCCTAGATTCAAACGGGACTTCTCGGATATTGTCTCTAAATCAATTCTATCTCAGAATTCATATATACATCATCTCATGAGCATTCATCCTTATCCATAATCATATGAACATATATAATTCAATACAAATGCATTTATTTGTATATCGACTTACCTCGAGTTCTATTTAGCTGAAACGGACGGCTATTCGACTACTTTCGCTTTCCCGTGATCTAAGTCCGTTTTCTTCGGTTCTTGAACTATACATATTCAAATTTAACCCTTTTATTTACCAACACATTCAATTCAATCCAAAATCAAATATTTAGGGCAATTTACAAATTAGCCCTCATATTTTCACATTTGGACCTTTTAGTCATTATTTCACAAAATCATAAAATATACCAAATTTCATTCTACTCATGATTAGCCGAATGTCACCCATGCTCATATAAGTCCTCACATTTCATTTTTTTCATAATTTAGTCCTTCAAAATACTATTTTTACGATTTAGCCCTAATTAACTAAATTCATCAAAAATTCAAGAACAACACATGTTCATTAAACATATATCTTTCATTTAACACTAATAATCATCACAAAGCTCACCATTTCATCAATGGAACATCTCATAAACATCATCAATTCATAAAATTGATACATGGGCTTGATAGTAGACTAAGCAACGATTACAGAAACGTAGAAATTATCAAAAACTAAAGTCAAAACTTACCTTAATCAAGCTTAAAACAAACCGAAACCTAGCTTTCTTTTTCTTTTCTTCTTTTTTTTTGTTTTTCGGCCAAGATGATGAAAATGGCCTTATTTAATGCATTTTATTCTATTATAAAAACTTATAAAATATAATATTAATCTAACATATAATATAAACTTATACAAACATATAATATATGCATAACCACACTTAATACCGTCCATTATAACCAAAAATGGACTATTTGCCTTTTAAGGACTTCACAATAATAAAGCCACATCAATTTGGCCATTAATCAAATAGAAAGCCACTTTTACGAATTATGTGATTTAGTCATTTACTCAAATTAAGCACACAAACAGACAAATTTTCATACGATACTTTCACACATACTTAATCACATATCAACGGCATAGAAAATAATATTAAAATATTATACGGACTCGGATTTGTGGTTCTGAAACCACTATTTCGACTAGGGTACAAACTGGACTTTTAAAATTCTCCCCCCTTAGGGATTTTCGTCCCCGAAAATCTTTCCGTTAAATAGATTCAGATATTGCTGTCTTATTAAATCTTCGGGCTCCCACGTGGCCTCTTCTACACCGTGTCGATGCCACAACACTTTTACTAACGGAATTTTCTTGTTTCTCAATTCTTTTATTTCTCGAGCTAGAATACGGATCGGCTCTTCTTCATAAGTCATATCAGATCGGATTTCAATTTCAGACGGAGCAATCACATGTGATGGATCGGGTCAATATCTACGGAGCATCGAAACATGAAATACGTTGTGTATCTTTTCTAACTCAGAGGGCAACAACAATCTATAAGCAACAGGTCCAACACGCTCAATAATCTCATACGGTCTGATGAATCTCGGACTGAACTTGCCTTTACATCCGAATCGGAGTACTTTCTTCCACGGAGATACTTTCAAAAATACTTTGTCACCGATCTCGAATTCAATATCTTTACGTTTCAAATCCGCATAGGATTTCTGACGATCAGACGCTGCTTTCAGACTATCACGGATTACTTTCACTTTACGTTCGGTGTCTTTTATCATATCAACCCCGTGTAACTTATTTTCACCGAGCTCGGTCCAATACGAGGTGTACGACATTTACGTCCGCACAAAGCTTCATAAGGTGCCATTTTGATGCTCGATCAAAATCGTTATTATATGCAAATTCAATCGGTGATAAGTACTGCTCCCACGTGCCATCAAACTCAAGAATGCAAAGATCTCAACATATCCTCGATAATCTGAATGATCCGCCGGATTGACCATCTGCTTATGGATGAAAAGTCGCACTAAAATGCGCTTTTGTGCCTAAAGCTTCTTGCAATTTCTTCCGAATCGAGATGTGTAAACCTCGGATTTCTATCGACACAATGGATAGTGGCACCTCATGCAATCTTACAATCTCAAAATGTAAAGTTCAAATAACTTTTTAAGTGAAAAATCGATCGTACTCGAATAAAATGGGTATATTTCACAATCGATCTACTACAACCCAAATAGCATCTTTTTTTCTGAGTCGAGGCAATCCAAACAAAATCCATCGTCACTCTATCCCATTTCCACTCGGAATCGAATCGGTGTAACAAACCGATTTTAACCCGATGTTCTCGCTTTCACTTGCTGACAGACTAATCATTTCGATACAAAATCAGAGATATCTCGTTTCATACCAGACCACCAATAATGTTGCTTCAGATCATGGTACATCTTTGTACTTCCCAGATGAACAGATAAATGACTGTTATGTGCTTCGTTCAAAATCAACTGAATTAACTCAGGGTTTATTGGAACACAGGTACGATCTCGAAATCTCAAGCAATCATCAACAACTCAAAAATCAGAATCAGAATTAGAATCGCATTGAGCTCGTTTCGCTAACATTTCATTATCAACTTTTTGAGCATCAACTATTTGTTGCAAAAACAACGGTTTCGCTTTCAATTCAGCTAACACTGAACTATCATCAGATAGATCTAATTGAGCATTCAAAGCACGTAATGTACACAATGACTTTCGACTCAATGCATCGGCAACTATATTAGCTTTACCCGGATGATAATCTATTACAAGTTCGTAGTCTTTTAACAGTTTTAGCCATCTTCTCTATCGCAGATTAAAATCTTTCTGAGTCATCAGATATTTCAAACTTTTATGATCTGAAAACACGTGACATTTCTCGTCGAACAGATAATGTCACCAAATCTTTAATGCAAACACAATCGCAGCTAACTCGAGGTCGTGTGTCGGATAGTTCTTCTCATGAGGCTTAAGTTGTCTCGAGGCATAAGCTATTACTTTGTCTTCCTGCATCAATACACATCCCAAACCATTCAACGAAACATCACTGTATATTACAAACTCTCTGCCCGGTTCCGGTTGTACTAACACTAGAGCTTCAGTTAACAGAGTTTTCAACTGATGAAAGCTTTTCTGACATTTATCGGACCATTCAAATCTCACATCTTTCTGAAGCAATTTGGTCAACGGAGTAGCTATCACTGAACACCCTTTTACAAACCGACGATAATAACCAACTAGTCCCAAAAAGCTACGAACTTCAGACACATTCCTCGGAGGTTTCCAATCCAGAATAGCAGAAATCTTGCTCGGATCAACTCGTATTCCAAAAGCCGATACAATATGTCCCAGGATACTAACTTCTGGTAATGAGAATTCACATTTGCTGAATTTAGCATACAATTCTTTTTCTCTCAAAGTTTGCAACACGATTTTCAGATGTTCAGTATGTTCGGTCTCATCCCGTGAATAAATCAAAATGTCATCAATGAATATAATAACAAATCAATCTAAGTACGGTCTGAAGATTCTGTTCATCAGATCCATAAAAATAGCAGGAGCATTGGTTAGTCCGAAAGGCATAACTAAAAACTCATAATGCCCGTACCTTGTTCTGAAAGCAGTTTTCGAAATGTCTGAATCTTTTACTCGCAACTGATAGTAACCCGATCTCAGATCTATCTTCGAAAACAAAGTAGCTCCTTTTAACTGATCAAACAAATCGTCAATCCTGGGCAATGGATATTTGTTCTTTATGGTCACTTTGTTCAACTGACGGTAATCAATGTACATTCTCATCGTGCCATCTTTCTTTTTCACAAACAGAACAGGAGCACCCCAAGGTGAGAAACTCGGTCTAGCGAACCCTCTGTCAGTCAACTCTTGCAACTGTGACTTTAACTCTTTCAACTCTGTTGGTGCCATTCTATACGGTGCTATCGAAATAGGAGTCGTACCAGGCAACAAATCAATACCAAATTCAACTTCACGTATCAGAGGCAAACCCGCAGCTTCTTGAAATACATCGAAAACTCACGCATTAACCGGCACTAACTCAATTTTCTTTTCAGACACTTTCAAATCAATCACATAAGCAAAATAAGCTTCGTAACCCTTTTTCATATAACTCTGAGCTTTTAACACAGATATCACAGCAAGCAATCCATTTAAATCATTCGACTCAATACGAACTATTTCACCATTCTGATGACTCAAATAAATAGTCTTTCTTTTGACAGCTTCACAACAAATCATGCAACGTCAACCACCCATACCTGACTATGTCAAACTCATCAAACGGTAATAGCATCGATCATCAGCAGGAAACATATATCTCGAAATATTAACGGACAGTTCTTGCATATCTTATCAACCAAGATACTTTTACCTAAGGGGTTTGATACTTGTATAACAAATTCGTGAGACTCTACAGCAAAGTCTTACTCAAGTTACCAAATTCATGCATATATACAAATGAGTAGAACCGTGGTCTATCAATGCAATCACGAAGTATCATAAAGTGTAAATGTACCCGTTATAACATCGGGAGATGAAGCTTCCTCACGAGCTCGGATGGCATACGCTCTGCAGCGCCTAGCTTCGACCTGCAACAAAGATATCTCGTAGTTCTCTCGACTACCACCGACATTTCGGTATTTCGTGAAGGTCTACCTCTCACCGGAGCATTATCTGATCTCGGATTCTGAATAGTCTCTGGCTCAACAGACTCGGGGCAATCACGAATGAAGTGATCTAATGATCCACATCTGAAACAAGCCCGGTCATTCAATCTACAACTTCCCAGATATCTTTTACCATAATGCTTACACTCAGGTCGTTCAGATCGTACATTCCCAACACTTGCTACTGAAGTTGCCGGAGTTTTGGAGCTCATTTGTGATCTAGCTCGATCTCTATTCAAATGTCCCACATTAATTCTTGAACAGCTTTGTTCATCTCTGAATTTCTTTGAAGTAGGTTGAAATGATCTACTCTGAAATCTTTTTTTCACATCTCTAGCTTCAGACTCAGCTTTTCTTTTGTCTTTACCAAGTGCCTCAGCTTTACACGCTCGATCGACCAGTACTACAAACTCTTTTATTTCTAAGATCTCGACTAGCAAACGGATATCTTCGTTAAGGCCATCTTCGAATCTTTTGCATATTGTTGCCTTAGTGGATACACATTCATGATCATATTGACTCAATCTTACGAACTCTCGTTCATATTCCGTAACAGACATTCGGCTCTGTTTCAGTTCCAGAAATTCCTTTTGTTTCTGATCGATGAATCTTTCACTGATATATTTCTTTCGAAACTCAATCTGAAAGAAATCCCACATTACTCGCTCTTTCGGAACAACAGAAGTTAGGGTTTTCCACCACTGATAGGCTACATCCCGTAATAGCAAAACAACACATTTAATACTTTCTTCTAGAGTCAATGACATCTCATCGAATACCCGGATCATGTTTTCTAACCAGAACTCGGCCTTCTCGGCATTGTCATCACTGGTAGCCTTGAACTCTTCAGCCTCATACTTACGGATTTTGTCAACCGGAGGCTTGTTCAGCAGATTCAGATTCATAGTCGGAGGCATAACAGATGTCTGTGGCTGATTAGGCGGGGCCGGAGGTTGCGAAATAGTCGGGTTATTTCTAACAAATTGAGTGAACCACTTACTCATCATCTGGAAGAAAGCTTGTTTAGCTTCTCCCTCGTGACCGCTCGTAGCCGGTCTCGGATCAGAGGGCGCTGTCCCTTCAGTGGGAGCAGGCGCATTGCTTTCTACATCGTCAGCTACGGCTTTTTCAGGATCTATTACTATACAAAAATCACATTTTATACGTCAGGATTCATCACACTATCATAGTTCAGATATATGGCATGTATAGCTAGACTCTGACATGCTACGTTAGTCCGAGAATCGACTAAACCGTAGCTCTGATACCAACCAAATGTAACACCCCTAACCCGTATCCATCGCCGAAATAGGGTTAAAGGCGTTACCGGACGGATCAGAAATGTTTTCAGACATTTCATAATACAAGTCATCAATTACAACCACTGAGTCCCTCAGATAGGTCACCGAGACCTTAAGCATTCTTTAGTGAAGGGTCGGGACTAAACCGAACACATATCAAAGTTCTCAAAAATTTAAAACTTTTCTAAGTTATAGAGGTCACACGCCCGTGTAGACAGGCCGTGTGCCTCCCACGACTGCTAGACACACCCATGTGTCATGGCCGTGCCAAAACAGGGCTGGTATACGGACTTAACTCCACGACCACCAGGCACGCCCGTGTGCCATGGCCGTGTACTCTTAGACTAGATACTGACTAATTCACACGGCTACCAGGCACGCCCATGTACCCTGGCCGTGTATACTTGAGCTAGCTACTGACTAAATCTCACGGTCACAAGGCACGCCCGTGTGCCACGACCGTGTAGGCAAAACAGGCCATTTGCAAGGCCATAATGCCACCCACACAAGGGTCATCCCTACAAGCAAAGAACCAATTCATTTCATGCACAATTTACATTCAAAAACACATCAAACTAAACGACAAATCTTTGCATCCAATCTTATTCTCAAACATGCCAATTCATATACTAACTTGCATAGCCAATTCACTTGTATAACCATGCATGGTACATTCACATTTTACCAAACATATATTCATTACATAGATCACAATTATAAGCTCTTTTAGCATCAATTTACCTATCACAAATTATACCATAACATGATCATATAATCAAACCAAAACCATCATCATATACCACATCACTCATGCATATCTCTAATACATATAACTAGCCACATCCCATGGCTAAGTTCATATCTCAAACTTGTGCCAAAAAACTAGCCTATACATGCCATACTTAGTATATACATATCCAAAAGGTACCAAAATGAGATTGAGTAGTGTGATGACGATCCTTGACGGTCTCGAGCATTCAGTAGCTTTGACGATCTATAAAATAGAGCAAACACACACACATAGTAAGCTTTCAAAAGCTTAGTAAGCCATATACAAATAAACTTATCATAAAATGTATATAACCAAATTGATACAATAACATTAATGGTTCCCATAGCAAATTCATCTTATATATTCCTTGGCTCAATTGTTAAGCCATTTCTTACCACATTCTTCAATTCAAATATCACATATACTCAAAACTTATTCAAGCATATCTTCATATGAAATCTCATTATTACTTTGCATATATTCATCATAGTAAGTTCATATAGATACTTACCTTTCATACACACATAGTGTACTTTTCAAACGTACCTGAAACAGATATACAATTCATAGAGTTGTTCATTTCTCAGACTTGCCTGTTAAACCGTTCGGAACTAAATAGGATATTCCGAAAGCTCAGAATAGTCGTACAATGCCAACGTCCCAGACGAGGTCTTACATGTACTCAGATATCGATGCCAATGTCCCAGATAGGGTCTTACACGTAATCAAATATCGATGCCACTATCCCAGACAGGGTCTTACACAAAATCAATACGATGCCAATGTCCCAGACATGGTCTTACACGTAAAACTCATATCGATGCCAACGTCCCAGACGTGGTCTTATACGAAATCTCGAATCAATGCCAACGTCCCAGACGTGGTCTTACATGATATCACATAACAGACACCTATGTCATGACATAGTTAATCCTATCTATTCTTAGATTCAAACGGGACTTCTCGGATATTGTCTCTAAATCAATTCTATCTCGGAATTCATGTATACATCATATCATGAGCATTCATCCTTATCCATAATCATATGAACATATATAATTCAATACAAATGCATTTATTTGTATATCGACTTACCTCGAGTTCGGTTTAGCTGAAACAGACGACTATTCGACTACTTTCGTTTTCCCGCGATCTAAGTCCGTTTTCTTCGGTTCTTGATCTATACATATTCAAATTTAACCCTTTTATTTACCAACACATTCAATTCAATCCAAAATCACATATTTAGGGCAATTTACAAATTAGCCCTCATATTTTCACATTTGGACCTTTTAGTCCTTATTTCACAAAATAATAAAATATACCAAATTTCATTTTACTCATGCTAGCTGAATGTCACCCATGCTCATATAAGTCCTCACATTTCATTTTTTTCACAATTTAGTCCTTCAAAATTCTATTTTTACGATTTAGCCCTAATTAGCTAAATTCATCAAAAATTCAAGAACAACACATGTTCATTAAGCATATATTTTTCATTTAACACCAATAATCATCACAAAGCTCACCATTTCATCAATGGCACATCTCATAAACATCATCAATTCATAAAATTGAGACATGGGCTTGATAGTAGACTAAGCAACGATTACAGAAACGTAGAAATTATCAAAAACCGAAGTCAAAACTTACCTTAATCAAGCTTAAAACCAACCGAAACCTAGCTTTCTTTTTCTTTTCTTCTTTTCTTTGTTTTTCGGCCAAGATGATGAAAATGGCCTTATTTAATGCATTTAATTCTATTACAAAAACTTATAAAATATAATATTAATCTAACATATAATATAAACTTATACAAACATATAATATATGCATAACCACACTTAATACCGTCCACTATAACCAAAAATGGACTATTTTCCTTTTAAGGACTTCACAATAATAAAGCCACATCAATTTGGCCATTAATCAAATAGAAACCCACTTTTACGAATTATGCGATTTAGTCCTTTACTCAAATTAAGCACACAAACAGACAAATTTTCATACGATACTTTCACACATACTTAATCACATATCAACGGCACAGAAAATAATATTAAAATATTATACAAACTCGGATTTGTGGTTTTGAAACCACTATTCTGACTAGGGTACAAACCGGACTGTTACAATTAAAGTAACAATTAAATTAATTAAAGTAAATAATAGAGTTCGAGTTCAAGAACTACGAACTTACCGAAATTACGTTAGTTTTCAATGATCGAGCTTGATTATTCGATAACTTTCTCCTTCCCTCGGCTAATGACCGTTCTACTCATTTCTTGATCTAAATAAGATAATTTAATTAAATTAACTAACTCAAACCACAATAATTCAACTTAAGCAATCTATCTCATAGTCATATTTATACATTTAACCTTCAACAATTAACATTTACACAACTTAGTCCTTATCATAAAAACTAACTTAATCATATCCTTATCTAATTTCCTTAGCTAACCAAATGTACATATGATTCACTTACAATCTCTAGACTCTTGAAATTTATAATTTAACACCATGCTATTTTAATTTATAACATTTAACTTCTTGAAAGCTAACACTAACAAGAATCACCACCTAAGGTAATAATTTCTCATACCATAAGATTTAGTAACTCAACCAACATTTCCAACACAATAAACAGTCTCAGAACAGTCCCTATACTCATCATATTTTATCCATTTAGTCCCTCAATTAGCTTGGTCTAGCTTCAAGGGTTCCAAAAATGCAAAATCTATTAGAAATGAAAGTATAAAACACTTACATGCAAGGCATTCAACAACCAAAGCTTAAGTTTCCCCCTCCTATGGTGTTTTTTTTTCGGTGAAGAAGAGAGCATTAGAGAAGATGACCATTTAAGTTTTATTTTATCAAAGTTTTCTCTAATTTCCTAATTACAATTTTACGATTTAAACATATTTAATTTACAACTAAACCAATCCATGTACATCCACTATATTGGTATTTGGTATTATTACCCAGTGAATCCTTTAAACTTCCTTCTTTACATCAATTTGTCACATTTACTAATAACTCTCAACTTTCGCATCTATTACACTTTAATCTTTTTACTTAATTAACTATTTGAACCTTAAAATTTCACCACCAAATTTTTATAAGACATCCGTAATACCATATAAATTCTACATAATTAATATATTTTGACCCACTAGCTGGAATTGTGGTCCCAAAACCTTTATTCCCGATACCACTAAAAAAGGGTCGTTACATCAAATCCATCCCAAAATATGCCCAACCAACAAGATGGAAATTAAATCATGCCATAAACTATATACATTCAAAATGAGAACAAACTTGGTTATGAGTTGAGCTGATGAGTTGGATTCTTTACGAACTTTCGATCTACACAATAACTTATTCAAAACTTGTGTAGGGAAACAAACATAATTGTATGTTGAGTAGTGTATACTCAGTGGCATTAACATAATTTGTATTCAATTATAAACGTAATATTAATCAAATACACAAGCTAAGTACATGAATACATTTGAAATCAAGAATCATTTCATCATCAATATTCATATAAACATGTATTCAAAAGAACCATTAAACTCTCGAGGTATTCCATAGTCATACATCACATAACCATGTTCATATCAATGCAATGCTTGCTTGCACATATCGAAATTTCGATGCACCCTCAGGATAATTGCGTATATTTATTCGTACCAAATTCATTTCATATTATCATTATAATCATATTTCAAAAAAACATATACTTAGTATATAATTTCACATTTCAATCCTTATTAATAGAATCAAACTCAAGGACGAATACTTGGACAAATCCACCAACACACCAGTATACACATCGAAGTGCTAGACGGGCATAAATGCACCAATCTCACAAACCACACCAAAATACGCTCGTACCCTTAGGAATTTGAGTTGGTGATACGTTCTCACCCCCGGTGCATTAGAGAACTATCACACCATAATACGCAAAACATTAGGTGTGTCACCTATAAAAACGGATCCTATACAAACCAACTATACTTGTAACTCAACCCAAAAATGTTAGTATGACACTTTTCCATTATCAATTATCATAGAACATGTTTCCAACAAAATATCAATCAAATAGCACATAGCATGTAACAACCTGTTTTCAGTGAAATCGGAACAGTGGTTTCAGGACCACAAATCTGACATAAAAATATTTATTTTATTAATATTTTAATGTCTATACTATGTTGGTAGTGTCGTATAAAAATTTCATTAGGAAATTTAATCGTTTGCATGCTTAATTTGATAAAAAAAAAAGGACTAAATTGCATAAGGTGCAAAATTAGAGTTCTATAAGTAAAAGGTGTCAAATTGCTATGAACTTTGAATATGAGTGGCCTTAAATGGTAATTAGACCATTAATATTCTATTGGGCACATATGGGCATCGTTTAAGTGATTTTAAAAGGTTTAATTAAAGGTTATTTAAGTAAATTAATAATTAAAGTTAGTAAAATGATAAAACAAAGGCTATCATCTTTGTTTTTCTTCCTTAACCGATTTTTAACCTAAGAAAACACCATTGTTGTGCGTTCAAACATTCGACCATCTCTTTCCTTTGCATGTAAGTGTATTTTCGTTCCGTTTTTAATGAATTCTATGTTTTTGGAGTCGTTGTAGCTTAATCTAGCTAGCACGGGGACCAATTTGCAAAACAGTGAAAAGGTTAAGGTTTTACCATGAATGTATATTGATAGTTTGTGGTGTTTGATGGAATGAAATGAATGGTTTTTATTAGTTAAACAACTTTTGTAAAGTGAATTTTGATAAAAATGTAAATTAGGGGTTAAATTGAAAATTGTGTAATATTCATGGTATGATGTGAAATTAATGAAAAATATGAGCTACTAAGGACTTAACTGAAATTCAGCTAGCTTGGGTTAGCATTGAATTTGCATGGATTTTCATTTTATAAGCTTAGGGACTCAATTGTAATGAAATTAAAATTATAGGGGTAAAAGCGTAATTTTGATAAAATATGATTTTTAGATTGAATTGAATTGAATGATTATTGAATGAGCTGAATTTGATTATTTAGATCAAGATAAGCATAGTACGGATTTAGATCAGGGAAAAGAAAAAGTGTTGGATTAGTTGAACTTATCTCTTCGTTTACGATCGAGGTAAGCTCGTACGTTTAAATAGCGTTTTAATATATATTTGATTTAAATGCTATTTTGTTGTATTATTATATTATGTCTCTACGGAAAAATCCAACAATTTTTCGTCGACTTTCGAATCCCGTTTGAACCTTAGGAATATATAGTATACAAATGGCATGTCATTAGGGTTACTGTGTTTCGGGTGTTGGTCCTGAATGTCCTACCGGTGGCTGAGTTCTGGCATGTATTGCGGATACTTGACAGCTTGTGTGAGCAGCACTGTGTAACTACATTATGACCGACAGCTTGTGTGAGCAGACCCACTTGTGGCTCAAAAGAGAGCATTTATATGAGAAAAAGAAAGAAATGGTTTCGACCATATGTTAGCACATAGTGTGTGAGATTCTCGCTATCCGATATTATTCTAAGTAGTTCAACGGGTATACAAAGGGAAGGAATGATAGATGTTTCGATTTGAAATGCCATGAAAGCATTAAAAAGGTAGGAGTTGTTGATGTTTAAAGTGTGCATAGTCATGTTCATGAAAGCATGAATGCTTATATGCTATGTACCTAAAAGCTATTATGTTATGTAACAGCCCGGTTTTAGCTAAATCAGAACAGTGGTTTCAGAACCACAAATTCGATGTCAGAAAATTATTTTAATATTATTTTCAGTATTTATATCATGTTATTTGATATGTGTGAAAATTTCGTGAGCTAATTTTATCGATTGGTTGGTTAATTTGATAAAAATGACTAAATCGCGTAAATTGCAAAAGTGATGTTCTATTAGCTAATGATGTCTAATTGCTATAGAACCTTAAAGTTTAGGTCCTTAAGTGGTAAATATACCATTATTTGGATAGTGGATGTTAATGGTTTAGCATAAATGAAAATTTGCATTAATTTTAAGGGCAAATAGGTAAAATAGCTAATAAATGATAATAATTAAAACAAAAACATAAAATTTCCATCCATTCATCTTCCTTAGCCGAAATTGTGAAGGATGAATAGCCATGGTTAGGTTTTCATTTGGCCAAGCTCTATTATCTCATTAAGGTATGATTTTTGTCTCGTTTTTAATGATTTCTATGTTTTTGAGATCGTTGCAGCTAGTACTAGCTAGCCCAGGGACTAATTTACAAAACTGTTAAAGATTTTGAATGTTTCCATTGATGAATATGTATGATTTTTTGATGTTTAATGTTGAAATATGAAAGCTTGATGATAGTTTTACATGTTTTGTTAAGTGATTTTTGATGAAAATGCATAATAGGGATTAAATTGTGAAATGTGCAAATTGTGTGGTTGAAATGTGAAATAAATGAAAGTTTTGGACTGCTAGGGACCTATATATAATTCGGCCAAGCATGGGTTTTGTTGAATTGTGTGAATTTTGTGTATTTGTGAAATAAGGACTAAATTGATTAAACGTGAAAGTTGAGGGGCTAATGTGTAAAAATGCCAAAATGTGTATTTTTGGATTAATTGAATGAGTAGATGAATAAATAAGTTAATTTTGAATTCATATAGATCAAGAAAGAAAGAATTCAGATTTAGATCGGGGGAAAAGCAATGTTATCGAGTAGTCAACCCGATCCGTCAATTCTGAATACGAGGTAAGTTCGTATATGATGATTACATTATAAATGTATGTTAAAATGCTTTAATATTGCATAAAATCTTAAAATGAGATTATGGAGAATGTATGAATTTTGAAAACGACTTTACGGATGCATTCGATGATAGAAACGAAAAGTGTGAAAGCCTAGTTGAACCTTAAGAATAGTTTTGGATACTATTGACATGTCAGTAGGTGATACATTGAGTTGGCTTCGGGCCATGATATTAGCACTTCTGGTGCGTATTTTACCGATTTGGCTTTGGGCCATGCATATCGGATGATTTGGCTTCGGGCCATGATAATAGTTCTTCGGATAAGTTACCTTGATTTGGCTATGGGCCATGGTATAGGTACTTATCGTACGAGACTCCTGAGTATCTGATTTCTATTCTGAATGGTTCAACGGGTAAACGAATGATGTGGTTGAGAAAGAGGTTAGTACGAGGCGATACAGGTACGTACAAAACCTATTTGAGTATTAAATAGTGAAAGTTCGATGAGTTTGTATTTGATCATGTTTTAAGACATGAGAAAGGTTTGTAGTTAATGTGTATATGGTTTTATCATGTGTAATTGGTTGATTTGCATTATATTCGATGAAATAAGTTATTCATATACGAGCTTACTAAGCTATGAAGCTTACTTCATGTTATTTTTCTATGTTTTATAGTGAATCAAGGCTAGCTCGGATCCGGGAGTCATCGGGAACATCATCGCACTATCAAACATCTAAGTTGGTACTTTTGGATTATACATTTATGGTATATGGCATGTATAGGCTAGATGTGGTATTTTGGTTGTGATCATAGCCATGAGATTTCCCTTGTAAATGATGTTAATATTGATGTGTGTTTGGCTATTAGAAATGGCTTGTAAATGTATATGTTTTGGTTTGTATATATATAGCCATGAGTGATGGCTTATTTTGGTTTGTTTTGGCATGGTTGTAACCAAGACATTATGGAAGTTGTAATGGTTATGTGAATTATGGTAAATGAACCATATTGTTTGATATTGTTTTGGCATGTATTTGGCTAAGTAAATGGTAGTGATTTGAGAATTGGAATAGATGAAATTATAATGGTATGAATTGTGCATTTGGTTGATGATTTTGGATGCCTAATTGTATGATGAAATGGTACCATTTTGCCTTGTGTAGGTACATTAAAGTTGGGGTGGAAAATTGGCCTTGCAAATGGCCTATTTTGTCCACAGGGGCAGAGACACGGGCATGTGTCTCAGCCGTGTGTGACACACGGTCATGTTACACGGCTGTGTGCTCCCTAGTGTTGAAATTGAATTAAAGTCAGTATACTCCACACGGTCTCACACACGGGAGTGTGACTGGCCGTGTGGTACAAGTCAGTATACCCCCCTAATTGGCACATGGCCTAGCACACGGGCGTGTGACTTGGCCGTGTTGTATAAGTCAATATACCCTACAAGTTTGGCACGGCCTGGCGCACGGGCGTGTGTGGCCACTTCGAAGGGCACACAGGCTAGACACATGGGCGTGTGGTTGGCCGTGTGACCCAAGTCAATATGTATGCCCTGTTTCCACACGGCCTGAGACACGGGCGTGTCTGGAGCCGTATGAGGCACACGGTCTGTTCACACGGGCGTGTGACCCCTGTATGGTTGGAATTTTTCTAAGTTTCCAAAAATTTTCATATTTATCGGTTTAGTCTTGAACTACTTCTAAAGCATGTTTAAGGCCTCGTAGGCCCTTATAAGGGACAATGTAATTGTGTTGAATGAATTATGAGAATGAATGCTTTGTAACATCCTAAAATTCGGGATTTTATAATTTACTTCACATCATGCATTAGACTAGTTAAGAATATTAATTGTGTATGTTTAGGGGTTCTAAGAAGGCTCGGGGTTGAGTTGGGCCTTAGCAAAATTTTTGTGTTTAAGCACTTTAAGGAGAGAAGGTAAGTGGCATCAAGACTTAAGGAAATAAGTGTGCATTTTGCTAGCATAAGGAGTCTATTGGTAAAAGTGGAAAGTGGCGTGTGGAGTGTACAAATGGTCTGAGGTTCGAATCCCATCTATTGCAAAATTTTGGATTTATTTTTGTGTTCCTATTCCAAGTGTCGGCCATGGTTCTAATTATGGTATGGGAGACTTTTTATTTTTGGAAAGATGGCTAAGAAATAAGGGAAGGAGGAAAACAAGGGAAAAGGAAGGAAAGAATTAAAGGAAAGGAGCAAGAAGGGGGATATGTTGGCCGAATGTTTGGAAGGTGCTTGGGATAGAATTTTGGTCAACATTCATCCTTTTGGCTAATGTGATACACGGTTTTCGGAGGGGGTTTTGGTAGCCGAATTTTGCATTAGTCATTTGGCAAATTTTGGTACTTGTAAGGCTTGTTTTCTCTTAGCATTTTTTTGGTACTCTTTTCCAACCTTCCTCCTTTGTTTCCGAAACACCCAACTCTTTGTGTCCAATTCACTTTGCTCATTTTTTTCCTTGGATAGCCGAAACCATCTAGTACTCTCCTCCATCTCTTCTTTTCTTTTTGCCATTTCTTCAACTTTCTCTCTTTCACTCAAAACAACATTACCATGTGGTTGAATCTTCTTGCTCATTAGCCGAACTTCTTAACCTTTCATTTCTTCTTCATTATTTCTTTCTCGTTCGTGTTGGCACTCAATTCTTTGATCGAATAGGTAAGTGGTCTTATTCTTCTTCTTTTTTTCATTTTCTTTTCTCCCTAGCCGAATGTGTGTCTATTAACATTCGGATGTTTCACTTTTGTTCAAAACTGAAATATCATTCTCTCATAATCCTTTATATCGTGATCATCTTCTAATGTAGTGTAATAGTGGAAAGCCGAATCTCATACCCTTGTCTCATCCCTAGCCATAAGTCAATCGGTGGAAATCAGATTCATCATCGTTAAGGTAAGGGGGTTTCTTCTTGGATTTTTTTTGTTATATCTCTATTCGGTTATGTTGCTATCGGATCGAAGTTTTGACTTATCGATTATTTTTTTTGGGACAAAATCACTCGATATTCTCTACTTGTTAATCCTTCAGAAATAGTGGTAAGACGAATCATATCCCTAAACAACTACTTACACTCATCATAGTATCTTTCTAACCGAGATTTTTTCAATGGAGGCAAGTGGTAGCGATTTGAAAGGAAAAGCGTTAGGAGAACACAAAAGGAGGGGATTTGCAATTCCTACTCCTAAGTTCAAACGAAGAGCGGTATCGACAGTTCGGGATTTTCCACCGGGTTGTGGACCATCATCCGGTGAAAATAGATAAATCATGGTCGTTCATGATATTAAGGGTAAGCGTTTCATTAGATCGTCTGATTTAGATATTAGATTAATAAAATCTCGTTTATTGGTTAATCGAGTGTAATGGTGATTTAGGTGCCGACGATCAAGAAGGTTTAATCCTTACCGTAATCAGGTGTGTAATCTCACACCGAAATCCCGTAGATTTGTGATTCGATGTCATGTTAGAAAATAGATCGTTATTATTTACAAGGCTAGAAATCGTAATATGGCATAGATCGAGTAACTTGCTTAAATTACATTATTTCTAAAATCTGTTAAAATCGGTATAAAATTTGTAAAATTACCAAAATGCCCCTATGGGCCGATTTACCAAAATGCCTCTATGGGCCCATTTACTAAAATGCCCCTATGGGCCGAATTGCTAGAATGCCTTAGTGGACCGAATTATTATTGCTTTAATGGGCCGATTCTCTGTAATAAATTACTAGATTAATGGTTGTTATTTATATGTGAACACTTTATTATGTATGTTGCATTTCCATATCTTGAATGGGATGGGAAGAAATGTACGGAGAGCAGTGTAGCCTGGTGGCATTGCCACAAAATGTCCATTATTATGCTTACATATGATTTCGGTGGCATGGCCACAATAAAAATATATGATAGCAGCTTGACTGCAAATTTTGGTGTGAGGGGCGGGGTGGGTTGACTTGATCCCCACAAGTGTGATTGGCTGGTCGGGGGTGTGATGGATGGATGGGTTGGGCTGCATACATGTCATTTTAAATACTATTATGTAAATGGGCTTAGGCCCAAGTTATTGCTATATGGATTCAGGCCCAGTGGATGACGGTAAAGGGATTATGCACTGAGTTCTAGTAACTCACCCTTTTTTTTTCCTTAACCCTTGCAGGTAGTGCTCAGTGATGTGGACTTGGGCCATGGATGACTCGGTGGAGGCCATACTTTAGAAATGGTGTTTTCGAACTTAGTAAATTCCTTTTTCGTTTATTTTAATTACTTTTACTATATTGGGTTAAATTTGTAATAAGGCCTCTGGGATTTTAAATTTGGATTTTATGTTTGACTATTTACTTTCTATCATGGTTTGATTTAAACGGGGATTTTTCTGAAAATCATAAACAACGGTTTTTCATAAAATTTATCAACAAACGGATTTCATAACAAATATGTTCGAATAATTTAACTTGGACTTTCCTTCGAAATATCAATATTATTTTCAAAAATTACGGATTTAAAAGATCACTAATGCAATTATCGATTCTTCAATTAACCTTTCAAGAATTGTAGTATTTCTATCAAATGTTTCCGATCAAAATTTGTTTTCTTAAACTAAATTCTAATCTTTAGTAAGAAGCACAAGTTCTTTACTCGTTTTCTTCATGTGACATGTCAGATCCAGTCATACCGCATAGGCCGGGTTTGGGGTGTTACATTTTATGGTATCAGAGCCAGGTTGCAAAACTCGGCTGTGGTTTGGGTTCAAAAGCATTTTCCAAAGCTGTTTAAAATTTTAAATTATAAATGCATGATCTAAAGTAAGTATGGCACCACGGGTATCCAAAGACCAAGTCAAGTAAGTTTATGTTTTCATTTTATGATTATTGTGGTATGATCAGAAATACTCTAGAACTTTTAGCTTTAGGAGTGAAACTATAGAGATTGAGACCTTAGGATACGTTTTGCGAAAACGACTTTACTTCTTGTACTTCATAAAATATTTTTTAATAAACATTGAATAATATATTGATTCATAAGACTTGTAATCAGATTAAATCGATTTAGTAAACATGAGCGCTAGAGGACGTGGACGCCAGTAGACATGGCCGTGGTAGAGGCCGAGGTGCTAGAGTTGTATCTCGAGGCATCGGGACATATGCCGAAAAATGGACGCCTCGCACCAATGGATGATCAAGTCGGGTCACATGATCGAATGAGAGATGATGACGCTCTGTCACAAGCGATGTTGCGAGTCCTAGAAAGGGTTGCTGGGGCGAGAACTGGGTCGACAGCTCGTGGGTCGATATTGGAACGACTCAGATCGAATGGGGTTGAAGTTTTTAGGGGTATTTCGGGTGTAGCCCCAAGTGTAGCAGAGTACTGTCTTGAGGCAGTGGAGCAGATTATGGACGACCTAGATTGCACCCCTGAGCAGAAACTGAAGGAGGTTGTGTCATTACTGAGAGACGAGGCGTATCAGTGGTGGCTCACTATTCGGGAAGGCACTCAGGCTGATCGTATTACATGGGAATTCTTTAAGATAGCATTCCAAGGAAAGTATGTCGTGGCTAGCTATGTGGATGCCCGAAGGAAGGAATTTCTGAATCTGGTCTAATGAGGTAAATCTGTGGCAGCTTACGAGGTGAAATTTTTGCGTCTGAGTCGGTATGCCCGAGGAATAGTGCTGACTGATTATGAACGCTGTGTGCATTTTGAGGACGGGTTGTGTGATGAGTTATGGGTACTGATAGCCCCACAGAAGGAGAGGAATTTTGCCACACTTGTGAAAAAAGCTAAGATAGCTGAGGAGGTTAAACACTCGGAGCGGCAAAATCGAGACAAGGATAGGGGCAGGAACAAGAGAGACTCTGGGTACTCAGGTCCTGCTAGAGGGTTTCAGAAAAGGCCTAGGAATGAGGAGCCAGCTCGAGTGAGAGTTCAAGCTACTACTAATCAGTGACAGCCTTGCGTGGATTGTGGGAAACTTCACTCGGGTGAATGCTGGAAGAGAACTGGTGGTTGTTTCAGATGTGGATCCAAGGACCATCGGTTTAAGGATTGCCCTCGAAAGCCTGATCAAACTCAGGCAGTTCATAACAGATTTGCGCAGTCGGTTGGAGGCGCTCAGCAGCCGCCGAGAGGCCGTGGGCCAGGTCGAGGTGGTAATAGTGTAGGACGAGGTCAAGGTGCACCGGGTAGAGTGCAGTGCGGGGGTAACACGGAGGTGAGACAGCCAGGGTTGGTATATGCGGTCAGGCGTCGAGAGGATGGCGATGCACCGGATGTCATAACCGGTATGTTCTTCATATCTGATGTACCTTTTATCGCTTTGATAGACATTGGATCCACCCATTCGTATGTTGCTTGTGCTGTGTCTGAAACTTTGAATATTAGATCTGAGATTACTGCTAGAGAAACAACTGTGATTAGCCTTTTAGGACAGTCGGTGGTAGTAAATAAGTTGTTTAGGGATGTGCCCTTAGAAATTCTAGGGGAAGTATTTCTGGCGGATTTGATGGAACTACCATTTGGCGAGTTCGATCTTATTTTGGGCATGGATTGGTGGTTAAACACCGTGCGAATTTGGATTGTGCTGCAAAGTGGATGGTACTAAGAACTTTAGAGGATAAGGAAGCAATGATGATAGGCGAAAGAAGAAACTATCTGTCTAATATGGTATCTTCTTTAAAGGCAGAAAAGTTGGTACGAAAGGGGTGTGGAGCGTTCTTAGCCTTTATCAGTGCTTTGGAGGCCAAAAAGTTATCGGTTGAGAGTGTTAGAACGGTGAAAGAGTTTTCAGACGTCTTTCCTGAGGAGCTTCCAGGATTGCCTCCGGATCGGGAAGTTGAATTTGGCATTGAGCTGTTGCCAGGAACGGCTCCGATGTCTATTGCTCCTTATAGAATGGTGCCGAAGGAGTTAGCGGAGCTTAAAGCTCAAATTCAGAAGTTTTTGGATCGCGAATTTATTCGACCAAGTGTGTCACCGTGGGGAGCGCCAGTTTTGTTCGTTAAAAAAAAAGGATGGGTCGATGCGTATGTGCATCGACTATAGACAATTGAATAAGTTGACGATCAAGAATAAGTACCCGTTACCAAGGATCGATGATCTGTTCGATCAGCTGCGTGGAGCTTCAATTTTCTCGAAGATAGATTTGAGATCGGGATATCACCAGTTAAAGGTCAAGGAGGCGGATATTCATAAGACTGCGTTCCGAACTCATTATGGACATTACGAGTTCTTAGTGATGTCGTTCGGCTTGACAAATGCACCAGCTACATTTATGGACATGATGAACCGAGTCTTCCAACCCTATCTAGACCGGTTTGTGGTTGTGTTCATAGATGACATCCTGGTGTACTCAAAGACTGAAGAAGAGCATGATTCGCATCTACGGGTAGTATTGCAGATATTAAGGAAGAAGCAGCTGTATGCCAAATTCAGTAAGTGTGAATTTTGGCTAAGAGAGGTGACCTTTTTGGGGCATGTTGTGTCTGCCGAAGGAATTAGAGTTGATCCCCGGAAGGTCGAGGCTGTGTTGGACTAGAAGCCACCGAAGTCAGTGGCTGAAATTTGGAGTTTTCTAGGTTTGGCTTGGTATTATAGACGTTTTGTTGAGGGGTTTTCGTTGATTGATGCACCCCTAACTAAACTGTTGCGTAAGGGAGTACCGTTTGTGTGGTCAGATAAGCAGCAAGATAGCTTTGAGAAATTAAAGAAGATTCTAACAGAAGCGCCAGTATTTATTCAACCTAAGGCTGGTAGGGAGTTTATCGTTTATTGTGATACGTGACACACGGGCTTGGGTTGTGTGCTGATGCAAGGGGGAAAAGTGGTGGCTTATGCATCTCGTCAATTAAGGCCGCGTGAGATAAGTTATCCCACTCATGATTTGGAGTTAACTACAGTGGTGTTTGCTCTGAAGATTTGGAGACACTATCTGTACGGGGAGAAGTCGATTATCTATACGGATCATAAGAGTCTGAAGTACCTCCTTACCCAGAAGAAGGTGGATAGAACTGTTGAAAGATTATGACTTCTCAATCAAGTATCACCCAGGTAAAGCTAACGTAGTGGCTAATGCGTTGAGTCGTAAGGTGATATCGGATTTGAGAGCAATGTTTGCTCATCTCAGCCTTTATGAAGATGGTAGCTTGCTAGCCGAACTTCAGGTGAAGCCGGCATGGGTAAGTCAGATTAAGGAAAAGCAATTGTTAGATGAAAGGTTGGGTTCTCGGCTTCAACAAGTGGAAGGTGGTGAGATAGGGGATTTTGGGTTGAATAGTGATGGAGTATTGTGTTTCCGTGGGAGAGTTTGTATGCCCAGGAATTCGGAATTGAGGCAAATGATTCTGCGTGAGGTGCATAGTAGCCCATATGCTATGCACCCCGGGGGAAATAAGATGTACCGAGATCTCTGTGAGCAGTATTGGTGGCCAGGGTTGAAACGGGAGGTTACCGACTTTGTGAGCAAGTGCTTGACATGTCAGCAGGTGAAGGCGAAACATCAACTGCCATCAGGGTTGCTACAATCAGTGAAAATTCCATTATGGAAATGGGAAAGGATAACGATGGACTTTGTTAGTGGGTTACCCTTAACGCCTACTAAGAAAGATTCCGTATGGGTGATAGTGGATCGGTTAGCGAAGACTGCTCATTACCTACCTGTTTGTACAGATTATTCATTGCAGAAGTTGGCCAAGTTGTATGTAGTAGAGATCGTGAGGTTACATGGGGTACCAGTGTCTATCATATCAGACAGGGATCCTAGGTTTACATCACGATTTTGGAAGGCTCTGCATGAAGCTTTGGGAACAAGACTAAATTTCAGCATGGCATTTCACCCGCAGACTGATGGCCAGACGGAAAGAGTAATCCAGATTCTAGAAGACATGCTAAGAGGTTGTGTGATCGATTTTAGGGGTAGTTGGGAAGATTTTCTACCATTGGCAGAGTTTGCATACAACAACAGCTATCAATCCAGTATCCAGATGGCACCCTACGAGGTGTTGTATGGTCGTAGGTGTCGTACTCCTACTTGTTGGACTCAGCTGGGGGAGCGACAGTTATTGGGTCCTGAGTTGATCTCAGTGACGGAAGAAAAAGTTAAGGTAATTCGGGCCCGGTTAAAAGAAGCTTCGGACAGACAGAAATCATACGTGGACCTGAAGCGTAAGGAGATAGAGTTCTCAGTGGGAGATCAGGTCTTTTTGAAGGTCTCACCTTGGAAAAAAATCTTAAGATTTGGACGGAAGGGCAAGTTAAGCCCTAGGTTCATCAGACCATACCGTGTACTGTAGCGTGTTGGGCCAGTGGCTTATCAGCTGGAGTTACCTCCGGAGTTAAGTCAGATACATAGTGTATTCCATGTCTCGATGTTAAGGCGTTATCGCTCGGATCCATCTCATATCGTACCAGTGGAGGAAGTTGAGATAAGACCTGACTTGTCTTTTGAAGAGGAGCCAGTACAGATTTTAGATCGGGATATTAAGGTGCTAAGAAGGAAGTCGGTTCCGTTAGTCAAAGTTTTATGGCGTAATCACGGGTCAGAGGAAGCTACATGGGAGCCAGAGGACATTATCCGGCAGCAATATCCTCATCTCTTTTAATCAGGTAAATTTCGAGGCCGAAATTTCTTTAAGGGGGTAGAATTGTAACACCCTAAAATTCGGGATTTTATAATTTACTTCACATCATGCGTTAGACTAGTTAAGAATGTTAATTGTGTATGTTTAGGGGTTCTAAGAAGGCTCGGGGTTGAGTTGGGCCTTAGCAAAATTTTTGTGTTTAAGCACTTTAAGGAGAGAAGGTAAGTGGCATCAAGACTTAAGGAAATAAGTGTGCATTTTGCCAGCACAAGGAGTCTATTGGTAAAAGTGGAAAGTGGCGTGTGGAGTGTACTAATGGTCTGAGGTTCGAATCCCATCTATTGCAAAATTTTGGATTTATTTTTGTGTTCCTATTCCAAGTGTCGGCCATGGTTCTAATTATGGTATGGGAGACTTTTTATTTTTGGAAATATGGCTAAGAAATAAGGGAAGGAGGAAAACAAGGGAAAAGGAAGGAAAGAATTAAAGAAAAGGAGCAAGAAGGGGGATATGTTGGCCAAATGTTTGGAAGGTGCTTGGGATAGAATTTTGGTCAACATTCATCCTTTTGGCTAATGTGATACACGGTTTTGGGAGGGGGTTTTGGTAGCCGAATTTTGCATTAGTCATTTGGAAAATTTTGTACTTGTAAGGCTTGTTTTCTCTTAGCATTTTTTTGGTACTCTTTTCCAACCTTCCTCCTTTGCTGCCGAAACACCCAACTCTTTGTGTCCAATTCACTTTGCTCATTTTTTCCTTGGATAGCCGAAACCATCTAGTACTCTCCTCCATCTCTTCTTTTCTTTTTGCCATTTCTTCAACTTTCTCTCTTTCACTCAAAACAACATTACCTTGTGGCCGAATCTTCTTGCTCATTTCTCTCCTTAGCCGAACTTTTTAACCTTTCATTTCTTCTTCATTATTTCTTTCTCGTTCGTGTTGGCACTCAATTCTTTGATCGAATAGGTAAGTGGTCTTATTCTTCTTTTTTTTTCATTTTCTTTTCTCCCTAGCCGAATGTGTGTCTATTAACATTCGGATGTTTCACTTTTGTTCAAAACCGAAATATCATTCTTTCATAATCATTCATATCGTGATCATCTTCTAATGTAGTGTTATAGTGGAAAGCCGAATCTCATACCCTTGTCTCATCCGTAGCCATAAGTCAATCGGTGGAAATCGAATTCATCATCGTTAAGGTAAGGGGGTTTCTTCTTGGATTTTTTCGTTATATCTCAATTTGGTTATGTTCCTATCGGATCGAAGTTTCGACTTATCGATTTTTTTTTGGGATGAAATCTCTCGATATTCTCTACTTGTTAATCCTTCGGAAATAGTGGTAAGACGAATCCTATCCCTAAACAACTACTTGCACTCATCATAGTATCTTTCTAACCGAGACTTTTTCAATGGAGGCAAGTGGCAGCGATTTGAAAGGAAAAGCGTTAGGAGAACACAAAAGGAGTGGATTTGCAATTCCTACTCCTAAGTTCAAACGAAGAGTGGTATCGGCAGTTCGGGATTTTCCACCAGGTTGTGGACCATCATCCGGTGAAAATAGACAAATCGTGGTCGTTCACGATATTAAGGGTAAGCGTTTCATTAGATCGTCTGATTTAGATATTAGATTAATAAAATCTCATTTATTGGTTAATCGAGTGTAATGGTGATTTAGGTGCCGACGATCAAGAAGGTTTAATCCTTCATGTAATCGTGTGTAATCTCACACCAAATCCCGTGAGATTTGTGATTCGATGTCATGTTGGAAAATAGATCGTTATTATTTACAAGGCTAGAAATTGTAATATGGCATAGATCGAGTAACTTGCTTAAATTACATTATTTCTAAAATATGTTAAAATCGGTATAAAATTTGTAAAATTACCAAAATGCCCCTATGGGCTGATTTACCAAAATTCCCTTATGGGCCGATTTACCAAAATGCCCCTATGGGCCGATTTACCAAAATACCCCTATGGGCCGATTTACTAAAATGCCCCTATGGGCCGAATTGCTAGAATGCCTTAGTGGACCGAATTATTATTGCTTTAATTGGCCGATTCTTTGTAATAAATTACTAGATTAATGGTTGTTATTTATATGTGAACATTTTATTATGTATGTTGCATTTCCATATCTTGCATGGGATGGGAAAAAAATGTATGGAGAGCAGTGTAGCCTGGTGGCATTGCCACAAAATGTCCATTATTATGCTTACATATGATTTCGGTGGCATGGCCACAATAAAAATATATGATAGCAGCTTGACTGCAAATTTTGGTGTGAGCGGCGGGGTGGGTTGACTTGATCCCCACAGGTGTGATTGGCTGGTCGGGGGTGTGATGGATGGATGGGTTGGGCTGCATACATGTCATTTTAAATACTATTATGTAAATGGGATTAGGCCCAAGTTATTGCTATATGGATTCAGGCCCAGTGGATGACGGTAAAGGGATTATGCACTGAGTTCTAGTAACTCACCCCTTTTTTTTTCCTTAACCCTTGCGGGTAGTGCTCAGTGATGTGGACTTGGGCCATGGATGACTCGGTGGAGGCCATACTTTAGAAATGGTGATTTCGAACTTAGTAAATTCCTTTTTCGTTTATTTTAATTACTTTTACTATATTGGGTTAAATTTGTAATAAGGCCTCTGGGATTTTAAATTTGGATTTTATGTTTGACTATTTACTTTCTATCATGGTTTGATTTAAACGGGGATTTTTCTGAAAATCATAAACAACGGAGATTTTAATCGGTACGATAACTCGACATTGTATTTGGAAAAGATTAAATTAGCATGTTGGTAACAAAGGATATAAAAGACTATGTGAGGTAACAAAGTATCCTTACCTTGAAACAGTTTAATCACAATAATCCTGCAAGTTATGCAAGGCATATGTATCGCCAAATACAATGCTAATTTAATCTTCAGCTACCTTAGAAGAATTAAACATGCACAGATTAAGTATTGTGTCCATTAATTACAATTTTAATTCGTTTAAATAATTAATTCTTTAGTTATCTAAACAATTATAATGCCAGAATAACTTAAGCATGATTTTACTTAATCAAGCATTTTACCGAGGCCTATAACAGTATAAACACAATCTTAATAATTTTAAGAGGACGAAATGCAATCAACCCAACACAAATTAAATTCAAGCTAAGCTGATTAAATTAACCATTCCAATAGCATAAATATTTATAAGCATGTTTTTCAAAACAACAACGAAATTTAAAGAGATAGGGAACAAGAAGCAAATCCAGTGTTTCTCTATGGCTTGACTGATTGCTCCGTTCTTCGTTCTCCGTTGTCCTCGGCTATCAAGGTGGCTTATGAAAACTCTAATTGCTGCTCAATGATGGCTGAAGAAAACCTCTTTCCCAAGAGGAGAAATCGGCACTTGAACAAGGGAAAAATGAAAATGAAAAGTTGAGAGAAAGTGAGAGAGGAGAAGAGAGAATGAGATGTGAATGAGAATTGAGGGATGATTTGAATGATCAGCCAAGGGTGGTATTTATATCTGAATGTGGCTGCTAAAAATAGCAAATCCCATCAGCCAAAGAGCCCTCCCTTGGCCGGCCATCTATGTGGCAAAGTTGATGGCTTCAACTTTGCTAAATATGGCATGGGGCAAATCTACAAAGCCACTATATTTGGAGGGGGTTGAATGCAACTTTGAAAAGTCCTCAAGGGCTTATTTGCAAGCTTAATTAATAATCTAATAAGCTTATTTGGGTCAGCATATGGACGGTTTGGGCTGCCCAATTCTTTGCTCGGTTCGGTTCAATCGGTTTGGTTCAACTGATGCGGTTCAACTGGGCCTTTTTCATAATTAATTAAGATTAATTTATTTAGCCCAAATTAAATTGGGAATAAATTAAAATTAATTATATTATGATTAAATATTCATAATTGGACCGTCTTGGGCTAGAAATAAATTTGCCTTGATACTTCAAATTGCTTCTCGGGTTTATTCTTCAAGCAGTGTCTGCCGAGCCAATTTTTGCCCTTTGTGCGAATCTGTCGAAAATAGTCAAAATAAATCAAAAATTAACTATAAAATTAATTAAAATTCATCATGTTCATATTTTTAGCACAATTTAATTATTTTATAATATTTAATTATTTTTCGACAAGAATTTAATCGAAATTGCATAAATTTGAGTTAAAAAGGGCATGAAAAAGTGTATAAATTTTCGTGTTTCCACACCCCCAAACTTAATTCATTGCTCGTCCCGAGTAATGCAAAAATTTGAGAAGAATTTTCTCGGAAACACCTTTGAAAAACTCCTTCAGAACAACTTTCTTCTCAAAATAATGAATTGAATATACTTAGGCTCAAAAATAAGAAATTTGATAATTATGCTACTTAAGTATACATATCGTTCAAATTACATCCAACAAATATTATACTAGCAAAATTAGACTAAATTTTTCTTAATAAATACATGTTAATCCCTACCATTTTGATTTTAATTCATTGTTCAAAAATTAAACTGCAATCATTAAGCTTAACTGATGTCTTCGTATGTTGAACAGAGCGATTTCTCTCCACTAATGTAGGTAACATTGGAACTTTGAATCAATAGGTCTTTAATAAGGTTGTAACGTGGCTGGGCTTAGGGGTAGGTAAACGATAGATAAATTTTGGCTTTAAAACCCTAGACTCAGCGTAAATCGAACCTTCGGAATTTTTACCTTCGATACACCAACATGCTCTTTTGTACATCTATTTTCTTTTGAGTATATGTGTTTTTTTTTTCGGCACTTGCTTCATGTACTACAATTTTCGAGCAATTGATAGTTCCTTTTAACTCCCCCAAACTTATTTTCAAACGATATTCTGAATAATGCTGAGTCTAGTTTTTGGGACAATTTTAAAGGTAATGAAGAGAAAAGTGATGGCTAAATATTGAAAAGGTCCAAATAAAATTAGGCCATATAGTCTCAAAATTGGGTTTCAACGGACAATTTTATCAAGGTTGGCTTGAAAGGCTCAAACGGTCCAAACAATAGTTGCCTAAATCATTTTCAATATTCCATGCTTCCTAGGATTTCGCCTCAAGAAATTACTAAGTCAATTCTAAAGACTTAAACTTTCATGCATGCCTAATTTTTTCGTAGGGAACTAAAAATTTTATGGTACGAATTTGCATGTTTTATTAAAAATACATTCATATCATTATTAAGCTAACATAATAACTTATTGAAATAATAGAACTTTATTAATACTGAAGTTTAGCATACTTAACAAAATTCAAATTTATTGAGCAAAATATATCCTAATCATAATTAAAAGAAAATTTTATTCTGAGTGGAATCAATTCAAATTTTTGGTCCCCCTTACTTAAAGTGAACAATGTCCTCATTGTTTAAAGTGAATAGATACTATACACCAGGTAGGATATTTAGAAAAGAGGAGGTGAGTCAAATTGACTACTTAAGTACCAGGCTCTCTCTAAAATCCAATCCTAGACATGTATATATCTATTGCCACACTTTAACCTTTGTGACTTGTTCAGATTTTATTCATGATTCCTATCTCTTGTTTTATTGTGCAAAAATAAAAATTCCTAAATCACCTAATACTAAATAACTTAAGAATAAAAATAGGCTAAATTTGAAGTCCTCCCTTTTTATTTGTTTGCCGATCCTTCTGAATTTGACTCATCTTTGACTCCATCAGTATTGCCTTTTCATGAATCACCTTGCTCCCTCTTTGATGATGAAATCCATGGTTCAAATATGAAATCTGGAAACTCGGGCACAAAAATAAATGGGTCATTATAAATTTTCTTGAGGGCACTCCTCATCGAGTCATCTCTTATTTTTTAGTATCTCCAGTAGGCTTGTTGCTGCCATTGCATGTGTTGCATTAAGTCCATCAGCTTTGATAGCTCATTACGAAGATCTGGGCTAGGCGGTGGAGCTCCAAACATTGAGGTTTCGATATCAGGTTCAGCTTCTGGTTACATTGATTATGCCTCAACAGGGACTTCAGTTGATTGCTCTGGCGGGATTTCTGTGGGTTCCTCCTCTGCTTCTTCAAGATCCTCACTTTCTTCAACTCATTGCTGAAGAACAGAATCTCCGGCTACTCGGTAGAGGTCCCAATCGGTGATTGTGCCTTGATTATACTCTGTCTTTTTCACGTCCACGAGGAGTTTTGCTTTTAAGCATAAAATTGTTATCGTAAAGGGGAAATGGGCCGGGCCAGAACATCTAACGACACAATTTCATATTTCTCTTAGGATGATTTTGCCCACATCAATGGTCTTTCCAGTTAGAATTGAGTATAATAAGACCATTTGCTCTAATGATATTGTAGTCCCATGTGAACTAGGCATAAGACTGAAACGAATGAAATAGAACCATACATTCGCAAGTGGTGTCAAATACTCTCTTCGGCACATGTGGGTTCCTTGCTTTGACACAGTCCACTTAGAACCTGGAACTGTGAGTTCCTCGAGAATTTCTTACAAATTTTCAGGCTTAATGTTGCTCAACAGAGAAGAATATTCATCGTTGTCGAAATCAGGTAATTCAAAGAATTCATTAATAGCATTTGAATTTATTGGTGCCTTGATTCCGCAGACTGGAACTTCGGTCAATTCGCTTGAGGTCAAGTTCGCGTAGAATTCACGAACTAGTTCCTCATCCACACTTGGTCTCTTTTCACAAAACAATTCCCAATTGAGGGCTTCAGCAACTTGACGAATACGTGCCATAAAGTCTCTGTAGTTACTTTCCTTCAGTGTGAAGCCTTTCTCTGGATGCATCTGTTGATCTTTGAAAATACTTTCGTATCTTACTTTGGCTTCTTCACGGTGAAATTTGTTTTGTGTTTACACACAATTTGGGCGAGGCACGAGTTCTCTTGCGAGGCATGATTAACCTGAACATAAGATGGAAAAAATTATTTTCTTAAAAATTTAATTAATAAAAATTACTAATTTTTCAATAAATTGAAAAATTAAATAATTGAATAAAAATTAAACTTAAGGGAAGAAAATTGTTCTTACCACCTTCTTCGTAAAAATTAAGA
This sequence comes from Gossypium sturtianum, assembly GCA_025698515.1. Classification (NCBI taxonomy): domain Eukaryota; kingdom Viridiplantae; phylum Streptophyta; class Magnoliopsida; order Malvales; family Malvaceae; genus Gossypium; species Gossypium sturtianum. Next base: position 134,508,270 of record CM046945.1, read on the forward strand.
ACTCCTAAAATAAAATATACTAATGAACAAAAGATGGAATTTTAAAATGAGGGTTGAAGGCTTTTGGCTTAGGTTGGGTGGATGGGTGCGTGGTAGGGGCTGCACGCAAGCAGCAGCGTACAAGGCCTTGCGGCAGGTAGGCCACGGGCTGGTCGGATGTGCGGGGAGATGGTGCGTAGCAGGCAACGCGAGCTGGAGGCGCGCAGCGTGAGGCCAAAACACAGGCATTTCTTTGGAGGCTGGGGCGTGCGCGGCGTCTTGAAGTTGGTTCTTGGCGGATGGCTGTTGTGGCTAGGGACGTGCGGCACTTTGATGAGTCGGTGATTTGTGGTTTTGAGTGATGAATGAATGGGAAGAAGCAAGGGTGTAATTTATAGTGGGAGAAGTAGGAATTAGAGTAGAACTCTTAGAGTAATTTAATAATAAAAATATTCTAATTCTAATTCTACTTAATGTTAACAACAATTAATAATATGCATGTGTAATTATCAATTGCTATTAAATTATTAAGATAAATATGAAATATAATTAAATAAAGTAATCCTAATTCTAAGCTAAGTTGATAAAAATTAATATATAAGTTATAAGAGATATAATTATATATTAAAGTTTATCATATTATTATTAAAATATATATATTAAGTTGAAATAATTATTTTAGATGCCTTTTGGAAATATTTACAAAAAGAGGCACCTAGTTTTTGTTATTTACGAAAATAGCAACCAAATTTTAAAAATAATTCAATTAAGTCCCTAGACTTAATGAAAATTTAAAATTGAGTTGCAATTTAAGACTTGGGTCAAAATTGACCTTTTTATTTGGAAAACCAAAAATTTATTTTGTCATTTAGGGGCTAATTTCTCGGAAAATTATGTAAAAATCAATTCCCAGGAAAGATTGGAGGGGTCACAAGCGGTCCCGCTTAAGTTCCAATCTCCTAGACAGAATTTCTTTAAACATAATAAACCCGAAAATATACCCTAAATAATTTATTAAAAACGAGAAAATCTAAAGATCAGATAAACTGAACAAGATTTGATCTCGTTCAGGTCTTTCTCCGTAGTAATGTTTCAAACGCTGAGCATTGACTTGGAAATTACCTCCCTTACCTTGGAGTTCAACAACTCCATATGGATAGACGCGATGAATCGTAAATGGACCAGACCAACGTGATTTTAACTTACCTAGAAAGAACTTCAATATGAAATTAAATAACAAGACTTGCTGACCTGCTTCAAACTCCCGAACTCGAATATGCTTGTCATGCCATTTCTTGAGTCTTTCTTTGAATAATTTGGCATTTTCGTATGAGAACATTCGAAATTCCTCTAGCTCATTGAGTTAGAGCATCCGTTTCTCTCTAGCAAGCTTAAGATCCAAGTTGAGTCGTTGAAGGGCCCAGCAAGCTTTGTGCTCTAACTCCAGAGGTAGATGACAGGCTTTTCCAAAGACCAATCTGTAGGGTGACATTCCTAAAGGTGTCTTGTATGCTGTTCTGTAAGCCCATAAAGCATCATCTAGTCTCTTGGACCAATCTCGTCGGTTCGGGCAAACTACCTTCTCAAGTATGCCTTTGATCTCCTTATTTGCTAGCTCAGCTTGCCCATTTGTCTGCGGATGGTAAGCTGTAGCAACCTTATGTTTCACTCCATGTTTATCTAACAACCATTTTAACCACTTATTCACAAAATGGGTCCCTTCATCGCTGATAATAGCTCTTGGGGTTCCGAACCTTGTGAACACATGTTTCTGCAAGAACTTCATCACAACCTTAGCATCGTTCGTCGGATAAGCTTCAGCCTCAACCTACTTGGACACATAATCTACTGCTACCAATATGTATTTGTGACCAAAAGACTGAGGGAAGGGACCAAGAAAGTCAATACCCCAAACATCGAACAATTCTACCTCAATGATATTTGTTCGAGGCATCTCATTTCTGTGGGTGACATTTCCAACCCTCTGACATCGATCACAACTCTTTACGTAAGTGTATGCATCCTTGAATAGTGTTGGCCAAAAGAATCCGGCTTGTAATATTTTGGCCGCTGTATGAGTACCTCCGAAGTGTCCCCCACTCAGAGCTGAATGACCATGGTATAAGATCTTCGGTATTTCATCTTCTGCCACACATCTCCTAATCATCTGATCTGCACACTTTTTAAACAAATATGGCTCTTCCCAGAAATAGTACTTTACATCGTGAAGAAACTTTTTCCTTTGCTGATACGTTTTATCAAGTGGCATCAAACCACAAGCTAAATAGTTAGCAAAATCAGCAAACCAAGGAATATTATGGACATGATTTACCTTCAGTATATGTTCATCTGGAAATGTCTCTTGGATCGGTAAAAGTGGAGAATTTCCCTCTTGCGGCTCTAATCTGGATAAGTGATCCACTACTTGGTTTTCTACTCCCCTTCGATCTTGGATTTCTAGATCAAACTCTTGAAGTAGAAGCACCCACCGGATCAATCTCGGCTTAGCATCTTTCTTGGCTAATAAGTACTTAATTGTGGAGTGGTCCGTATAGACAATCACTTTGGTACCTAAAAGATAAGATCGAAACTTGTCGAAAGCAAACAAAATAGCCAGTAACTCTTTTTCTGTTACCGTATAGTTCAGTTGAGCTCCGGTTAGAGTTCTACTTGCATAGTAGATGGGATGAAAAACTTTGTTCCTTCGCTGGCCCAAGACAGCTCCAATGGCGAAGTCACTTGCGTCACACATCAACACGAATCCCAGTCTGGTGTGACGATTATGGGTACCGTGACTAACCGACTCTTCAGATCATTGAATGCTTTTAAGCATTCCTCATCAAACTTGAATATCGAGTCTTTCTCCAATAGCTTGCATAAGGGTTTAGCCACTTTGGAGAAGTCCTTGATAAATCTTCGATAAAAACCGGCGTGACCCAAAAAGCTCCTAACACCTTTTATAGATGTTGGAGGTGGGAGTTTCTCAATAACGTCTACTTTTGCTTTGTCCACCTAGATCCCATGTCTCGTTATCCGATGGCCTAAAACAATTCCTTCTCGTACCATGAAATGTCACTTTTCCCAATTGAGTACGAGATTCGTTTCTTCACATCGCCTTAGTACCTTAGCTAGATTGGCTAAGCAATCATCGTAAGTATCTCCGAATACTGAAAAATCATCCATAAAAACTTCCAAGTACTTCTCAACCATGTCAGTAAAAATAGACATCATACATCTTTGAAATGTAGCTGGTGCATTACATAAACCAAATGGTATGCGTCTAAATGCAAACATACCATACGGGCAGGTGAATGTCATTTTGTGTTGATCTTCCGGTGCTACTGTAATTTGATTATACCCTGAGTACCCATCGAGAAAACAGTAGTAATCTCACCCTGCGAGTCTATCCAACATCTGGTCCAAAAATGGCAGAGGAAAGTGATATTTCCTAGTCGCCTTGTTTAGCTTCCGGTAATCGATGCAGATTCTCCATCCCGTAACGGTTCTAGTTGGTATCAACTCGTTGTTTTCGTTCTCCACGACCGTGATACCTTCTTTCTTCGGCACGCACTGGACTGGACTCACCCATGAACTGTCTGAGATAGGGTAAATTATACCCGCATCCAACCACTTGATAATTTCCTTTTTCACTACATCTTTCATGATGGGGTTCAGTCTCCGTTGTCCATCAATCGTTCCTCTCTCGCCATCTTCTAATATGATCTTGTGCATGCATACAAATGGGCTAATACCGCGAATATCGGCTATGGTCCATCCGGTAGCCTTCTTGAATTGTTTCAAAACTAAGATAAGTTTCTCTTCTTGTTCAGTAGTTAGTTCTGCTAAAACAATCACAGGCAGAGTAGAGGCGTTACCTAAATAAACATATTTTAAGTGTGAAGGTAATACCTTGAGTTCTAACTTAGGTGGCTCTTCGATTGATGCTTTTGGCTGGATGTAATCTCTTTTCTCTAATTCCAAAGATTCAAAACGGGATTGCAGATTAAATCCCTTTTGATTAGCTTCTAGCACAGCTAAGTATTCATCCTCCTCTTCATCATTTGGGGAATCCGATGTCAAAATTCTTTCCAGTGGGTCCTCAACACAAGTAAGTTCTTTCTCTACTATTAATTCCTCTAAATCGGACACTGTAGAGCAATCATCCATTGTGTCAGGAAATCGCATTGACTTAAAAACATTAAATGTTACCTGATCATCCTGAACACGCATAGTCAGCTCGCCCTTTTGTACATCGATAAGGGTCCTTCTAGTTGCTAAGAATGGTCTTCCTAGGATAATTGGCACTTCTTTGTCTGCTTCAAAGTCTAGAATTACAAAGTCAGCAGGAAAAATAAATTTATCTACACGTACCAATACGTCCTCGATTTTTCCTTCTGCATGCGCTAAGGATCGATCTGCTAGTTGAAGTGTAACCGTAGTTGGTCTAACTTCTCCTATCCCCAACTTCCTAAATATTGACATAGGCATCAAGTTGATACTTGCACCTAAGTCACATAATGCCTTACCGCAATATGTTGATCCAATGTTGCATGGTATGGTGAAACATCCAGGATCCTTTAATTTAGTGGTAGTTTGTCCTGAAGATATGCACTGCATTCCTTCGTCAGAGCTACCGTCTCAAATTCTCCAAGTCTTCATTTCTTAGACAAGATATCTTTCATGAACTTGACGTAGTTCGTCATTTGCTCAAGTGCTTCGACCAACGGGATGTTGATGTGAAGTTGCTTGAGTACGTCAAGGAACTTCTTGATTTGAATCTCCTGCTTCGGCTTCTGAAGTCTTTGAGGGTAGGGTGGTGGTGGTTTCATTACTGGAACTGATTCTGGTTGATTCTCCTTTGGCGGTAATTCTGCATCTAGCGAAGTTGTTGGTTGATCAAAATTGATTGGTCCTGAGGTTACTTTGTCAGATTTTGTAAATTTCGGTCTGGTGAAACTGGGGTTTCAACACTTTGTTGAACTTCTTCTGAGTCTTGAGCATCATCTTACTGCTTTTCAACTTCAACAGTGTTGGGCTCTACTATCTTTTCGCTCCTCAATGTCAACGCCTTGCAATGTTCCTTCCCCGAATTTCTCGGATTTTTCATGTCACTAGGTAGGGCACCTTGTGGTCGATTCTTGAGTTCAGTAGCAAGCTGACCCACTTGATTCTCCAAATTCTTCAATGTAGCTGCTTGGCTCTGGATTAAGGCATCATTCTTTGCCATGTATGCCTTCAGCAAACTCTCCAAGCTATTGGATGCTTCAGCTTGAACTGGTTTCTGAACTTGTTGCGAGAAATTAGGCGGTGGGTTGGTCCAGGTTGGGTGTGCGTGAGTGCTGGTTCTAGCCCCTTGGTTACTCCAGAGAAATTCGTGGTTTCTCCACGATGGGTTATAGAAATTCGATTGCAGCCCTTGTCTTCCTCGGTTTTGGTTCTGATTACCCATGTAGTATACAGATTCTGGGTTCGACGGACATTCTTCAAACAAATGTCCCTCCCGACAATAGACACAGGCTACATTCTCAAATTGATTCGGTGGCTGTGCTGCAAAACTATTAGACCCATTAGTAGTAAGGTTTTTAAGCATTGAGGATATTGATGATACCTGAGATGCGAGTGAAGTAAGAGCGTCTACTTCATAAATTCCAGCGACTCGTCTTCCTAGCGCTGCACGACTGGTTGGCCATTGATAATTGTTGCTGGCAATCCTCTCAATAATTTCATAAGCCTCATTATAAGACACAGAAAGGAGAGCACCATTAGCAGAGGCGTCCACTACCATTCTTGTGTGAGCGTTGAGACCATTATAGAATGTCTCAAGTTGAATGCAATGTGGGATTCCATGATGAGGGCATTTTCGTAATAATTCTTTAAATCTTTCCCATGCCTCATACAAGGACTCGTCATCCATTTGGTGGAAGACAGTGATCTCGTTCCTCAGCTTAGCATTCTTGCTTGGCGAAAAATACTTAATGAGGAATCTCTCGGCTAACTCTTGTCATGTAGAGATGGAGTTCGGTGGCAATGAATTTAACCAGGCACGAGCTCTGTCCCTTAACGAATATGGGAACAACTTCAATCGTAAGGCATCTTCGGGTACTCCGGCTAACTTGAAAGAATCGCTCACCTCCATGAATAGTCTCAAGTGTAGATGAGGGTCTTCGGTAGGCATTCCACTGAATTGGCCCACTGTCTGAAGCATTTGGAACATGACTGGCTTCAGCTCGAATTATTGTGCCTCGATTTCGGGTCTCCTAATACCCGGATTAAGATCGTTAAATACTGGCACAGCATACTGTTGTAAAGCTCTATCCCTATCATCAGCAATAAGGATAGGATTCTGAGCAAGGTTTGCTCTGTTTCCTTGATTCATATTCTCAAAGTTCATCTCTTCGGTCCTTCTCTGGGTTGCTTGTCTTCTTCATTGTCGAAAGGTTCGTTCTATTTCAGGGTCCACAGGGAGTAAGTCAATAATCTGGTCAATACTCATAAACACCTGAAATAATCACAGAAAAATTAAGTAAGTAAAAATTTCAATACGAAAATAAACCAAACTGTAAAATAGATTCACAAATAGTGGCTTTTGAAAAACAGTCCCCGGCAACGGCGCCAAAAACTTGGAACGGTGGAAATGTGCAAGTGTACACAATCGCAACAAGTAATAAAGTGACAATTAAATGTCGAGTTATCGTACCCACAAGGACTGTAAAAGTATTATTTATGAAAATGATTTCAAACACTTTGGTGAAGGGAAAATATTTGGATTTAAGAAATATTTAAAAACTAAAAAAAACAAAGTAAAATAAAATAAAATAAAGTTCTAATGCACGATTTCAAAAGCTGATTTTAATCAAGATGATATAATTGTGTTGGATTAATTACATTCCTTAACTTAGAATCATTAAATTCATGCTTATACTTGTTACGAATAAATTACGGCAACTCGGTAATTTGCTAACTTATGAACATATTTACAAATCAAAAATCCATTTATCTCTTGTACATATCCCTATGTCAATTCGACCGATTAAACAGATTTATAATAGTAAACATGTTATTGCACATACATACTTATTAAATTAAACAATCTCTTGCATATTCCTATGTCGATTCAACTGATTAATTCAACCTAATAAGCATATAAAAAACTATGTGAGGTAACAAAGTATCCTTACCTTGAAACAGTTTAATCACAATAATCCTGCAAGTTATGCAAGGCATATGTATAGCCAAATACAATGCTAATTTAATCTTCAGCTACCTTAGAAGAATTAAACATGCACAGATTAAGTATTGTGTCCATTAATTACAATTTCAATGCATTTAAATAATTAATTCTTTAGTTATCTAAACAATTATAATGCCAGAATAACTTAAGCATGATTTTACTTAATCAAGCATTTTACCGAGGCCTATAACAGTATAAACACAATCTTAATAATTTTAAGAGGACGAAATGCAATCAACCCAACACGAATTAAATTCAAGCTAAGCTGATTAAATTAACCATTCCAATAGCATAAATATTCATAAGCATGTTTGTCAAAACAACAACGAAATTTAAAGAGATAGGGAACAAGAAGCAAATCCGGTGTTTCTCCGTGGCTTGACTGATTGCTCCATTCTACATTCTCCGTTGTCTTCGGCTATCAAGGTGGCTTATGAACACTCTAATTTCTGCTCAATGATGGCTGAACAAGACCTCTTTCCCAAGAGGAGAAGTCGGCACTTGAACAAGGGAAAAATGAAAAATGAAAAGTTGAGAGAAAGTGAGAGAGGAGAAGAGAGAATGAGATGTGAATGAGAATTGAGGGGTGATTTGAATGATCAGCCAAGGGTGGTATTTATAGCTGAATGTGGCTGCTTAAAATAGCAAATCCCATCAGCCAAAGAGCCCTCCCTTGGCTGGCCATCTATGTGGCAAAGTTGATGGCTTCAACTTTGCTAAATATGGCATGGGGCAAATCTACAAAGCCACTATATTTGGAGGGGGTTGAATGCAACTTTGAAAAGTCCTCAAGGGCTTCTTTGCAAGCTTAATTAATCAGCTAATAAGCTGATTTGGGTCAGCATATGGACGGTTTGGGCTTCCCAATTCTTTGCTCGGTTCGGTTCAATCGGTTTGGTTCAATCGGTTTGGTTCAACTGATGCGGTTCAACTGGGCCTTTTTCATAATTAATTAAGATTAATTTATTTAGCCCAAATTAAATTGGGAATAATTTAAAATTAATTATATTATGATTAAATATTCATAATTGGACCGTCTTGGGCTAGAAATAAATTTGCCTTGATACTTCAAATTGCTTCTCGGGTTTATTCTTCAAGCAGTGTCTGCGGAGCCAATTTTTGCCCTTTGTGCAAATCTGTTGAAAATAGTCAAAATAAATCAAAAATTAACTATAAAATTAATTAAAATTCGTCATGTTCATATTTTTAGCACAATTTAATTATTTTATAATATTTAATTATTTTTCGACAAGAATTTAATCGTAACTGCATAAATTTGAGTTAAAAAGGGCATGAAAAAGTGTATAAATTTTCGTGTTTCCACTTGTGCTAAACTATGTTGGATTAGTTCATTAATTGCTCTTAAGCTTATATATTGAAATGGTAAACAATTTTTATGATTTACGAACTTACTAAGCATTATATGCTTACTTGGTGTATCTCTCTCATGTTTTAGATAATCGGAAGCTCGTTCGAGTTGGAAGCTTGTCGAAGATCCACCATACTATCCATCGGTCATTTCGATAGATTTTGATGATTTTGAGTTATGGTTATAATGGCATGTATAGGTGTTTTTGTTTGATGAAATAGCCATTGTGTTTGGCTAGTAAATTTGGCATTTTGGGTGATGAAATTGTTGTTATGTTAACATGTATGTATGGTATTTTAATGGTTGTTATTTTGGCATTTTGGTGCTTAAATGATGGTAGTTGGAATGATGAATAAAAATGCATGTTATGAAATGTTGTTTTGGTATGCTTGAATGTTGTCATTGAAGCATGGTTTGATATGGAATTAGATAGTGAGCATTAAGTTGTTAAATGGCTAGTTTTGGTAACTTTAGATGTGGTTTGTAACACCCCTAACTCGTATCCGCCGCCGGAACAGGGTTACGGAGCGTTACCAAAGATTTTCAGAACAATTACAGACATTTCATGTTATTCACTATTATATACCGAGATCATTCAAAACGTCCCTAAATTGGACCCTTGAGGCCCAATACGAGCATTAGAATCAAGTCGGGACTTTAATCGGGAACTCTAAGAATTTTTCGCGAAATTTCAAAACTTTTCCAAGGTGCAGGGCTCACACGCCCGTGTGGTCCGAGGGACACGCCCGTGCTACAGGCTGTGTTCGACCCCTTGTAACTCTCTGACTTGTGCACACGGCCATGCCACATGCCCGTGTGCTAGGCCATGTGGTCAATTAATTCATTTCGAAATTAGGTGCAGGTTTCACATGGCCAAGACACACGCCCGTGTGTTTGCCCGTGTGGACAAAATAAAGCCATTCCTAGCTTCATTTCTCACCCAAAATCACACCCATTACCTGCACTTGAATCACATATCCAAATACCAACCATTTCGAGTATTCAAATCAAGTAAATTCCATCATTCATCATGGCATATTATTTCATGCATACATGACTATAATCTTACCTTAGTTAAGACCTCAAGTTAGACATAGTTTGATCAACTACTTAACATATATGTAGCTACCATAGTTTGACATTACAAGTATATTAAAACAAACCATTACTAGTCATTCCAATGGCTAGATTACAAGCATCATTTACATTTACATGCCAATATGGCTAATATATCCTATACATGCCATTACAACCATAATTGATTTACCATATTGTACCGACATGGGCCGATGGATAGTGTGAGTGATCTCTGCCAAGCTTTCAATCCAACGAGCTTCCGATTTACTATAAAACAGGGAAATAAAACTAAGTAAGCATAAAATGCTTAGTAATTTCGTATAACATGGTACTTAACTTACCATTCATTCTATTTTGAGGTAACTATGTAAGGCATATTAAATCAATTTGCCCTCAAGCCCTACACATATCCTCATTGCCCTTGTTTGTCATATAATCCATAATAACATCACAAGCATATATGGGCTCAACAACAATCAAGTTTTCATGCACATATGCTTCCCACAACATGTATTCATTTATCATGTATAAATCATCTCTTTATATTACAAGTATAATTTCCTAATAGTTCATCTCGAGTTCAGATCATTTCATATCAGAACTTTACCCATATTACTCGGAATATCAAGGTCACGATTAGTACACTCAAGGTGAACACGTCTATAATCAAGGATGAACTTACTCATCAAATAAATTCCATGTACAATATCATCATTTCATATTTCCATATATCAATTATCACGTATCGTCATTTTCATGTATTTTAGGCCTATTTGTGTAATAACTCATTTCTTATTCATATCTTCTCATGTCAAGAACTTTTACCCATTGAATTTATCTGAAATATCGATGGATACACAGGTAGTACACTCGTGGTGTACAAATCCGAATTCGTCAATTCATATTCAATGGTACTCATAGGGTACTATTTCAGAGAGTACACTCTCGAGCCACATATATATAAACAACAGGATTACCAATCCAGGCTAAATCCTTTTTATGACATATGCTCGAAGGAGCTTGATTTGGATTACCCGTCCAGGCTAAATCCAATCTATAACATATGCTCAAGAGGACTTATATTAGGATTACCCGTCCAGGCTAAATCCTTTCTGTAATGAGGTCAATAGGATTACTCGTCCGAGCTAAATCCTGTCAGCAACAAATGCAAGACCTCATTCATTTCGGGAAATCACACATCCATCGATTTTCCATTTTATTCAACCGAGATTTAAACATTTTTCTCAAGCATTATCGGGCATGTGATTATTTCATACATCCACAACATTCATATAATTCAAATAAACACATTCCACATTCATTTCAAGCATATAAGTAACATTCTCATCGTTTATCCTTTATCATCTATCGGGCATTATCATTTAATTTAAACATTTTCATTTATCGGGCTTGATCAGATATGTAATCATTTCACATATTTATGACATTTATACAATTTACATAAACAAAATCAATGCAAGCATGTAAATAAACACAATTTAGTTACACGAACTTACCTCAACAATGTTCATGTACGTAAAATCCACTAATCCGACATTTTCCTCTTTCCTCGTTCTAGATCCGAATTTGGTCTATCCGGATCTATACGAGTAAATTCAACATCAATTTATAATATTTCTTATTAAAGTGGACTCAATTTTCATCCTAGGCAAAGTTACCATTTTGCCCCTAACTTTTCTATAAATTCCCATTTCGTCCCTAGGCCCGGAAAATGAAACTTGTGTAACTTACTCCTTATTCCAATCCTAACCAAAATCCCATTACAAAATTTACAGCACATGTATTCATAAAAATTCAGAATTTTTCATCAAATTTCACAATTTTACATTTTAGTCCCTAAATCATGTTTTCATCAAAAATCACTTTGTAAAAGTTGTTTATCTATCAACAACCTTTCATTTTCTACCATAAGTTTCTAATTTTCAGCATATTCATCCATGACCCAAATTTCATAACTTGATAACTTTTCAGATTAATCCCCTAAATAGATAGATTAAGCTATCCCAGTTTCAAAAATATCAAAATTACTAAAAATGTGACAAGGAAACTTACCCAATTTGGCCATGAAAGTTTCTTCTCTCTCCTAGGGTTTCCATATAAATTTGGGGTGAAAGATGACAAAATAATAAGATGATATCTTTTGTCATCTTTTTAATTAATTAATTATTTCAATTTCCAATTTAGTCCTTGCCCTTTTTCTAAATTTCCATGGATGAGTCACCAAAAATCTACATACTTTTCTTTAATGGTCTAATTACCATATAAGGACCTCTAGTTTTGAATTCCATAGCTATTTAATCCTTATAGCTACTAGAATTCAACTTTCACATTTTATGCGATTTAGTCCTTGTCATAATTAAATACTTAATCGATAAAATTTTTGTATCAAAATTTTCACACGACATTTCTATCATAATACGAACCATATAATAAAATAAAATAAAAAAATTATTTTTGGGTCAGATTTGTGGTCCCGAAACCACTGTTCCGATTTCACTGAAATTGGGCTGTTACATGGTTTACATATGGTCAAATTGCTAAAGTAGTGATGAGAGGTGTTGAATGGTCATAATAGTGTTTGTGAGTATGGAAATGGTGTGTGAACATTATGGTAAATGTTGGTATGGAATTAGTTCAATTGGTTGATTGATATATGGCTAGACTTAGCAAATGTTTAATCCAGTTTGATTATTGTGATTGAGGTGCCTTTTAGGCATATTGGTTGTATGGTTAAATACTATGATGATCTAGCTTGAATATGCATATGCTAGGTGTAATTTGGATGCATGAAATTAGGTGTATTAGGTTTGTGTAAGTGACTAAACTTTGGGTGAGAAAAATGGCTTGGAAATTGCCTATTTTTTGTCCACACGGCCAAAGACACGGGCGTGTGTCTCAGCCGTGTGTGATACACGGCCATGCGACACGGCCATGCGTCCCCTGTAGGTTTCAAAGGGTTGCAAGTCAGGCAGTTACATGGCCTAGCACACGGATTGTCACACGGGCGTGTGAGGCCATTTCGAGAGGTACATGGCCTGGCATACGGGCGTGTGGCTTTGTAACAGCCTGATTTTGGGCCTAGTCAGAATAGTGGTTACGAGACCAAAAATCTGACGTCGAATAAATTATTTTAATATTATTTTACGTGTTATAGCATGACTATATGAGTGCATGAAAATTTTGGTGAATTAATTTTAGTGATTGCATGCTTAATTTTGAAAAAGGACTAAATCGCGTAAAGGACAAAACTTTTGTTTCATTAGCTAAAGGTGTTAATTAGCTATGGAACAATAAAATATAGGTCCTTATTGAGTAAATAGACCAATAAAAGTGGTGGCTGGACATGAATTTTTAATTCATGAAATTGGTCAAAGGTTAGGTAGATTTTAGGTGACTTAATTGATAAAATAAAATAAAACAAAGAAAAAGTATCATCTTTTCCCATCTTCTTCCTCTTCCACCAAAAATTTCAGCAAAAACAAGGGTTTTGGAAGCTTGAAATTTCAGCAACTCTTCACCCTTGCAAGTAAGTGATTTTAATGGCCATTCTTGATAATTTTTGTACTTTTGAGACCCTTGTAGCTTAAGCTAACTAATGGAGGGACTATTTTGCAAAATGTTTGAGAGTCTAGGGTTTTACCATGTGAGTATTCATGTTGTTTGCTGAAATTTTATGGAAGAAAATGAATCTTGGTTGTTAGATAAACAACTTTTGTAAAAGGGGATTTCATGAAAACTCCTAAAAGGGACCATTTTGAGAAGTTTATAAAAATAGGTGGTAAATGTGTGAAATAATAGAAATTATGAGCTACTACAAGTATAAATTAGATTCTTCTAGGCTTGGTTAATGAAGAAATTTGATGAAAATCGTTTTACGAGCCTAGGGGCAAAATTGTAATTATGTAAAAGTCTAAGGGAAAAACGGTAATTTTGCCAAAGTAGGAATTTTGGAATGTCTTGATTAATGTGGTGATTAAATAAGTAAATTTTTTCATTATAGATCAAGAAAAACAGAGTCCGGACCTAGACCGGGTGAAAACCAAGCTATTAGACTAAATCGAACTAGTCGCCCATATTTTGTATACCGAGGTAAGTTGTACGTAAATAATACAACTTTATTGTTATTATGTATTGAACAATTAGCATGGCATAAAGTGTATGATTATTGTTATGAATTTTTATGATGAGAATTGATGTAGTAAAAACTCCCGGTTGAACCTTAGGAATAGATTGGATATCCATGCCATGACATTTGGGTGATATGTGTGCTAGTGTAAGACCATGTCTGGGACATGGCACTGGCCACATTATAAGAGCCAGTGTAAGACCATGTCTAGGACATGGCATCAGCATTGAGACGAGAGCTAGTGTAAGACCATGTCTGGGACATGGCATCGGCATTTTACCCTCTTGTGTGAGGCTTATAGGATATCCTTTAGTATTCCAAATGGTTCCACGGGTTATTTAAAGCTTATGATAAAGATATGAAATGATACAATCATATTGTGAGTGGTACAGGTTCTTACACGAAACTCATGAGTTATGAGCTTAGTTATGATGCCTTAATGGTAAGGATGAAATTGAGTAAGTTCTACTTATGAGAATGATTTTGGAACGATCTTGTAATCTTTGGCTTATACTTACGATGTGTAAATATGTAGTAAATCTTTCATTGTTAAATCAAGAGTGTTGTGCTGGTATATAATATGCTATGTGTTTAAAGATGTATGGTAGATGTTGTTACTTATTTACATGCAACTTACTAAGCTTTATGCTTACTCCTTTCCTTTCCATTTTCTTATAGTATCGCCAAGCTAGCTCGGGGATCAAAGGACGTCGGAAGCTCGATCACACTATCAATCTGAACACTTGGTATAGTTAGATTTATCATTTTGAGTATGGCATGTATAGGGACTTGGTCTTTTGTCAAGTGTCATATTGTTTTGGCCAAATGTGTTGGCTTGACTTGAAGATTGATTCATTTTGCATAAGGCCATGGATGATGGCTAATACTTGTTATTGATATATGCAAATGATGATGTTTTTCATGAATGTGCAATTTGCATGGTGAAATATGCGTGTATGTCTTGGTTGTGGCTGATTTGGTCAGATGTTTATGTGTCGATTGGTGTTACTTTATGTGGCTTATGTTGGTGCAAGTAAGGGTGGCAAAAGGGCTTGGTAAATAGCCTTGTTTCTGTCCACAGGTGTGTGTCTAGGCCATGTGTGACACACGGTCTGCCCCGTGGACGTGTAGTCTGGCCGTGTGTCCCCTTCATCTTAATTTGGTAAAACAGAATGCCTAGTAGTAACCACACGGGCTGAGACACGGCCGTGTGTCTCAACCGTGTGGAAGACACGGCCATAGGACATGGGCATGTGCCCAGGCCGTGTGAAGTCTGCACCTTAAATGCAAAATTAAATTCGCCACACGGCCTAGCACACGGGCTTGTGCCTTGGCCGTGTAACCCTAAAATGTTGCTGACATCAGAAATAGAATGTTAAGGTTTTAACACACGGGCTGAGACACGGGCGTGTCATGGACGTGTGAGGGACACGGGCCATGGACACGGGCGTGTGGCAGGCCGTGTGACATCCTGAATTCTTGCGAAGCACAAGTCAGGCTCGCGAACGGGCTAAGGACATGGCCATGCCAGCCACACAGCCGTGCCTCAAGTCCGCACGGGCGTGTGCCCCTATTTTCAGTGAAAATTTCTAAAGTTTTCTAAGGTTCCCGGTTTAGTCCTGAACCGCTTTTAATGTATGTTTTGGGCCTCGTATGCTCATATTAAGGACTTTAAGATGAAGATTGAAAATTTTTAAATTGGAACGAAATTTTATGATCCGGAAATGTGTATTAGTATGTGTTTAAGTTAGGTAACGCCTCGTACCCTGTTCCGGTGTCAAACACGGGTAAGGGGTGTTACAGGCTTGGCCGTGTGACCCAAGTCAGAGAGTTACACGAGCACGAACATGGGTTGAGACACGGCCGTGTGTCCCTACTTCGAATGCCCACATGGCCTGGCCACACGCCCGTGTGACCCCTGCAGTAGGAAAATTTTGTAGTTTTTCCCAAAAATTCAGTATGTTTTTGACTTAGTCCCGATTTGTTTCTAATGTGTTTTTAGGGCCTCAAGGGCTCGTATAAGGGACAAATAGTATGAGTTTGAATAATATTGCTATGATTTATGTTACGTTTTGAATATGTTGAATAATTGTTTGTTGTGAGATGTAAACTTCCGGTAATGCTTCGTAGCCCTATTCCGGCGACGAATACGGGCTAGGGGTGTTACATAGCAAGCATATATATGTTCAATTAACATATCCTAAACATATAGAATAATCACGTATACATGTATTCATTTGCATGTACAATATTAATATCTTTTCATTTCCATTTAATTATTGAATTGTGCATATATGTATATATTGAAAGCGAATTATGAAAGCACAAATAGAAATAGATTATTCGTTTACGCTTTAGCTTTTCATTTAGCCCTCGACATCTTGACGTCGTCTTTAGTTACGTACGATAAATTCAATTACGAAAAATCATTAGCTTCACACACCAACCATAAACAAATATTAATTAAACATGAAATGCATTCTATTTAATTTAGTCCCTCAAGACCCTAATACCTGAAACACTCATATCTCACGATTTACCGAATCAAATCTAATTTCAACCTCATAAATATAGCACATGACCTCATATTATCATTATTCACTATCAAGCCTCAAAGTTTTTATCTCTTACAATTAAGTCTCTAACTAGACATAATTAACCAAATAATTCAAACTTGATTTAAGCTTAACTTAATATTTCCTACCACAGTTCTAACATGTTCTTTCCATAAACTAACATCACACATGTATAAATTTGAGCTCTTATCATCCAAGTCCTTAAAACTATTAACAAAGGAATTTGAAGCAAAACTTCATCAATTGAATAATCTAACAAATGGACTTCTAATATCTATTATTCCTTATCTAATTTCCAACAAAAAATAAGAGGAAAACCTTACCAATACTTGGGTGAAAGCTAGGACAATGGAAGGAAAATTCATGCAAGCTTCTTTTTTTCTTTCTTTCTATTGTTTTCTTGTTTTTCCCGTGTATTGAAGATGGAAGAATGAAAACACTCATTCTCTTTCTTCATTTCGTATTTCTTTATGACTATAATAAACCTTAATCTATGGCGGTATGGCCATAATTAAATCATGGAATAAGTAGTGGGATTTGATGGCCATGATCACTTCATGCCACCAACTCCCTATAAATTTGGTCAAATTGCTATAAGGTCTTTGGTGAGTTCCCTCTTTAAGGCTTGTTCATTTTATAATCAATTCTTTTTCCTTTAATCAATTCACAATTTAGTCCTCATACCACTTAATAATTTGACTCTACCATTTTCGTATTTGACATGTAACTATTTGATTTTAATTCAATTTAAAAAATTCACTGTTAAAAATCGGATAATTACCTTTTTTTCTTTTTCTTTTTAAATGTATATGTTTAAACGAGTTGATCTATATGATTGCTCGAATATCGATTTAAGATTTATTACAAAAAAATTAAACCACATGTCGATTCCCTAATAATTTAAGAGTAAAACGTGGATAACTAGTATTCTCTGTTTTTGAAAGAAGAATAACTCTAGTACTGAAATAAATGAACGGGGGCTTTAATGCTAGTTATTACACAAATTTTAGGTTTCAATATTAAGTAAATTGAATATCAGAGCAATTTGATGTTTGTAACTTTTGAAGGGACTCGTAACGATTTGTATATTTTTTATTGATATAATAATAAATTTAACTCATAAAATTTATACATATTATCAGTTTAGTCTTAATTTAATAAATTTAGTCCGCAATATTTACACATTCTGTCAATTTAATCATGATTTATTAAATTTAACTTGCAAAATTTTCACAATCTATTAACATTCACACAAGATATGTAAACATCAAAAACTAAATTTGTTATTATATTAATCAAAATCAGGCACAATTGACAGAAAATATTAATATCAGAATTAATTGTTCTAAATTAATTATTCTTTTTAAAAAAAAACCAATTTTCTCAATTGATAGAGACTTAAAGGTGTTTTTAGCGAAGTTTTACTAACAGTGAACTAAAGTGATATTTTGTGGCAAACATACGAGATAAGAATGTGTTTTTAGATCTAAACTCGGCTCATGAATAGATTTGAGCCACAGCTCCTCCATCCGATCTTTTTCCTTTAGTGCCCTTGCATTATTTTCAATTTTCCAGAACGACCACACCGCAAACAAATTGTTGGGAATAATAAAAGAATAATTATGTTTTAAAAAAAAAAAAACTGCTTCATTTAGTATATGTAAGAGAACAAGCAATTTTGTGGGTAAGTTTGAGATCATCTTTTATGATGGTGAAGAACTGAAGATCATATTAGGAAATTGAATATCTAATGTGAAGTATAGTATGCATTTGTGCAACAACCACCCCGTAACACAGTGAAGAGACAGAGACACTGTTTACTTGAAAACAGGAAAATTACAATAAATTCACATATTATTTCATACCGAGGATAACAATATCAGATAAGTGTTAAAACAGCATCTGAATAATAACAAGGTAGCCCATTCATATGGCAGTTTCAATTTCATCAGAGTTCACCGCAACTCCATTCGGAGCATCTTCGGATCGAAGCTGAGCAGAAACATCATCAATAGCAGAGTTCAACTGAGCAATCTTCTCGGTCAGTATCTTTCGTGTTTTCTGCAACACAAACCCCACTTATTACCATTTAGAGGACGCATGTTTAATCCGTAATCACTGGTCCTTTAGACGCCAATAATTATAGACAAAAAAGGTGGGAGGGGGGGAAGTTACCTCCAAAGCTTTTTCTTCATCATATATGAATTTAGGTAGTCTCTTCATTAGATCCTTTCTATCAGCTCCAGCTACTGCCTTGCTGATCTATTGAAGAATAACAAGAAAACCCAAATTGAACATCATATAAGCCATGAAAATAAATAGTGCAGGTTATACAAAAAGCCAAACACAAATAATAGTTCCCAGAGTTCTGCAGGTCTGAATCATCTAAACAGAAAAATCAGAAACTATAAAATCAGAACGAATTGATGAATCAATGGAGGTGTTTTATTTTACTTGAACAGATAACAAATATACATAATGGAGAAACAAGGAGATATTTTAGTGCAATTTTGCATCCATTTGCAATGCTAATATCACCTGGGGAGCAAATACACATCCAAGTGCACCAACCACAAGTCCTCCCAAAATAAAACCTCCAATAAAGATGCTTGCACTGCTTGGTCTTTCACCATCACTAAGGACACAAGAAGAGAAAGACTCCCACTGAGTATTTCTATAATATTAATGCCCAACAGAACATCCAAAAACAACATAATACAAACTTAAGGTATGTTACTCAAGACTTAGATATGAATGTCGGTTACATGTATGTGTTTGACATGGGTATATTCAAAATTTTCTAAGTTTTTTCCATATATTTGGATGGTCTTTGGAGTGTCATCTCTCCATATCCAATCCAAATGTGTCTGAAGCATACACTTGAAGAAAAATAAAAAGTTGGATCAACATAGAACCTAAGTATTTAGTTGATAATGCTTTCATTAGTAGGTGCCAGTTACAGGACTACTTGTACGTACTATTATGCATTCTTGTGCTCCGAACGTGATCAGTGATGATACCTGTAGGAAGCTTGAACTGTTACTACTGGCCTTCTAGAGGAAGAAAGATGCAGTTTTCCTAAGCCATTAGAATTGAATGACAAGTTTGTGGGACTAGCACCCCCTGCTGTCTTTAAATGTGAGCCTAAACACACACACACAAAAAGTAAGGAACAAAACAATAATACAGCTTTGGTGTAGACATATAATAGAAAATAGAATTAATATTTTAGTTTTGCGTTTGTATAAAGAGCAAAGACAACCAATTTTCTGATTTCAAAGAATGGACATGAACATGATGACGATAATGATGATATGATCTAAAAATCTGAATCAACACTAAAACCCAGATTCTTGTTGTAAAAGATCTGAACGGCTGAACTAAAATAAACAAACAATCATTCATGAGCATCATGTCAAACAATCAATTCCAACCAAGCTATTACCTTTAGCGAATCCAATCGTTATCTTTCATCTTTAGCTTACAGCATTTGCAGTCGGTTATTTCCCCAGGGTTTAAGGGTACACCAAGTCAAATATTTTATAAGTATGCTAACAAATTTAAAGAATGAATAAGGCCTATTCTAATTATTCTACTACCCTCCCACAGCTTCAATATTGAAAATTTAATCAAAGTCCACAGATACAACGAAGATGGATCATATTCCTTCAATTTTTTTTTCCGCATTACTATCTTATTTCACTGAATAAAAAATAAAAAATAACAAGTACAGTTTAGGGAAATCAAAATTAAGCAGGGTCTTGAACCCAAAAAAATCATGGAAATGACTAGTGTAGAACTAAATGCAGCTAAAAGTTATCATCTACTGCAATAAATCCGACGGCCTAAGCAAGAAAGAAGAGGAGAGTATTAATTTATTATGCATTAGAACTTAGAAGTTGAATCATATTCCATTTAAAATAAAGTTGGTTAGAACGAATGAACAGGAAAAAGAAGATTAGAAGAAAAAAAGAACATAGATGAAGAAAAGGAATTATATTACCAGAAGAAGATAATTGGAATGGAAGACTTGTGGGTAAAACCAAAGAATTAGAGAGGATAGTCATAATGTAAGAGAGAGAGAGAGAGAGAGAGAGAAATGCAAAGGAAAGGAAGCAGGTGAGAATTGAAAGCAGGGAAGTTTATTTTGACTTTGATAAGCCCTGCGGTGGAAGTTGTTGGGCCAGGCCTAACTTCTTCTATGGCGCCCGTTGTTTACTTATATTTCTGAATTATAGATATTTATCAGTTCTGGGACATCATGAGGGTTTCTGTGCTGGTTCAGAATTTGTAGTCCAATAC
Organism: Gossypium sturtianum; assembly: GCA_025698515.1. Taxonomy (NCBI): domain Eukaryota; kingdom Viridiplantae; phylum Streptophyta; class Magnoliopsida; order Malvales; family Malvaceae; genus Gossypium; species Gossypium sturtianum. The sequence goes on from CM046945.1 coordinate 134,528,951, forward strand.
TCCAATTCTGTCATGCAGTGTTACAAGTTATTTTAATTAATATATATATATATTTAATCGAAAAAACTATAAATTTAATTTAAAATATTTTTTTAAAAAATATTATAATAATATTTTCTTTTTATTTTTATATAAATTAAAAAAATTCAAAACACTAAAAAATTTATAAAATCTTTACCCCTCTACCTATAGCTCATTTATTATTAACATTTTTATAAATATATTTTTGCATAAAGATTTTACTTTTACACACGTGAGTGTGATATAATCCAACATTCTAAAATTAAATTAATTCAACTAAAATATGATACAACTCCCATTGTATGCTTGCAAATTGATTTTAACCGAGCAAAGTGAATGGCTTTAGGCAGAGAATCCACTTAAAATTGTTAAATCAACCTAAACATTCGATAGTGTGCCAACTTGACATATTTATGTGCTTTATTCAATTTGGGGTTGTGCCTTTCTACGGTTTCTTTTTCTTTTGTTTTTCTATTTTATTTTTTTAGCTTTATTCAATTATATTTCCTTTGTTATTTTTTCTATTATGAGCAACTAAATCAATTTCTAACCAAAGGTAAACCAAAATTTGGTATTTGAGTTGTGATATCTGAAATCGTATTTAATCCTTCTCGTTAAGGTATTTGCTTTTTCTCCGGGTCAAGAGATAGATAGGATCGTCTCATAGTATTGTTTTTAGCTACGTGTCAAGAAGGATCCTTTATACAGTTTTGGGAACAATACACAGTTGGTACAATTAATTTGGTGCCGAATTACTTTACCGAAGAACAAGTTGATGTGGTTCGATTGGCAGTGCAGTTAGGTGACGTCGTGGGATTAAGTGATCTAATTTAAATGATTCACGCGGTTGAGATCGTTAACTAGAGTATGATTCTTCTAGTTTGCAAGGCTGCTGACGGATTAAGTCGTGGAAGCGTCTTTTGGGGTTATTCATTCGATAAAGGTTAATCGTTGGGTGGTTCCTGCGATTATTTACGATTAAGGAAGAATTGGTTGTTGAGGCGTCCTTAATCTCTATATATGTAACTGCCCGCCCGACGAAGTTCTAGTATTCAGTTACTGCTTTTTGAGATATGGTATTTAAAGTAAATTTTGAATGAGTAAGGTGTTAATTTTGACTAAGTATAAGACTCTGTGAATGCGCCAACTGGCGAATCTTGTGTTTGGCGAGCTCAGTAGTTTGGTAGACTCTCCTGTGGAGTATACACCACCCCAGTTGTTTAGGCGTTTAAGTTAAATTCGTAATTTGATAGAATTAGTTATTATTTTTGGGTGGGACGATTTAGCTAGTCTAATGAGAACTGGTTAGAATGGAACTAAGTTACTATAGTTGATAAGACTAAGATTATGGTGAGAGTACTTAGTCACGGTTATCGAGGGAGGGTTAGTGGGATAATTTGACTTTTCCACTAAACCTTACTTCTGTGTTTAGTTGTATAAAGTTAGTAGTGACTTCTTGGGCAAGTTTTACGTCTTCTTCGGCAAGTTTTACGTCTTCTTCGCATTCATTTTGCTTCTACATTTTTCTCTACTCTCACTCCTTCTGAAACTTAAGACCAGAAACCTGCTTGAAGTTGGGTTTGTTGTATTTAGCCAACTCATTCATTCATTTTAGCACCCTGGCAACTATCGATGAACTCTAGGTTATTTTCTTGGTTATTTACGTGATCTTAGCAATGCATACTTTAGTGTTAGATTTGTATGTAAGGAAGGAAACTTCCTGAATCTAGGTTTTATGATGATGTTTCTTGCAAGCATATTTAACTTATGGTATAGCGATCTGATAAGTTTAACTATCTATATTATAGCTCAAGACACTTTTGAAGGTTCCCATGATAAGGGCAAAGGTCCTTCTGTTTAGACTTATTGCACTTTCTGGTGAGTTCCATCTTACTTCCATATGTGTATTGTTTTTGTTAGTATTTTGCTTAAGGTAAATATTCATACCCTGTAAAGATGAAATGTCTGTATATGAATGATGGTTGTTCGGAGTTGTTAGTCTGGTTTTGGCGTATCTGTTTTAAAGAGCAAGAACTATTCTTCATGTTTAAACCACTACCTTTTACTATGGAAAGAACGATATGAACTGAATCATAGAAATAATGGTTAAGGAAAATATATTCATGACATTGCCTTCAATGGACTGTACATTGAACTAGCAGATCGCGATACTTGAAAAATGTTGTGTAACCTCTAGTAGGGCAATTATAGTTGCAAACCAGATTGTCAAATCACAACAAAAGAAATAAATGATATGGCTTCGACTAAAGGATCCGAGTACATGGTTAACATGAAGAAAGTTTGTCTGAATGGTGTCATGGGTGTACTGTATACGCCAAAGGAAAGGTAACGAGCGTATAGGTTGTCTGTGTACGGTACTCGCCATCTAGAGTATAGTGTGATTGTTTGACTCTTTGAAATGGTATATTTGGGTGTATTAGTAAATATTTAATATGTTTTCTCTAGGAACTCACTAAGTTCTTTGAACTTGCTGAATTACCTCTCATTCTCAGGCTTGCTGTAGAAGTAAAAGAAGTGTTGTTGGACTATGCCAGAGGACAATTTTTGTTGTGAGATTTTTAGTGTTTTGTATTATGCATGACATAGCGGGGTGATGTCGAGATGTTTAATTTTGAAGAATGAATATTGTATTTAAACTTATGTTCACGAAAGTGTGATTCTAATGAATTTACAATGAAGTATTTATAGTGATACAATATGCTATTTTAATTAGTCTTGTACGTCAAATGGTTTATATTTCATATCACCTTAAACTATAGTTTAAGTTAGTTGCACCAAAAATAATTTTTAAGATAATGGTTTAAAGTAGTGACACAATATTATTGGATCCTTCTTAAGGAGTGGGTTTGGAGTGTTTTAAGTTTTGGAATCAGAGCTAAGGTTTAGCCAATTCTCGAAAAAACTGAAGGCAATATCACACTCCTATCATGCATAGTACACCTCTAGCTTAGTCCTTAATGCTTTGTACTAAGATAAATCTTCTTTTGTAGTGAGATAAGAAAATGTCTGGTAGCTCTAAAGAAGCCGCCGTGAGGAAATGGAAAGTCATGTGCCTACCCAAGAACAAGCTACTACTGCCAACAACATGGGTAATACAAAGAATGCATTTAGAAATGTGTTTTTCGCGATGATGACTCAGTTGTTTGATCAATTCATTGGAAACAACCAAGAACCTCAACCACAACAACCTTATCAGCCACAGCCTGAAGTGGTTCATTCAACTCATCTTGCTCCACCTTTACCTACTACAACTCAACCTAAGGTTGATCCTATTAGAGAGATTCGGAAAATAGGTGCCAAGGAGTTCATTAGTGATAAGGGAAATGTAATTGCCCGTTTTTAGTGAAATTGGAACAGTGGTTTCGAGACCACAAATTCGAAGTCAAAAAAATTATTTTATTACTTTTTTATGGTCTATAGCATGATAATATTACCGTATAAAAATTTCATTAAGAAATTTTACCATTTACATGCTCAATTTGATAAAAAGGACTAAATCGTATAAAGTGCAAAAGTTGAGTTCTAATAGCTAAAGGTATTAAATAGCTATGGAAATTTAAAGTGGAGGTCCTTATATGGTAATTAGACCATTAGTATGTTAGTGGATGATAATGGCTTGGCAATTTTGAAATTTGGCTTAGTTATTAAGGTTTTGGAAATTAGTAAATAAAGATTAAATAAATAAAACAATTAAAGCCTTTATCTTTTAGTTTCTTCTTCAACCTAATATCAAGAAAAAAGAATCCATTTTTGCACTTCACATTCGACCAAGCTTGTAAGCTCAATTAGGTATGCATTTTTGTCCCGTTTTTGATAATTTCTATGTTTCCGGGATCGTTGTAGCTTAATCTAGCTAGCCCGGGGACTAATTTGCAAAACTGTTAAACTATTAGGGTTTTTCCATTGATGATTATGCTTTAGTTTTGATGTTTAATGATAGAAAATGAATGGTTGTTGTTAGATAAACAACTTTTGTAAAGGAATTTTTGATGAAATTATCAATTAGGGGTTAAATTGAAAAATGGAGAATATTGTGTGGTAAAATTATGAATTTGTGAAATATATAGGCTACTATTATTATGTATAGAAATCGACTAGGCTTGGGTAAGGGAAAATTTGCATGAATTTCATTTTTTGAGCCTAAGGACTATAGACTAAATTGCAAAGAAATTAAAACTATAGGGACAAAATGGTAATTTTTCCAAAAATATGTTTTAGATTAAATTGAATGAATTGTATGTTGAAATGAGTTAAATTTATATGTATAGATCTAGTTAGACCTCGTACGGAGTTAGATCAGGAGAAAGAGAAAGTCTCGGAATAATCGCCTCGATATCTACGTATATTCGTCGAGGTACTTTCGTGTAATTAAATTGTGTATTTATATGCTTTAATTGAATTATATGTATCTGAATTGTATAATTGCCATGTATGAATATCGATCGCATATCCAACGACATACGACAATTATTGAGTCCCGTTTGAACCTTAGGAATTCGTAGGATACAAATGACATGTCATAAGGGTTACCGATTTCAGCTCGAGAGAGCTTACCGTTATTTAGCTCGCATGAGCTTACCATTACTCAGCTCGTATGAGCTTACTAATTACAGCTCGTAAGAGCATACCGATTATTAGCTCGTATGAGCATACATGTACAGGAATTGACGGATTACAGTTTAGCACACCATGTGTGAGCTACCCGCGTATCCAACGATTTTCTAAATGGTTCAACGAGAACATTTTTGTTACGAGATTATATGAGTTCGATACGAACTATTACAGGTATATACAGGAAATATATGGAAAGGTTATTACATGATATATAGTTGAATGTAATGGACGATACATGAATATGGAAATTTGATTATTTATTGAGCTCATCCATGAATTGGTATATATATGTGATTTTACATGGCTAACATGTTGGTCAATATGTGTTTAGGCACTTGGCCAAGTTGTGTTGGGATATGTATTGTTTACTTACCTTATATGTGAATAAATGGTAAGTTAAATTCTATGTTATATGAACTTACTAAGCTTAAATGCTTACTTTCGTGTTTTATAGTGAACCTGAAGCTCGTTCGGGTTGGAAGCTTGTTGGAGCTATATCACACTATCCATTGGCTTTGGTTTTAATGGCATGTATAGGTTATTTTGGCTAATGTTGGCCTATATGTTTTGTTGTGATTATAGCTATTTGAGTTGGCTTGTGGTTTGGTATATTTTGGTATGTGAAAATATGCCTTATAAGGTTGATGTGTAAATTAACTTGTGGTTGAATGATGAAAGGTAAAATAGTAGTTGATTATACATATGAGGTATGTATTACAACTGGATGTGATTTGGTGCTATGCTATGGTAAGCATATATGTATTTGATGCTATCGATTATATGCATAATTGGTACCAAATGGTAAGTTTTGGTAAATGAATTACATGTTGTGTATTGATGCAATTATACACATAAGTTGGTTGATCACTTGGTTACATGGACCACACAGTTGTACATGATTGTACTTGTCATTTGAGGTGCCTAAGGGCATATTGGTTGTATGTGAATATACCACATGTTTAAAGCTTGCTCATGCTTGTTTTGGATGCTTGATTATAGCTAGTGTATGTGTGCATTTTTGGGTGTAGGTTGGTGGCAAATTGGGGGAGAAATGTGGCTTGTAAAATGGCCTATTTTCGTCCATACGGGTAGAGACATGGGCGTGTGTCTCAGCTGTGTGTGACACACGGCCAGGGATACAGTTCGCCTCAGGATGAGTCGAGTAGTATGCGAATTGCCCAATCGTCTACGAGGAGGATTCAAGCCTTCTGGAAATAATAGGAAAATATTAATGAGTTTGCGGAAGCTCTGAAATGAATTTATTTAGAAAATGGAATTAAGTTAGGAATGGAGGTGAATAAATGTTGGAGATGGTTTAGATGATGGAAGAATAGGTTCGGCTATAAGGATGGAAGTAAAGAAGAAGGTGTTCGAATGGTTTGGTTAGATGGGATTGAATGGAGGTGGATGGAGAAATGGTAAGTGATGATAAGTTGATGGCAATGGAGAATAGAGCTTAAACAAGAAACGATTAAACACTAAAAGTGTCACCCCGGTTTCTATAGTGTTTAAGGTAGAAAAATGGGAATCGATGATGGACCACGACCCGTTATCTAGGAAGATAAGAACCGATGGTATAAGTTGATGAAAGAACAAGTCTAGACGCCACAAGCAACTTGATAAGTCTAGGAAACTTGTACGAAAACGAAGAGGAGATAAACTCACTCAATGAACAGAAGTTCATATAGTTTAATCAAAGTTCAAATGTCTATCTATACAAATGAAAATAACAAATATTTATAGGCCAACAAGAGCTAGCCGAATGGTCACAAAATGCCTTAAGGACTAAGCAAATTTGAGGTAGAAAATGCTATAAAAATTTAGAAGAAAATCCCTTAGTGTTCTTGGCTAGGTTCGGCCGAACATGGCCCTTGGTATGCTTGCAAGTTCGGCTGAATGTGGCCCTTGGGAAGCTTGCAAGATTCGGCTGAATGTGGGGGAATAAAGGGCAGCCTCTAGATTGTTCAAATTCAGCTTCTTGGGATGCCAAAAGCCTTCTTATTGGAGATGGAAAATTGGCTGATTAATCACCTTGGAGACGCCAACCATCAGCAGCACATTAAGTTCCATTTGTGCCGTCCAAGGAACTTGTTCATGCAGCAAATTAATTCCTTTGTTGTTCACGAAAAACATGTGCTTTGAAAAGCTGAACAAACAGCTCATAAATAACGTCCCATGCATGTAGACAACCCCTTTAATGGCCCTTTCATGCATGCTCAACATCCCATTAAATTCGGCCAACAACATGCAGCACATTAATGACGTTCCATGCATGCTTGCTGCCCATTAAATTGTTGCCGTCCCAAGCCCTATACATGCAGTGAATTAATGCCCAACTTTTCATTAAATTCGTCCACCAACATGCCTCTTAAATGGTTGTTCATGCATGGAGAAAAACACCCAAAGAACTCCACTTAATGTGCTTGCCCAAGCATGCACCAACATAGCATTAATTTCGGCAAAGCATGCTTGCTTTTAATCCTTCATTAATTTGTCTTCAATTTGATTGCTATTCCAGCCAAAAAGGTGCCTTGAGAAACCAATAATCAGCAAAGATTAATGTCTTGCTTCCACCGCCCATGTCCCTCCAAGGTACATTGATGCATTTCAACCAAATACATTGCACCAAGTGCATGTATCTCTTTAAATGTTTTTGGGAAATTCGACTGAGCCTACAAAAGCCATGAATATTCATTAAATCACTTTAACTCAGCTGAATAACATTTAAACATATCCATGAAACCTTAATAGACACTTTGGACACATTAAATGCACCATTTAGGACACATTGAATTTCGGCAGCCCCTAATTAACTAGAAAAACCTACACATTTAATTTAGTTTTAAAACAACTTTAAAACATGCAATAAAATGTGACAAATTAATTTAGGCTTAGACAAATTAATTTAGACACCAAATAAAACATTTAGACATGTTAATTTGCTGTAGGAAAATAAATAAATAAAGATTCAATTTATTTAAAGCATTTAAAATTAAAGAATCAGCTCAATGAGCTGGAGCGAGCTCGAGTGAGCTCAAATTGAGCTCAAATTGACTAATCCGGCTCAATTTGGAAGTGCACCAAAGTGCACGTCAACTTCACGGCACTCGAGTCATTTGATCCGAGCTCATCAATTCGTAAAATGTTGCAAGCCCCAGGCGTGCCCATATCATCCCCCCTCTTCAAGATGATTCGTCCTCGAATCGACCCGTTGGTGTTCCGAACAAAATTCCTTTTGGCTCGGTTTACCTCGGTCAAGTGGGGCGGATAATTTTCGAATCACCTGAAAAAGGTAACCATGAGTTAGCAAGAGTTGTTTCAAACAAACTTGCAAACCAAATATGATCAAAACAAGACAAATAGATCGCACGCAAACGGGCATAAACACATTATCATACAAAAGGAACAAAGCCTTATCAAATGTTTGAATCATAATTGAATAGGCTTCATGGCATGCATACGATTTAAATAAAGTCCACAAGTCATAATTATCATGCGAGTAACACATCAAATGAGAGATATAATCGTCACATGCAAGGAGTGGAGAAAGGGCATATGGCATTCAAAATTGAACATCCATACCTTGCTTTGTACGAAATAAGAAACCACTCGCACATGAATTATAAAATTTATCGTACACAGGATTCTTTTTGTCAATGAACAAAACAGATATATTATCATTAAGCAGAATGGAACATTCAAGCACTTCATGATCTAGATGATTTACAAAATGAAAATCAGCATCATGTGTTCTATCAACATCCAAGACAGATAGTTCATAAACAAGCAAATTGGAACAGCTAAGCGTATCATGATCTAATTGTTTTGCAAAAGGCAGTTCATCAACACCAAGCTTGTCATTATCCGAAGAGAGCAAAAATGCATCAACAATTTCAGTAGACTTACCTTTATGCACGGAAAGACAAAGATCATTCTTACCTTGGTCAAGCAATACAAACCTTCTTTCTTCGGGCATGTAGTGTAGTCGATACTTCGCGTTCGATTCAACCCTTTTCAAATGAAATGTGAATTTCAAATGCAACCACAGAACTTGTTTAAGAAGCGAATAAAAATTGAAAACAAAATGAACAAATTTCGCAGCCTTACTCAAAAACCAAGTATTGATACAATAGGAATTTCTCGCACACAATTGTTGATACTTGATTTTTCCATCAAACAAATCAAAAACAATTTCCGGTTTAAAAACATGCGTTTGATTATTTAAGTCAAAATGTATCAATGGTTTCTTTAATTCAAATATGTTAAACCAATAGGAATTGTGCATGCTCAAGATCGAGCGATCAAAACTCTTGACGTGCTTCAAGACAGACTTATAAAAACTCAAAGATTCTATATTAGACAATGAAAAAATCTCGTAATACCCACAATCAAACAAGTTGGGATTAAAAGAAAGGTCATCGTCATACCTAATCGAATCCTGCATTTTTCGAATATATGTTACTCCACCTTCACAATTTGCAGCGCAATGTTTCTGATTAGACAAGCTCATCTTACCATCATTTAAAACATCACAATGAATTGAGGGATGGCAAATGACGATATTATCCACATATTCACAAACATTAGAAAAATTTGGTGGAGACTGAGTTTCTTCAAAGCTCTTACCTTCTTTACCTTCCGGCGTAGGCGGTTCAATTTCACTTTGAACCTTACCTTTTTTAATCAAACAAAAATTTCGCTTGTCGGGAAGGTATTAAAGTTGGAAGTCTTCGTGCGATTTATCAGGAACCTGAAAAGTAGAAACAGAAGAAGAGCAAGCTTCAAGGGGGTTAGTTAAAGCATCTCTCTCTTTTTCGCGCTCATCTTGTTCTTTTGTTTCTTTTTCACACTCTTTTTCTATCTCAATTTCTTTCTCAATCTCAATTTCAAATTTTCTTTCTTCATTTTCTTTTTCTCTCTCAAATTCTTTTTCAAATTCTTTTTCTTTGTTTCTTTTTCTTCTTTTTCAATCTCTTTTTCTTCACTATCATTTTTATTTTCTTTTTTCTCATTTTGATTTTCTTTTATCTCGTTTTCTTTTTCATTTTGATTACAACAAGAAGATGTTTCAAAAGAATCGAAAAGAGAAGGGTTTGACTCAAAGAAAGAAGTCATTTTCTTATAGAAATCACGTTCGATCCTTCGTGTAATATTTTTCGTGCGTGACTTCTTTGAATCATATGACGAATAACTCATGCTTTCTTGTTCGTCACCGTAAATGGCTTCAAACTCGTTGTTCGCTTCACTTCGCCTTGAATTTCTCATTGAATAGGATCCTTGATCGATATTTCTTCTCGAACTCTTTAAAGAGTAAGAGTCATCGCATGAAACTTCTTGACTCGGAATTGATGGCGATAGGGAATCACGACGGGACTTCTTCAGGTAATATTCGGGGGTATATCTCTGTGGGGTTCTTGGTTTCGTTTTTCGACTTGAGGAATCTCGTTCATCACCTCGAAAAGATTCAAACTCATATCTTTCTTCTCTTTGTCTCTAAAGCCTTGACGAACATGAGTCTTGATAAGAGTCTCTTCGCGAATAGTCTCGGGATGTATATCGCTGTGAAGAACTTGACTCCGTTCTCCGACTTGATGACATCTTCTGGTCAAACATGCTTTCCATTTCGCTCAACAAGTATTGGAAGTCAGCGGCGGAGAACCCTTCTTGTGACATGTTTGTTGCTGAAAAGAAACTGTTATAAAGAAAGAAAATAAATAGAAAATTAAAATGCCTTACCACCAAACTTACAAGTCACTCACAAAGAAAAATCACTCCACTCGTGTTTCACTCGCTTTATGGCTTTTTCTTTGATGAATACACTCGTGCCTTTTACCGCTCAACCTCACTCTCATAAATTCGTACTTTGTTTCGAAAGACTTATTTGCTGCTTGAGGGTCGGCTTCAAAATTAAGTACAAGGGAAAACGTTGGGTGAATCGGGTTGGCCAAAACAAAGGGGGAAGGCAAATAGGGTAGGGGTGGCGTTGGGGTAGGAAGGTTGAAACCAAAATGATGGTAGAAGATCGGGGTAGAAAATAATTCAAACAAACTTCTCACACCTTTTTTTTTTTAAATTGAAATTTTTTTATTTTTATTTTTATATATTTTTTTCAATTTTCGTAATTCCCCTTTTTTTTTTTACTTCAAATGCACAATAATGAAATACAAGAAACAAAAATTACAACTTGAATTTTTTTTTTGTTTTTTTAACTCACGAACCAACTTTCGGCTTCACGAACGTCATCGAAAATCCTCGTTTGGAAGCTCTGATACCAGATGATACGGTTCACCTCGGGATGAGTAGAGTCGTATGCGAATTGCCCAATCATCTACGAGGAGGATTCAAGCCTTCTGGAAATAATAGGAAAATATGGATGAGTTTGCGGAAGCTCCGAAATGAATTTATTTAGAAAATGGAATTAAGTTAGGAATGGAGGTGAATAAATGTTGGGGATGGTTTAGATGATTGAAGAATAGGTTCGGCTATAAGGATGGAAGTAAAGAAGAAGGTGTTCGAATGGTTTGGTTAGATGGGATTGAATGGAGGTGGATGGAGAAATGGTAAGTGATGATAAGTTGATGGCAATGGAGAATAGAGCTTAAACAAGAAATGATTTAACACTAAAAGTGTCACCCCGGTTTCTATAGTGTTTAAGGTAGAAAAATGGGAATCGATGATGGACCACGGCCCGTTATCTAGGAAGATAAGAACCGATGGTATAAGTTAATGAAAGAACAAGTCTAGACGCCACAAGCAACTTGATAAGTCTAGGAAACTTGTACGAAAACGAAGAGGAGATAAACTCACTCAATGAACAGAAGTTCATATAGTTTAATCAAAGTTCAAATGTCTATCTATACAAATGAAAATAACAAATATTTATAGGCCAACAAGAGCTAGCCGAATGGTCACAAAATGCCTTAAGGACTAAACAAATTTGACCTAGAAAATGCTAGAAAAATCTAGAAGAAAATCCGTTAGTGTTCTTGGCTAGGTTCGGCTGAACATGGCCCTTGGTATGCTTGCAAGTTCGGTTGAATGTGGCCTTTGGGAAGCTTGCAAGATTCGGCTGAATGTGGGGGAATAAAGGGCAGCCTCTAGATGGTTCATATTCAGCTTCTTGGGACGCCAAAAGCCTTCTTAATGGAGAGGGAAAATTGGCTGATTAATCACCTTGGAGACGCCAACCATCAGCAGCACATTAAGTTCCATTTGTGCCGTCCAAGGAACTTATTCATGCAGCAAATTATTTCCTTTGTTGTTCATGAAAAACATGTGCTTTGAAAAGCTGAACAAACAGCTCATAAATAACGTCCCATGCATGTAGACAACCCCTTTAATGGCCCTTTCATGCATGCTCAACATCCCATTAAATTCGGCCAACAACATGCAGCACATTAATGACGTTCCATGCATGCTTGCTGCCCATTAAATTGTTGCCGTCCTAAGCCCTATACATGCAGCGAATTAATGCCCAACTTTTCATTAAATTCGTCCACCAACATGCCTCTTAAATGGTTGTTCATGCATGGAGAAAAACACCCAGCAACCCACTTAATGTGCCGCCCAAGCATGCACCAACATAGCATTAATTTTGGCAAAGCATGCTTGCTTTTAATCCTTCATTAATTTGTCTTCAATTTGATTGCTATTCCAGCCGAAAAGGTGCCTTGAGAAACCAATAATCAGCATCATTAATGTCTTGCTTCCAGCCGTCCATGTCCCTCCAAGGTACATTGATGCATTTCGGCCAAATACATTGCACCAAGTGCATGTATCTCTTTAAATGTTTTTGGGAAATTCGACTGAGCCTACAAAAGCCATGAATATTCATTAAATCACTTTAACTCAGTTGAATAACATTTAAACATATCCATGACACCTTAATAGACACTTTGGACACATTAAATACACCATTTAGGACACATTGAATTTCGGCAGCCCCTAATTAACTAAAAAAACCTGCACATTCAATTTAGTTTTAAAACAACTTTAAAACATGCAATAAAATGTGACAAATTAATTTAGGCTTAGACAAATTAATTTAGACACCAAATAAAACATTTAGACATATTAATTTGCTGTAGGAAAATAAATAAATAAATATTCAATTTATTTAAAGCATTTAAAATTAAAGAATCACCTTAATGAGCTGGGGCAAGCTCGAGTGAGCTCAAATTGAGCTCAAATAGTCTAATCTGGCTCAATTTGGAAGTGCACCAAAGTGCACGTCAACTTCACGACACTCGGGTCCTTTGATCCGAGCTCATCAATTCGTAAAACGTTGCAAGCCCCGGGCGTGCCCGTATCAGCCAGGTGACACGGTCGTGTGTCCCCTATATCTTTCAAAGGGTTGTAAGTCAGGCTGTTACACGGCCTAGCACACAACCTGTCACACGGGTGTGTGAGGATATTTCGAAGGGTACACAGCCTGGCACATGGGCTTGTGGCTTGGCCGTGTGACCCAAGTCAGTGAGTTACATGGGTAAAGACACTGGCTGGGACACAGCCATGTGTCCCTATTTCAAATGTCCACACGGCCTAAGACACGTGTGTATCTCTTGGCTGTGTGACCCATGCAGCTTTAAAAATTTGCAATGTTTTCTGAAAAATTCATCGAGTTTCTAACGCATATTTAGGGACTCGAAGGCTCGTATAATGGACAGTATGTATGATTTTGATTAGTTTTATTATGAATATTGATAAGTTATGAAATGATCAAAATTTTGTTTGTTTGTATTGTAAACTCTGGTAATACACTGTAACCCTATTCTGGCGACGGATACGGGTTAGGGGTGTTACAGGAAATGACCCCACTCTGGCAACAATATTTATGCTTTAATTGACCCATGGTCTATTCATTATTACATTTATACTAAGGTCATAGAGGGTCTTAACCTTGAGATAGAGTACTCTAAAACGAATGTGCTTGTAACAAACCATTTGGGTCAAAGTACTGTTGTGAATAAGTTGATCAGGAATTGTCCATTGGATTTTGGCGAGCATGTATTTTTGGTTGATTTGTTGTTGTTGAGTTTTCATGAGTTTGATGCCATTATGGGATTAGATTAGTTGACCAGACATAATGCCATGGTTGATTGTCGAATTAGAAGTGTACGCTCAGTAAGTGTTGAGGGTAAAGAGATAGTGATATCTTGTAAAAAAATTGGATTGGCGAACATAATTTTTTCTATGAGTGTCCGCCAAGAAAATGATTGTTCAAGGTGCAGATGCTTATCTGAATTACATCATGGACACACCTGAATCTAGGAGTGAGATTAGTCAAGTTCCTATGGTTAGAGAGGTTGTAAATGTGTTTCATGGGGAGCTTCCTAGAATGCCTCTTGAGAGAGAGAGAGAGAGAGAGAGAGAGAGAGAGAGAATTTTCGATTGATCTAGAGCCTAAAATAGCTCCTATATCGTGTACTCCCTACAGAATGGCGTCGTTAGAGCTTAAAGAGTTAAAAGAACAATTGTAAGATATATTGAGTAAGGGTTTTATTAGGCCTAGTGTGTCACCTTGGGGTGCAGCAATTTCATTTGTAAAGAAGAAAGATGGAACTATGCGCCTATGTATAGATTGCCGCCAACTGAACAAGGTTACGATCAAGAATAAGTACCTTCTGCCAAGAATTGTAGATTTATTTGATCAGTTAAGTGGGGCTACAATTTTCTCCAAAATCGACCTAAAGTTAGGTTATTATCAAATAAACATTAAAGGTGATGAGGTGCCTAAAACAACCTTTCGATCAAGGTATGATCACTATGAATTTTTTGTAATGTCATTTAGGTTGAAAAATGCGCTTACTGTATTCATGGATTTGATGACATGGTATTTCAGCCTTATTTAGATTAGTTTGTAGTGGTCTTTATTGATGATATATTAGTTTATTATAAGAATGAGATCGATCATAAAGAGCATTTGAGAATTGTATTGAGAACCTTTCGTAATAATCAGTTGTATGCTAAGTTTAGTAAATGTGAGTTTTGGCTGAAAGAATTGCATTTTCTAGGACATTTCATCTCGACTAATGGTATTGTGGTAGATCTTATTAAGGTAAAGGCAGTTCTTGAGTGGAACTCGCCCAAAAATGTTTCTGAGGTCCGCAGTTTTCTGGGTTTAGCTGGGTATTATAGGAGGTTCGTGAAAGGTTTTTCAATGATAGCATCACCTATCGCTCAGTTGTTGAAAAAGAAAGAAAAATTTGTGTGAAACGATGAATGTCAACAGAGTTTCGAGAAATTGAAGATAGTTCTGACTAAAGCTTCGGTATTAGCACAACCAGAGCCTGGGATAGAGTACACAATTTATACAGATGTGTCTCTGAATAGGTTAGGATGTGTGCTGATGTAGAGAGGGAAGGTCATAGCTTATATGTCACGCTAGTTAAAAACTCATGAAAGAAACTACTCTACATATGACTTAGAATTGGAAACAATGATTTTAGCATTGAAATTATGGAGGCATTATTTATATGATGAGAAATGTCACATATTTTCTGATCACAAAAGTCTGAAGTATCTGATGACTCAGAAAGACTTGAATCTGCACCAAATGAGGTGGTTAGAGTTGTTAAAGGACTATGATTTGATCATTGAGTATCTTCTGAGAAAAGCAAATGTAGTAGCAGATGCATTGAGCAGGAAAACTGTGGTAGCCTTATTGTCTCTTCGAGCTAGGGTGACTATGTTTGATAGTGGAACACTGCTAGAAGGTTTAGTTGTAAAGCCAACCTATCTCTCTTAGGTATTGGATGAATAGATGAAAGATATTCAGTGTGATCGATTCAAGCAAAGAATGATGTCTGGCAAAGCAGTAAACTTCAGTATAGGAAAAGATGGTGAGCTAAGATTCAGTAATAGAATGTTTGTACCAGTGGGGAAAGGATTGTGAAAAGAGTTGCTTAAAGAAACTCATCAAGGAACTTTTTCACTTCATCTAGGAAGCATCAAAACGTACAGAGATTTGAAAAGCTCTTATTGGTGACTTGGCATGAAAAGGGAAATTGCAGAGTATGTCTCAACCTATTTAATTTGTCACAGAGTTAAAGCTAAACATCAAGTTCCTTTAGGTAAATTGCATCCTTTGGAAATTC
Source organism: Gossypium sturtianum (assembly GCA_025698515.1). NCBI lineage: Eukaryota > Viridiplantae > Streptophyta > Magnoliopsida > Malvales > Malvaceae > Gossypium > Gossypium sturtianum. The sequence continues at coordinate 134,544,703 of CM046945.1, forward strand.
CAGAATATAAATGGGATAAGATTACCATGGATTTGGTATCAGGATTGTCCCCCAGTCTGTCCAAAAAGAATTTTGTATGAGTGGTAATAGATCGGCTAACTAAGTAAACCCATTTTATGCATGTGAATACTACTTATTCTTTAGAGAAATTGGCTAAACTCTACATTACTGAAATAGTACGCCTGCATGGAATTCCATCTTCCATAGTGTCTGATAGGGATCTAAGGTTTACCTTGAGGTTCTAGAATTAGTTGTAGAGATCATTGGGAACTAAGCTGCAATTCAGTATTGCATTCCACCTTAAACTGATGGTTAGTCTGGAAGAGTTGTTCAGGTTTTGGAAGATATGTTGAGGAGCTGTGTAATCGATTTTGGAATAAACAGGGAAAGATATGTTCCTTTGGTCAAGTTTTCTTATAACAATAATTTCCATGCTAGCTTGAAGATGTCTCCATTCAAAGCTTTGTATGGTGGAAGGTGTAGAACACCTACTTGTTGGATGGAGCTCAGTGAAAGAAAGTTCGTGGGTCCAGATCTGGTATGTGAAACCAAAGAGAAAGGTTCTATCATTCGTAATCATTTAAAAGCTGCACAGGATCAGCAAAAAACTTATGTAGATTTGAAAAGAAAAGAAATTTCCTTTAAGGTGGGAGATAATGTGTAACAGCCCGATCTTGGGCCTAGTCGGAACAGTGGTTTTGGGGCCACAAATTTGACGAGGAAAATCTTATTTTTATTATATTTTTTATGGTCTACGATTTCACGAAAAGATTTCGTGAAAATTTCGTTCGAAAATTTCGATGTTTGGGCACTCAATTTAGTCAAAAGGACTAAATTGTAAATAGTGCAAAAGTTGAGTTCCACATGTTAGAAGTGTCCAATTTCTATGAAATTTTAAGTCCTTAAATGGTAATTAGACCATTGGTTAAATTGTTGGACAAAACTGGACATGAGATAAGTGAAATAGAATATTTTTAAGTTAGGGGTATTTTGGTAATTTGGTAATTAAATGGACTAAAAGACAAAATAAAAGCCAAAAACCCTTGTCCATCTTCTTGCTTGGCCGAATTTAGCATGGGGAAGCCATGGCTAGGGTTTTCAAGCTTTCAAGCTCAATAGTAAGTGCATCCAAGCCCTGCTTTTTAATGTTCTTTACATTTTGAGATCCCCAGTAACTTCGGCTTTAACTATTTCTACCATTATTTTGAGCTAGGGTTTGGGTTTAAAAATTTACCCATAGATGACATGCATGTGCTTTGATGTATAATGGTAGAATATGAATGTTCGGTGTGTAGTAAACGACTTTTACTAAGTGATTTTCGATGAAATCGCAAAAAGGACTAAATTGTAAAAAGTTGAAAAATGTATGAAAATGTTTGAATGAATGCAAATTGTGGACTGCTATAGTTATAAAAATGGTTCGGCTAGGCCTAAAATACAAGGAAATTGAATAAAAATCATTTTACGAGCCTAGGGGTAAAAGTGTAAATATGACAAAGTTTAAGGGCAAAAATGTAATTTTGCCATAATATGATTTTTGGACAGAATTGAATAGTATAATAACTTAATAAGTCAAATGTGATATTTTAGATAAAGAAAACGAGTTTCAGACTTAGAACGGGGGAAAGACGAATATTGGACGACTCGGTCCCTTTCGCCATTTTAAGTCGAGGTAAGTTTGTGTGTAATAAATCAACATTATGTTATTATGTATTGAAATGCTTGATATTACACGAAATGTATATTCTTTTTTATGAAATTGGTTAATGAAGTCTCGATGAATATTATGATGAGGTTTTACTATATCGAAGTCCCGGTTGAACATTAGGAATAGAAAGGATACTCTTGTCACGACATTGATTAATAAGGTCCCGTATAAGACCATATCTGGGATATGGCCTCAGCACTGATGTAACGCCCCAAAAGTTAGGGGTTATTAGTTTTGCTTAAATTCATGCCGTGCTTATTTGGTTGGTTATTTGAGTGTGTTTGGGGGTCCTGTAGAGGCCTGGGTTCGAGGTTGAGCCTTGGAAAAAAAATTGTTTTTGGCTCTTTAGTGGAGAGGGCTACTGAAAGTGGGACTTAAGTAAAATTGAGTGTGTTTAGGAGACACAAGTGGAGTGTGTGTGTGGTGGCTGTGGCGTCATTGGCAGAGTAGGAGGAGAAAGGTTTGAATCCCACAGATGGAAAATTGAAGGCTTTTATTTTGCTCAGGAAAAGACAAGAGGTTGTGTTGGAATCAAATACTGATGGAGAAGTGTTTGAATTGGTCAAGGATATTGGGTGAGTTTGAATGGGAGATGGGGAGTGAATTGAGGAGGAACAAGGGGAGAAAATCATGGGATTCAAGTGGGGGGAAGAGTTGGCCGAATATGGGGAAGTGGATAGGAAAATTCGGCCAAGAGACTTGGTGTAACACCCCAAACCCGGTCAGTACACCACGACCGAATCTGGTATGTTACGAGGAAAATCGTATTTGAGAGGTTAGGTTTCCGGTGAAAGGTTTAACGAAAACTCTTTGATGTATCCGTACTTGTAAAAAAAAAAAACCTTGGGCATGATTGTTTTAAAACCGGTAGTGCATTTTGAAGACCCGGGAATTTGAAATCTTAGTTGAAAAGTAAGTTTTTATCATTTAGAAAGCCGAGAAATTCCTTTTAGTTACTTAAAAACATTTTGAATTTAGTGTGGAAGATCACAAGTTTAGAAAATATTTGAGTTATGCTTCATTTAAAGATTTTAATGTGATACCCAGTTGGTAAAGTTTAAAACATATCGCTTTGTAGTCTTGAAAACCGTTTCATTCCAAGTTTTATCCATTATTAACCCAGTAATTTATTAAGGCTAAATTGAAATCAAATTTTAAGCATATAAATAATCAAAGCATAATTTTAAAAGGCCATTTACAATCCCAACAAAACCAAATGAAAATAAATGAAATAAAGTACCAAGTGCTTAAATTAGTGCAAAACCGACTTTATTCATGGCATGGTCACCTCGAGTCCACCCGGCCCATGTCCGCGATCTAAGTGTCACCTGAAATGATAAGGGAGAAGGTGAGTCGCAAGACTCAGGTGCATAAATCCCCTCCCGAATAATACAACATACTAACACACACAATACAGAGCAATGTCATTAATGCACCCAATCCTAGCCATCCACAACACCTTTTCTACCCCGTGTGGTACCAAACCACTTTGGTGGTGCTAAACCACCGGTGACCCAAAGTCACGATATCCATAAGTGTGGTGCCAAACCACCGGTGACCCAAAGTCACGAAGAATCCAATGATGGGGCCAACCCATCGTGTGATACCAAATCACCGGGCGATGATCCCATATCTCAAAAGTGGGGCCAACCCACGGTGGTGTTAACCACGGGGGACGAGTCGCTATGAGGTGCCAAACCTCTGGTGTCCTAAAGACACTAATGTGATACCAAATCACTTTGTGACCGAAGTCACGAATCAAGTGATGGGGCCAACCCATCGTGTGATACCAAATCACCGGGCGCCAATCCCGTATTATCAATCAGGGGCCAACCCACGCGGGTGCTAAGCCACCGGGACGAGACGCTATGAGGTGCCAAACCTCTGGTGACCCAAAGTCACAAAATAATCTGTGGTACCAAACCACTGGAGGTGCCAAACCTCTGGTGTCCCAAAGACACGGATATCATATTCCCCCTCCTCTCATATCACCCATTATCATACCGACTCATGTAAAGTATGCAAATCATTCAAATCATGCTACATGTTTAATGTTTCATCTCATAACACATACATCATAGGTCATGATCTCAAGTATATCAATAATAGAACTCGTAATGAAACGGACTTACCCGAATCCGCACATACCCAATCGGGTATCATATCAATCAACCATACTTGTTTTGGCTTTATTAAACAATCATTATTAAGCATATTACTAAGCAAAGAGTGTGTTAGTTTACACACCTGTTAAAACGCAAGCCTTAATCCCAAGGAACCGATCTAAGACCCTCGATTATCTTGCTCCTATAATCGGCCACATACGAGATTAGCACCTAGGCCATTCGGCCAAAACCATTAAACCAAAGGGGTTAACGTTTGAACCCTTACCTTACACTTGATTTGGTTTCCTACCAAATCCCGAACCAAACGATGGTTCTTCTTTATGCACACGGCACACCCTATTAAGAGGAAAGATTAACCCTTTGAAACTTTGACTTAACGAAACTAAAAGAGTGGACTAAAAGAACCAACCCTTACCACCACTTACCAATCGACAACAGAGGAAGACGGCTCCTCTTGCTTGCTTCCAAAATCTCGGATGCCATATGATAAAATTGATTCCAACACAAAAGATTAACTCCTATCAACAAAGGCCAAAATCGGCTCTTAACCAAACCAAAATCGACAAAGAACAAGGGAGAAGAGAAATGAACATTCGGCCAACCACTTACCTTGCTCTAAACCCGATTGGACACCACACACAAGAGAGATCACACCACACCAATATTCGGTCAAGACTTAAACAAAAGGAGAAGAAGAAGATTCGGCCTTACACAAAGAAGGAGAACACAAGAGAAAGATGAAAAGAAAGGGGTTGATATTCGGCCAATAACAGAAATGGGAAAAAGAAGAAGAAGAAGGAAAGTACTTTCGGTTTTGAAAAGAAGAAGGAATGGAGAAAATGTTTTGGGGAATAACTTTTGGCTATCAAGGTTTCAAGAGAAGAAAGGAAGAAAGTATGAGAAGAATAGGGTACTAATTTCGGTTTACACAAATGAAAAGAAAGAAAGATGGAAGAGAACATTCGGCTATCAAAGAATATCAAGAGAAATAAGCAATTTTCTAAGCAAGTATGTGCTTGGACTTTCGGTTTCAAGAAGAAAATGCGAAACTCACTTGAAATTTCGGCTTGCTTTTGACAAAAGAAGGATTTTGGCTTACACAAATTTGACCGAAAATGCTCCAAAATGCCAAAAAGAATTTGACCCCTCTCCACTTACCCACTTACCAAAACCGCCCTCCCCATGAAGCACCCAACATTCGGCCACTACCTCCAAACACTCCCAACCACTAATTCAAACTAGTTTTAACTAGTCAACCTCCACAATTTACTCTCCACCCACCATTTGAACAATTTGACTTGGTCTATGGCAGGGTTGAACCGCCTACAACTTCTTCTTCTCCCTGCCGTCAAAATGGAAGCAAAAATATGAGACTTCTGCAGCTTGAACACAGGACCTCCTTCCCTGCAAGTGACGCCAAACCCAAGCTCCAAGTGGCGCCTAACTTGCCACTCTACTAGCTCAATTCTTGTGCTAACATTCTCCTAAAAATATTTATAAACCCCAGCTCATTCAGCTCCCCTCACCTAAAGCCTAAAACTAAATTTTCCCCAACCACTCAGGCTTACACCAAGCTTACAACTAAGCCCCAAAACAATTGAAACACAACATTGCAGGCCAAATACATGCAAACAATGCAATAATCAAAATAGCCCCTAACCCGGGATATTACAGTTCTACCCCCTTAAAAATAATTTCGGCCTCGAAATTACCTGGTCAAAAGAGTTGAGGGTATTGCTGCCTCATCATATCCTCTGGTTCCCACGTAGCTTCTTCTACGCCATGATTCCGCCATAGCACCTTTACCAAAGGAACTGACTTTCTACGCAGAACCTTCACATCTCGGTCTAGAATCTGCACTGGTTCTTCTTCCATGGTCAAATCCGAATTTACCTCGATCTCCTCCACCGCTACGACATGCGATGGATCTGAATGATAGCACCTAAGCATCGAAACGTGAAATACGTCGTGAATCTGACTTAGCTCTGCTGGTAACTCAAGCTGATAAGCTACTGGTCCCACTCGTCTCAGTACCTTATACGGCCCAATAAACCTCGGACTTAACTTGCCCTTCTTTCCGAACCTCAACACTTTCTTCCATGGCGAGACCTTCAGAAAAACTTGATCTCCCACAGCAAATTCTATATCTCTCGCACTCGAGATCGGCATAAGACTTCTGCCTGTCCGAAGCTTCCTTCAACCGAGCCTGAATCAACTTAACCTTGTCTTCAGTCTCTGCAACCAACTCTGGTCCCAACAACTGACGTTCACCCAACTCCGTCCAACATGTAGGTGAGCGACACTTCCTACCATACAACGCCTCATATGGTGCCATCTTGATACTTGCTTGATAACTATTGTTGTAGGCGAACTCAGCTAATGGCAGAAACTCCTCCCAACTACCTCAAGTCCAAAACACAAACCTCTCAAATATCCTCTAAGATCTCAGATAACCCTCTCCGATGCCTGGCCGATCAGGGTGAAATGCCGTGCTGAAATCCAACCGCGTACCCAGAGCCTGATGCAACGCTTTCCAGAACCTTGATGTAAATCTGGGATCCCTATCCGAGATGATCGATACTGGCACACCGTGCAGCCTCACTATCTCTGACACATACAAATTTCGCCAACCTCTCAAGGAGTAATCGACCCTCACCGGAATAAATTGAGCCGATTTAGTCGACGATCCACAATTACCCAAATCGAGTCCTTCTTGCTCGGCGTAAGAGGTAATCCACCGACAAAATCCATAGTTATCCTTTCCCACTCCACTGGGAATCTTCACCTGGTCAAGCAACCCCGACGGCAAATCGATGTTCACCTTGACCTGCCGACATGTCGACACTTTCCAACAAACTCTGTCACCTCTCTCTTCGCACTGCCACCAAAATCGCTCTCTTAGATCCCTATACATCTTGCTACCTCCGGGATGCATAGCGTGCGGCTGCTATGGGCGTCCCGAAAGAATCCTCTGCCTTAACTCGATATCCTTCGCATACAAGCTCTCCCTTGAAAACACAAAGACACCCCATCACTAGACATATCAGTAACCCTCCAAACCACCATCCCGCACTTGCAACCTCCGCGCATTCGTAACCTCATCCACTAATCTGTTTCCCCGATCTGCGCAACCCAAGTAGGCTTAACTCGCAGCTCTGCTGCAATACTTCCGTCGCCATACAAACTCAAATGGGCAAACATCGCTCTTAAGTCCGATACAACCTTACGGCTCAACGCGTCGCCACCACGTTAGCCTTGCCCTGGATGATATTCAATCGAATAGTCATAGTCCTTGAGCAACTCAATCCATCTGCGGCGCCTCAAATTCAAATCTTTCTCGAGTCAAAAGGTACTTGGACTCTTATGATCCGTGTAGACTATCGATCTCTCTCCGCATAAGTAGTGCCTCCAAATTTTCAAGGCGAAGACTACTGCTGCTAACTCCAAGTCGTGCGTCGAATAATTGACCTCATGTGGCCTCAATTTGCCTAGATGCATACGCCACAACCTTCCCTTCCCGCATCAAAGACACAACCCAATCCCGTATGTGATGCATCGCAATACACTACGAATTCCTTTCCCGCCTCAAAGTTGAATCGAAACAGAGCCTCACCAAAATCTTCTTTAACTTGTCGAAACTCTCCTGCTTTGTTTCTCGGTCCAAACAAACGGAACTCCTTTCCTTAATGTACTTAGTCATCGGTCTGCAATCAACGAAAATCCTTCTACAAATCTTCTGTAGTATCCTCGCCAAACCTGAAAACTCCGAATCTCACCACATCGACTTAGGCGGCTTCCAATCCAAAATCGCCTCAATCTTCCGAGGATCCACCCTAATCCCCTCGGCCGACACTGCATGACCCGAGAAAGTCACCTCCCTAAGCCAGAACTCGCACTTACTAAACTTAGCATAAAGCTGCTTCTCCCTCAAAATCTGCAGCACCACTCGCAAATGCGCATCATGCTCCTCTTCTGACCTTGAGTACACCAGGATGTCGTCGATAAAAACCACAACGAACTGATCCAAATACTGCTGGAACACCCTATTCATCATATCCATGAATGCTGCCGGCGCGTTAGTCAACCCAAACGGCATTACCAAAAATTCGTAGTGCCCATACCGAGTACGAAACGCTGTCTTGTGGATATCCGCCTCCTTTACCTTTAATTGGTGATACCCAGACCTTAAATCGATCTTCGAGAATACCGAAGCACCCTTCAGCTGATCAAACAAGTCATCTATTCGTGGCAACGGATACTTGTTTTTGATCGTCAGCTTATTCAATTGGCGGTAATCTATGCACATTCGCATCGTACCGTCTTTCTTCTTGACAAAGAGTACTGGCGCTCCCCAAGGTGAAACACTTGGCCTGATAAAGCCTCGATCCAACAACTCCTGGATCTGAGCCTTTAATTCCACTAATTCCTTTGGCGCCATCCTATACGGAGCAATAGACACTGGCGCAGTTCCGGGTAGCAGATCTATCCCGAACTCCACCTCGCGATCCGGTGGCAAACCCGGAAGCTCCTCTGGAAACACATCAACAAATTCCTTAACCGTTCGGACCTCCTCTACAGCAGACTCCTTAGCCTCCAAGGCGTACACATGAACCACATATGCTTCACAACCCTTCCTGACCATCTTCTCAGCCTTCAGAGCAGATACCACGTTGGATAAGTAATCTCTTCTATTACCTATCATGACCACCTCATCACCCTCAGCCGTCTTTAGAACCATGCGCTTAGCCGCGCAGTCCAACCTCGCTCGGTGCTTAACCAACCGGGCCCATCCCGAATCGGTCGAACTCCCAAATGGCGCTTCCATCAGATTAGCCACAAACACTACCCCTTGGAGTTCTAGGGGTACGTCTCTATATAGCTTATCTACAACTACAGAGTGACCTAGAGGGTTAATTATCGCACCGCCTAGAAGTAGTCTCGAGTCTAAATCCATGGTCTCTGCTACTATGCTCTCGGCAACGTATGAATGCGTTGAACCCACATCAATCAAAGCAGTATAAGGAGAACCAAAGATCAAAAATGTACCGGTTATGACGTCCGGTGCGTCGCCTCTCCTCTCTCGGCGCCTCACGCATACACCAACCCAGCCGTCTTGCCTCGTAACTACCCGCACCTCTCGCCTGGTGCTCCGCGGCCCCCGACTGAACCATTGCCTCCTCTGCCATTACCACGACCCCTTTGCGGTGGTGGTCCATTATTCCTGAACTGAGTACGGCTCTGACCCTCGGACTGAATCCTAGCCAACTTACGCGGACAGTCTCTCACACGGTGATCCAATGAGCCACACTCAAAACATCCTTTTCCACCGGTCCAGCATCCTCCCCAATGAGATTTCCCACAACGGTTGCACTGTGCGGGTCCTTAATTAGCGGCAACAGACCTACAAGACTGATTTGGCCCACTCTGTCTAGCCATTTTCTGAGGATTACCTGATGACCCAGAAGATCCAAAACTCCTCTTATGTCTTTTCCTATCCACGTTTTGCCTCACAGACTCCTTCACTCCTTCGGCTACCTTAGCCTTCTCAACTAGGACGGTAAACTCACGCTCCTGCTGTGGAGCAATCAGCAGTCTTAATTCATCTCTCAGACCATCCTCAAATCGAACACACCTCTCGTGTTCAGTAGCCACAATGCCCCTAGCATACCGGCTCAGTCTCAAGAATTCTGCCTCGTACTCCGACACAGACTTGCTCCCCGAACCACCTCGAAATGCTTTTCGTTGCTCATCAATGCAGCTAGATCCAATGTACTTTTTCTGATATGCAGCCTTGAAATAATCCCAAGTAAGATCCTCTACTGTAGCACTGTCCCGAACCGTGAGCCACCACTGGTATGACTCATCCCGAAGAAGCGATACTACCCCTTTCAGCTTCTCCTCAGCAGTCAAGTCCAGATCATCCATGATCCGCTCCGTCGCCTCCAGCCAATACTCAGCCGTGCTGGGAGCAACACCAGAAACACCTCAAAATACTTCTGCCCCATTTGCTCGGAGTCGCTCGGCCATAGATTTCCAACACTGCGCCTCCACCTACTCCACTACCCTTTCCGGCCACTCGCAAAGATCGCTGCGACAACTGCGTCATCCCCGGCCCGATCTCAAACTCACCACCTCCACCGGTGGTGGTACCGATATCTCATTCTCGACCCACTTCCGACTGCACCCTACTGAGTTCGTAAACCGTCATCCTACCCCGACCGTGTCCACGTGTATTACGACCCCGACCTCGAGTGCTCATGACTAAAATCTCGACTTATCTGATTTAGAAGTTTTATGCATCAGTACCTTTTCCACTGTCTTTTAAAGCAAAGTCTTATGAATATTTCTTATTAAAGAAGTTTTGTTTTCGCAAGTCCATAGAGTCCTATCGGTTTGGGCCTTCTAAAGTAATCCACTATTGCTAGTCTTTTAATCATATCACACCCATCAATCACAAGAAATAGTAAGAGGTACCTACTTGGGCAGATTGGTGCCGGAGACTCGGTGCCATGCCTTTCACACCATATACTTTAAAACAAAACACTTAAAAACCAATATTTAACACATTTTGGGCCTCGAGCCCACAAATGAGCTTTTGAACTTAGCTCGATATTACAAATGTAACACCCCAAACCCTGGCCAAGATACAACGACCGAATCTGTATGTTACGGGGAAAATCGTATTTGAGAGGTTAGGTTTCCGGTGAAAGGTTTAACGAAAACTCTTTGATGTATCCGCACTTGTAAAAAAAAAAAAAACTGGGCATGATTGTTTTAAAACCTAGTAGTGCATTTTGAAGACCCGAATTTGAAATCTTAGTTGAAAAGTAAGTTTTTATCATTTAGAAGGCCAAGAAATTCCTTTTAGTTACTTAAAAACATTTTGAACTTAGTGTGGAAGATCACAAGTTTAGAAAATATTTGAGTTATGTTCATTTAAAGATTTTAATGTGATACCCGTTGGTAAAGTTTAAAACATATCGCTTTGTAGTCTTGAAAACCGTTTCATTCCAAGTTTTATCCATTATTAACTCAAAGAATTTATTAAGGCTAAATTGAAATCAAATTTTAAGCATATAAATAATCAAAGCATAATTTTAAAAGGCCATTTACAATCCCAACAAAACCAAATGAAAATAAATGAAATAAAGTACCAAGTGCTTAAATCAGTGCAAAACCGACTTTATTTATGGCATGGTCACCTCGAGTCCACCCAGCTCCATGTCCGCGATCTAAGTGTCACCTGAAATGATAAGGGAGAAGGTGAGTCGCAAGACTCAGTGCATAAATCCCCCTCCCGATTAATACAACATACTAACACACACAATACAGAGCAATGTCATTAATGCACCCAATCCTAGCCATCCACAACACCTTTTCTACCCCGTGTGGTACCAAACCACTGGTGGTGCCAAACCACTGGTGACCCAAAGTCACGAAGAATCTAATGATGGGGCCAACCCATCGTGTGATACCAAATCACTGGCGACGATCCCATATCTCAAAAGTGGGGCCAACCCACGGTGGTGTTAACCACAGGGATGAGTCGCTATGAGGTGCCAAACCTCTGGTGTCCCAAAGACACGAATGTGATACCAAATCACTGGTGACCGAAGTCACGAATCAAGTTATGGGGCCAACCCATCGTGTGATACCAAATCACCGGCGCCAATCCCGTATTATCAATCGTGGGGCCAACCCATCGTGGTGCTAAGCCACCGGGACGAGACGCTATGAGGTGCCAAACCTCTGTGACCCAAAGTCACAAAATAATCTGTGGTACCAAACCACCGGAGGTGCCAAACCTCTGGTGTCCCAAAGACACGGATATCATATTCCCCTCCTCTCATATCACCCATTATCATACCGACTCATGTAAAGTATGCAAATCATGCAAATCATGCTACATGTTTAATGTTGCATCTCATAACACATACATCATAGGTCATGATCTCAAGTATATCAATAATAGAACTCGTAATGAAACGGACTTACCCGAATCCGCGTACATACCCAATCGGGTATCATATCAATCAACCATACTTGCTTTAGCTTTATTAAATAATCAGATTATTAAGCATATTACTAAGCAAAGAGTGTGTTAGCTTACACACCTGTTAAAACGCAAGCCTTAATCCCAAGGAACCGATCTAAGACCCTCGATTATCTTGCTCCTATAATCGGCCACATACGAGATTAGCACCTAGGCCATTCGGCCAAAACCATTAAACCAAAGGGGTTAACGTTTGAACCCTTACCTTACACTTGATTTGGTTTCCTACCAAATCCCGAACCAAACGATGGTTCTTCTTTATGCACACGGCAAACCCTATTAAGAGGAAATATTAATCCTTTGAAACTTTGACTTAACGAAACTAAAAGAGTGGACTAAAAGAACCAACCCTTACCACCACTTACCAATCGATTAACAGAGGAAGACGGCTCCTCTTGCTTGCTTCCAAAATCCTGGATGCCCTATGATAAAATTGATTCCAACACAAAAGATTAACTCCTATCAAAAAAGGCCAAAATCGGCTCTTAACCAAACCAAAATCGACAAAGAACAAGGGAGAAGAGAAATGAACGTTCAGCCAACCACTTACCTTGCTCTAAACCCGATTGGACACCACACACAAGAGAGATCACACCACACCAATATTCGGTCAAGACTTAAACAAAAAGGAGAAGAAGATTCGGCCTTACACAAAGAAGGAGAACACAAGAGAAAGATGAAAAGAAAGGGGTTGATATTCGCCAATAATAGAAATGGGAAAAGAAGAAGAAGAAGGAAAGTACTTTCTGGTTTTGAAAAGAAGAAGGAATGGAGAAAATGTTTTAGGAATAACTTTCGGCTATCAAGGTTTCAAGAGAAGAAAGGAAGAAAGTATGAGAAGAATAGGGTACTAATTTCGGTTTACACAAATGAAAAGAAAGAAAGATGGAAGAGAACATTCGGCTATCAAAGAATATCAAGAGAAACAAGCAATTTTCTAAGCAAGTATGTGCTTGGACTTTCTGGTTTCAAGAAGAAAATACAGAAACTCACTTGAAATTTTGGCTTGCTTTTGACAAAAGAAGGATTTTGGCTTACACAAATTTGACCGAAAATGCTCCAAAATGCCAAAAGAATTTCGGCCCTCTCCACTTACCCACTTACCATAACCTACCACTCCCCATGAAGCACCCAACATTCGGCCACTACCTCCAAACACTCCCAACCACTAATTCAAACTAGTTTGAACTAGTCAACCTCCACAATTTACTCTCCACCCACCATTTGAACAATTTGACTTGGTCTATGGCAGAGTTTGAACTGCCCACAAGTTCTTCTTCTCCCTGCCGTCAAAATGGAAGCAAAAATATGAGACTTCTGCAGCTTGAACACAGGACCTCCTTCCCTGCAAGTGACGCCAAAACCAAGCTCCAAGTGGCGCCTAACTTGCCACTCTACTAGCTCAATTCTTGTGCTAACATTCTCTTAAAAATATTTATAAACCCCAGCTCATTCAGCTCCCCTCACCTAAAGCTTAAAACTAAAGTTTCCCCAACCACTCAGGCTTACACCAAGCTTACAACTAAGCCCCAAAACAATTGAAACACAACATTGCAGGCCAAATACATGCAAACAATGCAATAATCAAAATAGCCCCTAACCCGGGATATTACACTTGGCATTTGGTAAAGTGCATTTTTCGGTTGTGTCAAAGGGAAGGGTGCCGAATTTCTCTAAGCTCTCTTTGGTGTTTTTGCATTTTGGGCACTTTTTCCTTGAACATTTCAGGTCATTTCTTTTGCATTTTCTTTCTTGCCGAAATCTTAATTTCACTTTCTCTCTTCTTCTCCGTTTTCTTTTCTACTCCCCCCTCTCCATAAGCCGAATCTCATATCTCTTCTCTAATCTGTAATTGTTCTTCTTTTTCCTTTCAACACCATTCGACTGTTCTTTGCAGTTTAATTCTCTTAGCCGAATCTATCCTCCACCAACACTTCATCTTGGGTTCTTTAATTGGTAAGCCTCTACTTGCGTTTTTCTTCTTTTTCTTCTTCTAACCGAATGCTACTCCTCTTGTTACTTTCTCAAATACTCTGGTGGTAATAGGTCGAATATTGCGCTCTTGCGGCTTAGTAGTGCTTTGGACAATTCTTTTCCCTTCTCCTTTGTTGGTGAGTAATGAAGATGGTAACGCAATCCCTTGTATTCTTCCTCCTTCTGTCTTTAGATTAATGGTTTTCTAACATTTTACTTTGTTATCAACGGTAGTTGGAATTGCGGGGGTGTTAACTCAAATCTAGAAGGGAGGGTTTCTAAGTGTGACTTAAGGCCGATTAGTTCTCTTTTAATCTCGGTAAGTGATTGTGCCCTTACTTCAGCACTTGTAAGGTTATTGTAGTCCATTAATGGTGGTTGGAAATACAGGGATTTTGAGAGGAGAAAATCGCTGTTGGTCTTGGGTGACGGTTCAAGTGAGAAACCTATTCTCGTTCGATCAAGGTTGGTGCTCAAGGGGTGTTCCGTAGGCTTGCACGAGAAGGTGTGTAACAGTACCTTGTAATCGATCATCGGTGAGAAAGTCGATAGGGTGTGTACTCACCCCATTCCAACTGTGGGTCGGCAAATGCCGATAAGCCGAAATACCGGCAAGTGTTAACACATGAGCGTGTGATCGCACGTGTGGTGGACCGAGCCCACGAATATGGGCGTAAGGTACATTGAGGTCACCATGAGCGTTCTCATGGGCTTAGGTCATTTTGGGCCTCGTTTGGCTGAAATGGGCCGAGTGGGCCTAACGGGCCCGTGCGCCCTACGCTAGTAAAATTTGTGAGTGAATAGGAAATAAGGAGCCGGACATGGCAATCACTTGGCCAAAGGCCGTTTTGGGTCAAATGGGCCGCCCGAAAGTGTGGGCCCACCTAGGCCGAGTTTCGGGCTTTGGGCCCAAATACACCGTTTTGGTTAAATATGTTATCTTGTTGCTCGAGGCGACTGTAGACCCTTAGAAAGGGCATAAAATTACCAAACTACCCCTGGAGGGTAAATTACCAAAATGCCCCTGAATAGTAAAATGACTAAAATGCCCTACATGTTATATGATTGTTATTGTATGTTAATTACGGTATGTTGCATTCATGTGATATTATGAGGCATGGAGTTGGGATATTGGTTATGGAGGAAGTTCTGATAGTGTAGCATGGTTGCTTGACGACTGTGGATACACCGAAGGCTTTAAGCCGATTATATGACTGGCAGCTCTATTGCAATATTGGTTAGTGCCGCAACCAGTGCTACATACGGAGTGTAGGGATGGGTGGGTCGATTAAATCCCCACAGGAGTGCAGGGTTGGACAGGAGACAGAGTGCAGGGTTGGTATGGGAATTAATGCATTGCACACACTTGTTATGTTATTGAGATGGGCTTAGGTCCAGATAGATGTGATCTGTGGCTTTTGTTATGGGCTAAGGCCCAACCGAGGCTATTTTGGGCTAATGCCCAATTGCCACCGTTACTGTAATGGGCTTAGGCCCGGATTGATTTTGATGCATGCCTTATGACCGATGAGGGTTGTGCACACTGAGTTTTCGTAAACTCACCCCCTCTTTTTATTAAATGTTTCAGGTAATCCTCAGTAGGCGATTCAATGTACTGGAGGACTCGGAGGTGGCCACACTACGAGCAGCTTGAATTAGTATTCTGTTCTACTTTATTTAAACTGTTTTCTTATTGGGTTGTAATAAGGCCTCTCTTAAATTCTAGTTTTTAATTTGGGATTTTTAGTTTATTATGATTTAAATCTGCTAAAAGTTGAACCCAGTTTTTCCCAAAACGATAACTGTTTTCTAAACACTACGTTTCCGCAACTCATTTTTTTTGGATTACACGTCTTCATAAATCATTATTTTAAATTAAGCTTCCGCAACAACAAGGTTTTAGAGATAATAATGTTTTACAAGAGAATGACTGTTAATAAACCCCGTTTTGAAAATAAGCAAACGACATCTGAGGTTTTAAATGGCAGAAGGTTTTAAATTGTAAGAAGGGTTTCTAATGAAAGCATGGTTTTCAAAAAGCTCTTCAATGTGACACGCCAGATTTGGGCCTAACTTCTAGGCTGGGTTTGGGGTGTTACATTTAATGGTATCAAAGCCAGGTTGCAAAACTCGGGCTGTGAAATGGGCTTTATTTTTTTATTTTAAAGATGTTTACAAATGAATTTGAAGTGGTTTTGGAAGATTTTTTGTATGACACACCGAGTCTCCGGCGTCGGACCAAGTAAATTCTCCTGATACTGAAATCTGTTCTGAACTGTTATACTGTAGATAGTTATTGGGTTTACTTTAGATGATAGACTATACTGAGACTCTTAGTTAGAGTAAAACTGAGGCCCGTAGGAGACTAAAACTGTAGTGAGCTTGCGATTGCGAAAAAAAACTCTTAACTACTACTTCCATAAAACATTTGTTTAATTATTGAAACTATGAGCTAAATTCATAAAATTTCTAATTCAGATAATATGTAACATCCCGGTTTAGGGCCTAGTCGGAATAGTGGTGCGAGACCACAAATCTGAGGGTTATGAATGAGTTTTTGAGGTTTATATTATGTATGCATGCTAGTGTGAAAGTTTCATGAAGCAATATTGTGAAATTGTGGTTGAATTGTCCAAAAGGACTAAATTGCTAAAGTTGCAAAATGTGTGTTTCTAGAAGCTATATGTGTGAAATAGCTTTAGATTATTAATTAGAGGTCCTTAAATAGTAATTTATCCAAATTCTAATTTTTGGACAAAAATGGGCATGGATGAGTTAAAATTTGAAGTTTATCAAAAAGGGCATTTTGGTCATTTAGTTATTAAGTGGTTAAATAGGTGAAAAGATGACAAAAATTCACTCATCTTCTCCCTCAAGCTGCCGAAAATTTCAATAGCCATTGTTAGGGCTCTTTCAATTTTTCAAGCTTGCTAGTAAGTGCTCCTAAGCCCAGTTTTTGATATTCTTCGTATTTTTGAAGTCCTAGTAGCATGAGTAAGTTATTTTTAGCTTTTTGGTGAGCTATTATGGATGTTCAAAATGTACATATGTATGACATGCATGTATTTTGTTGTTTTATGGAAGAATATGAAAGCTTGATGTAGTAGAAACATCTTTTGCTAAGTGATTTTCCATGAAAATGCATGTAGGGACTAGTTTGTGAAAAACTTTAGTTTGGTCATACATATGTGGTTTAGTGAGAATTGATGATAGCTTTAGTTGAATAAGTGATTCGGCTAAGCGTGAAAGACTAGAAAGTTGAATAAAAATCACTTTACGAGCCTTTGGGACTAAAGTGTAAATATGAGAAAGTTTAGGGGCAAAATAGTAATTTTGCTAAAATATGAGATGTGGGTCAATTTAGTCAATGTATGTATTGAATAAGCTGATTTATTCATTATAAATTAAGAAAGACGAAGCCCGGATCAAAACCAAGGCAAAAGCAAGGTGGTGGACTAAATTGCATATTTCTATACTTTTGAGTATCGAGGTAAGTCTATGCATAAACAATGTATTCATACTTACAAATTGTTGATGATAGCTAGTGTGTAGCTTGTTCGAGATTGATTGAGAACCTATGTGGTCCAAGTAGAATGAATATAGTAGAATTGTGAATGGATGTTTAATTGAGTAAGTAGACATGTGAATGTGTAGTGATAATGCTAGATGGTAGGCTAAGTGCGATACCATCCTAATGCATATTGACGATGAGCTGGCTATGTGCGATGCTATCGTGAGGTATATCGTTTAGTGGGCTAAGTGAAAAACCCCTATGATTACCTTTGTGGTAGGCTAAGTGCGATACCACCTTATTAATCGATTGTGGTGTGCTAAGTGCGAAACCACCGAGACATTTGTTGTGTGGGTTAACTGTGTGGATTAGCCATGTGATTGCATTATTGAGTAAAATAGCTGTGTGGATGTATTATTAAGTTAATTAGCTGTGTGGATGAATTATTGAGAAATAATGATGTGTTGTATATTGTGTAAATGTGACATTGAATGCAGGGGTGCATTTCGATGGTTATGAGTATGTGACTCATGATGTGTTGGAAATGTGGTACGGGATAGAAGAGTAAGCATAGTTGTGAATTACTTGTTGGTATAATGCTAATGGTTACTTAGCTTATACTATGTTGCTTAATTATTTATGTGTAAACTTACTAAGCTCAAAGCTTACTCTCTTTCTTTTCCCTTGTCTTATAGATTAAAAGTGTTGAATCGAGATACGAGAATCATCGGAAGACAAACCACATATCAAAGACACTTTGGTACATGAAACTTAATGTTTTGTATATGGCATGTATAGGGGCTAGACAAGTTAGTGGATTTTGTTGTAAATGGCTAAGATGTGTTGGCCTTTAGATGGATAGCTTATTTTGTATAATGCCATGGTTGTTGGCTATTACATTATATGAAAGAAAGATGTAGTTTTCTATGTGAGAATGCACTTCAATTTGAGTTGATTATGATGGTGTTAGATGAGTATATGTTGTGTATGCTAGAGGGGTGAAAAGAGCTTGGCACATAGCTTTGTTCTTGTCCATGTGGATAGACACACGGGCGTGTGTCTAGGCCATGTGTGACACACTGGTCACCACCACGTGCGCGCTTGGCCCGTCAAGTCCCTTGCATGTTAGTATTATAAATCGAGAATAGACCACGGACTAGCCGCACGGACATGTGTCTAGGGCATGTGGGATTATCCAAAGATGGCCGGGGCTAGCCACACGGGCGTGTGTCTAGACTCTAGGCCGTGTTAAAGTAGTCGCAGTGCACCACGGGTGGTAAGCACGGGCGTGTGCCTTGGCCGTGGGGCATTGGCAGAATGCTGGGTTTTTAGGCACAGTTTGGGGACATGGGCGTGTGTGTCCATGCACGGGCGTGTCTAATCTTGCATGGGCGTGTGAGACTTGTATAAAGAGAAAATTTTTAAGATTGGAAAAAGTTCCAGTTTAGTCTCGAGAGTCCTCGTGTGTATGAGTGAGGCCTCGTAAGTCGAGAATGAGGTTGTTGAGATGACTTCAGAGAGTAGTTACGATGAGCCTAAGTGGCGATCAAGTGGTTTGAGTTCGGTAACGCCTCAGGCCTGATTCCGGCGTAGAACCCGGGTAAAGGGTGTTACATAATACGCGAAGTGATAATGAGCGCTAGAAGGGGTGCAAGAGGCCGCAGTAGAGGTCATGGAAGTGCTAGGGCTGGGTCTTCCGCGTCAGACCACATGCCCAATGTCGAGGCGAGAGAAGCACCGGCTTCACCGATAATCGAGACAGGGTCGTTCGACCGAGCCAGCCGGGGATGACGCACCGCTCTCGTGCAATGCCGCGTATTTTGGAAAGAGTTGCTTGGTCTCGTTGACCCTAACACCGCTATTGGGGGTCGTGGGTCGATTCTGAATCGACTCGGTCCCAATGGAGCGTAGATTTTTAGGGCGCTTCGGGTGACCCCAAGTGTGGCGTAGCTTCGCTAGAGGCCACCGAAAGAATTATGGACGACACGATCGCACGCCACGAACAAAAGTTGAAGGGTGCCATGTCTTTCTTTGAGGATGAAGCCTACCAGGTGGTGGCTTACAGTAAAAGAGGGTACCCCGTCTGATCGATTGACCTGGGAATTCTTCAAGTCCACATCGTAGGGAAAGTATGTGGGCGCAAGCTATGTCGACGCTCGTAGGAAAGAATTTCTGAATCTGGTTCAAGGTGACAAGTCTGTGGTTGAGTACGAGGTAGAATTTTTGCGACTTAGCCGGTATGCTCAAGGAATTGTGGCAACGGAGTATGAACGTTATGTTCGGTTCGAAGATGGCCTCAGGGACAGTCTCCGAGTGTTGATAGCTCCACAGAGGGAGTGGGACTTTGCTGCATTGGTAGAGAAAGCTAAGATCGCTGAAGATGTGAAGCGCTTTGATCGCCTAAATAGGGAAAGAGAAAGGGGCAGAAACAAGAGGGATTCTGAGCATTCCGATTCTGATCAGAGATTTAAGAGAAGGGCTAGAGTAGATGGGCCGATCCGTAGCCGGGCCCCTGTTTCTTACAACCAAGTTTACCACCTTGTGCTACTTGTGGGAAAGGTCATGTGGGCGAGTGCTGGATAAGGATGGGGGCTTGTCTGAGTTGTGGTTCCATGGAACATCATCTCAGAGAGTGTCCCAGAAGACCGGATCAGAGGCAGGCTTTCGGTAGGGGTAATGTACAGCCACTAGGGGGTGGACAGCAGCCGCCTAGGGGCCGTGGGCATGCCGGGGATGGAAACAGTGTGGGCCGTGGAAATCCAGGTAGAGGTGCTGGTTATGCAGAGGCAAGGCAGTCAGCATTGGTTTATGCAGGACGTCGTCGAGAGGACGGAGACGCTCCAGATGCGAATACTGGTACGTACTTTACCCATAATGTGCTATTTACCTAATTTGTAATTAGGACTAGAATGTGCAGCAGAAGCGTAGTTGTATAACCGGTATTGTGCGGTTATTAGATAGTTGGAAATTTCAGGGATGAAATTTCTTTAGAGGGGGTAGAGTTGTAACGCCCCAAAAGTTAGGGGTTAGTAGTTTTGCTTAAATTCATGTCGTGCTTATTTGGTTGGTTATTTGAGTGTGTTTGGGGGTCCTGTAGAGGCCTGGGTTCGAGGTTGAGCCTTGGAAAAAAAATTGTTTTTGGCTCTTTAGTGGAGAGGGCTACTGAAAGTGGGACTTAAGTAAAATTGTGTGTGTTTAGGAGACACAAGTGGAGTGTGTGGTGTAGTGGCTGTGGCGTCATTGGCAGAGTAGGGGGGGAAGGTTTCGAATCCCACAGATGGCAAATTGAAGGCTTTTATTTTGCTCAGGAAAATACAAGAGGTTGTGTTGGAATCAAATACTGATGGAGAAGTGTTTGAATTGGTCAAGGCTGTTGGGTGAGTTTGAATGGGAGATGGAGAGTGAATTGAAGAGGAAAAAGGGGAGAAAATCATGGGATTCAAGTGGGGGGGAAGAGTTGGCCGAATATGGGAAGTGGATAGGAAAATTCGGCCAAGAGACTTGGCATTTGGTAAAGTGCATTTTTTGGTTGTGTCAAAGGGAAGGGTGCCGAATTTCTCTAAGCTCTCTTTGGTGTTTTTGCATTTTGGGCACTTTTTCCTTGAACATTTCGGGTCATTTCTTTTGCATTTTCTTTCTTGCCGAAATATTAATCTCACTTTCTCTCTTCTTCTCTGTTTTCTTTTCTACTCCCCCTCTCCATAAGCCGAATCTCCTATCTATTCTCTAATCTGTAATTTTTCTTCTTTCTCCTTTCAACACCATTCAACTGTTCTTTGCAGTTTAATTCTCTTATCCGAATCTATCCTCCACCAACACTTCATCTTGGGTTCTTTAATTGGTAAGCCTCTACTTGCGTTATTCTTCTTTTTCTTCTTCTAACCGAATGCTACTCCCCTTGTTACTTTCTCAAATACTCTGGTGGTAATAGGTCGAATATTGCGCTCTTGCGGCTTCGTAGTGCTTTGGACAATTCTTTTCCCTTCTCCTTGGTTGGTGAGTAATGAAGATGGTAACGCAATCCCTTGTATTCTTCATCCTCCTGTCTATAGATTAATGGTTTTCTAACATTTTACTTTGCTATCAACGGTAGTTGGAATTGCGGGGGTGTTAACTCGGTTCCAGAAGGGAGGGTTTCTAAGTGTGACTTAAGGCCGATTAGTTCTCTTTTAATCTCGGTAAGTGAATGTGCCCTTACTTCAACACTTGTAAGGTTATTGTAGTCCGTTAACGGTGGTTGGAAATACAGGGATTTTGAGAGGAGAAAATCGCTGTTGGTCTTGGGTGACAGTTCAAGTGTGAAACCTCTTCGCGTTCGATCAAGGTTGGTGCTCAAGGAGTGTTCCGTAGGCTTGCACGAGAAGGTCTGTAACAGTACCTTGTAATCGATCGTCAGCGGAAAAGTCGATAGGGTGTGTACTCACCCCATTCCAACTGTGGATCGGCAAATGCCGATAAGCCGAAATACCGGCAAGTGTTGCCACATGAGCGTGCGATCGCACGTGTGGTGGACTGAGCCCACGAATATGGGCGTAAGGTACATTGAGGTCACCATGAGCGTTCTCATGGGCTTAGGTCATTTTGGGCCTTGTTTGGCTGAAATGGGCCGAGTGGGCCCTACGCGAGTAAAATTTGTGAGCAGATAGGAAATAAGGAGCCGGACATGGCAATCACATGGCCAAAGGCCATTTTGGGCCGAATGGGCCACCCGAGAGTGTGGGCCTACCTGGGCCGAGTTTCGGGCTTTGGGCCCAAATACACCGTTTTGGTTAAATATGTTATCTTGTTGGTCGAGGCAACTGTAGACCCTTGGAAAGGGTGTAAATTTACCAAAATACACCTGGAGGGTAAATTACCAAAATACCCCTGGGTAGTAAAATGACTAAAATGCCCTACATGTTATATGATTGTTATCGTATGTTAATTATGGTATGTTGCATTCATGTGATATTATGTTGCATGGGGTTGGGATATTGGTTATGAAGGAAGTTCTGATAGGATCGCATGATCGCTTGACGACTCTGGATCCACTGAAGGCTTTAAGCCGATTATATGATTGGCAGCTCTGCTGTAATATTGGTTAGTGCCGCAACTGGTGCTACATAAGGAGTGTAGGGATGGGTGGGTCGATTAAATCCCCACAAGAGTGCAGGGTTGGACAGGAGACAGAGTGCAGGGTTGGTATGGGCATTAATGCATTGCATACACTTATTATGTTATTGAGATGGGCTTAGGCCCAGATAGATGTGATCTGTGAATTTTGTTTTGGACTAAGGCCCAACCGAGGCTATTTTGGGCTAAGGCCCAATTGCCACCGTTATTGTAATGGGCTTAGGCCCTGATTGATTTTGATGCATGCCTTATGACCGATGAGGGTTGTGCACACTGAGTTTTCGTAAACTCACCCCCTCTCTTTATTAAATGTTTCTGTAATCCTCGTTGAGCGGTTCGACGTCTTTCGAGGACTCCTGAGGTGGCCACACTACGAGCAGCTTGAATTAGTATTCTGTTCTACTTTATTTAAACTATTTTCTTCTTGGGTTGTAATAAGGCCTCTCTTAAATTCTAGTTTTTAATTTGGGATTTTTAGTTTATTATGATTTAAATCTGCTAAAAGTTGAACCCGGTTTTTCCCAAAACGATAACTGTTTTCTAAACACTACGTTTCCACAACTCATTTTTTTTGGATAACACGTCTTCGTAAATCATTGTTTTAAATTAAGCTTCTGCAACAACAAGGTTTTAGAGATAATAATGTTTTACAAGAGAATGACTGTTAATAAACCCCGTTTTGAAAATAAGCAAACGACATCTGAGGTTTTAAATGGCAGAAGGTTTTAAATTGTAAGAAGGGTTTCTAATGAAAGCATGGTTTTCGAAAAGCTCTTCAATGTGACACGCCAGATTTGGGCCTAACTTCTAGGCTGGGTTTGGGGTGTTACATTTAATGGTGTCAGAGCCAGGTTGTAAAACTCAGGCTGTGAAATGAGCTTTAGTTTTTTTTATTTTAAAGATGTTTACAAATGATTTTGAAGTGGTTTTGGAAGATTTTTTGTGTGGCACACTGAGTCTCCAGCGTCGGGCCAAGTAAGTTCTCCTGATACTGAAATCTCTTCTAAACTGTTATATTGTAGATAGTTATTGGGTTTACTTTAGATGATAGACTATACTGAGACTCTTAGTTAGAGTAAAACTGAGGCCCGTAGGAGACTAAAACTGTAGTGAGCTTGCGATTGCGTAAACAACACTTAACTACTACTTCCATAAAACATTTGTTTAATTATTGAAACTATGAGCTCAATTCATAAAATTTCTAATTCAGATAATACGCGAAGTGATAATGAGCGCTAGAAGGGGTGCAAGAGGCCGCGGTAGAGGTCGTGGAAGTGCTAGGGCTGGGTCTTCCGCGTCAAACCACATGCCCAATGTCGAGGCGAGAGAAGCACCGGCTTCACCAATAATCGAGACAGGGTCGTTCGACCGAGCTGCTGGGGATGACACACTGTCTCAGGCAATGCTGCGTATTTTGGAAAGGGTTGCTGGATCTGTTGAGCCTAACACCGTTATTGGGGGCCGTGGCTCGGTTACAGAACGACTCCGGTCCAATAGAGTAGAGATTTTCAGGGGAGTTTCTGGGGTGACCCCAAGTGTGGCGGAGTACTGGCTAGAGGCCATCGAAAGAATTATGGATGACTTGGACTGCACGCCGGAAAAAAAGTTGAATGGTGCCATGTCTTTGCTGAGGGATGAAGCCTACCAGTGGTGGCTTACAGTAAAAGAGGGTACCCCGTCTGATCGATTGACCTGGGAATTCTTCAAGTCCACATTTCAGGGAAAGTATGTGGGCGCAAGCTATGTCGACGCTCGTAGGAAAGAAATTCTGAATCTTGTTCAAGGTGACAAGTCTGTGGCTGAGTACGAGGTAGAATTTTTGCGACTTAGCCGGTATGCTCAAGGAATTGTGGCAACGGAGTATGAACGTTGTGTTTGGTTTGAATATGGCCTCAGGGACAGTCTCCGAGTGTTGATAGCTCTACAGAGGGAGTGGGACTTTGCTGCATTGGTAGAGAAAGCTAAGATCGTTGAAGATGTGAAGCGCTTTGAGCACCTAAATAGGGAAAGAGAAAGGGGCAGAAACAAGAGGGATTCTGAGCATTCCGATTCTGATCAGAGATTTAATAGAAGGGATAGAGTAGATGGGCCAGTCAGAGCTGGGCCCCCTGTTGCTATAACTGGGTTACCACCTTGTGCTACTTGTGGGAAAGGTCATGTGGGCGAGTGCTGGAGAAGGACGGGGGCTTGTCTAAGTTGTGGTTCCATGGAACATCGTCTCAGAGAGTGTCCCAGAAGACCGGATCAGAGGTAGGCTTTCGGTAGGGGTAATGTACAACCACTGGGGGGTGGACAGCAACTGCCTAGGGGCCGTGGGCATGCCGGGGATGGAAACGGTGTGGGCCATGGAAATCCAGGTAGAGGTGCTGGTTATGCGGAGGCAAGGCAGTCAGCATTGGTTTATGCAGGACGTCGCCGAGAGGACAGAGACGCTCCAGATGCGAATACTGGTACGTACTTTACCCATATTGTGCTATTTACCTAATTTGCAATTAGGACTAGAATGCGTAGCAGAATCATAGTGGTATAACCGGTATTGTGCGGTTATTAGATAGTTGGAAATTTTGAGGACGAAATTTCTTTAAGGGGGGTAGAGCTGTAACGCGCCAAAAATTAGGGGTTAGTAGTTTTGCTTAAATTCATGTCATGCTTATTTGGTTGGTTATTTGAGTGTGTTTGGGGGTCCTATAGAGGCCTGGGTTTGAGGTTGAGCCTTGGAAAAAGAATTGTTTTTGGCTCTTTAGTGAAGAGGGCTACTGAAAGTGGGACTTAAGTAAAATTGTGTGTGTTTAGGAGACACAAGTGGAGTGTGTGGTGTGGTGGCTGTGGCGTCATTCGCAGAGTAGGGGGAGAAGGGTTCGAATCCCACAGATGGCAAATTGAAGGCTTTTATTTTGCTCAGGAAAAGACAAGAGGTTGTGTTGGAATCAAATACTGATGGAGAAGTGTTTGAATTTGTCAAGGCTGTTGGGTGAGTTTGAAAGGGAGATGGAGAGTGAATTGAGGAGGAAAAAGGGGAGAAAACCATGGGATTCAAGTGGGGGGAAGAGTTGGCCGAATATGGGGAAGTGGATAGGAAAATTCGGCCAAGAGACTTGGCATTTCGTAAAGTGCATTTTTCGGTTGTGTCAAAGGGAAGGGTGCCGAATTTCTCTAAGCTCTCTTTGGTGTTTTTGCATTTTGGGCACTTTTTCCTTGAACATTTCGGGTCATTTATTTTGCATTTTCTTTCTTGCCGAAATCTTAATCTCACTTTCTCTCTTCTTCTCCGTTTTCTTTTCTACTCCCCCCTCTCCATAAGCCGAATCTCTTATCTCTTCTCTAATCTGTAATTGTTCTTCTTTCTCTTTTCAACACCATTCGACTGTTCTTTGCATTTTAATTCTGTTAGCCGAATCTATCCTCCACCAACACTTCATCTTGGGTTCTTTAATTGGTAAGCCTCTACTTGCGTTATTCTTCTTTTTCTTCTTCTAACCGAATGCTACTCCCCTTGTTACTTTCTCAAATACTCTGGTGGTAATAGGTCGAATATTGCGCTCTTGCGGCTTAGTAGTGCTTTGGACAATTCTTTTCCCTTCTCTTTTGTTGGTGAGTAATGAAGATGGTAACGCAATCCCTTGTATTCTTCCTCCTCCTGTATTCAGATTAATGGTTTTCTAATATTTTACTTTGCTATCAACGGTAGTTGGAATTGCGGGGGTGTTAACTCGGTTTCAGAAGAGAGGGTTTCTAAGTGTGACTTAAGGCTGATTAGTTCTCTTTTAATCTCGGTAAGTGACTGTGCCCTTACTTCAGTACTTGTAAGGTTATTGTAGTCCGTTAATGGTGGTTGGAAATACATGGATTTTGAGAGGAGAAAATTGCTGTTGGTCTTGGGTGACAGTTCAAGTGGGAAACCTCTTCTCGTTCGATCAAGGTTGGTGCTCAAGGGGTGTTCCGTAGGCTTGCACGAGAAGGTGTGTAACAGTACCTTGTAATCGATCGTCAGCGAGAAAGCCAATAGGGTGTGTACTCACCCCATTCCAACTGTGGATCGGCAAATGCCGATAAGCTGAAATACCGGCAAGTGTTGCCACATGAGCGTGCGATCGCACGTGTGGTGGACCGAGCCCACGAATATGGGCGTAAGGTACATTGAGGTCACCATGAACGTTCTGATGGGCTTAGGTCATTTTGGGCCTCGTTTGGCTGAAATGGGCCAAGTGGGCCCAACAAGCCCGTGGGCCCTACTCGAGTAAAATTTGTGAGCGGATAGGAAATAAAGAGCCGGACATGGCGATCACATGGCCAAAGGCCGTTTTGGGCTGAATGGGCCGCCCGAAAGTGTGGGCCCACCTGGGCCGAGTTTCGAGCTTTGGGCCCAAATACACCGTTTTGGTTAAATATGTTATCTTGTTGCTCGAGGCGACTGTATACCATTGGAAAGGGCATAAAATTACCAAAATACCCCTGGGTAGTAAATTGACTAAAATGCCCTACATGTTATATGATTGTTATCGTATGTTAATTATGGTATGTTGCATTCATGTGGTATTATGTTGCATGGAGTTAGGATATTAGTTATGAAGGAAGTTCTGATAGGATCGCATGGTCGCTTGACGACTCTGGATCCACCAAAGGCTTTAAGCCGATTATATGACTAGCAGCTCTGCTGCAATATTGGTTAGTGCCGCAACCGGTGCTACATAAGGAGTGTAGGGATGGGTGGGTCGATTAAATCCCCACAGGAGTGCAGGGTTGGACAGGAGACGGAGTGCAGGGTTGGTATGGGAATTAATGCATTGCATACACTTGTTATGTTTTTGAGATGGGCTTAGGCCTAGATAGATGTGATCTGTGACTTTTGTTATGGGCTAAGGCCCAACCGAGGCTATTTTGGGCTAAGGCCCAATTGCCACCGTTACTGTAATAGGCTTAGGCTCGGATTGATTTTGATGCATGCCTTATGACCGATGAGGGTTGTGCACACTGAGTTTTCGTAAACTCACCCCCTCTTTTTATTAAATGTTTCAGGTAATCCTCAGTAGGCGATTCGACGTACTGGAGGACTCGGAGGTGGCCACACTACGAGCAGCTTGAATTAGTATTCTGTTCTACTTTATTTAAACTATTTTCTTCTTGGGTTGTAATAAGGCATCTCTTAAATTCTAGTTTTTAATTTGGGATTTTTAGTTTATTATGATTTAAATTTGCTAAAAGTTGAACCCAGTTTTTCCCAAAACGATAACTGTTTTCTAAACACTACGTTTCCGCAACTCATTTTTTTTGGATAACACGTCTTCGTAAATTATTGTTTTAAATTAAGCTTCCGCAACAACAAGGTTTTAGAGATAATAATGTTTTACAAGAGAATGACTGTTAATAAACCCCGTTTTGAAAATAAGCAAACGACATATGAGGTTTTAAATGGTAGAAGGTTTTAAATTGTAAGAAGGGTTTCTAGTGAAAGCATGGTTTTCGAAAAGCTCTTCAATGTGACACGCCAGATTTGGGCCTAAATTCTAGGCCGGGTTTGGGGTGTTACAACTGAATTGAGATCCCATGTAAGACCATATCTGGGATATGGCATCGGCATCGAATAGTGATTCCGTGTAAGACCACGTCTGGGACCTAGCTTCGGTATGAAATCGTGTAAGACCATGTCTGGGACATGGCATCGACATGCGATCTTGTGTAAGACCATATCTAGGATATGGCGTCGACATCGATATGAGATCCCGTATAAGACCATATCTGGGATATGGCATCAGCATCGACATGCGATCTCGTGTAAGACCATATCAAGGATATGACGTCGACATCAATATGAGATCTCGTATAAGACCATATCTGGGATATGGCATCGGCATCGACATGTGATCCCATGTAAGACCATATCTGGGATATGGCATTGGCATCTTACTACGTGTATGGCAATCTTCGAGTATCCTTTGATATTCCAAGTGGTTCAACGGGGTAAAGAATTAAAGTTTATACTAAAGATGGAAAAAGGGCTAAAGTTATGTGATGGAGTGATACAAGTACATATGCGAAACTCATGAGCAATGTGCTCGTTATGTGATCGAATTTTGGTAAGAATGTAAACGAGTAAGTTATACCTATGAGAATGACCTTGTGATTATAAGTCCATGCTTATGATGTATGAATATGTGGTAGATGTGATTGATGATCATGTGTGAGGCTTTTAGGCCAATTTAGATTGAGAAATGATATGTTCAAGTCTTTGTTGTTGATGTATAGATTAAATTCGCCAATGAATGACTTATAAATATTTGATAATGATTAGTTATTGGAATGGCTAACCATGGATATATTTTGGTGTTATATGTGTGTAAATGAAAATTAATATAAAGGAAACATGAAAGAGTAAAATTAGAAATAAAACAGTTTGGACAGCAGCAGTTGTATCAATTTGAAAAATCACCAAAAATGGTGGAAATTGAATTAGAGATTGAATAAGATATGAAATTTAAGCTTATTGAGTCTATTTTCATATAAAAGGAACGTTGTAAGCAAAAGAATTTCATATTATGAGATGTTTGAATTCTTGTGAGAAAGAGTCAGAATGATTTTAGAATCCCCTGTTCTGACTTGGGAAATTCATTAAAAATTGTACAAAAACAATCAAGGGATAAAATTTATATTCTAGAATTTCTTAATGAGTTTATTTTCAAGAAAAACAAACGGGAACATCATTAAAGTTTTGAAAAGCGAGATAATTAATTTTTAGTGAAGAGGGGTCAGAAATGTTGGACAGCAAAACAGGGGAGACTTGAAAGAATAAACTGTACTGATTGGCTGAACCAAAAATTCTGGAAATTTTATGGTAAGAAGAGATGAGAGTCTAGTTTCAGGGAAAATTATCGGATCTTAATTTGGAGTTCTATTGCTCTGGATAAAAATAATTTAGTGACTGTAACTCGAGTAAACAACTCAAGATGAACATAAATGAATTGTGAAATTTCATGCAATAATGATGTTATTATCTTGAGAGCTTATAATGAGGATTGTTAAAAGCATGGTAATCAATTTTTTATTATTTACATACGTACTTACTAAGCTTTATAGCTTACTCTGTTGTTTCCGTGTTTATAATGTACTCAGGCTGGCTCGGGTTGGAAGTCGCCAGAGAACCTATCACACTATCAAGCTATCATCGTGGGGTAAAAGTGAATACAGACCTCTTAAGTTTATGGCATGTATAGGGAATAAGTCACTTTGTGATTGTGTCATTATGATTTAGCCAAAGGTATTGGCTTGTAATGGTTAAAGGTTTAATGTAATGTGTAGCCATGTAAATTGGCTTATATTGGCTAATTGGTTATAAGCCTATATCTTTATTTATATGCATATGCCAATGTCTTGTGATGTTGTAACACCCCTTACCCGTATTCTACGCCGGAACCGGGTCCGAGGCATTACCGGAGTAAAACCACTTGATCGCCACTTAGGCTCAACGTGACTACTCTCCTTAAGTCACCACAACAACCTTATTCTCAACTTACGAGGCCTCATTCATACACACGAGGGCTCTCGAGACCATATCAGAAACTCTTACGAATTTAAAATTTTTCCATCCCAACAGGGCCACACGCCCGTGTAAGATGATACACGCCCGTGTGTAGTCACACACACCCATGTCCACAAACCGTGCACAAAACTCAAGCATTCTGCCAAAGTCCCACGGCTAGGGCACACGCCCGTGCTCTCCACCCGTGGTGAACACTGACTACTTTACACGGCCTAAAGCCTAGACACACGCCCGTGTGGCTAACCCGTGGCATATAACACTCGAATCTTCCAAAGTGACACGGCCAAGTCACACGCCCGTGGGCTGGCTGTGTGTCACACATGGCCTAGACACATGCCCGTGTGTCTATCCACATGGACAAGAACAAAGCTATTTGCTAAGCTCTTCTCACCCTTCTAACTCATACAACATGTATACATTCAACTCATCCACAATCAACTCAGATTGTAACATAATCTTACATGGATAACTACATCTTTTCGTATAATAAGTTAGCCATCAACCATGGCATTATACAAAATAGATTATCCATCTAAAGGCCAACACATCTTAGCCATTACAACAAAACTCACTAACTTGTCTAGCCTCTATACATGCCATATACAAAACATTAAGTCCAATGTACCAGAGTGTGTTGATAGTGTGGGCGATCTTCCGATTAATCCGCGTATCACGATTCAATCCTTTTTCTCTATAAGACAAGGGAAAAGAAAGGAGTAAGCTTTGAGCTTAGTAAGTTTACACATAAACAATTTAAGCATTCTAGTATAAGCTAAACAACAATTAGCAATATACTAACATATGTAATTCACATCCACCACTATGCTTACTCTTTCTATCCCTTACCACATCTCCAACACATCATGAGTCACATACTCATAATCATTGACATGCACCCCTGCACTCAATATCACATTTACTCAAAATATAGCACATCATTATTTCTCAATAATACATCCACACAGCTAAATTACTCGGTGGTTTCGCACTTAGCCCACCACAATCAGATCATAAGGTAGTATCGTACATAGCCTACCACAAAGGATAATTATAGTGATTTACTTTATAGCTCACTAAATAATATGCTTAACAATAGTATCGCACACAGCCCATCATTGTTAAGTATCAAGGTGGTATCGCACTTAGCCCACCATCAAGCATTATCACTACACATTCACATGTCTACTTTGTAATACATTCATCCATTCACAACTACTATCTCATTCATTCCACTAGAACCGAATAGGTTCTCAATCATGCTACACACTAGCTAGCATTAACAATGTATACGCATAAATGCATCGTTTATACGTAAACTTACCTCGGTACTCAAAAAGTATGGAGATGTGCAATTTAGTCCACGACCTTGCCCTTGCCTCAGTTTCTATCCGGGCTTCGTCTTTCTTGATCTATAATGATAAATCAACCCGTTCAATACACACACTGACTAAATTGAGCCTTATCTCATACTTTAGCAAAATTACCATTTTGCCCCTAAACTTTCTCATATTTACACTTTTGTCCCAAGGCTCGTAAAGTGATTTTCATTCAACTTTCTAGCCTTTCATGCTTAGCCGAATCATTTACTCAACTAAAGCAATCATCAATTCTCACTAAATCATTCATGTATGACCAATCTCAAGACTTTCACAAAATAGTCCCTACATGCATTTTTCATGGAATTCACTTAGCAAAAGATGTTTCTACTACATCAAGCTTTCATATTCTTCCATAAAACATCAAAATACATGCATGTCATACATGGGTACATTTTTGAACATCAATCCTAGCTCAACATATAGCTAAAAATAGCATACTCATGTTACTAGGACTTCAAAAATACGAAGAATATCAAAATCGGGGCTTGGATGCACTTACTAGCATGCTTGAAAAATTGAAGAGCCCTAACAATGGCTTCTTGAAATTTTCGGCAGCTTGGAGAAGAAGATGAATGAAATTTTGTCATCTTTTCCCCTTTTTAATCATTTAATTATTAAATGACCAAAATGCCCCTTCTCACTAAACTTTCCAATACCATCCACTCATGCCCATTTTTGTCCAAAAATTCGAATTTGGGAAAATTACTATTTAAGGACCTCTAATTGATAATCCAAAGCGATTTCACACAAATAGCTTCTAGAATCTCACATATTGCAAGTTTTGTAATTTAGTCCTTTTGGACAATTCAACTGCAATTTAACAAAATTGCTTCATGAAACTTCCACACTAACATGCAAACATAGCATAAACCTCAAAACTCATACATATACCTCGAATTTGTGGTCTCGCACCACTATTCCGACTAGGCCCTAAATCGGGAAGTTACAACTCTCCCCCCCTTAGAGATTTTCGCCCTCGAAAATCTTACCAATAAAGAGGTTTGGATGTTGCTCTCTCATAGCTTCTTCCGGTTCCCACGTAGCCTCTTCCAAACCGTGTTTCTGCCATAACACTTTCACTAGGGCTATGCTCTAATTCCTCAACTGTTTCACTTCTCGAGCCAAGATTTTTATCGGCTCCTCTTCATAAGACATATCCGGTCTTATCTTAATTCCCATTGAAGGAATCACATGCGAAGGATCGGAGCGATACCGTCGCAACATCGACACATGGAACATGTTATGGATCTTGTCCAATTCTATCGGCAAAGCCAACCGGTATGCTACTGGCCCAACTCTATCTGTAATCTCATACGGCCCTATGAATCTCGGACTCAATTTCCCCTTTCGTCCGAATCTCATGATTTTCTTCCACGGGGACACTTTTAAAAACACTTTGTCACCCACCTCAAACTCAATTTCTTTTCTTTTCAAATCTGCGTACGACTTCTATCGGTCCGAAGCAACTTTCAGACTATTACGGATTACTTTCACTTTCTCCTCAGTCTCTTTTACTAGATCGACCCCATGGATCCGCTTCTCACTAAGCTCAATCCAATACAGAGGAGTCCGACACTTACGACCATACAAAGCTTCATACGGTGCCATTTGTATACTCGACTGATAACTGTTGTTGTAGGCAAACTCGACCAAAGGTAGATGCCTCTCCCAGCTACCTTCGAATTCTAACACACAGCATCGAGGCATATCTTCGAGAACTTGAATCACTTTTTCAGATTGACCATCTGTTTGTGGATGCAATTCGGTACTAAAGTTCAACTTTGTACCCAAAGCCTATTGTAACTTCTTCCAAAACCTCGAAGTAAACCTCGGATCTCTATCCGATATTATAGACACAGGCACACCATGTAACCTTACTATCTCTGCAACATACAATTCGGCTAACTTGTCCAGTGAATAATCAACACGCACCTGAATAAAATGAGCCGACTTTGTCAATCTAACCACAACAACCCACACAGCATCTCTCTTTTTCGGAGTCATAGGCAAGCCCGTCACAAAATCCATGGTAATCCGATCCCATTTCCATTCGGGAACCATCACTGGCTGAAGCAATCCCGAAGGCACTTGATGCTCAGCTTTCACTTGTTGACAAATCAAACACCTTGCCACATACTCAGAGATGTTTCTTTTCATACCCGACCACCAATACAACTTCCTCAAGTCGTTGTACATTTTCGTACTGCCTGAGTGTACTGACAAATAACCACTATGTGCCTCATGCAAAACCTTTACCACTAGATGCCAATCTAGATGCCAATCTCATGCAAATATAAGAATGAGTAGACCCTGGATCTATTAAAGCAATAAAAAATGTGTCAAAGAGAGAAAAAGTACCCGTTATTACATCTGGGGAGGATGCCTCTTCACGAGCGCGAATGGCATACGTCCTCGCAGGTGCCCGACCCTCCGGTCTCACAGCAGAGTCTCTGGACGCACCTTTACCACTAGTCCCACCTCTTGAGTTCCTTGGTGGTCTACCCCTTGCAGACACATCGCTAGGTCTTGTCTCTTGCTTCTCTTCCTTGTCATCCCTCTCGGGGAAATTTCGGATAAAATGGTCGGGGGAACCACACTTATAACAACTTCGGTTGTTTCCCCAACACTCTCCGGTATGATACCTACCACAACTTGGACACTCCAGTTTGTTCTTCGGATTTCCCACACTTTCCATCGAGGTGGCTTGGACTCTCAAACCCGAACGAGTGTTGTCCAAGTCTCGATGTGAATATTCCACTGGTGCTGTCGTCCGAGGACTCACTTCCTTGGATCTTTTCGACTGGGCTTGATATGATTTGGCCATCGGTTGCTTTCTCGCATCTCGGGCTTCACTCATAGCCCTTCTCTTTTCCTTACTCAATTCCTCGGCCTTACTTGCCCTTTCAACCAACACAACAAACTCTTTCAACTCCAAAATACCAACTAGGAGTTTGATATCCTCATTCAGTCCGTCTCCGAACCTTTTACACAAAACGGTCTCCATCGACACACCTTCTTGCGCGTACTTGCTAAGCCTAACAAATTCGCACTCATATTCTGCTACTGACATTCTTCCTTGCTTCAACTCAAGGAATTCCTTCCGTTTCCGGTCAGTAAACCGCTGACTTATATACTTCTTCCGAAACTCTTCTAGAAAGAAGTCCCACGTCACCCGCTCTTTCAGGACCACTGACGTCAACATTTTCCACCAATGGTATGCCGAGTCCCTCAGCAAAGATACGGCACACTTCAGGTTCTCTTCAGGTGTACAAGAGAGTTCATCAAATACTATCATTGAGTTCTCTAGCCAGAACTCTGCCCTCTCGGGGTCATCATCTACCTTAGCTCTAAACTCCTCAGCCCCGTGTTTCCTAATCTTATCCACCGGGGGTTTCGATATCCTCACTACATCAATACCTTGAGTAGCCACTGGAATTGGCTGAGGTATAGGAGGAGGTGGAGGAGGTTGAGCATTAGGGTTCGCTCGAACATAATCCGAGTACCAATTACTCATCATCTGGAGAAAGGTTTCTCGAGCCTCTTCCCCTTGACACCTAACCTCGGGTCCACTCTCAACAGGCGCGGTTCCTTGCGTAGGAGCCAGCGCATTACTAGCTGCTTCATCAGCAGTCGATTGATCGAGATCCATATACTATATAAAACAAGGTTTAAAATCATCAGAAACCGCCACACTATCATTGTACACTTATGGCATGTATAGCTAGACACTTACACCCGCTATGGTAGTCCTAGAACCGACTAAACCATAGCTCTGATACCATTAAATGTAACACCCCTTACCCGTATTCTACGCCAGAACCGGGTCTGAGGTATTACCGAAGTAAAACCACTTGATCGCCACTTAGGCTTAACGCGACTACTCTCCTTAAATCACCACAACAACCTTATTCTCGATTTACGAGGCCTCATTCATACACACGAGAAATCTCGAGACCATATCGAAAACTCTTACGAATTTAAAATTTTTTCATCCCAATAGGGCCACACGCCCGTGTAAGATGATACACACCCGTGTGTAGTCATAAACGCCCATGTCCACAAATCATGCACAAAACTCAAGCATTCTGCCAAAGTCCCACGGCTAGGGCACACGTCCGTGCTCTCCACCCGTGGTGAACACTGACTACTTTACACGGCCTAAAGCCTAGACACACGCCCGTGTGGCTAGCCCGTGGCCTATAACACTTGAATCTGCCAAAGTGACACAGCCAAGTCACACGCCCGTAGGCTGGCCGTGTGTCACACATGGCCTAGACACATGCCCGTGTGTCTATCCACATGGACAAGAACAAAGCTATTTGCTAAGCTCTTCTCACCCTTCTAACTCATACAACATGTATACATTCAACTCATCCACAATCAACTCAGATTGTAACATAATCTTACATGGATAACTACATCTTTTCATATAATAAGTTAGCCATCAACCATGGAATTATACAAACTAGATTATCATCTAAAGGCCAACACATCTTAGCCATTACAACAAAACTCACTAACTTGTCTAGCCTCTATACATGCCATATACAAAACATTAAGTCCAATGTACCAGAGTGTGCTGATAGTGTGGGCGATCTTCCGATTAACTCGCGTATCAGGATTCAATCCTTTTTCTCTATAAGACAAGAGAAAGAAAGGAGTAAGCTTTGAGCTTAGTAAGTTTACACATAAACAATTTAAGTATTCTAGTATAAGCTAAACAACAATTAGCAATAGACTAAAATATGTAATTCACATCCACCACTATGCTTACTCTTTCTATCCCTTACCACATCTCCAACACATCATGAGTCACATACTCATAATCATTGACATGCACCCCTGCACTCAATATCACATTTACTCAAAATAAAACACATCATTATTTCTCAATAATACATCCACACAGCTAAATTACTCGGTGGTTTCGTACTTAGCCCACCACAATCAGATCATAAGGTAGTATCGCACATAGCCTACCACAAAGGATAATTATAGTGATTTTGCACATAGCTCACTAAATAATATGCTTAACAATAGTATCGCATTACGACCCCATCATTGTTAAGTATCAAGGTGGTATCGCACTTAGCCCACCATCAAGCATTATCACTACACATTCACATGTCTACTTTGTAATACATTCATCCATTCACAACTACTATCTCATTCATTCCACTAGAACCGAATAGGTTCTCAATCATGCTACACACTAGCTAGCATTAACAATGTATACGCATAAATGCATCGTTTATACGTAAACTTACCTCGGTACTAAAAATGTATGGAGATGTGCAATTTAGTCCACGACCTTGCCCTTGCCTCGGTTTCTATTCGGGCTTCGTCTTTCTTGATCTATAATGATACATCAACCCGTTCAATACACACACTGACTAAATTGACCCTTATCTCATACTTTAGCAAAATTACCATTTTGCCCCTAAACTTTCTCATATTTACACTTTTGTCCCAAGGCTTGTAAAGTGATTTTTTATTCAACTTTCTAGCCTTTCATGCTTAGTCGAATCATTTACTCAACTAAAGCAATCATCAATTCTCACTAAATCATTCATGTATGACCAATCTCAAGACTTTCACAAACTAGTCCCTACATGCATTTTTCATGGAATTCACTTAGCAGAAGATGTTTCTACTACATCAAGCTTTCATATTCTTCCATAAAACATCAAAATACATGCATGTCATACATGGGTACATTTTTGAACATCAATCCTAGCTCAACATATAGCTAAAAATAGCTTACTCATGTTACTAGGACTTCAAAAATATGAAGAATATCAAAAATAGGGCTTGGATGCACTTACTAGCATGCTTGAAAAATTGAAGAGCCCTAGCAATGGCTTCTTGAAATTTTCGGCAGCTTGGATAAGAAGATGAATGAAATTTTGTCATCTTTTCCCCTTTTTAATCTTTTAATTGTTAAATGACCAAAATGCCCCTTCTCATTAAACTTTCCAATATCATCCACTCATGCCCATTTTTGTCCAAAAATTAGAATTTGGGAAAACTACTATTTAAAGACCTCTAATAGATAATCTAAAGCTATTTCACACAAATAGCTTCTAGAATCTCACATTTTGCAACTTTTGCAATTTAGTCCTTTTGGAGAATTCAACTGCAATTTAACAAAATTGCTTCATGAAACTTCCACACTAACATGCAAACATAGCATAAACCTCAAAACTCATACATATACCTCGGATTTGTGGTCTCGCACCACTATTCTGACTAGGCCTTAAATCAGGATGTTACAACTCTCCCCCCTTTAGAGATTTTCGCCCTCGAAAATCTTACCAGTAAAGGGGTTTGGATGTTGCTCTCTCATAGCTTCTTCCTGTTCCCAAGTAGCCTCTTCCACACCGTGTTTCGGCCATAACACTTTCACTAGGGCTATGATCTTATTCCTCAACTATTTTACTTCTCGAGCCAAGATCTTAATTGGCTCCTCTTCATAAGACATATCCGGTCTTATCTTAATTCCCATTGAAGGAATCACATGCGAAGGATCGGAGCGATACCGTCGAAACATCGACACATGGAACACGTTATGGATCTTGTCCAATTCTACCTGTAAAGCCAATCGGTATGTTACTGGCCCAACTCTATCTGTAATCTCATACGGCCCTATGAATCTCGGACTCAATTTCCCCTTTCGTCCGAATCTCATTATTTTCTTCCACGGGGACACTTTTAAAAAAACTTTGTCACCCACCTCAAACTCAATTTCTTTTCCTTTCAAATCCGCGTACGACTTCTGTCGGTCCGAAGCAACTTTCAGACTATTACGGATTACTTTCACTTTCTCCTCAGTCTCTTTTACTAGATTGACCCCATGGATCCGCTTCTCACTAAGCTCAGTCCAATACAGAGGAGTCTGACACTTATGACCATATAAAGCTTCATACGGTGCCATCTGTATACTCGACTGATAATTGTTGTTGTAGGCAAACTCGACCAAAGGTAGATACCTCTCCCAACTACCTTCGAAAACTAACACACAGCATCGAAGCATATCTTCGAGAACTTGAACCACTTTTTCAGACTGATCATCTGTTTGTGGATGGAATGCGGTACTAAAGTTCAACTTTGTACCCAAAGTGTAACACCCCTTACCCGTATTCTACACCGAAACCAGGCCCGAGGCATTACCAAATTAAAACCACTTGATCGCCACTTAGGATCAACATGACTACTCTCAATAGCTACCACAACTACGACATTAAAGACCTACGAGGTCTTAAACATACATGCGAGAGCTTTCGAGGCTCTACCAAAACTTTATCGATCTTAAAATTTCTTTCACTTTGACAAGAGTCACATGCCCATGTGGAATGGGACACGCCCGTGTGCCCTCAAGACATGCCCGTGTCTTCCACCCGTGGTCGACACTGACTAAATTCACACGGCCTGGACACGCCCGTGTTCTCCACCCGTGGTGAACACTGACCACTTTACACGTCCTAGGCACACGCCCGTGTGGCTAGCCCGTGGACTATTCTGACTTAAAATGCTAACATGCAGGGGACACACGGCCAAGTCACACGCCCATGGGCTGACCGTGTGTCACACATGGCCTAGACACACGCCTGTGTGTCTACCCACATGGACAAGAACAAGGCTAATTTGTCCTGCCTGTAACACCCCTAACCTGTATCCATCGCCGGATTAGGGTTATGAGGAATTACATAACTAAGCTCAATTCCGAAATAGACCTTCAACTGAATTTAAGCACAAGCAATGCAATCATTACTATATTATATAACATTACAATCTATTTAAAATTAAAATAAATGTATAACGAGTTTTATTACCAATACTTAATACACACAAATGTCTGAATCACATAATTTAAACATTCATGGCACATATATATATATATATAAATTTGAATCATATCTCAACTTATGTCAAATTATAACATATATCGGGTATCAATCAAAATTCATATAACATAAAGTTTAGTTTCATATATATATATATTACTATAATATATATGCATATTAAAACAATTGAACCATTATACCATTTAATAATCAATTACATATACCAACATATTAATATTACCTCTTGGCCGAATATACTATTTCACCTTTCATTTGGATTCGTAACTAACCAATCAAGAAACATATTCATTTCTTACCATTAATAATTAGATCTATATAGCCAACTATCACATATATATGTCTCATTATAAAAGTATAAATATCACATAGCCAAATCACTTAAACATAGCATTATTTAATTCTTACTAAATATATCAAGCATATGCTATTTATCATAAGGCCGAAACACATGTCTTACTCAAATATCATTAGTAAAACGTAATAAACAATTACACATAAATTCACCTTAATCGCGATCATGCACGTATCATAAACATGGCAAACATGATTCACATATAAACCAAAACCAAGACTAAGTTTACTAAAACCATCACCTAATATACATATATATATACCAATTTAGCACCTTCCACATGTGATATAGACCATTATCGAATCTAAAACATCCATTAACATTATGAACAAGCTATGAAATCTAAATTATAGAAATGATACTTAACCAAAAGAAATAGCCATTTTCGCAAGGCTATATTTATACACAAGATCAAAAATCATATGTTTCAAAACTTAATCTAACCTATACATGCCTTCAAATCAAAACCAAGATTTAAAATACCAAAAGAGGCGATAGTGTGGATGACTTTCTTGACGATCCCTCTCGAGCTTGTAGCTTAACCAGAATCTATAAACAAACAATTAAACAAAAGAAATCGGAGTAAGCTTACTAGCTTAGTAAGTCTCAAGTGTTAAAATACTTAGTATCAAGCATAAAATAAATAAATTCATGGTATTAAACATGAAATTTTAATTTATAATTACTTATACCAACTCTCATTACTTCATTTAACATAATATCATTGATCTCATCATCACATACTTAAACTTCGAACATACATAATTATCACATCCGCAGATACTCGATTCTACTCCCATGAACATATACATCGCATCTATTTTTCACAACCAAGTGGTATAACATAATCTTTCATCCTCTATTCGAACATATCTATAACACACATATATATATATATATATATCTATATATATAACATTCATCAAGGTAATTAACTTCCACTTCTTCAGTATTCGTTCGTTATTTTCTTGAGTAGCACGAAAATGAACTACTTACCTCTCTGTCGAATGTAATACGTTTCAAAGTGAAATTTCTTGACATGTGCATAAATCGATTTGCAAATATTCGAGCTTAGATTACATTCACCGCAAGACTTGGCTCTTGGACTCAAGGTCCGAAATTAATCACCGGTAATAAACTCCGCTAGGCATTAAGCCCGAATCGTTTCACCGACGCGTGGCCTACTAGGCTAAAAGCCCGAATAACACACCGGCACAAGGCCGCTGGGCTAAAAGCCCGAATAACACACCCCAAGACAGGGGCACCGCTAGGCTAAAAGCCCGAATAACACACCACGACAGGCACGCTAGGCTAAAAGCCCGAATAACACAAACTATAATTCATCAATTCACCATATTAACATCACATTATTATCGATTCATGTACTTAAACCACAATCACTTAACGTATCTTATACATACAAGTTTCCATTTCAAATTCAAATCACATTAAGTCCAATAGTGAACTTTAACATTCGGCTATCCTCAATTTAAATGCTCAAATAAATCAATTAATATCAATTACTATATTTGTAATTAACTCTTTCATGTACTTAGACTCAAGAACTTACCTCTACTGTCGATGAGACCGTGTAAATCGGCTATTCGAGAACCTTCGTCTTTCCCGATCCAATTACTGCTTTTTCTTTGCTCTTGATCTAAAACACATTAAATTTAGCTCATTCAAGTACATTTCAATTCAATTTAGTCCCAAATCACATAAATGGACAAATTACCATATTACCCCTAATATTTCACTACTTTGCAATTTAGTCCTATTTGCATAACACACAAAATACACCAAATTAGCTAAGACTATACAAGGGCCGAATATTCCTAGGGACTTTACAAGCCTTCACATTTCATTTATTTTGCAAATAAGCCCTCTAAAATTTCATTATTACAAATTAGCCCAAAATACTCAAATTTACCAAAATTTCCAATGCAAATTATACTAATCTTTACCATATCATTTATATAAAATTATAAAACACCAAAAATTACAAGAATATAGCAATGGCCGAATCTCATACATGCTCATTTTCAAAAATTCTAACATGGGTCGGGTACTAT
The DNA here is from genome assembly GCA_025698515.1 of Gossypium sturtianum. Taxonomy (NCBI): domain Eukaryota; kingdom Viridiplantae; phylum Streptophyta; class Magnoliopsida; order Malvales; family Malvaceae; genus Gossypium; species Gossypium sturtianum. The sequence continues at coordinate 134,586,389 of CM046945.1, forward strand.
ACAAAGCAACGATCTCAAAAACGTAAAATTTATCAAAAACAGATTAAAAACTAACCTTAAATCAAAGCTTGAAGTTGCCGAAATTTAAACAAGGTTTTCTCCCTTTCCTTTAACACATTCGGCCATGAAAAGAAATAAAATGCTAATGGCTTTTCTCATGTTTTATTTAACATATAATATAACATTTAATTAGTTTACTATTATAACCTTTAAATAAAAATAAAACTATTATATTTAATAAGGGCAATTGTGACTTTAGCCACCCACTAACTTTAAAAATGGACTATTTACCCTTTAGATGCTCCACATTAAAAAGCCATCACCATTCTAGTACTTTACACTATAGAATGAAACTTTTACGTTTTACGCGATTTAGTCCTTTTTATCAAATTAAGCACTCAAACAATAAAATTTTTCTACGAAACTTTCACACACATTAATTCACATATAAATAACACAGAATATAATATTTTAAAATTTATTGGACTCGGATTCATGGTCCCGAAACCACCGTTCCGATTAGGGTCAAATTCAGACTGTTACAACTCTCCCCCCTTAAGGATTTTCGTCCCCGAAAATCTTACCGTTAAACAAAGTCGGATATTGTTGCCTCATTGAAACCTCAGGCTCCCACGTAGCCTCTTCAATTCGTGCGATTCCATAGTACTTTCACTAATGGAATCCTTTTGTTTCTTAACTCTTTTATTTCCGGGTTAAGATACGGATCGATTCTTCATCATATGTCAAATCGGATCGGATTTTAATCTCGACGGTGTGATCACATGAGACGGATCGATGCAGACTTACTTAAGCATCGAAACATGAAATACGTCATGTATCTTTTCTAACTCGAGGGCAACTTCAACCTATAAGCAACAGGCCCAATACGTTCAGTGATTTCATAAGGTCCGATGAATCTCGGACTAAGTTTGCCTTTCCGACCAAATTAGAGTACCTTTTTCCACGGAGAAACTTTCAAGAATACTTGATCTCCGATTTGAAATTCAATATCTTTACGCTTTAAGTCAGCATAAGACTTTTGTTGGTCTGAGGCAGCTTTCAAAGTATTTCGATCACGACCACTTTTTGTTCGGTTTCTTTAATCAAATCAACCCGTGTATCTTATTCTCACGAGCTCGATCCGAAGATAATGGTGTTCGATATTTTCGCCCGTACAAGGCTTCATAAGGTGCCATTTTGATACTAGATTGAAAGCTATTATTGTAAGCAAATTCAATCAAAGGTAGGTATCGTTCCACGCACCTTCAAACTCGAAACGCAACATCTCAACATGTCCTCAAGTATCGAATAGTTCGCTTGGGTGGCCGACTGCCTCATCTGCGGATGAAAGGTCAGTACTAAAATGAAGTTTAGTGCCTAAAGCATCTTCCAACTTCTTCCAAAACCGCGATGTGAATCTCGGGTCTCTGTGCAAAACAATGGAAATCGGTACACCATGCAATCTCACAATCTGTGATACATACAATTCGACAAGTTTATCGAGTGAATAGTCCGTCTTAATCCCCGGTACAAAATGAGCTGATTTGGTCGGTCTATCAACTATAACCCAAACGGCATCTTTCTTACTCGGTGTCATAGGGAGACCTGATACAAAATCCATTGTAATTCTATCCCATTTCCATTCGGTATCATGATTGGTGAAGTAGTCCGGATGGTACTTGATGCTCGACTTTTACTTGGCGACAAACTAAGCATTTCAAACAAATTCGGATATATCCCGCTTCATGCCGAGCCACCAATAGAACTATTTCAAATCGTTATACATTTTTGTGTTACCCAGATGTATCGATAGTCGACCACTATGGGCCTCACTCGAATCATCTCAGATCAAATCTGAGTTCTTGAGAACACACATTCGGCTTTTAAAATTCAAATATCATTTGCATCAATCAAAAATCTGATTACGCACCTTTTTCACATTGAATTCGACTAGTAATCAAATCTTTGTCAACTTTCATGCATTACAAATTTGCTTGAATAAACATCGGTCTTGCTTGTAATCGGGCTATGATCGAACCATCACGGTTCATAGCTATCTGCTGCGTTCATTGCATGAAGAGCAAACAATGATTTTCGACTTAACGCATCCGCAACAATGTTAGCTTTTCCCTTTGATGGTAGTCAATCACCAATTCATAGTCTTTCAACAATTCCAACCACTGCGTTGTCTTAAATTTAGGTCTTTTGAGTCATCAAATACTTGAGACTTTATGATCCGAGTAAACATGGCATTTCTCGCTTGAATAAGTAATGACGCCAAATCTTGATCATGAACACAATGGTACGCAAGCTCCAAATCATCGTCGGGTAATTTTTTCATGCGGCTTCAATTGTCTCGATCGTAGGCTACTACTCTGCCATCCTGCATCAATACACAGCCCAAACCACTTAAGGAAGCATTAGAATACACAACAAATTCTTTACCCGATTCAGGCTGAGCTGACACTGGAGCTTCGGTCAAAAGGGCTTTCAACTGCTCGAAACTTTTCCGACACTTTTCCGACCACTCAAACTTGACATCTTTACGTAGTAGCTTTGTCAAAGGTGTAGCTATCACAGAAAAACCTTTCACAAACTGTCTGTAGTAGCCCGCAAGCCCCAGAAAACTTCAATCTCAAAAACATTCTTCGGTGGCTTCCAATGAAGTATAGCCAAAATTTTGTTCGGATCGACTCGAATACACGATCTTTGAAACAACATGTCCCAAAAAGTGACCTTTTTCATCCGAACTCACACTTACTAAACTTAGCATACAATCGTTGATCTCTCAAAGTTTGTAGCACTAGTCTCAAATGCTCGGCATGCTCGGTTTCATTTTTGGAATAGATCAATATATCATCAATAAACACTACTACAAACCGATCCAAAAAGCGTCAAAACTCGATTCATTAGATCCATAAAAGCAGCAGTGCATTAGTGAGTCCAAAAGGCATAACCGAGAAACTCAAAATGTCCGTACCTCGTCCTAATGCGCCTCTTTGGCACATCTCTGTATCTCGACTACAAGCGATAATAGCTTCGATCTCAAATCTATCTTCAAAATCTGAAGCCCCTTTTAGCCGATCAAACAAGTCATCAATCCGAGGTAATGGGTACTTATTCTTTATAGTTACCTTATTTAGTTGCCGAGATAGTCGATACACATTCGCATGGTCCCATCTTTCTTTTCACAAATAAAACCGGTGCACCCCAAGGAGAGAAGCTCGGTCGTGCAAAGCCCCTATCTCACAATTCTTGCAATCTGCGCTTTCAACTCTTTTAACTCAGTAGGTGCCATCCGATCACGGAGCTATCGAAATCGGAGTCGTTCCTGCACTAATTCAATGCCGAACTCAATCTCTCGTCTTCGTGGTAAGCTTGTAGTTCTTCAGAAACACATCCGGGTATTCACACACAACCGCATGACAGCCAATATGCTTTTCGGACACTTTATTATCCAAAGACATACGCCAAATAAGCTTCACACCCTTTTCTCACATATTTCCGGCTAACATCGAAGATATTCTGTCAGAGGAAACCCACTTAAATCACTGGATTCAATTCGATGATCTCCCGCTTACGACATCTCAAATCAATTAACTTTCTTTTGCAATTCACCAACTGCGTCATGTGAAGTTAACTACCCATTCCCAAAATTATATCGAACTCATCGAAGGGTAACAACATTAAATCGGTGGGAAGCAAAAATCCCGAATCATCAACGGGCAACCTTTACACACTTTATTAACAAGCACACATCTACCCAAAGGGTTGGACACACGAATCACAAACTCGGTGACTCAATGGCGAGTCTTACCGAATACTAGAGTTTCACACACATATGAATGAGTCGAACCAGATCAATCAATGCAATCACGATAGTATCATAAAGGGTGAAAGTACAGGTAATGACATCGGGAGGAAGCATCCTCTCGCTCGTGTGGCATAAGCTCTAGCCGGAGCTCTAGCCTCGAATCGAACTACGTTGTTCTTCATTCCTCTCGACTACCACCTACATTGCTTGAATGTGCGGGTGGCTCGCCTCATACCGACGTGTTGCTCGACTTAATGTTCTGAATCGTATTACGCTCAACTAACATCGGACATTCTCTAATAAAATGATCCGACGATTCGCATTTAAAGCAAGACCGATCATGGAATCTACAACTCCCTAATGCCATTTCCCACGGTGCTTGCATTCAACTCGATTACGTGGAACGTTACCAACACCGCCATCGAGGTAGCTCGGGAGCCCACCGGAGGTCGATCACGTCTAGGTAAATCAAGAAGTAGCTTTATGTCGGTGAAGTCATCTCTCGAACTTCTTAGATGTGGAATGGAAATTCTTACCCGACGATCTCTTACGAGTGTCTCTAGCTTCATCTCTCGACCTTTCTTTTCTCCTTCCCGAGCTCTTGACTTTGCAAGCTCGCTCGACTAGTGTCACAAACTCTTTGATTTCAAGAATGCCAACAAGCAACTTTAAATCTTCATTCAAACCGTCTTCAAACCTTTTGCACATAATGGCTTCAGTTGATACACATTCCCGAGCATATCGGCTCAATCTGACAAATTTTCACTCATATTCAGTCACGGTCATTTGCCCTTGTTTTAGTTCAAGAAATTCTTTTCGTTTTTGATCAATGAATCTTTGACTGATATATTTCTTGCGAAATTCATGCTGAAAGAAATCCCACGTCACTTTTTCTTTCTGAACCACTGATATTAGTGTATTCCACCGGTGATATGCGATGTCCCGGTAAAGATATAGCACACTTCGGCATTCATCCGAGTACAAGATAGCTCATCAAGTACCCGAATAGTGTTATCAAGCCACATTTCATTTCGCTCTGCGTCATCATCATCGTTGGCCCAATTCTTCGACCCCAAATTTCCCGATTTTATCAATCGAGGCCTACTAGATCTCATCGGATCTATCATCGAAGTCTTTGAAGGTATCGGAGTTGGATTATTCGGGGTGGAGGTTGGTGTACAACCGGGTTAGTCTCGAATAAACCGGGTAAACCACTCGTTCATCATCGATAGAAGGCTTGTTTAGCCTTCCCCTCGTGGCTACCCGAATCGTCGAGTCTCACCGCAGACCGATCCGTGTGCGCGGTCGGTATTACACTCTCACATCATCCGCTACGGCTCTTTCGGATCGGTGTCCATTTACTATATAAAACACACGATTCGAATGTCGAGGTCACCACACTATCAATATATGATTAAGGCATGTATAGCTAGACTCACACGTGCTACGGTAGTCCTAGAATCGACTAAACCGTAAGCTCTGATACCAATAAAATATAACACCCCTAACCCGTATCCGTCGCCGGATTAGGGTTATGAGGCATTACCAAACTAAGCTCAATTCCAAAATAGACCTTCAACTGAATTTAAGCACAAGCAATGCAATCATTACTATATTATATAACATTACAATCTATTTAAAAATTAAAATAAATGTATAACGAGTTTTATTACCAATACTTAATACACACAAATGTCCAATCACATAATTTAAACATTCATGGCACATATATATATATATATATATATATATAAATTTGAATCATATCTCAACTTATGTCAAATTATAACATATATCTGTATCAATCAAAATTCATATAACATAAGCTGAGTTTCATATATATATATATATTACTATAATACATATGCATATTAAAACAATTGAACCATTATACCATTTAATAATCAATTACATATACCAACATATTAATATTACCTCTTGGCCGAATATACTATTTCACCTTTCATTTGGATTCAGTAACTAACCAATCAAGAAACATATTCATTTCTTACCATTAATAATTAGATCTATATAGCCAACTATCACATATATATGTCTCATTATAAAAGTATAAATATCACATAGCCAAATCACTTAAACATAGCATTATTTAATTCTTACTAAATATATCAAGCATATGCTATTTATCATAAGGCCAAACACATGTCTTACTCAAATATCATTAGTAAAACGTAATAAACAATTACACATAAATTCACCTTAATCGCGATCATGCACGATATCATAAACATGGCAAACATGATTCACATATAAACCAAAACCAAGACTAAGTTTACTAAAACCATCACCTAATATACATATATATATACCAATTTAGCACCTTCCACATGTGATATAGACCATTATCGAATCTAAAACATCCATTAACATTATGAACAAGCTATGAAATCCAAATTATAGAAATGATACTTAACCAAAAGAAATAGCCATTTTCGCAAGGCTATATTTATACGCAAGATCAAACATCATATGTTTCAAAACTTAATCTAACCTATACATGCCTTCAAATCAAAACCAAGATTTAAAATACCAAAAGAGGCGATAGTGTGGATGACTTTCTTGACGATCCTCTCGAGCTTGTAGCTTAACCGAATCTATAAACAAACAATTAAACAAAAGAAATCGGAGTAAGCTTACTAGCTTAGTAAGTCTCAAGTGTTAAAAATACTTAGTATCAAGCATAAAATACATAAATTCATGGTATTAAACATGAAATTTTAATTTATAATTACTTATACCAACTCTCATTACTTCATTTAACATAATATCATTGATCTCATCATCACATACTTAAACTTCGAACATACATAATTATCACATCCGCAGATACTCGATTCTACTCCCATGAACATATACATCACATCTATTTTTCACAACCAAGTGGTATAACATAATCTTTCATCCTCTATTCGAACATATCTATAACACATATATATATATCTATATATATAACATTCATCAAGGTAATTAACTTCCACTTCTTCAGGTATTCGTTCGTTATTTTCTTGAGTAGCACGAAAATGAACTACTTACCTCTCTGTCGAATTAATACGTTTCAAAGCTGAAATTTCTTGACATGTGCATAAATCTATTTGCAAATATTCTGAGCTTAGATTACATTCACCGGCACTTGGCCTGCTGGACTCAAGGTCCGAAATTAATCACCGATAATAAACCTGCTAGGCATTAAGCCCAAATTGTTTCACCGGCACGTGGCACCGCTAGGCTAAAAGCCCGACAACACACCAAGACAAGGCCACGCTGGGCTAAAAGCCGAATAACACACCCCAAGACAGGGCTGCTAGGCTAAAAGCCCGAATAACACACCGAGACAGGGGCTCGCTAGGCTAAAAGCCCGAATAACACGACTATAATTCATCAATTCACCATATTAACATCACATTATTATCGATTCATGTACTTAAACCACAATCACTTAACGTATCTTATACATACAAGTTTCCATTTCAAATTCAAATCACATTAAGTCCAATAGTGAACTTTAACATTCGGCTATCCTCAATTTAAATGCTCAAATAAATCAATTAATATCAATTACTATATTTGTAATTAACTCTTCCATGTACTTAGACTCAAGAACTTACCTCTACTGTCGATGAGACCGTGTAAATCGGCTATTCGAGAACCTTCGTCTTTCCCCGATCCAATTCTGTTTTTCTTTGCTCTTGATCTAAAACACATTAAATTCAGCTCATTCAAGTACATTTCAATTCAATTTAGTCCCAAATCACATAAATGGACAAATTACCATATTACCCCTAATATTTCACTACTTTGCAATTTAGTCCTATTTGCATAACACACAAAATACACCAAATTAGCTAAGACTATACAAGGGCCGAATATTCCTAGGGACTTTACAAGCCTTCACATTTCATTTATTTTGTAAATAAGCCCCTCTAAAATTTCATTATTACAAATTAGCCCAAAATACTCAAATTTACCAAAATTTCCAATGCAAATTATACTAATCTTTACCATATCATTTATATAAAATTATAAAACACCAAAAATTACAAGAATATAGCAATGGCCGAATCTCATACATGCTCATTTTCAAAAATTCTAACATGGGTCGGGTACTATACAAAGCAACGATCTCAAAAACGTAAAATTTATCAAAAACAGATTAAAAACTAACCTTAAATCAAAGCTTGAAGTTGCCAAAATTTAAACAAGGTTTTCTCCCTTTCCTTTAACACATTCGGCCATGAAAAGAAATAAAATGCTAATGGCTTTTCTCATGTTTTATTTAACATATAATATAACATTTAATTAGTTTACTATTATAACCTTTAAATAAAAATAAAACTATTATATTTAATAAGGGCAATTGTGACTTTAGCCACCCACTAACTTTAAAAATGGACTATTTACCCTTTAGATGCTCCACATTAAAAAGCCATCACCATTCTAGTACTTTACACTATAGAATGCAACTTTTACGTTTTACGCGATTTAGTCCTTTTTATCAAATTAAGCACTCAAACAATAAAATTTTTCTACGAAACTTTCACACACATTAATTCACATATAAATAACACAGAATATAATATTTTAAAATTTATTGGACTCGGATTCATGGTCCCAAAACCACCGTTCCGATTAGGGTCAAATTCAGACTGTTACAATGCCCTTCTCACCCCTCTAGCATACACAACAAGTACTCATTCAACACATCCATAACCAATTCATTTTGAAACACAATCTTACATGGATAAATACATCTTTTCATATAATAATGTAGCCATCAACTATGGCATTATACAAAATAGATTATCCATCTAAAGGCAAACACATCTTAGCCAAAACAACAAAATACCCTAACGTTTCTAGCCTCTATACATGCCATATACAAAACATTAAGTCTAATGTACCAGAGTGTGCTGATAGTGTGGGCGATCTTCCAATTAATCCGCGTAACACGATTCAATCCTTGTTCTCTATAAGACAAGGGAAAAGTAAAGAGTAAGCTTTAAGCTTAGTAAGTTTACACATAAACAATTTAAGCATTCTAGTATAAGCTAAACAACAATTAGCATTATACTAACATATGTAATTCACATCCACTACTATGCTTACTCTTTCTATCCCTTACCACATCTCCAACACATCATGAGTCACATACTCATAATCATTGACATGCACCCCTGCACTCAATAGCACATTTACTCAAAATACAACACATCATTATTTCTCACTAATACATCCACAGCTAAATTACTCGGTGGTTTCGCACTTAGCCCACCACAATCAGATCATAAGGTAGTATCACACATAGCCTACCACAAAGGATAATTATAGTGATTCCGCACATAGCTCACTAAATAATATGCTTAACAATAGTATCGCACACAGCCCATCATTGTTAAGTATCAAGGTGGTATCGCACTTAGCCCACTATCAAGCATTATCACTACACATTCACATGTCTACTTTGTAATACATTCATCCATTCACAACTACTATCTCATTCATTCCACTAGAATTGAATAGGTTCTTAATCATGCAACACATTAGCTAGCATTAACAATGTATACGCATAAATCCATCGTTCATACGTAAACTTACCTCGGTACTCAAAAAGTATGGAGATGTGCAATTTAGTCCACGACCTTGCCCTTGCCTCGGTTAAGATCCGGGCTTCGTCTTTCTTGATCTAAAATGACAAATCAACTCGTTCAATACACACATTGACTAAATTGACCCTAATCTCATACTTTAGCAAAATTACCATTTTGCCCATAAACTTCCTCATATTTATACTTTTGCCCCAAGGCTCGTAAAGTGATTTTCATTCAACTTTCTAGCCTTTCATGCTTAGCCGAATCATTTACTCAACTAAAGTAATCATCAATTCTCACTAAATCACTCATGTATGACCAATCTCAAGACTTTCACAAACTAGTCCCTACATGCATTTTTCATGGATTTCACTTAGCAAAAGATGTTTCTACTACATCAAGCCTTCATATTCTTCCATAAAACATCAAAATACATGCATGTCATACATGGTTACATTTTTGAACATCAATCCTAGCTCAACATACAGCTAAAAATAGCTTACTCATGTTACTAGGACTTCAAAAATACGAAGAATATCAAAAACGGGGCTTGGATGCACTTACTAGCAAGCTTGAAAAATTGAAGAGCCCTAACAATGGCTTCTTGAAATTTTCGGCAGCTTGGAGAAGAAGATGAATGAAATTTTGTCATCTTTTTCCCATTTTAATCACTTAATTGACAAATGACCAAAATGCCCCTTAGTCAAACTTTTCCAATACCATCCACTCATGCCCATTTTTGTCCAAAAATTAGAATTTTGGAAAATTACTATTTAAGGACCTCTAATTGATAATCCTAAGCTATTTCATACAAATAGCTTCTAGAATCTCACATTTTGCAAGTTTTGCAATTTAGTCCTTTTGGACAATTCAACCGCAATTTAACAAAATTGCTTCATGAAACTTTCACACTAACATGCAAACATAGCATAAACCTCAAAACTCATACATATACCTTAGATTTGTGGTCTCGAACCACTATTCTGACTAAGCCCTAAATCGGGATGTTACACAAAGCCTCTTGTAACTTCTTCCAAAACCTCGAAGTAAACCTCGGATCTCTATCCGATATTATAGACACAGGCACACCATGTAACTCACTATCTCTGCAACATACAATTCGACTAACTTGTCTAGTGAATAATCAACACGCACCAGAACAAAATGAGCCGACTTTGTCAATTTATACACAATAACCCATACAGTATCTCTCTTTTTCGGAGTCATAGGCAACCCCATCACAAAATCCATGGTAATCCGATCCCATTTCCATTTGGGAACCATCACTGGCTGAAGCAATCCCGAAGGCACTTGATGCTCAGCTTTCACTTGTTGACAAATCAAACACCTTGCCACATATTCAGAGATGTCTCTTTTCATACCCGGCCACCAATAAAACTTCCTCAAGTCGTTGTACATTTTCGTACTGCCCGGGTGTACTGACAAATAACCACTATGTGCCTCATACAAAACCTTTCGGATCAACTCTTCATTTCTAGGTACACAAATTCTATCACGGTACATCAAACAACCATTCGAGCCTACTCGAAAATTAGAACCACTTTTTGATCCATTCTTAGCTCTCTTAGCTTCTATCTCACTATCATTTCTCAGAGCCTCACATATTTTTTTGAACAAATAGTGGCTTAGCTCTCAACTCTGCCAAAATAGCACCATCATCAGATAATGCTAAATTCGTGCTCAAAACTCTTAGAGCATACAAGGATTTCCTAATTAGGGCATCCGCAACCACATTCACTTTTCCCGGGTGGTAATCAATGACTAACTCATAGTCTTTCAATAACTCGAGCCACCGCCTCTGTTGCAAATTCAAATCCATTTGATTCATCAAATACTTCAAACTCTTATGATCCGTAAAGATTCGGCACTTCTCACCATATAAGTAATGTCGCCAAATTTTTAACGCGAAAACAATCGCAGCCAACTCCAAATCATGAGTCAGATAATTCTTCTCATGCGATTTTAACTGCCTCGAGACGTAAGCGACTACCTTACCCTCTTGCATCAACACGCACCCGAGACCATTAAACGACGCATCACTAAAAACCACGAACTCTTTCCCCGATTCTGGTTGAACCAAAACTGGCGCCTCAGTCAACAATGTTTTCAATCTCTCAAAACTCTGTTGACATGTCTCAGTCCAATCAAACTTGACATCCTTATGCAACAATTTCGTCATCAGGGTAGCAACTATAGAGAACCCCTTTACGAAACGTCTGTAATATCCTGCCAATCCCAAGAAGCTTCTGACTTCTGACACGTTCCTCAGTGGTTTCCAATCCACAACAGCCTCTAATTTTTCACATTTTGCAACTTTTGCAATCTAGTCCTTTTGGACAATTCAACTGCAATTTAACAAAATTGCTTCATGAAACTTCCACACTAACATGCAAACATAGCGTAAACCTCAAAACTCATACATATACCTTGGATTTGTGGTCTCACACCACTATTCTGACTAGACCCTAAATCAAGATGTTACAGATGTGGTGTGTACTTATTTGGTATATATGATGGATTACAGTTTATGGCCTAAATACCTAATGGTTGAATGTGGCCCAATAGTCTTATTATTGAATGTGACTTGGTATGTTTAAATTCGGTAAAGTATGATGTTAAGAGTATGTATATGATGATATTGATATGATATGTTATTGTTTGTGTTTGGTTGGTCTAAATGCATTTACATGCTTAAGGTTGTGCCATGTGATGTTGTGTGAGTATGTGCAAGTGAGGGTGGCAAAGTGGCTTGGAAAATAGCCTTGTAATTGTACACACGGGTAGACACACGAGCGTGTGTCTAGACCGTGTGTGACACACGGTCAGCCCCATGGGCGTGTGTTCCAGCCATGTGTCCCCTGCACCTTAATTTAGGTAAAATAGAATGTCCAGAATTCAGCACACAGGTAGAGACACGGGCGTCTGTCTCAGCTCTGTGGAGGACACGGCCTAAGCACACCGGCGTGTGACTTGGCCGTGTGACCTCTTTTGATGATGATGTCATAAATAAAATGTCCCCTATTTTGGGCACAGCCTGAAGCACGGGCGTGTGATATGCCACACGGGCGTGTCCTTTCACCCACACGGGCGTGTGGACCTATTTCATGATGAAAATTTTCTAAGTATCCCAAAAGTTTTCTAAAGTTCTCGGTTTAGTCCCAAACCACTCCCGATGCATGTTTTGAGCCTTGTAGGCCCATAATAGGGATGACATGATTGTAAATGAAAAGTTTTAAATTTGGACAGAAATTCATGTCTTGATTTTGTATGATTATTTGAATTTATGTCCGGTAACGCCTCGAACCCTATTTCGGCGTCAAATACGGGTATAGGGTGTTATATAAGGTATTTTTGAAAGTATCTCCCTAGAAAAAGATCATCAGGTTTGGCCAAAAAGGAAAATTGAATCCAAGGTTTGTAGGGCCTTGTGAAGTTTTAGAGAAGGTTGGACCAGTGGCTTACAAGTTGGCTCTGCCTCCTGAGCTATTAAAGATCCACAATGTATTTAATGTATCAATGTTGAGAAGGTATAGATCTAATCTTGATCATGTTGTGCAGATTGAAGAGTTAAAGGTTAAACCGAACCTGTCCTATTAAGAAGAGCCTGTATGTATTCTAGCAAGAGAGGTAAAAGAGCTAAGAAATAAAAGAATCCCCTTGGTTAAAGTGTTATGGAGGAATCATAGTATTGAATAAACTACTTGGGAAATAGAAAGCCTAATGAGAGATCAATATCCTCAGTTGTTTTCAGGTATGAATTTTGGGGACGAAATTTTCTAAGTGGGGAAGAGTTATAACAGCCCACAGAACGAAATCCTAGTATTCGGTTACTGTTTATCGAGATATAGTATTTAAATTAAATTTTGAATAAGTAAGGTATTAGTTTTGACTAAGTATATGACTCCGTGAATGCGCGAACTGGCTTGTGTTTGGCAAGCTTGGTAGTTTGGCAGACTCTCCTGTGGAGTATATGCCACCCCAGTTGTTTAGGAATTTAAGTTAAGTTCATAATTTGATAGAATTATTTATTATTTTTGGGTGAGGCAATTTAGTTAGTCTAATGAGAACTGGTTAGAATGAAATTAACTTACTGTAGTTGATAAGACTAAAATTATGGTGAGAGTACTTAGTCACAATTATTGAGAGAGGGTTAATGGGATAATTTGACTTTTCAACTAAACCTTGCTTCCGTGTTTAGTTGTATAAAGTTAGTAATGACTTCTTGGCCAAGTTTTATGTCTTCTTGGCATCCATTTCCCTTCTAGATTTTTCTCTACTCTAACTCCCTCTAAAACTTAAGACCACAAATTTGCTTAAAGTTGGGTCTGTTGTATTCAGCCAACTCCTTCATTCGTTTTAGCACCCTGGCAACTATCGATGAACTCTAGGTTATTTTCTTGGTTATTTACATGATCTTAGTGCTACATGATTTAGTGTTCGATTTGTATGTAAGGAAGGAAACTTCCTAAATTTGGGTTTTAGGATGATGTTTCTTGTAAGCATGTTTAATTTCGGGTATAGCGATCTGATAAGTTTAACTATCTATATTATAGCTCAAGACACTCTTGAAGGTCCCCGTGATAAGGGCAAAGGTCCTGCTATTTAGACTTGCAACACTTTCTGGTGAGTTCCTTCTTACTTCCATATGTGTACTGTCATTGTCTATATTTTTCTTAAGGTAAGTATTCATACCCTGTAAAGATGAAATGTTTGTATATGAATTATGGTTGTTCCGAGCTATTAGTCTAATTTTGGTTTGTCTATGTTAAAGAGTAAGAACTATTATTCATGTTCAAACCACTACGTTCTACTCTGGCAAGAACAATATGAATTGAATCATGGAAATAATGGTTAAGGAAAACATATTCATGGCGTTGCCTTCAATAGATTGTACATTGAACTGGAAAATCGTGATACATGAAAATGGTTGTGTATTCTCTAGTAGGGCAATTATATGTTGCAAACCATATTGAAAAATCACATCAAAGGAAATGAATGATATGGCTCTAACTAAAGGATCTGGGTATGTGGTTAACATGGAGAAAGTTTGTCTAAATGTTGTCATGGGCGTACTGTATATGCCAAAGGAAAGGTAATGGGCATATAGGCTATCTGTGTATGGTACTAGCCATTTGGCATATAGTGTGATTTTTTGACTCTTTGAAATGATCCATTTGTGTGTATTAGTAAATATTTGATATGTTTTCTCTGGGAACTCACTAAGTTCTTTGAACTTACTTAGTTACCTCCCTTTTTCAGGCTCGCTGTAGAAGTAAAAGAAGTGTTGTTGGACTACGTCAAATGGCAATTACTGTTGTAATATTTCTAGTGTTTTGTATTATGCATGACATGAGGGTGATGCCGAGATGTTTAATTTTGAAGAATGAATCTTATATTTAAACTTATGTTCACAAAAGTGTGATTCTAATTAATTTACAATGAAGTATTTATGGTGATACAATGTGTTATTTTAATTAGTCTTGTACATCAAATGGTTTATATTTCATATCACCTTAAATTATAGTTTAAGTTAGTTGCGCTAGAAATAGTTTTTAAGATAATGGTTTTAAAGTAGTGACACGACATTCTTGGATCCTCCTTAAGGATCGGGTTTGGAGTGTTACAATATCTGGTTTACCAATAACCTAGAAGATATCAATAGTCAATGATTAACTCTAGGATCGAGATCGACATTGCACCCAAGGCGATAATATTCATCAATTGGGTTTCTTTCATTTAATTACAAATTCTATTTTTATTTATTATTATATTGTTCTTTGATTTTTATTTATTTAATCTCGTATTACTTGAATCCCTCTTTATTCATTTTACACAGGTCTATAAAAGTCGTAGGCACGAAATTCTCCACAAAGTGCCTTAGTTATGAGAAATTCGAACACTGTCAAGCCAATCCCTATGGGATTGACCCTACTCCCTATATTACAAAATTTATATTCTATTTTTAAGCATAGGATTTAATTTTGGTGGATTTGACAACCATCAAATTTTGGCACTATTGTCGAGGATTAGCAATAATCAAACTTTGTTTTCTTTTCTTAATGACCAGGTCAAGTTTAAGAGAACTGTTAGAGTTTAATCCTGAAATCAAGAAAATCGCCCAAAATTTACGAAGAGAAGCAATAAGATGTGATAAACAACTAGAAGGGTTTAAAATGTCAGAAGACGAAATCAGAGATGAAAAGACAGTAGTGATGGAGGTCAACGGTGAACTACCTCTTAATACAAGAGTCAATAAAAATCCATCTCATGAATCGAATGAACAACAACTGTTATGTATCGTATATCCGACAATAGATATATCATTTAACCTTAAATCAGGCTTGATACACTTGTTGCCCACTTTTCGTGGTTTGTAGAATGAGAATTTGTATAAAAATCTCAAGAAATTTGACATGGTTTGCTTGAATACAAAACCATAAGGAGTTACCAAATACCTAATTAAACTTCATGTTTTTCCTTTATCTTTACTCGACTTTGCTTAAGAGTGGCTATTTTATTCACCTCCTACTTTGGTTAACACATGGGCTAACATGTCTCGTTTATTCCTTGACAAGTTTTTTCTGGCATCTCGAGCAGCTGAGCTAAGAAGGGAAATGTTTGGTGTACAACAGAGGATGCAGAATCACTTTATGATTACTAGAAGCATTTTAAAAAGTTGAGTGAAAGTTGGCCATGACACTACATTACTGAATAATCTCTTTTTCAGTGTTTCTATGAAGGCTTGTTTCATAAGGAGATGAAGATGATTGATGTTGTAAATCGAGGGGCACTTGTCAACGTGACCCCTCAAAAAGTGAAAGACTTAATTTCCACCATGGCAACTAACTCTCAACAATTTCGAGATAATACAAAACCCATGAGATGAGTTCATAAGCTAAGTACTCCATCCTTAGAGGATAAAATTGATAAGCTTACTAATGTTGTTCAAAACTTGCTTACATGAAAAATGAATGTAGCTCAAGTTTGTGGGATTTGTGCCGTTGTCGACCACATAACCAAATCATGTCGTATCTTACATGAAGACTCCACTACTCAAGTAGATGCTATTGGGAATTTTCTAGAACCACCACAGAGGAGATGCGATTGAGCTGCCGTCAAATGTAGTCATTTTAGTATATTTATGCACTTAAGGAGCTTGTTTTCTAGTAATTTTATATTTATTTATTACATTTTCAATATTTAGTAATTTAGTATTAAAAGTTAATAAGATAAGTGTTTTTAACACATTTTGTGAGTGTTAGTGACTTATTAGGTCGACACGGGCCTTAGGTAGTTCTAATATGTTAAATTGAGTGTGTAGGATGCTTAATTTAGGTCCCAATTGGCATAAGATCAAAGGACGAGTGTCAGAGAAGCTTTCCGAGCCGCTAAAGTATGAAACGGACCTAGAAGCCCATAATTGCATGTCGTGTCATGCCATGCAAGGTCTATAACGCGACATAGGACCGACGTGGAGCAATAGTATTTCGAGGCTATTTTCATC
Source organism: Gossypium sturtianum (assembly GCA_025698515.1). Taxonomy (NCBI): domain Eukaryota; kingdom Viridiplantae; phylum Streptophyta; class Magnoliopsida; order Malvales; family Malvaceae; genus Gossypium; species Gossypium sturtianum. Next base: position 134,603,334 of record CM046945.1, read on the forward strand.
CGTACAATCAATTTTATATGAAGACTTAGGACATGCTGAAGACATAATTCAGGCTACTAACACTTCTATAAATAAAACCTTAGGGGTTTGATGTAACTAAGTCATCCTAGATGCATCCAAAAACACTCGTAATTTAGGAGTAGGATTTAGGTTTAGTTTTCTTTTATTTTCTTAAAATGCTTTTTTTTTCTCTTGGAATCGATTTCGATCCAGGATTTCTTTTATGCAATTGAGGTATTTCAGTTTATTCTCCTTTACAGGCAACAAGATACGTTATCCCAATCGAGAGGTTTACTACTCCGCTCTTAATCGATACAAATCAGGATTATTCTAAATCTCTTTTCTCTTTTAGTTTATTCGTATTATTTACATGTTTATATCAATTGAGTTTGAGATTATAAATAACATGAGTAGCTATTTCCCTTAGGAGACATTAATGAGAGGATTGGGAAGTGATTAATTGAGGATTAAGGGTTTGTCAATTGAATTAGTTGATACAAATTACACGTTCTTAAACCCTAGGCTTGACAACCCTAGGAAGTAATCAAATGTTAAACGAGGTCAAGAGATAAGTTGTAACAACCTATTTTTCAGTGGTGTTGGAAATAATGGTTTCGGGGCCACAATTACAACATGTTAGCCCGTAAATATTAATTAATATTTACGAGGTCATTAGTGTCGTATAAATTTTTTATTAAGAATTTTATTGTCTAGGTAGTTAATTAATCAAAAAGGAGTAAATTGTAAAATCTACAAAAGTTAGTTCCTATTAGTTTAACATGTTAAATGATTACTTAATTATATTAAAAGGTTTTATGAAGCAAATAAACCATAATGGTTTATAATGGACGGTAATCTCTTAGTTGTTTTAAAAATTTTAGTTAATTTTGAAGGTTATTTTGGTAATTAAGTAATTAAATGAAAAAGGAAAAAAAAGATGAAAATATTATCATCTTCTTCAATTTGTTTTGCTACCATCGAAAAAAATTGGAGGAGAGATTCAAGTTTTAGTTCTTGTTTAGTCTTTGCATATAAAAAACAAGTAGATAACAGAGGAAAAGGGAAAGTTGCTGAGTAGTCCCTGAACTATCACTGTCTTTGCAGTTTAACCCTGGTAAGTTTGTACTGTTTAGTTTTGTATGAACTACAATGTTATAGAAATTGTGAGTTGTAATTGTTGGATCTAAAATTATTGAATTGTATTAAATGGATGTGAGTCAAGTCAGTAATTGATTTGAGTATTTTTACTCGATAATATATTGAGCCGATGAACGTATGATAGGATATAGTTGGCATGCCAATAAGTTTTTAATGCGCGCGATACGGGTTTGGCTTGTGATGAGATGATGATTGATTCGTTACTGCTCATTGAATATACCGAAGTCCAGCATTTGTTGCGGACTATCGTGTATATATTTATAATGATTCTGGTGTGTTACCAGGGGCGGAGGTAAAGCCTTCGGGCATGCACTTAGTGCCCAGGTGTGTTTCGGAGGGATGTTAGCCTACGGGCTGGGCACTTGGTACCCAGGTGTGTTCTTGGTTGGATATGCTCATTTGAGCATTTTGGTGTGTTCTAGATGGTTAATCTTGTATCCAAATCTGTTATATCGTTCATCATGCAGATTTTAAATGGTTATAAAATTTTCTGATTGGTAACATGAGTTGATATTGAATGATTTAGTATAATTGAATAGATTATTTATTATGATAATCGATATAAAGACTCACCTATTGAATGGTTGTGATTGCCAGGATTATAGTTTATTAACTGTTACTATGTGATTTATATGTTTTTACGGTAAGTGTATCGTTTTTGCCGTTGAACTTACTAAGCTCTAGTATAGCTTACCCGTGTCTTTTCTTCTATTTCTTTATAGATTAAGTTTTGTAGAATCGGGAGATCAGATCAACTCGAAGAATCACACTATCCAAATATCTTTTGGTAGTTTTTGAAATGTTTACCTTTGGGTTATATGGTATGTAATAGGTGTGTTATGTGTATGATTTGACTAATGACTTCATGTGATGCAACTTTAGTTAGTATAAAGTTAGGAAAGTTACTTGTATATGTGTTTATGGCTTTGGTATGTATATGTCTTTGTGAACTTGTCTCTGGCTATTTGAAATATGGTAAGTTTGATATATGCATTATGTACGGATATGTGAATTTGAATGCTATTAGTTGGCGTGAAATGTGGATAGTTTTTTATAATTGAATTGTGGTGTCAATGAGGGTACATTGGTTAGGCACTTAAGATGTTGGTTTTGGTATGTTTTAAGCCTATTTGAATATGTTTTTTTTTTATCAATGGAAATTATTGATTTTGGGTTAGCTTGGTACCTAACATTTGGTTAAAAAGGTACCTTGTTTTGAAAGCTTTTAAGGGTGCACACGTCCTAGGACACGGGCTGTCACACGACCGTGTATCTTCTTAAATTTTGGTGCAGGTCAAACTCACACGATTACAGAGTGTTACACGACCTGGCGACACGGCCTTTTGACCTCATTTCAAATACCCACACAGTTTAGGACACGGGTGGGCACACGGGCTACGAGACGGTCGTGTGACCCTATTTCAAGTTATGCACGGCTTGGCCACAAGGCCATGTCCTTGAGCCACACGGCCTGGGCTTTGTCACACAGCCGTGTGACCTCTATTTTCAAAAATTTTAGATTTTTCTAAAACTTTCTGTTCTATTTCAAATTAGTCTCTGATTGTTTCCAAACTATTTTTAGGGCCCCATAAGCCCGTTTTATGGCATGTAATTGTGATTATGCTATCAATGAAATGTAGATTCGAATGCTGTTATTTAAATTAATAAATGCATGGTTTAATGATGTATATTGTTTTGATATGTGTTGTAATACTTTGTAACCCTAATTTGGCAACGGAGACGGGTTAGGGGTGTTACATAAGTTTTCTTAGTAAATCGTAATTTATCCTAGTTGAGAAAGTGAGGTTGGGAGATAAGCGAGTATCAACCAATTAATTGATTAGTTTGTGGGTAATAAGTGGTTAGTTAATAGCTAATCCACCCTAAAACCTGAATCTGAAGTTAATTACAACCCCTGAAACGAGTTAATCTTCCTGATTTGTTTAATTGATTTAACCGTTTGTTCATTTTATTGTTTATTTGTTGTAGTTATTTAGTTTTCGATATTCAACTTTTTTATCATTTATCGTAATATAGAATTTAACCAATACTATTTAGACTTATTAAATAGGTTTTCAATATATTTAATTCATCCTCCTTTGGGTACAATCCTCGGAATACTTCTCTGTGTTCCGCTGTAACACAATACTATATTATTATACTTGCAGACACCGCTGTTTTAATTTCGTATATATTTCGTGTAGTATTTTTCAATCAAACATTCGCATGTTTGGCGGCGGTCAAGTTGTTGGCGCCATTGCCAGGGTGGTTTTGACATTAAATCTAGAAAAAAATATTTACAATTAATAGTATAAATAGGAAAGTTAAAGACTCTAAATATAATACTTTTATTTATTTTATTTTTAATTTTTGTTTAATCTCTTTTTCATTTTTCAGGTTGTTTATGACCTGAAGCGAAAGCACCGCAATCGAGCCATATCTAGATCCTGAGTAGATAATTAGATGCCATCGTCAATTGATGAACACCGATATGTCCATGTGTAACACCCCTAACCCGTATCCTTCGCCAGAATAGGGTTATGGAGCGTTACCAAAAATTTTCAGAACATTTATAGACATTTCATGTTAATCACTGTTCATTCACCGAGATTATTCGTAACGTCCCTCAAATGGACCCTCGAGGCCCAATATGAACAGTAGAAACAAATCGGGACTTAATTGGAATCTCTAAGAATTTTTTGCGAAATTACAAAAATTTTTCAAGGTACAGGGCTCACATGCCCGTATGGTCCAAGGGACACACCCGTGTGACCCTGGGACACGCCCATGCTGGAGGTTGTGTTCGACCCCGTGTAACTCTCTGACTTGTGCACACGGCAATGCCAAACACCCGTGTACTAGGCCGTGTGGTTAATCAATTCAATTCAAAATTAGGGCCAGGTTTCACACGGCCAAGACACATGCCCGTGTTCTAGGCCGTGCAGTACACACGGCTGAGACACACGCCCGTGTCTCTGCCCGTGTGCTCAATTCTGAGCATTCTGTTTCTCTAAATTAAGGTGCAGGGGACACACGGCCTAACTACACGCCCATGTACCAGGCCGTGTGTCACACACGATCTAGGCACACGCCCGTGTGTCTACCCTTGTGGACAAAATAAAGCCATTTCTAGCTTCATTTCTCACCCAAAATCACACCAAAGGCCTGCACTTAAAACTCACATCCAATACCAACCATTTTAAGCATTTAAATTAAGCAAACTCCATCATTCAACAAGGCATATCATTACATGCATATGTGTTTATAAACTTACCTTGGATTAACTTAAGCTTTAACATCATTTGATCACATGTACTTAACATAACACATATGAATATATCATAATAGCATACTTAATCATACCAAAATAAGCCATTACTAGCCATTCCAATGGCTAGGTTACAAAATATCATTTTCAAGCAACTATTGGCCAAGTTGCCCTATACATGCCATTATACCAAAATGATTTTACTAAGTTTACCCAAATTAACTAGTTGATAGTGTGACGATGCTCCAATGATCTCCAACCTTCGCGAGCTTCTGAGCACTATAGAACAGGGGGAAATAAAATGGAGTAAGCATTACATGCTTAGTAAGTTCGTATAACGGAAACTAAACTTACCAGTACCGTTTATTAAATCTAAGCATACAGTATCATGTTTTCCAACCATTAGCAAAATTGCCTAAACACATGCATTCAATCAAACATGTTAGTCACCAAAATCTTCATATCAATCAAGTAAACATAGATGAGCTCATCATGCAATATTCTTTCAAGGCACTATCATTTCATCTCATAATTCTCATATCGTGTCAAGAGTTGTGTCCGTTGAATCATTGAAATTCCGATGGATGCTCAAGTAGTACACTCGAGGTGTACGATTCAATAATCCGTCAATTCTTATTCAAGGGTACCCATCAGGGCACTTAATCAAGGAACACACTCTCAAGCCACATATCGTATAACAGGATTACAAGTCCAGGCTAAATCCTTTATATAACGTATGCTCAGAAGAGCTCAATTAGGATTACCAGTCCAGGCTAAACCCTAATCATAACGTATACTCGAGGGGTATAATATCAGGATTACCCATCCGGGCTAAATCCTTTCTACAATGAGGTCAATAGGATTACTCGTCCGAGCTAAATCCGTCAGCAACAAATGCAGGACCTCATCCATTTCGGGAAAGCACATATATTCATCGGAATTCAATATTCAATCGGGACTTAACCTCTTTTTCACCATTTCAAACATGTATTAAGTTTTTCATTATAGCATTAAAATAATGTACATCAGTAAAAGTTACACTCCACACAAACACAACATTCAATTAAACATATTTACATGCTCGATTAAGTTACACGAACTTACCTCGACACTTGTTCGCGTAAGTAATCTACTAATCCGAAACCTTTTCTTTTCCTCGATCTAACCTCGAATGTGAGTTGTTCGGATCTATATAAATAGCTTTAATCATCAATTTCTCATATTTCATACTCATTTGGACTCAATTTACATCCTAGGCAAAAATTACCATTTTGCCCCTAACTTTTCCATAAATTCCCATTTCGTCCCTAGGCTCGGAAAATGAAACTTGTGCAATTTACTCCCTACTCCAAGCCTAACCAAAATCCCATTACAAAATTTACAGCACATGTATTCATAAAAATTCAAAATTTTTCATCAAATTTCATAACTTTAGATTTTAGTCCCTCAATCATGTTTTCATCAAAAATCACTTTGTAAAGTTGTTTATCTATCAACAACCTTTCATTTTCTATCATAAATTTCTAATTTTCAGCATATACATCCATGAACCATTTTCTATACTTTGATAACTTCTCAAATTAATCCCCCAAATAGATAGATTAGACTATCCCGGTCCCAAAAATATCAAAATTATCAAAAACGGGACAAGGAAACTTACCCAATTAAGCCTTGAAATTTTTTTCTCTCTTTCCTAAGGTTTCCATATAATTTTGGGGTTGAAGATGACAAAATGATAAGATGATATCTTTTATCATCTTTTTAATTAATCAATTATTTCAATTTCTAATTTAGTCCCTACTCTTTTCTAATTTTTCCATGGATGAGTCACCAATGTAACACCCCTAACCCGTATCCGTCGCCAGATTAGGGTTACGAGGCATTACCAATCTAAACACAGTTCAGTACAGTCATCTAATACAAAACATGCTCAAAGTTACAGCAACTTCTTTCAATAGTTTTCAAACTCAAAAATAAGCCTTCTACTCAATTATAAAAGTCAAATTAGCATATATTAAAACACTTAATCAAATAAAGTCAATCATGCTTTATTGTTTATAATACATAAATAATCCATACTTCAAAATTAAAACATGTCAATATTATTTATTTAATCAAATTTTCGAATCAACTATCATGCATTAAGGTCATACTACATATGCTTTATAAAGCATTATTCAAACCTTATAACCATCAAATTACATGGCATTCGAATATCTAGCTTTAAATCAAGCATATATTATTTCGTATACTAAGCACATATTTCACAACATTCATTTGTATATATATATTCCATTAGCTAATTATCAAACTTGCCATTTAACAACACATTTCGATACTATTTATCTCACTCAAATAAGCAGCTAAAACAAATCCAAACTATGCCCAATTCGGACCATAATAATGCAACCATTTTGAAATGCATTTTGTCTAAACCAAACATACCATAATCGGACAGCATATATATACAAGGCATCAACTAACACATAAATTCTAGCCAAAAAAATACCAATTCATGCGCATTTCATACTTTAAAAAAAAACATCACCCAATATTATACCAATTTCCATCATCACATAATCAATCACCTAACCAACAAGACAACCATAGTAATTTGGTCAAATACATACGGTATCTGTAACACCCCAAACCCGGCCCAAACGCTACGACCAGATCTGGTATGCTATGAGGTTTATTGTTAAAAACTTTACTTAAATTGATTTTAAAAAATCTCAGTTTCTTTACTTAGGCATTTGGTAAAAATAAGATATTTGTTGGAAACCTTTGTTTTTACGTTGAACATGTTTGGAAAACCCATTTTATTACTTTTTGAGACTTAAGTCCTTGAACATAAATTTTAAATCAAAACATCAACAAATAAAATAAAGAAAACAATAACCTAAGCCTGGGCCTTATTACATAATTAATCCCAAAAATTATAACTTAAATAAAAACCGAAATAGTCTATGAAATTAAATAACTTGATGGCCCTCGAGTCCGTCTCGCTCCCATGTCCACGATCTCTTTGCTCATCCGAAAGAGTAGGAAAAATAAAAGGATGAGTCACCAAGACACAGTGTATAAATCCCGAAACACACGACGACCTGAGGCCCACAAACACATTACGAGCCCTGGCCCATACATAAAGGCAACAATCATATTTACATGATAAATAATAAATGATGAATAGCCCAACCCAACCTAGAATTCCATCCTCTACACACCAACCCGTACCAACCATCACACCTCGGGGATTTCTACAATCAACCCTCCATCCGCTACACACCATAACGACAGCTGTACTGCCTATTCCTATTAATCAAAAATCATTAAACGTGGCATAGCCACCGATCACTATGTGACCTAACATCTAAATTTGTGGTTTAACCACCGATCACCATGTGACCTATTATGCACTTCCCCTTCATTATCATAATCCCACCCCATGCATACACACATGAAAAATTGAAAACATCACACCATCTTTAAGAGAACAGGCTTTCATATATACATTTATCGATACACACAGAGATTTCTATGATTACGTACCTGGCATCCATTGCCTACCCTTTTTGGGTAACACGACTGTTCATACAGCCTACTTTTCCAGCTTTTAGCCCATAACACATGTATATAAACAGGTTAAGTAGTGTGATAGAGATCTACACACCTGATTACCGATAAAACGATACTTCCTATGTCGACGCTATCCGTAGTCGACACAACTGATATCTGCCTAAGGTGTTATTCAGAAGCCGGTCCACAACCCGGTGGCCAATCTCGAACCGCTGACACCGCACGTTTCTTAAACTTAGGGATTGGGTTTACAGACCCAATCCTCTCCTTTGCCTGATCCATATTCGATTCCATCAAAAGTCCTTGTCAGAACTACTATAACGAAATAGGGTTGTTAAACCATAACATATGGTTAAGATCTCAAATGTGATGGCAAATCTAACAGAAATCTAAAGAGAACCCCCTTACCTTAAAATCCCGAAATTAGAGACTAGCGATTTCCAGCTTTTAGATCTAGACGATCAGGTTTCCTTCAAATCCCGGAATGCCGCCCAAAACGCAAAAAGAGAGAAAGTATTAGCCTCAATCGACAGCCTTAACAAACCAAGTGGCCATTTGGCCTTGACTCCTAAAAATATAAAGAGATCTTAAGAAATAAGAAGAGTCGACACCTACCTTAATAGAGGAGATTCGGCTACTCTTAGGAGATTTTGGCTTTTTGCGAAAGTCAGGGAGTGAAGATGATTCAAAGAAGTCTATGATGATTCGGATTTTAATAAAGAAATCGGCAGGAAGAGGAAAAGAGAATTTCGGCAGACTAGGGGTGGTTTTGGCCTTAGCAAGGATCAAAAGAATATAGAGGAAGGATTATGAGGTTTCAGCTTTTAGAAGAAAGAAGAGAAAAGAATAATGGAGTTTTCGGCTTTTACTCAGAGAAGAAGAGAAAGAAAAGATAGAAACCCTAAATGCCGAAAATAAAGAAAAGAACCTTCCCCCGACTATTTAAAGTTTTGGCACTTCTACTAACCAAAAGCCGAAATTGCCCTCTTTTGACAACTAAAACCAGTTAATTAGTAAGGGAAATTTCGGCACCCCTTAGCCATATCAGAAACTGATTTCTCCTCCCCCTCAGAGTTTGAAATTCGGCCACCACTGTGACCAACAGATCAGATCCTAAATTTCCTCCCTTATCTTCCATGTTATCAACTATAATATCAGCATTATCCCCTTCACCTAAATCCTCCTATTTTTAAGCCTTGTTGCCGTCCAACTCCACTTAATTAATTGCCAAAAATTAGCCAACTTAAATTAAAAGAGTTGGGCTCCAAGAAACTTGAATTTGGGCCCCTTACTCCCTTGTGTGGCGTCACCCCCTTGCTCTCTAAGTGGCACTACTGACCACCGGGCCACAAGCCCATTTGTGTTTTAAAACATAGCTAATATCTGTATGCCCTAACTTATCAAGCTTTCCACTAAAGTGTTCAAACAAGAATTTTAACTACAGCCTCACCCCAAACCTGAGCCCAATTTGGACCCCTAATACTTAAATTAACACATTAAACATATCCACCCATTAAACGCAACAGGCCCAAAAATTCGGGATGTTAAGTTTCTCCCCCTTAAAAGAAATTTCGTCCTCGAAATTACACGTCGAAAAAGATGGGGTATTGCTTTGCGCCGTATCGCTTCCTCTGGTTCCCACGTAGCCTCCTCGAACCATGATTACGCCACAAAGACCTTAACCAACGGAACCGTTTTCCTTCGCAACACCTTAGCATCACGATCCAGAATTTCCACCGGTTCCTCTTCGAAGGATAGATCAGGTCTTACCTCGATTTCCTCCACAGGCACAACATGGGACAGATCCGAATGATAACGTCTTAACATAGAGACGTGAAATACATCATGAATCGGCTTAGCTCGAAAAGTAACTCTAGGCGATAAGCTACGGTCCTACTCGTTTCAACACTCGATATGGTCCGATAAATGCGGGACTTAATTTACCCTTTCGACCAAACCTTAATACTTTCTTCCATGGCGACACCTTCAAGAAAACCTTGTCACCCATCGCAAATTCTATGTCCTTACACTTGGTCAACATAGGACTTACATGCATGTCGACGCTTCCTTTAATCGAGCCCGAATTAACTCAACCTTCTCCTCGGTCTCGGTAACCAACTCCGGACCCAAAATCTGATGTTCCCCTAATTCCGTCCAACAGGTAGGTGTACGGCACCTCCGCCCATACATTGCTTCATAGGGCGCCATCCGAATACTTGACTGGTAACTATTGTTGTACGCAAACTCTGCCAACGGTAAGAATTCTTCCTAACTACCCTTGAAATCAATGACACATCCTCTCAACATGTCCTCCAAGATCTGGATTACCCGCTCAGACTGTCCATCGGCCTGAGGATGAAACGCTGTACTAAAATCCAACTTCGTACCCAACGCTTGATGCAACGCCTTCCAAAATCGTGATGTGAACCTAGGGTCCTTGTCCGATATGATCGATACTGGCACTCCATGCAACCTTACTACCTCTGCTATGTATAGCTTAGCTAACTTTTGCAAAGAGTAATCGACACGTACGGGTATGAAGTGAGCAAACTTCGTCAAACGATCTACAATTACCCAAACCGCATCTTTCTTAGTGGGCGTGAGGGGTAGCCCACTAACAAAGTCCATTGTGATCCTTTCCCACTTCCATTGCGGAATCTTCACCGGCTGCAACAACCCTGATGGTAACTGATGTTCCGCCTTTACCTGCTGACAGGTCAAACACTTCCCCACAAATTCGGTCACCTCTCGTTTTAGACCCGGCCACCAGAACTGATCCCGTAAATCTCGATACAACTTACTTCCTCCAGGGTGCATAGCATAAAGACTACCATGCGCTTCTTGCAAGACCCTGCGCCTCAACTCAGGGTCCTTCGGCATGCACACTCTCCCTTGAAAACATAATAGCCCTTCCTCATTAATACCAAATATTGCTGATCCATCACTTGACCCTACCGGAAACTTCTCCTTCAGCAGCTCATCAGTCTGCTGCTTCTCCTTAACCTGATTGACCCAAGAGGGTTTCACTTGAAGTTTCGCTAATAAACTTCTATCATCGTATAAACTGAGGTGAGCAAACATGGCTCTCAAGTCAGAGATTACCTTACGACTCAGAGCATCCGCCACCACGTTAGCCTTACCCGGGTGATACTCAATCGAGCAGTCGTAATCCTTTAACAACTCAATCCACCTCCTCTGCCTTAAATTTAGCTCCTTCTGAGTCAGAAGGTACCTTAAAATCTTATGATCGGTGTATATGATAGATTTCTCCCCGTACAGGTAATGCCTCCAAATTTTTAAGGCAAACACCACCGCCGCCAACTCTAAGTCATGTGTGGGATAGTTTGCTTAAATGCGGTCTTAATCGTCCGAGATGCGTGCGCAACAACCTTTCCATCTTGCATTAACACGCATCCTAATCCCGTGTGTGAAGCATCACAATAAATCACGAATTCCTTCCCAGCCTCCGGTTGAATCAATACCGGAGCCTCCGTCAAAATCCTTTTTAACTTCTCAAAACTGTCTTGCTGCTTACAAGACCAAACAAACGGAACTCCTTTCCGTAACAACTTAGTTAACGGCACCGCGATCAATGAAAATCCTTCCACAAACCTTCTGTAATACCCGACTAACCCAAGAAAACTCTGAATTTCTGCTACCAATTTAGGCGGCTTCCAATCCAACACCGCTTCAATCTTCCGAGGGTCAACCCTAATCCCCTCTGCCGACACAACGTGACCTAGAAAAGTAACCTCCCTTAGCCAAAATTCGCACTTACTGAATTTGGCATACAACTGCTTCTCCCTCAGAATCTGCAGAACCACTCGAAGATGTGAATCATGCTCCTCTTCCGATCTTGAATACACCAAGATATCATCTATGAATACCACAACAAACCGATCCAAGTAGGGTTAAAATACTCAGTTCATCATATCCATAAATGCTGCTAGTGCGTTAGTCAACCCAAACGGCATTACCATGAATTCGTAGTGTCCATAGCGAGTCCTAAAAGCCGTCTTATGGATATCCGCCTCTTTAACCTTAAGCTGATGGTACCCTGACCTCAGATCTATCTTCGAAAAGACTGAGGCCCCCTTCAACTGATCGAACAAGTCATCGATCCTCGGCAACGGGTATTTGTTCTTGCTGGTTAACTTGTTTAACTGACGATAATCAATGCACATACGCATTGTTCCATCCTTCTTCTTAACGAATAACACCGTCGCTCCCCAAGGCGACACACTTGGTCGAATAAACCCTCTATCCAGCAACTCCTAAATCTGCGCTTTCAATTCCACCAACTCTTTTGGTGCCATCCTATACGGAGCAATAGATACTGGCGCTGTTCCCAGAAGAAGATCGATACCAAACTCCACTTCAGGATCCGGGGGTAATCCGGAAGCTCTTCTGGGAAAACATCGGAAATTCCTTCACCGCCCCGACATCTCCGATGCTTAGTTCCTTGGCTTCCAGAGCCCGAACAAACATTAAAATTGCCTCGCATCCTTTCCTCACCATCCTTTCTGCCCTTAAGGCAGACACCACATTTGACCAACGGTTCCCCCTTTCACCTATCACCAACACTTCACCATCATCGGAGTCCTTAACACCATACGCTTGGTCGCATACCAAGTTCGCGATACTTCACTAACCAATCCATTCCTAAGATCAATCGAACTCCCCAAACGGCGCTTCCATCGATCGACCAAAAAGTTACCCCTTTGAACTTCCAGGTACATCATTATACGATTTGTTCACCATTACAGTTTGTCCTAGAGGGCTTACTACGGTCATCTCCTAGAAGAAGTCTCATATCCTATGTTCGAGTTCCCGCTGTAGCACTAGCAACATAAGAGTGCGTCGAACCAATATCAATCAAGGTAATGTAAGGCAAACCAAAAATTAAAAATGTACCGGTTATAACATCCGGTGTGTCGACCTCCTCTCGACGCGTCGGCAAAGATAGACTAACCCCATTGTCTCGCCTCGGTGTTTCCGCCCCCTTGGCTCGGTGTTCCACGGCCTCGACCAAAACCGTTACCACCTCCAGGCCGACCACGACCTCTCTCGTGGGCTGACCACCTCTTCCCCGGCCGTGCATTCCTTGGCCCGTGGGCCTTCTCTGCCCAGTTGTCGCGACAGCCTCCTAACTTGGTGGTCCATAGATCCACACCTAAAGCACTTCCCACTGCCTGCCCAACACTCGCCTACATGGAATTTACCACATCGAACACATTTCTGTGTCTGACAAACAAAGAAGAGTCTCTCTTCTTCCTGTCTCGGCCCGTCGACTGGGCCTTTTCTCGAGTACGCCCACCGCCTCGACGATCCAAAATTCCTCTTACTTCTACCCCTTTCTCTATCCCGATTTAGTTTCTCTGTCTGTTTTACCTCCTTAGCTATCTTAGCTTTTTCCACAAGCACAGCAAATTCCCTCTCCCGCTATGGAGCTATCAGTACACGCAAATTATCCCTCAGACCATCTTCAAATCGAACACAATGTTCATGGTGCGTGGCCACCATTCCTCGAGCATAACGGCTAAGGCATAAGAATTCCGCCAAATGCGCGCCCACCGACCTACTTCCTTGCACCGATTCGAAATGCTCTACGCTGCGCATCCACATAGCTTGTCCTGATGTACTTACTTTGAAACGCCGTCTTGAAGAAATCCCAGGTGATACGGTCAGCCACCGCACCATCCTTAACCGTAAGCCACCATTGATACGCTTCGTCCCACAGGAGAGATACAACCCCTTTCAACTTCTCCTCCTCCGTGAAATCCAAATCATCCATTATGCGTTCAACTGCTTCCAACCAATACTCAGCTGAACTCGGGGCTATACCAGAAATTCCCCTAAACACTTCCGTCCCATTGGCTCTAAGTCGCTCCGGCACAGATTTCCGGGCTCCTGTGCCCATGCCTGCCCCAGCAACCCTCTTTAGAACCCTTAACATCGCCTGAGATACCGCATCATCTCCGGTCGTATGGTCCTAAAATTCCTCCTCCGCAGCTGGTGGTACCGGCATCTCGTTTCCAGATCCATGGCCAGACCCTACTAGTTCTGACACCGTCATCCTACCCCTACCACGACCACGCGGCAGACGTCCACGACCTCTTGTACTCATTCTACCGGTTTGCATTTATCTGACTAGAAATTTTATGAATTATTAGTTTTCTTCCACTGGTTAACCACGAACAGTATTATGAATAGTAGTTTTAAGAGTAGTTCTTTCAAATTCGCAATTATATCTACAATTCAGTCTCAAGTCCGCATCTTCTAGTTCTAGGAAGCACATACATTCAATCATTTAACATCAACATAAAAATAGCATCCACGAACTTACATTCATCACCTAAGGGTATTTTCGTCATTTCACTACCTAGGGGTATTTTCGTAATTTATCCTACAGGGGTATTTTCGTAATTTTCTGAAATAGGGTTCCTTGGTGATTTTGTGAAAGAAGGTATTTTGGTAATTTTGCAATCTAGGGTATTTCGGTAATTTTACAATCCGGGGGTATTTTGGTAATTTTACAAATCAGGGATATTTTGGTCATTTATAAATCAGGGGTAATTTAGTAATTTTATAAAATAGAATGGCTAGTCCCTTTCGGGTTTTAGTTATAGATTTTGGCCCGTCAACAAGTCCTCATGACTAAGGTGAACAGTCACTACGCACTAGGTAGGATTTCAGCGAAAAGGAGGTGAGTCACTAGGACTGCTTAAATACCAAGCTCTCCCTGAATCCAATCCTAGACATGCGTATGCCTGTTGCCACACCCTAATCTCGCGACTTGTTCACATGTTTGTTTGGTTTGATTAAATCTTATGAATTTAGAGAGTTGTTTAAACTAAGCCTAAAGTCCATCAATGTCTAATATACTAGCCTACGTCCATCAAGCCCATCAAGCCCAACATACATATCACATCCAAAAGTTTAGAATGCTTACCTGCGTGGATTGGGTGCCGGTAGACTCGAAGGCCATATCTTCATCCAAACATTTTTCTCAAATTCACAACAAGTTTTCAAATCACTACTAGACCCATTTCACAGCCCGAGTTTTGAACTTGGCTCTGATACCAAAATGTAACACCCCAAACCCGACCCAAACGCTACGACCAGATCTGGTATGCTACGAGGTTTACTGTTAAAAACTTTACTTAAATTGATTTTAGAAAATCTCAGTTTCTTTACTTAGGCATTTGGTAAAAATAAGATATTTGTTGGAAACCTTTGTTTTTACGTTGAACATGTTTGGAAAACCCATTTTATTACTTTTTGAGACTTAAGTCCTTGAACATAAATTTTAAACTGTAAACATCAGTAAATAAAATAAAGAAAATGATAACCTAAGCCCTGGGCCTTATTATATAATTAATCCCAAAAATTATAACTTAAATAAAAAAACTGAAATAGTCTATGAAATTAAATAACTTGATGGCCCTTCGAGTCCGTCTCGGCTCCCATGTCCACGATCTACTGCTCATCTGAAAGAGTAGGAAAAATAAAAGGATGAGTCACCAAGACACAGTGTATAAATCCCGAAACACACGACAACCTGAGGCCCACAAACACATTATGAGCCCCGGCCCATACATAAAGGCAACAATCATATTTACATGATAAATAATAAATGATGAATAGCCCAACCCAACCTAGAATTCCATCCTCTACACACCAACCCGTACCAACCATCACACCTCGGGGATTTCTACAAGCCCATTTGTGTTTTAAAACATAGCTAATATATGTTATGCCCTAACTTATCAAGCTTTCCACTAAAGTGTTCAAACAAGAATTTTAACTACAGACCTACTTCAAACTCCGAGCCCAATTTGGACCCCTAATACTTAAATTAACACATTAAACATATCCACCCATTAAATGCACAGGCCCAAAAATTCTGGATGTTACAGTATCATAAAACATATATAAATTCTACCTGTCTTTAGCCGAATGTAAATACACACTTTATACCATATTTTATCTCACAAACGACCAAAGCAATAACATTATTAACAAATTACCGAATACATAATCAACCAATTACCAAAATTATTCATTCAATCATTTCCAAATCATGAAAATATTATAACCACATCTTAAACCATGTAACATACTTCCCTCAATGAATTAAGTATCAAGGCTGAATACACACCAACCTAAACATCATTTTTAAGCCAACTCACAAGACAATTTATACATCAACACATAGGTCATCAATAAATCATACCAAATATCCAAATTCAAAAGCATAGCATAGTCATTTCATGGCAATTATAAACACATATCATAAGTCGAAGATGCATCCAATATTTACCTCATTCTTAACCGAATTATAAGACCATCCATCACAAGCATATATCAACATTAGTTAACTTATAAGTCATTCATGTCATATTCAATCAAACCATACAATAGCAAATTATACCAACTTTCGAGACTATATTATCATGCATATACTAAATACATCATATACCTATAATACACATATTGCTTTCGAAATTGGCTTAAACCATAACTAAATTATACAACCATTAACAAATATGCCAAACACATCACACTTATATATATTATGACCAAAATTTGCATAAACTTAAGCATGATATATATCCATTAGATCAAAAGCATAAAAACCAAGCTCAACCAAAATGAATAAGCCATTTTTGCATGGATCATATTTACATACCCCAAAATCAAGTATATTAACTAGTCTATACATGCCATAAGTTCGAATTCAAACTTAAAAAAATACCGAAAAGAGTTGATTGTAACACCCCTTACCCGTGTTTGAAGTCGGAACCGAATACGAGGCATTACCTAACTTAACTTTCTTAAACTTATAACTTTGGGCTATAAAATTTTGTCCCAACTTAAAACTTTTTCATTTACAATCAATATTTGCCCCTTATATGGGCCCACGGGGCCCAAAACATACATAGAGGATTGTTAGGAACTAATCCGAGAACTTAGGAAACTTTAAGAAGACATAGAAAATTTTTCATCAAAACAGGGGCCACACGCCCGTGTTGCTCAAGGGACACGCCCGTGTGCCCCTGAGACATGCCCGTGCTCCTCACCCGTGGTCGACACTGACTTAATACACATGGCCGGACACACGCCCGTGTCCCTGGTCCGTGTCCTTCACATGGCCTCGGCACGCCCGTGTCTTAGCTCGTGTGCCAAAACCTTGGTATCCTGTTTGTGACGTCATCACCTCACTAAGGTCACACGGCCAAGGCACACGCCCGTGTCCTTAGGCTGTGTGTCGAATTAAATTCCAATTTCTAGGTGCCGACTTCACACGGCTTGGGCACACACCCACGTCCATGTCCGTGCCTCCCACATAGCTGAGACACACGATCGTGTCTCTGCCCGTGTGTTTACTACTGAGCATACTGACTTGCAACTCTAGCATGCAAGGGGATACACAGCCGAGCACCACGCCCATGGGGCTGACCGTGTGTCACACACAGCCTAGACACATGCCCGTGTGTCTGCCCTTGTGGACAATTATATGGCTACCTACCAAGCCATTTGCCACCCTAGCAAGAAATCACACTCATACCAAATCAATTCAATATTTAAGGTGACCATATGATACCTCTAAGAACTCAAAAGAATCAAGACATCCATAAAAACATACACTTCATGAAATCCATCATCATTGAATATATGAACATATCAAGTATAGGCCAACATCCCATGACCTCTTACAAAATAGATTGAACAACTATAATATGCAACACATTTGACTTGGAAATATGACATAACAAAAGGACCAAGTCCTATACATGCCATACTCAAAATGAATCTAGTTTGGCTATACCAAATAGTGGTCGATAGTGTCATCTCTAACTCTGACGTCTGCGATTTCTCGAGCTATCTTGGCAATACTATAAGGAAAAGGGCAATGAAAGGGGTAAGCATAAAGCTTAGTAAGTTTGCATGAAAATAAATGACAATAATAAGCTCATGATAAAACCCATCCATGGCATTAATTAACCACACACAAGGTTATAGGCTCCTTGCCATACTTACTCATAATTGCCCTTATTTAGCTCATACCATGCCACTTATCGTAAATATTCTTCGTGAATTACGCACGGGTACCTGTGTTAACTCAATCACATAGCTTTAATAAAGTTCTCGTTTCTATTTCTAAGCTGATCTATTTATCCCAATAAATCACTAGGGATGCTCAAGGATGCTTATTCATAACCATTAGCATACACACGAAGCCAATGCCACATCCCGGATGCGGTCTTATATGGGATTACTTTTGAATACCGATGCCATATCCCGGATATGGTCTTATACGGAACCTCACCTCAAGTATCGATGCCATATCCCGGATACAGTCTTATACGATTCCCATTTTCAATACCGAAGCCATATCCCGAATATGGTCTTATACGAAATTTCAATTTTGCACCGAAGCCATGTCCCCGACATGGTCTTACACGGGACCTTATCTATCTCATGTCTCGATAATAATATACTCACATTCATTATAGTCCAACCGGGACTTCAACATTTCAATTTCTTAGAATATCATACATCAATATAATGTCAACCATTCACAAACAATACGAGCATAAATGTTGAATTTATCACATACAAACTTACCTCGATTTCAAAATAAGCTAGATCATCGATCTAGTACGAGACTTTATTCTTGCCCCAATCAAGGTTGATTCTTGGTTCTTCTTGCTCTATAATAGCAAATTAGCTCATTTCAATCATCACATTAATAAGAGCATTTTAATAACCATGCTTTGGAAAAATTACTATTTTGCCCTTACACTTTGGCAAAATGACCATTTTACCCCTAGGCTCGAAAATCAATTCTAATCAAATTTCTACCTTTAACAAGCCTAGGTGAACATTTATTTCTCTTATGGCTATCATCAAAACCCAACATTTCACACATTTACTACAAACTTTACAACCTTTACAAAAAGGTTCATTTAGGTGTTTTCATGGCACCACCTTTCACAAAAGTTGTTCATCTAACAACTAAGACTCATTTTCTTCCATAAAATGCAGCAAATAACAATGAAACCTCTCATGGAAAAACTCTAAACTTTTCACCATATTGCAAATTAGTCCCTTTTTTAGAAAGCTTAAGCTCTAGGGGTTCTAAAAGTACAACTATCATCAAGAAAAACCATTAAAGTCAATTACTTGAATAAAGAAGAGTGTGCTGAAAATTTGAGCTTTCAAAACCCCTATTTTTCTTGCTATTTTCGGTGGAGGAAGATGGAGAGAAAAGATTTTATCTTTTCTTTCTATATTTTATTAGTACAAGTCAATTTTGTCACCAACTTTGACCAATTTGTCAATTGTTGTCTCCTATGGCCGGCCACCCTTTCCTTAGGGGTCTAATTGCCCTTTAAAGACCTCAAATTAATATTCTATGGCTATTAGGTACCTTTAGTTTATAAAATAGAACTTTCACACTTTATGCGATTTAGTCCTTTTTTGCGATTAAGCAAGAAATCGCTAAAATTAAGGCACCAAAATTTTCATGCACACGTATAAACATGCTCTAGCTCATAAAATATCATAAAAGTAATTTTCTCTAACCTCGGATTAGTGGTTCTGAACTACTATTCCGATTAGCCCCTAAATCGGGCTGTTACATTGATAGTGTGATAGACTTCTCTTACGATCCCCGAGCTCGTAACCAACTTCCAAAATCTATAAAACAAAGAGCAAATATACACAGTAAGCTATCACAGCTTAGTAAGTCATAAGCAAATGAGACATTTAATCATATACATAATTTAATCTAGATAAATAGTAATAAGCCATCATAATTTCATATATATTTCCAACTTATAATTTCACATATCAAAACATATATAATTTGCATAAATTTTCCTTAGGCCGAATACATAATTGAACATTAGTATATTTAACCTTTACTTCAACAACAAAAATACATCATTTGGCCGAATATATACATTCGCATATACATACACATAATTCACATTAACATATGACATTATATCATCAATTCAAACATTCAACTTACCATATTTTCATAACTTTGTATGAGTACATACCTGAGCCTTTCTAACTTGAATTTTACACTCGATCTTAACTTATCATTGCCCGTTGAACCATTCAAAATTAAAAAGGATACTCAGATAGTCGAACATTTCGTACAATCCCAACGTCCCAGACGTGGTCTTACATGTAATCACATATCGATGCCACTGTCCCAGACAGGGTCTTACACGTAAATCACAAGTCGATGCCAACGTCCCAGACGTGGTCTTACACAATAACACATAACGGAATCCTATGTCATGACATATGTATCCTAGCTATTCCTAAGGTTCGTATGGGACTTTCGGACATTGTAACTCGATCGAATCAATCTCGTAAACATAGCTCCCAAGCTTATAGACATTCGGCCAACACATATACATAGTCATAAAATTCAATTCAACATAAAAAAAATCACATATATTCAAAATTAACAACATTTATATGCTTATAAACTTACCTCGGATATCGACGGACGGAATAAAATGACTATTCGATTATTTTTGTTTTCCCCCGATCCAAATCCGTTTTCTTTGGTTCTTGATCTAAACATATTCAAATTAAACTTATTTAAACACCATTTTATTCAATTTAGTCTAAAAACACATAAATGGGCAAATTACCATTTTGCCCCTGACATTTTACACTTTTCACAATTTAGACCCTATTGCATAAAACACAAAATATGCAAAATTTCAATGTCGCATGCTTAGGCCGAATTTAAACCATAATCATACAAGTCCATATATTTCATTTATTTCACATTTTAGTCCCTCAATTTATTATTTTTACAATTTAACCCTGATTACTCAAAATCATCAAAATTTCCAATACAAAACATATTAATCCAAAACATATCTTTCATAATCTATCATCTAACATCACAAATCTCATAAATTCATCAATGGATTAACTCAAAATATCCATCAAAATAAAAAATTAAAGCATGGGTTTTGTAAATTTCATAGCAACGATCTCAAAATCGTAAAAATTATAAAAAACCGAGCTAGTTACATACCTTAATCAAGATTAGCTATGGTCGAATGTGGCTTTCTTTTTCTTTTTATTTTCCTTAGCTAGTTTCGGCTATTCCAAAGATGAACATGCATGGTTTTATGTTTTATTATATTAACTTAATTAATATATTTACTAAATTAACCTTATTAGTTTAATATAAACATATTATATATTATGCACATAACCGTCCATCATATTAATTCATGGTATAATTACAACATAAACACCTCTCACTAAAAGAACAAATCAATTTAGCACTTTAACAAATAGTTAGCCACTTTTACAATTTACGCGATTAAGTCCTTTTATTTAATCGGACACTCAAACGATAAAATTAAATCACGAAAGTTTCACAGTTATAAATTCACACAGTAAAAACACAGATAATAATATTTAATAATTTTTCTAATTCAGATTTGTGGTCCCGAAACCACTTTCGATTAGGGTTAAATTGAAATCGGATTTATTACAACCAAAATCTACATACTTTTCTTTAATGGTCTAATTACCATATAAGGACCTCTAGTTTTGAATTCCATAGCTATTTAATCCTTATAGCTACTAGAATTCAACTTTTGCATTTTATGCGATTTAGTCCTTCTCGTAATTAAACACTTAATCGATAAAATTTTCGTATCAAAATTTTCACACGACATATCTATTATAATACAGACCATATAGTAAAATAAAAATAAACTTTATTTTCGGATCAGATTTGTGGTCCCAAAACCACTGTTCCAATCTCACAGAAAAATGGGTTGTTACACAATGGCAGTTGCTCTACCCTGGAAGAATTCATTATTTGAAGATCCACGTGAGCGACGAGCAAATATCTAAGAAGAAGTCTCGATAGATCAAAGGACGTTGCGCGAGTACGCCTTACCAACACTTGATATGGTGCGAGCAGTATTGAAAGGCCAGCGATTAACGCCAATAATTTTGAAATAAAGGCGGCCACAATCCAGATGATGCAGAACTCGCTGCAGTTTAAAAGAAACATGCAGGAAGACCCAAATTAGCACTTGAAGCGGTTTCTACAAGTCTACGACACCTGCAAGTACAACGGAGTATCCAACGATGTTGTACGTCACCAGTTATTTTTGTTTTATTTGTGAGATAATGCCACCAATTGGCTAGACTTGTTAGAACCAGTTTCCATCACCACATGGGACGATTTAGCGGAAAAATTCCTATGCAAATTTCTCCTGATTAGCTGAACCATTTAGCTTAGGCAAGAAATCACCAACATTAAGCAATACGAAGGTGAATCTCTATACAAGGCGTGGAAACGTTTCAAGTCAATGCTCAAGAAGTGCCCCATGGACTACAAGCATGGCTTTAGATTCAGATATTTTATAATGGTGTTGACGGTAATATTAGATCCAGCCTAGATGGAGCGGTTGGAGGATCGGTCATGTCCTACACTTTTGAATGAGCCTATTAAATCATAGATGATATGGCGATGAATTCATATATGTGGCCCAATGAAAGATTCACCTACAAATCGAAGCCTCCAACGGTAAAAGTGGTAAACGAAGATGATCGATATCATCAAATCTTAGAGAAGCTTAACCATTTGAAGTCAACTGTCAAACAAACAAAACTGGAGCCATATTATGAGAACCAATTAGAGGAGGAGAATTTCATAGGTAATAGGGGTCGAGATCCCTATTCAAATATCTAAAACCCTCTTTACTAACCTCCACACTTACAACAAAGATCTATGGGTAACGACCATGCTGCATGTAGTCAATGATTCGATTGACTAGAAGGGGAGATGTAAACGATGAAGATGGACATTCAACATGTCCAAGCCACATATGGAAGACTCAAATCTCAAAAGGATAGCCTCTGTGATCAAATGAGTCAACTAATGACAATGTTTCAACAGCAAAATGGCCAGAGTATCCCCAGTAACACGGAAAGCAATCCTCAGAGAAATAGGAAAGAGCATGCACATCCAATCGCTTTGCAGTCGGGAAAGACTATAACACCCATTAGCCCGTTAGGAAGACATGGCGTGTACCAACCAGCCAAACAATCCACCCAACAGATCGGGGCGTTATTGACATATTCAAACCCTTGACTTGTTTCAAAATTTGAGAAAACAATTATAGGGATTTCCTCTTTACGTTAAAACTGTTATTCCTTACTCATTTGGTATTGCATCTTTCAGGAGAGTAATAGGGTTAAATAAACTACCCATTAATCAGGCTCCGCCATCAAAGGGGAAGGCACTTAGGAAAAGATAGTTTTGAAAACTGCAAATCAGGGGAATTTGGTGATCACCATTATAAACAAGGTATATTACACATTATAAGATGAAACAATACATTTGTGAAGTAAAATCAAAAATTAAACACAAAACGTGCGTATACATCCTTCGCCAAACAACTATGCATGATACAAAACAAAAGAGTGACTCACTTGTAGACGCAACTCTAGTGCAGTCCCCTTCTTCTGATCTTCTTTTACTTATTAATTACTTGAGAAAGAAAGGTAACGGAGTAAGTTCATTTGAACTTAGTGAGTTCCAAGTAGATACATATTATTTATCGGATTACCAATAATCGACCTAAAAATAAAAACATTTATGAGACTCAGTATTACAAACGCATTGCACCAAGTTACCAATATAGTTTTCCAATAACGACACTTAGCCAAAACAACGCACATGGTATCCCTAATGGACACATAATGACAACTAATACGCACTTCTTAGAGTCATGTATGTTTACCTATAACTCAACCTTGTACAGGCCTCGGGCCCACTTTTAGAATCCAAAATTTCATTTAGCCAAATCATATTTACTTTTATATTCTTTATTAGATTGAACACGTGTTCTTCCGTAAGGTTGGATCGTGATTTTTTATTCAGGTTTGCAATAAAGCTGCCCCACCAAAGGCATCACAAATAAATCTTCTTTCCACGTTTTTATATATCACAAAAAATTTGACACTAGGCTCACACACAAGATGGTTATTTTTACGTCGATCATGGCCATGCTCACGCACACAACACGAACTTATTACACATTTGTCAATACAAGACACATTGACCTGTATTTAGTAAGGTCAACTTACCTTTCATAACCCAAATATCATAGAATTTTCATAACTCAAAATAAACAAGAAGAAACTCACCAGGAACTTCAGGATAGAATCTACTCTATTGGTCATTTGCCTCGATTGTTTAGACCTTCACTATCTTCTTGAGCTAAATAAGAAAGAGTCATAATTACCAGACCATTCAGCTACTAAAAATTTATTATGCATGCACTAATGCAAAGATGTAAATTTTCTCGACAAGATCCTAAGGGTTTTCCCAAAAATTACCAATTAGCTAGTACTTATCAATGGCGTTTGACAAGTTTCTGGAAACTTTCCTCGTCTCCTCTAAAAAAGATAACTTAAAAAGAATTTTTTTTAAGGATGTGGGAGAGAAAACATAGAAAAAAAAGAAGCAAAAGTAAAACATGTTGGCTATAGACACCCTTTTATAGCACAAACAACGAAAATAAGCTTAGTGGGAAGGTCTGAGACCCCACTATCAACCTTTAATTCAGAGACTAATCTTGCCTAATAAGGTTTGAAATCTAACCATTTTTCCAAACCGAACTACTATCACTAATCAGAGTGATAAAACATTGCTTGCACACTTAACCAACCAACTAAACAGGTCATTCTGTTACCTGAACATATCAAGTTGTCATATAGTAATCTAGTTCAATTCCAACTAGATCTCACCTGAACTCTAACGATACTCATCGTGTTATTGTTTCCACATAAAGCAATCTTCTCACTTTATGAACTAACAAGTTTGCCCAAAACATCTGGGTTTGGTGGATCATTTCATAAAAGAGTCCACCAAACCTTAGAGTTCGCCAACTTTAGAGTTTTCCAAATGGTGAATTCCAGCAAGGCGTACCTCATAAGGGCATATTGAAGAATTCATGAAACACGCCAATCCAACACTTAAACATATAATTCACCCTAATACTACTCTGGCTTACTCAATTATATGCCAACATAATGTCAGTATGATCTACATCAGGCGGGATGTTACAAAGACACTTGAAAAACTAAAAACACCCATACATGAATAGGAGAAGGTTCCCAAAGTTGTCAATGAACCCATGGAGGTAGTCGATCACAATGAGCCGATCGAGGAGATAGTCGAACCGGTGTCAGATCTGGTACTAGCAAATTCGAGCACAATGAATGTACTATTCCTGACAAGATTAGAGGACAAACAAAAGAGGGACGAGGTATATTTCATAACATTTCTCAATTTATTTAAATTTCTCAATTTCAATTTACCACTCTTTGAACTTATCAATAAAATCTCAAAATATGCCAAGTATTTGAAGTAAATTATGGCACAACATAAGAAAATGAAAAAGGGCGAGAAATTGACATTGATGCCTCGTGTTGTGCATTAATCATGAAATAGATGCCCCCAAAGTTAAAAGATCTCGGTAGTTTGACGATTCCAATAGAGATAGAGGATCAACATTTCAGTAAGGCCCTTTGTGATTTAAGGGCCAGTATAAATTTAATGTCCCTATCGATCTATCGTGAACTTGGACTTGGGTATCTTAAAAATACCTCTATAACGTTGCAAGTAGCCAATAGATCCCTGGTACACCCAAAAGGTGTACTTGAGAATTTATTGGTCAAGGTACGGGGATTTATAATCCTTGTCGACTTTTTAGTCCTTTATTTTGAGGAAGACCGAGACATCCACTATAACATCCTGCTCGGTGAAGCCCTAGTTTACGAATATTGTTTATGGAAGTAAGGCATATAGAGTAGATCTTGGGAATGTGTATTGTTAGAATTGGACTAAGTATAAGAACTCAATGAGTAGGCTTGAAATGCTCCGATTTTAGCATACACGAGATCTGGATATAGTCTTAAAGAAGTATGATTGGCGGAGTGGTATTCGCCCAAATGTATTTTGACGTATAGTGTGGGCAAACTCCGAAATGAATACAAGAGAATAAGGGTTCCATGTCAAATTACTAACATTAGAGGAATGAAAATTATGGCTAAGTAAAATAATTTTAGGGAATGAGTACGCTAGAGGTATGGTGCACCCTGTAACTATGGTTTTGTGCCGGTTAAGTTACAAGGAAGCTAGTTAAAAACTAACCAAATGTGAACCAGAATAGTTTGAAGAGAAAATGGAAACACTCAATTGGGTTTCTCGGGAGTTGTAGACCTTGATAAGACAATTCAGTAAAAATGAGACACTTATCAAATTTTAATAGGGCCATAGGTTATATTAATAGATACACTGGATAGGATAGAAAAGCCTTTATGCTCTTTTCTAAATATTACTAATTGGAGGTTAGAGGAAAAATAAGGGGATTTCTTCTTGCTAGGGTTGAAATCCTAGATTTTACTAGCGATTTCTCCAGCTCAAGGTAAGATTTATGACTCTTCTTGTTAAGAAAATGTAGATTTGTTGGAGTATATGGAAAAGGAGGTGTTAGCAGCCCGAATTAGGTCTTCGGTACATGCTAAGTCTTTTATATAAAGTTGATTGTGCGGACGAACATAGCCTTGAAATACTTGGGCTCCACGTCGATCCTATGTCGTGTCATACACAAGCTATGGTGAGACACAACACTAAAATTACGGGCTTGGAAGTCGTGCTTTCGCTGCTCGAAAAGCTTGTGCATCATTGTAACACCCCAGACCCGGCCTAGACGTTATGACCGGATCTAGCATTTCACATAGAAGGGTTGTTTAAAAACTTGCGCGTTTGTTAAAAAGTTTGGATTCCTTTTTGTAACATTGAGCTTTGTTGTTTGAGAAAAATCAAATTTGATTTTATAGTCCTCTTGTAAAATTATTGTTGTTTTTAAAAACTAGTTTATAACAGAAATCAGATTCAGTGAGTTGCAGAATTGTGATATTTTGAAAACACTTATTGTCGTTTTTAAGAAAACCACGTATTTATAAGTTTAACAGTTATTTATGAAAGCTTAAAAGAAAAATAAACCAATGGCCGCGTATACCTTGTCCACGTCCTCTTGTACTCATACTGCTGAATCGAGTTAACCTGATTAAGAATTTTATGAATCAGTCTATAGTTCCAATGTTTATTAATAAATGTTTTATGGAAAACAGATATGAGAGTTGTTTTCGCAGATTGAATTTCCTACTGTTTCAGTCTCTATAGTCTTAATTCCTATAGCTAACAGTTCGAATGTACTACCACTAACTCTAGTAGTTTTCTCTCTACAGTTATCACATCATATCATCAGATAAAGTAAGAGGACTTACGAATTTGGTGCCGGAGACTCGGGGTGCCATACTTCTAAAAAGACATATATTTTTTAAACCATATTTCAAACCAATTTTTGGAAAACGTTTTCGAACCCATTCCACAGCCGAGTTTTGCAACCTGGCTCTGATACCATTAAATGTAACACCCCAGACCCGGCCTAGACGTTATGACCGGATCTAGCATGTCACATAGAAGGGTTGTTTAAAAACTTGTGCGTTTGTTAAAAAGTTTGAATTCCTTTTTGTAACATTGAGCTTTGTTGTTTGAGAAAAATCAAATTTGATTTTATAGTCCTCTTGTAAAATTATTGTTGTTTTTATTGTTATTGTTTCCAAAACTAGTTTATAACAGAAATCAGATTCAGTGAGTTGCGAAATTGTGATATTTTGAAAACAGTTATTATCGTTTTTAAGAAAACCACGTATTTATAAGTTTAACAGTTATTTATGTAACTTAAAAGAAAAATAAACCAATGGCCTTATTACAAAATATTAACCCAAAATAAATAATCTTGAAATAAGGTAAAAACTGAATTTACTAAGTTCACGAGAAATATTCCCGATGTATGGCCACCACAGAGTCCTCCGCAGCTCCAAATCCTCTAACGCTGGGGATCACCTGCAAGGTTAAAGCAGAGGGGTGAGTCACGAGAACTCAGTGTGTAATCCCCTTTTCAGTCACAATCATAGTCTCGATCAGGTCTCACCCCATCTGATGTCGATTTGGGCCTCTGACCCCAAAATCATGGTAATGCAAATAGAGAATGCAGCCCAACCCAATCCAACCAATCACACCCCCGTACCAACCCTACACACCTGTGGGGACCAAGTCAACCCACCTAGCCCTACACAATAAGTATGCAGCCGATCTGCAGAATATAAGCGGCTTAAAGCCATCAGAAGGTCCACAGTCGTCTCGGTCGACCCGTGCGACCTTAACAATCAAACTGATAGGTCCACAGTCGTCTCGGGTGACCCGTGCGACCCTAATAGATCAAAAACGGTAGGTCCACAGTTGTCTCGGGCGACCCGTGCAACCCTAACAGACCAAAATGGTGGGTCTACAGTCATATCGGGTGACCCGTGCGACCCTAACAGATCAAAACGGTGGGTCTACAGTCGTCTCGAGCGACTCGTGCGACCCTAACAGATCAATCACTTCCTCTAATAACATAACCCAACCCAATGCAGAATGTCGTGGCATAATAAATCAATGCATGCAACAATGTACCACCATGGCAATTAAACAAATTATACACAAACATACCAAATCTGCCCCTAAGGGTATAACAGTAATTTTACCCACCAAGGGTATTTTAGTAATTTACCCTCCAGGGGTATTTCGGTAAATTTATCATTTAACGGCCTTTCCGAAGGCCTACTGTCGCCTCGAGCGACACAGGACCCTTTTTGGGTCTCTACGGAGCTATTGGCCTTAAAATCCATTTCAGGCCCAAACTGGCCCACACGCTCGTGTAGCCCAAATCGGATGGTTTCAGTTTCAGATTTGTAGATTTCGCATTCGGGCATATCATTTGTTAGTTTTCCAACAATTTTGCCCCAGTGGGCCGGATAGCCCATTGGGCCCATTTGGCCCGTTTTGGCTCGATCAGGCCCGTTACAGCCTCAGTTTTGCGAGAGTGCTCGTGACACTTTCAACGACTTACCGTCATTAATCGCATTTCGATTTACCACTATGAGCATTCGCACGCTCGAGTGGTCACAGATGCCAGTTTCCGGCTTTTCGGCTTTCGGCCGAATCACAGAACATGGCAAGCATGCATTCGGAGGGGTGTGAGATTACACACCTGATTTGGATTGCCAAGAAACCACTCTTCGCTACCCCTAGAATAATAACGATCAAGGGTTAGCCTTAACTTCACAAAAGATTCATAGATCCAATTTCCATAACCCACTATAATCACTTACCACAACGTGATCTTCACTACAGAGTTCTAATATCCGGCCTTGCTTCCTGGCTACCACCACATGTACCTAAAAGAAACAATTGGTGCACCAACAAGGTTAGCATCCGAGCCACATTCGGTTCTCCTATAAGAAAGGGAGAAACCGACGCCAACTTCACTAGATAGGATCATATGAATAAAACTAACATCAAATTAAAAAGGTGTTAAAACAACTCCACCTTACCAAAATCAAGATTAACGATCTACACCCGATGGTTGCTAACGAATTCGACCTACCCCCAACAAGAGTGTTACGGCTTATGCTAAAAAGAGAAAGAAATGGGATCCGATGACAATGAGAGGATGCCAAGTTTGATCGGAGAAATAGAATAGAATGAGAGAAAAAGAACGAGAGTGACACAAAGACTTACCCAAAATTGGCCAAGAGAGAAGGTGTGGTTAACAGCTTAAAGAAAAGAGAGAAGAGGTCGAAGAGAAACTACGCAAGTGGAAAAATCCCCACAGGTTCGGCCAAGTCTCAACTGAAGAAGAAGAAAGAAGGGGAAAATGTGGAAGTTCGGTTTTGGAAAGAAGAATTCGGCAAGTATGGTAGAAGGAGAAGAGGAGAGATATGTTGGTTTGGTTTAGGAGTAGAAGTAATTGTTTAGAAGAGTAGAAACTAAAGAGGTAGTCTCACCAAAATGGTACCTAGCAGAAACGAAGAAGAACCGAAATGTTCAAGGAAAGAAACAAAATGCTCAAAAATGCCACACAAGGTCGAAAATGCAAGCTACTCCAAAGATAATTTCGGCTACACTTCCATCCAAAATACTCAACTCTTGCCCCTAGCCGAAAATGCCAAATTTGAGTCCCCACTCACGGCACAACTTCTCCACTTCCCCCATTCCTTTATTAACTCCATGATATTCTCCTTGTATTCCTCCACACCACCCATTCAAATCCTTTGACCAAGTCCTCTCTCTCTCCTGCAGAGTTCTAGCCGAACTCCACTTCTTCCACCTGCTTAGCACAAAATAAAATAAAAAAAAACTCCCCACATGCTGCTTGTGGGATTCGAACACCAGCTCACTTTGCTTCCCTAATGACGCCATTACCACCCTGCCACACACTCCACTTGTGTCTCCTAAACACACAAAATTTTACTTAAGTCCAACTTTCAGTAGCCCTCTCTACTGAAGAGCCAAAAAAAGCAACATTTCACCAGGGCTTGGGCCCGAACCCGAGCCTCCCCAGGACCCCCAAACACACCCAAATAACAAGCTAAGCAAGCTAAACACATGCAACAGTGCAAAAATGCTAGACCCCTAATTTTAGGATGTTACAATCACTCATCCCTTGATCCTAAGTCCATTGAGCCCTAAATTACGCATCCTACACACTCAATTACACAAATTAGAACTACCTAAGGCCCATGTCTACCTAATAGGCCACTAACACTCAAAATTGTGTTAAAAATACTTATTTTATTAACTTTTACTACTTAGCTACTACTAACTACTAATAATGCAATAATTAATATTAAAATGGCTAGAAAACAAGCTCCTTAAGTGCAAAAACATGCCTGAATTACTACTACATTTGACGTAGGGTCAATTTTGAAACCCTAAATATGTAGCCGCCAAATGCTTAGGGAAATGGAAGGTCAAAAAAAATTAAAGTGGTATTTATTTCCACTCATTATTATTTAAATTATATCATATTTATTATTTTTATTATATATCATATATTTGTTTTGAAAATATTTTTTAAAAAATAAAATAAAGGAAAATATCGAAAATCTCTAAAAATGGAAAATACCAAAAAACAAAAAAATAAAAAAAATGAGAAAAAAATTAAAAGAAAGGTGAAAACTTTGAGGAAAGTTTCAAATCAAGAACCAAAAAAGTGAAATCTCAAATTTTTTATGAACAAGCAAAACTGATTGTGGAAAATCATAGCCTCCAAATTGAATCAAATATTGAAAAAGAAAATCTTTAAAACATTATAAAAAGTTCTACAAAACACTGAGAAAAAAATGACAACCACAAGAATCGAGAATCGATAGTAACCAAATGTAACACTCGAATGTCAATATTTAGCCCAAAGATAAGGAAATTAGGATTAAATTGAGAGGATTAGTGAATCGCGGGACCCCATCGGGTAAATCAGAAATTTTAATGGCTAAAATTTGAATAGTTGTATTGCAACCCTCGTTCGGTTAGGACATAACCAGCAAGTTTCAAAGTGGGAGACATAATAATTAGGATTAAGTTGTGGCAATGGTATATGGAAATCGTGCTGAGGGAATCTATATGTATAGTTATGTACGAGAACGAAATTTCCTCTTAATTCCGCTTCCCAAAATTTTTTTCTCTAAGCATTTTCTTCTTCAATCACCCAGAAGAAGAAGAGGAAATAGTTGAAGAAAGTCCTTCATGTTGTAGCCATCGTACGAATTGGAGACTAGATGTGGAAGGACTGGGAACTGGTAAGTTTCCTTAAACCTCTGAACTCGTAGATTGAAGAAAGGAAGTAGAGTAAGAAAACTCAAAGTTTCTGGGTAATAGTGGAACCTGGGTCTTAAGGGTTGAACGCCTTTAGATTAACCGATGCATGGTTGCTATGCTTAGCTGCCAGGATAAAGGAGGCCATGGCATCCGAAGAAGCTAAGCTAAGGAGGCAAGAAAACAATGTGAGTTCCTATACTTGAACCCCAAAAATACTAAGCATGTTTCAAAGTGTATAGATACATGGGTATTCACCATGTTATTTCAATACGCATGATGCTTTATTTATAAAGATGTGCACTGCATATGAAACTATTAAAGGGGATCAGCGATGGGATAGAAAAAGTTAGGAATGGGGAAAAGAGAGTGACTCTGTTAGATACCGCCATATGGTATTGCTATGTGCAAACCGAGATGTACGAAGCTCCAGGCCTTGCGAAAGGGACACTACACTGTTCGAGCATCAAGGTATAAGAACGGTGAATCGGAGGAATGGAAGGAATGTAATAGGGTACGTATGAAAGATCATGGCGAGGCCATGGAGCCGATTAAAGGCTATACACCTAAATGAATGAGTAAGACCATAGATCAAAGACAATATGGCATCAGGATAAAATTAGTAAGACCATAGCTGAAAAATGCTATGGCATCATGATGGAAATGAGTAAGACCATGGAAAAAAGATGCCATGGAATCATGGTAATTAGGACTAAGACCATAGTTGAAAGACATTATGGCATCCTTCGATAGTCTTCCGGGACGGTAAAAACGGGGTTATATTGACTAAGACCATAGTTGAAAGATGCTATGGCATCATAGTTAAGTCCACCGAGACATTAAACATGAAGAAGTCTGCCGGGACACTAAACACAAGGAAGTTTGTCGCGACACTAAACACGAAAAAGTCTGCCGGGACACTAAACACGAGAAAGTCCACTAGGACACTAAAACACAGAGATATTGTCGAGAAGTAAAGACATAGGGTTTGTAATTGGAAAGCCCTCAATTCAGGAAGAATATCAAGGGCAAAGTTGGAGTTCACATATGACTGGAGTGAGAAATCATAAAAAGAATTTAGCAGGTGTGACCAAGGGATATTGGCCACCAGAATAATGAGGGAAGCCAAGGCTATGTCTCAACTTGGATAGGGTGGAAAGGAAAGAAGCTCCCTAGGGGAAATGGGTATTTGTACTATACGCATATATTAGTTCGCCAGGAAAGTTACGGATTCCGTTCAAAGTAAATAGGCATGGGCAAGTATGCACTAGTACGCAGTGGTGTACATATCATTGAAAAAGGGACCAATCGAACGGTTAATAGGCCTAATCGGATTCTCTTAAGAGGAACTAATTGCCAAGTCCAGATGAACGGTAAATCCCACCCAAAGATAAGGCAAGACAGAGGGTAAATCTAGACAAGAGGGGTCATGGTTTTCATTGAGCTCCCAAGTCTGAAGCTATAACACCACAAACCCGGCCGAGTAGGTTCGACCTGAATGTGGCAAGTTACATTAGCCACCGGAGTGACTCTCCATTAACTCCCCACCTACCTGCAGCACACCACTTACTTACAATGAATATTATGATAAGTTATGGCATAGCAGTGGAATAATATCATACATAGAATGTAAAACATGCGAGCTTATCAAACAAAATGAAGGAAAGGTTCGCATGTTAATTATGCAGTAAAAATTAAGGATTCACACAAGGGAAATAAACAATTTAGTTTAGAGTATGCACATTCAAACATAAATACACGAGTACTTAAAACCTATTATTAGGGTTCGCATACATAAGTTCGCATAGCAAATTACAACATAAGTTCGCACAACATAAGGCATGATTTTGCACAAAAGCACGGGTTCGTAATATATATGTGGTTTGCATACTTCCTAAGTTCGCACTTAAACAAAGCATCATAGGTCTGCATAAAAACGAGCTTCGAAACAAAAGGGATGGTCATGCAAGGGTTTTCAGATTTAAGTAATGTTCGCTAAGTAGTAAGGTTATCGCACCTAAAGATTCACATGCATATAAGGGGTGGAAAACATACAAGGGTCACAGAAAATAATAATTCATAATAAAACTGGCACTAATACATACTTTGGAAAAATTGAAAGAAGTCAACATGGTACGCATGCAAGGAGAAACAAAGAAACATCAAACTTTCTTCATGCTGAGAAAAAATTAGTAACAAAGGTTTTACTTCAGGGTTTGCAATAAACTTAAACTTTTAAGGAAATTATTTCAATAACAGAATAAAAATATGATAAATCTAAACCCACATAAATAAAACCCCATCGACCATTACTCAGGTTCGTTCATATCTTTTCAGGGATTAACCTCGCCAAGTCATCTACCTCGCCACTGCCATCTGCGACCTATTTACTTGCGAAGTAAGAGAGGAGTGGGTGAGTTCATTGTGAACTCAATGAATAATCCGGAATCATCATAGTATGCTTAAAATACAGAGTTTAAAACATAAAGAAGACTTAGTCTAAAAAATAGTATCGCGTGTTAGGTTCTTGGTGAAGGTGCGAGACCCAATTAGCTAAACCTGCTTGCCAAAAAACATAAGTTTGTAAAAGTAGTTTCAGATCTTATACAACATGAAACATGCTCACATACTTGTCTTATCAAAATGGCTAAGGAACATAAAATATGTTCTCGCACTTATCTTAACTTACTTATCATATCTTGTTGGATATGCAAATCACCTTATAACGCTTCAGAATAGAGACTTGGTGTTTCTTATCTTATCTTATCTTATTCTGATACTAACAGGACAAAGGATTACATTGGTTTCTATGAACTTGGTTTAGAATACAGACTTGACAATAGAATATCGATTAGAGAATTTTCGTGGAATAAGGGTTGTATTTATAGGCACTAAGTGTCTTAGTTATCCTAGGATACCCTACTTGACTTAGGAAACCTATTCGGCTTAAAAGAAGGTTACGTACACGAAAATTATCCTAGATACATAGTATCTTTATTTCCTAATTTGAGTTTGACTCGACTTTGACTTGCAAACTCCCAGTTCACAGCTCAACCGGCGAACCCCCAGTTCGCCAAATAGGCTGACGAACCCCTAGTTCACCAAATAGACTGGCGAACACAACTTCTAATGAATCTGACAAACCCCTTTACCACATCTTTTGGCATACACCAGTTCACTAAAACACTGGCAAACCCTCACTTGTGAGGCTAAAACTTCCAGACCCGGTCTCAGGATTTTACAAGAGCGATAGGTGTTAAGAAGCTTTATTTAGGGATTCTGTGACAAGGGTAAAGACCTCGACAGTAATAGTGAGCCCTAACACTCCAAGGCTTTTAAGATATGGAATTCCTGAGGGAGACCGTAGTTGTAGAATCCATTTAAGCAATCGTCAATCATTGGCCGTCAGAATTAATGAATACAGTTAACAAGGCGTTAAAATTTGAGTTGAATGCTTCAAATTTGTTTTATTTTATATATATATATATATATATGCTAATCTCACTATGTCCACCTGAACTTATAAGCTTCCTACTCAAATTGCAGGTTCGTTAAAGGTACTAAAAATTTGAGAGGGTCCAAGCCAGTCTTTCGCTGGAAGCTAGGTGGAATACAATAGCTGTGTATGCATATAGAGGGGCTCCCTTAGAGGCAACGCCTCAAGGGTTACTTTGGAAGAATTTGTATTAATTTTGGTGGATTTGTAAACACTATTAGTGTAACACCCCTAACCTGTCTTCGTTGCTAGATTAGGGTTACGGAGCATTACCGTAAAATAAAAAAATTTAAACTTTATATCATTCAATAATATAATCACATCATAAACCAATCATATACATGCATACTGTCCCTAAATCGAGCCCTCAAGGCCCTAAAAAATAATTTAGAAGTAATACAGGACCAATTTGAAACAATATGGAAAGTTTAGGAAAAAGATCTAAAATTTTCAAAATAGAGTCACACGCCCGTATGGCCGGGTCGTGTGCCTCACACGCCTGTGTCTCAGGCCATGTAACTTTCGAGCAAGGGACACACGACCATGTCTCAGCCCGTGTCCTTACCCATGTAACTCACTGAGTAGGGTCACACGGCCATGTCACACGCCTGTGTGCCAGGCTGTGTAACTCACTGACTTGAAACATCAAGAAACTTACAAATGACAAACGGCCATGTCGCCAGGCCGTGTGACAGCCTGTGTCTCAGGCCGTGTGCACCCAAAAATGTACCTAAACTCATGCCAATGCAAGTCTAATTCATATCTAACCAATCAAACCATTTAGGCACACATTCAAGGGTTCAAACACCATTGAAACATACATAAACATGCCATTTCAATCATCCAAAATTACCTAACCAAAATGCCATTCTAGGGCACCATATGTAACATCCCCAAACCCGGCCCATTCACTACGACCGAATCTGGTTATGTCACTGGGAAAAGACGGTTGAAAATCTTCTTAATTTAAAATAAAACATCGTAGTTTGCTGAATTTTGGAAAACATATCTTTGGAATAAAACTTTGCTATTAAACTCATTCATTTTTAAAACTTTAGTTTATAATATCCAATTTGAATAAATAGGTTGCAAACCATAAATCATTTTCACGTAGCAATTTAATTTAAATAAACCATAGTTAAAGTAATACCAAAAACATAAAATGGCCTTTATTACAACCCAACAATTCAAATAAAGTACTTATATCAAAATCAAGCATGAAATAATTGAACATCATCTTCGGCATGGGCCACCTTGTCCTCTCCGATCCCGGTCCACTTTTTATGCACTACGAAATGGTTAAGGAAAAGGTGAGTCACCCGCACTCGATGTGCTACCCTTTTTCCCGGATTAGCAAAATATCACATACAAACATAATCATGATCATCATGCATCCCAATCATATGCACCCAATCCTAACCGTCCATACACCTCTTCTACCCCGTGTGGTACCAAACCACTGGTGGTGCCAAACCACCGTGACGTATAGTCACAATGTGTTACTAAAACACCGGTGACCGAAGTCACAAATCCAATGATGGGGCCAACCCATCGTGTGATACCAAATCACCGGCGACAATCCCGTATCTCAAAAGTGGGGCCAACCCACGGTGGTGTTAACCACGGGACGAGTCGCAATGAGGTGCCAAACCTCCTGGTGTCCCAAAGACACAAATGTGGTACCAAACCACTGTGACCGTAGTCACGATAATCGAGTGATGGGGCCAACCCATCGTGTGATACCAAATCACTGGCGTCAATCCCTCAATACCGCCTTGTGGGGCCAACCCACTGTGGTGCGAAACCACGGGGACGAGACGCTGAGGTGCCAAACCTCTGGAGGTGCCAAACCTCTGGTGACCCAAAGTCACAAAGTTGTGTTACCAAAACACCGGTGCTCACGTCGACAAAAATATCACCGCCCCCTCCACTCATATCACCCATCATCATACCAACTCATGTATAGTATTCAAATCATGCAAACATGTTTAACGTTGCATCTCATAGCACATACATCATAAATCATGACATCATGTATCAATAACAATACTCATAATGAAACAGACTTACCTGAATCCGTGCACATACCCCATAGGGTATCATATCACTCAACCATACTATTTCGGTTTTACCAATCAATCAGTTTATCAAACATATACAAAGCAAGAAGTGTGTTAGTTTACACACCTGATTACTAATGCGACTATCAAATCCCGTAGATCAAGATCTAACGCACTAGATTCCCCATTCCTTAACACTTTTCGAGCACTAGCCACAACCCGAGATATGCGAGATCAAGCCTTCCCCTACAATCGGCCAAAACTAAACAACATAATCATGCTAATCAACCTTTAAGGGCATAATCGTAATTTTACCTACTAAGGGTATTTTCGTAAATTCACACCTGCAATGGCCTTTCTGAAGGCCTAATGTCGCCACTAGCGACTCAGCTACCACTTCCGGTCGTATCGGACAATTGGGCCTAAAACTCGATTCCGGCCCATCCGGGCCCACACGCTCGTGTGGCCCACCTAACACGAATCTAGCCACGTATATAACTTCCACCTAGTCTAGTTCAACATATACTAACCAATCATGCAATTTACTCATATGGGCCCACGGGCCCATTGGGCCCACTTCGGCCCATCGAGGCCCAAGCAGCCCCAACCCACGAGAATACTACTGATGGCCTCAACTATCGCGTCGAAGCCCCACACGTGCGCTCGCACGCTCGTGTGGCTACTAATGCCGTGACCGGCACTTCGGCATTTGCCGCTCTACAACTAGAGTAGAGAGTTACACACCGATAGGACTGGGGCTAATCCGCGCTCCGATCACTCTTGTGCCCAAACGCCTCCAAGATGTGTTTACTCTCCTCCTAGGATGCTCCTTATATAGCTAGCTCTTCACCTTCATTCTTTGTGTCTTTCCGATGTGGGATCCCTTCGTCGAGAGAGTTTAAATTCAATCTGAAACTCTTCTCGTCCGCATCATAAAATAAATACTCCTTGCTTCTCATGAGATTCGAACCCGTGCTCCTTGCTGCTTTGCACACCTTACTTCCAACGCCTGTGCCACTCGGCCACTTTGATTTTATGCCATAAAGCCACACCATTTAATCTTTAAAGGCTTCCTACTCAAGCCCCCAGTCGCATAAGAAAAATAAAACACGCAAAAGGCCGCTAGTCGCTCGAACCAGCGCCACGTGCACCTCCACTCTAAGTGCCGCACAGAAACCACTTGGACAAGTTGTTTGCTTGCGTCAAAACACGCCCCTACTCCTTTTTAAGGCCCCCTCATTGTAACGCCGAACCCAAAAATATTA
Organism: Gossypium sturtianum; assembly: GCA_025698515.1. Taxonomy (NCBI): domain Eukaryota; kingdom Viridiplantae; phylum Streptophyta; class Magnoliopsida; order Malvales; family Malvaceae; genus Gossypium; species Gossypium sturtianum. The sequence continues at coordinate 134,641,942 of CM046945.1, forward strand.
AAACCCCTTGTAGCCGCCGGACTCGAACCCAGGACCCTCACCGGCGTCCTCCCCAAGCTCTTAAGCGCGCCTGAGAGACCACTCTACCACCGCCTTCCCTTGTGCCAAAAATTACGAAAATTATTCTTAAGACCTCCCTTGGCCCGATTCCCTTTTCCACTAAAAATCCAAAATTTTCCAAAATCTCCCCTTTCATCCAAGCATTCTTAAAACCCCAAAACACATCCAAGCACACCCAAGAACCTTCCAACACCTATATTATACTCAAACCGCATAGCCCCTAAACCAGGGTGTTACAATTCTACCCTCCTTAAAAATAATTTCGTCCTCGAAATTACTTTACTAGCGAACGTCCGCACAACCTATCTTACCACCTTACGCTCTTGCTTGCGCACTCGATCTTAATAAAGTCGTCATTCCACCTAGACCATGCCCGCGACAACACGTCCCTAGAACTCATATCTAGCGTCGCGATTTAATCGATTAAAAGTTTTATGCATTAGAAATTTTGTTCCAATCTGCTTTAATCCACGAGCAAATTTTATGAATGTAAGTTTCTCAAGTCGTTCTTTCGAGCAATCAAAGTTTCAGTTTCTAAAGTAATCCACTATTGCAATCATCCGATCACATCAATAACTCACAAGCAATAGTAAGGGGTACTTACCGTGGACTTCTGGTCGGAGGTACAGTGCCATGCCACCAACTTTGAAAAGTTTCTTAAAAGCCCATATTTTTGAAAAGCCCATTTTGAATATATTTTTGGGCCCAAAACCCTCAAAGCCGAGTTTTGAACCGGCTCGATATTAAATCAGTAACATCCCCAAACCCGGCCCATTCACTACGACCAGAATCTGGTTATGTCACTTTGGGAAAAGACGGTTGAAAATCTTCTTAATTTAAAATAAAACATCGTAGTTTGCTGAATTTTGGAAAACATATCTTTGGAATAAACTTTGCTATTAAACTCATTCATTTTTAAAACTTTAGTTTATAATATCCAATTTGAATAAATAGGTTGCAAACCATAAATCATTTTCACGTAGCAATTTAATTTAAATAAACCATAGTTAAAGTAATACCAAAAACATAAAATGGCCTTTATTACAACCCAACAATTCAAATAAAGTACTTATATCAAAATCAAGCATGAAATAATTGAACATCATCTTCGGCATGGGCCACCTTGTCCTCTCCGATCCCGGTCCACTTTATGCACTACACGAAATGTTAAGGAAAAAGGTGAGTCACCCAGACTCAGTGTGCTACCCTTTTTCCCGGATTAGCAAAATATCACATACAAACATAATCATGATCATCATGCATCCCAATCATATGCACCCAATCCTAACCGTCCATACACCTCTTCTACCCCGTGTGGTACCAAACCACTGGTGGTGCCAAACCACTGGTGACGTATAGTCACAATGTGTTACCAAAACACCGTGACCGAAGTCACAAATCCAATGATGGGGCCAACCCATCGTGTGATACCAAATCATCTGGCGACAATCCCGTATCTCAAAAGTGGGGCCAACCCACGGTGGTGTTAACCACAGGGACGAGTCGCAATGAGGTGCCAAACCTCTGGTGTCCCAAAGACACAAATGTGGTACCAAACCATTGGTGACCGTAGTCACGATAATCGAGTGATGGGGCCAACCCATCGTGTGATACCAAATCACCGGCGTCAATCCTCAATACCGCCTTGTGGGGCCAACCCACGTGGTGCAAAACCACGGGGGCGAGACGAGGTGCCAAACCTCTGGAGTGCCAAACCTCTGGTGACCCAAAGTCACAAAGTTGTGTTACCAAAACACCGGTGCTCGTCAAAGACAAAAATATCACTTTGCCCCTCCACTCATATCACCCATCATCATACCAACTCATGTATAGTATTCAAATCATGCAAACATGTTTAACGTTGCATCTCATAGCACATACATCATAAATCATGACATCATGTATCAATAACAATACTCATAATGAAACGGACTTACACGAATCCGTACACATACCCCATAGGGTATCATATCACTCAACCATACTATTTCGGTTTTACCAATCAATCGAGTTTATCAAACATATACAAAGCAAGAAGTGTGTTAGTTTACACACTGATTACTAATGCGACTATCAAATCCGTAGTAGATTAAGATCTAACGCACTAGATCCCCATTCCTTAACACTTTTCGAGCACTAGCCACAACCCGAGATATGCGAGATCAAGCCTTCCCTACAATCGGCCAAACTAAACAACATAATCATGCTAATCAACCTTTAAGGGCATAATCGTAATTTTACCTACTAAGGGTATTTTCGTAAATTCACACCTGCAATGGCCTTTCTGAAGGCCTAATGTCGCCACTAGCGACTCAGCTACCACTTCCGGTCGTATCGGACAATTGGGCCTAAAACTCGATTCCGGGCCATCCGGGCCCACACGCTCGTGTGGCCCACCTAACACGAATCTAGCCACGTATATAAATTCCACCTAGTCTAGTTCAACACATACTAACCAATCATGCAATTTACTCATATGGGCCCACGGGCCCATTAGGCCCACTTCGGCCCATCGAGGCCCAAGCAGCCCCAACCCACGAGAATACTACTGATGGCCTCAACTATCGCGTCGAAGCCCCACACGTGCGCTCGCACGCTCGTGTGGCTACTAATGCCGTGACCGGCACTTCGGCATTTGCCGCTCTACAACTAGAATAGAGAGAGTTACACACCTGATAGGACTGCAGGGCTAATCCGCGCTCCGATCACTCTTGTGCCCAAACGCCTCCAAGATGTGTTTACTCTCCTCCTAGGATGCTCCTTATATAGCTAGCTCTTCACCTTCATTCTTTGTGTCTTTCCGATGTGGGATCCTTTCGTCAATAGAGTTTAAATTCAATCTGAAACTCTTCCCGTCCGCACCAAAATAAATACTCCTTGCTTCTCATGAGATTCGAACCCAGGCTCCCTCACTGCCGCATACCTTACTTCCAACGCCTGTGCCACTCGGCCACTTTGATTTTATGCCATAAAGCCACACCATTTAATCTTTAAAGGCTTCCTACTCAAGCCCCAGTCGCATAAGAAAAATAAAACACGCAAAGCCGCCTGTCGCTCGAACCAGCGCCACGCGCACCTCCAGCTCCTAAGTGCCGCATGACAGAACCACTTGGACAAGTTCTTTCGCTTGCGTCAAAACACGCCCTACTCCTTTTAAGGCCTCCTCCTTGTAACGCCGTAACCCAAAAATATTAAAACCCCTTGTAGCCGCTGGACTCGAACCAGGCCCTCACCGGCGTCCTCCCAAGCTCTTAAGCCGCGCCTGGAGACCACTCTACCACCGCCTTCCCTTGTGCCAAAAATTACGAAAAATTATTCTTAAGACCTCCTTGGCCCGATTCCTTTTCCACTAAAAATCCAAAATTTTCCAAAATCTCCCCTTTCATCCAAGCATTCTTAAAACCCCAAAACACATCCAAGCACACCCAAGAACCTTCCAACACCTACATTATACTCAAACCGCATAGCCCCTAAACCAGGGTGTTACACCATAATAGCATCAATATATCATTTACCTATACATGCTAACATTACCTCAATACATGCATAAAGACCTAATTCAAGTATATGCCAAAACATGTCTTAAATTAATCATTTGTAAGCCATCATCAACATACCAAAAGAACCTTAAATACAAGCATAATAAGGTAACAAAAATGACATAACTTGGTAAGCAATAAAGCTTAGTAAGTTCACATAAAGGCAACTTAACTACTGAACATATCAGAATAAACAACTAAACATAATTTTCATTATATCTTAAGCTAACTTTTGTATTCTATTCACTACACCTCGCATGGATAATTAGTGTAGCCTTGCATATACATATATATATTTCCATATAAGCATTTCATATAACTATTTCACTTAAACATTTCTTCTTACCATAACACCTACACACTTAACATGTGATTATTCTGTAATTCATCTTTCGTTTCAGACTTTCATATAAACATATCATCCTGGAATAACTTACTTTCACTAAACAATGTGAAAAACTACATAATAGATTAATCATACCTGTTAATCATTTACGAAGCACTTATAGGATTAGTACTAAAAATGGTTCATCATACGCTTCCTGTACTATAATAATAATTCAATCCAAACTCATTCATCTATGTATATAAACATCTATCTTTAACTGTATAATCATCGATATAATTATACTCACACATGATCAAGTAGTTCATTGAACATTTAACATTTACTAATATCTTGACTATACATTAGCCTTTAAGCACATAAATACTTTTGTAAAGTCATTAACATTTAGCCCGATGAACTAGTAACTTGACTCAGATACTCGGGTAACTACACCACACCAGAGGCATCATTGATGCATAACAGGAGCACTGAAAATAATAATTTCTATCCATATACGAACTTACCTTGACAAATACAGTTGTAACAACGAAGTCAATGACTAATCCAACCACAGCTTTTCCTCGATTTTGATTTGTTTGATTTGTTTTGTGATCTAATTAATAATGTTTCACTCAATTAAACCCTTCAATAACTTAAAATAATTAATTTAACTTATAACTCTTATTATTGGAAATTTTACAAAATTACCCTAATATTTTAGCTTTTATGCAATTTACTCCCTAAATCCAGAACTTGAAATTTCACCACATTTAATACAATTTCATGTTAACCGATTTTCTTAAGGTTTCATATCAACCCACTTTTCTCCTCATTTCGTACAATTTACTTTGAACTTTACATTTTCAACAATTTAATCCCTAAACATTAAAATTATCAAAAATCACTTAATAAAATACTCATAATCAACAGCTAACAACTCAAATTTATTATTTAACATCATGAACATCAAGAACTCCTCAATGGTATCATCTAAAATTTTCGACAGTTTCAAAAACGAAGCTATAGGTTAGCTGGACCTAAATGCAATGATCTCAAAAACATAAAAATTACAAGAAATAAGCTCAAATTGAACTTACATGCAAAGAAAATGTGATGGACGAACCTTCAACCTTCAATAGTGATTTTCTCCTTTCTCAAATTCGGTCAAAAACAATTAGGAAGATGACAATTCCCTTTTGTTTTATTTTACTAATTATTTCTTTATTAAATTACCAATTTACACTTCAATTATGCATACATTTCAACCTATTTCATGCTTTAACCATCCATGTAATTTAGATGTGACATAATTACATAATAAAACCTCCCATCTTTACGAATTATTTCCTTTAATCACGTAATTCATTAATAAATGAGTTTTAACATCTATTACAATTTAGTCATTTTTACAATTAACGAACTAAACATTAAAATTTCTTAGCCAAATTTTAATAAGACCTTAATAACACTCTGTAAATATTTAATAAAATATTTACGACTCGGATTATAGAAACGAGGTCCCGATACCTCATTTTGTAAAACTACTTGACTTTAGGGTCATATCGCTTAAACCTAATTATTCATTCAAATAGTAAAAATTGCCAATTCAAATTTTATTTTAATACCTTATTTGACTCATAAATATTAAATAATAACATGTCATACCACGAGCCCCGTGCTGGTCCTGAATGTCCTACCGATGGTTGAGGTCCTGCATTTGTTGTGGATACTCCACAGCTCATGTGAGCAGCACCGTGTAGCTTACATTCTGACCCATAGCTCGTGTGAGCAGGCCCATTTCACAGCTCATGTGGGCACTGATGTAAAGGAAAGGTTACAGTTATATGTACAAGCACACGTTGTGTGAACTTTCCTATGTATTTGATGTAATTCTAGATGGTTCAACATGTATGAAAAGGAAACAAAATGGTAAGTATCCAAATGGAATGAATCATGAACTTATGTAAAGGATTTATGATTTAAATGATGTGATTACATGTATAAATCTATTTCTTTTATGGATGAATGCATTTGAATTATGTACAAGTGCACTAACTTGTGAATTGATGATGTTGATTAGGATTATGCTAAACATTTTGGATGGAATGGTAAGTAAGTAAATAGAATGGTATATAATTTTATGAAAAGGTTTATGATTATTGTATTGTTGATGAATTAAAGGTTATGTTCATGTATGGTAAAGTTCATATATTATAGATGATCTCATATGTAACATGGTGCTATAAAAAGATTGATAAATTAAATTATGTGCTTATATATGAGAAATTTACCTATACAATGGATGAATTCATTTATATCATGGATAAGTGAACTTACTAATTTGAGAGTTTTATGGTGTTCCAATAGGCCTATACCAAGCTTATGGAATTGGTAATGATTTATGTTTAATCTATGAATTGTATTAATGAAGTGGTAAGTTTAATTTAAGTTTATACAAGCTTACTAAGCATTTGTTGCTTATGTGTTTTCTTTTCTACGTTTTATAGGCCATCGGAATCTCGATTTGGTTTGAAGCTCGTTGGAGATCTATCACACTATCCAGAAATCAATTCAGTAGTTTTGAGTATTATGGCTTAGGTTTATAATGGCATGTATAGGTCTTTTGTATTGATGACTCATGAATGTATTAGATGGTTGAATTCTTATGCTTATGTCTTGAAGTTTATGTTTATATGATGGATTGGTATGTCTTGATAAGTAAGGTCACCTTAACCACCTTTAGCGATTGAAAATCATGATCTTATGGTATATTTTGAATGGTTGATGATGGTTAAATGTGGTATGTTTTAGTACCTATATGGACTAGGTTGATAAGCATGAAATGTAGCTTATGGATATGTTTAGATAATTGTCGTGCATGGTCATATGGTATGATAATGCTGGCTTGGAAATGGTATTTTGTAATGTGATTTAGTTACATAATGGAATCAGGTATTCATGCTTGAAATAAGATGATGTTTGGATGCAAATCTTGTCTTGAATGGCACGTTGGTTAGTTGACTTAGGTTGTTGAAATGGCATATTTATGCAGGTTTTAATGATGTTTAGGTACTTTGAATGTGTGCTTAAATAGGTTGAATGTTTATGCATGAAATGGTATTGTAATGGCTTGATTATAGATATATTTTGGGTCCACATGGTCTGAAACACGGGCGTGTGACTCAGCCGTGTGTCATCTGAGGATTTCAAAGGGTGCAAGTCAATGAGTTACACAGCCTAGCACATGGGCGTGTGACACGGTCGTGTGACCGTACTCAGAGAGTTACATGGGTGAGGACATGGGCTGGGATACGGTCGTGTGTCCCTAGTTCGAAGGTTACACAACCTGAGACACGGGCGTGTGTCTCAGCCATGTAAGGCACATGGTCGTGTGACCACAATTTTGCAAACTTTACAGCTTTTTCCTAAACTTTCCAAATGATTTCAAATTGGTCTCGATTTGCCTCTAAGCTATTTTTAAGGCCTCAAAGGCTCGATTTAGGGACAGTATGCAGGTGTATGAATGATTTATGATATGATTTAAATTATTGAATGTTAAAATGTTTAAAGTTTTCGATTGAACGGTAATACTCTATAACCCTATTCTGGTGACGGATACGGGTTAAGGGTGTTACAGTTTTAAATATTCCCTTCGGCAAGAATGACTACCATACTTTCTTATAATCTATTGGGATCCCGGATTTGTCACAACATTAAGCACTTGTTGAAGAAAATCCCAATTTATATTTGTTACCATGGCAAATTATTCCTCTTCTTCAACATCAGGTAGGTTAAACAAATCATTAATGGACTTAGAAGTTAGGGGTACCTTCTTCATACGAACAAGAACTTCTGTCGCATCTAGCTTAGTCAAATTATCATAGAACTCTCGAACTAACTCCTTATCGAGTAATGATCGTGCATCACAAAAATAATTCCAATTGAGGGCATCAATCATCTTTCGTATCGGCAAAGGCACAACCATCTTATCATTGCTTTCCAAGTTGAAACCTTTTTCTGGCATCATAGGTTGATTTTTGAAGATGAAATCAAACCTTTCTTTCACTTCCTCATCTTGAATCACAATGGGATTTTTGGTAGAGGTCTTTAAAATTTTATTTCTTTTACGAGACATGTGATTTTTCCCGAAAAATAGGTGAAATTCAGCAATGGATAAAGTAAGGGATTTTGTGGCGGTGATAGGCTCGCAACAGCGATAGGGTTGCGGCAGCGATATGGTTGCTCCAAAAAAAGGCTCGCGGCGGCAGTAAGCTAGGGTTTTGCGACAAAGGAAGAAATTTGGGGAGAATTTTCGGGATTTAGGCCGACAGCTAAGAGGAAAAAGAATGAGTGGCTAGGGTTTAAGCTAATTGCTTGAAGGATTGTAAAGATTATGGTGGTAGAGAAGAGTTTATATAGTGGTGAATTAGGGCAATCTTGTAGCAAAATTTTAACTTTTTAAGTGACTTGGGCGAAAAGTATAGATGGAGGGAAAAAGTGGTGGCAATTTTAGGGTTTTGGGGAACCCTTATGGACAGCACTGATGGGGTAAATTTCTCCTCTTTGTTGTTTCAAGCCTTGAGCCCAAACTATATGTACAACTAGACTGCTTAAGATAAAATAATTTGATTAGTACTTGGGCCAATTTGACCCCTTTATTAAACATAAACAATTAAAGTTAACATTAAAAACAGAAATTAAACTGAAAAATAAAAATTTTAAAATTAATCAGAAAATTTCTTCTCAAAAGATTACATTAAATTAATGCCTAGGAAAGGTTGGAGGGGTCAATTTGACCCCCTTATTAAACATAAACAATTAAAGTTAACATTAAAAATAGAAATTAAAGTGAAAAATAAAAATTTTAAAATTAATCAGAATATTTCTTCTCAAAAGATTACATTAAATTAATGCTCAGGAAAGGTTGGAGGGGTCACAATGGTCCCGCTTAAGTTCCAATCTCCTTAGGCAGAATTAATTAAATGTACTAATTTAAGAAAATGATTTCTAACTTTTTATTAAAAGGTAAAACCATGAAAAATTAAGGGTCTAATAATTTGAACGAGGTTTTAATTCGCTCAATTTCACCATCCCAATAGTGCTTGAAACGTTGACCATTAACTTTAAACGTACCTCTGTGGTTGTCGAACAATTCTACAGCTCCATCTGGATAAACTTTGTAGATGGTATAAGGTCATTTCCATCGAGATTTGAGCTTTCCCGGAAATAACCTTAGCCTCGAATTAAACAACAACACTTTCTAACCTTCTCTGAATTCACGAGGTTGTATATGACTATCATGTCATCTCTAATATTTTTCTTTACACATCTTGGTATTCTCATATGAAATAACCTCAACTCTTCCAACTCATCAAGTTGTAACATCTTTCTCTCACCAACTTGCTTAAGATCCAAATTCAATTGTTTCAAATCCCAGTGAGACTTATTCTCATATTCAAGCAGGAAATGACATGTCTTTCCAAAAACTAGCCGATAGGGAGTAATTCCTAACGGCGTCTTAAAAGTAGTTCGATATGCCCATAGAGCATCATCGAGCATTCGAGACTAATCTTTTCTATTAGGGTGCACCACCCTCCCAAGAATACCTTTGATTTCTCGATTCACCCTTTCAACTTGCCCATTTGACTGTGGGTGATAGGAAGTAGCAATCTTATGCTTCGTGTAACACCCCTTACCCGTATTCAACGCCGGAACCGGGTACGAGGCATTACCAGACTTATCTCGCATGAACATAGAACTTTGGGCTATCAAATTTCATTCCAATTTAAAACCTTTCATTCACATGTCTAACGTTCTTGTTATGGACATACGAGGCCTAAAACATGCAAACGGAGTACCTCGGGATCAAACCGGAAACTTTTATAAACTTGGAAAAATTTTGCCTTAACAGGGCCACACACCAGTGTGAAAATAGACACGCCCGTGTGGGCAGGCCGTGTGGTCACACACACCCATGTCCCTAGCCCGTGTGGGATTTATTTCCATTTCGAACCTACAGGGTTTTCACATGGTTGGACACACGCCCGTGTTCTTGGCCCGTGTGCTTCACACGGCCTAGACACGCCCGTGTCCTCGCCTATGTGTAAAAACTTGGGTATTCTGTTTGTGACGTCAGCAACCTCATAAGGATCACACGGCCTAGGCACACGCCCATGTGTCTAGCCCGTGGTCGACACTAACCTGTAACATTAACATGCAGGGGACACACGGCCTAGCCACACACCCGTGGGACTGACCGCGTGTCACACACGGCCTAGACACACGCCCGTGTGTCTACCCGTGTGGACAAGAACAAGGCTATTTGCCAAGCTCTTTTTGCCACCCTAACTCACACATCAAAAATCCATTCAACCATTCACTAAGCAACCCAATTGTGCAACATACACTTTCATGAATAACCTCATCTTTTCATAAATTAGTAATAATGAGCCATTAACTATGGCCATATACAAGAGAAATCATCTATAAGGAGACATCAGAATTGGCCAAAATAACAAAACATCTCCACTAAGCCTAGCCCCTATACATGCCATATTCAAAAATGCTAAGTCTAACTATACCGAGATGAGCTGATAGTGTGAGTGATCTTCTAAATAACTTCGTATCTCGAACCGGCTCTTTGACACTATAAAACAAGGGAAAAAGGAAAGGGAGTAAGCTTTAAGCTTAGTAAGTTTACATGTAAACAAATAGCATCATAACACACATATATATATCAATCAATGCTTTTCATTCCAAGCAAGAACAATCCACATTTCATAATCATGCTTACTCATTTCATCTCTTACCACATTTCAACCATATAACAAATATAATGCTCGCAATTATTAGCATATATTCCCTGCACTCATCACCACAACATCTTATGAAACATATACTTAAACGATTTCTCAATGAATCATTCAGAATAATACCAAACACTCGGTTGTTTTGCACACAGCCCACCTTTAATCTATGATAGGGTGGTATTGCACATAGCCCACGAACAAGAATATTTACGGTGGTATCGCACTTAGCCCACAAAATGATAATATAAACGATAGTATCGCACACAGCCCATCGTGAGTAAGTATTAAGGTGGTATCGCACACAGCCCACCAATGATTATTACGAATAATATTCTACACTTACATATCTATTTCAAGGTTCATACGGGAATTACTCATTCTCTATCGAATTCAATCCATCTCAATCATAAATGATCTCATTCATACGATACACCAATAAGTAACAACATACGTATTCAAGATGTACCGTTTACACATAAACTTACCTCGATGCAAAATGTGTTAATCTACGGCTTAATCCGTAACCTTGCCTTTTCTCCGGTCAAGGTTGTTTCCCCGTTCTTCTTGATCCATAATCATAAAATTCACTCATTCAATCAATTTAAAACTCATGATACATCAAATTTTCTACTTAGGCAAAACTGACCATTTTGCCCCTATACTATGGCAAAAATACGATTTTACCCCTAGGCTCGTATAGCGTTTTTCATCAAATTTCCTCATTAAACAAGCCTATCTGAACATTTATTCCTCTTACAACAACTTAGAAAACCATTTATTTCATGCATTTATTACACATTTACAATTCTTTACAACTAAGTCCTCTTTAGGTGTTTTCATGGTAACACCTTTCACAAAAGTTGTTCCTTCACTCACTAACATTCATTTTCTTCCATAAAAACTCAGCAAACAACATGAACACTCTCATGGCAAGTCCCTAAACTTTCAACCATTTGGCAAATTAGTCCCCTCATTAGCTATCTTAAGCTTTGGGGACTCCAAAAGTACAAAAAATTATCAAGTAAAACCATCATAATCACTTACTTGTAGAGAAGATGAGTTGCTGAAATTTTCAAGCTTTCAAAACCCCCACTTTGCTGGTATTTTCGATGGAAAAATGGTGACGATGATAGGTGTTATCATCCTTCTTCTTATTTTATTTTAATTTATCAAATAAGTCACCAAAACCCCACCTAACAAATTGACCATGTCAATTCTTGTCCCTATGGCCGGCCACTACATTAAACAAGGCCTAATTGCACATTAGGGACCTCTCATTAGAATTCTATAGCTATTTAACACCTTTGACTTGTAAAACAATACTTTTGCACTTAACGCGATTTAGTCCTTTTTCACAATTAAGCATGAAATCGCCAAAATTAATGCACCAAAATTTTTATACATCCATATAATTATGCTATAACACATAAAATAATATGAAAATAATTTTCCTCAACCTTGGATTAGTGGTCCCGAGACCACTGTTCTGACTAGCCCCAAAATTGGGCTGTTACAACTCTCCCCTCCTTTAGAGATTTTCGTCCCCAAAAATCTTACCGGAAAAAAGGTTTGGGTATTGTTCTCTCATGGCTTCTAACGATTCCCACGTAGCCTCTTCCACACTGTGTTTTTGCCATAACACTTTTACTAAGGCTATGCTCTTATTCCTCAACTATTTAACCTCTCGAGCCAATATCTTAATTGGTTCCTCTTCATACGTCATGTCTAGTCGTATCTCAATTTCAGTTGGAGGAATCACATGCGAAGGATCGGAACAATATCGCCACAACATCGACACATGAAACACGTTGTGTATTCTCTCTAACTCTGCCGACAAAGCCAACCGGTATGCTACTGGCCCAATCCTCTCAATAACCTCATACGGTCTTATGAATCGTGGACTCAATTTGCCCTTTCGACCGAATCTCAATATTTTCTTCCACGGAGATACTTTAAAGAATACCCTGTCACCCACTTGAAACTCAATTTCTTTCCTTTTTAAATCCGCGTATGACTTTTTTCGATCCGAAGCAGTTTTCAGACTATCTCGAATTATTTTCACTTTCTCCTCAGCCTCTTTAACTAGGTCAACCCCGTGAATTCGCTTCTCACTAAGCTCGGTCCAATACAAGGGAGTCCGACACTTGCGGCCATATAAAGCTTCGTACGGTGCCATCCGTATACTCGACTGATAACTGTTGTTATAAGCAAACTCGACTAAAGGTAGATATTTTTCCCAACTGCCTTCGAATTCTAACACACAGCATCGGAGCATATCCTCAAGGACTTGAATCACTTTTTCAGATTGGCCATCAGTTTAAGGATGGGAAGCAGTACTAAAATTCAACTTTGTACCCAAGGCTTCTTGTAACTTCTTCCAAAACCTCAAAGTAAACCTCAGATCTCTATCCGAAATAATAGATATAGGCACCCCATGCAATCTCACCACCTTAGCAATATACAACTTGGCCAACTTATCAAGTGAGTAATCCACACGTATCGGTATAAACTGAGCTGACTTTGTTAATCTATCAACAATGACCCACACAGCATCTTTCTTTCTCGGAGTCATAGGTAACCCTGTTACAAAATCCATTGTAATTCGATCCCACTTCTACTCCGGAACCATTACCGACTGAAGCAATCCCGAGGGCACTTGGTGCTCAGCTTTCACTTGTTGACAAACTAAACATTTCGTAACAAATTCAGATATGTCTCTTTTCATACCCGGCCACCAATACAATTTCTTCAAATCATTGTACATTTTTGTACTGCCCAGATGTGCTGACAAACAACCACTGTGTTCTTAATGTAAAATTTTCTGGATTAACTTATCATCCTTTGGTACACAAATTCTATCATGAAACATCAAGCAATCCTCGGAACTAACTCGAAAATCTGATTTATTTCCCGATTCGCACTGAGCTCTCTTATCTTGCATCTCACTATCATTCTTTTGAGCTTCACATATCTGCTGAATAAATAATGGTCTAGCCCTCAACTCGGCTAATATAGCACCATCATCAGACAACGCTAAGCTCGTACTCATAGCTCTCAAAGCATACAAGGATTTTCTGCTCAAGGCATCCGCAACCACATTCACTTTCCCCGGATGGTAATCGATTACTAACTCGTAATCCTTTAATAATTCAAGCCACCGCCGTTGTCGTAAATTAAAACCCTTTTGGTCTATTAAGTACTTCAAACTCTTGTGATCGGTGAAGATTCGGCACTTCTAACCATATAAATAATGACGCCAACTCTTCAAAGCGAAGACAATCGAAGCCAGCTCCATATCATGAGTCAGGTAATTCTTCTCATGCGGTTTTAGTTGTCTCGAGGCGTAAGCTACTACCTTACCCTCTTGCATCAACACACAGCCAAGACCATTTAATGACGCATCACTGTAGACCACAAACTCTTTCCCCGACTCAGGTTGTACTAAAACTGGTGCCTCAGTCAACAATGCTTTCAATCTCTCGAAACTTCGTTGGCATTTCTCAGTCCATTCAAATTTAACAACCTTGTGCAACAGTTTTTTCATCGGGGTAGCAATCATGGAGAACCCTTTTACGAACCGTCTGTAGTACCCCGCTAAACCCAAAAAGCTTCTAATTTTAGACACATTCCTTGGCGGTTTTCACTCATCAATAACCAAGATCTTACTCGGATCAACTCTTATGCCATCACCCGATACAATGTGTCCTAAGAATCTGACCTCTCGGATCCAAAATTCACTCTTACTGAACTTAGCATACAACTGCTTGTCTCTTAGAGTCTTCAAAACAATTCTCAAGTGCTCTACATGCTCACTCTCATCCCGAGAATAAATCAGTATGTCATCGATAAAGACAACTACAAACTTATCCAAATACGGTCGAAAGATACGGTTCATTAGATCCATAAAAATCGCAGGAGCATTCGTTAAGCAAAATGGCATGACAAGGAACTCATAATGGCCATACCTCGTCCAAAATGCAGTTTTTAGCACATCTTGCTCCTTAACCCTCAACTGGTAATAGCCAGACCTTAAGTCTATATTAGAGAACACCGTATCTCCCTTCAATTGGTCAAAAAAGTCATCTATCCTTGGCAAAGGATACTTATTCTTCACTGTCACCTTGTTGAGCTATCTGTAGTCTATGCACAATCTCATCGACCCATCTTTCTTCTTCACAAAAAGTACCGGAGCACCCCACGGTGAATAGCTCGGTCTTGCAAAACCCTTGTCCGTTAACTCTTGTAACTGAACTTTTAATTCTTTAAACTCTAATGGTGCCATCCTATACGGGGCAACTGAAATAGGTGCTGTACCTGGAATTAACACTATACCAAACTCAGCCTCTCTAACTGGAGGCAATCTGGGTAATTCTTCCGGGAACACGTTTGGATACTCGCACACCACAGGAACTGATTCAATTTTTACCTCTGACTCTTGAGTATTCAATACGAAGGGGAGGTAGGACTCGTACCCTTTTATCAAGTATCTCTCGGCTACCATAGATGAAATCATTACAGGCAAACTATCCGATTTACCTGATTCAACACGAATGATATCTCCATTTACACATCTTAATTCAATAAACTTGCTACCACAGTTCACTAAAACATTATGAGCAGTCAACCAATCCATACCAAGAATCAGATCAAATTCATCAAACGGCAACAACATAAGGTTAGCCGGAAAACAATAACCTCTAATTGTCAAGGGACAATTTCTACACACCTTGTCAACTAGCACATGTTTGCCTAACGGGTTCGACACTTTTACTACAATTTCCATAGACTCAACAATCATACTCATGCTAGATGCCAATTTCATACAAATATAAGAATGGGTAGACCCAGATCAATCAAAGCAACAACAGAGATATCATGAAGGGAAAAAGTACCTATTATCACATTTGGAGAGGATGCCTCTTTGCGAGTGCAAATGGCATAGGTCCGTGCAGGTGCTCGACCCTCTGACCTTATAGCAGAGTCTCTGGGCACACATCTACTACTAGTCCCACCTCCCGGGTTCTTTTGTGGTCTGCCCCTTGAAGATACATTGCTTGCCCTTACTTCTTGCTTTCTTTCCTTCTCATCCCTCTCAGGACAATTTTGAATAAAATGATCGGGTGAACCAAACATGTAACAACTTTGGTTGTTACCCCAACACTCCCCAGTGTGTTGCCTACCACGATTTGGACACTCCGGTTTATTAGACTTTGGGTTGCCCACACTTGGCATCAAGGTGGCTTGTACTCTCGAGCCCGAATATGTATTACCTCGATCTCGATGTGAATACCCAACTGAAGTAGTCATCCGAGGGTTCGTCTCCTTGGACCTCTTTGATTGAGTTTGATGCGATTTACTCATTGGCCTCTTCCTCGTATCTCGGGCCTCATTCATGACTTTTCTCTTTTCCTTATTCAACTCCTCCGCCTTACAAGCTCTATCGACTAACACTATGAATTATTTCAATTCCAAGATCCCAACTAGCAGTCTGATATCCTCATTTAACCCATCTTCAAACCTCTTGCACAAGATAGCTTCTGTGGACACACACTCTTGTGCATACTTGCTGAGCCTAACAAACTCGCGCTCATACTCTGCCACAGTCATTCTACCTTGTTTCAACTCAAGGAACTCCTTCTATTTCTGATCCACAAATCTCTAACTTATGTACTTCTGTCAGAACTCTTCAAAAAAGAAATCCCACGATACCCTCTCCCTTGGAACTACCGACGTCAACATTTTCCACCAATGATATGCCGAGTCCTTCAGCAATGACACAGCGCATTTCAAGCTCTCCTCAAGTGTGCAGGAGAGTTCATCAAACACCCTCATTGAGTTCTGAAGCCAGAACTTCGCCCTCTCTAGGTCATCGTCTATGTTAGCCCTAAAATCCTCAGCCCCTTTCTTCTGAAGCTTATCTACCGGAGGTTTGGTCACCCTCACAAAATCTATACCTTACGGAGCCACAGGGACTGGCTGAGGTATAGGAGGGGGTGGAGGAGGTTGAGCATTAGGATTCACTCGCACATACTCCGTGTACAAATTACTCATCATATGAAGAAATACTTCTCGAGCCTCTTTACCTTGACCCAAAGTCTCGGGTCTACTCTCTACAGGCACAATCCCTTGTGCGGGAGCCGGCGCGTTACTAGCAACGTCATCAGCAGCTGCTCGATCGGGATCCATTTACTATGCAAAAACATAGTTAAATATAGTCAGAAGTCACCACACTATCATTGTATTCTATGGCATGTATAGCTAGACCCTTACACACGCTACGGTAGTCCAAGAACTGACTAAACCATAGCTCTGATACCACTAAATGTAACACCTCTTACCCGTATTCAACGCTGGAACCGGGTACGAGGCATTACCGAACTTATCTCGCATATACATATAACTTTAAGCTATCAAATTTCATTCCAATTTAAAACCTTTCATTCACATGTTTAACGTTCTTGTTATGGACATATGAGGCCTAAAACATGCAAACGGAGGACCTCGGGATCAAACCGGAAACTTTTATAAACTTGGAATAATTTTGCCATAACAAGGCCACACGCTCGTGTGAAAATGGACACGCCCGTCTGGACAGACCGTGTGGTCACACACGCCCATGTCCCTAGCCCGTGTGGGATTTATTTCCATTTCGAACCTACAGAGGTTTTCACACAACTAGACACACGCCCGTGTTCTTGGCCCGTGTGCTTCACACGGCCTTGACACGCTCGTGTCCTCGCCCGTGTGTAAAAACCTAGGTATTCTGTTTGTGACGTCAGCAACCTCATAAGGATCACACGGCCTAGGCACACGCCCGTGTGTCTAGCCCATGGTCGACACTGACCTACAACATTAACATGTAGGGGACACACGCCCTAACCACACACCTGTGGGACTGACCGTGTGTCACACACGGCCTAGACACACGCCTATGTGTCTACCTGTGTGGACAAGAACAAGGCTATTTGCCAAGCTCTTTTTGCCACCCTAACTCACACATCAAAAATCCATTCAACCATTCACTAAGCAACCCAATTGTGCAACATACACTTTCATGAATAACCTCATCTTTTCATAAATTAGTAATAATGAGCCATTAACTATGGCCATATACAAGAGAATTCATCTATAAGGAGCCATCACAATTGGCCAAAATAACAAAACATTTCCACTAAGCCTAGCCCTATACATGCCATATTCAAAAATACTAAGTCTAACTATACCGAAATGAGCTGATAGTGTGGGTGATCTTCCAAATAACTTCGTATCCCAAACCGGCTCTTTGACACTATAAAACAAGGGAAAAAGGAAAGGGAGTAAGCTTTAAGCTTAGTAAGTTTACATGTAAACAAATAGCATCATAGCACACACACACACACATATATATATCAATCAATGCTTTTCATTCCAAGCAAGAAAAATCCACATTTCATAGTCATGCTTACTCATTTCATCTCTTACCACATTTCAACCATATAACAAATATAATGCTCTCAATTATTAGCATATATTCCCTGCACTCATCACCACAACATCATATGAAACATATACTTAAACAATTTCTCAATGAATCATTCAGAATAATACCAAACACTCAGTGGTTTTGCACACAGCCCACCTTAAATCTATGATAGGGTGGAATCGCACATAGCCCACCAATAAGAATATTTACGATGGTATCGCACTTAGCCCACTAAATGATAATATAAACGATGGTATCGCACACAGCCTATCGTGAGTAAGTATTAAGGTGGTATCGCACACAGCCCACCAATAAGAATATTTACGGTGGTATCGCACACAGCCCACCAATGATTATTACGAATAATATTCTACACTTACATATCTATTTCAAGGTTCTTACGGGAATTACTCATTCTCTATCGAATTCAATCCATCTCAATCATAAATGATCTCATTCATACGATACACCAAAAGTAACAACATAAGTATTCAAGATGTACCATTTACACATAAACTTACCTCGATGCAAAATGTGTTAATCTACGGCTTAATCTGTAACCTTGCCTTTTCCCCGGTCAAGGTTGTTTCCACGTTCTTCTTGATCCATAATCATAAAATTCACTCATTCAATCAATTTAAAACTCATGATACATCAAATTTTCTACTTAGGCAAAAATGACCATTTTGCCCCTATACTATGGCAAAATTACGATTTTGCCCCTAGGCTCGTATATCATTTTTCATCACATTTCCTCATTAAACAAGCCTATCTGAACATTTATTCCTCTTACAAAAACTCACAAAACCATTTATTTCATGTATTTATTACACATTTACAATTCTTTACAACTAAGTCATATTTAGGTGTTTTCATGGTAACACCTTTCACAAAAGTTGTTCCTTCACTCACTAACATTCATTTTCTTCCATAAAAACTCAGAAAACAACATGAAAACTCTCATTTCAAGTCCCTAAACTTTCAACCATTTGGCAAATTAGTCCCCTCATTAGCTAGCTTAAGCTTTGGGGACTCCAAAAGTACAAAAATTATCAAGTAAAACCATCATAATCACTTACTTGTAGAGAAGATGAGTTGCTAAAATTTTCAGGCTTTCAAAACCCCCTCTTTTCTGGTATTTTCGGTGGAAAAATGGTGAAGATGATAGGTGTTATCATCTTTCTTCTTATTTTATTTTAATTTATCAAATAAGTCACCAAAACCCCACCTAACCAATTGACCATGTCAATTCTTGTCCCTATGGTCGGCCACTACATTAAACAAGGCCTAATTGCACATTAGGGACCTCCCATTAGAATTCTATAGCTATTTAACACATTTGACTTGTAAAACAATACTTTTGCACTTAACGCGATTTAGTCCTTTTTCACAATTAAGCATGAAATCGCCAAAATTAATGCACCAAAATTTTCATACGTCCATATAATTATGCTATAACACATAAAACAATATGAAAATAATTTTCCTCAACCTCGGACTAGTGGTCCCGAGACCACTGTTCTGACTAGCCCCAAAATCGGGCTGTTACACTTCACATCATACTTGTGAAGCAACCACTTAAGCCACCTATTTACAAAGTGAGATCCTTCATCACTAATTATAGCTCTAGGAGTCCCAACCCGTGTAAATACATGCTTATGTAAGAATTGCATGACTACCTCAGCATCATTTGTTGGGTACGCCTCAGCTTCAACCCATTTGGATACATAGTCCACAGCTACCAAAATATACTTATTCCCATAAGAAGAAGGAAACGAGCCTAGAAAATCAATGCCCCATATGTCGAATAGTTCTACCTCTAAAATATTTGTTAAGGGCATCTCGTTCCTCCTTGATATGTTTCTGGTTCTTTGGCATCTATCATAGTTTTTCACATATGCATACATATCCTTAAACACTGTAGGCCAAAAGAATCCAACTTGTAAAATCTTCACTGTTGTACGAGAACCACCAAAGTGTCCCCCACTCAGAGATGAATGGAAGTGGTACAAAATCTTGTCAATTTCACTTCCATCTACGTACTTCCTGATTATGTTATCTGCACATTGTTTAAACAAAAACAGATCTTCCCAGAAATAATACCGACTATCATGAAGGAATTTCTTCCTTTGTTGGCATGTCATTTCTCGAGGAACTATTCAACATGCTAAATAATTGGCAAAAGCAGCAAACCAAGGTGTTTCATGAATTCGACTTACCTCAAAGATATGCTCATCAGGAAAATTCTCATTAATTGGAACGAGTGAAGAAGTTACCTCATTTTGTTCCAGCCTTGACAGAGGGTCAGCTACTTGATTTTCGACACCTTTTCTATCTTGGATCTCAAGGTCAAATTCTTAGAGCAAAAGTATCCATCGAATTATCCTTGGTTTAGCATCTTTCTTCGTGAGTAAATACTTAATAGTTGCATGATCAGTAAACACTGTAACTTTGGTACCTATAATATATGAATGGAACTTGTCAAAAGCAAAAACTATAGCAAAGAGTTCTTTTTCAGTTACCAAATAATTGATCTAGGCTCCTGTCAAAGTTTTGCTTGCATATTAGATAAGATGAAAGACTTTGTTCCTTCTTTAACCCATCACAGCTCTAACAACAAAATTGCTTACATCACACATCAACTCAAAAGGTGAGTTCCAATCAGGTCTAACAATTATTGGGGCTGAGATTAATTGGCTTTTTAATTCTTCAAAAGCTTCTAAACATGCTTTGTTAAAATAAAAAAAAAAACAATTTCTTTTTCTAAAAGCATACACAAAGGTTTAGAAATTTTTGAAAAATATTTGATAAATCTACGATAAAAACTAGCATGGCCTAAGAAACTTCTAACTCTTTTCACACAAATTGGAGGTGGTAACCTTTCAATTACGTCCACCTATGTTTTATCCACTTTAATTCTATTTTTGGAAATTTTATGTCTTAAGACAATTCCCTCATTAATCATAAAATGACATTTCTCCCAGTTAAGGACAAGATTCGTCTCCTCACATATTTTAAGTACCTTAGCCAAATTATTCAAACAAACCTCATAAGTGTTACCAAAAATAGAAAAATCATCCATGAAAACCTCACCAAAATTTTCAACCATATTAGTGAAATTTACCATCATACATCGCTAAAATGTGGCAGGTGCATTACATAAGCCGAAAGGCATTCGCCTAAAAGCAAATGTACCATACAGGCCAGTAAAAGTAGTTTTATGTTGGTCTTTCAGGGATACAACTATCTGGTTGTATGCCAAATATCTATATAAAAAGCAACAAAATTCGGTATCTGCCATTCGATCTAACATCTGATCCATAAAAGGCAACAGAAAATGATCCTTACGAGTTGTTTTGTTCAACTTTCTGTAGTCAATACAGATTCTACAAACTGTGACAGTTCTCATCGGGATTAAATCATTACGTTCATTCTCGATAATCATGATTCCATATTTCTTTGGTACAAATTATACCGGACTTACCCAAGAACTATCTGAGATGGGGTAGATAAATCCCACATCTAACCATTTGATCACTTCCTTTCGCAATACCTCTTTCATGATAGGGTTAAGTCTCATTTGCCCATCGATTCTACCTCGCTCACCTTCCTCTAAAATAATCTTATGCGTATAGAAGGAATGGCTTATACCTCGTTTGTCAGCTATGGTTTAACCAATTACCTTTTTAAATTTCATTAAAATAGCAACCAGTTGCTCCTTTTAATGTTCTGTCAGTTCTACTGAAACAATAACAGGCAAAGTAGAACAAGTACCTTAACAAACGTATTTTAAATGGGATAGAAGTACCTTTAGTTCAAGCTTAGGCGCTTCCTCGATTGATAACTTGGGTTGTGTAAATTCCCGAACTTCCAACTCTAGCAGTTCGAACCGCAATGGTTAAATATAACTCCTTAGGTTGGCTTCCATCAAAGTCATACCTTCATTACTTTTTTCATTTTCCAAGGGTTCAGACCCTAAAGTGTTCTCTGACGGGCCTTCTTCAAAATTTCTTTCCATATAAACTAAGGTTTCTAATTCCTCCATTACTAAACATTCTTTCGTCGGATTGGGAAATTTCATGGCCTTCAGAACGTTAAATGTTACCTGGTCGTCTTGAACTCTCATTGTAAGTTCTCCTTTTTGCACATCTATCAACGTTCTTCCCGTGGCTAGGAAAGGTCTCCCCAGAATGATTGGAACTTCCTTATTTGCTTCAAATTCTAACACAATAAAGTCAGTAGGAAAAATAAACTTATCAACTCTTACCAAGACATCCTCGATCTTTCCCTCGGGATATGCTAATGAACGATTCGCAAGTTGAAGTGTCACACTAGTGGGTCTTACTTCCCCTATTCCCAACAGTTTGAAAATAGATTTAGGCATCAAGTTGATGTTTGCTCCAAGGTCTCATAAAGCTTTACCGCAGTAAGATTCCTCGATGTTATAGGGTATCGTAAAGCTTCCAGGGTCCTTCAGTATCGGAGGTAGCTTATTCTGTAAGAATGCATTCCACTCTTTCGTCAAAGCAACAGTTTCATACTCATTAAGTTGTTTCTTCTTGGACAGAATATCCTTTGTTACTCCAGGAAAAGTTTAGATGATTCTGCCATGATGGATTGTAGAAGTTGGATTGTGGTCCTTGTCCACTTCTATTTTGATACTGATTCCTTACATAACAAATAGACTCGGGGTTTGAAGGGCAATTCTTGAAAGAATGAGCATCCTCACAATAGACACAAGAAACAATATCATACTGACTTGGTGATTGAGCTACAAAATTATTCAAACCATTAGTGGTAAACTATTTTAACATTGAGAAAATAGAAGATAACTAAGCAAAGAGTGAAGTCAGTGCATCCACTTCATGCACTCCAGCTACTCGTCTTTCAGAACCTGCTCGATTTTTCAGCCATTGGTAATTATTTCTAGCAATCTTTTTGATGATCTCATAAGCCTTGTTATAAGACTTAGACAAAAGTGCACCATTAGCAGAAGCGTATACCATTAATCTTGTATGTGCATTAAGACCGTTATAAAATAGCTCCAATTGGACACAATGAGGAATCCCATGATAAGGACAGTTACGAAGTAATTCCTTGAATCTTACCCACGCCTTGTATAAGGACTCATCATTCAATTATTTGAAAGTAGTTATCTCATTTCGCAACTTTGCGTTCTTACTCGATAGAAAATACTTTACCAAAAACATTTCTGCTAATTCTTGCCATGTAGATATTGAACTTCGTGGCAATGAATTCAACCATGCTTGTACTCGATCTCACAATTTGAGTATGGAAACAGCTTCGACCTTAATGCATCTTCAGTCACACCATCTATCTTAAACGAATCACTCACCTCCATGAATATTCAAAGGTGTAAGTGTGGATCTTCCGTGGGAATACCACTAAACCCAGCCACCGTTTGGAGCATTTGAAACATCACTAGTTTCAATTCGAATTGGGTTGCCTCGATATCCGGCCTCTAGATTCCCGGATTTAACTCATTGAAGAGTGGCACAACGTATTGTCTTATGGCACGATCCCTATCATCAGGAATAAGGATTGGGTTATGCACATGATTGACTCCATTACCTTGTCCATCACTTTGGTTTCCAAAGTCCATCTTGGTTTGTCTTTGAGTAAATCTCTCGCGTCTTCTCTGTCTAAATGTTCACTCGATTTCAGGGTCTACAGGTAACAGATCAATGATTCGATCTATGCTCATAAACACCTAATAAATAAATCACAAATAAACAATAAAAAATAAATTAATAATGTTAGAAATTAAATAAAAACCAATGTGCAAAAATAATTTAACAAAGAAGGATAAAGGCAATAGTCCCCGGCAACGGCGCCAAAAACTTGTAACGTGGTTTGTGCAAGTATACACAGTCGTTCAAGTAATAAGTAAGTTAAATGAGTTATCGTCTACATAGGGAATGTGTATGTTAATCGGTTAATTGCAAAATTATAAATCACAATTTGATATAAAAACTCAATAATTTTGGATAGTAATGATTAAACTAAGTAAAATTAACTAGATGCAAATATTGATCCCTATGCAATTTTAATCTAAATGCAAATTATCTAAATGTATGAATGAATGGCTTTAGCAACAAAACCAATCAACTTAAAATAGGCTAGGATAATTATATTAATCAATTTAATTCATTTTTATAATGCTTAACAATGTCCGGAAAACATTCCATGGCAACTCGATCTTTCATGGGTTTGGAAACCAAATTAAGTACCCTCGGATCTTTTACTTAGTGAAATAGGCATTTTACTGATCATATTAGAGTACAAGTTTCTTAGCATTTATGCGAGGTCACAGGGACATTTACGTTTGCAACAGTTTAATCACACAAACCTAAAAACTATGCAAGATAATAGAGGTAACTAAAGATATTATGAACCTCAACTTATTCGGGTTTAATGATCTAAATTTAGCATTGCACTTTTCAATTATGTGTCTACTAGTCGTCATCTAGTTAGGATCGCTCAGCTAATCTGGATGCACCCAATCACGTATGAATGGAATACATCTTCATTTTAATTGAAAACATGATCGACTGAGGCACAAACATGTTAAACATGAATAAAATAAATCTTATTGAATTAACATAATCATCCTAGCAAATAGGATTTAAAATACCATATTTGATGTCAAAAACAATAAACTCAAAGCAAATATAATTAAAATAAATAAAAAGAGGAAAGAGTAAACTCTATTCAGTTCAGCAGCCTTTTGGATCTATTCTGACTAATGCGCTCCTCTGTTCTGATCGATGCTCCTTTTGCTAAGGGTTTCCTAAGGTGGCCAGCCAAGGTAGTGTCTTGACAAAGCTTTTGTTGGCTAAAGAATGGAAAGGAAAATGAAAAGGCTAGGCGTGGGGAAAAGGGAACAAGAGAGGAAATGAGAGAATGTTAGTGAATGAATAAATTAAGGGATGCTTTGAAAGGTAAAAGGTGTGTGATATTCATAGGTGAAGGTAAGGGTAAAGTTTACTAAAAATAAAATCACATCTCTCTTGATTCTCTCCTTCCTATAGCCGCCTATGATGTTTGGAAAGGTGGGTGATTTAGTTGCTTGATTTGAGCACAAGATCATGCTATATTTAGCCAAGGTTGGACAGTTTCAAAGGTAAGACTTGTGTGCCGACTTTTGCTGTCTTTCCAACTGTAGAGACCTCCAAGAAAATATCTCAAAGCTGATTTTTGGGTAGCCATTTGCTTGTGCGGAATTGGGCTTCCATTCCTCCTTGTTGGACGGTTTCTTAGTCCAATCAATAACCAGACTTGTCCATCATGTAGCACACTTTTACCTGGTCAAATTAACATCCTTATAACCCAGATTTACATGGTCTTGCCGTCCAAATAGAGTGGGTATGTGCATGTCCATGCAACCTTTAAATTAATCTCATCTTCCATGGTCATACTACATAGTGAAAATTCACATATTAATAATTAACATGAAATTAATATAAATGTTGCATAAAAATCATGTAATAAAGCATAATTTTACTTACTTTATAAATTCATGTCCAATATTAATATTTAAGTAAAATTCACTTAATTTAATAACAATTACTCAAGATTAACATATTTATTAAGTCAAAATGTGGTAAAAATATATAGAAATATCTTATATAATTTCAAGTTTACACATATAAACATGTGTACTGCATATGGAACTATGAAAGGGGATCGGCGATGGGATAGACGAAGTTAGGAATGAGGAAAAGAGAGTGATTCTGTAACACCCCTAACCCGAATCTATCGTCGAAACAGGGTTACGTAGTATTACCGAAGTTTACAATTTCAACGGACAGAAAATTCAAACATTTCATAACTTATAGCATTCATGTCAGAAACCAATCATAATCATGCATATTGTCCCTAATACGAGCCCTCGAAGCCCAAAATACACCATAGAAATAATTCGGGACTAAATTGGAAATTCAGAGAATTTTTTAGAAACTTATAAATTTTTCAAAACTGCAGGGGTCACACGGCTGTGTGGCTAGGCCGCGTGACGCACACGGCCAAGAGACACGCTCGTGTCTTAGGCCGTGTGGGTATTCAAAATAGGGACACACGGCTGTGTCCCAGCCCGTGTCCGTGCCCGTGTAACTCACTGACTTGGGTCACACGGCCAAGCCACACGCCCATGTGCCAGGCCATGTGAGCATACTGACTTGCATTCTTTAAAAGATACAGGGGACACATGGTCGTGTGTCACATACGGCTGAGATACACGCCCGTGTCTCTGCCCATGTGGACAAAAATAGGCCATTTTCCAAGCCACATTTCTCACCTAATTTGGTACCAACCTAAACACAACAATTTGCATATAACCAAGTCATAAATAAGCATTCAAAACCAGCCAAAATCAAGCTTAAAACATGTAATATCATCACATACAACCAAAATGCCCTTAGGCACCTCAAATGAAAACTTATAATATGAATATTCATGTATTCAATATATCCAAATGTATAACTCACTTATATGCATATTTGCATCCAAAGTTTATTAATCAAATTTACATCATTTCTTACCAAATTACTTACCTTCCAAAACATATCGTTTGATGCCAAAATGTATTTCACATATTAACATATTTAACTTATATGCCTTACATATCCAGACACCAATTCATGATCAATTCTTCACATTCCAAAACGCATATACGAAATGCACTTTAGGCCACCTTTTTACCACTCTTCATTCAATCATGAACCAAACCACACATCAACCATAAAAAGCAAAATATACATATATCCAAAATTCCGTAACACAAACCAAACAAATGGATAATCTTAACAAAACACATATAAGCCAACATTGGCCAAATTAACCTATACATGGTTATAATACATGCCATTATAACCGAAATTAAACAACCAGATGTACCAAAAGAGCCAATGGATAGTGTGATATAGCTTCGACAAGCTTCCAACCCAAACAAGCTTCTAAATCACTAAAAACACGGAAAATAACATAGAGTAAGAATTTAAGCTTAGTAAGTTCGTATAACATAGAATTTAACTTACCATTTAGTTACATTTAAGGTAAGCGTACAAAGCATATCCAAACTCAATTTGGACAAAAGCCTAAACACATATCCTCATCAACCATGTTAGTCATGTAATTCATAGAAATATCAAGAAACATGTACGAGCTCAACAATAATCAAACTTCCATGTACATATAATTTCCACATCATGTATCTACATATCATGTACAAATCATTTCCATATATCTCATGTAAATACCTGTAGTAGTTCGTATTGACCTCATGTAATCTCGTAACAGAACAATGCCCATTGAACCATTTAGAATATCGTTGGATATGCGGGTAGTACACACGAGGTGTACTGAACTATAGTCCATCAATTCATGTACATGTATGCTCATACGAGCTGTAAATGGTAAGCTCCTCCAAACTGAAAAATTGTAAGCTCCTCGGAGCTGAATAACGGTAAGCTCATATGAGCTGAGTTTCAGTAAGCTCATAAGAGCTGAAATGGGTAACGCTAATGACATGTCATTTGTATCCTACGAATTCTTAATGTTCAAACAGGGCTCGGTAATCGCCGTACATCGTCGGATATATGATCGGTATTAACATATGATGATAATGCAAATAACATACATCTAATTCAATCAAAACATATAATTACACAATTTAATTACACAAACTTACCTCGACGAGTGTACGTTGATACGAAGGCGACTAATCCGATTTTTTCCTTTGCCCCGGTCTAACTTCGTACGAGGTCTAACCAAATCTATACGAATGAATTTAACTCAATTCAATATAACTCATATTCAATTTGGTCCAACACACATTTTTGACAAAATTACCATTTTGCCCTTATACTTTTAATTCTTTGTAATTTAGTCCCTAGGCTTGGAAAATGAAATTCATTCAATTTTATCCCTACCCAAGCCTAGCCGAATTATAAAAATATTTATAACAGCCCATATATTTCATAAATTCACAATTTTACCACAAAATTTATCACATTTTTCAATTTAATCCCTAATTGATAGTTCCGTCAAAAATTCCTTTACAAAAGTTGTTTATCTAACAACAACCATTTATTTTCTACCATTAAACTTCAAAACCCTAACATTTTCATCAATTGCAAAACTCAAATACTTTAACAGTTTCACAAATTAGTCCCCGGGCTAGCTAGATTAAGCTACAATGATCCCGGAAACATAGAAATTATAAAAAACGGGATAAAACACATACCTAATTGATGGAAACAAGCTTGTCGATCCCTAAAGATAAAAAATGGCTTCTTTTTCTTGACTATTTGGTTGAAGAAAGAACATAAAAGATGATACTTGGCTTTATTTTACTAAATTTTGTCTTTATTTACTTAATTACTTATTTAACCTTTAAAATTATTTCAATTTACAAGTTTACCAAGCCATGACATTCCATGAACACATTTATTGGTTATTTACCATATAAGGACCTCTACTTTAAATTTCTATAGCTATTTAATACCTTTAGCTATTAGAACTCAACTTTTGTACTTTACGTGATTTAGTCCTTTTTTATTTTATTGAACATGTAAACGGTAAAATTTCTTAACAAAATTTTTATACGGTAATATTATCATGCTGTAGACCATAAAATAATAATAAAATAATTTTTTTGACTTCAGATTTGTGGTCTTAAAACCACTATTCTAATTTCACTAAAAACGGGTTGTTACAGACTCTATTAGATACCACCATACAGTATTGTTGTGTGCAAACCGAGATGTGTAAAGCTCTGAGCCTTGTGGAGGGGACAATATGGTGCTTGAGGATCAAGGTATTGGAACGGTGAATCGGATGAATGGAAAGAGTGTAATAGGGTATGTATGAAAGATCATGGAGAGGCCATGGAACTGATCGGAGGCTATACGCCTAAATGAATGAGTAAGACCATAGTTGAAAGACGTTATGGCATCAGTATAAAATGAGTAAGACCATAACTAAAAGATGCTATGGAATCATGATAGAAATGAGTAAGACTATGGCTAAAAGACGCTATGGAATCATGGTAATTAGGACTAAGACCATTGCTGAAAGACGTTATAGCATCCTTCAATAGTCTGTCGAGACGGTAAACATAGGGGTATATGGACTAAGACCATAGCTGAAAGACGTTATGGCATCATAGTTAGTCCGTCGAGATATTAAACATGAGGAAGCCCATCGGGACACTAAACACAGGGAAGTCCATTGGGACACTAAAATACATAGATTTTTCTAGGGAGTAAAGACATGGGGTTTGTAATTGGAAATCCCTCGGTTCAGGGAGAATATCAAGGGTGAAGTTGGAGTTCACAGGTGACTGGAGTGAGAAATCATAAAAAAGAATTTAGTTGGTGTGACCAATGGATATTGGCCATTGGAATAATGGGGGAAGCCAAGGCTATGTCTCAACCCAGATAGGGTGGAAAGGAAAGAAGATCCCTAGGGGAAAGGGGTATTCGTAATATATGTAACAGCCCATTTTTAGTCAAATTGGAACAGTTGTTTTCAAACCATAAATTTGAGGTTGAAAATTTATTTTAATATTATTTTAAGTGTTTCCAGCATGATAGCATGTATGTGTGAAAATTTCGTGAATTAATTTTATCGTTTGATTGGTCAATTTGATAAAAAAAGACTAAATCGCGTAAAATGCAAAAGTACTGTTCTATTAGCTAAAGGTGTCTAATAGCTATAGAACATTAAAGTTAAGGTCCTTAAGTGATAATTAAACCATTTGTAAGTTAATGGATGATAAGGGCTTGGCATGTAGTGAAATAACAAATATTCATTAAGGTTATAATTGTAATTTGGTAATTAAACTTAAAATAAACAAAAACAAATTAAGTATCATCTTCCAATATCATATTTGCAACTTAAAATTGAGAAATAATGGCAGCCATGGGAGTTTAAGTTTCAGTAACCCTAAGTACTTTGATTAGGTATGTATTTTTAATTTGTTTTTAATGATTTCTATGTTTTTGAGATCGTTGCAGCTAGTACTATCTAGCCCAGGGACTATTTTGCAAAATTGTTAAAGATTTTGAATGTTGCCATTGATGAATATGTATGAGTTTTGATGATTGATGATAGATTTTAGTTAAACAAGTTTTGTAAAGTGATTTTGAGTAAAAATGCAAAATAGGGATTTATTTGTGAAAATGTGAAAATGTGTGGTTAAAATGTGAAATAAATGAAAATTTTGGGCTGCTAGGGGTATTATGGTAATTAGGCTAGCATGGTTCTATTGTGAATTTCATTAATTTGTGATTTTATGAAATAAGGACTAAATTGTAAAAAATGTGAAAAATATGGGGTAAAAGGGTAATTGTGTTTTAAAGTATGTTTTAGACTAAATTTAATGAATAGATGATTGAATAAGTCAATTTTGAATATATTTAGATCAAGAAAAGCGAAATACAGACTTGGATCAGGGAAAAGATAAAGTGATTGACTAATTGACTCGATTCGCCATTTTATCATCTGAGGTAAGTTCGTATGTTATAATTTCGTTAAAAATTTATTTTATATGCTTTGATATAGTATGAATTGTGATTACATGATTATAGACAAGTTTAGAAATGATTTGATGATGATTCGACAGTTGGAATCACGGTTGAACCTTAGGAATAGTTTAGGATGCTAGTGACATGTCATTAGGTATACTTTGAGTTGGCTTCGGGCCATGTTATTAGCACTTCGAGTGCGAGATATACCGATTTGGCTTCGGGCCATGCATATCGGTTGATTTGGCTTCAAGCCATGATATCATAATTTCAGATAATTTACCTTGATTTGGCTTCGGGCCATGGTATAGGTACTTATCGAGTGAGACCTTGAGTATCTGACTTCTATTCCAAATGGTTCAACAGGTAAATGAAGGATGTAGTTGAGTATGAGATTGATACGAGATGATACAGGTATGTACGGTAATGAATTGAGTATTGAAACTATGGAATTGATGAGTTCCTTGGTAAGTTATGTGAATGATCATTTGATAGCTTTGAGATTTAATAGAATTGTTGTATATTGTTTTATAGTATTTGAATGATTAATGAATGGTGATATTTCCTTATTGTTAACATACGAGCTTGCTAAGCTTTATAGCTTACTTTGTTGCTTTTCCATGTTTTATAGTGATTTCAAAGCTAGCTCAGATTCAGGGATCGTTGGAGACTTCACCACACTATCCACTGACTCTTTGGTGCTTTTGAAACTATGTATTGAGTATATGGCATGTATAGGGACTTTGAGTCATTTTGGGTATGTTTTGGTAATGATATTGGCCATATGAATCGGCATTGTAAATGTTTATGTTTGGCATGTATATATAGCCATGTGTGATGGATTATTTTGGTTTGTTTAGTATGTTTGAATAATGTACATATATGTATAGTTAAATCTTGTGAATTGAGTTGGTTGATGGTTGTGTGATGATTGATGATAATAGGTACTATGAATGGTAAATTGATGATTTGTGGGAATAGGTATGCTTGTGAAATTAGGCCTAATAATGTATCTTTGATAATGGTCATTTTGATGATTTGAGAAGACAATTATTGGAATGAATTTAGTTAGTATATTATGGTACTTATGTTCCTTGAATTGGTTAGTACTGAAATGGTAAGATTTAGGTTTGGTTTGGTTGTTTTGGATTGCATATTATGCTATGGTTTGGTGTCAATTGTGTAGGTGAAGATGCGTACCAAATGGGGTGGCAAAATGGCTTGGTAAATAGCCTATTTTTGTCCCCAAGGGCAGAGACACAGGCATGTGTCTCAGCCATGTGAGACACACGGTCTAGTCACACGGGCGTGTGTCCCCTGTTTTAGAGAAAAATTTATAAGTGTTGAAAAATTTTCTGAGTTATCGGTTTAGTCCCTAACCACTCTCAATGCATGTTTAAGGCCTTGTAGGCTCATTTAAGGGACACTAAGATTGATTGTGATTGAATGGTATTTGAATTGATAAGTTGTGTATGAAATGTTTGTTTAAAAGTGTTGTAAGTTCGGTAATACTCTGTAGTCCTATTTTGATGGTGAATACGGGTGAGGGGTGTTACATTTATTGGTATCAGAGCTATAGTTTAGTCAATTCTAGGACTAACGTAGTTTGTGTGAGAGTCTAGCTATACATGCCATATATAAATTGTGATAGTGTGATGACTCCTAACACATGAAAATGTGTTTTTATATAGAAAATGGATCCCAATCGAGCGATAACTGATGAGGTTGAAAGTAATGCGTCTGCTTTCGCTCAAGGGACAGCGCCGTCTGATTCTAGACCCGTAACGGGCAGTTAGGGAGGAGAGGCTAAAGAAGCCTTCTTCCAAATGATGAACGAGTGGTTCATTCAATATATTCGAACGAACCCGGCTGGTCAACAACCTCCACCCCCTCTTAATCCCCAACCTGTACCCGTAGCTCCTCAAGGAGTTAAGCTTTTAAGATTGAATAAACCTTCAGTTGATAAGATCCGTAAACACGGGGCTGAAGAGTTCAGAGCTAATGTTGATGATGATCCTGAGAGAGCCGAGTTTTGGCTTGAAAATACGATTCGAGTGTTTGATGAGCTTTCTTGCACGCCAGTTAAATGTCTAAAATGTGCTATATCACTTCTGAGAGACTCTGCATATCAGTGGTGGAATACGTTGGTATCAGTGGTGCCAAGAGAGAGTGTAATATCCTTAAATCGGGGTCTCTGCATTTTGTGTGTTTGCATGTGTTGATATGCCTACTGTGCTAGTTTAGCATGTTTTGGGGGTCTAGGCATGACCTTAGGTTAGGCCTGGGTCATGGCTAAAAATTTGTTTTAGTGCTTAGGAGGAGGGAGCTAAGGAAGTTGGGGGTTAAAAGAAATTAGTGGAGGGTTGTGACACAAAGAACAAGTGAGCAAGTGGCAAAGGAGGCGCCACTAAGGTGCCAGGAGGGTGACGCCACATGCAGGGAAGGAGTGCTTGGGTTCGAGTGCAGAAACCCCTTTCTTTATTTTTCACGCCGAGCGGGGAAGAGGAGTGCTCGGGATGGACTCTGGAAGATAAGGATGGAAGGGGTCAAACGGATTTGAACCGATGTAGGGGAGGAAATTTAGGAGTTTGAATCTTTTCAAACTCATTTGAAGGAGTTACCGAATTAGGGACTTTGGGGAAGGAGGTGTAATCGGATTGGGAAGCTAGGGGGTGCCGAATTTCAATGGCCAAGTAAGGGTGCATGTTCGGCTAGCTTTGGGAGCCTTTCTCTTTTTTTTTGTTTAGTTTCAAAACCGAACCTCAAAGTGTTTTTTTTCTCTCTCTTTTCTCTTTTGGCAGCTTGGGCATTTGGCCGAACCAATTTTGCAACTCCCTTTGAAGAGCCGAAACTCAATTCTCTCCTTTTCTTCTCTTTACCTTTCGGTTCATTCATTGTTAGCCATTCTCTTCTCCATTTCTTTCTATTTCATCTTTCTCTTCTCTCAAATCCATTGCCGAATCTATCCCTTCTTATTTCACTTCTCTGCTCCATCTTTTCCCGAAATCAATCCTTCACATAAGCCGAATCTTAGTTCATCTTTCTTCTCCATCTTTACCATCTTCAAAAGCCGAAACCTTTCTACATGGAAGTGCCGAATCTAGCTGTTCCTTTTTGAGTCATAGCCGAATCTCTTGCCGAAACCCTTAACATAAATAGGGTGTGCCGATCTTTAGAGGTTGGTGGCCGAATAAGTCATTAAGGTAAGGGGGCGACAAACTCTTTTGGTTTCGGGATTCATGCTATGGCCGAATGGCTTTTAGATTCCTAATGATGTGTTAAAGCCGATTGTAGGGGGGAGTGTAGCCGAATACAGTGGATCTTCGGGATTTGGCTAAGCGATCTAGGTAAGGGTTCTAACGTTTTGGGATCTATTTCATATTCTTTCAAAGCCGAAGGCTAATCGTGTTTGAATGCTAGGGCTTGGCCGATTGCAAGGGAGGTTCATCACGTAGTTTTGGGATTTGGTTGGAAACCAAATCGACATTAAGGTAGGTGTTACCTTCATGCGACATATCTTTCGGGATTTCTAGTTGAGCCGAATAGGCTTTTGGTTACTAACAAGTGTTGGCCGATTGTAGGAAAGGGGGGAGGAAAACGTTTCGGGATCTCGTTAGTTTCGCGAAGTTTCAGGATTTCACGTAGATCTATGAATAGTCAGGTGTGTAACGCTTACACACTTCGTTAGTATGATATGTTTATTATGTTACTGTTAATAGCCATTGAAACCGGTAGTTATGCCTTGTGGGCATGAGCGTGGACTCCGGGTAAGTCCCCTAATTATGGATCTTGATATATGCTATCATGTCATTGTTTAATGCTATGCCATGTGTTATTTGCATCATCATACGTTATTATGCCACGATTGATATGGACATGATGGTGGGATTGTTGAGAGGAGGAGGAAGAATTATTTGGATTGTCACCAGTGGTTTTGACCACACGGCGGGTTGGCCCCGTCTTGATACTATTATTTGTGACTAAGTCCCAGGGGTTTTGACCACCAGTGGTTTTGACCACATATATGATATTGTGACTACGGTCACCAGTGGTTTTGACCATATATGGATATTGTGACTCGTCCCAGTGGTTTGGTACCACAGTGGGTTGGCCCCACATAATTGATTACGGGATTGTCATCAATGGTTTTGACCACACGATGGGTTGGCCCCATCACTTGATTTGTGACTACGGTCACCAGTGGTTTTGACCACACTTATATATTTGTGACTTCGGTCACCAGTAGTTTTAACCACCAGTGGTTTTGACCACACGGGGTAGATAAAGGAGATCGGATGGTTAGGTTATGGGGTTGCATGATTTGCATGTTTTATTAATGACTTGTGTAAGTGCTATTTTATCGGGTTGGGGATTTATACACTGAGTCTCGGTGACTCACCCCTTCCCCTATATTTTGCAGATGAGGCTTAGATCGCGGATTTGGAGCCGGGGAGGACTCGAGGTGGCCATGCAACTTATTTTCGGGTTTTAACTTTAAATTAAAATTTCAGTTTTTATTTATTTACTTTAAATTTGGTTTTGGTTTTGTAATAAGGCCGCTGAGTATTATTTTGGGTTTTTCTTATTTTATATACTTGCTTTTATTTTGATTATATTATGCATGTGCTTAAAAATTTGACTTGCTTAAATAACCGGTGAAAAGAAACGTTTCCAAATTTAATTTCTTAAACAACTCCAAACACAAATGGTTCTTAACTCGACTATGCTTAACTCGGTTTTTAATAAGTATCGAAAGGTTTTCCAAAACTATAAACAACAAGTGGGTTTCCAACAAAAAGAGATTCTCCGGGTTTTAAATCAACGCTAAAACGATTTCAACAAGATTTACACTGCAGTTTCTTTTTAACTCATGTTTTCGGTAAAAATAAACTGTCAAATTGATTTAATTCAAAACGTTTTTACCCTGTACATGCCAGATTTGGTCGTGGTGTGTTGACCGGGTTTGGGGTGTTACAGAGAGAGTGCCCTAGGAGTTCTTTCAGATCGAGTCCCGGAAGAAATACATAAGCCAAAGGTTTTTGGATCAAAAGCACAAAGAGTTTTTAGAATTAAAACAGGGTCGTATGACTGTAATCGAGTATGAGAGAGAATTTGTACGGTTGAGCAAGTACGCTTGAGAGTATGTGTCTACTGAAGAGATAATGTGTAAGCGGTTTCTTGATGGGCTGATCGAAGATATTAAAATTCTAGTCAGAATTTTAGATTTAAAAGAATTTGTTGTGTTAGTTGACCGGGCTTGCAAAGCCGAAGACTTTAGCCAAGAAAAGAAGAAAGCTAATTCAGTGGCTAGAGATTCGAGGAAAATACCGATTAATAAACCTTCTCATTCTTCATCAAAGAAATTCCTAGATTCGTATAGAAGATCTAATGCATCAGTGGGATACCAGAATAGAGATCGTGGAAATCAACCTGTGAATTCTAAAGCTCAAGCTACGTCCGTCTTGAGTGTTGGCAGTGTGAGAAATAACAAACCTGAGTGTCATCAGTGCGGGAGAAAACATTTTGGTGAATGCTGGAATAAGAGTACTAAAGCTTGTTTCAAATGTGGCTCTCCTAATCATTTTATTAAAGACTGTCCTGAGATGGTTGAGAAAGATAGACCTCAGAATGTGAGACCGAGTAATATGTTGACTAGAGAAAGACCACCAAGAAATGTTGGGAATGTGAGTGGTAGTCGAGGAGCGACAAGGGACTCCACTGTGAGATCTGAGGCTAGAGCACCTGCCAGAGCCTACGCTATTTGTGCTCGCGAAGAAGCGTCTTCACCAGATGTTATTACCGGTACCTTCTCTCTTTATGACACTAATGTGATTGCTTTAATTGATCCTAGATCGACACATTCGTATGTTTGTGAGAATTTAGTGTCTAGTAAGAAATTGCCTGTTGAAATTACTGAATTTATGATTAAAGTATCGAACCCCTTAGGCAAGTATGTTCTAGTTGACAAAGTATGCAAGAACTGTCCTTTAATGACACGGTGCTACTGTTTTCCGGTTGACTTGATGCTTTTACCATTTGATGAGTTCGATGTGATTCTGGGTATGGATTGGTTAACTCTACATGATACTGTTGTGAACTGTAAATGAAAGATTATAGAATTGAAGTGTCAGAATAATGAAATTTTTCGGATTGAATCTGATAAGTCGGGTGGATTTCCAGTAGTGATTTCATCGATGTCGGCTCAAAGATATGTGAGAAAAGTTTGTGACGCGTATCTAGCATATGTTTTAGATACCAAGGTGTCTGAAAAGAAGATTGAATCAGTGTTAGTTGTCTGTGAATATCCTGATGTATTTCCTGAAGAATTACCGGGGTTGCCACCTATCTGAGAGGTTGAATTTGCTATTGAATTAGTACCGAGAACTTCAACGATATCTATAGCTCCGTATAAAATGGTTCCGGAAGAGTTGAAAGAGTTGAAAGCTCAGTTGCAAGAGTTAACAGATAGAGGTTTTCCATGACCAAGTTTTTCGCCCTGGGGTGCACCAGTATTGTTCGTAAAGAAGAAAGACGTGTAACATCCTGAAAAGGGCCTATGCATTTTTGGTTTAATTGTACGAAATGACATATCTTATGTGTTATGAATATATTTTGAACACTTTTGGAAACCTGGAAAGAAAGTGAACATTTTTAGAACCTTGGAAATGTAAGGAAATGTCTTGTAAGGAAATGTCATGGAAATGTAAGGAAATGTCAAGTTTACAGAGCCGATCAAAAATTTTTGGAAACTTAGAAATGACCTAGAAATGACGAGTTTTAAGGTTTAAAAGGGGAAATTAAGGCAAGGTGGCCTTAAAAGAAAAAGTTTGTGAAATTTGACACACAAACAGGCTTGGAAAAGTGGTCTGAAGATGCCACTTAGGGCCTATGGAAATGGCGCCATATGCAAGAGGAATGGGCCTGAGTTCGAGTCACTTGGGAAGCAAATAAAGGAGGTTTTATTTTTGCTTCCAGAAGACTGAGGTGGACGGCACATGGCTATAAATTAGGAGCTTTTATTATTTTATAAATAGTGGATAAATAAGGGATTTATTTATCATTATTGTCAAGAGATAATTGTTGGATTAAATTCTTTTAATTTGAATAAAGAGATAAAGAGGAAAATATGGGAGAAGTGATGGCCAAGTAAGGGACTTTGAGTTTAATAATTTCGGCTAAGTAAGGATAGTTGCTGAATTATCTTTTATTTTAAGTGATAATTAAAGGATAAAGTTATCAGATAGAGGAGTGGTGGCCAAGTAAGGGACTCCTTAGATGATAATTTCGGCTATAAAAGGAATGAAGGAGGGCTACTCATCAATTTGTGCTTCCTCCTTTCTCTGCCGAATTCTTAGTGCTCTCTTCTCTTCTTTTCTTTCTTTTCTTTTGTCAAGTCGAGATTAAGTAATTGTTGGAACCTAGCCGAATATTCTCCTCTCCATTAGAAGCCATGGCCAGATCCTCCATCTTTATTCTTCCTTCTCTTTTCTTTCCAATCCATCAAAGCCGAATCTTTGAGGGCTTCAAGCATAGGTGCTTTGTCGATTTCTTCAAGAAAGGGATTCTTTCGGGATTTTTGCCATAGTCGACTATAAAGGAAAAGATCTTGGGATTTGACCATCAAGGGATTTCGGCGAAGCTATAACCATGGATAATTTTGGGATTTAAGATCCTTAAGGTAAGTGACTATGAATATTCTACCAAGGCCTATTTTAGTAGTTAGATCTATTTTTATGTGTTTTAAGCCGAAAACTAACCGATTCAAGGGATCTAGTGATTAGCCGATTTCAAAGGGGAAGAATACAAGTTTCCGGATTTGATTAATTATCAAATC
This sequence comes from Gossypium sturtianum, assembly GCA_025698515.1. Classification (NCBI taxonomy): domain Eukaryota; kingdom Viridiplantae; phylum Streptophyta; class Magnoliopsida; order Malvales; family Malvaceae; genus Gossypium; species Gossypium sturtianum. The sequence goes on from CM046945.1 coordinate 134,680,522, forward strand.
GGCAAGAAGGTAAGAAAGTGGATACGATAATCCTTCTGGATTTGATTAAATTAGCCGAATAGGCTTTTTCCTAAAATACTAAATGTGGCCAAATGTAGGGATTTAGGATCTAAAGCGATAGATCGGTTTTTCGGGATTTAGGTGAACCGCTAAGTGTATCAGTGTGTACCCCACACTAATTCTTAATATGTTTTATGGTCGTGTTTTAATTAAAATATGTGATATTAAAAATATGAAAGTGGCTAAGGTACCATGTTATGGTACTAAATACTCAGTGCACGTTTCCTACTTCTACTAGGAATATGAAAAATGTTATTTGTAACATGAGAATATGATAAGAATGTGAACTCGCATATTATGCATATTATTATATGGGGCATATGGTTTTGTTTTGAAAGGGGAAGTGAATGTGGTGACCTAAGACCACGAACACGGTGATCTAAGACCGTGATATCTGAAAAGTGGTGACCTAAGACCACAGTAATCTAAAAGTGGTGACCTAAGACCACGGTATGCGGTGACCTAAGACCGCAGATTTGGAGTGTAGCGGAAGGAGGGTCGACTTAGTAGTCCCACGGTGTGGCCGCAGTGTGCGGGGTGTGTAGCGGATGGACAACTTGGTTTGGGCTTGGGAATGCATCATAACTTTGTATTCTATGTTTTGAATGTGTAATATGTGATATGCCCGATTCTATTATGATTTAGTGTCGTGTACACATTGAGTCTGTTTGACTCACCCTGCTTGGGAACATTTTTAGGTGATGAACAAAGTGATGGACCGGACTACAGAACTTGTGGTGGCCATGCTCAACATGAAGTTTATATTTTTGAGGACTCTTGAATTTATTTTAGTACTTTGAATTATTTTGGGAATTATTTGATGTAATAAGGCCATAAGGCCATAGTTGAATTACTTTACACTTATTTTTATTTATTATGATTATGAATTTTATCTATTAAAATTTAATTAAAATTTCTTTTAAACTAAACCCTAAATATTTTGTCACTTAAGATAAAAAGGATTTCAATATAAAACGAACCTGTTTTCAACACAAGCCCAACCCAAAACAATATTTTTCTTAAAATCACACAAGTTTTCCTAAGAACAAAAGAATTTTGAACCGGTTTACTTGAGGAACATACCAAATCTGGTCAAAGCTCGTGGGCCGGGTTTGGGGTGTTTCAAGACGGGTCAATGAGAATGCATATTGATTATCGTCAGCTCAACAAGGTTATGATTAAGAATAAGTATCCGTTGCCGAAAATAGTCATTTGTTTAATCAGTTGAAAGGTACAACAGTGTTTTCAAAGATTGATTTGAGATCTGGTTATTATCAGTTGCGAGTTAAAGACTCAGATGTGCCAAAAACTACGTTCAGAACGAGGTACAGACATTATGAATTCCTTGTTATGCCTTTTGGATTAACTAATGCTCATGCCATTTTTATGGATTTGATGAATCAAATCTTTAGACTGTATTTATACAGATTTGTTGTTGTGTTTATTGACGACATTCTGATCTATTCACGAGATGAGTCTGAGCATGCCGAGCATTTGAGGATTGTGTTGTAGACCTTGAGAGATAAGCAATAGTATGCTAAATTCAGCAAATGTGAGTTTTGGCTTCGCGGAAGTCAGATTTTTGGGACATATAGTCTCGGAGGATGGCATTCGAGTTGATCCGAGCAAGATATCTACTGTTATTGACTGGAAACCACCTAGAAATGTATCTGAGGTCAGAAGCTTTCTGGGATTGGCTGGTTACTATCGACATTTTGTAAAAGGGTTTTCAATGATTGCTACACCGATGACCATACTGCTACAGAAAGATGTAAAGTTTGAATGGTCCAAAAAATGTCAACAAAGCTTCGATCAATTGAAAGCACTGTTAACTGAGGCACCAGTGTTGGTTCAACCTGAGTCGAGTAAAGAATTTGTGATTTACAGCGACGCATCATTGAACGGTTTGGGTTGCGTATTGATGCAAGAGGGAAAAGTTGTAGCTTATGCCGCCAGACAGTTGAAACCGCATGAAAAGAACTATCCGACGCATGATTTAGAGTTGGCTGCTATAGTTTTTGCATTGAAAATCTGGCGTCATTATTTGTACGGTGAAAAATGCCACATCTTTACTGATCATAAAAGCTTAAATTATATTATGACTCAGAAATATTTGAATTTGCGACAACGGAGATGGCTTGAGTTATTGAAAGATTACGAGTTAGTGATTGATTATCACCCGGGGAAAGCGAATGTGGTCGCGGATGCTTTGAGTAGAAAGTCATTATTTTCCTTGAGAGCAATGAATACACAGTTGACATTATTCGATGACGGTTTGATTTTAGCTAAGTTAAAAGCTAAAGTAGTATTTCTTCATAAAATCTGCGAAGCTAAGAAATGTGATAGTGAACTGCAAGTTAAAAGAGTGCAATGTGAGTCGACTAGTGATTCAGAGTATCAAATCAAATCCGATGATTGTTTGATGTTCTGAGATAGAATCTGTGTACCGAAAAATCTGGAGTTGATTTAGAAAATTTTACACGAGGCACATAGTGGTTGTTTATCCATTCATCTTGGAAGTACTAAAATGTACAATGATTTGAAGAAATCGTATTGGTGGTCAGGTATGAAACGAGACATTTCAGAGTTTGTATCAAGATGTTTGATTTGTCAGCAAGTCAAAGTTGAACATCAAGTGTCATCGAGACTACTTCAGCCAGTAATGATACCTGAGTGGAAATGAGATAGAGTTACGATGGATTTTGTATCGGGATTACCCCTAACTCTGAAAAAAAAATGTTGTTTGGGTTGTCGTTGATCGATTGACAAAATCGACACATTTCATTCCAGTACGTACTGATTATTCACTTGATAAATTGGCTGAACTGTACATCTATGAGATTGTTAGATTGCACGGGGTGCCAGTTTCGATTATTTTAGATAGAGATCCGAGATTCACATCGCCATTTTGGAAGAAATTGCAAGAGGCTCTGGGTACGAAGTTGAATTTTAGTACAGCTTTTCATCCGCAAACTGACGGTTAGTCTGAGAGAGTAATTCAGATTCTCGAAGATATTCTTAGATGTTGTGTTTTATAGTTCGAAGGTAATTGGAAGAAATATTTGCCGTTGGTTGAATTTGCGTATAATAACAGTTTTCAAATGAGCATAAATATGGCACCGTATGAAGCTTTATATGGTCGCAAATGCTGAACTCCATTGTATTGGACCGAGATGAGTGAAAAACAGATTCACGGAGTAGATTTGATTAGAGAAACCGAAGAGAAAGTGAAAGTAATTCGCGACTGTATGAAAGCAACTTCAAATCATCAGAAATCGTACGAAGAATTGAAACGAAAAGACATTGAATTCTAGATCAGTGATGACGTCACGAACTAACTAAAATACGACAAAGGCAAGCGCACCTATTGAATGGTAGTATAGCTATGGTGAGTCTGGTATATCATATCCATGAGGACTAAATGTACTAGTAATAACTATCTTTCTATTATTTAGAATAATAATTAAAGGATTTTGTTTTAATCTAAAATTAAACTAAATAATTAACTATGAACGTGACAGAGAGTGAATTGGGAAAATACTTTAAGAAAACCAATGAGAGAGACAATACCCAAGAAAGAATCCACCTAGATTTCACTTATTATTCCTATTCTGAATTAAACGATTTATTCACTTGTCTTGATCCGTAGAAATCCCTAAATTATGTTAATATCTCTTTCGAGACTAATAACAACTGACTCTAGGTTGATTAATTGAAATTTTTTCCAATTAAAACCCCTATTGTCGCATTAACTCGATCTATGGATTCCCTTATTAGATTTGACCTTAATCCGGCAGATTTATGTCGTCCTATTTCTAGGATTGCAATCAATTTCGCTTAATTATGCTAGATCTACTCTTAAGCAGGGACTTTTGCTCCACTGATTAAGTACATCAAACTTGGATTAATATCCTAAAAATATTAAGGCAAGGATTAAGATTACATAATTAAGAATAAGAGCAAGTATTTATCATGTAATTCAGATAATTAAATAATAAAATTCGTCATAGGTTTCATCCTCCCTGGGTATTTTAGAGAGTTTAGTTCATAATGTAAAAGGGAAACATCTCAAAAATAGGAAAACAACAAGACATAAAGAACCCAAAAACTTCTAAGGAAATTGGATGGAGATCTTCAATCCTGAAGGAGATCCTGCTTTTGAATCGATTCCGACGGCTTTCTTCGAGTAATTTCTTCGTTCTATTCTGCGTGGCCCCCTTAGGTCTTCTTCTCGTGTGTTTTTATAGACTTTGGAATGCTCAAAATACCTAAAAATTGGCTTTTTCCACGTGAAAATGAAATAAGGTTCGATAGGGACACGGGCGTGTGATTAGCCCATGTAAGGATGCCCATGCCGTGTGCAATATTAACATGGTTCGATATCGACACAGGCTGGTACACGGGCGTGTGGCCATCCCGTGTGTCTCCTACGGGCATGTGAGAGGCCCGTGTTAAAATGCCTAGTTCGTCTGCAATACTCTATGGTTCGAAGTCAACACGGGCTGGCACAGGGGCGTGTGGCCAGCTCGTGTGGTTCACACGGGCATGTGCTTAGCTCTGTGGGATTGGCTTGGCCGTATGGATCCTTAAGACAGCCCGTTTTGTCTGATTTTGTCCCGTTTTCCACTCCTTTTACTCCCCAATGCTTACCTAAGTATAGAAACATGAAATTAAAGGATTAGGAGCATCAAATTCACTAAATTATATAATAAATCATCCAAAAACATGCTAAGCATGGGATTTAAAATATGTTACTTTTATGGTTTATCAAATATCTCCACATTTAAGCGTTTGTTTGTCCTCAAGCAAAATCCTCAACTCACAATTAAAATTAAACTTTCTCAATTCATAATTCTCATCAATAATGTTTTATCATATTCACAAATAATCACACATTGATAATTCAACTAAAAGAGCACTAAAGATTCAAACATTCCAAGTCACATTTTTTAAAGCATGAAAACATATGTATTTTCCCTTATCTAAATAATTACCTTTAATTCAAAACTGACAAGATTTGACATCCTCACTAAAGATTCACTCAAATCACTCAAAGTGTTTAAGGTTCAAAAATTAAGCACTCAAAAGTCAAACATGAAAAGTTATTACCATAGGCTTGCATGAAAATCAAATCTCCACCACTATAAAATGAGATGATACACAAATCAAAAGGTCTTTAAAGGGTTGTAATGGGGCTTGGGTTAAAGGTGTGGATAAAGGATGAAAAAGAGGGTTAGAATCGAGATCGAATTGATAAATTACCTAACTAGAAAAATAAATTACTACTGAATAATTACATCAATCAAAATTATTAAGGAAAAAAAACGAGCTTCTTCTCAGAATATGAAATTTTAAGCTCAAACCAAAGAACTAGTAAATAAATAATTCTTTTTTTCATCATGCATGGATAAAAAGAGATAATTTAACAACTGAAACAAAAGAACATAGTTAGGCAACTGACCAAATCAAATCTCGACAAAAAGGGAGTCAATATAATAGGAAAAATTCTCAATGAATCAAAAAGAATGAGTTATGGGTTAGTATTAAGGGTAGATCAAGAAACGGTTTATTAGGCTCAAAGGGGTTCACTAAGGGTTAATTATGAAGGTAGGCTTTTTATGGAATAAGTGGGTTAGAACCTAAGTGCCTTTATCATTTTGGTATATCAAATCAAATGCATGGTCTTGATATGCATAATCGAAGCAAGATCTAGAATAACAAATCAATATTTACACACTAATAACCAATAGTAGAAGTGAGCAAGAAAAATATTTTCTCTAAAGGCTCAAAATCTCACAAAAATTTATGGCTTTTGATGTCAATCCTGAAAATCTCAAACTTCAAGATAATACCTCAATTTGGGGAAACAACCTAGAAAATTTTATTTCTCAAAAATCAACTTATCATGCTTGATTCTCTAATGTCTTAAAGTTTAAACAATCAATGCACAATTACCTATGACTTAATCCAAAACACATTAATAAAAATCATATATCAATCAAAATTCATTCCAATAGTAATATGAGACAATTACTTGAGAACAAGACATAATTCAGGGATTTTCTGATAATGATATAATTAACCTCCCCACATTTAAGATGTACATTGTCCCCAATGTACCAAAATAGATAATAACAATATAATCAGAATATCATAAGAGAGGGAGAGAAGCGAAACTGCCCTGAATTTTGGATGAAATTCATGGAATAGTGAAAGCGGAATTGTAGATATAGCTAAGTGAAGTGCATGATTCTGAGCAACTATTAAGAAAATAAACACAACTGTGGAAGAAGATTAAAGGATTACTCGATAACAACCATAAATATAGTTTGAAATATAAAAGACAAGTCTTGAAAAGAGAGTTAAGAAACATAAGAAATAAAGAAAATAAACATAAAAATAAAAATAAAAAAATAAAAATAAAAATAAAGTAAATGGACTCAAAGGTCTTCATCATCAGACGCGTCGTGATTCGTCGGCGCCGAAGATGAAATATGGAGATGGTGGCAAATCTGTTGCAATGTAGCCTCAAGACTGTCAAATCGCTGAAAGCACTACTGCTCAAAGTGAGTGAGACGCTCGGATATGTTTTTCAAAGTAGCAACAGAAGGAGGAGGTCGGTGACTCAAAGGTGGAGGATGAGGTTGGTCCTCGTGAGAGGAGGAACATCATCAGTGATGTTATCGGGCTCATCCTGAGCATCAGAATGAGAAAATTGGTACTGAGGAGGATCCACTCCACGACGTCGCTCTATCATCCTCATGTGGATCATGGTTGAGAGTCCTTGCGGGGACATCCGGCCGACTAATGTGAGTGATGAGGATTGCGCCGGTGTGTCTAAAAGGCCGAAGTGTCGAGCGATACGAGTCACATAAGGACCTAAATAGATAGGGCCCTTCCTGTGGCGTTCGGTCTGATGGCGAAAAGCGAGGGCAATGAAGTATGCCAAGTCAAGTACATGCCTTTGCGCCATGCTTCATAAGAAATAGACGTCATAAGTATTAACGACGCCGGTGCTCTCTCACCGACCTGTCAAGGAGTGAGCTAATAATGCATGAAGGTATCGAAGAGCCGGAGAGAGAGATGTCACCTTCGAGCGACTCGGATCATAGGGGCCCGTACTTGCGAGAAGATCCGCCCAACAGGAGGATGGTGGGTGATGAATGTGGCGGTGGAGGTGAGGGAAGTTTTCAGCACCCATAAACTCCTACATATAAAGCCCCAAAGAAACTCCGAACTCTGGGACACTCAGCTGGCGCACTAAGCCGCCAAGTCAGAATGTAACGGTACCTAGCTCATCATGTGTCGACATGACTGACTGTAGTTGAAACATCAAGCAAAGTTCCAAAGTGAGCTCTATATATGTGGGCTTGACGATATCAAAGAAGCGGTCTCATGGAGCCGTAGTCAGAAGGGTCCGAACGGGGTCAGCAAGGTGGACCTGCTCCAAAGCGGCCCAATCTATGCATCGGCCCACGCCGAGTGGTCGTGCGTAAAAAAGCTGAAAGAAATCATTCTGAGGTCCCGCTGGGAATCGCAAATAAGGATGGCGATCTTCGGTAGATGCGCTCAAAGAGGTCGCGCCAGGACCCTTCCGCGTTTTCGAAGCAGGGACAGTGACCTTGTATTTACCATGAGTATTTGTCATGGTGCGCCTGAAATAAAGTGATCAACTGAATCAAATTGACTAATGAATGTAATAGAAATAAGCTAAGAAGAAACCACAGTGTAAGTTGAGCTCACTAATTGAACTAATAGAACTAAAAAAAGCCGCAATAAAAATAAATAAAATGAAACTAAATGAAATTAACAAAATTAACAAGAATAAAATCAAAAATGAAATTAACTAAAACAAACTAAATGAATAATCTTACTAAATGAAACTAAAATCAACTAGTATCAGCTAAATCAGTCCAATAACTAAATCAAGAATCAATCCAAAATCAAAAAGCAACTAAAACAAACACGAATGAAGAAACCAATAACGCAATAGTAATTAGTAAAGAACTAACAAAATAAAAGAAATAAATATAGTAATAATAAGAATAATAATAATTAAATAAAAGAGGAATGAGCAACAAAGGGGGACTAACGGTGGGATTGGGGTGACCAGAGTTGAGCAACAGGGCACGGCGCGGGTCGGTAATGGGTCGGGTTGGTTTGGGCGGGACGTGTGTGTGTTAGGTGTGGTGGATGGGCGGTTGGGGTTTGTGGCAAGGGGAAAAAGAATGGTGGATGTGAGGGTCGGGTTGGGGCTGGACGGCGAGGAAAAGGGGAAGGAAAAAGGAAAGGAAGAGGGAAAAGAGAGGGGGAGGTTGGTCGTGCAAGGGAAAAAGAAAGGGGAAAGAAAAAGAGAAGTGAGGCAGTGTGGCCGGATCGGAGATGGGGGTAGCGGCCGGGCTTTGGGGCTTTGGGGAAGAAGACAACAGTGCAAGAAAATTTAGGGTTTGGGGTTAAAAAAAAGACACGGTCGTGTAAGGAACGTGTTGGGCCACATGGTCGTGGCCCACGCCCGTGTAGAGTCCTGTTTAGCCCGTGTTTGATAATAAATGAAGTCAGTCCGTCGCACGGCCTTAGACACGCCCGTGTGTCCAGGCCATGTTCCTCACATGGCCATGTCGCACGGCCGTGTGCAATGTCCTTCGCTTCTCCCCCACCCGTGTGACCTCTCACACGCCCATGTACGTTAAAAATTTTAACCCAGTTTTCACACGGCCTCGGACACGCCCGTGTGTCCAGGCCGTGTGGTTCACAAAGTTGTGTCGCACGGCCATGTGTAATCACCTTCGCTTCTCCCATGCCCGTGTGACTTCTTCCATGCCCGTGGGCTTTGGTCGTGTCTCGCACACGCCCGTATGCCTTGGACGTGTTCCTTCCTGACTTTTTTAAACTTGGGAAGTTTAGCCCTAGGGTTCACACGGCCTAAGACACACCCGTGTGTCCAGGCCGTGTGTCCAACACGACCGTATCGCACGGTCGTGGGTATTAATCGTAGGCTGTGTCTCTGTCATTTTTGGGAAAAATTTAAGTCCTATTTGCACACGGCCAAGGACACACCTGTGTGTCCAGGCCATGTGGGTCAATGTCAATTTTCTTAAAGTTTTAAAACTAAGTCATGAGAGTTTACACGGTCGAAGACACGCCCGGATGTCTAGGCAGTTGGGTCCACACGGCCAGGGACACGCCCGTGTGTCCAGGCTGTGTGAGTTAAAAAAACTTGCATTTAAACACGAAGAATAGATAAAAATAAACTAATTAGTAGCGTTAGTGCTCGGTTTGCCTCCCGAGAAGTGCTTGTTTAAATTCTTAAGCTAGACTTACCTTGTGTTCATCACTTACGAAGGTTCACGGAGCTGAAGCTCCTCTCTATTATCTCTAAAATCCTCAACATTATAAAGTTTAAGTCGTTGACCGTTTACTTTGAATATGCCATAAGTTGGGTGAGTTACCTCTATTGTGCCGTAGGGAAAGACGGTTTGGATTACGAATGGACCTGACCATCTTGATTTCATCTTTCCAGGGAACAATTTGAGCTTTGAATTGTATAGCAAAACAAGATCTCCGACTGCAAATTGTTTAGGTTGCTTCAAACGAGCATCATGGTGTTGCTTTGTCGCTTCTTTGTATAATCGTGAGTTCTCATAAGCATTTGCTCGCCACTCATCTAGCTCGTCCAACTGCATCAATCTTTTCTCACATGTTCTCTGGCATCGATCATAAGAAGTAACATACTTGTTAGCGTCCTTGAACAATGTGGGCCAATAAAAACCTGATTCGAGCATTTTATGTGCAGTCCTAGTCCCACTGTAATGTCCTCCTGTTGGTCCTGGATGGCAATGTTCTAGGATTTTGCTTGCCTTTGACTTTGTAACACATCTTCAAATTACTTGATCTGCACATATACGAAAAAGAAAAGGATCCTCCCAAAAATAATTTTTCGCATCGGCAAAGAATCGCTTATTTTGATTATGTGTCAACCCTTTTGGTAGGATGTTAGCAACTAAGTAATTCGCAATATCCGTAAACCAAGGTACCTCAGAGTCAGATATAACCAAGAGTTGTTCCTCAAGAAATGAGTCATTTATCTCACTCTCATCGAGCTCTTTGAGATGTGGATTCTCAAGCCTAGAAAGGTGGTATGCCGCAAGATTTTCAGCCCCTTTCTTATCCTGAATTTCCAAATCAAATTCCTGCAAAAGTAGAATCCATCTTATGAGTCGAGGTTTTGCATCAGACTTAGTTAAGAGATAACGAAGAGCTGAATGGTCAGTGTAAATGACAACTTTAGATAATAGCAGATATTGTCTAAATTTGTCGAATGAAAAAACCACAGCTAGCAATTATTTTTCCGTGGTAGTGTAGTTTTCTTGTGCGGCTGTCAATGTCTTGCTAGCATAATAAATCGGTTGAAAATTCTTGTCTCTTCGCTGTCCAAGAACTGCACCTACTGTAAAATCACTCGCATCACACGTTAGTTCAAATGGCAAATTCCAATCAGGTGCAATTATAATTGGAGCATTGATTAATTTATCTTTGAGTGTATTAAATGCTTCTAAAAATTCTTGATCAAAATTGAATGGTACGTCTTTTTCTAGTAGTTTTGTTAAAGGCTTAGCTATTTTAGAAGAATCTTTAATAAATCTTCTGTAAAACCCAGCATGTCCTAAAAAGCTTCTGATAGCCTTAACTGAACTAAGAGGAGGCAATTTTTCTATGGTCTCAATTTTTGCTTTATCAACCTCAATCCCTTTACCAGAAAGTTTGTGACCTAAGACAATCCCTTCTCGAACCATGAAGTGACACTTTTCCTAATTAAGCACAAGGTTCATCTCCTCACATCTCATTAGAACTTGTTTTAAATTTTTAAGGCAAAGGTGGGAAGAATTACCGAATACCGAGAAGTCGTCCATAAATACCTCCATAATATCTTCCACAAGTTCATCAAAGATGGCTAACATGCAGCGTTGAAAAGTAGCAGGAGCATTACATAATCTAAAAGGCATTCTATGATAAGCAAACGTACCATATGGACATGTAAATGTTGTCTTCTCTTGATCCTCAGGAGCTATTGGAAGTAGCCAGAGAGTCCGTCTAGGAAGCAATAATACATATGCCTAGATAATCTTCCAAACATTTGATCAATGAATGGTAAGAGAGTGATTTTTCCTCATGGCATCGTTCAACTTCCTATAGTCAATGCAAACTCTCAAACCTGTGACTGTTCTAGTTGGAATTAATTCATTCTTCTCGTTCGCTACAACAGTCATGCCTCCTTTCTTTGGAACAACCTGCACAGGGCTCACCCAAGTACTGTCAAAAATAAGATAAATAACTCTAGCATCTAGAAGTTTAATTACCTCAGCTTTAACAACTTCTTTCATGTTGGGATTTACTCTTCTTTGAGCTTCCAAACACGATTTATATTCATCTTCCATTAAAATTTTGTGGGTGCAAAACGAAGGGTTGATCCCTTTAATGTCAGAAATCTTCCAAGCTATGGCTCTTTTATGCTCCCTTATTACTTGTAGTAGCTTATATTTCTCATTGGGTTGCAAGTCTGAAGCAATAATTACCGGTAGTGTAGAATTATCTCTGAGGAATGCATACTCTAAGTGATTTGGTAATTGCTTCAGTTCCAGTTTGGGAGGTTCTTCAATAGAGGGTTTTTGTTTTAGTTCATCGTTCATTTCAATGCCCTCATACTTCTTTTGTCTTGGGAAAGACTCATTAGAGTTTAACTCAATTTTTATCTCCCCTATCTCAGTGGTATCGTCATCTGCCTCCTCTCCTTGGGCAAGACACAATTCCAATGTGTCTTTATGAATGATTTCCTGAAAATAATCTTGAATAGAATGATCAATCGAGTCAATAAAGTAACAGGAATCATCTTGTTCTCTAGAGTATCGCATAGCATCATAAATCTTAAAAATAATTTCTTCGTCACCTACCCTAAGCACAAGTTTACCATCTCCTACATCAATTACAGCCCTAGCAGTGGCTAAAAATGGGCGACCTAAAATTAAAGGTACCTCAACGTCCTCATCCATGTCAAGCACAACAAAAATCAACAGGGAATATGAATTTATCTACTTTTACCAAAACATCTTCAATAATTCCCCTAGGATATTTAACAGATCTATCAGCTAATTGGATACTCATCCTAGTAGGTTTTGCTTCCCCAAGACCAAGCTGCTTCAACATTTTGTAAGGCATCAAATTAATGCTGGCACCTAAATCTGCTAATGCTTTCTCAATAGTTAAACTATCGATTAAACAGGGAATAGTAAAACTTCCTGGATCTTTCAATTTGGTTGGTAGCTTATTTTGAAGAATAGCTGAACATTCCTCGTTGAGTTCCACGGTTGATAGCTCTTCAAACTTCCTTTTATTTGTTAAAAGCTCTTTTAAAAAATTTCATATGTAGGCATCTGCGAAATAGCTTCAACAAAAGGTAAGTTAATATGCAATTGTTTAAAAATTTCAAGAAATTTACCAAATTATGCATCCACGTGCACTTTCTTCAACTTTGCTAGATATGGGATCGGTGGTTTATATTCTTTAAGCACCGGTGTTACACTCTCGTTGGAGTTTACTTCCTTACCCTTCGCCTTATCAGCTTCCTGTGGCATCTTCTTGTCAGCTTCAACCAACACCTTCCCATTCCTTAGTGTAACTGCCTTCACATGCTCTTTTGGGTTAGGTTTGGTGTTACTAGGTAGACTACCTTGTTGCCTTTCGGAAACTAATTTAGCCAGCTGTCTAATTTGGTTTTCAAGCCCTTGAATCGAAGCTTGCTGATTTTTCAATGTTGTCTCGATATTTTGAAAACGAGTCTCTGACACCGAAATAAATTTTGCTAGCATATCTTCAAGATTCAGCTTCTTCTCTTACTGGTAGGGTGGTTGGAAACCTGGAGGGGGTTGCGGTCGTTGATTCCCTTGACCACCCTATGAAAAATTTGGGTGGTTCCTCCATCCTGCATTAAATGTGTTACTATAAGGATTATTTGGAGGTTTAGAGTTATTACCCATATAATTCAATTGCTCATTCTCCATGCTAGGACTGTAGGGTAGATATTCTGAGGTATTCATCCCTCCTCCATTTGTATCGCATTGCATCATCGGATGTACCTGCGTAGAAACACATAAACCATCAATCTTTTTATTTAAGAGCTCTACCTAGTTTGGTAACATGGTGACCGCGTCGAGGTTGAAAACACCAGCGACTTTTGTCGGCTTTGTTCTCATGACTTGCCACTGATAATTATTCAGTGACATCTCTTCTATAAACTCATAAGCCACTTCAGGTATTTTGTTATTCAGAGTCTCACCGGCGGTTGCATCAATTAGTTGCCTAGTTGAGGGGTTCAAACCGTTGTAAAAAGTTTGAACCTGTAGCCATAGAGGTAACCCATGGTGAGGGCACCTTCTCAATAAGTCCTTATACCTCTCACATGCATCGTAAAGAGTTTCTAAATCCATCTGCACAAAAGAAGAGATATCATTCCTCAATTTTTTCATTTTAGCCGGCGGAAAATACTTTAATAGAAAATTTTTGGTCATTGGTTCCCAAGTAGTGATGGAACCTCGTGGTAACGAGTTCAACCACTATTTAGCTTTATTCCTCAATGAAAAAAGAAATAACCGAAGGCGAATGGCATCATCAAAAATGCCATTAATTTTAAAGGTGTCGCAGAATTCTAAGAAATTAGCCAAATGAGTATTTGGGTTTTCGTCCTGCAAACCATCAAACTGAACAAACTGTTGAATCATTTGAATAGTGTTAAGTTTCAGTTCAAAATTATTTGCAGCAGTAGCAGGTCTAACAATACTCGATTCAGCCCCAGTTAAATTGGGCTTGGCATAGTCGTACATAGTACGAGGAGGAGGATTCTGATTTATAGGATTCGCGACAACCACAGGAGGTAGCAGATTATTCTGATTTTCAGCCATCTCCTCGGTAAGATTGGTATTGTCCTCTTGCTCTTCCACTATATACTGAAGACTTCGCCTTATTTCTCTACAATTTCTGCGAGCTGTGCTTTCAATTTTGCTATCAAATAATAGAGGTCTTGTAGGTTTCTTCTAGTCATAAACTAAAGATACCTGCCAGAAGCAAATAAAAGAAAAGTTAGTAAATTAAATAATAAACTAAAAACAAAAATAAAAAATAAATTGCAGAAACTAACTAAAAAAATGGCTAAAGTAATAAAAATTAAGTGTTCCTAATATTCTAGTCCCCGGCAACGACGCCAAAAACTTGATGACATCACGAACTAACTAAAATACGACAAAGGCAAGTGCACCTATTGAATGGTAGTGTAGCTATGGTGAGTTCGGTATATCGTATCCACGAGGACTAAAAGTACTAGTAATAACTATCTTTCTATTATTTAGCCTAATAATTAAAGGATTTTATTTTAATCTAAAATTGAACTAAATAATTAATTATGAATGTGACAGAGAGTGAATTGGGAAAATACTTTAAAAAAACCAATGAGAGAGACAATACCCAGGAAAGGATCCACCTAGATTTCACTTATTATTCCTATTCTGAATTAAACGATTTATTCACTTGTCTTGATCCGTAGGAATCCCTAAATTATGTTAATCTCTTTCGAGACTAATAACAACTAACTCTAGCTTGATTAATTGAAATTTCTTTCTAATTAAAACCCCTATTGTCGCATTAACTCGATCTATGGATTCCCTTATTAGATTTGACCCTAATTCGGCAGATTTATGTCGTCCTATTTCTAGGATTGCAATCAACTCCGCTCAATTATGCTAGATCTACTCTTAAGCAGGGACTTTTGCTCCACTGATTAAGTACATCAAACTTGGATTAATATCATGAAAATATTAAGGCAAGGATTAAGAATACATAATTAAGAACAAGAGCAAGTATTAATCATGGAAAAAAAGACTAGTCGAAGGGTTAAAATTCTTACTCAAATTGCATGTTCGTTAAAGGTATTGAAAATTTGTGAGGGACCAAGCCAGTCTTTCGCTAGAAGCTAGATGGAATACAGTAGTCGTGTATTCATTTAGTGGGGCTCCCTTAAAGGCGCCTTAGGTATTAATTTGGAAGAGTCTGTATTAAGTTTGGTGGAGTTGTAAACACTGCTAGATTAGTTAAATTAGTAAATCTATAGGGACTCAATTCTGTAATGGTAGGGGTTATAGCTGTTGTAACAACTCGTTTTTCAGTGGTGTCGGAAACTGTGGTTTCGAGACCACAATTTTGATGAGTGAGTCCATAAATTTTATTATTTAATATTTATGAGTCAAGTATTATGATAGTGAATTTTGATATTATAATTTTTATTAATTGGTAAAATTGAATGGATTTATAAGGTAGTTATGCCATATTTAATTATGGTGGACGGTTGAATAGGTGTTTTTAAATAACATGTATTAAATAAATTAAAAATTATATTATGTTATGTTAAAAAACATTAACATGGTTTCCATCTTCACCCTTTCATCATTTTCCACAGTTTGAAGAAAGAAAGAAGATTAGAAAGCCATGGCCGAACTATTCTAAGCTTTCCAACCGTGCATGTAAGCCATTTTTTACCCGTTTCTTATCATTTATATGTTTTTTAGATCGTTGCAATGAGGTTTAGCTAACCTGTATCTCCATTTTCAAGACTGTTAAAGGTTTTAAAACTTTCCATTGATGAATTTTAGATGTTATTGATAGAAAATGGTAGATTTGAAAGTTAAGAGATGTTTAAAGATTATTTAGTAAAGTGAATTTTGCATTTAAGGACTAACTTGTGAATATGTCAAAAGTGACATTAAATTTCTATAAAATTGGATTTTTTAGGGCTGTAGAAGGACATAATTGAAACTAGAATGAAAAATGAAGCTCAATTATGAAAGTTATACTTGTTTCAGTTTTAGGGACTAAATTGAATAAAATATAAAAGTTTAGGGAATTGTGTAAAATGAAATTAAAATATCATAAGCATGAATTAGAGTGCTATTATGAGATTAGTATTGACATTTGAATCTTTACTATTATATAGATCAAGTTGATGACTTAGATGAAAATGGGAAAACTTCCGAATAGTCCCTGTTACCTAAAGTAGTATCGTTTTGTCAAGTAAGTTCATACAGTATAATTTAAATTGCTTATGCTAATGTGTTATATTTTATTTGTTAATATTGATTATTGGTGAATTGGAAATTGTGTTATAATGTGAGATAAATCCTAATGAAATTAGTAAAAGTCTCGGATACAAGCGTATGAGTTCTTGCCCAAGTTCTGAGTTCCTGCATGTGTTACGGACTCGAGAATACAGGAATAGGTTCCAAGCTCTTGCATATGTTGCAGACTCGAGAATACAGGAAAAGGTTTCGAGCTCTTGCATATGTTGCAAACTCAAGAATACAGGAATAGGTTCTGAGCTCCTGCATATGTTGCAGACTCAAGAATACAGGAATATTAAACCCTAGCCAAGCTATTTATCGTGTAGGTTTAACTCTAACAGGTAACTGTAACGCGTAGGTTTGTGCAAGTGTACACAGTCGTTATCAAGTAATAAGTAAGTATCGAGTTATGGTCTCCAC
This sequence comes from Gossypium sturtianum, assembly GCA_025698515.1. NCBI lineage: Eukaryota > Viridiplantae > Streptophyta > Magnoliopsida > Malvales > Malvaceae > Gossypium > Gossypium sturtianum. The sequence continues at coordinate 134,697,159 of CM046945.1, forward strand.
AGGGATTGTATTTGTGTTAAATCATTTAATTGTAAAATTATTTAACAACTTGGTAAATAAAAACACAATATGATTGAGAAGTGATGATTAAAATTAAATATATTAAACTAAATGCAATGATCCCCAATGCAATTGTAACACCCAAAACCCGGTCTAGACGTTACGACCAGATCTGGAACGTCACAGGGAAAGGTTGTAAAAGGGACTTTGGAAATTTTAAAGAAAGACCAAAGGTTTGAAACTTTTCATTTTAGGTGATATAATAAAAACAGTGATTTGTAGTTTTAAGAAAGATTTCCGAGTTGGGTTAATCGAAATTTGTTATCTTTGTTGGCGCTTGAAAGAAAACGGTTGTTTTATGATACTTATGTTTTGAAAACTCCATCTTAAAAACTCCATCTTAACTTCCGTGTTAAAATATAATAATGTCATATCTTAATAAATAATAACTAAGAAGAACCAAATATTAACTTAAGAAGGCCTTATTACATAACAAAATCCCCAATTAAAATTATTTGTAGAAAGGAAACGAATTTATGAAAAGAACATTTTATGGCCTCCACGAGTCCGCCTCGGCTCCTTGATCCACAATCTACCGATTACCTTCATCATTAGGCAGAGGGGTGAGTCACCAAGACTCAGTGTGTAAATCCCCTTATGTCACTTAAATGATTTCAATCCCACAATCGCACATTGGGCCTTGGCCCACTCAGTATAGCATACACAAATATGAATAGAATGCATCCCAGCCCAACCTAATTTTTCCATCCTCTACACGCCACCCGTACCAGCCCAACACACCGTGGGGATTTCTACAATCAACCCTCCATTCGCTACACGCCTCATACGTGGCACCAAGCCACTGGTGACCGAGTCACTATTAACATACGTGGGGCCAACCCACCGTGGTACCAAACCACCGTGACAATCCCGATGAATATATGTGGGGCCAACCTTTGTGGTACCAAACCACCGGGACGAGTCACTAAATCATAGATATATATATATACGTGGTATTAAACCACCGTGGCACCAAACCACCGAGACATGGTCACTGAATCAGATATATGTGGGGCCAACCCACTTGTGGTACCAAACCACTGTGACAGTCTCCAATACTTCCCTTTTCGCATCATAACCTAAACCCATGCAGAACATACAAATCAAATGAATGCACATGCTCTCATCATAGTGACAGATTACAGCATACATTTTCATACCCATTAATGGAACGTTATAGTCACTTACCTGGTATCCCCAGCTTTATCCATAAGGGTATAACGACTTTCTATTCAGTCACTTCGGCTTTTCAGCCCAAACAGTTAATAATACACATTAATAACAGAGTGTGAATATTTTACACACCTGATAACACGCAATACTATGCTTTCTACGTCGACACTCTCGTTAGCAGGGACGACGGCTATCTGCCTAATCTGCTCTGAAGCCGGTCCACAACCCGGTGGCCAGTCTCGTACTGCCGATACAGATCGTTTCTTGAACTTAGGGGCTGAGACTACGGGTCCGACCCCTTCCTTCCTTTTACTGGCATTCGAATCCATGACAGATCTTGATCAGAGAACCATGTTAAAGTAATGAAAAAAAATGAAAGGATAGATACTCGTATAAAAGAAGTCGCTTACCTAGAACAACAGAAACCGAACGTTAGCAGACTTGGCTTAAGAACCCGATTAGAGTGATCCGATTCGGCAATCACAGACCCTTCGGCTTTGGACTACAACCGCTCGGCTAATGGAGATTAACGAAGTAACGTCCCAACATGAGAAGAGAAAAAGAAAGGAGGGTTAACCAGGGTATAAACGCCATGCAACCTAGCCATTCGGCTTTGGCCATACAAAACCGAAGGAAGAAAAGAAAAGACAAAGAGAATCGCTTCTTACCTTCAGCAACAGAACCCGATTGGCACACAAAAAGATTCGGCACAGGAGAAGTAATAGATGAGAATGATCGATCGGCTAAACAAGAAGAAAGAAGGCTAAATTTCGGCTATTGGCAAAGAATGATGGTAAGAAGGTTTCGATGGAACAAGTGGAAACATGCGGCTTAAGGAGAGAACACTAGAAGAAAAGTGAGGAAGAGAGAATGTTTCGGCTAGCACTCAAAAGAACAAAAGAAAGATGAAGCAAAGAAATGGGATGAGAGTTTCGGTTGAAAGGGATAAGATGAAGAGGAATAGTAATGAGAGAAAGAGAGCTACGGTTTTGGTGAAGAAGAAATGTACCAAAGTTGATTTCGGCTTTGAGAAAAAATAGGAGAACCAAATGAAAGGAGGAAGAAAAAGAACACAAAGAAAGCTCAAGAACTTGACAAAAGTCGGCACTCAACACCTCCCTTCAAAGACTGAATATACTCCAAAAGAAAAGGGAGAAAAACCTAAGACCCAAAGGATTTTCGGCATACACACTACTAGACCCCAACCGAAACCTCTCCCCCTTCTCAAGCTTCCCACAACCGGCCATTACCTCCACCCACTTGAAAATCCCTTACTTTCCTCCTAAATTCACTCTTGTTCACCCATTCAAAATAGTTTGAACAATTCAAACTCCACCTTTCACTCATAGCCACCCTTTCCAATTATTTGACTCATTTAACACTCCCCCTTGAAGTGTCCTAGCCGAACTCCACCACCCAAGCTCATTAGACGCAAAAACAAAACTCCACATTACTGACGATGCGACTTGAACCCCTTCCTTTTGCAGCTTCTCCCTTGTGACGCCTCTTCAAGCACTCTAAGTGGCACCTCTCTGCCACTTTACCAACTCTTTACTTGTGTCATCCATAACAATTAAATACCCTTAAGACCTACCTCAGCTAGCTCTTCCCTATATTGCCTAAAAATAAAATTTTCACCAAGGCTTAGGCTTAACCCCGAGCCTTCCCGGGACCCCCAAACACACCAAATTAACACACAGAGCATAGCATAAACACACAACACATATTAAATGCAGAACCTCAAACTCCAGGATGTTACAGTTCTACCCCCTTAAAGAAATTTCGGCCTCGAAATTTTACCTGATCAGAAGAGATGAGGGTATTGCTGTCGCATCACATCTTCTGGCTCCCACGTAGCTTCCTCTGACCCGTGATTCCTCCATAACACCTTAACTAACGGAACCGTCTTCCTTCGCAATACCTTAACGCCACGATCCAAAATTTGAACTGGTTCCTCTTCAAAGGATAGGTTAGGCCTTACGTCGATTTCTTCCACTGGCACAATATGAGATGGATCCGAACGGTAGCGCCTTAGCATCAAAACATGAAACACATTATGAATCTGACTTAATTTCGATGGTAGCTCAAGCTGATAGGCTACCGGTCCCACACGCTTCAACACACGATAAGGCCCAATGAACCTGGGGCTCAGTTTACCCTTCCTTCCAAACCTTAGAATTTTCTTCCACGGTGATACCTTTAAGAAAACCCGGTCACCTACTGCAAATTATATGTCCTACGCTTCAGATCAGCATAGGACTTCTGCCTGTCGGACGCTTCCTTCAACCGAGTTCGAATTAACTTAACTTTATCTTCTGTCTCCGAAACCAAATCCGGACCCAGCATCTGACGCTCACCCAACTCTTTCCAGCAAGTAGGAGTGCGACACTTTCGACCATACAATGCTTCATACGGTGCCATCTGAATACTAGACTGATAGCTTTTGTTGTATGCAAATTCTGCCAACGGTAGAAACTCCTCCCAACTACCCCTAAAGTCTAAGACACAGCCCCTCAACATATATTCCAAGATCTGAATTACCCTCTCAGACTGACCATCAGCCTGTGGATGAAACGCAGTGCTGAAATCAAATCTTGTACCCAACGCTTGATGTAATGCCTTCCAGAACCTCGACGTAAACTTGGGGTCTCTGTCTGATATGATAGACACTGGTACCCCATGCAACCTTACAACCTCTGCTACATACAGCTTGGCTAATTTCTGTAGAGAGTAGTCAACACGAACTTTTATGAAATAAGTGGACTTCGTCAATCGATCAACAATCACCCATACCGAATCCTTCTTAGTAGGCGTAAGAGGTAGCCCACTAACAAAGTCCATCGTGATCCTTTCCCACTTCCACTGTGGGATTTTCACTGGCTGCAACAAGCCCTAAGGCAACTGATGCTCTGCTTTCACCTGCTGACATGTCAAGCATTTACTCACCAATTCGGTTACTTCCCGCTTCAGACCTGGCCACCAAAACTGTTCCCGCAAATCCCAATACATCTTACTTCCTCTAGGATGCATAGCGTATGGGCTACTATGCGCTTCCTGTAGGATCTTATGTCTCAACTCAAGATCTTTTGGTATACAAGTCTTTCCTCGGAAACATAATACCCCATCACTATTCACATTAAAATTCGTTATCCCATCACCTGCTCCTAACTAAAACTTCGAATTTAACGACTCATCAGCCAACTACTTCTCTTTAATCTGACTGACCCAAGAAGGCTTCACTTGAAGCTCAGCTAATAAACTTCCATCATCATATAAGCTGAGATGAGCAAACATTGCTCTCAAGTCAGAGGTCACCCTACGACTTAGTGCATCCGCCACCACGTTAGCTTTACCCGGGTGGTACTCGATCGAGCAATCATAATCTTTTAACAATCCGATCCATCTCCGCTGCCTTAAATTCAACTTCTTCTGGGTAAGGAGATATTTTAGGCTCTTGTGATCTGTATAAATAACGGACTTCTCCCCATACAGATAATGCCTCCAGATCTTCAAAGCAAACACTACTGCAGCCAATTCCAGATCATGCGTGGGATAATTCACCTCATGTGGTCTCAACTGTCGAGACGCATATGCTACCACCTTTCCTTCCTGCATCAACACACATCCTAAACCTGTGTGTGACGCATCGTAGTAAATAACAAATTCCTTCCGGGCCTCAGGCTGTATCAACACTGGAGCTTCCGTCAAGATTCTTTTCAACTTCTCAAAACTCTCCTGTTGCTTATCAAACCAGAAAAATGGTACCCCTTTCCGCAACAACTTGGTTAATGGTGCCACAATCAATGAGAACCCCTCAACAAACCTTCTATAATACCCAGCCAGACCAAGAAAACTCTGAATCTCTGCCACCGACTTAGGCGGCTTCCAGTCCAACACAGCTTCAATTTTTCGGGGGTCAACCCTAATCCCCTCAGCAGACACAACATGGCCCAGAAAGGTAACTTCACTTAGCCAAAATTCACACTTACTGAATTTGGCGTACAGCTGTTTCTCTCTCAGAATTTGTAACACCACCCAAAGATGCGAATCATGCTCCTCCTCCGATTTTGAATAAACCAGGATGTCATCTATAAATACCACAACAAACCGGTCCAGATAGGGTTGGAATACCCGATTCATCATGTCCATAAACACTGCTGGTGCATTGGTCAACCCAAATGGCATCACCAAAAATTCGTAGTGACCATAGCGAGTCCTGAAAGCCATCTTATGAATATCCGCTTCCTTGACCTTAAGCTGATGATATCCCGACCTCAAATCTATCTTCGAGAAGACTGAAGCCCCCTTCAGTTGATCGAACAAATTGTCAATCCTCGGCAGCGGGTATTTATTCTTGATGGTCAACCTATTCAACTGACAGTAGTCAATGCACATACGCATTGATCCGTCCTTCTTCTTAACGAATAGCACCGGTGCTCCCCAAGGTGACACACTCGGTCGGATAAAACCCTGATCCAACAGTTCCTGAATTTAGGCTTTTAATTCCACCAGCTCCTTTGGCGCCATTCTATATGGGACAATAGACACGGGCGCTGTCCCCGGAAGAAGATCAATACCGAATTCCACCTCGCGATCTTGAGGTAATCCTGGAAGCTCTTCTGGGAAAACATCAGAGAACTCTTTCACTGTTCTAACATCCCCCACAGTTAATTCCTTGGCCTCCAGAGCACAAACAAAAGTTATGAATGCCTCACATCCTTTCCTCACCATTCTTTCAACCTTTAAAGCAGACACTACATTAGACAAGTAGTTCCTCCTTTCACCTATCACCACCACCTCATCATCTTCAGGAGTCCTTAACACCATGCGCTTGGCAGCACAATCCAAGTTTGCTCGATACTTCACTAGCCAGTCCATCCCTAAGATTAAATCGAACTCCCCGAAAGGCAGTTCCATTAGATCAGCAGGGAAAACCATCCCTTGAACCTCTAAAGGCACCCTCCTAAAGAGTTTATTCACCACTACAAATTGTCCTAAAGGGCTATGTACAGTCATCTCCCTAGAAGCAATCTCAGAGTCTATGTTCAGAGTTCCCGATATAGTACTAGCAACATAAGAATATGTTGATCCTATATCAATCAAGTCAATATAAGGCAACCCATAAATAAGAAACGTCTCGGTTATGACGTCCGGTGCATCGCCTCCTCTCTTGACGCCTAGCCGCATAGACCAACCTAGGTCATCTCGCATCTGTGTTCCCAAAGACCTCTGCTTTCGATGCTCTACGTCCCACGATCAAAACCATTACCCTTCCGCCGGACCACTACCTCTCGTGGTTGCTTTGGCCACCTCTACCCTACCGAGCGTAACCCCAGCACTCTCATGGTCGCACTCTACCCAACTTTTGTGGACGTCTCTTACCCGATGATCGGTAGACCCACGCCTGAAACATCCTCTATTACTCGTCCAGCACTCACCTGAATGAAATTTACCGCATCTAGCACACCTCTGAGGCCCACTATCAATAACAGGTCTCGCAACACGACTCGACCCATCCAACCTAGGCCTCTTCTGAAATCCCCCGGCTGACCTTGACGATCCAAAATTCCTTTTATTTCTTCCTCTATCCCTATCTTGATTCTACCTTTCGGACCGCTTCACCTCCTCGGCTATCTTAGCCTTTTCCACTAAAACAGCAAATTCTCTTTCTCACTGCAGAGCTATCAGCACTCGCAACTCGTCCCTCAGACCATCCTCAAACCGAACACAACGCTCATGGTCTGTGGCAACAATACCCCAGGCATAACGACTAAGACGTAAAAATTCTGCCTCATACTCAGCTACCGACTTATTTCCCTGAACCAAATTTAGAAATGCCTTATGCTGTGCGTCCACATAACTTGACCCAATGTATTTCCCGAATGTCAGTCTTGAAGAAATCCTGTAATACGGTCGTACCATCATGTACCATCCCTGACCGTGAGCCACCACTGATATGCCTCGTCCCGAAGAAGAGACACCACTCCTTTCAGCTTCTCCTCCACCATAAAGTCAAGATCATCCATAATACGCTCAACTGCTTCTAGCCAATACTCAGCTACATTAGGAGCTACGCCAGAAACGCCCCTAAACATTTCCGCTCCATTCGCTCGGAGTCGTTTAGACACAGATTTTCGAGCCCCCAAACCCGTGCTCGCTCCAGTAACTCTCTCCAATATACGTAACATCGCTTGAGACACAGTATCGTCTCCGCCTATTTGATCCTGAAATTTCGCTTCCGCAGCTGGCGATGCCGGTGCATCACTTTTCGACCCATGTCCAGATTCTAAGGGTTTAAACCCAACATTTCGGCCTCTACCACGACCACGTACAACACGTCCACGCCCCCTAGTACTCATGGCTACTGATACAACTTAATCTGATTAAGAATTTTATGGATTAGTACTTTCTTTCACTGTTTATTACCGGACAGTCTTATGAGAAATAGCATACAAAAGTAATTCTCGCAGATTCATATCTATACCTAGAGGTTTCAGTCTCTAAAGTTTGAATCTCTTAACTCTAGTAATCATAACACAGCATAATTATTCCATGCAAAACAACCAACAATTAGAACACTTACCGCGTGGATCGGGTGCCGATAGGCTCGAGTGCCATACTCTAACTAAAATGTTTCCTTCAATAGCATTTTAAATCGACCTTATAAAACATTGTGGAACCCATTGCACAGCCGAGTTTTGCAACCTTGGCTCTGATACCAATATTGTAACACCCCAAACTCGATCTAGACGTTACGACCAGATTTGGAACGTCACAGGGAAAGGTTGTAAAAAGGACTTTGGAAATTTTAAAGAAAGACCAAAGGTTTGAAACTTTTCATTTTAGGTGATATAATAAAAACAGTGATTTGTAGTTTTAAGAAAGATTTTTGAGTTGGGCTAATCGAAATTTGTTATCTTTGTTGGCGCTTGAAAGAAAACGGTTGTTTTATGATACTTATGTTTTGAAAACTCCATCTTAACTTCCGTGTTAAAATATAATAATGTCATATCTTAATAAATAATAACTAAGAAGAACCAAATATTAACTTAAGAAGGCCTTATTACATAACAAAATCCCCAATTAAAATTATTTGTAGAAAGGAAACGAATTTACGAAAAGAACATTTTATGGCCTCCACGAGTCCGCCTCGGCTCCCTGATCCACGATCTACTGATTACCTGCATCATTAGGCAGAGGGGTGAGTCACCAAGACTTAGTGTGTAAATCCCCTTATGTCACTTAAATGATTTCAATCCCACAATCGCACATTGGGCCTTGGCCCACTCAGTATAGCATACACAAATATGAATAGAATGCATCCCAGCCCAACCTAATTTTTCCATCCTCTACACGCCACCCGTACCAGCCCAACACACCGTGGGGATTTCTATAATCAACCCTCCATCTGCTACAAGCCTTATACGTGGCACCAAGCCACTAGTGACCGAGTCACTATTAACATACATGGGGCCAACCCACCTTGGTACCAAACCACCGTGACAATCCTTGATGAATATATGTGGGGCCAACCCACTGTGGTACCAAACCACTGGGACGAGTCACTAAATCATAGATATATATATATACGTGGTATTAAACCACCGTGGCACCAAGCCACCGAGACATGGTCACTGAATCAGATATATGTAGGGCCAACCCACTTGTGGTGGCAAACCAGTGTGACAGTCTCCAATACTTCCCCTTTCGCATCATAACCCAAACCCATGCAGAACATACAAATCAAATGAATGCACATGCTCTCATCATAGTGACAGACATGAAGATACATTTTCATACCCATTAATGGAACGTTATAGTCACTTACAGTATCCCCACTTTACCCATAAGGGTATAACGACTTTCTATTCACTCACTTGCTTTTCACCCAAACGTTAATAATACACATTAATAATAGAGTGTGAATATTTTACACACCGATAACACGCAATACTATGCTTTCTACGCCGACACTCTCGTTAGCGGGGACGACGGCTATCTCGCCTAATCGCTCTAAAGCGGTCCACAACCTCGTGGCGCGGTCTGCATCTTGCCGATCTGGTCGTTTCTTGAACTTAGGGGTGAGACTACTGGTTCGACCCCTTCCTTCCTTTGATCGCATTCGAATCCATGACAAATCTTGATCGAGAGAACCAGTTACAAGATGTGAAAAAAATGAAAGGATAGATACTCGTATCAAAGAAGTCGCTTACCTAGACCAACAGAAACCGAACGTTAGCAGACTTGGCTAAGAACCCCATTAGAGTGATCTGATTTGGCAATCACAGACCCTTTGACTTTAGACTACAACTGCTCGGCTAATGGAGATTCCCGAAGTAACATCCCAACACGAGAACAGAAAAAGAAAGGTGGGTTAACCAGGGTATAAACGCCATGCAACCTAGCCATTCGGCTTTGGCCATACAAAACCGAAAGGCAAAAAAGAAAAGACAAAGAGAATCGCTTCTTACCTTCAGCAACAGAACCCGATTGGCACACAAAAAGATTCAGCACAGGAGAAGTAATAGATGAGAATGATCAATCGGCTAAACAAGAAGAAAGAAGGTTAAATTTTGGCTATTGCCAAAGAATGATGGTAAGAAGGTTTCGATGGAACAAGTGGAAACATACGGCTTAAGGAGAGAACACTAGAAGAAAAGTGAGGAAGAGAGAATGTTTCGGCTAGCACTCAAAAGAACAAAAGAAAGATGAAGCAAAGAAATGGGATGAGAGTTTCGATTGAAAGGGATAAGATGAAGAGGAATAGTAATGAGAGAAAGAGAGCTACGATTTTGGTGAAGAAGAAATGTACCAAAGTTGATTTCGACTTTGAGAAAAAATAGGAGAACCAAATGAAAGGAGGAAGAAAAAGAACACAAAGAAAGCTCAAGAACTTGACAAAAGTCGGCACTCAACACCCCCCTTCAAAGACCGAATATACTCCAAAAGAAAAGGGAGAAAAACCTAAGACCCAAAGGATTTTCGGCACACACACTACTAGACCCCAATCGAAACCTCTCCCCCTTCTCAAGCTTCCCACAACCGGCCATTACCTCCACCCACTTGAAAATCCCTTACTTTCCTCCTAAATTCACTCTTGTTCACCCATTCAAAATAGTTTGAACAATTCAAACTCCACCTTTCACTCATGGCCACCCTTTCCAATTATTTGACTCATTCAACACTCCCCCCTTGAAGTGTCCTAGCCGAACTCCACCAGCCAAGCTCATTAGACGCAAAAACAAAACTCCACATTACTGACGATGCGACTTGAACCCCTTCCCTCTGCAACTTCTCCCTTGTGACGCCTCTTCAAGCACTCTAAGTGGCACCTCTCTGCCACTTTACCAACTCTTTACTTGTGTCATCCATACACAATTAAATACCGTTAAGACCTACCTCAGCTAGCTCTCCCCTATATTACCTAAAAATAAAATTTTCACCAAGGCTTAGGCTTAACCCCGAGCCTTCTCGGGACCCCCAAACACACCAAATTAACACACAGAGCATAGCATAAACACACAACACATATTAAATGCAGAACCCCAAACTCCAGGATGTTACAGCAAATTATCCTAAATATGCAAACTATATGAATGAAATAGATTTTAGCAAAATTAAACACAATTTTCAACAATTATAACATAAATAAACTAGGACAATTACTTTAATTAAACTCAATTTATTATCAACATGCTTAATAACATTCAGAAAAACATTCCATGGCAACTCAATCTTTCATGAGTTTGGAAACCACATTAGGTCCTTTCGGAATCCTTTACTTAGTAAATATGCATTTTACTGATCCTTATTTACTAATGGTTTCTTAGCATTCGTGTGAGGTAACAGGGACGTGTTAGGTTTGACACAGTTTAATCACACAAATCTAACAACTATGCAGATAACAGAGCTTGGTTAGAGTTGTTATGCAACCTACAATTTAATCGGGTTAGGATCTAAATTGAGCATGCACATTTTAATTAGGTGTCCACTAGCCGTCGTCTGGTTAAGATCGCTCAGCTAATTTAGGTGCATTTCAATCACGTATGAACGAAATACAGACTTGATTTTAATTGAAAACATGATCGATTGAGGCACAAACATTATAAGTATGAATCAAATAAATATTATTTAATCAAAGCAATCATCCTAGCTTAAATAAAATTAAGCTAACATTGTTGTAACAAGAACATAGAACACATAGCAAACATTTTCAGATTAAATCAAAGAAAAGAAAGATTAAACCCAAATCAAAGTGGTTGTCACCTAAGACTCTGACCGACGAGGCTCCTTCGCTCCTTCGCTTTGCTCCTTTGCTAATGGCTCTCCAACGTGGCCGACCAAGGGCTATTTAAGAGGCTTAATTGCTAAAATCTCTATGAAGAGATGATGCTAGGTGTGGGGAATGGAAAATGCTAAAGAGAATTGAGAGAAAAGAGAGAATGATGAGGGATGAGGGATGATTAGGAATGGTGAAATGAAGTCTTATTTATAGGTGAAGAGAGGAGAGTAGTTTGCTAAAAATAGAGAGGTTTAGTCTCTTCAAGCTTCTTCAATGAGTGGCCGGCCATGATTAGTGGATTTTGAGTTGAATTTTGCTTGATTTTTAAGTAATTTAAATGCCATAACAACTCAGGACTGAGACTCGGTCAAATGTAAATTTTCGGGCAAATCTCTAATTTCTTCAACATTGCAAGGACCTTGTGTAATTAAACCAAAAAGTGGTTTTTGTGGATAGCCATGTGTAGCCGAAATTGGGTTGACTTGGTCTTCAATTTGGACAGTTTTTGTAATCCAACAAAGCTATCAGACCTATCCAAAATAAATCAATAAATTAAAGGACCAAAGAATAAAATAATTAATTAATTAAAACCCAAATTATTAATGAAATATTTTAAAATGAATTATTAAATATAATTTTATATTTTATTATTTAATTTAATAATGCATGGCCCATTTTATGTCTTAAAAATATAATATGTTCAAGTAAATATAAAATAAGTCATTTTATGCATGAAAACTATATAATAAAGCATAAAATCACATTTTAATAATTTCTATGTCCTAATTTCATATTTTCACATATTTCATTAATTTATTAAACAATTACTTAGTTTTAACAACAAATTTAAGTAAAAAGGTGATAAATTGCATAGGAAAAATCCTATATATTTTTCAGTTTACAGTAACCAGGCACTATTATTTTCACTTGTATACAGAGTTCTTTTACGAAGTTTCATCGAGTAGAAAAAAAATATGGAAATGTGAAAATAAGAAATTGGTGTTGGCAAAAAGGATGAACCTGATATGAATGATTATGACAAGGATATATGATGCAATTTGAATGATAAAAGTGAGCAAAGTGATAAATTAGAAAATGGTTTCATGATGGCTTTTGAGTTGAAGTTGGTATTTTACCATTTGAAAATATATATGTGGTTTGAACTAAATCTTATTTGGTTGATATTGTTTTGAATGCTATGATAGGTGAATTTGTTTCATATTGATTCAGTAATTGTTTAATGGTTAAGGTAAGTTATTTGTTTACATTGTATGAGTTTTCTAAGTATTTTATATACTTACTCGTATTACTACTTTTCTGTAGATTTTGGACGTCTAGAACATGTCGATCGGATCAACGAGAAGCATACACCTTTCGTCTCCCGATTCGGTAGACTTTTGATGTTTCGAGCTTGGTTATTTGTGGCATGTACTTAAGAGGGTTAAATATTAAAATGTAAAGCTTGTGTTTGTGGTTTGGCACGGTTGAGTTTAGATGTATATAAATATATTAATATATGTATATGGTAACTTAGCATATGATCATAATGGCAAAGACATGGATGGCATTAGGTATTTGTTTATATGATAGCATGAAATGGCAATGGACTTTGGTTATGTTAGGTAAATTTTTACATTTGGTGTAATTGAGCTGTGATATGAAAAGGTTAAAGGCATTGGTAATTATGGTATGTTTTGCTTGATGAAATTGGTATAACGTTTTAGGCCATATGTTGAACTTTGTCTATTAATATTCTAGTTAAAGAACTAATGGTTGCATATGAATTTTTAGGAATGATTAACTTGTCAAGAATGGTAAAGTTTGCTTATTGTTTAATAGTTGAACTGTTGGTGTCAATGAGGGCATACTGGTTGTTTGTTTGAATGATTAGTTAATTGATGTTTTGGTATTGTAATGTTCATATTTTGAAGTAGGTTTGAATGGTGTTAAATAGCATTATAGGTCAATTGGTATGAATGGTATGCAAATTACTTAAAACAGGTCATTTATGTTGCACACGGGCTACCACATGGTCGTGTGTCACACACGGGTGGTTGACACGACCGTGTGTGCTTCATGTTCAGGGTGATTTTTAGTTCACACAGCCACAGTGACTTACACAGTCTGGTGACATGGCCATGTGACCCTATATTACACGGCATCAGGTTGTTATACGGCTGTGTGATATTGCACCACAAGGCCTCAGTTTGTCACATAGCCGTGTGACCCATATTTTGCATTTTTCCCCTATTATTTTGCAAATGTTCCAAATTGGTCCCGATTTAGCTTTGAACTTGTTCAAGGGCCTTCGTAAGCTTGATTAAGACTTGGTTTTGATTGTAATGCATCTTTAACATGGAATTAACTTGTATTTATTGATTATTGAATATAATTGAATAAACGTCTTGTGAATGTTTTGGTTTTTCTATTGTAACATCTTATAGCTTGGGTCTAGCAACTAGACCGGGCATGGGGTGTTATAGTTATTGTCCTAAATTGTAAAATTGTCAATGTCACCCATTTGAGATAATAACTTTAAGTAGTTTGTTGTGATAATTTGGGTTGCTGTAATATCCAGTACCTGGGGCCGTTGGTTGGGCCGGGTAAGGGGTGTTATACCAAAATACCCAAGAAAACACTCAAGCAAAATAGAATACCGAGCAAACACAAACACACGCCAACAATCATGCAACAAGTAGAGATGAAGAGAGGAATGATGATGACATACACAGAAGAGAGGCAAAGAGCGAATCGATAGCCACAAACAAGAAGAAAAAACAGCAAAAATCCAAAGCCAAGAATAAAAAACCCAAGATCCACAAATGTATATTTTCTCTTTTTATAAATTTACATTCATGAAGAGTTAAAAGATTTTTCTAATAAATTTTTATTTTTTTCTAAAAATTCAGAGTTTTGATTGCAACACCCCTCGCCCGACCCGATCGCCAAGTCCGTGTTACGGGATGCTTCAATCGTTGTCGTAGCAATTATTGTCAATTAGACATCGAACATTCATTCCTACATTCAATCCAATGCCAAATACATTTAATTCATGTTAAAAAATCAAATCCAAGTCTTAATTGAGCTTATGAAAACTTTAAGGCTGACTTTGTGACATCATTTCTTCCATGTCGTGATGTCGCCAAATAGTGTTTCATGTCACGACGTCAGCCACTTCAGTGTTGCGACGTAACATACTCTTGACTGACGTTGTGATGAGGAAAAGGGATCGTCGAGACGAAGACTTTGTTTTTGGTAAAAATGAACCATTTGGTACCTATTTCATACCTTCCAACCAAAACTTACAACAATTGCATCAAATACCAATTTTCTTTGAATCAAAACAATACCAAAGACATGCCAAATAGTTCAAGCATCCATGTTCAAGTTTTAACAAGTCTATCACTACGTATACACCATTTAAATCTAAAAAATTCAAGATAATTACAACTAACAATCAAGTCATGAAATCTTCAAAACTTACCTATGTCAAACCATATTAAAATATGCCATTTCGATTTCATTATAACAATTTATAATCACATAAACATATCGATAACTTATAGGCATTAAACATAACTATCAACTATCAACTTTAGGCCACATTTACAAGTATACTTCAGGTTAATAATGTCCAATTACAATTCCATCTCATTCACCTTCAACAAGCTACCATTCCTTCCTTATTTCATAACATTCCATAGCTAAACATATAGATATAAATCATCACATCATTTAGCATAAGAGCACACTTACATATCCATCACCATATGTGAGTCAAAACACCAAGTCATCACAAGTTACCAAAAACACTTATATACGATAAGATAACATTAAGACATATTATATATACATGCCATAATCCAAGACTCAAAATGACCAAAAATATATCAATTCAAAGATAGGAAAGTGTAAGTTTCAAGTCGATCTGGCTTTATGTGTTCCACAAGGTAACAATCTACAAGGAGAAGGGAAAACAAACAAGGTAAGTATATAATATGCTTAGTAAGCTCATATGGCAACTAAAACTTACCTTGATCATTTAAGCATAAAAAAATATTCTATTTGGCTACCAACTTACTTGGCATATTAACACATATCTCTACATGCAATATCACCACAAATCGAATATGTTAGTTACGTTCTCGAATCGTAAATACTGTCAACATATAAGATAGAATCATATAGTAATCTATATTTTGAGTATAATCAATACCATTTCATTTTCAATTCATTATTTAAATCTCATTTCCAATCAATTGAACATCGCCCAGTGGAACTATAGTAAAATAGACTCGAATACACGAGAATGTAATGCTCACACAAGCTGGCAGTATTTCAGTGTTGCTTAGACAAGCTGACATTTTAATGGAATTGCTCACACAAGTTGACATCGTATCGAGGTTACCCGTCCTGGCTATGATACGTATAATCTAAGAATATGCAACAAATGCTAGATCTCGTAACATCATGTAAATCCCTAATCAATTACGTGTATAACCCTAATGGCATGCCATACATATCCTAACCTTTTACTAAGTTTACTCGGGCATCATTTCCATATAAATGACATTATCATTTCCTGCACACCATTTCATTTCTCATATAAGACATATACTCAGTCAATATTCTCATTTACATTCTGCTCTATTTTCATATAACTAACATTCTCATGAATTTATGATTCAGCCCTTTTGAGTTATAAGTTTCAAATTCACTAATTCATTCAAATATTAGATATAAATGAAATATAACACAAATCAACATGACATAAGAATAAAGTAGTAAGTTCCATACGAACTTACCTAGTAAAAACCACAAGCAACTTTAATTAACTTATTTTAATTAAGCTATTTATGTTTTAATTAACTTAAATCATCATCAGCCACTAACATACATTCCAAAATGGCTAAATTACAATTTTGGATCTTTGGTTAATTGCAATTTAAGTCTCTAAGTTTTTGGCTAATTAAAAACTTATAACGATAAGACTTTTACAATTTAGTCCCTACACCCAAATTAAAAAATTAATAGACCAAATTGAAGAACCAAACTTTAATATTCTTTTATACCAACTCCGTAAATATTCATATTTAATATTTATGGACCCAATTTACGAAAATGGGGTTCCGTAATCGCCTTTTCCGACACCACTGAAAATCAGACTGTCACATTGGTCTTGAAGGAAAATATGAAATAAGTGTTTTTTTTAAATACTTTATAGGTTTTGGAGGGAAATAGAAACAAGATAAGGGTTTTCATTAAAAAATCATTTTTTTCTAGAAAAGGTGCTTATCAGAATTTGGAAAATCTTGAATTTTCTGGTGAGTTTTTAAATTTCCCTGTAACACCCCATACCCGAGTCCGAGGCTTAGACCGGATACGAGAAGTAACTATGCTTGAACTTGCTTAATCAAGTACTTACGGGCTATAAAATTTCGTTTCGAATTAAGTACTTATCTTTCTTAATCAACTTGTACTTTTCATGGGCCTACGAGGCCTTAAACTCATGTCCGTAAACTTTGGGAACTCAATTGAAAACTTTTCATTGAAACAGGGGTTACACGCCCATGTGAGTTGGGACACGCCCGTGTAAACCTGAGACATGCCCATGTCTCCTAACCGTGCTTAAAACTCGAGCTTACTGCCAAACTTCACACGGCCATGACACGCCCGTGGTCCTCGCCCGTGTGAAAAACCTTAGCATTCTGACTTATAACACACGGCCATGGCACGCCCGTGGACTTAGACCGTGTACTACAAATTGATATTCTGACTTAAGGTGCAATGGTGCAGGGGTACACACGCTTAGAGACACGCGCGCGTGTGTCCGACCGTGTGGGCACTTAGAGGCTATTTACCAAGCCAATTGCCACCCCGAAATCAAGAGCAAATTCATACTATCTCAACAACTCAAATCACTACAACTTTAATGAACAATATAACATGCTCCATTGATATCAATAACATACATACTTAGTCAATCTTGGCCAATCATTTAGCCATTTACAAAAGAAAAATAATAAACTTGATAGCCCATGCTTTTCCCCTTTCTAAGACATATACTCAAAATGAAATGTTTCCTATACATGCCATACTTAAATAAACAACTTGGCTATACCAAAATAGCGGTTGATAGTGTGATTCGAGCTCTGACTTCAACGATCCACAAGTTAGCTTGGTGGGACTACATAGAAAGAAATAATAAAAGACGTAAGCATTTAGCTTAGTAAGTTTGTGTAATGCACATAGCAACATACTTGCTTAATATAAACCATTTGACATAAACAATGGCATCATAAATTTCAGCTATAAAGCTTACTTACTCATACTTGATTCTTACATAACTCATGAAACTTACTAGTCTCATACTTGATAGGCAAACAAAGTACCTGTATCACTAGATCACATTGATCAGCATACTTGAACATAATACTCATAATTTCTAATTCATCATTCATAAAATGAATAATATTATTTATTACTTGATAATAACCTTACTTACTTAGCTTTCTTGTTATCTCTTCAGAGCTTAACTCGTTTGCCCAATGAATTTATATGAATAACCGAGGATACTAAATCTCATCTAAATTTCGAGGCCATGACTTACCATGGACTTATACGAAGTCTTTCTTGTTCTCACCAATGCCATGCCTTAACTTGGACTTATATGGGATCTCTTTCTCTTGATAACTTTTCAATGCCAAGCTTGCCTTGGTCTTACATGATAACTTACTCAATGCCAAGCTTGCCTTGGACTTACATGATAACTTATTCAATGCCAAGCTTGCCTTGGACTTACATGATAACTTACTCAATGCCAAGCTTGCCTTGGACTTACATAATAATTTGCCTTGGACTTACATGATAACTTACTCAATTCCAAGCTTGCCTTGGACTTACATGATATTTTGCTTGCTTGCCGATGCCATGCCTCGGCTTGGTCTTATACGGACTTTCTTGTTTCATGTGGTAGATCGAGTATCCTAAGCTATTCAACTTCAACCGGGGCTTTCTCATACTTGATTTCATTAATTTCTTTGTTTAACATAACATTAAACATTTTCATAATAACATTGTATATTATACTAAGCAATTCAATGATATAAATCATAAAGCTTAGAAATCATACAAACTTACCTCAATATACAAAATGTAGCTAGGTATGCAATTTAGTCCTCGACCTTGTTCTTGCCTCGGTTTCGATCCGGGCTTCATTTTTCTTGATCTATAGTCATAAATATATCATTTAATATTCACATTGACTAAATTGACCCTTTACTCATACTTGGGAAAAATTACTATTTTGCCCCTATACTTTCTCATTTTTGCACTTTTGCCCCAAGGCTCGTAAAATAATTTTCATTCAACTTTCTTAGACTACATGCTTAGCTGATTCATTTTCTCTACTATAGCAATCATTAATTCTCATTATTTCTAGTAGGTATGACTAATTTCATAACTATTACAAACTAGTCCATACTATCATATTTCATGAAATTCATTAAGGAAAAGATGTTTATCTAACATCAAACTCTCATAATCTTCCATAAAACATCATTTAACAAGCATTTCATTCATAGATGAAATTTTTGAACATGCATCTTAGCTTATTTTATAGCTAAAAATAGCTAATTCATAATACGAGGACTTCAAAAACACGAAGAATATTAAAAACGGGGCTAAGATGAACTTACTAGCAAGCTTGAAAAAAATGAAGAACCCTAGCTATGGAGTCTTCAAATTTTCGGCAATGGAAGGAAGAAGATGAATGAAATTTTATCATCTTTTTCCTATTTTAATCACTTATTAGACAATTGACCAAAATTCCATTCTCTTTAAAAATTTCTATTTTACTAACTCATGTCCATTTTTGTCCAAAATTTATAATTTGGGCAAATTGTTATTTAAGGACTCATAATTAATATTCTAAAGCTATTTCATACAAAATTCTTCTAGAAACTCACATTTTACAACTTTTGCAATTTGGTCCTTTTTGACCATTCAACTTCATTTTAGCAAAATTGCTTCATGAAACTTTCACACTAACATGCAAACATGGCATGAACCTTAAAAACTCATAAATTCACCTCGGATTCGTGGTCTCGCACCACTATTCTGACTAGGCCCTAAATCGGGCTGTTACAATTCTCCCCCCTTAGGAATTTTCGTCCTCGAAAATCTTACCAGTGAAAAGGTTTGGGTACTGGTTTCTCATACTCTCTTCTGGTTCCCATGTGGCTTCTTCTATTCCATGTCTTTGCCACAATACTTTCACTAAGGTAATACTTTTCTTTCTTAGCTGCTTCACTTCCCGAGCTAATATCTTGACTGGTTCTTTACCATAAGTCATGTCGGGATGAATCTCTACCTCTGACTGGGGAATTACATGCGAAGGGTCTGATCGGTAGCATCTTAACATTGACACGTGAAACACATCATGTATCTTTTCTAACTCGATGGTAAAGCCAATCAGTAAGCTCTGAGCCCAACTTCCTTAGTAATCTCATACGGTCCAATAAAACGTGGACTCAACTTGCCTTTTCGGCCAAATCTGAGAACTTTTCTCCAAGGTGACACTTTCAAGAAAACTTTATCTCCAACTTGATACTCTATCTCTTTTATTTTTAAATCTGAGTAGGATTTCTATCTGTCTGAAGCAGCTTTTAAGCACTCTCGTATCACTCTTACTTTCTCTTCAGCTTCTCTAACCAAATCAACCCCGTGAATTTGGTTTTCTTTGAGTTCAGTCCAAAATAAAGGCGTTCTGCACTTACGCCCATATAAAGCCTCATAAGGCGCCATCGTCAAGCTCGACTGAAAACTATTATTGTAGGCAAATTCTACCAATAGGAGAAACCTTTCCCAATTGCCTCGGAACTCTAGAATACAACATCTGAGCATATCCTCGAGCACTTGAATTAACCTCTCTGATTGACCGTCAGTTTGAGGATGAAAAGCGGTACCAAAGTTCAACTTTGTACCCAAGGCCTCTTGTAACTTCTTCCAAAACCTGGATGTGAATCTCGGATCTCTATCCGATATGATTGACAAGGGAACTCCATGAAGTCTTACTATTTACAAAACATACAAGTTTGCCAACTTGTCTAGTGAGTAATCAACTCGCATGGTATAAAATGGGCTGACTTCGTAAGTCTATCAACCACAACCCATATAGCATCTTTCTTGCTCGGAGACAACGGTAAACCCGTTACAAAATCCATAGTAATACGGCCCATTTCCACTCCGGAACTAAAATGGGTTGAAGCAAGCCTGAAGGTACTTGGTGTTCAGCTTCTACTTGCTGACAAATCATACATTTGGAAACAAATTTCGAAATGTCTCTGTAACATCCCGATTTAGGGCCTAGTCAGAATAGTGGTTTGAGACCACAAATTCGAGGGTCATGAATGAGTTTTTGAGGCTTATAATATGTATGCATGCTAGTGTGAAAGTTTCATGAAGCAATTTTGAGAAATTGTGGTTGAATTGTCCAAAAGGACTAAATTGCAAAAGTTGCAAAATGTGTGTTTCTAGAAGCTATATGTGTGAAATAGCTTTAGATTATTAATTAGAGGTCCTTAAATAGAAATTTATCCAAATTCTAATTTTTGGACAAAAATGGGCTTGGATGAGTTAAAATTGAAAGTTTATCAAAAAGGACATTTTGGTCATTTATCAATTAAGTGATTAAAATAGGTGAAAAGATGATAGAAATTCACTCATCTTCTCCCCCAAGCTGCCAAAAATTAGAGAAGCCATTTTTAGGGCTCTTTCAATTTTTCAAGCTTGCTAGTAAGTGCTCTTAAGCCCGGTTTTTGATATTCTTCGTATTTTTGAAGTCCCGGTAGCATGAGTAAGCTATTTATAGCTATTTGGTGAGCTATCATGGATGTTCAAAAATGTATATATATGACATGCATGTATTTTGATGTTTTATGGAAGAATATGAAGGCTTGATGTAGTAGAAACATCTTTTGCTAAGTGGTTTTCCATGAAAATGCATGTAGGGACTTAGTTGTGAAAACCTCAAGTTTGGTCATACATGGGTGATTTAGTGAGATTTGATGAATGCTTTATTTGAGTAAGTGGTTCTGGCTAAGCATGAAAGAGTAGAAAGTTGAATAAAAATCACTTTACGAGCCTTTGGGACTAAAGTGTAAATATGAGAAAGTTTAGGGGCAAAATAGTAATTTTGCTAAAGTATGAGATGTGGGTCAATTTAGTCAATGTGTGTATTAAATAAGCTGATTTATTCATTATAGATTAAGAAAGACGGACCCGGATCGAAACCGAGGCAAAAGCAAGGTGGTGGACTAAATTGCACATTTTAATACTTTTTTGAGTATCGAGGTAAGTCTATGCATAAACAATGCCTTCATACTTACAATTTGTAAATTCTAGCTAGGGTGTAGCATGAATGAGAACGAATGAGAATGATTGGGAACCTATGTGGTTCGAGTAGAATGAATGTAATATAGATGTGAATGGATGAATAATTGGGTAAATAGACTTGTGCATGTGTTGTGATAATGCTAGATGGTAGGCTAAGTGCGATACCATCCTAATGCATATTGATGATGAGCTAGCTATGTGCGATGCTATCGTGAGGTATATCATCTAGTGAGCTATGTGCTGAATCACTACGAATACCATTGTGGTAGGCTAAGTGCGATACCACTTTATTAATCAAATGTGGTGTGCTAAGTGCGAAACCACCGAGATATTGACTGTGTGGATTGACTGTGTGTATTAACTGTATGGATGAGTATATGTTGTGTATGTTAGAAGGGTGAAAAGAACTTGACACTTAGTCTTGTTCTTGACCATGTGGGTAGACACACTGCAGGCGTGCGTCTAGACCATGTGTGACACACGGTCACCACGGGCGTGTCTTTGTGGCCGTCGTCCCTCTGCATGTTAATATTTGAAAATAGAATAGACCACGGACTAGTCACACAGGCGTGTGTTTAGAGCGTGTGGGATTCATCAGTGTTAGCCACGGGCTAGCCACACGGGCGTATGTCTAGACTCTAGGCAGTGCGAGGGAAGTCAGTGTTCACCACGGTTGGGGAGCACGGGCGTGCCATGGCCGTGGGGCATTTGGCAGAATGCTTGGGTTTTTAGGCACGGTCTAGGGACATGGGCGTGTGTACTCATGTATGGGCGTGTCTAATCTTGCACGGGTGTGTGAGACCTGTATAAAAGAGAAAAATTTTAAGGATCGTAAAAGTTTCGGATTAGTCTCGAGAGCCCTCGTGTGTATGAGTGAGGCCTCGTAAGTCGAGAATGAGGTTATATCGAGTAATGACGTTGAGCCTAAGTGGTGATTAAGCGGTTTGAGTTTGGTAACGCCTCAGGCCCGGTTCCTAGTGTAGAATCCGAGTAAGAGGGTTTTACATTTAGTTGTATCAGAACTATGATTTAGTCGGTTCTAGGACTACCGTAGCGGGTGTAAGAGTCTAGCTATACATGCCATAAGTGTACGATGATAGTATGGTGGTTTCTGATGATTTTAAATCTTGTTTTATATAGAATATGGATTCCGATCCATTGACTGGTGATGAAGCAGCTAGTAATACGTCGGCTCCTGCGCAAGGAACCGTGCCAGTGCAAAATGGACCCGAGGCAAGGGGTCAAGGGGAAGAGGCACGAGAAGCCTTTCTCCATATGATGAGTGATTGGTACTCGGACTACGTTCGAGCGAACCCTAACGCTCAACCTCCTCCACCTCCTCCTATACCTCAGCCAAATCTTGTGGCTCATCAAGTATGGATTTAGTGAGGAAATCGAAACCCCCGATGGATAAGATTAGGAAACACGGGGCTGAGGAGTTTAGAGCTAAGGTAGATGATGACCCAGAGAGGGTTGAAGTTCTAGTTGGAGAACTCGGTGAGGGTGTTCGATGAGCTCTCATGTACACGTGAGGAGAGTTTGAAGTGTGCCGTATCGTTGCTGAGAGATTCGGCACACCACTGGTGGAAGACGCTGACGTTAGTGGTCCCAAAAGAGCGGGTGACGTGGGACTTCTTTCTGGAAGAGTTCCGGAAGAAGTATATAAGCCTGAGGTTTACTGACCGAAAAAGGAAAGAATTCCTTAAGCTGAAGCAAGGAAGGATGACAGTAGCTGAGTACGAGCGTGAGTTTGTTAGGCTTAGCAAATACGACCAAGAATGTGTGTCGACAGAGACCATCTTGTGCAAGAGGTTCGAAGATGGGCTGAATGAGGATATCAAACTCCTAGTTTGCATTTTGGAGTTGAAAGAATTCGTGATATTAGTTGAGAGGGCAAGTAAGGCCGAAGAGTTGAGTTCAGATAAGAGGAGGGCTGTGAGTGAAGCTCGAGATGCGAGAAAGAGACCGATGGGCAAGTCGTATCAAGCCCAGTTGAAAAGATCCAAGGAAGTGAATCCTCGGATGTCAGCCTCAGTGAGGTATTCGCATCGAGACTTGGACAATACTCGTCAGGGTTCGAGAGTCCGAGCTCCCTCGATGGAAAGTGTGGGCAATACAAAGAGTAAACCGGAGTGTCCTAGTTGTGGTAGGTATCACACCGGAGAGTGTTGGGGAAATAGTCAGAAATGTTACAAATATGGTTCCCCTGACCACTTTATCCGTAACTATCCCGAGAGGGATGATAAGGAAGAGTGGCAAGAAGTGAGACCTAGTGATGTGTCTACAAGGGGTAGACCACCAAGGAACCCAAGAGGTGGGGCTAGTGGTAGAGGTGCGTCCAGGGACTCTGCTGTGAGACCAGAGGGTTGGGCACCTGCGAGGACATACGCCATTCGCACTCGCGAAGAGGCATCCTCCCCTGATGTGATAACGGGTACTTTTTCTCTCTTTGACACCTCTGTTATTGCTTTAATAGATCCAGGGTCTACTCACTCCTATATTCGTATGAGATTAGCATCTAGTTTGAGTATGACCGTTGAGTCTACGGACATTGTGATTAAGGTGTCAAACCTATTAGGAAAGCATGTGTTAGTGGACAAAGTATGTAAGAATTGTCCTTTGTTGATTGAGAATCATTGTTTTCCGGCAAACCTGATGTTGTTGCCGTTTGATGAGTTCAATTTAATCTTAGGCATGGATTGGTTGACTACCCATAGTGTTTTAGTGAACTGTGGTAGTAAGTACATTGAACTGAAATGTGAGAGTGGAGATGTAGTTTGAATTGAATCAGGTGGATCAGACAGTCTACCCATGATGATTTCTTCCTTAGTGGCCGAGAAATGTTTAAGAAAAGGGTGTGAGTCCTATCTTGCGTTTGTGTTGAATACTCAAGAGGTTGGAGGAGGGTTTGAAACAGTGCCAGTGGTATGTGAGTACCCAGATGTGTTTCCGGAAGAGTTACTCGGATTACCTCCAGTGAGAGAGGTCGAGTTTGGAATTGAGTTGGTTCCGGGAACGGCACCTATTTCAATTGCCCCGTACAGAATGGCACCTGTAGAGTTGAAAGAACTGAAGGTTCAATTACAAGAGTTGATAGATAAGGGTTTTGCAAGACCGAGCTACTCGCCGTGGGGTGCTCCGGTATTGTTTGTGAAGAAGAAAGATGGGTCTATGAGGTTGTGTATAGACTATAGACAATTGAACAAGGTGACAGTTAAGAATAAGTATCCTTTACCAAGGATTGATGATCTTTTCGATCAACTGAAGGGAGCTACAGTGTTCTCCAAGATAGACATGAGGTCTGGTTATTATCAGCTCAGGGTGAAAGAGCAAGATGTGTTGAAAACTGCATTTTGGACAAGGTATGGCCATTATGAGTTTTTGGTTATGCCGTTTGGTTTGACAAATGCACCTGCGATTTTTATGGATCTGATGAACCGTATTTTCAGACCATATGTGGACAAGTTTGTGGTTGTCTTTATTGACGACATATTGATCTATTCTCGGGATGAAAACGATCATGAAGAGCACTTGAGAATTGTCTTGCAAACTTTGAGAGACAATCAGTTGTATGCTAAGTTTAGCAAGAGTGAGTTTTGGCTCCGAGAGGTCGGATTCCTAGGACACATGGTGTCAGGTGATGGTGTCAGAGTTGACCCGAGTAAGATATCGACTGTTATGGATTGGAAACCGCCGAGGAATGTGTCAGAAATCAGAAGTTTCTTGGGATTAGTGAGATATTACAGACATTTCGTAAAGGGGTTCTCTGTGATTGCTACCCCAATGACGAAGCTATTGCATAAGGATGTCAAGTTTGAATGGACTGAGACATGTCAACAGAGCTTCGAGAGACTGAAAACAATGTTGACTGAGGCACCGGTTTTGGTTCAACCAGAATCGGGGAAGGAGTTCGTGGTATATAGTGATGCGTCGTTTAATGGTCTCGGTTGTATGTTGATGCAAGAGGGTAAGGTAGTAGCTTACGCCTCGAGGCAGTTAAAACCGCACGAGAAGAATTATCTGACTCACGATTTAGAGTTGGCTGCGATTGTGTTTGCGTTAAAGATTTGGCGACATTATTTGTATGGCGAAAAGTGCCGAATCTTTACGGATCACAAGAGTTTAAAGTATTTGATGGATCAAAAGGATCTGAATCTGAGACAGAGACGGTGGCTTGAATTGATGAAAGACTATGAGTTAGTCATTAATTACCACCCGGGAAAAGCGAATGTGGTTGCGGATGCCTTGAGTAGGAAATCCATGTACGCTCTAAGAGTTATGAGGGTGAGTTTAGCATTGTCTGATGATGGTGCTATTTAGGCAGAGTTGAGAGCTAGGCCACTATTTGTTCAACAAATATGTGAAGCTCAGAGAAATGACAGCGAGATGCAAGCTAAGATAGCTAAGTGCGGATCAAAAAGTGATTCTGATTTTCAAGTGGATTTGAATGGTTGTCTAATGTATCGTGACAGAATTTGTGTTCCTAAAACTGAGGAGTTGATTCGAAAGGTTTTGTATGAGGCCCACAGTGGATGCTTGTCAGTACATCCGGGCAGTATGAAAATGTACAATGATTTGAGAAAGTTGTATTGGTGGTCGGGTATGAAAAGAGATATTTCAGAGTTTGTGACTAAGTGTCTGATTTGCCAACAAGTGAAAGCTGAGCATCAAGTGCCTTCGGGATTGCTTCAGCCAGTGATGGTTCCCGAATGGAAATGGGATCGGGTTACCATGGATTTTGTGACGGGGTTGCCGACCACTCCGAGAAAGAGAGATACTGTGTGGGTTGTTGTGGGCAGATTGATTTAAGTCGGCTCACTTTATTCCAAAGTCGCGTGTTGATTATTCACCGGATAAGTTAGCTGAGTTTTACGTGGCGTAGATAGTGAGATTGCATGGTGTACCAGTGTCTATTATATCGGATAGAGATCCGAGGTTTATTTCGAGATTTTGGAAGAAGTTGCAAGAGGCCATGGGTGCGAGATTGAATTTCATCTCGCGCTCCATCCGCAATCCGATGGTCATCTGAAAGAGTGATTCAAGTTCTTGAGGATATGCTTCGATCTTTGTGTGCTAGAATTCGAAGGTAGTTGGGAGAGATATCTACATTTGGTCGAATTTGCCTATAACAATAGTTATCAATTGAGTATACAGATGGCACCGTGATGAGGCTTTGTATGGCCGTAAGTGTCGGACTCCTTTGTATTGGACCGAGCTTAGCCGTAAATGCATCCATGGGGTCAATCTAGTAAAAGAGATCAAGAGAAAGTGAAAATAATCCGTACTAGTCCGAAAGTCGCCTTTGACCGGCTGCAATCGTATGCGGATTTGAAAAGAAAAGAAATAGAGTTTGAGGTAGGCGACAAAGCATTTTTAAAGTATCACCGTGGAAGAAGATTATGAGATTTGGACAAAAAGGGAAATTGAGTCCAAGGTTCATAGGGCGTATGAGATTACAGCATGCAATTGGGCCTCAGTAGCTTACCGGTTGGCTTTGCGATGAGAGTTAGAAAAGATTCATAACGTGTTCCATGCGTCGATGTTACGACGGTATCACTCCGATCCTTCACATGAGATTCCTTCAACGGAAATAGAGATAAGACCGGATATGTCTTATGAAGAGGAGCTGATTAAGATCTTGGCTCGAGAAGTGAAACAGTTGAGAAATAAGAGCATAGCACTAGTGAAAGTGTTATGGCAGAAACATGGCGTGGAAGAGGCTACGTGGGAAACAGAAGAAGCTATGAGAGAGCAACATCCAAACCTCTTTACTGGTAAGATTTTCGGGGACGAAAATCTCTAAAGGGGGGAGAGTTGTAACATCCCGATTTAGGGCCTAGTCAGAATAGTGGTTCGAGACCACAAATCCGAGGGTCATGAATGAGTTTTTGAGGCTTATAATATGTATGCATGCTAGTGTGAAAGTTTCATGAAGCAATTTTGAGAAATTGTGGTTGAATTGTCCAAAAGGACTAAATTGCAAAAGTTGCAAAATGTGTGTTTCTAGAAGCTATATGTGTGAAATAGCTTTAGATTATTAATTAGAGGTCCTTAAATAGAAATTTATCCAAATTCTAATTTTTGGACAAAAATGGGCTTGGATGAGTTAAAATTGAAAGTTTATCAAAAAGGGCATTTTGGTCATTTATCAATTAAGTGATTAAAATAGGTGAAAAGATGATAGAAATTCACTCATCTTCTCCCCCAAGCTGCCAAAAATTAGAGAAGCCATTGTTAGGGCTCTTTCAATTTTTCAAGCTTGCTAGTAAGTGCTCTTAAGCTCGGTTTTTGATATTCTTCGTATTTTTAAAGTCCCGGTAGCATGAGTAAGCTATTTATAGCTATTTGGTGAGCTATCATGGATGTTCAAAAATGTACATATGTATGACATGCATGTATTTTGATGTTTTATGGAAGAATATGAAGGCTTGATGTAGTAGAAACATCTTTTGCTAAGTGGTTTTCCATGAAAATGCATGTAGGGACTTAGTTGTGAAAACCTCAAGTTTGGTCATACATGGGTGATTTAGTGAGATTTGATGAATGCTTTATTTGAGTAAGTGGTTCGGCTAAGCATGAAAGAGTAGAAAGTTGAATAAAAATCACTTTACGAGCCTTTGGGACTAAAGTGTAAATATGAGAAAGTTTAGGGGCAAAATAGTAATTTTGCTAAAGTATGAGATGTGGGTCAATTTAGTCAATGTGTGTATTAAATAAGCTGATTTATTCATTATAGATTAAGAAAGACGAAGCCCGGATCGAAACTGAGGCAAAAGCAAGGTGGTGGACTAAATTGCACATTTTAATACTTTTGAGTATCGAGGTAAGTCTATGCATAAACAATGCCTCCATACTTACAATTTGTAAATGTTAGCTAGGGTGTAGCATGAATGAGAACGAATGAGAATGATTGGGAACCTATGTGGTTCGAGTAGAATGAATGTAATATAGATGTGAATGGATGAATAATTGGGTAAATAGACTTGTGCATGTGTTGTGATAATGCTAGATGGTAGGCTAAGTGCGATACCATCCTAATGCATATTGATGATGAGCTAGCTATGTGCGATGCTATCGTGAGGTATATCATCTAGTGAGCTATGTGCTGAATCACTACGAATACCATTGTGGTAGGCTAAGTGCGATACCACTTTATTAATCAAATGTGGTGTGCTAAGTGCGAAACCACCGAGATATTGACTGTGTGGATTGACTGTGTGTATTAACTGTATGGATGAGTATATGTTTTGTATGTTATAAGGGTGAAAAGAACTTGACACTTAGTCTTGTTCTTGACCATGTGGGTAGACACACGGGCGTGCGTCTAGACCATGTGTGACACACGGTCAGCCCACGGGCGTGTCTTTGTGGCCGCAAGGCCCTCCTCTGCATGTTAATATTTGAAAATAGAATAGACCACGGACTAGTCACACAGGCGTGTGCCTAGAGCGTGTGGGATTCATCAGTGTTAGCCACGGGCTAGCCACACGGGCGTATGTCTAGACTCTAGGCAGTGCGAGGGAAGTCAGTGTTCACCACGGTTGGGGAGCACGGGCGTGCCATGGCCGTGGGGCATTTGGCAGAATGCTTGGGTTTTTAGGCACGGTCTAGGGACATGGGCGTGTGTACTCATGTACGGGCGTGTCTAATCTTGCACGGGTGTGTGAGACCTGTATAAAAGAGAAAAATTTTAAGGATCGTAAAAGTTTCGGATTAGTCTCGAGAGCCCTCGTGTGTATGAGTGAGGCCTCGTAAGTCGAGAATGAGGTTGTATCGAGTAATGACGTTGAGCCTAAGTGGTGATTAAGCGGTTTGAGTTTGGTAACGCCTCAGGCCCGGTTCCTAGTGTAGAATCCGAGTAAGAGGGTTTTACATTTAGTTGTATCAGAACTATGATTTAGTCGGTTCTAGGACTACCGTAGCGGGTGTAAGAGTCTAGCTATACATGCCATAAGTGTACGATGATAGTGTGGTGGTTTTTGATGATTTTAAATCTTGTTTTATATAGAATATGGATTCCGATCCATTGACTGGTGATGAAGCAGCTAGTAATGCGTCGGCTCCTGCGCAAGGAACCGTGCCAGTGCAAAATGGACCCGAGGCAAGGGGTCAAGGGGAAGAGGCACGAGAAGCCTTTCTCCATATGATGAGTGATTGGTACTCGGACTACGTTCGAGCGAACCCTAACGCTCAACCTCCTCCACCTCCTCCTATACCTCAGCCAAATCTTGTGGCTCCTCAAGTATGGATGTAGTGAGGAAATCGAAACCCCCGATGGATAAGATTAGGAAACACGGGGCTGAGGAGTTTAGAGCTAAGGTAGATGATGACCCAGAGAGGGTTGAACTTCTAGTTGGAGAACTTGGTGAGGGTGTTCGATGAGCTCTCATGTACACGTGAGGAGAGTTTGAAGTGTGTCATATCGTTGCTGAGA
The DNA here is from genome assembly GCA_025698515.1 of Gossypium sturtianum. Classification (NCBI taxonomy): domain Eukaryota; kingdom Viridiplantae; phylum Streptophyta; class Magnoliopsida; order Malvales; family Malvaceae; genus Gossypium; species Gossypium sturtianum. Next base: position 134,727,503 of record CM046945.1, read on the forward strand.
GATTCGACACACCACTGGTGGAAGACGCTGACGTTAGTGGTCCCAAAAGAGCGGGTGACGTGGGACTTCTTTCTGGAAGAGTTCCGGAAGAAGTATATAAGCCTGAGGTTTACTGACCGAAAAAGGAAAGAATTCCTTAAGCTGAAGCAAGGAAGGATGACAGTAGCTGAGTACGAGAGTGAGTTTGTTAGGCTTAGCAAATACGATCAAGAATGTGTGTCGACAGAGACCATCTTGTGCAAGAGGTTCGAAGATGGGCTGAATGAGGATATCAAACTCCTAGTTTGCATTTTGGAGTTGAAAGAATTCGTGATATTAGTTGAGAAGGCAAGTAAGGCCGAAGAGTTGAGTTCAGATAAGAGGAGGGCTGTGAGTGAAGCTCGAGATGCGAGAAAGAAACCGATGGGCAAGTCGTATCAAGCCCAGTCGAAAAGATCCAAGGAAGTGAATCCTCGGATGTCAGCCTCAGTGAGGTATTCGCATCGAGACTTGGACAATACTCGTCAGGGTTCGAGAGTCTGAGCTCCCTCGATGGAAAGTGTGGGCAATACAAAGAGTAAACCGGAGTGTCCTAGTTGTGGTAGGTATCACACCGGAGAGTGTTGGGGAAATAGTCAGAAATGTTACAAATGTGGTTCCCCTGACCACTTTATCCGTAACTATCCCGAGAGGGATGATAAGGAAGAGTGGCAAGAAGTGAGACCTAGTGATGTGTCTACAAGGGGTAGACCACCAAGGAACCCAAGAGGTGGGGCTAGTGGTAGAGGTGCGTCCAGGGACTCTGCTGTGAGACCAGAGGGTTGGGCACCTGCGAGGACGTACGCCATTCGCACTCGCGAAGAGGCATCCTCCCCTGATGTGATAACGGGTACTTTTTCTCTCTTTGACACCTCTGTTATTGCTTTAATAGATCCAAGCTCTACTCACTCCTATATTCGTATGAGATTAGCATCTAGTTTGAGTATGACCGTTGAGTCTACGGACATTGTGATTAAGGTGTCAAACCCATTAGGAAAGCATGTGTTAGTGGACAAATTATGTAAGAATTGTCCTTTGTTGATTGAGAATCATTGTTTTCCGGCAAACCTGATGTTGTTGCCGTTTGATGAGTTCAATTTAATCCTAGGCATGGATTGGTTGACTACCCATAGTGTTTTAGTGAACTGTGGTAGTAAGTACATTGAACTGAAATGTGAGAGTGGAGATGTAGTTTGAATTGAATCAGGTGGATCAGACAGTCTACCCATGATGATTTCTTCCTTAGTGGCCGAGAAATGTTTAAGAAAAGGGTGTGAGTCCTATCTTGCATTTGTGTTGAATACTCAAGAGGTTGGAGGAGGGTTTGAAACAAAGCAAAGTGGTATGTGAGTACCCGATGTGTTTCCGAAGAGTTACTCGGATTACCTCCAAAGTGAGAGAGGTCGAGTTTGGAATTGAGTTTGTTCCGAACGGCACCTATTTCAATTGCCCCGCATGAGAATGGCACCTGTAGAGTTGAAAGAACTGAAGGTTCAATTACAAGAGTTGATGATAAGGGTTTTGCAAGACCGAGCTACTCGCCGTGGGGTGCTCCGGTATTGTTTGTGAAGAAGAAAGATGGGTCTATGAGGTTTTGTATAGACTATAGACAACTGAACAAGGTGACAGTTAAGAATAAGTATCCTTTACCAAGGATTGATGATCTTTTCGATCAACCAAGAAGGAGCTACAATGTTCTCCAAGATAGACATGAGGTCTCAGTTATTATTAGCTCGAGGTGAAAGAGCAAGATGTGTTGAAAATCGCATTTTGGACAAGGTATGGCCATTATGAGTTTTTGGTTATGCCGTTTGGTTTGACAAATGCACTGCAATTTTTATGGATCCGATGAACCGTATTTTCGGACCATATGTGGACAAGTTTGTGGTTGTCTTTATTGATTTACATATTGATCTATTCTCGGGATGAAAACGATCATGAAGAGCACTTGAGAATTGTCTTGCAAACTTTGAGAGACAATCGCCAGTATGCTAAGTTTAGCAAGAGTGAGTTTTGGCTCGAGAGGTCGGATTCCTAGGACACATGGTGTCGTGATGGTGTCGAGTTGACCCGAGTAAGATATCGACTGTTATGGATTGGAAACCGCCGAGGAATGTGTCAGAAATCAGAAGTTTCTTGGGATTAGTGAGATATTACAGACATTTCGTAAAGGGGTTCTCTATGATTGCTACCCCAATGACAAAGCTATTGCATAAGGATGTCAAGTTTGAATGGACTGAGACATGTCAACAGAGCTTCGAGAGACTGAAAACAATGTTGACTGAGGCACCGGTTTTGGTTCAACCAGAATCGGGGAAGGAGTTCGTGGTATATAGTGATGTGTCGTTTAATGGTCTCGGTTGGATGTTGATGCAAGAGGGTAAGGTAGTAGCTTACGCCTTGAGGCAGTTAAAACCGCACGAGAAGAATTATCCGACTCACGATTTAGAGTTGGCTGCGATTGTGTTTGCGTTAAAGATTTGGCGACATTATTTGTATGGCGAAAAGTGCCGAATCTTTACGGATCACAAGAGTTTAAAGTATTTGATGGATCAAAAGGATCTGAATCTGAGACAGAGACGGTGGCTTGAATTGTTGAAAGACTATGAGTTAGTCATTAATTACCACCCGGGAAAAGCGAATGTGGTTGCGGATGCCTTGAGTAGGAAATCCATGTACGCTCTAAGAGTTATGAGGGTGAGTTTAGCATTGTCTGGATGATGGTGCTATTTAGGCGAGTTGAGAGCTAGGCCACTATTTGTTCAACAAATATGTGAAGCTCAGAGAAATGACAGCGAGATGCAAGCTAAGATAGCTAAGTGCGGATCAAAAAGTGATTCTGATTTTCGAGTGGATTTGAATGGTTGTCTAATGTATCGTGACGTAATTTGTGTTCCTAAAACCGAGGAGTTGATTCGAAAGGTTTTTATGAGGCCCACAAAGGATGCTTGTCAAGACATCCGGCAAGTATGAAAATGTACAATGATTTGAGAAAGTTGTATTGGTGGTCGGGTATGAAAAGAGATATTTCGTAGTTTGTGACTAAGTGTCCGATTTGCCAACAAGTGAAAGCTGAGCATCAAGTGCCTTCTGATTGCTTTCACCAAAGATGGTTCCCGAATGGAAATGGGATCGGGTTACCATGGATTTTGTGACGGGGTTGCCGACCACTCCGAGAAAGAGAGATACTGTGTGGGTTGTTGTGGATAGATTGACGAAGTCGGCTCACTTTATTCCAGTGCGTGTTGATTATTCATTGGATAAGTTAGCTGAGTTTTACGTGGCAGAGATAGTGAGATTGCATGGTGTACCTGTGTCTATTATATCGGATAGAGATCCGAGGTTTATTTCGAGATTTTGGAAGAAGTTGCAAGAGGCCATGGGTACGAGATTGAATTTCAGTACTGCGTTCCATCCGCAATCCGATGGTCAGTCTGAAAGAGTGATTCAAGTTCTTGAGGATATGCTTCGATGCTGTGTGCTAGAATTCGAAGGTAGTTGGGAGAGATATCTACCTTTGGTCGAATTTGCCTATAACAATAGTTATCAATTGAGTATACAGATGGCACCGTATGAGGCTTTGTATGGCCGTAAGTGTCGGACTCCTTTGTATTGGACCGAGCTTAGCCAGAAACAGATCCATGGGGTCAATCTAGTAAAAGAGACTGAAGAGAAAGTGAAAATAATCCGTACTAGTCTGAAAGCTGCTTCGGACCGACAGAATTCGTATGCGGATTTGAAAAGAAAAGAAATAGAGTTTGAGGTAGGCGACAAAGCATTTTTTAAAGTATCACCGTGGAAGAAGATTATGAGATTTGGACAAAAAGGGAAATTGAGTCCAAGGTTCATAGGGCCGTATGAGATTACAGACAGAATTGGGCCTGTAGCTTACCGGTTGGCTTTGCCAGTAGAGTTAGAAAAGATTCATAACGTGTTCCATGCGTCGATGTTACGACGGTATCGCTCCGATCCTTCACATGAGATTCCTTCAACGGAAATAGAGATAAGACCGGATATGTCTTATGAAGAGGAGCTGATTAAGATCTTGGCTCGAGAAGTGAAACAGTTGAGAAATAAGAGCATAGCACTAGTGAAAGTGTTATGGCAGAAACATGGCGTGGAAGAGGCTACGTGGGAAACAGAAGAAGCTATGAGAGAGCAACATCCAAACCTCTTTACTGGTAAGATTTTCGGGGACGAAAATCTCTAAAGGGGGAGAGTTGTAACATCCCGATTTAGGGCCTAGTCGGAATAGTGGTTCGAGACCACAAATCCGAGGGTCATGAATGAGTTTTTGAGGCCTATAATATGTATGCATGCTAGTGTGAAAGTTTCATGAAGCAATTTTGAGAAATTGTGGTTGAATTGTCCAAAAGGACTAAATTGCAAAAGTTGCAAAATGTGTGTTTCTAGAAGCTATATGTGTGAAATAGCTTTAGATTATTAATTAGAGGTCCTTAAATAGCAATTTATCCAAATTCTAATTTTTGGACAAAAATGGGCATGGATGAGTTAAAATTGAAAGTTTATCAAAAAGGGCATTTTGGTCATTTATCAATTAAGTAATTAAAATAGATGAAAAGATGATAGAAATTCACTCATCTTCTCCCCCAAGCTGCCGAAAATTAGAGAAGCCATTGTTAGGGCTCTTTCAATTTTTCAAGCTTGCTAGTAAGTGCTCTTAAGCCCAGTTTTTGATATTCTTCGTATTTTTGAAGTCCCGGTAGCATGAGTAAGCTATTTATAGCTATTTGGTGAGCTATCATGGATGTTTAAAAATGTACATATGTATGACATGCATGTATTTTGATGTTTTATGGAAGAATATGAAGGCTTGATGTAGTAGAAACATCTTTTGCTAAGTGGTTTTCCATGAAAATGCATGTAGGGACTTAGATGTAAAAATCTCAAGTTTGGTCATACATGGGTGATTTAGTGAGATTTGATGAATGCTTTAGTTGAGTAAGTGGTTCGTCTAAGCATGAAAGAGTAGAAAGTTGAATAAAAATCACTTTACGAGCCTTTGGGACTAAAGTGTAAATATGAGAAAGTTTAGGGGCAAAATAGTAATTTTGCTAAAGTATGAGATGTGGGTCAATTTAGTCAATGTGTGTATTGAATAATCTGATTTATTCATTATAGATCAAGAAAGACATAGCCCAGATTGAAACCGAGGCAAAAGCAAGGTGGTGGACTAAATTGCACATTTCAATACTTTTGAGTATTGAGGTAAGTCTATGCATAAACAATGCCTTCATACTTACAATTTGTAAATGTTAGCTAGGGTGTAGCATGAATAAGAACAAATGAGAATGATTGGGAACCTATGTGGTTCGAGTAGAATGAATGTAATATAGATGTGAATAGATGAATAATTGGGTAAATAGACTTGTGCATGTGTTGTGATAATGCTAGATGGAAGGCTAAGTGCGATACCATCCTAATGCATATTGACGATGAGCTAGCTATGTGCGATGCTATCGTGAGGTATATCATCTAGTGAGCTATGTGCCGAATCACTACGAATACCATTGTGGTAGGCTAAGTGCGATACCACCTTATTAATCAAATGTGGTGTGCTAAGTGCGAAACCACCGAGATATTGACTGTGTGGATTGACTGTGTGTATTAACTGTGTGGATGAGTATATGTTGTGTATGTTAGAAGGGTGAAAAGAACTTGACACTTAGTCTTGTTCTTGACCATGTGGGTAGACACACGGGCGTGCGTCTAGACCATGTGTGACACACGCAGTCACCCCCACGGCGCGTGTCTTTGTGGCCGCGTCGCCCTCTCGCATGTTAATATTTGAAAATAGAATAGACCACGGACTAGTCACACGGGCGTGTGCCTAGAGTGTGTGGGATTCATCAGTGTTGGCCACGGGCTAGCCACACGGGCGTATGTCTAGACTCTAGGCAAAGGCGAGGAAGTCGCGTTCACCACGGTTGGGGAGCACGGGCGCGCCATGGCCGTGGGGCATTTGGCGAATGCTTGGGTTTGTAGACACGGTGCAGGGACATGGGCGTGTGTACTCATGCACATGCAGCGTGTCTAATCTTGCACGTGTGTGAGACCAGTATAAAAGAGAAAAATTTTAAGGATCGTAAAAGTTCCGGATTAGTCTCGAGAGCCCTCGTGTGTATGAGTGAGGCCTTTTAAGTCGAGAATGAGGTTATATCGAGTAATGATGTTGAGCCTAAGTGGCGATTAAGCGGTTTGAGTTTGGTAACGCCTCAGGCCCGGTTCTTAGTGTAGAACCCGAGTAAGAGGGTGTTACATTTAGTTGTATCAGAACTATGATTTAGTCGGTTCTAGGACTACCATAGCGGGTGTAAGAGTCTAGCTATACATGCCATAAGTGTACGATGATAGTGTGGTGGTCTCTGATGATTTTAAATCTTGTTTTATATAGAATATTGATTCTGATCCATTGACTGGTGATGAAGCAGCTAGTAATGCGTCGGCTCCTGCGCAAGGAACCGTGCCAGTGCAAAGTGGACCCGAGGTAAGGGGTCAAGGGGAAGAGGCACGAGAAGCCTTTCTCCATATGATGAGTGATTGGTACTCGGACTACGTTCGAGCGAACCCTAACGCTCAACCTTCTCCACCTCCTCCTATACCTCAGCCAAATCCTGTGGCTCCTCAAGGTATGGATGTAGTGAGGATATCGAAACCCCCGGTGGATAAGATTAGGAAACACGGGGCTAAGGAGTTTAGAGCTAAGGTAGATGATGACCCAGAGGGGGCGAAGTTCTAGTTGGAGAAATCGGTGAGGGTGTTCGATGAGCTCTCATGTACACGTGAGGAGAGTTTGAAGTGTGTTGTATCGTTGCTGAGAGATTCGGCGCACCACTGGTGGAAGACGCTGACGTTAGTGGTCCCAAAAGAGCAGGTGACGTGGGACTTCTTTCTGGAAGAGTTCCTGAAGAAGTATATAAGCATGAGGTTTACTGGCCGAAAAAGGAAAGAATTCCTTGAGCTGAAGCAAGGAAGGATGACAGTAGCTGAGTACGAGCGTGAGTTTGTTAGGCTTAGCAAATACGCTCAAGAATGTGTGTCGACAGAGACCATCTTGTGCAAGAGGTTCGAAGATGGGATGAATGAGGATATCAAACTCCTAGTTTGCATTTTAGAGTTGAAAGAATTCGTGATATTAGTTGAGAGGGCAAGTAAGGCCGAAGAGTTGAGTTCAGATAAGAGGAGGGCTGTGAGTGAAGCCCGAGATGCGAGAAAGAGATCAATGGGCAAGTCGTATCAAGCCCAGTCGAAAAGATCCAAGTAAGTGAATCCTCAGATGTCAGCCTCAGTGAGGTATTCGCATCGAGACTTGGACAATACTTGTCAGGGTTCGAGAGTCCGAGCTCCCTCGATTGAAAGTGTGGGCAATACAAAGAGTAAACCGGAGTGTCCTAGTTGTGGTAGGTATCACACCGGAGAGTGTTGGGGAAATAGTCAGAAATGTTACAAATGTGGTTCCCCTGACCACTTTATCCGTAACTATCCCGAGAGGGATGATAAGGAAGAGAGGCAAGAAGTGAGACCTAGTGATGTGTCTACAAGGGGTAGACCACGAAGGAACCCAAGAGGTGGGGCTAGTGGTAGAGGTGCGTCCAGGGACTCTGCTGTGAGACCAGAGGGTTGGGCACCTGCGAGGACGTACGCCATTCGCACTCGCGAAGAGGCATCCTCCCCTGATGTGATAACGGGTACTTTTTCTCTCTTTGACACCTCTGTTATTGCTTTAATAGATCCAGGGTCTACTCACTCTTATATTCGTATGAGATTAGCATCTAGTTTGAGTATGACCGTTGAGTCTACGGACATTGTGATTAAGGTGTCAAACCCGTTAGGAAAGCATGTGTTAGTGGACAAAGTATGTAAGAATTGTCCTTTGTTGATTGAGAATCATTGTTTTTCGGCAAACCTGATGTTATTGCCATTTGATGAGTTCAATTTAATCCTAGGCATGGATTGGTTGACTACCCATAGTGTTTTAGTGAACTGTGGTAGTAAGTACATTGAACTGAAATGTGAGAGTGGAGATGTAGTTTGAATTGAATCAGGTGGATCGGACAGTCTACCCATGATGATTTCTTCCTTAGTGGCCGAGAAATGTTTAAGAAAAGGGTGTGAGTCCTATCTTGCGTTTGTGTTGAATACTCAAGAGGTTGGAGGAGGGTTTGAAATAGTGCCAGTGGTATGTGAGTACCCAGATGTGCTTCCTAAGAGTTACCCTGATTACCTCCGGTGAGAGAGGACGAGTTTGGAATTGAGTTGGTTCCGAACGGCACCTATTTCAATTGCCCCGCATGAGAATGGCACCTGTAGAGTTGAAAGAATGAAGGTTCAATTACAAGAGTTGACAGATAAGGGTTTTGCAAGACCGAGCTACTCACTCGCCGTGGGGTGCTCCGGTATTGTTTGTGAAGAAGAAAGATGGGTCTATGAGGTTGTGTATAGACTATAGACAAGCTGAACAAGGTGACAATTAAGAATAAGTATCCTTTACCAAGGATTGATGATCTTTTCGATCAACCAAGGGAGCTACAGTTGTTCTCTAAGATAGACATGAGGTCTGGTTATTATCACTTCGGGGTGAAAGAGCAAGATGTGTTGAAAACGCATTTCGGACAAGGTATGGCCATTATGAGTTTTTGGTTATGCCGTTTGGTTTGACAAATGCACTGCGATTTTTATGGATCGATGAATCGTATTTTCGGACCATATGTGGACAAGTTTGTGGTTGTCTTTATTGACGACATATTGATCTATTCTCGGATGAAAACGATCATGAAGAGCACTTGAGAATTGTCTTGCAAACTTTGAGAGACAATCGCTTGTATGCTAAGTTTAGCAAGAGTGAGTTTTGGCTCCGAGAGGTCGGATTCCTAGGACACATGGTGTCAGGTGATGGTGTCAGAGTTGACCCGAGTAAGATATCGGCTGTTATGGATTGGAAATCGCCGAGGAACGTGTCAGAAATCAGAAGTTTCTTGGGATTAGCGAGATATTACAGACATTTCGTAAAGGGGTTCTCTGTGATTGCTACCCCAATGACGAAGCTATTGCATAAGGATCTCAAGTTTGAATGGACTGAGACATGTCAACAGAGCTTTGAGAGACTGAAAACAATGTTGACTGAGGCACCGGTTTTGGTTCAACCAGAATCGAGGAAGGAGTTCGTGGTATATAGTGATTCGTCGTTTAATGGTCTCGGTTTCATGTTGATGCAAGAGGGTAAGGTAGTCGCTTACGCCTCGAGGCAGTTAAAACCGCACGAGAAGAATTATCCGACTCATGATTTGGAGTTGGCTGCGATTGTGTTTACGTTAACAATTTGGCGACATTATTTGTATGGCGAAAAGTGCCGAATCTTTACGGATCACAAGAGTTTAAAGTATTTGATGGATCAAAAGGATCTGAATCTGAGACAGAGACGGTGGCTTGAATTGTTGAAAGACTATGAGTTAGTCATTGATTACCACCCGGGAAAAGCGAATGTGGTTGCAGATGCCTTGAGTAGGAAATCCATGTACGCTCTAAGAGTTATGAGGGTGAGTTTAGCATTGTCTGAGGATGGTGCTATTTTGGCAGAGTTGAGAGCTAGGCCACTATTTGTTCAACAAATATGTGAAGCTCAGAGAAATGACAGCGAGATGCAAGCTAAGATAGCTAAGTGCGGATCAAAAAGTGATTCTGATTTTCGAGTGGATTTGAATGGTTGTCTGATGTATCGTGACAGAATTTGTGTTCCTAAAAATGAGGAGTTGATTCGAAAGGTTTTGTATGAGGCCCACAGTGGATGCTTGTCAGTACATCCGGGCAGTATGAAAATGTACAATGATTTGAGAACGTTTTATTGGTGGCCGGGTATGAAATGAGATATTTCAGAGTTTGTGACTAAGTGTCTGATTTGCCAACAAGTGAAAGCTGAGCATCAAGTGCCTTCGGGATTGCTTCAGCCAGTGATGGTTCCCGAATGGAAATGGGATCAGGTTACCATGGATTTTGTGACGGGGTTGCCGACGACTCCGAGAAAGAGGGATGCTGTGTGGGTTGTTGTGGATAGATTGACGAAGTCGGCTCACTTTATTCCAGTGCGTGTTGATTATTCATTGGATAAGTTAGCTGAGTTTTACGTGGCAGAGATAGTGAGATTGCATGGTGTACCTGTGTCTATTATATCGGATAGAGATCTGAGGTTTATTTCGAGATTTTGGAAGAAGTTGCAAGAGGCCATGGGTACGAGATTGAATTTCAGTACTGCGTTCCATCCGCAATCCGATGGTCAGTCTGAAAGAGTGATTCAAGTTCTTGAGGATATGCTTCGATGCTGTGTGCTAGAATTCGAAGGTAGTTGGGAGAGATATCTACCTTTGGTCGAATTTGCCTATAACAATAGTTATCAGTCAAGTATACAGATGGCACCGTATAAGGCTTTGTATGGCCGTAAGTGTCGGACTCCTTTGTATTGGACCGAGCTTAGCGAGAAACAGATCCATGGGGTCGATCTAGTAAAAGAGACCGAAGAGAAAGTGAAAGTAATCCGTACTAGTCTGAAAGCTGCTTCGGACCGACAGAAGTCGTATGCGAATTTGAAAAGAAAAGAAATAGAGTTTGAGGTAGGCGACAAAGCATTTTTTAAAGTATCGCCGTGGAAGAAGATTATGAGATTTGGACAAAAAGGGAAATTGAGTCCAAGGTTCATAGGGCCGTATGAGATTACAGATGCATTGGGCCTGTAGCTTACCGGTTGGCTTTGCCAGTAGAGTTAGAAAAGATTCATAACGTGTTCCATGCGTCGATGTTGCGAGGGTATCGCTCCGATCCTTCACATGTGATTCCTTCAACGCAAATAGAGATAAGACCGGATATGTCTTATGAAGAGGAGCTAATTAAGATCTTGGCTCGAGAAGTGAAACAGTTGAGAAATAAGAGCATAGCACTAGTGAAAGTGTTATGGCAGAAACATGGCGTGGAAGAGGCTACGTGGGAAACAGAAGAAGCTATGAGAGAGCAACATCCAAACCTCTTTACTGGTAAGATTTTCGGGGACGAAAATGTCTAAAGGGGGGAGAGTTGTAACATCCCGGTTTAGGGCCTAGTCAGAATAGTGGTTCGAGACCACAAATCTGAGGGTCATGAATGAGTTTTTGAGGCTTATAATATGTATGCATGCTAGTGTGAAAGTTTCATGAAGCAATTTTGAGAAATTGTGGTTGAATTGTCCAAAAGGACTAAATTGCAAAAGTTACAAAATATGTGTTTCTAGAAGCTATATGTGTGAAATAGCTTTAGATTATTAATTAGAGGTCCTTAAATAGCAATTTATCAAAATTCTAATTTTTGGACAAAAATGGGCATGGATGAGTTAAAATTGAAAGTTTATCAAAAAGGGCATTTTGGTCATTTATCAATTAAGTGATTAAAATAGGTGAAAAGATGATAGAAATTCACTCATCTTCTCCCCCAAGCTGCCGAAAATTAGAGAAGCCATTGTTAGGGCTCTTTCAATTTTTCAAGCTTGCTAGTAAGTGCTCTTAAGCCCGGTTTTGATATTCTTCGTATTTTTGAAGTCCCGTGTAGCATGAGTAAGCTATTTATAGCTATTTGGTGAGCTATCATGGATGTTCAAAATGTACATATGTATGACATGCATGTATTTTGATGTTTTATGGAAGAATATGAAGGCTTGATGTAGTAGAAACATCTTTTGCTAAGTGGTTTTCCATGAAAATGCATGTAGGGACTTAGTTGTGAAAATCTCAAGTTTGGTCATACATGGGTGATTTAGTGAGATTTGATGAATGCTTTAGTTGATTAAGTGGTTCGGCTAAGCATGAAAGAGTAGAAAGTTGAATAAAAATCACTTTACGAGCCTTTGGGACTAAAGTGTAAATATGAGAAAGTTTAGGGGCAAAATAGTAATTTTGCTAAAGTATGAGATGTGGGTCAATTTAGTCAATGTGTGTATTGAATAAGCTGATTTATTCATTATAGATCAAGAAAGACGAAGCCCGGATTGAAACTGAGGCAAAAGCAAGGTGGTGGACTAAATTGCACATTTCAATACTTTTGAGTATCGAGGTAAGTCTATGCATAAACAATGCCTTCATACTTACAATTTGTAAATGCTAGCTAGGGTGTAGCATGAATGAGAACGAATGAGAATGATTGGGAACCTATGTGGTTCGAGTAGAATGAATGTAATATAGATGTGAATGGATGAATATTTGGGTAAATAGACTTGTGCATGTGTTGTGATAATGCTAGATGGTAGGCTAAGTGCGATACCATCCTAATGCATATTGACGATGAGCTAGCTATGTGCGATGCTATCGTGAGGTATATCATCTAGTGAGCTATGTGCTGAATCACTACGAATACCATTGTGGTAGGCTAAGTGCGATACCACCTTATTAATCAAATGTGGTGTGCTAAGTGCGAAACCACCGAGATATTGACTGTGTGGATTGACTGTGTGTATTAACTGTGTGGATGAGTATATGTTGTGTATGTTAGAAGGGTGAAAAGAACTTGACACTTAGTCTTGTTCTTGACCATGTTGGTAGACACACGGGCGTGCGTCTAGACCATGTGTGACACACGGTCAGCCCACGGACGTGTGCTGTGGCCGTGCGTCCTCTGCATGTTAATATTTGAAAATATAATAGACCACGGACTAGTCACACGGGCGTGTGCCTAGAGCGTGTGGGATTCATTAGTGTTGGCCACAGGCTAGCCACACGGGCGTGTGTCTAGTCTCTAGGCCATGCGAGGGAAGTCAGTGTTCACCACGGTTGGGGAGCACGGGCGTGCCATGGCCGTGGGGCATTTGGCAGAATGCTTGGGTTTTTAGGCACGGTCTGGTGACATGGGCGTGTGTACTCATGCACGGGCATGTCTAATCTTGCACGGGCGTCTGAGACCTGTATAAAAGAGAAAAATTTTAAGGATCGTAAAAGTTCCGGATTAGTCTCAAGAGGCCTCGTGTGTATGAGTGAGGCCTCGTAAGTCGAATATAAGGTTATATCGAGTAATGACGTTGAGCCTAAATGGCAATTAAGCGGTTTGAGTTTCGGTAATGCCTCAGGCCCGGTTCCCGACGTAGAACCCCGGTAAGAGGGTGTTACAGTCTCTCTTCATTTTCGGCCACCAATACTGTTGCTTCAAATCATTATACATTTTAGTACTACCCGAATGTACAGACAAACACCCGTTATGTGCCTCATGCAAAATTCTCCGAATAAGCTCCTCTTTTCTCGGTACACAAATTCTACCTTTAAACGTCAAATATCCTTCAGAACTAATCCGAAAGTCGGATTCAACATCTGACTCGCACTGAGCTCTTTTGACTTGTAATTCGCTATCTTCTTTCTAAGCCTCAGAAATCTCTTGGAGGAATACTGGTCTAGCTCTAAACTCAGTTATAATAGAACCATCATCAGATAAAATTATCCGTGAATTCATTGCTCTTAATGCAAATAAGGACTTTCTGCTTAAAGCATCGGCGACAACATTCGCCTTTCCTGGATGGTAGTCAATGACTAACTCATAGCCTTTTATCAACTCTAACCATCTCTTTTGCCTTAAATTCAACTCTTTCCGCGTCATCAAGTACTTCAGACTTTTGTGATCGGTGAAGATCCGACATCTCTCACCTTATAGATGATGTCTCTATATCTTCAATGCAAAGACTATGGCAGCTAACTCTAGGTCATGCGTTGGATAATTCTTCTCATGAGGCTTTAACTGTCTTGAGGCATAAGCAATCACTTTTGCCTTCTTGCATAAGTACACAGCCTAATCCATTTAAGGATGCATCATTGTAAACTATGAACTGCTTTCCCCGTCTCAAAGTTGTACTAAACTGGAGCTTGTCAATAATGCTTTCAATTTTTCAAAACTTTGTTGGCATATTTCTGTCCACTCGAACTTCACATTTTTCTGTAACAACTTCGTCATCGGGGTTGCAATCATGGAAAACCCCTTGACAAATCGTCTATAATAGCCGGCTAGGCCTAGGAAACTTCTAACCTCAGAGATATTCCTCGGTGGTTTCCAATCCGTAATAGCCGAGATCTTACTTGGGTCTACTCGAACCCCTTCTCCTGAGACAATATGCCCCAGAAATCCTACTTCATTGAGCCAAAACTCACTTTTACTGAACTTGGCATACAACTAATTTTCTCGAAGAATCTGTAAAACTATCCGTAGGTGCTCAGCATGCTCATTCTCATCTCGGGAATAAACCAGTATGTCATCAATAAAAATGACTACAAACTTGTCGAGGTATGGTCTGAAGATGCGGTTCATTAAGTCCATGAATACCGCAGGAGCATTGGTCAAACCAAAAGGCATGACTAAAAATTCATAATGCCCATACCTTGTTCGAAAAGCAGTCTTGGATACATCTGACTCCTTTACTCTTAACTGGTAATACCCCGATCTCAAGTCTATCTTAGAGAACACGGTGGCTCCTTTCAATTGATCGAACAAATCATCGATCCTTGGCAATGGGTACTTGTTCTTTACTGTCACTTTATTAAGCTGACAGTAATCTATGCACAATCTCATAGTGCCATCCTTCTTTTTCACAAATAAAACTGAAGCACCCCAGGGAGAACAACTTGACCTTGCAAAGCCTTTGTCTGTTAACTCTTGCCACTATATCTTCAACTCTTTCAACTCCATTGGAGCCATTCTGTAAGGAGTAATAGATATTGGTACAGTACCGGGAGCTAGCTCAATGCTGAACTCAACTTCTCTGATTGGAGGTAATCTCGGTAATTCTTCGGGAAAAACATCCATGTGCTCACATACTATCGGTACGGACTCAATCTTTAACTCTGTTTCTTTATCATTCATCACAAAGGCCAAATATGCCTCATACCCCTTTCTTATAAATCTCTGTGCCGTCATATGAGAAATCAATACCGGCAATCCACTTTGTTCATCTGATTCTATATGGAGGATATCCCCATTCTCACATCTCATTTCAATATATTTCTTCCCACAATTAACTATTACATTATAGACAGTTAACCAGTCCATACCGAGAATGAGATCAAACTCGTCAAATGGTAACAACATAAGGTTTGCTTTAAAACAATGATCTCTAATCATTAATGGACATTCTCTACATACTTCATTCACTAACACACTCTTGCCTAAAGGATTAGACACTCTAATCACAAATTCTCAGAAAACTCTATAGGCATACTCAAATCGGATACCAATTTCATGCAAATGTAAGAGTGTGTAGATCCGGATCTATTAAAGCAATAACTTTAACATCATGAAAAGAAAAGGTACCCGTGATAACATCATGGGAAGATGCCTCTTCGCGAGCGCGAATGGCATAAGTCCGCAGTGCCCTACCCTGGGTCTCGCGGCCTGCTTCTCTAGGGTTACCTCTTCCTCTTGCCCCACTTCCTGGGTTTCTCTCTGGTCTTCCTCGACCACACCTGTGATCTCGGGTTCGAGCTCTCTTCTTTCATTGTCTCTGGACAATCCTTTATGTAGTGGTCTTGGGAACCACATCTAAAACATGCATTTTCGCGCTCGGCATTCTCCAAGATGACGTCTCGCACATCAGGGCATTCGGGTCTTTCGGTTTGAAAGTTCCCACACTAGCGATCAAGTAGTCTCAGCTTTATTTCCGAATACTGCTTACTCTTGTCTTTCTTTGAAAACCCAATGGAAGTAGCCGATCGGGTAGGTAAATCTCTTGACTTCTTGGATGAGGATTGGAATGACTTATTCCACTGTCTCTTTCTAGAGTCACGAGACTCAATTTAAGACTTTATCTTCTCTTTTACTAGCTCTTCGGTTTTACAAGCTCTCTCCACTAGCACAACAAATTCTTTCAATTCTAGTACAACAACAAACAGTTTGATGTCCTCATTTAGCCCATCTTCAAATCTTTTGCTCATGATGGCCTCGGTGGACACGCATTCTCGGGCGTATTTGCTGAGTCGCACAAACTCACGCTCATAATCGATCATCGACATCTTTCCTTGCTTTAACTCTAAAAATTCTTTTCTTTTCTGATCTACAAATCTTTGACTGATATACTTTTTCTTGAACTCTTCTTGGAAGAATTCCCATGTGATCTTCTCCCTTAGTACCACTGATACAAGGGTGTTCCACCATTGATAGGCAGAATCTCTTAAAAGGGAGACTACACACTTCATGCTTTCCTCAGGTGTGCATGATAGCTCATTAAATACCCTGATGGTATTTTCTAACCAAAACTCGGCTTTTTCCGGATCATCTTCTCTCTTCGCCCGGAATTCTTCTGCCCCATGTTTCCTGATCCTATCAACTGGAGGTTTGTCTCCTCTTACCACCTCTACTACTTGAGGGGCTACTAGAATAGGTTGTGGAACAGGTGGGGGTGGAGGGGATTGTACATTTGGGTTTGTAACATCCCAAAATTGGGCCTAGTAGAATTGGACCTATTGGGCCCATTGGGCCTTGAGCGTAGAAGCGTTTTAAAAATTTTAGAGAATAAGAGAACGGCATTATTTCAAGTTGGACTTATTAGGAGGGTGATTTTGGAAAGTTACGGGGTTCTATGAAGTTCCGGGTTCAAGTTGAGCTTTAGTAAAATTTTAAGTTTTATCACTTTAAGGAGAGATAGTAAGTGGCATCAAGCTTATGGAAATAAATGAGTAAATTGCTAGCATAATTGAACAATTGGTAAGAAGGTTATGGCGCCACATGAAGTACCTTGAGGGAAGAGGTTCAAATCCCATTGTGTGCAAATTTTGACTATTATTTTTGCATTCTTTCCCTAAGTGTCGGCCAAGCATGTAAATAAGGCAAGGTGGACTTTTTTTATTTTTGGCAAGATGGCTAAGGAAAATAGGAAAGGATGAAGGTGAGGAAAGAAATCAAGAGAAAGGGGAAAGTAAAGGGAACATGTGGCCTTTTTCAAGGGAAGTGTTATGAAAAGTGTGGTTGGCCAATTTTTGACCATTATGGTCATGAATGTGGACGGTTTTGGGTGTAAAGGGAGGTAGCCAAATTTTCTTTGGCAATTGGTAAGAGTTTTGGTGTTGTTTTGGCCAAAAACTCCTATTTGCAACTTTTGTGTCATTTTTCTTTTCTCTCCAAATTTCCTTCTCCTTCTTGCCGAATCTTCAAGCTTTGAGTGTACATCTTTCTCCTTTGTTTGGCCGAATCACTCACCTTTTTGTTCATCTCCCCTTAGATAGCTGAAACAATCTAGCACTCTTCTCTCCATACATTCTTTTCTTTTGACCTTTTCATCAACATTTTCTCTATTCTTAATTCGACATTACCTTGTGATCAAATCATCCTCTTTTTGTAGTGATTTAAGTGAGTGGCGCTACAAGGAAATTAACAATCAGTAAGTAGTAGTTCTCTCTTTGTCGATAACTTTGTTTCATCCGAGTTTTTCCTTAATAATCGAGTGCTCTTATTTCTCTCTCGTTGGGTCTGAGATACATTCTTTTCTGTGATATGGCCATCGTTGGATTTAGGGCTTTCAACAAGGTGAAGGAGCACAAGTGATTTGTATTAACCAAATCGTTATCGTCAACTTGTCAAGCAAGTGGGGTAAGAACGTTGTTATAAGATTTGTTTTGATCAAAGGTGGGATAATTGCTAACGACTCTTTCGCTCACCAAATATTGTTAGGACGGGATTTCAGTAGCCAAAGGGTAGGATCAATTTTGGTGCATCGAGGAGATCACATTCGTGGTGTTGAAACGGTAGAAAGCACAACTTGTAATCAAGGTGTGTAATTCTGTACCCTTCTAAATATATGTTTGAAATGGTGTGTAATCTCATACCTCTCTGGATGTTTGTATGAAATGTTCTATGATTCGGTCGAAATACCGAAGAAAATCGGAAACCGGCATCCGAGACCACTCGGGAGTGCATATGTTCATAGTAGTAACCATATTTTGCAAAGAAACAGTTTGGTCAGCAGCAGTGACGTGATTTTGGAAAAATCGTGAAAAATAGGATAAAGGGAATTAGAAAGCGAAAAAGATATCGAATTAAAGCTTACTGTGCCTATTTTTATATGAAAGAAAAAGAGGAGGAAGATGAAGTTTATATTCTGGGATATCTTAATTTTAGTGAGACTAGTTCTGATCAACTTCGCGGTTCTCTGTTCTGTCTTGGAAAAATCATTTAAAATTTTACAAAGGGAATTATGAGTTATAATTTATATTTATAGATTCCTTAGTGAGTCTATTTTCAATAGAAACAAGTGGGAGCAACATATGACAACTGTACAGTGAGATATTTGAATTTCGGTTAAGAGAGGTCAGAACCGTTGGTCAGTGAAATAAGGGAAACTTTAAGGAATAAACTGTACTAAACGGCTAATCTAAAAATTCTGGAAAAATTGTAGTAATAAGATATATGAGTCTAGTTTCAAGGAAAATTTACAGATTTAAATTTTGAGTTTTCTAACTCGAGTTATAGTCAATTTAGTCAGTATGATGCACATGGACAGTTTCAAATTTTTATGCCCAAATTAGTAGTTAAGTCCGGGGTTGTGAAATTACCATAATACCCTTAGAGGGTAAATTACCGAAATACCCCTGGGTTGCGAGATTACCGAATTACCCTTAGTGGGTAAAATTACCGATTTATCGAAATGCCCCTATGGGCCGATTTGATAGATTGTTATAATAGGCCGATTTACCGAAATGTCCTTATGGACCGAATTACCGAAATGCCTCTATGGGCTGAATGATCGTATTGCTTTAATGGGCTGATTCATAAAAAGTATTTAATAGGTTAATGAATGTTATATGGATGTTTTACGATTATGTATGATGCATCTTTACATATTGCATAGGATGGGAAAATTTGAATGAAGAGAAGTATAGATCGGTGGCATTGCCACAAATTCTGATAATGGCTATGTGCCTAACATATGAATTAACGACTGCGTGTCGATCATTTTACCGTATATGAATCTGGTCGCCAGCCACAAATAGTATAAATGGCAGCTTGACTGCAAATTGGAGAGACCGCGGCGGGGTGGGTTGACTTGATCCCCACAGAGAGACTGGCCGTACGGGGAGAGATTGGATGGATGGGTTGGGTTGCATACTTTGCATTCATATATATATATATATATATATATATATATTGTTTGTAATTGGGCTTGGCCCAAGATTATCTTAAATGGGCTTAGGCCCAAGATATTTCTAAGCGGGTTCAGCCCAAAGTGGATGACTGGTAAGGGGATTTAACACCGAGTTCTTGTAACTCACCCTCCTTTTCTTAACCGCTTGCGGGTAATGCTCAAAGATTTGAGGACTTGGGCCCATGGATGACTCGGTGGAGGCCATACTTGAAACGGTGTTTTATTTTGAACTTTAGATTTTTAATTTCGTTCACTTTACTATTTAGGGTTTTTATGTTGTAATAAGGCCTCTGGAGTGTTTTATTATTTGCTTTATGGTTGATATACTTATCATTTTGCTTAAATTGTTTAAAACGAGAATTTTCTAAAACTTAAATAAAGGTTTTCCAAAATTGATTAACAAATGGATTTCATAATAAACTTTTATAAATATTTTAACATGGAAGTTTTCAATCGAACTATTAAACGATATTTTCAAAAGTCACGATTTTAAAGTTCACTGCCTTGATTGTTGACTCATCAATCAATCTTTCAAAAATACTTGTATTTTATCTACGTTTCCGCAACGATTTCAAAATGCTTCTGCAACTCTATTTCTAAACATCACATTTTTATTTTGTTCATTTCAAATATGCTTTCGCTACTAAAAAGGTTTTTTTTAAAGATTATTACGTTTTCAAGTAGTTAACAATTGCTTTAGTGTTTTTTGTTTTAACAAAGAGGTTGTATTTCTCAAGCAAGTTTTTAATAATCGCAAAGATGGTTTTTTTTACTTCCATGTGACACACCAGATTCGGGCCTAACTTCTAGGCCGGGTTTGGGGTGTTACAGGGTTCATACGAACGAACTCTGAATACCACATATTCATCATGTGGAGGAAGGCTTCTCTAGCCCCTTCTCCTCCTTCTTGACTCCCGTAGTGGGTCTATTCTCATTCTCGTTCGACAGACCACCCCTTGGCAATGGAGCCAAAGACATTACTTTCTCGTCATCCGCCATATCTCTTTTAGGATCCATTTACTATATATATAAACATAATTTAAGTCGTCAGGAGTCGTCACACTATCATTATAAAAACATTCTTACGTATGGCATGTATAGCTAGACTCGTGCTCATGCTACGTTAGTCCTAGAACCGACTAAACTCAGCTCGATATTACTAAATGTAACACCCCATACCCGAGTCCGAGGCTTAGACCGGATACGAGAAGTTACTATGCTTGAAATTGCTTAATCAAGTATTTACGGGCTATAAAATTTTGTTCTGAATTAAGAACTTATCTTTCTTAATCAACTTGTACTTTTCATGGGCCTACGAGGCCTTAAACTCATGTCCGTAAACTTTCGGAACTCAATCGAAAACTTTTCATTGAAACAGGGGTTACATGCCCATTTGAGTTGGGACACGCCCGTGTAAACCTGAGACATGCCCATGTCTCCTAACCGTGCTTAAAACTCGAGCTTACTGCCAAACTTCACACGGCCATGGCACACCCGTGGTCCTGGCCCGTGTGAAAAACCTTAGCATTCTGACTTATAACACACGGCCATGGCACTGCCGTGGACTTAGACCGTGTACTACAACTTGATATTCTGACTTAAGGTGCAATGGTGCAGGGTACACACGCTTAGACACACGCCCGTGTGTCCGACCGTGTGGGCACTTAGAGGCTATTTACCAAGCCAATTGCCACCCTGAAATCAAGAGCAAATTCATACTATCTCAACAACTCAAATCACTACAACTTTAATGAAGAATATAACATGCTCCATTGATATCAATAACATACATACTTAGTCAATCTTGGCCAATCATTTAGCCATTTACAAAAGAAAAATAATAAACTTGATAGCCCATGCTTTTCCCCTTTCTACGACATATACTCAAAATGAAATGTTTCCTATACATGCCATACTTAAATAAACAACTTGGCTATACCAAAATAGCGGTTGATAGTGTGATTCGAGCTCCGACTTCAACGATCCACAAGTTAGCTTGGTTGGACTACATAGAAAGAAATAATAAAAGACGTAAGCATTTAGCTTAGTAAGTTTGCGTAATGCACATAGCAACATACTTGCTTAATATAAACCATTTGACATAAACAATGGCATCATAAATTTCAGCTGTAAAGCTTACTTACTCATACTTGATTCTTACATAACTCATGAAACTTACTAGTCTCATACTTGATAGGCAAACAAAGTACCTGTATCACTAGATCACATTGATCAGCATACTTGAACATAATACTCATAATTTCTAATTCATCATTCATAAAATGAATAATATTCTTTATTACTTGATAATAACCTTACTTACTTAGCTTTCTTGTTATCTCTTTGGAGCTTAACTCGTTTGCCCGATGAATTTATATGAATAACTGAGGATACTAAATCTCATCTAAATTTCAAGGCCATGACTTAACATGGACTTATACGAAGTCTTTCTTGTTCTCACCAATGCCATGCCTTAACTTGGACTTATATGGGATCTCTTTCTCTTGATAACTTTTCAATGCCAAGCTTGCCTTGGTCTTACATGATAACTTACTCAATGCCAAGCTTGCCTTGGACTTACATGATAACTTATTCAATGCCAAGCTTGCCTTGGACTTACATGATAACTTACTCAATGCCAAGCTTACCTTGGACTTACATAATAACTTACTCAATGCCAAGCTTGCCTTGGACTTACATGATAACTTACTCAATGCCAAGCTTGCCTTGGACTTACATGATATCTTGCTTGCTTGCCCATGCGGAGGTGAAAACCTCATGAAGGCATAGTTTCTCACTTCCACTTAAATGTGTGACCACAACGGTCATGCAATGTAATGCCAAAGTATTGTTTTGTAAATTGTAAAATTTGGACTTTAGGCTTTATTGTAATTACTGGACTTTTATTGGTTTTTTTTTGTTTATTTTGTTTTTGGTTTTAAAAGGGTCGGGCGAAATGGGCCTATTACAAGGGTAATTTGGTAAAAGGTGAATTATTATGTTAATATGATAAAACAACATGAAAATTAAGCATAGTATTCATCTTTTGACCGAAAATACAAAGAAGAAGAAAAGAAAAAGAAGCTAGGTTTCGGCTAGCTTTGATTTAATACAAGGTACGTTTTTAGTCGGTTTTTGATAATTTCTATATTTTTGTAATCGTTGCTTTGTGCTCTACAAAACCCATGTATAAATTTTGTGAATTAGTGATAAATTTAAAATGTGCCATTGATGAATATGTGAGCTTTGTGATGTTAGTTGATGGAATATGAAAGCTTGGTGTTGGGTTAACATAGTTTGTATTTGGATTTTTGGTGAAATTGAGTATTTTGGGCTAAATTGAGGAGAGTGTAAATTGAAGGACTAAAATGAGAAATAAATGAAATATTTGGGCTTGTATGAGTAAAGTGAGAATTCGGCTAGGCATGGGTACAAACAAATTATGTGTATTTGATGATTTTATGAATTAGGGACTAAAGTGTCGAAATGTAAAAATATGAGGGCTATTTTGTAAAATGCCCTAAATAAGTGTGTGTGGACTAAATTGAATGAATTGGTGATTGAATGGATTGAATTTGAATGTGTATAGACCAAAAAAGGAGAGGTTCGGATCGAGATTGAGGCAAAGACAAAGTGCTCGATTAATCGACTATTTCGGTATTTTGACGTCCGAGGTAAGTTCGGACATAATACATGTATTTAACTATGTTTAATATTATGAAATGAATGGTATGATATTATTGAATGGTGAATGCTATGTGAGGGCTCGAGTTATGTGGCACTAAGTGTGCGTATTTGGAAATGTGATCAAGATGATTAGCACTGTGTGTGTGAAATAATATAAGCTTCGGCTTTATGGTTGGCACTGTGTGTGCGATACCAATTTAAGATCGGTTTGATATAGATGCACTAAGTGTGCGATGTTAATTAAGCTTCGGCTAACGATTTGGGCACTAAGTGTGCGATTGAACTGAAGAAGGGACGAAAGTGATCGAAATGAAATAGTGAGTATTGAGTAGCATATATAATCGATAACTAAGTGTTGGCTAAGGTACGTTCGGAACCTATGTGGTTGATGAAACTATGAATGAATTTATGGAAGGTTAATTGAACATATTAGCTTTGGGATGGTATGGTATATGTGATTGTAAATTAATCTATGTGATGGTTTGTTTTGGTATAATGTATTATGTTACGAACTTACTAAGCTTTTGAAAGCTTACTGTGTGATTTGTTTCTCTATTTTATAGTGTCAGCAAAGCTAGCTCGGATCCGGGGATCGTCAGCATCTTTATCACACTATCGGCAATCTATTTTGGTATTTTTGGAAATATGTATATAGTTGAAATATGGCATGTATAGGCTAGAAGCTATAGCATGTTTTGTGATGTGTAATCCTTGCCATGTGATATGGCTTAAAGGTTGAATAATGCTATTATGTATGTGTGGAAATATGTGAATGATATATACAGTATGTTACTTGCTTAAATAGGTGATGAGAACTCCGGATTGAATGTGATTATGTCTTATGTTTGGGTTTGAGTTTGGATAAGAGTTGTATGAGAAGTTAATTGATGATGAGTTGATTTTTATTGATGAATGATTTGGGCATGACATTGGCTGAAATTGGGTTATAAGTGATGTATGAATTCTTGTTGTAGGTAAAACCCTTGAAGGGGTGGCAAATTGACCTTGCAAATGGTCTATTTGCATACATGTCCAAGAGGCACGGGCGTGTGTCCCTGCCGTGTGGTTTAAGGGTCACTTCTTGGTGTGTCTGGACAGGTTACAAGGCCGTGGCCCACGGGCGTGCATGGTGACCGTGTGACCAAGTCAGTAGCTAGCTTATTGACACACGGCCATGGCACACGGGTGTGTCTGGTGGCCGTGTGAACAAGTCAGTATGTATGCTATGTTTTTGCACGACCTAGACATATGGGCGTGTCTGGTAGTCGTGTGAGGCACACGGCCCAACTGCACGGGCGTGTGACTTTTGCAGTGTTGAAGAATGTTTAAATTTCTGAAAACTTTCGTAAGTCTTCAGCTTAGT
The DNA here is from genome assembly GCA_025698515.1 of Gossypium sturtianum. Lineage (NCBI taxonomy): Eukaryota > Viridiplantae > Streptophyta > Magnoliopsida > Malvales > Malvaceae > Gossypium > Gossypium sturtianum. Next base: position 134,751,712 of record CM046945.1, read on the forward strand.
CTCGACCTCTTCCTAACAAGTGTTTAAGGTCTCGTAGACCTCGATAAGGGACTATATGTTTATATTTGAATATGTTTGATTTGTAATTGACTTTGTGTCGTGAAATGGTTGTAAAATGTTTCAATTGATCGGTAACGCCTCTTAACCCTATTCTGGTGACGGTTTCAGGTTAGGGGTGTTACATTTTATTGGTATCAGAGCTACAATTTAGTCAATTCTTGTACTAACGTGGCGCGTGTGAGTCTAGCTATACATGCCATATATAAAATTACGATAGTGTGATAAATCCTGACAGTTGAAAATGTGTTTTCGTATATTAATGGATCCCGATCGAGCAGTTGCTGACGATGTTGAGAGTAATGCGCCTACTCCCGCTCAAGGGACAGCGCCGTCCACATCTAGGCTGAATGATAGTGGTGAGGGAGGAGAGGCTAAGCAAGCCTTCTTTCGAATGATGAGTGAGTGGTTTTCGGAGTTCGTTCGAACGAATCCGGCTGCTCCACAACCTCCACCCCCACAAGTACCTGTTGTGCCACAAGTGATAGATCCGATCCGATTGAATAAACCTTCTGTGGATAAGATTCGTAAGTATGGGGCCGAAGAGTTTAGGGCCACAGTTGATGACGATGCTGAGCGAGCTGAGTTTTGGCTCGAGAATACAATTTGGGTATTCAATGAGATGTCGTTGACTCCTGATGAATGCATTAAGTGTGAAGTTTCTTTGTTGAGAGATACGGCTTATAACTTGTGGAAGACGTTGACATCCGTGGTTCTGAGAGAGAGAATCACCTGGGATTTCTTTCAAGCTGAATTTCGAAAGAAGTATATTAGTCAACGATTCATAGATCAGAAACGTAAAGAGTTTCTTGAGTTAAAACAAGGCCGTATGTCAGTTACAGAGTATGAACGAGAATTTGTGAGATTGAGCCAATATGCACGGGAATGTGTTTCGACCGAAGCTACTATGTGTAAATGCTTTATAGAAGGGCTGAACGAGGATATTAAGTTGTTGGTTGGGATACTAGATATAAATGAATTTATTGTGTTAGTTCAAAGAGCCTGCAAAGCTGAAGAGCTCAATAAAGAAAAGAGGAAAGCTGATTCTGAAGCTCGTGATGAAAGAAAAAGATCAATGAGTAAGTTTTCTCAACCTTCGACGAAGAGATTTAGAGATGCAAGCAATCGACCAAATGCTTCGTTTGGACATCCGAATAGAGATCATGCGAGACTAAGTGTTAGTCCGAGAACTCAAGCTCCAATGGAATCAAGTGTTGATAATGCCAAAAGCAACAAACCTGAGTGTAGATAGTGTGGAAGACGACATGTGGGAGAATGTTGGGCCAAGTACAACAATAGAGTTTGTTATAAATGTGGATCATGAGATCACTTTATTCGAGATTGCCCAAAGATGACTGAGGAAGAAAATGTTCAGAATGTGAGATCGAGTAATGTGATGGCTAGAGGTAGACCACCCAGAAACGCCGAGAATATGAGTGGAAGTCAAAAAGGGACTACTGATACAGCTGTGAGATCAAAGGCAATAGCACCTGCCCGAGCCTATGCCATATGCGTACGAGATGAAGCGTCATCTCCGATGTCATCACTGGTACTTTTACTCTATTTGATACTGATGTGATTGCATTGATAGATCCAGGTTCTACTCATTCCTATGTATGTGTGAATCTAGTATCAAGTAAGACTCTACCTGTTGAGTCTACTGAATTTGTGATTAGAGTATCGAACCCTTTAGGCAAGTGTGTCTTGGTGGATAAAGTGTGCAAGAACTGCCCGTTAATGTTTCGGAATGTTTGTTTTCTGGCTAATTTGATGTTGCTACCATTCGATGAATTTGATATTAATCTGGGTATGGATTGACTCACTTTGCATAATGCCATTGTGAATTGTAAAAGAAAGAGTTATGAATTGAGAAGTCAGAACAGTGAGATAGTTCGAATTGAATCCAGTGATATGAAAGGGTTACCAGCTGTTGTATCTACGATGAAAGCGTTGAACTATGTGAGAAAGGGTTGCGAAGCTTATCTGGCATATGTGATTGATACAAAAGTGACAGAAAAGAAAGTTGAATCTGTGCCTGTGGTTTGTGAATTCCCTGATGTATTTCCTGAAGAACTACCAGGACTACCTCCGATACGAGAAGTTGAATTTGGCATTAAATTGGTGCCAGGAACAACTCCTATCTCAATAGCTCCATATAGAATGGCACCGACGGAATTGAAAGAGTTGAAGTCTTAGTTGCAAGAGTTGACCGATAGAGGATTTGCACGACCGAGTTTCTCGTCCTGGGGTGCTCCTGTGTTGTTTGTGAAAAAGAAAGAAGGCATTATGAGAATGTGTATTGATTACCGACAATTGAACAAAGTAACAATAAAGAATAAATATCCATTGCCTCGTATTGATGCTTTGTTCGATCAATTGAAAGGAGCTACAGTGTTTTCTAAGATAGATTTGAGATCGGGCTACTACCAGCTACGAGTCAAAGAATTCGATGTGCCGAAAACTGCTTTCAGAACGAGGTACGGACATTATGAATTCTTAGTGATGCCTTTCGGACTAACGAATGCTCCTGCAGTGTTTATGAATTTGATGAACCGGATATTCAGACCGTATTTGGATCGTTTTGTTGTGGTGTTCATTGATGATATCCTAATCTACTCCTGTGATGTGACGCAACATGCCGAGCAATTGAGAATTGTGTTACAGACTCTTCGTGAGAAGCAATTGTATGCTAAGTTTAGCAAATGTGAGTTTTGGTTACGTGAGGTTGGATTTTTGGGGCATATTGTATCAGCTGCGGGAATACGAGTTGATCCGAGTAGGATCTCAGCTATTTTAGAATGGAAACCTCCGAGAAATGTGTCTGAAGTCTGTAGTTTTCTGGGACTAGCGGGATACTATAGACGGTTTGTGAAAGGCTTCTCGATGATTGTGACTCCGCTGACGAAGTTACTACAGAAAGATGTTAAATTCGAGTGGTCAGAAAAGTGCCAACAGAGTTTTGAGCAGTTAAAAACATTGTTGACAGAGGCGCCCGTGTTAGTTCAACCTGAATCGGGTAAAGAATTCATAGTCTACAGTGATGCATCGTTGAATGGTTTGGGTTGTGTGCTGATGCAAGAAGGCAAAGTCGTTGCTTATGCTTCGAGACAGTTAAAGCCGCATGAAAAGAACTATCTGACGCATGAACTTGAATTAGCCGCGATTGTGTTTGCGTTAAAGATTTGGCGTCACTACCTATTTGGTGAGAAATGTCATATTTATACTGATCACAAGAGTTTGAAGTACTTGATGACTCGGAAAGAGTTGAATTTGCGACAGAGAATATGGTTAGAATTGTTGAAAGATTATGAACTTGTGATTGATTATCATCCGGGCAAAGCTAATGTTGTTGCTGATGCCTTGAGTCGAAAGTCTTCATGTGCTTTGCGAGCTATGAGTACTCAGATAGATCTGTGTGATGATTATTCAGTTTTGGCTGAGTTGAAAGTGAGGTTGATGTTCGTAAGTCAGATTTGCGATGCTCAGAAAAGTTATGAGGAGATAATAATGTGATTTAAATTCTGATTCAAAATTTCGAATCGATAGTGATGATTGTCTGAGATTCAGAGATCGGATTTGTGTTTTGAACAATTCAGAGTTGATTCAGTTGATTTTGAATGAAGCTCACAATAGTCGTTTGACTGTTCATCCGGGGAGTACAAAAATGTATAACGATCTGAAACAGTTTTATTGGTGGCATGGTATGAAAAGAGATATTTCTGACTTTGTGTCGAAATGTTTAGTTTGTCGGCAAGTTAAAGCTGAACATCAGGTTCCATCCAGTTTGTTACAATCGATTATGATTCCTGAGTGGAAATGGGAAAGAATCACGATGGACTTTGTGTCGGGATTGCCTTTATCTCCAGGAAAGAAAGATGCAATCTGGGTGATAGTTGACCGATTGACAAAATCAACTCATTTCATTCCGGTGAGAACATATTATTCACTCAATAGATTGGCTGAATTGTATACTGCTGAGGTTGTGAGATTGCATGGGGTGCCACTATTTATTGTGTCTGACAGAGATCCGAGATTTACCTCGTGATTTTGGAAGAGATTGCAAGAGGCTTTAGGCACAAAATTCCATTTTAATAATGCATTTCATCCGCAAACGGATGGACAATCCGAGCGAATCATTCAGATTCTTGAAGATATGTTGAGGTATTGTGTCCTTGAATTTGAAAGTTCGTGGGAAAAGCATTTGCCGTTGATTGAGTTTGCATACAACAACAGTTTTCAATCTAGCATTACAATGGCACCGTATGAGGCTCTTTATGGTCGAAAATGCCGAACTCTGTTGTATTGGACTGAGCTGAGTGAGAATAAGATTTATGAGGTTGATCTTATAAAAGAAACTGAGCAGAAAGTGAAAGTGATTCGTGATAGTTTGAAAGCGGCCACAGATCGTCAAAAGTCTTATGCAGACTTGAAACGGAAAGATATCAAATTTGAGATTGGTGATAAAGTGTTTTTTAAAGTGTCTCCGTGGAAGAAAATACTTCGATTTGGCCGGAAAGGCAAGCTGAGTCCGAGGTTCATCGAGCCGTATGAGATAATTGAACGAATAGGTTCGGTTACTTATAGATTGATGTTGCCAATTGAGTTAGAAAAGATTCATAACGTGTTACATGTATCGATGCTTCGACGGTATAGATCTAATCTGTCTCATGTGATTGCTCCTACTGAGGTTGAGATTCAGACAGATTTGTCGTATAGTGAAGAACCGATTCGAATTTTGGCACGAGAGACCAAAGAGTTGAGAAATAAGAAAATCTCTTTAATGAAAGTGTTATGGCATAAACACGGGGTAGAAGAGGCTACGTGGGAGCCTGAAAACGTTATGAGAGAGCAATATCCACACCTATTTACTAGTAAGATTTTCGGGGATGAAAATCCCTAAGGAGGGAGAGTTGTAACAGCCCGGTTTAGACCTTAGTCAGAATAGTAGTTTTGAGACCACAAATTTGAGGTCAGAATAATATTTTAAAATTATTTTTGATGTTTATAATGTGTGATTGAGCCTGTGTGAAAGTTTCGTGTGAAAATTTTATCGACTGTGTGTCAAATTGTGAGAAAAGACTTAATTGCATAAAGTGTAAAATGATGTGTGCTGATTGTTAAGTGCTTATTGTTGTTGTCTTTAAAATAGGGAGGCCTTATGAAGCAATTAAACCATTTATAAGTTAGTGGATGGGTAATGGACGGTTGTGCCATTAAATGAACAAGTTTTATTTGTTATTAGATAAGGGTAATTTGGTAAAAGGTGAATTATTATGTTAATATGATAAAACAACATGAAAATTAAGCATAGTATTCATCTTTTGACCGAAAATACAAAGAAGAAGAAAAGAAAAAGAAGCTAGGTTTCGGCTAGCTTTTGATTTAATTCAAGGTACGTTTTTAGTCGATTTTTTATAATTTCTACGTTTTTGTAATCGTTGCTTTGTGCTCTACAAAACCCATGTTTAAATTTTGTGAATTACTGATGAATTTGAAATGTGCCATTGATGAATATGTGAGCTTTTTGATGTTAGTTGATGGAATATGAAAGCTTGGTGTTGGCTTAACATAGTTTGTACTTGGATTTTTGGTGAAATTGAGTATTTTAGGCTAAATTGAAGAAAGTGTAAATTGAAGGACTAAAATGAGAAATAAATGAAATATTTGGGCTTGTATGAGTAAAGTGAGAATTCGGCTAGGCATGGGTACAAACAAATTATGTGTATTTGATGATTTTATGAATTAGGGTGTAACGCCCTAAAAATCCCGAAACCCTAATTTTTGTGCCTATGTATGTATAGCACTTTGAATAATATTATTAAGATAGTATCGGGATTAATTGAAGCCTTAGAGTTAGGGGTGACCTTAGAGAAAATTTATTTTTCTCACTTAGTGGACCCTAGTCTCAGGCATAAGGCCTCATAAGCAGATTAAGAGAAGAGAGGACACAAATGGGCTTGTAGTCCAATGGAAGGTGGCGTCATTGAGGGGCTATGAGGTGGCGTGCTAAGCAGCTAAGAAGGTCCAAGGTTCGAGGCTTAGGAAGGGAAAATTAAGGAGTTTTATTTTTGTGCCTGGACAGAAGGAGTTGGCGTTGGAAGGGACACTAAAAGGGAGTGTTCAAGAGAGAAATTTAAGGTGAAGATAAGGGAGAAAAGATAGGGATTGGGAGGTGGATATAGTGGTGTCGAATTGGACTCTGAGGGAAGGGAAGTTTCGGCTAGGGGCTATAAATATAAGTGCCGAATTAAGTTCCTAGGTTAATGCCAAATTTTTGCTTTCCTTCTTGCCGAATTTCTTTACTTGTGTGAGGCTCAGACGTTTTTTTTTCTCTAAGGCTGCCATAGCCGAATTCTTCACACTCTCCCTTCTCAAATTCCCTTTTTGGTTCACCACTTGGTTCTAGCCGTATCACTTCTTTTCTTATTCTTCTTAGTGTTGCCGAATTGTCTCTGCCACCATACCAGTCTCAAAAGCTGGATTTAAGCCGCAGGATTAAAGGAGAATTTCGGTAAGTGCTTAGTTAATCTTTTAGCGAGTTTTGTTAAAAGCCGAAGGGCTATCTAACCCCTCCTTGTCGTTAACTATGTTTTAACAAGGGAAAGAATCAAGGATCGCAAGCGTGGTAGGTAAGGGTTGCTAACAAGGTGGTAAGTGTTCTCAACCTAGTCATGGTTTTGTAAGTGGCCGAGTCTAGTGTGGCTCATAGGGGTGACTTATGTGCGATATGGGTCACTTGGTTTTGATGATATAGGTGTTTGAGTGAAGATCTAGAGGTTAATCGCCAATAGTAGCAAAGGAAGGGCTACTAGCACGTGAGGCACACGGTAAGGGTACGGTGAGGTTTCGGTTTTTGGTTAGTATGTGTTAACGCTTTGGTTAATCGCTAGTAATGTCAATTGTAGGTTCGTGACTAAGGAGTTCGCAAACGCAAGGTTACTGTGTGTACAAACACAACACACACACGATATCGTAAGAATGCTTAGAAAAGTCAAAAGCCGAAAGTGGCTAAATGGGCCGGTGGGCCCCGAGGCTAAGTTTGATGGAATGGTTTGGTTGTTATACGAATTGAATTAGTCTTGCATGATACATGATCTGGATATGTTTTGGGCCTAATAGGTCATATGGTAAGATTTGGGCCTAATGGGCCGTAAGGTTGTAATTTGGGTTTGATGGGTCAGTATGGGGACGTAAGCGGATATGCTAGGGGTTTATGGACTTAGGCCTAGTTTGAACAACTCTTCAATTTCATAAGACATAAGTTAATTAAACATACCGTGGACAAGTCGATTAGTTAGAGTGTGGTAACAAACATATGCATGTCTAGGATTGGATCTAGTGAGAGCTTGGTACTTAAGTCATCAGAGTGACCCACCTCCTCTTTCTCGAGATCCTACCCGTGCATAGTGTTTGTTCACTTTAACCGCAAGGACTTATTTATGGGCCAAAGTTTATAACTAAAACCCGAGAGGGACTAAAATACCCTTATATCGTAAAATTACTAAAATACCCTTATATTGTAAAACTACTAAAATACCCTTATATTGTAAAATTACTAAAATGCCCTTATATTATAAAATTACTAAAATACCCTTATGTGTAAAATTACTAAAATACCCCTAGATTTGTAAATTACCAAAATACCCCTGTTAGCAAAATTACCAAGATACCCCTATTTTGCCAAATTACCAAAATACCCCTGTAGGGTAGAATTATGAAAATACCCCTAGGTAGTGAAATGACGAAAATACCCCCATGTGACGGATATGAGTTTATAGATGCTACTTGTGTGTTTGATGCATTCATATGATATTCTGCTTAGGATGCATATAGGTGGGAATTATGGTACGGAGGAAGAATTTGAGGATCGCATAGACGCTTGACGACCGTGGATCCACCGGTGGCTTTAAGCCAATATATGATTAGCAGCTTTGCTGCAACATTCGGTAGTACCGTAACCGGGCTACCCATGGTGTGTAGCAGAAGGGTGGGTCGAGCTAGAATTCCCCACAGGAGCCATAAGGTTGGAAGGGAAATGGTGTGTGTAGAGGATGGATTTTTGGGGTGGGTTTTGCATTATCTTGTTTGTATATGATGCGATATGATATGATATGAGGTCATTGTGGGCTAAGGCCCAAGACCACCGATTTTGATAGGGCATAGGCCCAATGTGAATATTTGTATGTGATTTGATTGCCAAGGGTCGTGCACACTGAGTTTCGAAACTCACACCCTTAATTTTAAATGTTTCAGGTAATCCTGAATAGGCGGCTCGATGTGGGAGAGGACTCGGAGATGGCCACACTACAAGTTGTTTAAATGTTTTAATTTGGTCAAAGGACATTGCTCTAAATACTTTGTTTTTTTTTTTTTTGAATTGTAATAAGGCCATGTAACTCCTAATTGACTTTAGACTTTGGGTTTATTATTATTGCTTCAACTATTTGCTTAATAAATTTCATCAAATTTCCAAAGATGACATGGTTTTTGAAATAACTTAATACATGAACGTTTTCCTAAAATGTGGGTTTTACCCTCTTAACTTATCAAGATATATTAGATTTTGGGCTTTTGGGCTTAGATTTTAACTTAGCAAAATTGTTTGAGATTGTGCCTTTAATGTGACATTCTCGAATTTGGCCATAATGTCTGGGCCAGGTTTGGGGGTGTTACATAGGGACTAAAGTGTCGAAATGTAAAAATGTGAGGGCTATTTTGTAAAATGCCCTAAATAAGTGTGTGTGGACTAAATTGAATGAATTGGTGATTGAATGGATTGAATTTGAATGTGTATAGACTAAGAAAGGAGAGGTTCGGATCGAGACCGAGGCAAAGACAAAGTGCTCGATTAATCGACCGTTTTGGTATTTTGACGTCCGAGGTAAGTTCGGACATAATACATGTATTTAACTATGTTTAATATTATGAAATGAATGGTATGATATTATTGAATGGTGAATGCTATGTGAGGGCTCGAGTTATGTGGCACTAAGTGTGCGTATTTGGAAATGTGATCGAGATGATTAGCACTGTGTGTGCAAAATAATATAAGCTTCGGCTTTATGGTTGGCACTGTGTGTGCGATAATAATTTAAGATCGGTTTGATATAGATGCACTAAGTGTGCGATGTTAATTAAGCTTCGGCTAACGATTTGGGCACTAAGTGTGCGATTGAACTGAAGAAGGGACGAAAGTGATCGAAATGAAATAGTGAGTATTGAGTAGCATATATAATCGATAACTAAGTGTTGGCTAAGGTACGTTCGGAACCTATGTGGTTGATGAAACTATGAATGAATTTATGGAAGGTTAATTGAACATATTAGCTTTGGGATGGTATGGTATATGTGATTGTAAATTAATCTATGTGATGGTTTGTTTTGGTATAATGTATTATGTTACAAACTTACTAAGCTTTTGAAAGCTTACTGTGTGATTTGTTTCTCTATTTTACAGTGTCAGCAAAGCTAGCTCGGATCCGGGGATCGTTAGCATCTTTATCACACTATTGGCAATCTATTTTGGTATTTTTGGAAATATGTATATAGTTGAAATATGGCATGTATAGGCTAGAAGTTATAGTGTGTTTTGTGATGTGTAATCCTTGCCATGTGATATGGCTTAAAGGTTGAATAATGCTATTATGTATGTGTGGAAATATGTGAATGATATATACAGTATGTTACTTGCTTAAATGGGTGATGAGAACTACGGATTGAATGTGATTATGTCTTGTGTTTGGGTTTGAGTTTGGATAGGAGTTGTATGAGAAGTTAATTGATGATGAGTTGATTTTTATTGATGAATGATTTGGGCATGACATTGGCTGAAATTGGGTTATGAGTGATGTATGAATTCTTGTTGTAGGTAAAACCCTTGAAGGGGTGGCAAATTGACCTTGCAAATGGTCTATTTGCATACATGGCCAAGAGGCACAGGCGTGTGTCCCTGCCGTGTGGTTTAAGGGTCACTTCTTGGTGTGTCTGGACAGGTTACACGACCGTGGCCCACGGGCGTGCATGGTGACCGTGTGACCAAGTCAGTAGCTAGCTTAATGGCACACGGCCATGGCACACGGGCGTGTCTGGTGGCCGTGTGAACAAGTCAGTATATATGCTCTGTTTTGGCATGACCTAGACACATGGGCGTGTCTGGTAGTCGTGTGAGGCACACGGCCCAACTGCACGGGCGTGTGACTTTTGCAGTGTTGAAGAATGTTTAAATTTCTGAAAACTTTCGTAAGTCTTCAGCTTAGTCTCGACCTCTTCCTAACAAGTGTTTAAGGTCTCGTAGACCTCGATAAGGGACTATATGTTTATATTTGAATATGTTTGATTGGTAATTGACTTTGTGTCGTGAAATGGTTGTAAAATGTTCCGATTGATCGGTAACGCCTCTTACCCCTATTCCGGCGACGATTTCGGGTTAGGGGTGTTACATATGGAATTTATGATAAGCTTAGTTAAAAGAAGACGAAGGTATATGGTAGTCATATAATAGATGAATGGTGAAATTGAAATGCTTGATATATTATATGACTTGTTTGGGTTGGATTTATATGTTTATTGCTTCACCTATTAACCTTGTGAAGTATGATGTATAGGAAAAGGAAATTTGGTCTATGATTAAATGGGTTTTCTCATGGTTGATTAATTCAATGCAATTGGTAAGTTTAAGTTCTTTTATATGAGTTTACTAAGCATTAGTTGCTTATATAGTTGTATTCTTTGTTTTGTAGATCATCAGGAAGCTCGAACAGTTGGAATCTTTGTCGAAGCACGACCACACTATCCATCGATCCACTTTGGTAGCTTTTGAATATATTGAAATGGTTATAAGTGGCATGTATAGGGTTGTGTGTTATTTTGGTATGATTTGAATGTAATAAGGTTTTAAGTGTTGTTTTGGTGATTGGTTTGTTTTTGAATGGTGCCAAGTTCATTTTTGTTTATGACTTTTGATAAAGATTTGTAAGTAATGTGTATTCATATGAGATGATAGTAGTTATGCATACTCTCATGTAAGTAGAAAGAAGAAGGTTGTTTGATATGTTTGTGATATGGTCATTTGGTATGCACAAGGTATGCTAAGTGATGGAAATTATATTGTTGAATATGTTCAAAGCTGATTGTAATTGTGGTACCTATTGTTGGTACATTGGTTAGAACATATAGAATGATTGATTTGGTATACTTTGAGCAAGCTTGGAATGAGTTTTGGTCTTATGAATGCTTGTGGAAATGGTGTGTATTGATGTGTAAGTTTTGGCTTGACTTTAGCTTGTTTAAGGGGTTAATTGGAAGCACAGGACTTGGGACACGGGTTGTCACACGATTGTGTGCCATACACGGTCACCCCACACGGCCATGTGTGCTCTGTTAGTTTTGGTGCAGGTTTCACACTATCTGAGACATGGGCTGAGACACAGCCGTGTGTCTCAAGTCAGTAGGTTACACGAGCTAGCACATGGCTTGCGAAATGCCCGTGTAAGCCAAGTTAGTGAGCTGCATGGTCTATGACACGAGATGGGACACGGCCGTGTGTCTCTACTTCGAATGCTCACGGTCTAAGCTGTGTCACACGGACGTGTGACCCCTATTTTCCAAATTTTCAAGTTTTTCCTAAAATTTATGTTTTGATTCATTGTGATCCCTAAATTAAACTAATTTTAGGGCACCGTAAACCTGAATTAAGGCCCATGTGAATATTTATTTTATGAATTGATATATGTTTATAAATTAATTGAATGTTTGTTTTGAAGTAAGATAAATTATTCGGTTTGATTTTGTAACACTCCGATCCTTAATCCGGCAATGGAAACGGGATATGGGTGTTACAATGAACCTTGTACCACAAACCTTAAACCCATAATCATAAACATTAAACCTTAATTTTAAGCCATAAGCCTTAAACCCTAAACCTTACATCATGGATCATGAACCCCAAACCCAAACTCCTAAACCTTGATCTCTAAACCCAACCTTGAACCTGACCCCAAACATCGAATCTCAAACTCAAAACCAAAAACCTAAAACTAAAAAACACAAACCCCAAACCTTAAATTTAAGTCATAAACCCCAAACTTTAAATCATGCACCTTGCAATGTAATTTTTTTTTATTTTTTTAAATCATCTAAAATGTTTAAAAATTAATTTAAATTATATTAAAAAATTTAAATTAAAGTAATTTTTCTTTGAAAGATTGTATTGAATTAAATTTTAAAAAGTTTACTAAAATGTTTTTCAACAAAACATTATCCGAATTTTGAGTTCGAGTCGTTTAAGTTTTTGAATTCAAATAACTCAAATAATTTGAATAAACTGAATACCAAACTATATTATTTAAAATTTAAAATTTATATTATTATGTCTAGGTATTTTATATTTTTACCTCCAAACCATTTTACTTTCCCCAATTTGGCCCAATTACCCCAAATCAAACTCCCCTCGAAAATCTCTAAACCATCCTTCTTCTTCATCAGTTTTTGAAATCCCTCTCCCGTCTGGCCGTCCCTCACTTGTCTCCTAACCTAAAAAACTATTCACATTTCCTTCCTGTTCACTGACTGAGAACGATATATCATTTTCTGGTACTTTCCTAATTATTTATTGCTTGTTCATCAATTGTTGTGGGTTTTTCCATTTTTTAGTATTTGGGGTTTCGTTGTTATGGTTTGTTTTAGTTTGGTTGAGTATTTGTGGCCTTGCTTATATTTCGTTCTCTTCATTTTGGCTGCTGGAGGCTTGTTTTATTTTATTTTGGTTTAATCATTTTTATTTAGTATTAAGTTTGGGGGCATTGGTTTTGCCTACACCATAGGCTTGTGAAATGGCAAAATTCTGGATTATGGAATTGTCCATTATGGAAGGTACTTATGAATATTAGTAGAGAAGGAAATGACATCAACTGTTATGGAAGGGAAAAGATGATGTTAATGTTTTTTAATCGACCATGAATTCATTTAAAAAATATGATCTAATTTTACAATATTTCACTCATATCTATAAAGTATTAAATACCAAAATTTGGGTTTCACCAAAAGGAGGTGATGCATTAGTTTCAAATTCAAGATTAATTATTTCAATAGGCTTTGCTTAATTTTCATAAGCTGTTGTATTTGATACAACTAAACTATATAAAAAAAACCAGCCAAATAACTGGACAGCAGTTAAAACCTTATGAAAGCAGCAAAAAAAAGAAGATGTGAATTTAAAGACGAACGCCTAGAAATGTCATTTACTCATCAATTGTTGTAATGATGTTTGTATATTTGCATTGATGCGAGTTAATGTTTAAATTATATTTGCAAAATTTAAATTAAAGACCGATTTAATTTTAAAAAGTTTACTAAGATGTTTTTTATAATTTAAAAATGGTGTTTTAATTTTGGTTCAAGTTATTTTTAAAAACAAACTAATTTGAAAACAAAGAACCTAAAAGAACAAATAGCTTCAGCTGAACTAATCCGGACCAATAGCTTCAACTGTTACACACCAATCTAATATGTTTGAAGAGTTACACATGGAAGTAGACAAAATAAATAGGACAATGACGCCACCATTTCTCTATCTGTTGTCGATTCACTCTTCATTCTCTCCTCTTTTTCTAATATTTTCCTTCTTTCTCTTTTCTTTTCTTTCTTCTCTCTTCCTCCTTTCATAACCAACACTAAGCGCTATCGCGGCCTCCACAGCTTCCGGCGTCTTACCTCCGATCTCCTCTATTCGAGAGACATCCCATTCTCAAATCCAAGGCTCCCGCTGTTAAATGGTTCAAAGAGTGGTAAGTTAAACACCTTATTTTAAGAACTTTCATTACTTTTTTCGAATTTATTCCTACCCTACTTTCTGCCACTGATTACTTTCTTTTTTCTTTTTTTTTTCAAGTAATCTTTTCTTTGCTTGATTGATCTATTGGCCTTTAGTTCTAGCATAAATGCTAATTGGATTACACAATGTCAATGACCTTACCTAATTTCTTTCAGGGTCCCTCAAGATGTTGTCGCAACGGGCGGAAAGTGCATGATTTTGATGTGGGTGAACGGTGAGTTCATTTCTTTTTGCTATGTATTTCCGTTGTCTAATCCAAAACTAGGAAACCTAGTCTTGATCCCAATATATTTGAATTCTTTTTTTTTCCTTTTATACTCATTATAGTTGCTATTCAGCTTCTTCTCATTTTCGAAGGAAAAGTATGAATTGCCTAAACAAATGCTTTACCACCTGTGTGACCTTTGGAATGTTGACACAGACTAGGAAAAGTATGAATTGCCTAAACAAAAGCATCCGTATGTAAATTGTTTACTGCATCTGTGTTGGCTTGATTTTAGTTCTAGGAACCCGCTGGGAGTTGTGACACATGTAGAGTTTAATTGGTAGTTTTTCTGGATGGTAATAACTTGTCCTTTTAATTCTTTGTGAGTTGTGACATTCTGTTTTTAGTTTTATCGATAAATCTGTACTTTATTTTTAAAAAATTAAATCTACTTGGGATACTTGTTAATATTGATATTAATTGAAGGATTGGAGAATTTCATCTGATTTGCGAATTGCCAAAGTTTTTGACGTTTTGGGTTTCATAATCATATACGGTGGAGATTGTTATGATTTGTGTATGCATATACGGTTTTTTTTTCATACTGCTAGGTGAACAAACTTAGAGAAAAGATTGAATATTTCTGCTAATTAGTTTACAGTTATAAAGAAAGGAATTACCACAATCAAGGAAACAATCCCTAAAAAATAGTAACTTCCTAAGAATCAGTGACTGAGATTAGTTTTTATTTACAAGGGAACTCCTAGTAATAAGGTAAGTTTTCTGTCCTTAATCTTAGGAATTCTAACACTCCCCCTCAAGCTGGAGTGTAGATGTTTATCAAACCCAACTTGCCAATAAGTTCCTCAAACATGTTTCTGTTCAAACTTTTAGTTAACACGTCTGCAACTTGTTGTCTAGTAGGTAGGTAGGTGATGCACACTTCTCCCGAGTGTATTTTTCTTTTATAAAGTGGCGATCTATTTTCACATGTTTGGTGCGATCGTGATGCACAGGATTATGTGCTATCTTGACACCGCTGGTTGTCACAAAGACATCTTCATAGGCCTCGTGTAAGGCACTTTTAGTTCCCCATAAGTCTTTGTATCCAAACTCCTTCGCATATACCATGAGATAGTGCTCGATATCGCCTCTGACCGCTGCTGCGTGCTACAACAGATCGCTTTTTTGCTTCTCCACGCCACAAGGTTACCCCAAACATAACTACAATAGCCACTTGTAGGCGTCTATCGTTAATAGAACCCCGCCATGCCGCATCGAGATAGACTTCCACATTCTCGTTGGCGCTTTTCTTGAAATGCGTGCCTTTACCAGAGTTCCTTTTAGATACCTTAATATTCTATATGCAACTTCCAGGTACTTCTCCCTCGGGGCATGCATGTACTGACTGATAACACTCACACTGAAGGCTATGTCTGGACGGGTGTGAGATAAATAGATGAGTCTCCCTACTAGACGTTGATATCTCCCCCTGTCGATTTCTTCTCCATCCTCATCAGTTCCCAATTTAAGGTTAAATTTCATAGGAGTTTCGGCTGGTTTGTAGCCCATCAAACCAACTTCTAACAGTAGATCAAGAACATATTTCCTTTGGGAGATGGAAATATCTGTTTGGGACCTTGCTACCTCCATACCAAGAAAGTATTTAAGATTCCTCAAGTCTTTAAGTTCGAACTCTGTACCAAGGAATTCTTTCAACCTCACAATTTTGCTTGAGTCATCTCCTGTTAATATTATATCGTCCACATAAACGATAAGGATGCAGCATTTCTCCTTTTCCGAGTGCTTATAGAACATGGTGTGGTCTACCTGTCCTTGAATGTAATTTCTGCTAGTCATAGCTTTTGCAAATCGGCTGAACCACGCCCGTGGAGATTGTTTCAGCCCATACAAGGACTTCTTCAACTTACACACTTGGCCCTTGCTTTCTTCAAACCCGGGTGGGAAATCCATGTACACCTCATCATTTAATTCCCCATTGAGGAAAGCATTTTTTACATCCAATTGAGTCAAGTGCCAATCAAGGTTGGCAGCAAGAGATAGGAGGACTCGAATGGTGTTTAGCTTGGCAACCGGTGCAAACGTCTCGTCGTAGTCAAGACCATAAGTTTGGGTGAAGCCCTTAGCCACAAGTCGAGCCTTGTATCGGTCAATACGGCCATTGGGTTTAAATTTTGTAGTGAAGATCCATTTGCATCCTACTATTTTTTTTCCCTTAGGTAGATCCGAGACTTCCCATGTTTCATTATTTTTGAGGGCCTTCATTTCTTCCATCACAGCTTGTCTCCACTCAGCTGATTCAAGAGCCTCTTCTATATTTTTTGGAGTTTTTACAGAATCAACATTAGTCACAAAAACTTTGTAAGACTTAGATAAATTTCTATAGGACACAAACCGAGAAATAGGGTGTTGAGTGCAGCTCCTTGTGCCCTTTCTCACTGCAATTGGAAGAAAGATGGATGGTGACGGAGGTGAGACTTCTGTTTCAGAACAGTCCTCAGCTGGGGATGCAATTGGCACTGTTGTATCAGTTTTAGGAGAACGATTCCGTCGAGAGTAAACCTGTATTTTGGGAACCTGTTTTTGCTGTTTTCCTTGATCAAGGGGCTGCTGCACTTCGGTGGTGGTATTGTTATTGGGAAGGATCGTGCTAACTTCTTGCTGCACAGGGGAAACAGTATCTAAATCTGGGATAACACCTTGGTTGTTAGGCTTGTTTGTGATAGTAGTGGTAGGATCATGAGGTATAATGAGGAGAGTATTAAGGGTCTCATCTTCATTGAAAGTCTCCCCCTGAAGATGAGATGCTGGAAAGTATGGTTCATTTTCAAAAAAGGTAACATCCCGAGAGACAAACATTCGGTGCAAGGTTGGTGAGTAACACTTATAGCCTTTTTGTGTGGGGGAATATCCAATGAAGATGCAGGTGTGGGCTCGAGGATCAAGTTTGGATTGATTTGGTTGATGGTTATGGACAAAAGCTTTGCAACCGGATATTTTGGCTGGAAGATTAGGAACACGAAATAGAGGAAAGGCCTTTAGAAGGGTATTTAGAGGTGTTTGGAAATTGAGGACCTTTGATGGCATTCGGTTTATGAGATAGCAGGCAGTGAGGACAGCCTCTCCCCACAAGTATTTTGGAACATTCATGGTGAACATTATGGCTCGAGCCACAGCAAGGAGATGTCGATTTTTCCTCTCGGAGATCCCGTTTTGTTGAGGAGTGTCAGGACAAGAGCTTTGGTGAATGATGCCTTGGTCAGAAAGGTATGGGCTTAGGACAGAGTTAAAGTATTCTCTCCCATTGTCAGTGTGGAGAGTATGTATGGTAGAGTTGAACTGGGTTCAAACCATTGAGTGGAAATTTTGGAATACTTTGGGTGTTTCAGATTTTTCTTTGAGGAGATAGACCCAACAGACCCTAGTGTGATCATCAATGAATGTTATAAACCACCTAGCCCCGTAATATTTTTCACTCATTGGCTCCCCCATAAGTCACTTTGTGGATTAATGAAAATGGTTGGGACCGATATATGGTTTTAATGGGTATGGCACACGAGTATGTTTGGATAATTGGCAAATTTCACACTTCAAGGAATTAATACTTTTATTTCGAAATAACAGCGGAAGATGTTTCTTCAAATACAAAAAATTTGGATGCCCTAACCTACGGTGCCATAACATAATCGTGTCCTCTTTTGAAGTGGATAGAGCCAATCCCCCTTGTGTGCTGTCTTTATTCCAAACATATAGTCCATTATCAACTTTAGCAGTGCCAATCATCCTCCCCGATTTACCTCTGTATCACACAACCAATTGCGTAAAATTCAAAGCAGAACTTTTTCATCCTTAGTAAGTTTACTGATTGAAAGTAAATTACAGGACAAGTTTAGGACATGTAAGACTTTATCGAGAGAAAAATTCTCTGTTATTTGTACTTCTCCTACTCCAGCCACAGGTGAGTAAGAACCGTCAGCTATGCAGATTCGGGACTTGTTATGACAAGGGGTGTAGGTGTGAAACAACATGGAGTTACCTGTCATGTGATCGGAGGCACCCGAATTGAGTATCCAAGAGGATTGATTATTAGATTCAAAGGCAATGTTGAGGCGTGCACTTGAGTGGCTAGAGATCCATAAGCGAAGGGAAGTACCAAATATCTTATGGAGAGTCTCAAGTTGGGTTTTGGTTAGGCAAACATCGAGAACATCATCCAGTAGCGAAAGGAGGATAACAGGCGGTCATATTATCCTTCTGCTTTTTATTCGTGATAGCCATTGAGTTTGAAGCACTTTTCCTTTGTATGACCAACACGGTTGCAGGTGGTTACACCCATGGTCCGTTGATCCGAATCATTTCCAAAGACGTAGTTTTTGTGGGTCGTGGACCTCCGGAGATGAGGCGAGGTCTCGAGGGCCGGTTGCCAAGAGGTGTCACAGGTTTAAGTTCCTTTGAATCTCTCATCATGACAAGACGGCGCTTTTCTTCTCTTCTAACTTCTGCAAATGCTTCACCGATGGTTGGGAGAGGTGATCTGCCCAGAATTTGGCCATGGACCTCATCTAACTCTCGGTTCAGTCCTGCTAGAAACTCATAAAGACGTTCATTGTTGAGGTGAGTCATAAACTTGGTGTATTCTAAGCCTTCACCCCAATCTGCCTCATAGTACATATCCAGTTCCTGCCACAAAATTTTTAGATTGTTGTAGTAGTGAGTTACTTCGAGTATCCCTTGTCGAATATCCTTTAACTTAAGCTTGATCTCAAATACTTGGGAGGCATTTCCAAGATCCGAGTATTTCTTTGACTGCATCCCACATGTCTTTTGCAGTTTTGAAAAGGAGATAGGTGCGGCTTATATGGCCTTCCATCGAATTAATTAGCCAAGCCATTACAATTGAGTTGTTGAGTTCCCAAGTGGCATAAGTAGGGTCAGCTGTGGTTGGTCGTGGAATTTCTCCATTGATGTACCCTAATTTGCCACGACCACGAATCACCATAAGGACCGATTGAGACTATTGCAAGAAGTTCTTCCCATCTAGTCGATGATTGGTGATTATAAGGGAGGAATTAAGTTCACTTTAAGTGATTCCCTCATTGACATTCTGAGTTATTTGTGAAGTCTCAGTTTCAGACAGAGTTTCATTGACATCACCCATGGGATGAGAACTAAACCGGAGGGATTTTTAGGAAGGGAGATTAGAGATGAATGAGCAGGATCGAATGAATTCTAGAGCTCTGATGCCATGAACAAACTTAGAGAAAAGATTGTATATTTCTGCTAATTAGTTTACAGTTATAAAGTGAGGAATTACCACAATCAAGGAAACAATCCCTAAAAAATAGTAACTTCCTAAGAATCAGTGACTGAGATTAGTTTTTATTTACAAGGGAACTCCTAGTAATAAGGTAAGTTTTATGTCCTTAATCTTAGGAATTCTAACACTAGGTGCTTGCATTCATCAGTAAGGATTGGGTAGATTTTCTTTAAAATAGTTTTGAATGGAGCTCATCAATGAACTTAGTTGGGATTGTTTGTGTGCTGTTGGGTATGATTTGGAAATTGATTTTGATTTAAAGTTTCAGGTAGACCCAAGGTATCTCTCTATATCAGCTGAATGGGAAGTTTTGTGTGATTATTGATATATCCATGTGGTGAAAATACTCAGATTTTGGTTAAAGATAGAATTATATTCATCTGTGTTACCTAGCCTTGTAGCATGTTTACATGAAGGGAAATTGAGTTGTAATCTTTTAAGTAATTAACATAATTTTGATTTGGTTATTTGTTGATGGTTCTTATATGAGGCTGAAAAAAAGATGTGTTGAATATATTCTCTAACGATGTCATAACCAATTTCTTCTTCATTTATTGTCTTAGTTGATTTCTAAATGCATTCTGGTTCTGAATAACTTTTTTTATTCTTTTGATTGTTTGTTTTGGGTTAGTTTAAACCGAATTTAAAAATTGTCTTTGACCAGTGGTTTGATATTTATTACCTTATACAAGTGCTGTTTGATTTTCATTTTTCAAGGAAAAATACAGTTTGTATGGCGTTGTTGTGTGTTTTCTAATTGAATTGAAAGCAAGAGATTTTGGGATCAATTAACCTCAATTTTAACTAGACGAACATGGTCATATTTGGAGTGGAAGATTTGTGAAATTTTAGTTAATCTTGCATTTTATCTAGTGCTAAGGTGGTGCATATTAGTCAGTCCATGGATCAATGCATATTCGGTTTTCTTTTCATACTGCTAGATACTTGCACTCGTCAGTAAAGATTGGGGTAGATTTTCTTTAAAATGGTTGAGTGGAGCTCATTGATGAACTTAGTTGGGATTGTTTGTGCGCTAGTGTGTATGTGATTTGGAAATGGATTTTGATTGAAATATTCATGTAATATCTAAATGCATGGCATGGTTGGAATTAGGGATGCAATTGAACTGAAGAGGTTGTTTTATATTACTAAGTAGTTACGAATGGTTATTGTGTTGCATTAGAAGATGTTAGCTATGTGTTGTTGTTTTCTTCCTTATAAAGAACACAATATATTTGCATTTTTTATCTTACAGTGAGAGTTTTCTTTCAAAGTTTCATATTTGAATCATATTACTGGTTTATTTTTAAAAAAATCCAACTAAAGGTTGACTAATGTACTTATATTTGCTTTGGTATTGTTTATTATGTAGCAAAACAAGGCTTCTCTTTTGAGGACATTGGCAGTGTTTGAAGGGGGCTTCAATTGACTTGGCCATTCATATCGACCCAAGGTATCTCTCTACAGTCTCATGATTTTGTTTGGAATGACATTAATGTGTGTTGTTTTATTTGATTGTTGTTTCCTGGCTGCATGTCAGTTAATGTTTATTTGGCACCTTCCATATAAATTTTGCTTCATGCATCTGTAAGTGAGATGTGTGTGTATATATATTCTTTTGATATATTTGCATGCATCCGTAAGTGAAATTTGCATGTATATATATTCTTTCTTTCTATCTGTTTGTGTATATATATATATTTTCTTTTCATATATTCTTCCTTTCTATCTATATGTGTGTGCATATACTTTTTTTATATAATTCTTTCTATCTTTCATATAAATTTAGCTGCATGCATCTGTGAAATGTGTGTATATATATATTCTTTCTATGTGCGTGTATAAATTTTTGAGAAAAATAAATTTTAAATAATTATAATTAACCTTATATGCACACAATGACACAATACATGTTTCTTAAAATAAATGTTATTGATTCAGAATATGATTTTTCCGGTATAATGAAAATAATGTTATCTTAATTATAAAAAATCAATTTGGATTGAAATTTATTATCTAATTCTATCTTAGGTTTTAGGTTGATTACCTTATACATAAAATATTCCTCATTCATAATACGATTTCCTCCAACTAATATATAAATTATAATTGTGAAAATGTAAAGAAATTTTTAAAATTTAATACGATAAATCAAATTGGTCCTTATTTGTTTTTTTGTTTTTTTAACTTTACACTTTTATTTGGAGTAAATTGGTATTTTATGCATGGTCAAATGTTGATTTGGTAATTAATATAGCAGTTTTCGTGTATTTTATAACTTTAAAAAATATAATTAAAATTAATAAAATTTTATAAAAAGTTTAAAATAATCATTTATATAAACAATTAAGTACACTTAAACTGTTCATCTAAAGAAAATTAATTGAACTAAAATTTGAAAATTAAAAGCCAAAATAATAAAAAAAGCTAAATGTTTGAATCATTATGCCTTGTTAGATTATCTTCAAAAGTGTAGATGCCGTCGAAGAGTAAAATTATTTTTTATTGGTGCTTTAAAATAGAGGCCATCCTAGTATAGTGTTATTCCGAAGACATATGGGCCTGCAAGGTCAACCCTACGCCTGCAATTGGATTTCCAGATGAAGATCGACAATACTCTTCTTTTCCTTTCGATACTCAATGAATAGCTGGCTCTGGCTGGTGCTAGAAAAAAGAGAAACCCAAGACCCTGCGGTTGCTGTTGCGGTTTGCTCGGAAAGGAAATAAATGGGAAGGAAAATGGAATGGGCAGGTAGGGAGAAGCACATGAGAGGAATACCTAGGAAGATGGTGTTTCTGGCGGTGGGGGCATTCGCCAAGGCAGTAGCAACTCTTCTCAACACCACCTCCATTCATAATGCTGATACCCTCATTCGTGTTGTGCGCTCTCGACCCCCTGGCATACCACTTCTCACTGTTAGCAATCACATGTCTACGTGGGTGCTCCACCTTGAATCCTTCTTTCTTCTTTACTTTGTCTTATTAGATACGATTCATATTTTCATCTGCTTTGCAGCTTGGATGATCCACTTCTTTGGGGGTTCAAAGGTTTCCCCTCCTTGGATGCCAATTTGGCACGATGGGTACTTTCTGCTGAAGACATTTGTTTTAAGAATTATGCACTCACTTATTTTTTTAGACTCGGTATGCCCCAATTTTCTTTCCCATCTCTACTGTCACTCTTCTACTTATCTGTCTTTTTAACAAAAACTATTTTCAGTTATCGTATCACTAGTTTATCAGTTCGATTTTCTTGTTAGCTTTCACTTGACTTAACAATTATTGTTGAATTTACATATAAACATCCATCTTAAGTTGAAGAATATTATTTAGATTAAGAGTTACTATCTGGAGCCGAAAGATAAGTTAGCATAAGCTAAGAAACACACCAATGCAGATTCTCTGTCTACCACCAGACTTCTGATTCTTTTTCACTTACTGAATGCTCAGTTCACCTCCACTACAGTTGGGTTTTACAGGCTTTGGTCAAAACATACGGGTTTTGATTGACTCTTTCATGGGTCTGATCTTGCTCAAAATATGACCGGTTCTAGCCCTTGCATATAAAGTTTATTGTCTGACTGCCCTTACTGATCCACGTTTAAAAATCATGCTTTTACATATAATAGGTACTTGCATTAGGCATTGTTGGAAATTCCTTTTGAATTGTGATTTTTTATCATTAATAATTAATATGTTACTTCTTGTATGAGTTATGGTACTAACTAAAACCTTTGTTTATACATAGAAGAAATCTTCTGTCAATTTGGTTGGGTTTTGAAAGACTGGATAGTTTTAGTGTAAGAGTTTGTCTCTGAAATTGTAAATTGTGCAGGTAAGTGCATACCTATTACAAGGGGTGCTGGAATTTATCAGGAACACATGAATGAAGCTCTTCAATGTTTAAACAATGGAGCCTGGGTATTTCACCTAAATTTATACTATTGTTATTTTGAAATTTTGGTAAATCTTTTATTTCATGAGATTGTTGGATTTTTCTGAGCTCGTTAATATATCAAGGTAGACAGCCTTTTTCAAGGAAATAAATCAAGAAAAGAAATAACAACACTAATTTTACTGAGAGCACCCTTGAATTAAACTATGTTTGAGAAAAGCAAACTCCTTAAGAGATTGAGAATTGCTCAGGCTTGTGTACTTCCATTGATTAATACACTTACTTGTTTATAGAATGGTTCTAAAACTTGTAAATAATTTTTTGTTGCTGTAATGAGATTCCTTTCTCAAATATGGCTACTTCATGGCATTGAGCTTCCTAAATTTTCTATTATTAACTGGCAGCTACATACATTTCCTGAAGGTAAAGTATCCCAAGAAGATGCACCTATAAGACGATTAAAATGGGGAACGGCTAGTCTGATTGTTCGTGCCCATGTGACTCCTATAGTTCTTCCTATGGTTCATAGTGGGTTTGAAGAGGTTATATATCTTCCATCAGTTGCCCTTTTTGTTTCCTCTGAGTGGATTTTGTTTGTTGAGCTCGTAGAATTAATTACCTGGGTTTGTATAAATTTCTTTCCAATAAAACTCTTTTTATGCATCAAAAAGATGTCTTTTACCCACTATGAACCTTGATTGTGAACATTCTGCATGATTGACTGACTCTGATATTTGATCTACATATGCCAGTTTGACCATAACCCTCTTGGGAAATCGGTTTCCCTAGTTTAGGTCTTGTTTTGATGCAATAATAGCTTGCATTGGAAGATTCATAGTAACAATATTAGATTGCTGCTGTTATTGTCGTCAGCAAAATGAAATTGACTAATGAAATGCAACTCCATGATTAAAGGATTCGGTTGAACTTAGGTGAACAATGATTTAATAAAATAAAACAAAAGGTATTTTTTTTTCTTGCCAATGCTTCATCTCTTTTACGTATTGATCCTCTGGCATGGAGCCTACAAGTGCTGGCTGAAAGTTCCATATACTGTTGTTATTGTTCTTGTTTCTTGGATAATCACATCTCTGAAGACAGTAATTAACTCCCAAGACAGTTGGGATCCTAAGAATGATAAAGTATTGTAAAATATTCTCTATGCTACAGGCGGGCTGTGTAACCCAGTTCGTATGCCATTAAAGTGTACAGACATGGTTTTTGGCTGCTAAATTCATTTGTGGATGGTGTCTCTTGCATAAGATATTTAGACCAATATGCAGAAGTATATTACATATGGTTTTCACGTAGCGGCTCTTTGAAACTTGGATTGCATTGAATTGCATGTTGAAACTAGAGAAAATATGAGCTTCTTTTTTTTTTTTTTTTTAAATGTTCACATGTGGATTACTGAAATAACTTAAAAATAAATTTTAGCTGTTTGGTCGGTTGGGGTCTTCAACAGGTGATGCCGGAGAAGTTTTTTCTTGACAGAAGGCCTCCTTTTCGGTTGTGCAATAAGAAAATAAAAATTATGATTGGACAGCCTCTAGAATTTGATATTCCTAAAATGAGGCAGTTGGCAATTTCGAAGTCTCGTGGTGATCATCTGTTTTCTTCAACAACGTCTAGAGGATGGCCTGTTATCTCCTCTCATGGATTGGATTTGGATGAAGCAGCGCAGAGATGCCTCTACTCAACTATTTCACAGCAAATGCAAACTGTCATGGAGGAGTTACGAAGTTTGGCTAAAATAGATTTTTCTTAAGTTTGTCATGGAGGAGCAAATACAACAGTTTGGATAGTTGTCCCAGTTGTAGATTTTATTTTTTCAAAGTTTGGCTATTGGATCATTTTTCTTGGTAGGACAGATCTAATTGATTTGGCGCTAGAGGGCAATGGCAACTAATTTTGCGGAGTTACTAATTTGAAAATATCTGTAATCCTTCATTCAAGATTGGGATTTTTACGGGTTAATAAATAGCATAAAAAATATGCACAACATTGTCATAAATATTAAATCTAGTATTACTATCAAATTTTTAAGTAAGTGTACCGTCATGCATTATCAATTTTAATCCTAGATGTTCTCATAAAAGATGTTAAGAAAAGAAATCATCATTCATGCAAGTACATAAAAATTGGTGGGAAAGACCAATCTATTGCTGACACTAAAATATCCTCTATTACTCACTCAGGGTAGATAATCGACCTATCAATTAATTAAAATATCATACACGCTTTTTTTAATTATTCAATATTCAAATATGAATAAATGGATGAAGATAAATTCAAACTTGGCAATATTCTAATTATTTTATAAGGATAGTGAACAAATTTGGATCTTCTCACCAGGGAGGCTTTTGTCTTTTTGTTTTTCTACTTTTTAAGAAATTTAGTATATTGATATATTTGCTTAATTGCACCAAGTAGAGAAATATTTACCTCATTTTGCAAAAAGTCTCAAGAATTTTCTAAAAAATATTTTCTACATTTTTTTTATGTTTATTTCATGAAAAATAACTTGGTTAATGAAAAATAAGTCTTTTTCTTGTAAATTGACTTCCTTTTGAGAAGAGTGCATCATTTTTTGAAAAAGAGTTCCATTATGAGTAGTTTATTTTTATATAAAAATTAATTTGAATCGAGCTCAATATTATTATATTAAAAATAATTTTTAATATTATTAAACATATATATTTAATAATTTATATTTATTAATATAAGTAATATAATTCAAAGTTTAAAGCTCGAGACTCAAGGTTTCAAGACTTACACCATGTTTGGTTGGATGTAATAGGAATAGATTACAGCCCAATTCAATGGGCCCACCACCAAACCAACGTTTGGTTCCCTGTAATGGGTATTACATGCTGAATAGAACCAGCTTCTATTACAGTACGGCCTGTAATAGCAATTCAGTGGCTTGGGGTCTGAATAGCTATTCAAAGCAACGGGTAATAACATTTTGCCCTATTTTGGACCAAAATATCCTCCTGTCTCTCATCTTCATCTTCGTCCTTTTCACTTTCACGACAATTTCTTTCTAAACGTTTTTCCCAAAGTAAACCCTATAGAAATTGGATCCTTAATCGACTACAAATCAAGCTTCATTCACCATCTTCATCTTCCTCCCGTTGAACCTCCTTATATATGGTATGTGATGGCCTTTGATTCCTTTTTTTTTCTCTGATTTTGTTAGTTAAAGTTCTTTTTCGGTCTCACTCTGATCCTTCTCGGTTTCTTCATCCTCATAATTTTTGTGTTCTTTTTTCTAGGTTTCTAGAGTTTGATTTGTTAGCTGAATTGTTTTGGGTTTTAGAACAAAGTTTTTAAGCACCCCAAATCCCATCTATCTACACCTCAAAGTCGGACCCCTATTCTTGATTTATTGGTATATAATATTTTTTATGCTATTATTGGTGCTTGATTTGTTGGAAACATAGGTATTAATTTGACATTCCATTCGTGGTTGTACAAGAGATATCCTAAAATCTTAAAAACTGTCAAAGAATTTAAAGCAACGCCTAATACTAATTGCTAGAAGTTGAATGGAAATAAAAACTCAGGATAGATCAAACAAGAAACTAAGTCATCTTCATCAATCAAAACTCAAGTTACATTTGTCGCAAAGAAAAAGTGGGTATTTCCTGGTTTTGAAGAGAATAGGGGAAATTTGTGGTTCAAAGGGCTTATCTTTCTTAATTTTTATTTCATATTTTAAGGGGCTGTGCTATGGTGTTGTCCCTTTGCAAATTTCTTGTCAGATTCTGTGACTTGAAGCTCGCTTGATGCGCCACCGTCGTCTCCAACGCCACTTTCATTGTCGAGTTTAGGTGAGGCTATGCTTCCAATTTTTTACCAACTTTTTGTTTGTTTGTTTGCGTAGCTTGGGTTGTAAAATGTTAACAAAATTAAGTTGTTTGTTCTGCTATATTTGAGTTGTATAAATGTTGTTAATTGGGATGTTAAAGTGTTGTAAGTTGAGGTGTTTAAATGGTGTAAATTGAAGATGTTTTATTGCTGTGATTGAGGTGTATAAATGTTGTTAATTGAGATGTTAAAGTGATGCAAAATGAAGTGTTTAAATGCTGTAAATTGAAGTGTAAAAGTGCTGCAAATTGAAGTATTTAAATATCGTGAATTGAAGTGTAAGATCTACAAAATTGAATTGTTTTAAGTACTGCAAATTGAACTGTTTAGTTGCTGGAAATTTAGATGTTTATGGCTGTATTTGAGTTGTATAAATGTTGTTAATTGGGATGTTAAAGTGTTGTAAGTTGAGGTGTTTAAATGGTGTAAATTGAAGATGTTTTATTGCTGTGATTGAGGTGTATAAATGTTGTTAATTGAGATGTTAAAGTGATGCAAAATGAAGTGTTCATTTTGCAGCATTCTTTTTGGCCCAATGATTGAGAACTCATTGAAATGGAGCAGTTATTTCTAATTTTCATTTCTGACCTTTGCTATCAGCAATGGCATCAAACATTCAATATCAGCACGTTTGGTTCGCTACAATTGTATAAATTGGATGTGGACGTGGATGTATTTCAATATTAGATGTTCATTATTAATTTTTTTTAATGTTCAAGACATTATTATTTGCTAAGCCAATAGCTGGTTTTATTGAATGAAATTTAACATTTCAGATTTGCAAATGTAAGTTACAGTTTGTATTTTGAGTTTTTTTTTCCAACATTGTGGTTTGTTTGTTTATGAACTTGTTTTCCTATTTTCTTTTGGGTATTCGAATAAACAGCTCTAGATTTAAAGGTGTGGTTGTAGTTAAGATACATAATTTGCAATATACAGTTATGTTTTTTTTCCTTTGCAATTGTTAAAATTTCAAGCTTACCATTATTACAGAATCTAACTACCTCTTATGTCTTAATTTGTTTTTTTTCTTAAGATAATTATGTCAGGTTTTTCAGAATCAAATGTTTCTTCCCAAAGTTCTCGAGGAACCAAAAGGAAATGGGTTCCAGAAGAAAATGCTGCGTTGGTTTCTTATATGGTCGACTTGCACAATGTTTGAACCTTTAATGTTGATACGGGATTCAAAGCCGGTTATTTAAATGAGTTGGAAAGAATGTTAGAAAAAGTTTTACCCAATGCAATGTTGAAGGCTAAACCTAATATTGAATCGAGGATTAGACTACTGAAAAGGGATTGGTCAATCGTTTATGACATGCTTAATGGAAAAAACAATAGCGGTTTTGGTTGGGATGAGCATAGGCAGCTCGTTGTTGCTGAAGATGCAGTGTGGAACTCATATATAAATGTAAGAATTATTTCAAGTCTTTATTATTTTATTTTCACCAAACTTATAACTAATATAAATTCCTCATTTTTATAGAGTCATAAAGAAGCAGGTCAGTTCAAACATCGTAGTTTCCCTTATTACGACCAACTTACTGCCATTTACGCAAAAGATCGAGCCACTGGAAAAGATGCTCAAACAGCCGCTGATATCATTGAAGAAATAAATGTTGAGGATGTAGCTACTATAAATATTCATGAAGAAAGAAACGATTTCTATGGATGTGAAGCTGATATCTCTTTGGATGACATGGATGCTTCAGCTACAGAATCGCAACCAACTCGAAACCAAGGGGGTTCCACATCTTCAAAGAAGAAAAAAAAGAATTCTGATGCAAGTGATCATATGTCTTCTTCATTTCATGATGCTGCCACTTTATTGGCGGAAAACATGCGGGCCGTTGGCGAACAAATCAGTAGAAGTATTGCCTCCGATGCGGTAATTCAACAAAAGTCAGAAGAATTTCAGATCATCCAAGAAAAAGCTACAAATTTATATCCAACATTATGTGAAATAGAAGGTTTAACTATGGATGAGCGTTTTCGAGCATTGAGCAAAATTCCAGATCATCCAACGCAAATGCTCATTTTTCTTTAGTTTACCTTCTGCTGTACGATTGGAATGGGTCAGAAGATTTCTTGCTGACCATTAAAAATCATAGTTGTATTGATGATATTTTGGTAACTTTTTGTGTTTGTAATATTTGGGACGGTATAATGACACGATATATGTCATTACAATGTTGTAACTTTTTGATGTTGTAACATATGGATTATGACATATAAACTAATGAAATCATGTAACCTTTTATTAATATATGAATATTATGTTTATGCAAAATATAATTCTCAAGTCATTTATTACTTCTAATATTTTTTTATTGTATAATAATTAAATTATTTGTTTCAATAATGATATTTTAGCACATTAAATATGTATTGCAGTTTAAAAATAATAAAGTAGATTATATATATTTTTTATAGTATTATATATTTTGATTTTTTAATTCATATAATAATTATATTAAAAATGTTATTAAATATTGTACATACATTTGTAATACATGTATGCATTTACTTATTATTTAAGTAAATATTTAATGTATTTATTATTATTAAATTGATATTATGTGATGAATAAATCAAATTAAGACAAATGTATGGTGCATATGGTGACATGTGTGATACTAATATACATACATTTGTAAAATACATGTATATTTACTTATTATATAAGTATATTATTAAATTATATATTATTATTAAGTAAAAGATATTAAGTAAAAGTATATATTATATTTTGGTATCTTTTTGTGTTTGTAATATTTGGATGGTATAATGACATGATAGAATGTCATTACAATGTTGTAACTTTTTGATGTTGTAAAATTTTAAAACATATGGATTATGACATATAAACTAATGAAATCATGTAACTTTTTGTTAATATATGAATATTATGCTTGGATGTGAAATATAATTCTCAAGTTAATTAATTACTTCTAATATTTTTTTTTGTAGAGTAATTAAATTATTTGTTTCAGTAATGATATTTTAACACATATATGTATTGCAGTTTAAAAATAATAAAATAAATTATATATTTTTATAGTATTATATATTAAGATTTTTTAATTCATATAATAATAATTATATTAAGCATGTTATTAAATTATATTTTTTATTAAATTATATTTAATAATAATTATGTTAAAATATGATTAAATTATTTATTATTTTTATTAAATTATTTTCAATAATAAATTTATTAAAATTTAATAACAATAACAATAATCATCTACCTAAAAAAAATTCTTCTAAGGGTATTCTGGTCATTTTAGTTTTTTCCTTATGCTATTACAACATCATTCCATTCAACCAAACACAAGAATTTTATTACAGCTCTATTCCATTCCATTCAACCAAACAGTTGAATTACTTATTACAGCTCTATCCATTACACCTCTATTCCATTACACATCTATTCAATTACAGCTCTATTCCATTACAGCGAACCAAACGTGCCCTTAAGGTTCAGTTTTATGATTTTAGGGCCCAAAACTTAGGGCTCAAATTTCAAAGTATTAAGGTTTTATAGTTTAAAGTTTAGAATCTAAGACTTAAGGTTTAGAGGTTGAGATCAAAATATAGATGTTGTCACCTCAAGTTTGACGAACTAAATTTTAAGAGACAATTTGAAGGCAACATTGGCCAAACTTTCCATATTTAAGTATATAAACAGGAATATTTTTGTAATTGAGGATTTATTAAGATTTTACCTAAAAATACCATCTTATGTCAAATATTTAGGTGGCTAGGCTAGAGTAGAAAACTTAAGTTAGATGATTTTTATGTTTTTTTTCTTATTGTTGGAATAGGGTGTTCTTTTTTTTCTTAATTTAGATTTTTATTTTCATGGTGCGAATCCTTCTTATCTTTTTGCTAAACTTTACACTGGAGATTGCTTGAACCTATATGCTTTATCCGATTTATATATGAGTATTTATTTCCTTATTCTTATTTTTATATATTGTTCATCAAGTGTTTGATAAAATGTGTGTTTGAGAATTTGAATGGGTCATGTGCTAATATTATTCTTATTCCTCTGATTAATTATTTGATTGCTCGATTAAGTTGTTGACTATACTCGATTAGTTATTTTTATTCGATTATACCAAATTTTCCAATATATTAAAATTGACGACTCTAGTAGAACACTTAAGCAAATGAGACCAAATGGAGAGTTTTTCGTGTAATATTTTGGTATAGTTTTGCCGAGCGGAGAGACTGAAAGGAGAACCGCTTGCCTTAGTGAAACCAAGAGGAGAGCTTGGGTGGTAACTTTTAATTAGGTGGAGACCGAAAGGGTGATCCAAGGTAAGAGTGGTAATTATTTATGTTAGCTCAATTAATTAAAACAAAATTTCCAAGAGTGGGGTGAATTGACTTTTAAAAAATTTGGTGGAAGCAAGGAAACAATATGAAACAATGAACACAAAGATTTAGAGTGGTTCGACCCTAATTGCCTACTCCATTACCTTATCTTTCCACAGCTAAGGATTTCCACAAATTCACTAATTTGTTCAACCTTCGAGGACAAGGTTTAACCTTACAACTCTCTTAAGATTTCTACCCCAAATCTTAAGATAAACCCTCTCAAAGAATTACAAAGAAGCAAACTAAGAAATAATCCTAACAAGATCAGAATGTTTGCAAATTAAACACAAATAGGCAAGGATACACTTGAGCAAAAGAAAGACAATAAGAGCTCGCAAGTGTGTATAAGAGAATTTTGGAAGAATTGAGTACAAAAAGAAAGACAATAAGAGCTCGCAAGTGTGTATAAGAGAATTTTGGAAGTATTAAGTACAAAGGTGTTTTGATTGATGATTTTTGCTTGAAAAGTTTTCTTGTTCTTATAGGAATTTTAGAAGCTGGTATTTATACCCCTAATTGATTTCCAACCGTTGAGGTTGTTGTGGTAGTTAATAGAGTTGTTGGGGATGTGAAAACCAGAGCATTTAATACACCTGCAACATTGAGTATCGATACCAGATAAAAAAAGTATCAATAATTTTTGTAATAAATGCTAAATTCAGTGACCGTTAGATTTTAACTATCGGTACCAAAATAACTTTTATTGATACTTTATGAAAAGGTATCGATACCGTATCAATACTTTGTAGGTTTTGTGAAAAACAGAATGCCATTTTGGTATCAATTTTCCAAGGGGTATCGATATTTTCAAAATTATCGATACTTGGCCAAAAAGGTATCGATACTTTTTGGCCTAGAGCAATTCTGACTTGTTTGAAAGGTATTTTGACTTGATAAAATGATAAAAGAATTTCTTACTTAGTTAAAATGATTTTAACTTGATTTTAAAACTGTTATAAATTTTTTTCTAAGAATTCAAAATAAATATTCAAAATTTTATATCTTAGATTTCAAATTGAAAAATCATTTTGTCAATTTTGTTCAATTTTAACTTTTATTCAAAAATATTTCAATTTGTTATATCAGAATCTTTTATCAAAAAAGCTTGGTTTAACAATTTCAATCAAAATAATTGCAATAACTTAACTAACAATTAGCAAGTTAATCGACTTTTATTTTTAGAGCTTGCATCGTTTTAACAAAAAGTAGAAAGTTAGTTTTATGTTTATTAGTTGTTTCTTTAATAGTAGTTTATTTTAATATTATATTTGGATGCACTAATAGTTTATAAATTGATTAGACTAGTAATTACTTTGTAATAATTAACTTGTGAAAATAAAATAGAATGTCGGTAATGACAATATATCGCAAAGAAAAGAGAAATAAAATAAAAAACACACAGATTTTACGTGGAAACCCTTTCGGGAAAAAAATCACGGGCAGAGGAGAAGAAAATTCACTATATCGAATTCAAATTAATTACAAGAGGAATAGACTATGTCTATTTATAGGCTTGTAAAGCCATATTCTAATATGAGTGTAGTAAGATTGAAACATCTTATTCTAATCAATATCAAATAGATAGAGTTTAATAAGGTTTAAAAAACCCTATTCTAAAATAAAATAAAAGAAGTGTAGTTCTATAGGAATTTTTATTTTATTTTATTTTACCACTGTATTTTATTTAAATAAGGATTCGGGTCACTTAATTCTAACAATCTCCACCTTGACACGAATTCTCAATGAACAAGTTCTTCATCGCGAACTCTCAACGAACAAGTTCTCCACCTCTTCCATAAAACCCCTTATGGGTTTAATTTCAACAATGAACACCAACCAAGTCTAAGCAATGCTCAAACTTGGTTATAGGAAGTGACTTAGTCATCATATCTGCAGGATTTTCATGAGTACTAATTTTGCTCACAACAATATCACCACGAGCAATAATATCACGAACAAAATGATATCGAACATCAATGTGTTTTGTTCTCTCATGAAACATTTGGTCTTTTGTAAGGAAGATGGCACTCTGACTGTCACAAAATACTATGCTGATTTGAAGGTCTTCATTGAGCTCACTAAAGAGTCCCTTCAACCAAATAGCTTCTTTACAAGCCCCAGTAATCGCCATGTACTCAACTTCAGTGGTAGACAAAGCGACTGTAGTTTGCAAAGTAGCTTTCCAACTGATTGCACAACCTCTGATTGTAAAGATATAACCAGTGAGAGATCTTCTTCTATTAAGGTCTCCAACAAAATCAGCATCAACATACCCAATGACTCCATCTCTAGTTCTTCCAAACTGTAAGCAAACATCGTAGTACCTCGTAAGTATCTTAAAATCCATCGAATCGCTTCCAATGTTCTTTACCAGATTCGCCATGTATCTGCTAACTGCATTGTCTACATATGATAAATCTGGACGTGAACAAACCATAGCATACATGAGAGATCCCACTGCACTAGAGTATGGAACATGTGACATGTACTCAATCTCATCATCTGATTGTGGAGACAAAGCCGATGAAAGTCCGAAATGGGTCACGCTAAAGGAGTACTAACAGGCTTAGCACTCTACATATTGAACTCATGAAAGAACTTTCTCAATGTACCCTTCGACTTAGGTACAATTTACTTGCTTTTCCATCTCTGAGAATCTCCATACCAAGTATCTTCTTTGCTAGTCCCAAATCTTTCATCTCAAATTCTTCACTTAGTTGGGCTTTGACCTTTCTTACCTCTCCTTTATCTTTTCTTTGCTATCAACATGTCATCAACATAAAGAAGTAGATACACAAAAGAACCATCACTGTTTTTCTTAAAGTAACACAACTGTCAAAGCTACTTCTTTTGAAATCACGAGAAGTCATAAAGGAATCAAACCTCTTGTACCACTTTGTCTTGGTGATCAAGTTTCAAATCAGTAAAGGGACTTTTTCAAAGAAGCAAACATAGTCCTCTTTTTGGGGATCAGAAACCACGTGGTTGTTGCATGTAAATATCCTCCTCAAGTTCTCCATGCAAAAATGCAGTTTTTACATCTAACTTCTCAAGCTCCAAATCATGCATCGCTACAATACCAAGCAAAGCTCGAATCGAACTATGCTTCAAAACTGGGGAGAACACATCTGTGAAGTCCACTCCTGGAATTTGACTGTAACCCTTTGCAACAAGCCTTGCTTTATATCTTAGTTCTTCAACTCCTGGAGTCCCTTCTTTCTTTTTAAACACCCATTTACAACGAACAACCTTTTTACCTTTAGGAAGTTTCACAAGATCCCATGTTCTATTTTTGTGGAGTGATTCCATCTCCTCTTGCATAGCAAACATCCACTTTTCTGAGTATTCACAGCTAACCGCCTCAGAATAATTATATGGCTCTTGGTTTGCATCTATATCTTCAGCCACATTTAAAGCATAAGAAACTAGATCAGCCTCGGCATACTTCTTTGGAGGTTTAATTTCTCTTCTAGTTCTGTTTTTGGCGATAGAGTATTGTGGTGAAGAAGCAACTCTATTCTCAATTTTTGTGCTTCGGCTTGAGGAGTCGACTCTGTATTAACTGATGCTCCACCGCTTTTGATTTTCTTTATTGAAAGAGTCTTTAAGAGATAAGTTAGGTAGCATAGCAGTTTCATCAAAAACAACATCTCTGCTAATCACAACTTTTCTATTTTCAAGACACCATAACTTATACCCTTTTACACCAGCTTTATAACCAAGAAAAACACATTTAATGGATCTCGGTTCCAATTTTCCATTATCAACATGAGCATACCCAGGACACCTAAAGATCTTTAAATCAGAATAATTAGCAGGATTATCATACCATACCTCTTGTGGAGTCTTTTCCTCAATGGCAACGGATGAAGATCGGTTGATCAAAAAACATGCAGTAGAGGCTACTTCTGCCCAAAACGACTTTGGTAAGTTGGCATTTGACAACATACATCGAACCTTCTCATGATCGTTCTGTTCATTCGTTCTGCAACGTCATTTTGCTGTGGAGTATGACGAACTGTCAAGTGTCTCATGATCCCTTCTAACTTGCACAGTCTATTAAACTCATCAGAACAGAACTCTAAGCCATTATCTGTGCAGAGGTATTTTATTTGTTTTCCCGTCTGTTTTTCAATCATAATTTTCAAAGACTTAAATGTGGAAAACACATCACTTTTCTGCTTCAGGAAGAACGCCCAAACTTTTCTAGAAAAATCATTAATAAAAGTTAGCATATAATTAGCTCCACCTCTCGAAGGCACTCTGGATGGCCCCTACAAATCAGAATGAATATACTCCAAACGTTCCCTTCGTGTTATGGATTCCTCTGGTGAATCAAACTCTCTTTTGCTTCCCAAAAACACAGTGCTCACAGAACTTCAGTTTGCAAATTCCTTGCCCATCAAGAAGTCCTCTTTTGCTCAATTCTGCCATGCTATTCTCACTCATATGCCCTAGGCGCATATGCCAAAGTTTAGTAATATTATCATCTGACAAGGAAGAGGAAGCGATAGCTGCATCACCAGTAACAGTAGAACCCTGCAAAACATATAACTTGACAGACTTTCTCTGCCCTTTCATCACAACAAGGGAACCTTTGGAAATCTTTAAAACCCTTCTTTCAGCTGTGTATCTGTACCCTTTTGAATCAAGAGTACTCAACAAAATTAAATTTCTCTTCAACTCTGGAATATGCCGTACGTCACTAAGTGTTCTGACAACTCCATCAAACATCTTAACTTTAATTGTTCCAACACTTGTGATTTTACACGAAGCATTATTTCTCATCAAAACAACACCTTTAGACATTGTTTCGTAAGTTGTAAACCAATCCCGATTGGGACTCATGTGGAAGGTGCAGCCTGAATCAAGTATCCACTCCTCGCTCACTTTAGAATTGTTGACAGAAGCGACTAGAAGTTCACCATCGTTGTAGTCTTCTACAACATCAGCTTTACCAGAATTTTCTGGTTATTTTCCCTTTTGATTCGCATCCTCCCTGTAAGTTGGCATTTGACAACATACATCGAACCTTCTCCATGATCGTTCTGTTCATTCGTTCTGCAACGTCATTTTGCTGTGGAGTATGACGAATCGTCAAGTGTCTCATGATCCCTTCTAACTTGCACATCTATTAAACTCATCGTAACGTAACTCTAAGCCATTATCTCATGCGGAGGTATTTTATTTGTTTTCCGTCTGCTTTTTCAATCATAATTTTTAAAGACTTAAATGTGGAAAACACATCACTTTTCTCTCGCTTCAGAAGAACGCCCAAACTTTTCTAGAAAAATCATTAATAAAAGTTAGCATATAATTAGCTCCACCTCTCGAAGGCACTGGATGGCCCTACAAATCGTAATGAATATACTCCAAACGTTCCTTCGTGTTATGGATTCCTCTCGTGAATCAAACTCTTTTTGCTTCCCAAAACACACGAGTGCTCACGTAACTTCGGTTTGCAAATTCCTTGCCCATCAAGAAGTCTCTTTTGCTCAATTCTGCCATGCTATTCTCACTCATATGCCCTAGGCGCATATGCCAAAGTTTAGTAATATTATCATCTGACAAGGAAGAGGAAGCGATAGCTGCATCACCAGTAACAGTAGAACCCTACAAAACATATAACTTGACAGACTTTCTCTGCCCTTTCATCACAACAAGGGAACCTTTGGAAATCTTTAAAACCCCTCTTTCAGCTGTGTATCTGTACCCTTTTGAATCAAGAGTACTCAACAAAATTAAATTTCTCTTCAACTCTGGAACATGCCGTACGTCACTAAGTGTTCTGACAACTCCATCAAACATCTTAACTTTAATTGTTCCAACACTTGTGATTTTACACGAAGCATTATTTCCCATCAAAACAACACCTTTAGACATTGTTTCGTAAGTTGTAAACCAATCCCGATTGGGACTCATGTGGAAGGTGCAGCCTGAATCAAGTATCCACTCTCGCTCACTTTAGAATTGTTGATGTGCGACTAGAAGTTCACCATCGTTGTAGTCTTCTACAACATCAGCTTTACCAGAATTTTCTGGTTATTTTCCCTTTTGATTCGCATCCTCCCTTTTAATCTTGTTCGGTAGCTTATAGCACTCAAATTTAATGTGCCTTTTCTTCTTGTAGAAGTTACAAGTTTTACCTCTGTTTGAAGACTTTGATCTACCCTTAGATTTACCGTGAGGATTCCGTTCCTGTGTCCTTCCACGATCATCATCAACATTCTGATCTTGTCTCCCACGAACAATGAGACCCTCTCACTGAGAGTCGGGTTTAACCACAATATGCTTCATCTTATCATACGAGGTCAAAAAATCATAAACCTTATCAACTATGAGAGACTCGTGGCTATATAAAATCGTGTCTCTAAAGGTTGAATAAGACGAGGGCAACGAACAAAGTAGAATCAACCCTAGATTTTCCTTATCATACTGAACCTCCATGGCCTCCAAGTTTGAGAGAATTTCTTTAAACACTGTTAAGTGTTCGTGTACATATGCACCTTCCTCCAAACGATGAGCATAAAGACGATGCTTCATATGCAACTTGCTTGTTAGAGTTTTCGACATACATATTTGTTCCAGCCTCTTCCATAATGCAGCGGCGATCTTCTCCTTCATCACATCCTGCAAAATTTCATTGGATAAATGCAGATGTAATTGTGTTAACGCCTTTCGATCCTTACGCTTCTTCTATTCATCTGTTAATGTCGAAGGCATCTTATCTATCCCTAGCAGGGCATCCTCCAGATCCATCTGCGCAAGAACTGCTTGCATCTTAATCTGCCACAACACAAATCTGGTGTTGCGATCCAACAGCGGTTTCATACTTCAAAGACGCCATTACCGTGATCGAGATGAACAACCCGGAAGCTCGGATACCAATTTGTGAAAATAAAATAGAATGTCGGTAATGA
The DNA here is from genome assembly GCA_025698515.1 of Gossypium sturtianum. Lineage (NCBI taxonomy): Eukaryota > Viridiplantae > Streptophyta > Magnoliopsida > Malvales > Malvaceae > Gossypium > Gossypium sturtianum. Next base: position 134,790,214 of record CM046945.1, read on the forward strand.
TAATATATCGCAAAGAAAAGAGAAATAAAATAAAGAACACACAGATTTTACGTGGAAACCCTTTCGGGAAAAAAAACCACGAGCAGAGGAGAAGAAAATTCACTATGTCGAATTCGAATTAATTACAAGAGGAATAGGCTACGTCTATTTATAGGCTTGTAAAGCCATATTCTAATATAAGTGTAGTAAGATTGAAACACCTTATTCTAATCAATATCAAATAGATGGAGTTTAATAAGGTTTGAAAAACCTTATTCTAAAATAAAATAAAAGAAGTATAGTTCTATAGGGATTTTTTTTTTATTTTATTTTACCACTGTATTTTATTTAAATAAGGATCCGGGTCACTTAATTCTAACATAACTTAATAATAATATTTATCAATTAACAATCTCTTGAGCTCGATCCTTGGAATACTTTCATATTACAACTCGACATTGTCTACTTGCAGTTAAAAACTGCTTTTATATTGTTTTATAAAATTGTTTATATTTTGCGCACCCACCATGCGGTCAACAATTTTCCAAGATGATAAAAGACCACAAAACTTGTAGTAAGCAAAAGGGCCAAGTATACATGCAAGTAGCCACAAATTGCAAATTAGAGCATTGGGGTTTATTATTTATGTTTCTTCCAACAAGTAAAACAAAAGAGGGGGAAAAGGAATCACTACACCAAAACAGACTTTTAGCGGCGTTTTTTTGGGCCTTTAGCGGCGTTTTTAAGCGCCACTAATAGTACTCGCGGCGCTTTTAAAAGCGCCGCAAAAAACGCCGCTACAGAAACCGCCGCAAAAATTAGTGGCGTTTTTTGCGAAAAAACGCCGCTACAGGTATGGGCTTATAGCGGCGCTTTAAAAAACGCCGCAACAGTGGGGCTTTTAGCGCGCTTTAAAAACGCATAACAGTAGGGGCTTTTAGCGCGCTTTTTAAAAACGCCCAAAGGTAGGGGCTTTTAGCGCGCTTTTTAGAAAACGCCGCAATGTAGGGAGCTTTTAGCGGCGCTTTTAAAAAAACGCCGCAATGTAGGGAGCTTTTAGCGCTTTTAAAAAAACGCCGCATGTGGTGTAGCTTTTAGCGCGCTTTTAAAAAAACGCCGCAATGTAGGGGCTTTTAGCGCGCTTTTTAAAAACGCCACAAATTTGCACAGATTTGTGTGCACTTTTTCCCAATATCCTACCCTCCTCGCAGTAAAAACCACCAATAACAAACAACAATTGCATATAATTCCAACCCAATGCAAAGAAATAAAACATTTAATTCTCAAGAAAAGCATTAAATCTAAACAAATACTTCAAATTTAATAAAAGATGATATTGATTAAAAATGAATCATAATTCAAACAATTCTTAGAATAATGTTTAATCAGAACAATGTTAAAAAAATCTTACAATAAGAAAAGAAATGTCTAAGATGGCGGCCTCTGTATTCTTTGCTTGAACAAATTCATCATAACCTGCAATTTGTGTGTGGAGTTCTTCATACTTTCTGCTCGCTCTCTTATCCTCCACACGCTTCCTCCGCTCTAAGTTGAGCAACATGCTCCGCCTCTCTCATTACTTTAATCATTATTATTATTATTATTATTATTATTATTATTTTTATTATTATTATAACTTTAATCATTATTATTATTATTGTTACTATTACTTTAATCATTATTATTATTACTATTACTTTATTTATTATTATTATTACTTTAATCATTATTATTATTATTACTATTACTTTAATCATTATTATTATTATTACTATTACTTTAATTATTATTATTATTATTACTTTAATCATTATTATTATTATTACTATTACTTTAATCATTATTATTATTATTATTATTACTATTACTTTAATTATTATTATTATTATTATTATTATTATTACTTTAATCATTATTATTATTATTATTATTATTATTAATACTTTAATCATTATTGTTATTATTATTACTACTTTAATCATAATTATTAAGCTTAAGCTTCATATCTGATTTCTTTTGTTTGCTTAACTCAGTCACCATATCATAATTCAATTTGATCTAAAATGAAAACCCCGCAGATGAACGACATGAGAGAGAACAACTTAGTCACAATATTATAATAAATCAATAACATTAGTAACTATAAAATTATTATTTTTTAATTCTATAACTAAAAAACTTATGCAAACAGTGACCAAAAAATTCACACCATTATTCTAATGTCAGCAACTAACCTACTAACAACAATACTATAAAATTAAAAAAAAATCAGATTATATTAAATTAGAGAGATTAAATCTTAACATAGAAAAAGAGAACTAAAATCATAATGAAACTATTTTACGTCTTAACAAGTTTTAAATGTATGCATTTTCCAATTTTAGTCCATATGTTAAACTCATATTTATACACTAAAATTATGTTAATAAATTAATACCATAAATTGTACAAACTAAGATAGTTTACAACAAATAATTTATACGCTTCAACATAGCATGTCAAAGACCTTGAAGGAGATGAAGGAGAAATTGTTTTAAAACCATAGTCCATGTGAAGGTTTTGAAACAGAGCCGATGTTGAACACAAAAATGCCTCTTCAAACACCAACCCCTTCCATTTCGAGAACCCTTATAGGAAAAGGGTGCACTAGGGTTTCAAAATTCAAAGATTTCTTGCTTAAAATTTCAAATGGACGAAAACAAAACAAGTAGAATCTCATAAGTAAAACAAGTTTTCGACTTTCTTTTCCAAACATAACAAAAATTTTAACAGCTATAATTAAAGTCTTATATCAGGACATCTCACTAGAACAACAAAACACAATCTAGCTTCCACCGTAGCATCCACATCGAACCCGGATTCCCCCAAAATTGGACCACCCCACATAATTATTACTACTTCTCAATAAAACTCAAGTGTTCTAATAAATTTCAATACCCAAAGAAGCAAAACAACAAACAATTAACATGCAACATTCAACATTCAACAAACAAGGATTTCACAACTTCTTCGCAGCAAGATTAAAGTACTAACCTATGCCTCAATCTTTCAATCTCAAACTCTATCTCTTGAGCCTCGGTGTCAAGAAAATACTCGATCGTCTCCTCAAGCGATGTCGGGTAATTCCTCGACTAATAATGAAACCACCGTAAGAAGAAAACAAAATTTAAAACATCCAAAATAAAACCAACTGAATAATTTGCAAAAATAAAAATAAAGAAAACTAGTATACTTGGCGAAGAGCTCTGCGACGTTCCTTCTCTTCACGTAAATGTTGCTCAAATGCTTCTTCGAGCCTAATCGATTCACCCGCTCCTAATCACCCCGCTCCTAAATCATACTCAACATCACAAAAATGAAGAAGTTAAACAAAAAAAAAAAAACAAAATCCCTAAATCAAAACAGTTTCTATTTACAAATTCCATACCGTCGTTGTTGGTTGAATGTAGGATATTATGTAAATATGAGCAAACAAAGGACTACGAACAGCGGATATTGCGAAATCCACCAAGTTTGAGCAGAAAATTTTAGGGACGAGGAATTTAGGGAGATGGACTTTCGGCAGAAAAATTGAAGCGTAAAACCTAGCCAAGAAAAATTTTAGGAGCAACACTTAGGGATTTCGGGAAAAGGGGGATAAAACCGAGCGCAGCCGAACGACGGCGTTTTGCTCAAAGGCGCTTTATGTTTTGCGGCGTTTGTAACAAGTGCCACTAATCATTCGAAAACGATGTCGCCCACCTTAATGAACATTACACCGCTGATAAAACGACGACGTGAAGATAAAGTCCGTACAAACTTGCGCGCGTTTTGGTAAAAACGCCACTCAATATAAAGTTCGCGCGTTTTTGAAAAGCGCCACTACCTGCTCACAAAACGACGTCGTCCTACTTAATGAACATTATACTGCGGCTAAAACGACGACGTCCAAGATTAATGTATATACAAACTTGCGGCGTTTTCGTAAAAACGCCACGAAAAAAAGGTTTGCGGCGCTTTTGAAAAGCGCCACTACTTGTTCATAAAACGACGTCGTCCTCCTTAATGAACATTATACTCTTGGTAAAAAATGGCTAAAGAAACGGTCGGACTGATAGCGGCGTTTTTCCAGAACCGCCGCTAAAGGCCCGACTTATAGCGGCGTTTCTAAATAGCGCGCCGCTTCAAACGACTTTTAGCGGCGTTTGTAAACAAAGCGCGCTACTGAGTTCGACTTATAGCGGCGTTTCTAAAGAAGCGCGCTCATTGTGTCCGACTTTTTAGCGGCGTTTGTAAAGAAGCGCCGCTCTGAGTCCGACTTTTAGCGGCGTTTTTAAAGAAGCGCTACAGTCTGACTTTTAGCGGCGTTTGTGAAGAAGCGCCGCTACAGGTCTGACTTTTAGCGGCGTTTGTTAAGAAGCGCCGCTACAGGCCTGGCTTTTAGCGGCGTTTGTGTAGTAAGCGCCGCTATATATCATTTTTAGCGGCGTTTTTAAAATAAACGCCGCTATTACTCATTTTTAGCGGTTTACTTCAAACGCCGCGAATGTATAAAATTAGCGGCGTTTTGCTTTAAAACGCCACTAAAAACGCCGGTAAAAGTATGTTTTGGTGTAGTGAATGGACCACTATGGTGGCATCATGTAAAACTAAAGTAATTATCCATTCAACTTTGTCCTGCAAAAGGATTACAAATTAATAAAAGAAAAACATAATTTAATAGTCAAAGTCTTGAGAAAAAGAAGAAAAAAGGGATTATGGAATCATGGTTTAAAAGAGAGAGAGAGAGGTAATGAAGGCAATGAGCGGAACTTAAGTTAGAGTTGATGGTTGGATCATGGTACATATTTTCATTCCTTAGCTTTTCCTTGTATACTTCTCTTGTCCTTGTTCTTCCAATCTCCTAAACCCTCTTCTTTTCCCCCCTCATAATTTGATTTCTTCTCCGAACGAACACAAAATTCAAGAACCCCACAACGTAACAACACTCTTTCGTTTTTTTTTTCATCTTAAAACAAGATTTGGGCCAAACCTATTTCCGTAGAGTAGTGTTTATTTAGATTCCTTGGGCTAGTTACTTGATTCTATTACTATTACTTCCTTGAAGGATAAACTAGAGAAAGCATGGAAGAAGGGAATACTAAACCAGATTCAAATTTTAGAGGCAACATTGTTAGGGAGCCACTACGAACTTCGAAAATAATAGTCTCTATAGACCATAAAATAGATATGGAAAACACTTTAGTTTAAAAAAAAAAAAAAGAAGGGAAAGGGTGATATGGTTTTAGGCCAAATTAGAATAACGTAAAATGATTAAGTTCAATCTTCCATTTCAACTCAAATTAGGGTTAGTTTAGTGCAATTTGTAGGGAAAAAAAGTTTAAATATGTGCATTTCCTTGTATTATTTAAACTTTTTAAATTTAGTTATGTTACTTTTATTTTCGAAAATTTAATCTTTTTAGTTGTCTAATTTAAAAACTAAAGTCTAATAATATTGTTGGTATATTTTCGCTAAATTTGTATATGTGATATTTTAATATTTTAAGTTTTGATTTAGAAAATAAAATTTAATCAACAACACATTCAAATTTAACATAACCCAATAATAGAACTGTTAATTGAACATTAATTTTTATATCAAATAAGTAAATAGACTAAATTCCTAAAATTAAAAGGAAAAAATTAGACTCAAAAGTTTAAAGAGTATAGGAACTAGGAGTAGGATTGGATAGAAAATATATATTAGGAAAGCATAATTGAAAAAAAAGAGGTGAAAATGTGATCTAATAAATTACTCGTCTAAATGACAAGAGTGTTATAAATATTTTATTATTATAAAGTAGATGTCCATTAGGATAAGAACTTTGATGTATTTTAGGACTCTAATATCCATTAGTAGTAGAATCTTATATAATTTATACTTCTTACTGCTATAAATATAGATTTTAGAGAAGTATTGTAATTTTTGTTGATGAATAAAATACATTTTTAATTTTGTTCTCCTATTTCTCTTGTTCTTTACTCTCTTTATTCTTTATTTTTATAACATGTTATCAGCATGATACTTGATTTTCTAAATTTTTCACCTAAACTTTTTTTAAGCTTTCTATCAAACAAGATTACATTAGGTAAGATTGAAAACAAAAATTTTGAAAAAACAAATCTCAAAAGAAGAAAAACACGGTACCCCTCTAAACCTAAGGTTTGAACCAGTGCCTCCATTATTCTTTCAAAATTCCTTAATATCTCACATAATTTTAGAAGCTAGTGGATTGATTCAAACCTACACCTCATGCATTTCCAGCATTGAATTTAACTGCTCGACTACTCCAAGATTTCTAAGTCTCAAACACAATGAAATATATAAAATTGGTCTCAAACACAACGAAATATATAAAATTGATCGCCGCTAGAGAGAAGAAAATAAATCCTAAATTGTCAGAAGCAAGATTCGAACCTACGCCATTTGAAAATAATACAAGATTTTATCCATTCAAAGGGATTACTTTTATTAAGCTTCATATACATGTAACACCCTACGCCCAACCCGATTGTTAGATCCGGATATGGAACGACACAATCGGTTGCCAAAACAACTCAATCTAGTTTCTATTTCAAAATCAATACAAACACCAAGCATTTATCAAATCATACAAAACATTCATATTGATTAAAAAACTTTTTCAAGTCATTTTAAATGCTTTAGAAACATTTTTAATCAAGTTTTAGGTGTTCGGGGATGATTGAACCAAGTTTGGGTTTCCGAGAATCAAAACACGTCAAAACAATAGAGGAGCCCTATTCTACCACACTTGTATCGGTAGAAGTTTGAAGTTCTACTAGTAGAAGTCCCTGCTACTGTTTATTTTAGGCTATTGACTTGTATCTAACCACTTGATAGGTATAAGATTGTCAGGACCTAAAAATAACCCCAAAACTCACCTAAATTGAAACTAATCCTTACCAATTCAAAACCATAACTTATAACACTCTAAAATAAAGTTTTAAGCATCATTTATACACTTTATAACACCTTCAAATCTTATGAACACATGCTAGTAAAGTTTGGAAACGAGGTTGATAGTTTATATAGTAGCCAACCTTATGCTAAACCGTGTCTTGTTGGACAAACTACTAACTGAGAAAAGCCAGTCTCCAACCCTTCAGCTCCACTTTCATAGTCTCTATCTGTTGGCTGGACCAAAGTTTGGGAAAATGTATATGTATGTATGTGTATGTTTATATGTAGGGTTAGCAATTTGCAGTACATAGCAGCAAACCTAATATAGTGCATGTGTAAGGATCCAAAGGCTTTGTTTGACTTACCCTACTTTCTCTATCTGTAAACGGATGCATTTGATTTAGGGAATCCATGTTTTATGTATACATATGCAAAAATTTTAAAAAATTTACTTGTATCATTTACCTTCTTGCTTTTTAACTTTGCTTCATTTATCTTCAACAACATTGTTTTCACGAGCCTTGAAAAAACATCCAAATCTGCGTAGGGAATAATACCATAATTAAAAATAACTTGTTTGGTTAGGATCCATGTTTTTCGTTTACACATGTAAAGTCTAGGTAGGGTGTGACCCTCCAACCCTCATAATTAAAGCATATAATTCATGTTTCCACCAACCAGACTTAATCTAGGAATGTAGCATAAAAGGGAATACATAACATGCTCAATTAATCAACATAATGATGACATAACAGGGGGAAAAAGTACACCTTAATGTTGCAAGGGATGGGCCTTCCTCCTACTCTCATTAATGAACATGTTCCGATCCATATGCCTGCTCTTAATTACTCATAATAAATTCTTGGTTTGGTTGTATTTACACTTTATCTATTTAAATTCTCAAGCTTCGGTTAATATTTGAGAACTTGAAAACTATATTAAGCTTAAACAATGGATCCTGCTCAATCCTATCTTCTTCTTCTTTTCAATTTTATAATATATATATATATATATTATGTAATGTAATATCACGTGAAGATATCAAACAAATACTAAAAAATGTGTTTATTTTTAAATATTTAAATTAAAAACCCAATAAATTTTTTAAATATTGGTGCTAATATGGCTGTAATATCAACTGTAGTTGAAAAAGTAAAATAACGGTTAAAAAGATAAAAAAAATATATTTTTTTTATTTCAAAAAAATGTTTTCATATAAAGTTGAAGAAATTAATTTCTTTTTCGAACTAAAAAAAATATTATTTATGTAAAAGCATTGCATTAAAAATTTGAATTAATTTTAAAGAAAAAAAATATTTTTATTTTATGTACTGATTTTTTATACTATATTTTAAAATAGAAAAACATTCATTTAATGAAAATAAAAAAAAAAACTAGTAAAACAAAATAATAGGTGGTTATAAAAAGTGGATGGTTTTAACGTACTCACCAACCTTTTCAAATAATTTTGTTTAGTATTATTTTAATTTTTTTTTTATATTTTCTTAATTGATTTAGTGCCTGATTTATGGGTAAAATTGTAGCACCCCGGTTCTGACGGATACAAGGCTTGACGTAAAGTTCTAAAGTAGTATGTTTGGTGGAGTAGTATTTGCCCAAGTACAACTTTTGGCGTATAGAGTGGGCATATACATTTATGTGTTTAAGTTAACAAAGGCTTTATGCCAGATTTTTATGTTAGTTGGAATATGTTACCGACCAAGTAAAACGATATTGAGAGTATGAGTTCATGTCAGAAGTATAGTGTGCCCTTTAATTGTAGTATTGTACAAGTTAAGTTGCAAAGTGAGCTGGTTAGGAACCAACTGAATATGAACCAAATTAATTAATAGATAAAAGGATACTCAATTAGGTTTCTCGAAAGTCGTAGACCTTTGGATAAGATAGTTCAGTAAGAATGTGACATTTGTCAAGTCCCAATAAGGACTTAGATTGTATTAATAGATATTCAGGCTGGGAAAATGGAGTTCTCTTCTTCTTTCTTCTAAAATATTGTTATTTGAAGCGTGAAGCACTAGAAAGTATTTTTTTAAGTTGAGGTTGAAAATCCAGGATTTTATCAGTGATTACTCCATGTCAAGGTGAGTTTTATGACTCTGCATGTTATGTTATGAAAGAGTAGGTCTATAAGAGTGCATGAATAGTAGGATGAAGAAGTATGGCTTTGTATGGGGGTTATCTGGGTCTAAGAGGATGGTAAAGGTTATTTGAATGAGTTTTAATGGTGTTCTTTTGTTTTATAAGCAGTGGTTGCTGTAGTTCCTTATTAAATGTTGGATCTGGAGTTCAAGCTACTATCCGTGGTTGTTAGGTGAGTCCCTAAGTTGACTCTTGCATGTATACTGTTCATATAAGATACTTTTGTGGAAATTGATTGAACTATGAAATTGAAACTAGAAAAGTATAGTAAGAATGTTTGTTGGCTATAGCATGTATAGTTGGTATGGAATTTGACAAGTTTAAGCATGTGATAAGTATCCTGATGCTGAAGTATGGTTGTGTAACACCCCAAACCCAGCCTAGACATTATGGTCGAATCTGGCGATGTCACATGGTAGTGTTTTTTAAAAAGTGTGTTGTCATAAAAAACCTCTTTTATATAACCTCTTTACATTATCTTATGTTAATTCTAGGACGTGTCGTTCATTTTCAAAACGTAATTCACTATCACAAAGTTATTCTCTTTCAAAACGTTATTAATTTTCAAAACGTCACTTATAGCGGAAGCTTTTAAAAACAGTTTGCGTATTTGAGTGTATTTTGTTAAAACGTTTGATTCTTTTTGAAAACTCGATTATCCCTACTACTAGCAGTTATAAATCAAAACAATAAAAATCCCAAATTAAAAATAAAAATTCAAAGAGGCCATGATACAGTAAAATACCCCAACATAAAATCAAAATCAAAATTAAGTACAAGGTAGAATGAAGTAGGTCGTGTGGCCACCGTTGAGTCCTCCGATGCACCGATCCGCTTATGTTTGGGATTACCTGTACAGATAAATCAGAAGGGTGAGTTTACGAAAACTCAGTGTGTAATCCCATGTACATAAATAGACAGGAAGCAATCGCATTCTGGGCCTAAGCCCTTTTCAGTATCATATTCAGTTTCAGTTAGGGCCTTAGCCCATCTCAGTACAGGTGCAGTCATGCATTAGGGCCTTGGCCCATTACAAGATATCGATGTCGATGCACAAAGATCGATATGAAATCACAAAGTCCTACCCAGCCAGCCTCTACACTCCATCTCCGTCCAACCTTACACTCCATGTGGGGATATAATCAACCCACCCATCCCTACACTCCAAGTAGTACCGAATGCGGCACTATACAGTAATATACAGCTGAGTTGCCAGTAAGTTGGACTCGAAGCCTTTCAGTACACTTCCTCCGATCAATATCAACCCATCCCCATGCAATGCATCATACAACCATGTCACGCCAAATTATAGTATCATACTTATATTTGGTACAGCTTTAACAGCATGCTCAATATACAATCATATATATATATCGTATAAGGGTATAACGGTCATTCAATCATTTCAGTTAATCAGGGGTCTAAGTATGCTTACAGACCCTTCCGTAGGTTCACAGTCGTCTCGGGTGACCAGTGCAATCTTAGCAGCAAAACAGTGAAAATGGCCCCACATGCCCATGTTATCAGCCCGTGTGGCCCACACGGCCCAAAATGGCCTTGGCTGTATGGATCACACGGCCTGGCCCAATAATCCCATACACCCGTGTGGGCCCACACGCCTGTATGACCCACACGACCTAATTCGGTCCGGCCCATGAATCGCACATGGCCAGCCTCATCGATCGCACGTCCGTGTTCGGTCACACGGCCTACCACACGGGCGGCCGCACGTCGGTGTGGCGTCGACAATCACATTTTTTGAATTTTTGTCGGTTTCCATTTTCAAAGTTATGTTTAAACACCTGATTTCGTTAGTAATTAAACTGCACTCCGAGTACTCCGAAAACCTAGATTCAACCAAAACGTCATTAGTCAACTACTTAATTCGTTATTCAATCAAAGCCTAATGAAGTTAAGAATCGATCAACAATCGAAACCCCCTTACCAAGATCAACCGAAAACACACCCTCAGATTCCTGAAGATGCACCAACCAACCCTTGATCTCCACCTAAAACGAGAGTCACAAAACCTTTTCGTTAAACCTTAAATAAAATTTCCCTATAACTTCAATTAAACCATACTTACTGATCAACACAATCCTTCATTCAGTATCTTATAAAATAAGACAACAACACCTAAATCACTTACCAAACTGATGACAGCGCAGAGTGCAATTTGGCAATGCAAGAGAGAACGAATCAAGATGAGGAAACAAAGACTGAAAAGAGGCAAACAGAGGGGGTGACAGTAAGAATAGGAAAAAGGTAACGATGGAAAAGGAAGTGCAAAGCTGAAAGGGGACAGAAGATAAAGCAGAACTCACCTAGAAATATTTGGCCAAAGAGAGGAGCAAGATGACGCACGGTCGGCTTGAGGGGAAGGGAAACTAGCGTCACAATTTTGGGAACAGAGAAGGGAACCAAATTTTGAAAACAACAGCTGCAAGTGGGGGATTTTCGGCTGACAACAAAAAGGTGAAAAAGAAAAAAAAAGATGGAAAGGGGAAGATTCGACCAAGGGAGGAGGGGAACGTTTTCTCACCTTTTTCTTTGAAGAGTACAAATTTTTGGGAAACACAGAATTCTACTCAATTGCCACTACCCCCTAAATTCGCTCCCACACTTCCCCACGCCCCTCAAACACTCCAAACCGTCCACTACTCACCCCACTCTCTTTAGAATTCTGACTCCACTCAAACACCTTCACGACATCTAGCAAAAATAAATCCTTCGCTCGCGCAGAGGCTCGAACTCTTGACCCCAGCATAACTAACCCTCCACTTCTCTACCAAACCAGCAGGCCCATTCTGACATATTTTACCTACATATATTTATAAGCCTAGTGATTAGAGATAGGGGTTTATTCATTTAAAAATAAAAATTTGCCCAAGCTAATGCTTGAACTTGGGACCTCTCAGACACTTCCCAGAACACTTAACCACTGAAGCAGACATACAATTATGTTACAAACATACGAAAATAAATATATAAGAGATTTTTGGGGCGTTACAACTCTACCCCCTAAAAAAAAATTTTGGCCTCAAAATTTTTACCTGATCAGAACAGATGAGGATACTGCTATCGCATCGCATCCTCAGGCTCCCACGTGGCCTCATTCGAACTATGATTACGCCAAAGAACTTTAACCAGTGGGATGGACTTTCTTCTTAGAACCTTTACATCGTGATCCAATATCTGGACTGGATCCTCCTCAAAGGTCAAATCTGGCCTAACCTCGATCTTCTCAACTGGAACAATACGCATGGGATCAGAGCGGTAGCGCCTCAACATAGAGACGTGGAACACGTCGTGAATCTGATCTAACTCTGGAGGTAACTCCAACTGGTAGGCAACTGGTCCTACACGCTTCAGAATACGATAAGGCCCAATGAATCTAGGGCTCAACTTGCCCTTACGACCAAATCTCAGTACCTTCTTCCATGGCGAGACCTTAATGAAAACGAAGTCTTCCACAGAATACTCAATTTCACGCCGCTCAGTGCGCGTGGACTTCTCGCCTATCACCGCCAACTCGGTCTCGAATCAATCTAACTTTATCTTCGGTATCAGAAACTAGTTTAGGGCCACGCCGCTCGCCTAACTCAGTCCAACATGAAGGTGTGCGACACCTACGACCATATAATGCCTCGTACGGTGCCATCTGAATGCTAGACTGATAGCTGTTGTTATAAACAAACTCTGCTAGTGGCAGGTAATCCCCCCAATTGCCTCGGAAGTCCATCACACAACTTCTCAACATATCCTCCAGTATCTAAATCACCCTCTCTGACTGACCGTCAGTCTGAGGATGGAACGCAGTATTGAAGTCCAATCTTGTACCCAGAGTTTCATGTAGCTTTTTCTAGAACTGAGACATGAAACGAGGATCCCTATCAGATATTATTGAAACCGATACCCCATGCAGTCTCACTATCTTAGACACATACAGCTTAGCCAGCTTTTGCAGAGAGTAGTCAGTATGAACCGATATGAAATGGGCAGACTTGGTCAATCGATCCACAATGACCCATACCGAATCTTTCTTAGTGGGTGTGAGGGGTAACCCACTAACGAAGTCTATAGTCACTCGCTCCCACTTCCAAAGTGGAATCTTAACTGGCTGAAGCAACCCCGAAGGTAACTGATGCTCAGCCTTAACATGCTGACATGTTAGACATTTACCCACAAAGTCTGTAACCTCACGCTTAAGACCTGGCCACCAATATAACTCACGAATGTCTCGGTACATCTTATTTCCGCCAAGATGCATAGCATAAGGGCTACTATGTGCCTCTCGCAGTATAGACTGCCTTAACTCGGTATCATTCAATATACTGATTCTCCCACGGAAACAGAGTAGCCCTTCGCTATTCAGTCCAAAATCCACAGTATTCCCACTCTCAATCTGTCGAAAGCGAAGACCCAAATACTCGTCCTCCAACTGTTTACCCTTAATCTGCTCTATCCGCGTCGGTTTAACTTGAAGTTCGGCTAACAAACTACCATCATCAAATAAACTGAGGCGAGCAAACATTGCCATCAAATTAGTCATAGCCCTAAGGCTCAACGCGTCAGCCACCACATTGGCCTTACCAGGATGGTATTCAATCGTACAGTCGTAGTCCTTAAGCAGTTCAATCCACCTACGCTGCCTAAGGTGTTCAGCTCCTTCTGAGTGAGGAGGTACCTGAGGCTCTTGTGATCAGTGTAAATGATACACTTCTCACCATACAGGTAATGCCTCCAAATTTTCAGTGCAAATACCACCGCGGCCAATTTCAAGTCATGCGTCAGATAATTCGCCTTATGAGTCTTAAGCTAACGAGACGCATACTCTACCACATTACCCTCTTGCATCAACACACACCCCAAACTGACATGTGATGCATCAGCGTGAGACAATGAAACTCTTTTTCGACTGGGTCAGATCAAACAGGGCCTCCGTCAAGATACTTGAGCTTCTCAAAGCTCTTTTCAGTGCATCGCCTAATTAAACAAAGACACCCTTACGTAGCAGCTTAGTCAAGGGTGCGACATTCAGTGAAAACCCTTCTACAAACCGTCGATAATACCCTGTCAGTCCCAGAAAACTGCGAATCTCAGATACAGTCTTAGGCTGCTTCCAATCCAAGACAGCCTCAATCTTTCAAGGATCGACTCTAATCCCTTCAGCAGAAACCACATGTCCCAGAAATGTTACTTCACGTAACCAGAACTCACATTTACTGAACTTGGCTTACAGCTGTTTCTCTCGCAGAATTTGTAGAACCACTCTGAGGTGTTTATCGTGCTCATCCTCAGTCTTCGAATACACCAGTATGTCGTCAATAAATACCACCACGAACCGATCCAGATAGGGATGGAACACTCAGTTCATCATATCCATAAAAGCTGCTGGTGCATTCGTCAGTCCAAATGGCATCACTAGGAACTCGTAATAGCCATAGCGAGTCCTAAATGTCGTCTTATGCACGTCAGCCTCTTTAACTCTCAACTGGTGATACCCTGATCGTAGATCAATCTTGGAGAAAACCGAACCCCCTCGGAACTGGTCGAATAGATTATCTATCCTCGGTAGAGGGTACTTATTCTTGATGGTCAGCTTGTTCAGTTGACGGTAGTCGATACACATACGCATGGATCAATCTTTCTTTTTCACAACCAGAACCAGTGCTCCCTATGGAGACACACTAGGGCGGATGAACCCACGATCCAGTAGCTCTTAAATCTGGGTCTTAAGCTCTACAAGCTCTTTTAGTGCCATTCTATAAGGGGCGATAGACACCGGAGCTGTATCAGGAAGGAGCTCAATCCCAAACTTTACTTCACGATTCGGAGGTAACCCAGGTAGCTCTTCAGGAAAAATGTCCGGAAAGTCCTTAACCGTCCTGATATCCTTAACCGAAGAATCCCTAGAATCTGAAACACTGATGTAGGCCAGATATGCCTCACATCCCTTACGAACCAACTTCTCAGCCCTCAATGCAGAAATCACATTCGATAAGTAGTTCCGACGCTCCCCAATTACGACTACCTCGCTGTCCTCCTCAGTTCTCAATACAACCCTTTTTGTGAAACAATCTAAGTTCGCTCGGTGCTTGACTAACCAGTCCATTCCCAGTATCAGATCAAATTCTCCAAAAGGCAGTTCCATCAAATCAGTCAGAAAAATAGCCCCTTGAACTTCTAAAGGGACGTCTCTAAACAACTTATTCACCCTTACCGATTACCTCAGCAAACTCAGTACAGTCACCTCACTCGTAGTGCTCTCAACCAAGATACCCAAGATTTCAGTCACAGTACAAGCTATATAGGAGTGAGTGGATCCTATATCTATCAGTGCAGTATAAGGTACATTATAAATAAAGAACGTACCTGTGATGATGTTTGGAGCATCTCCATCCTCTCGACGACGAGCAGCATAAACTAGAGCCGGCTACCTTGCCTCAGTATGACCAACACATTTGCCCGGTGCTCTCTGACCACAGCCCAAACCATTACCAACTCTGGCCTGACCATGGCCTCTCACTAGCTACTGAACAACCCTCGGTGGCTATGCAGTATTATTACACGGAGCTTGTATCTGATCAGCCTTCCGCGAAAAATCCCTAATACGGTGCTCCAAAGAACCGTACCTCAAGCATGCCCCAGTTCTTTTCCAACACTCGACCAGATGACGTCTACCACAATCAGTACACGGCGGCTATCTGGTAGCAACAATAGAAGCCCCAACTCTAATCAGCCCATCAACTCTGGCCTTTTTCTTAGGCTTCTGAATGGAACTCAAGGGCTCCGAATCTCTCTTGCTCCTACATCTCTCTCGATTCTGGCGCTCAGTGCGCTTCACTTCCTCGGTGATCTTCACTTTATCGACCAGTGCAGTAAAGTCTCGCTCCATTTGTGGAGCTATCAGTACCCTCAGATTATCCCTGAGGCCATCCTCGAAGCGAACACATCTCTTATACTCAGTCGCCACCATACCACGCGCATAGCGACTTAGTCGCAGAAATTCGGCCTCATACTCGGCCACTGATCTATCTCCCTGAGTCAGATTAAGGAACTCTCTCCTACGGGCATCCACATAACTAGCACCCACATACTTCCCCTGGAAGGCGGTCTTAAAGAACTCCTAAGTCAGTCGGTCGGGTTGAGTGCCCTCCTTAACAAAGAGCCACCACTGATATGCCTCATCTCTCAGCAGTGACACTACACCCTTTAGTTTCTGCTCGGGGGTACAGTCCAAATCGTCCATAATCCTTTCTGTGGCCTCGACCCAGTACTCAGCCACGTTAGGGGTAACTCTAGCAATACCCCTGAAAATCTCAGCTCCACTTGACCGGAGTCGTTCTGTAACCGACCCTCAGCCTCTAGCTCCAGTATTGGGCTCAGCGACCCTCTCTAAGATTCTTAATATGGCCTGGGACAATGCGCCATCCCCAGCCGCTCGATCATGAGACCCAGTCTCGGTCACAGGTGAAGCCGGCGTCTCACTTGTTTCCAAATTAGGCAAGTTGCCAGAAGATGAAGACCCAGCTCGAGCACCTCTACGGCCTCTGCCATGGCCTCTTGTACCCCATCCATGAGTACCTCTGGTGCTCATTGTCTAATTACGTTTTATCTGTATTAGCAGTTTTATGCATCAGTTTATAGTTCCAGTGTTTATTAACGGATATTTTATAACAACAGTATCAGAAGTGTAACGTTTATTTTCGTACAACGCAATGTCTATCAGTGTTTATCAATTTTACTACAGTATCAGTATACACTAATCTGAGTGTTTTCAGTACAATATATCTAAAGTAGTCTTAGTATATACTATCTATAGCATTTTCAGTTTTTTTAAACAGATATCAGTTTAGAGGACTTACAGGATCGGCGCCGGAGACTCGATGTACCACACGTTCAGTAAAAACATTTTGAATCGTTAAAAAATAGTTCTCGAAAATCATGTCCTAAGAACTCAAATCCACAACCGAGTTTTACAACCTGGCTCTGATACCATTAAATGTAACACCCCAAACCCGGCCTAGATGTTATGGCTGAATCTGGCGATGTCACATGGTAGTGTTTTTTGAAAAGTGTATTACCGTAAAAAACCTCTTTTATATAACCTCTTTACATTATCTTATGTTAATTCTAGGACGTGTCGTTCCTTTTCAAAATGTAATTCACTATCACAAAGTTATTCTCTTTCAAAACGTTATTAATTTTCAAAACGTCACTTATAGCGGAAGCTTTTAAAAACAGTTTGCGTATTTGAGTGTATTTTGTTAAAACGTTTGATTCTTTTTGAAAACTCGATTATCCCTACTACTAGCAGTTATAAATCAAAACAATAAAAATCCCAAATTAAAAATAAAAATCCAAAGAGGCCATGATACAGTAAAATACCCCAACATAAAATCAAAATCAAAATTAAGTACAGGGTAGAATGAAGTAGGTCGTGTGGCCACCGCTGAGTCCTCCGATGCACCGATCCGCCTATGTCTGGGGATTACCTGTACAGATAAATCAGAAGGGTGAGTTTACGAAAACTCAGTGTGTAATCCCATGTACACAAACAGGCAGGAAGCAATCGCATTCTGGGCCTAAGCCCTTTTCAGTATCAAATTCAGTTTCAGTTAGGGCCTTAGCCCATCTCAATACAGGTGCAGTCATGCATTAGGGCCTTGGCCCATTACAAAGATATCGATGAATCGATGCATGATCGATATATGAAATCACAAAGTCCTACCCAGCCAGCCTCTACACTCCATCTCTGTCCAACCCTACACTCCATGTGGGGATATAATCAACCCACCCATCCCTACATTCCAAGCTGTACCGAATGCGGCACTATAAAGTAATATGCAACTGAGCTGCCAGTAAGTTAGGCTCGAAGCCTTTCAGTACACTTCCTCCGATCAATATCAACCCATCCCCATGCAATGTATCATACAATCATGTCACGCCAAATCATGGTATTATACTTATATTTGGTACAGTTTTAACATCATGTACAATATACAGTCATACATATATATATATTGTATAAGGGTATAACAGTCATTTAATCATTTCAGTCAATCAAGGGTCTAAGTATGCTTACCGACCCTTCCGTAGGTTCACATTCGTCTCGGGCGACCAGTGCAACCTTAGTAGCAAAACAGTGAAAATGGCCCCATACGCCCATGTTATCAGCCCGTGTGGGCCCACACGCCCGTGTGGCCTACACGGCCCAAAATGGCCTTGGCCGTATGGATCACACGGCCTGGCCCAATAATCCCACACACCCGTGAGGGCCCACACGCCCGTGTGACCCACACAACTCAATCCGGTCTGGCCCATGAATCGCACAAGTAACACCCCATACCCAAGTCCGAGGCTAAGACCGAATACGAGACATTACTATGCTTGAACTTTCTTAAACATGTACTTACGGGCTATAAAATTTAATTCTGAATTAAAAACTTCTCTTTCTTAGTCAAATCAGACATTTAATGGGCCTACGAGGTCTCAGACTTACGTCCCAAAACTTTCGGAACTCATCCAGAAACTTTCTCTCGAAATAGGGGTCACACGTCCGTGTGACTTGAGACACGCTCATGCACCCCTAAAACATGTCCGTGTCTTTCACCCATTGAGGATACTGGCAAATTACACACGGCCTGGACACACCCGTAGCCCTGGCCCGTGTGGCAAACCTTGGCATTCTGACTTATTCACACGGTTTGTACACACGCCTGCAAAGCGCCACCGTGGTGACAATTGAATTTCTAAGTGTCAAGTGCGGACTTCACACGGCCTTGGCACACGCCCATGTGCCAACCGTGTGTATCACACGGCCTGAGCAAACGGCCGTGTGACAAGCCCGTGGTCTAATCTGACTTAAGATACTAAGGTGCAGGAGACACACGGCCTAGACACACGCCCGTGTGTCTATCCGTGTGGGCACTTAGAGGCTATCTTACCAAGCCTTTTACCACTCTCGTTTGCATACATTCATATACTACTTCAAAACATTCTCAATTCATCAATTAAAACACATGAATTAAAACATTTAATCATTAAAGAGATAAAGTCTTTATCCCATACACTAGGGAGAACTACTCCCAATACAAATATAACCAACTTAAGCCACCATCTATGGTCATACACAACCAACTCTAGATTCTCTTAGGCCAATACAATTTGGCTACATCGGTTAGAACTTGATCAACTTTAAAAGAATCCCTAAACATGCCATGACTCATAAGGACTTGATACCTAATACCAAGGGTCTGCTCGATAGTGTGAAAACATCTCCGGCGGCCTCCAACCCTAGCTAATTAAAATAACCTATAAGAGATTAGAAAAGTAAGGGAGTAAGCAATAATGCTTAGTAAGTTCATATGCATAATCTGACAAATATTGACATTCATTGAATATACATAACCACAAAGTATTATACCGAGTTTTTCTCATTAACTCACGGTAACTTACTCAACCATTCGTGAAGCTTACTCATTCTATCTCTTACCACATTCTTACCATGCCACAAGCCAATTGCTCATTTAATTAGTACATATTCCTGCACTGATCACCACATGATCATATAAAACAACTCATCAAGCATTTTCAATAAGATACTCATACTATTAATCTCTCGGTGGTTTCGCACTTAGCCCACCATTTAATCTCTAATAGGGTGGTATCGCACACAGCCCACCAATCATTTATACTTATGGTGATTTCGCACTTAGTTCACCAATCATTTATAAGCGATGGTATCGCACATAGCCCATCATTACCATCAATAAGGTGATGTCGCACATAGATCACCGTTATTTTACATTCATGGATAATAATCCACATGTATATCTCTATTTCAAATGTTCGTCCGAGACCATCCTCACATACTTCTATTCTTACTTAACTTTCTACTATACTCGTTCGCATTCACACAATGCATAAATGAATCTATCTCATACAACTAAGGCGTATTGAATACACATAACCCACTAAGGGTTCATCATATACTGAATCCATATCAATTCAATTCTAACACACACTTGTGCTTTTCATGGTACGACCACATACTTTCTTTCTTTCAACATATACTTTGAATCACTCAAGTTATTAAATAACTCTCTTGAGTCTCATACTCAAAATGTCACATAGAATTTATACCCCAATAGGGTCTTACATGCATTAACATATCGATGCCATCTCCCTGACATGGTCTTATACGAATTCTTACATCAAGGCCATATTTCAATATGATCTTACACGAGACTTTAACTATCATCATATCATTCTACATACATTTCCCATTACTCTTAGATTCAATTCTTTTGACCTCTTATCAAAGATATTTCATACATTCATAGAGTAAATATACATTCTATACAACATTGGAACATTAAATTAACTCATATGTAATTGTAACATTCGCACATGAACTTACCTCGATGTCGAAAGGGCCAAAAGGGACATTTTTGCCCACATTTTTCTTTTCATCTGTTCTAGGTCCGAAACTCGTTTTCTTTGATCTAGAACAATGAAATTTACTGATTTAATCATTTATAAATCGTAATACACCATAATCTACACTTTAGGCAAAAATGACTATTTTGCCCCTACACTTCGGCAAAATTACGATTTTGCCCCTAGGCTCGTAAATAAATTTTCATCTCAATTTCTTATTAAGAAAGCCTAGATGAACATTTAATCCTCTTAAAACTATCCACAATTCCATCTATTTCATGCCTTAATGAACAAATTACAACTTTTGCATTTTAGTCCCAATTAGGTGTTTCCATGACAACACATTTCACAAAAGTTGTTTCTCATCATCCTATCATTCATTTTCTCCCATAAAAACTCATTAAACAACATGAAATCTCTCATGGTAAGTCCCTAGACTTTCAACCATGTTACAAATTAATCCTCCCATTAGCTAGCTTAAGCTTTGGGGACTCCAAAAATACAATTTTTATCAAGAAAGATCATCAAAATCACTTACTTGTGAGGAGGAATGTTTGCTGAAATTTTGAGCTTTCAAACACCCCTTGTTTGCTGAAAATTTCGGTGGAGAAGAAGAGAGGAAAGATGATATCTTTTTCCTTTCTTTATTTTATTATAAAACATCAATTTAACCCACCAACTTTGACCAAAATTAAAAGCTCTTGTCCCCCTTGTCTACATGGCCGGCCAACACATCCTAGATGGTCAGATTGTTCTTTAAAGACCTTCAATTAATATTTCATAGCTATTTGGCACCTTTAGCAATAAAATAGAACTTTCGCACTTTATGCGATTTAGTCCTTTCTCACAATTTAGCTAGAAATCGCTAAAACTAAGGCACCAAAATTTTCATGCATCCTTATAAATATGTTATAACACATAACATAACATGAAAATAATTTTATCTAACCTTGAATTAGTGATTCTGAGATCACTGGTCCGACTAGCCCCTAAATCGGGCTGTTACAATTCTCCCCCCTTAGGGATTTTTGTCCCTGAAAATCTAATCAGGAGGAGTTGTTACCAACATTCTTAAAACGTTTCCATCTACTCTTCAAAATCACGAGTCCACTTATTCTCAAATTTCTCTTGCCAACAACTCTTAAACTGTGATACATAAGGTCGAAACATAACTTGAGACCTAGGTTATTCTTCCTCTGGGGCATATACGCTGTAATCTACCAATTTGGAACTCTGCACATGTCCAAATGATCATTCAAATCTTTACTGGTTGATTTACTATAATTCGAATGACATTTCCCTTTCTTGGAAATTTTTTCACATCAAATTTGAAATCTATAAGGTTTTACCTCACTCTCTCATTAAAGCATTTACCGACTGTAGTAGTCTTGACTTGTACGCTTAAAAACTCAACTTTTAGTGGTCAACTACTTCTGACCATAACTCAATCATATTGTGAAATGTACTCTATTGTCACAGCATTTATGCACATAACTGCATTTCCTTATTCTTGCATTAGTAGGTATGCTATTACTAAATCTCATACCAAAACTTCTATATTTTATCATCTTAAATAAACTCATTCAGAGCTTATTTAGAATACCATTTACTATCTCACTTCTGAACCCTTTTTGTTCTGAAAAGAAGACTCGTTCTTTTCATTAACCTTGCTGAAACTAGGATATTACCAACTAAGATCAACCGAGTAACTAACTCGCATTGTCTAACATGGATCTTTCATTCAGATATCTGTACTATGTCTACTATCTGAGTAGTATCACAATAACTATACCCACCATTGTAATAGCTCAAGCCGTTTCCACCATTTCATCTTTAAAATCTTCTGTAGCATAAGATACTCTCACTTATTAAAATTCAGAAAATACACATCGATCTTCCCATGGATCAATACATAATATCTAACTCACAACACGCATACACAAAAGTGATCGCCTCGATCACCAACTCACAACTCTTTCTCTCGATTCGATCGATCTCAAGATTTCTAGAACTTTCAAATAACCAGTTCTTTCAATAGCTTTTGACTCAACTATCACGATTTGAACATTTCGATGAGCATATCCTTGTATCATGCTCCCTACTCACGTACACACAGAATTTTATTCTCTTTACTGATTCATGCGTGAATATACAGAGAACTTGAATCATATCTCAATACAATAATCTACTCTTTTCTCCATACTGAGAACATATTTTAAGCACACTCTCATCTGATTTTCTATTGTTATGCTAATCTAAAACCTTTACTATCGTCATATCTCACGATAGCAGGGACATCTCGATCGAATTCATTAACTCTATCTATCTTATTCGAAAACTCATCATACGACGTGAAACTTGTGATTTCATTTCTTATACTAGAATCATCACCAACTTCCTCCTCAAGGTACCCAATTAAGGTTACGAGGAGATAGAGGAATGTCGATTTCAATAAACTAAATCGGCGACCGTTTAGTCTACTTTTTCCGTCAGTTAACGTTCTCACACAATCACAATTTCATGAAAAGAACGACCACATCATCCCTGAAGGGAGACATGTATTAGTACATAATACTAAAGGAGATCATTATAATCCCTTCCATGGCATTAACTAACCATGCACAAACCATAGGCTTCTAGCCAACTTACTCATACTTGCCCTTATATAACACGCCCGTGTCATATATCGTAATCGCTCTTCTTCGATTCATTCACGAGTACATGTTTTCACTCTTTCACATGACTTTAGTACCATTCTCATTTCTACCTCTAGACTCATCTATCTCGTCCCATTGATCACTAGGGATAATCAAAGACGCATATTCATCGTCATTCATGTAGGTACGAAACCAATGCCACATTCCCGAGGTGGTCTTATATGGAGTCACCTCTAAATGCCAATGCCATATCCCGGATAAGGTCTTATATGGACTTCCACCTCAGGTATCGATGCTATATTCTAAATATGGTCTTACACGATTCTCATATTCATTACCGATGCCATATCCCGGATATGGTCTTATACGGAATCTTCTCTATTTCATATCTCAATGATAGCCTTTTCATTATAGTCCCCTAGGACTTCAACCTCATGCTCAACAACAATTACTCTACATAGTAGAGTATCATGTATCAATGTGATACAAAGCATTCTCAATTATGTTAACATAAATATTGCATTAATCACATGTAAACGTTATCAATTTGATTCTCATAAACATCTCATCATGATTCAACAGTGGTAAGGGGGTGAAGTCGTAGAGCCACTAACTTAATTCTCGGGACTACATACATATGATTTACTATTCATTATCAATGAAATATCATCATAGTCACATAACTCGTCTCAAGTGAGTTTTCACGTTTATCACGTTACAATTATCTCTATCACTCATACTTTTGAGCTGTGACTTTAATAACTCAAGTTTCACATTAATATCTACTCGAGTACTTAACATTTAACTCTACTTTCTCTTATTATTGCTTATTAATCTAGAGAATGTCTTACGGTTTGAGTACGTCGTTTACTTGATCGCCATAGTCCAATTATGGTCTTACTCGTATCACAACATCATAGTCTCGCTATTGCTTTACATGTCGTCACGATGCCATAGCCTCGCTATGGTCTTACACGAAATCTCATATCAATACCAATGCCATATCCTAGATACGGTCTTACATGGAAACTCATGTCGATGCCGATGCTATATCCCAGATATGGTCTTATACGGGATCTTGTAACTCGATGTCGATGCCATATCCCAGATATGGTCTTATACGAGATCATACTTAGATGTCGATGCCATGTCCCGGACATGGTCTTATACGAGATCTTTCTTTGGTGCCGAAGCCATGTCCCAGACATGGTCTTACACGGAATCACTATTCGATGCCGACGCCATACCCCAGATGTGGTCTTATACGGGATCATGTATCGATGCCAATGCCATGCCCCAGACATGGTCTTATATGGGATCACATATCGTCACCAATGCCATGTCCCAGACATGGTCTTATATGGAATCACATGTACCGCCATGGTCCTACCATGGTCTTATTCATCATTTTATC
This sequence comes from Gossypium sturtianum, assembly GCA_025698515.1. NCBI lineage: Eukaryota > Viridiplantae > Streptophyta > Magnoliopsida > Malvales > Malvaceae > Gossypium > Gossypium sturtianum. Next base: position 134,814,811 of record CM046945.1, read on the forward strand.
ATTGAACGACCGTACTCATCTCCTGCATTCTACTTAGTCAAACTTTTCAGTTTTAACTCTCACACTATAATATGTGTGACTTTGTAACATGGTCATAAGACGAAAAATTATATATTTTCTACTTTAACAGTCACACGTGAGATTTAACCATGTGGACATATTTATCATAAACAATGGCATCACAAATCTCAAATGCTTACTTACTCTTACATCGCTTCTCACACATACATCATGGTACTTACTAGTCTCATATTTGTAAGGTAAACAAGGTACTGTAACACTTGATCACATAGATCAGTATACTTTACTATAACAAGCATAATCTCAACATCATCATTCATAACATGAATTATACTTGTTAGTCAGCCTTCACTAGCATGACATAATATCAACTTTACTACTAACTTTCTTGCTATCTCATTTAAGCTTTACTCTTTTGCCCGATGAATTACTATGAATGACTGAGGATACTGAATCTCATTTCACATGTATCTTGATACCAATGCTATATCCTTGATATAGTCTTACATGGGATCTCTTACTTGGTATCGATGCCATGTCTTGACATGGACTTACACGAAGTCTTACTTGTGGGTTCCCTTGGGAACATACCATTACCATGTCTTGACATGGTCTTATTGGTAACTTTACTCATGAACTGGTCAATGCCGAGCCTTGGCTTGGACTTACATGAAATCTTCCTTGTTACTTACCAATGCCATGCCTTGGCTTGGACTTACATGGGATCTCTATCTCTTGATAGCTTTTCAATGCCAAGACTTGTCTCTGACTTACATGACATCTTTGCTTGGAGACTCGCCAATGCCATGCCTTGGCTTGGGCTTATATGGGTCTTCATCTCATAGTAACTCTTCAATGCCAAGACTTGTCTTGGTCTTACATGATAACTTGCTTGATTGCCGATGCCATGTCTTGACATGGTCTTATACGGACTTTTTTGTCTCATGTGGCAGATTGAGTATCCTAAGTAATTCATTTTCAATCGGGGCTTTCATATACATGCTCTTAATAACTTCTTTGTTTAATAAATCATTAAACATTTTCATGGAAATAATGTGCATTTAACAACATAGCAAGCAATTCAATGAAAATATCCATGAAGCTTGAAAATCATACAAACTTACTGAAATTAATTCGGTTGGGAATCATCTCTGTCTTAACAAAACAATTTCGTTAGAGCCGGGAGACATCACACTATCATTGTTCACATATGGCATGTATAGCTAGACTCTTACTCGTGCTAGGTTAGTTCAAGAACTGACTAAACCATGCTCTGATACCACTAAATGTAACACCCCATACCCAAGTCCGAGGCTAAGACCGGATACTAGACTTTACTATGCTTGAACTTTCTTAAACATGTACTTACGGGCTATAAAATTTTGTTCCGAATTAAAAACTTCTCTTTCTTAGTCAAATCAGACATTTCATGGGCCTACGAGGCCTCAGACTTACGTCCCAAAACTTTCGGAGCTCATCTGGAAACTTTCTCTCGAAACAGGGGTCACGCGTCCGTGTGACTTGGGACACGCCCGTGCACCCCTAAAACATGCCCGTGTCTTTCACCCATAGAGGATACTGGCAAATTACACACGGCCTGGACACGCCCGTGGCCCTGGCCCGTGTGCCAAACCTTGGCATTCTGACTTATTCACACGGTCTGTACACACGCCCGTGTGTGTTAGCTGTGTGACAATTGAATTTCTAAGTGTCAAGTGCAGACTTCACACGGCCTTGGTACACGCCCATGTGCCAACCGTGTGTATCACACGGCCTGAACAAACGGTCGTACGACAAGCCCGAGGTCTAATCTGATTTAAGATACTAATGTGCAGGAGACACACGGCCTAGACACACGCCCGTGTGTCTATCCGTGTGGGCACTTAGAGGCTATCTTACCAAGCCTTTTACCACTCCCGTTTGCATACATTCATATACTACTTCAAAACATTCTCAATTCATCAATTAAAACACATGAATTAAAACATTTAATCATTAAAGAGATAAAGTCTTTATCCCATACACTAGGGAGAACTGCTCCCAATACAAATACAACCAACTTAAGCCACCATCTATGGTCATACACAACCAACTCTAGATTCTCTTAGGCCAATACAATTTGGCTACATCGGTTAGAACTTGATCAACTTTAAAAGAATCCCTTTACATGCCATGACTCATAAGGACTTGATACCTCATACCAAGGGTCTGCTCGATAGTGTGAAAACATCTCCGGCGGCCTCCAACCCGAGCTAATTAAAATAACCTATAAGAGATGAGAAAAGTAAGGGAGTAAGCAATAATGCTTAGTAAGTTCATATGCATAATCTGACAAATATTGACATTCATTGAATATACATAACCACAAAGTATTATACCGAGTTTTTCTCATTAACTCACGGTAACTTACTCAACCATTTGTGAAGCTTACTCATTCTATCTCTTACCACATTCTTACCATGCCACAAGCCAATTTCTCATTTAATTAGTACATATTCCTGCACTAATCACCACATGATCATATAAAACAACTCATCAAGCATTTTCAATAAGATACTCATACTGTTAATCTCTCGGTGGTTTCGCACTTAGCCCACCATTTAATCTCTAATAGGGTGGTATCGCACACAGCCCACCAATCATTTATACTTATGGTGATTTCGCACTTAGCTCACCAATCATTTATAAGCGATGGTATCACACATAACCCATCATTACCATCAATAAGGTGATGTCGCACATAGCTCACCGTTATTTTACATTCATGGATAATAATCCACATGTATATCTCTATTTCAAATGTTCATCTGAGAACATCCTCACATACTTCTATTCTTACTTAACTTTCTATGATACTCGTTCGCATTCACACAATGCATAAATGAATCTATCTCATACAACTAAGGCGTATTGAATACACATAACCCACTAAGGGTTCATCATATACTGAATCCATATCAATTCAATTCTAACACACACTTGTGCTTTTCGTGGTACGACCACATACTTTCTTTCTTTCAACATATACGTTGAATCACTCAAGTTATTAAATAACTCTCTTGAGTCTCATACTCAAAATGTCACATAGAATTTATACCCCAATAGGGTCTTACATGCATTAACATATCGATGCCATGTCCCTGACATGGTCTTATATGAATTCTTACATCGAGGCCATATTTTAATATGGTCTTACACGAGACTTTAACTATCATCATATCATTCTACATACATTTCCCATTACTCTTAGATTCAATTCTTTTGACTTCTCATCAAAGATATTTCATACATTCATAGAGTAAATATACATTCCATACAACATTGGAACATTAAATTAACTCATACGTAATTGCAACATTCGCACATGAACTTACCTCGATGTCGAAAGGGCCAAAAGGGACCTTTTTGCCCATATTTTTCTTTTCATCCGTTCTAGGTCTGAAACTCGTTTTCTTTGATCTAGAACAATGAAATTTACTGATTTAATCATTTATAAATCATAATACACCATAATCTACACTTTAGGCAAAAATGACTATTTTGCCCCTACACTTCGGCAAAATTACGATTTTGCCCCTAGGCTCGTAAATAAATTTTCATCTCAATTTCTTATTAAGAAAGCCTAGATGAACATTTAATCCTCTTAAAACTATCCACAATTCCATCTATTTCATGCCTTAATGAACAAATTACAACTTTTGCATTTTAGTCCCAATTAGGTGTTTTCATGACAACACATTTCACAAAAGTTGTTTCTCATCATCCTATCATTCATTTTCTCCCATAAAAACTCATTAAAAAACATGAACTCTCTCATGGTAAGTCCCTATACTTTCAACCATGTTACAAATTAATCCTCCCATTAGCTAGCTTAAGCTTTGAGGACTCCAAAAATACAATTTTTATCAAGAAAGATCATCAAAATCACTTACTTGTGAGGAGGAATGTTTGCTGAAATTTTGAGCTTTCAAACACCCCTTGTTTGCTGAAACTTTCGATGGAGAAGAAGAGAGGAAAGATGATATCTTTTTCCTTTCTTTATTTTATTATAAAACATCAATTTAACCCACCAACTTTGACCAAAATTAAACGCTCTTGTCCCCCTTGTCTACATGGCCGGCCAACACATCCTAGATGGTCAAATTGTTCTTTAAAGACCTTCAATTAATATTTCATAGCTATTTGGCACCTTTAGCAATAAAATAGAACTTTCGCACTTTATGCGATTTAGTCCTTTCTCACAATTTAGCTAGAAATCGCTAAAATTAAGGCACCAAAATTTTCATGCATCCTTATAAACATGTTATAACACATAACATAACATAACATGAAAATAATTTTCTCTAACCTCGAATTAGTGATTCTGAGATCACTGGTCCGACTAGCCCCTAAATCGGGCTGTTACAGCACATGGCCAGCCTCATCGATCGCACGCCTATGTTCGGTCACACGGCCTACTACACGGGCAGCCGCATGTCCGTATGGCGTCGACAATCACATTTTTTGGCTTTTCGCCGGTTTCTATTTTCATAGTTGTGTTTACACACCTAATTTCTTTAGTAATTAAAACGCACTCCGAGTACTCCAAAAACCTAGATTCAACCAAAACGTCATTAGTCAACTACTTAATTCGTTATTCAATCAAAGCCTAACGAAGTTAAGAATCGATCAACAATCAAAACCCCCTTACCGAGATCAACTGAAAATACACCCTCAGATTCTTGAAGATGCACCAACCAACCCTTGATCTCCACCTAAAACGAGAGTCACAAAACCTTTTCGTTAAACCTTAAATCAAATTTCTCTATAACTTCAACTAAACCATACTTACCGATCAACACAACCCTTCATTCAGTATCTTATAAAACGAGACAACAACACCTAAATTATTTACCAAACTGATGACAGCGCAGAATGTAATTTGGCAATGCAAGAGAGAACGAATCAAAATGAGGAAACAAAGACTGAAAAGAGGCAAACAGAGGGGGTGACGGCAAGAATAAAAAAAAAGATAACAATGGAAAAGGAAGTGCAAAGCCGAAAGGGGACAGAAGATAAAGCAGAACTCACCTAACAATATTCGGCCAAGGAGAGGAGCAAGATGACACACGGTCAGCTTGAGGGGAAGGGAAACTAGCGTCATAATTTTGGGAATAGAGAGGGGAACCAAATTTTGAAAACAATAGCAGCAAGTGGGGGATTTTCGGCTGACAACAAAAAGGTGAAAAAGAAAAAAAAAAGAAAAGATGGAGAGGGGAAGATTCGGCCAAGGGAGGAGGCGAACATTTTCTCACCTTTTTCTCTGAAGAGTAGAAATTTTTGGGAAGCACAAAATTCTACTCAATCCCCACAACCCCCTAAATCCCTCAATTAACTCCCCCTGTCCCTAAATTCACTCCCACACTTCCCCACACCCCTCGAACACTCCAAACCGTCCACTACTCACCCCACTCTCTTCAGAATTCTGACTCCACTCAAACACCTCCACGGCAACTAGCAAAAATAAATCCTTCGCTCGCGTAGAGACTCAAACTCCTGACCCCCAGCACAACTAACCCTCCACTTATCCACCAGACCAGCAGGCCCATTCTGACATATTTTACCAACATATATTTATAAGCCTACTGATTAGAGATAGGGGTTTATTCATTTAAAAACAAAAATTTTCCCAAGCTAATGCTTGAACTTGGGACCTCTCAGACACTTCCCAGAACACTTAACCACTAAAGCATACATACAATTGTGTCACAAACATACTAAAATAAATATATAAGAGATTTTTGGGGCGTTACAGGTTGTATGTGTACATTTGGAAAATATGCGTAGAGATGTGAATTAGTTTGGGTGTATGTTAATGCATGAAACCGTTGGGTCTTAAATGATGTCAGTGCATGAAAAGTCTATCAAGTGAGTCTGTGTCTGTTCACCACGATAGAGTTTAAAGGGGTCCGTCAGGACTAAAAACATGATCTTTGATTAAAACCACTGAAGGAAAAGCCCATAGACATGGCACCATTTGAAGAAGCAAAAGGATGGTGATTACCCAATGGGGTTCTCGGCGTGTCCTAGGACGATGATGGGCAAAACTCATTTAATATGAGTCTAGTCAAATCCATATTGTAAACACGTCAGGAAAGGAAATGCCTTTGTGGCACACTATTATGGATCTCCCTTGTGGCGAACTCTAAATAAATAGCCTATGTGTCAAATTCTAACATGATAGCCTTTATGGCCATAATTTGAGAGGAAAACCCTTGTGGCGCACGAACAACCAATCAATCAAGAATAGACATTAACTTAAGCTAACAAACAACCAATCAACCAACCATCCAACAATTTAGCATATGATAAAGCTTAACATCCAAACAAACATTTCATCAAACAGTTAATAAGCACAATATAGAGATAAGGATAAGAAATGCTCATTTAGATGTGGAACTAATGGCACTCAAAAGCTAAGTTAATGTCTACCATGTGTTTGTTAAAATGCTTGTGTGGAATTTAAGTTTAATTATGTGCTGAATTGTTTTATTGATTGATTGATGAGTGGGTTACTTAGCTAAGTTATTATTTATGCCTTGATCGGTTGTTTGTTCAAGTCTATTAAATTGTATATTACACTAGAATTGACGCCTCTAGTGGAAGATTTAGATAGACGAGACCGATAGGAGACTCTATCATGTAGAACTGTGATACACTTGTGTCAAATAGTGAGACCGAGAGGAGAGCTTAGGTAATATCTTTTAATTTAGGAATTGACCGAGAGGAGATTCCTAGATAGGAGTAGAAAACAATATAATCATCATAGATTTATTAGCTTAGTTAGTAATCCACGACTCGTCAATCCATTTGCATTGTTTCTAGTAGAAAAGAAGCAAGTTTGTTTGATATTTTTATTTTTTAATTTAAATAAAGCTCAAATATTATTTTATTTGAACTTGCACTAATAATTTTCGATTCAATTAGATTAGTAATTGCTTAACCTATAATTAACTTGATAAACAAATTTACCAATTTGACAATCCTTTAGGTTCAATCCTTGGAATACCCTGGTGTTCCATTGTAATACTACAAATATTACAACTGACATGTCACACTTGTCGTAAAGTCACTAAATATTTAAATATAATAGTATTGATTTATAGTCTCGGTGCACGTAAGTCAAGGCGCAGTCATATCATAAAGGTGTTTTAATAATTAAATTCACTAAAACTGTTGATTTTTAAGTTTGAATTATCAGTCAACTTGTGAAGCATTTTGGATGGAATTCATGTATTTCTAATTTGAGTTGTCTTATTACAAATTGAATGTTTAAATATACATACATCCAAATCTGGAAGCTCAAGTTATGGATATATTTGTGAAGGCTACATGGGCAAATTTTGTTTGGATGAGTTGAATATGGGTTTTGTAAGTTGAAAGTTTCAGATAAGTTTATAAGTCAAAGTTCAGTTTTAGGGTTTAATTTTGATTATTTATAACTTCAATTATGTATTTTAATTTATCAAGAGTTATACATGTGATTTCAATAATAATACAATGGTGATTAAGCTTATTTTAGTGCCATGTGCCTACCACGTGCTTAATTAATGACATATTGTTCATTTATCCATTAATTATTAAAAATGTTATAGTATTTGTTAGATGATTCGAGAGCTGTTTAGAGCCTTGGCTTCTAAATGCGTGGCTAAGGCATTCTTTGAAACTTTTGATATTTTTCTTCATTAATAGAAGGTATGTTTATTTTTCTATTTTAACTTTATAAAAATATTATTTTAACTTCTCATTTAATTTTTTTTTTGTTTCTTTTAGTATTTTTGTCAAGTTATTTCAAAATGATAGAAAAGTTAACATTTATTAATTTATCGATGTGGCATACATGTGGATTATCATGTAAATAGCACATAAGTATTTAATTATTTTTTTTAAATTTTAAAAAATATAAAAATATTTTTTTATAATTATTTAACAATTTTTAATTTTTAAAATTTTTTAAATTTTAAAAAATTAATAAAATGCTTATTTGTCATCCATGTGGCAATGCACGTGTATGTAACGTCAACAAAGTTAAAAAACGTTAATTTTTTCCATTCATTTTATGGTGATTTAATTAAAAAAATACAAGTTTAAGAGCTAAAAATATAAAAAATTAAATAAATGACTAAAATAATTTTTTTATAAAGTTGGAAGGTGAAATAAATCTTAATAAAATTACTAATTCTTTTTTTCCTTTAAAAGATTTATTTCTTGTTCTTTTCTTACAAGCTTCTTCGTTCAACCTGATCGAAGATTGAGGTGGAGACTCCAGGAAATCTTGGAGAATTTATTAAAGCCATTTATTGTTTTTGTCGAAAATTCTTTTTGGAAGAGTTTAATAACACTCAATTCACTTCATATTGTTCATCTTCTATTTTGTTGATTCAATTCTTCTTCCATCTTCTGATACGAAACGTTTTATTCAACGGCTATTTTGGGTTATGAGTTTTGTTATTTATGGCTTATTTTAATTATGTTATTTGTGTTACTTAAACGATGTGCTTCATCTGGTTGTTTTAATGAAACGCTGCGTAAATGAGTTGGCATAACGGCCCGCTAAATACGGGTTGTACAACTGTTTGGATTTTTTTTTCTCTTTCTTATACGCAGCCAATGATTTGGCTGCTACAGTTATGAAAATATTCAGAAATTGGTTCCTTCTTTCCCTCTCTAATCTCCTTCTTTCTCTTCTGTTTCTACTTGAAAAATTACACCGTAAGAAAGGTATAAGAGCTAACGATTCTCCATGACCGGTGAAGGCCCAACCACTCGTCTTCAGAAAGAGATTTCGCACATCCAGTAGGAAATGTCGCAGGTGCAGGCGGACCTTTCGCAACTTAACGGTAGTATGGATTAACTCCATAGAGAGCTCCGAACAGATATGTAAGTTCTTTTGAGAAGTATTTCAGCCAGGTGACTTCAACATCGGTTCTCGACCTTGTCCATGACAAGGGTAAGGGAATAATGGGGAAAGCTCCACTGGGGTATTCGGTCAAAGATGCTTGGGCCGATTTGGGACCAACAGGAGCGAATTCAAGGATGACAAGAGTTGACACATCACACCAGGGATTCAGAGTTGACTGCCCACGATTTGATGATACCAATTTTAGGAGTTGGTGGTCCAAGTTAGATCAGTATCTTGAAGCTGAGAACATCGTGGGTGATGCTCGAGTGTGGGTAGTGATGCTAAATCTGGATGGAAGAGCGTTGGAGTGGCATCACTTCTTTGCTCAAAGACTTGGGGGATTACCGTCACTGACCTGGGATACCTATGCTCGTGCCTTGAAAGAAAGATTTGGCACCAATTCGTTTCTGAATCCTATGTCAGAGCTAGTGGCACTGAAACAACAATGTGCCATTGACCAGTATCATGATTCTTTTCTTAGTTTGCTGAATCAGCTTCATTTACCGGATGGTTATGCTTTAGATATTTTTGTGAGCAACTTGAAAACAGAGATACGACAATACATGTTATTCTTTAAACCCAAGAGTTTAGTGGAGGGTTATTTGATGGCCAAGCAAGTGGAGGAGATTTTGGGCTATAATCAAAGGAAGTTTTGGCCAAGTCAGATTGGGGTTCATACCAAAGGGGCTACTTTACCTCCAACACTATCTTCTCCTACACGATGTTTTCCGGTTCCAAGGCTCACTCATGGGTCAAGTTCTATAGTAGTAGGAAATAAAAAAGGATCGACAAAATCCTTATCCCTGGCTGATATGGAAGATCGGAGAAAAAAAAGGGTTGTGTTTCTGGTGTACAGCCAAATACTCTCCAGGACACAAGTGTGTCAAATCACAACTGTACCAGGTAATGCTCGAACCTTACCCTGATAGTGAAGATGATATTGGGAGCCCTAAAACTGATGATCTTACAGAGGAAACTGAACCGCTGGATACACTTGACAAGGTTAACTATGAAAAAGAGACAACCACACCACCTCTTCTTTCTCTACATGCTATACAAGGTTCGCAAGGGCTTCACAAGATGCGAGTGGCAGTTACAGTTGGGGCTTCGCCCGTAATCAATTTGGTCGGCTCGGGAAGCACACATAATTTTGTGGATTCTCGATTGGCCAGAAAACTTAACTTGCACGTGGAACCGACTTGTAAACTAAAAGTGACTATCGCCGATGAAAGATGTATGCTCACACAAGGCATCTGTCGAGCTTTTTTTTTGGGAAACCCCAGGCTACTGTTTCAAGACTGATTTTTTGGTCCTTCCATTGAAGGGTTGCGATTTGGTGCTGAGAGTGTAGTGGTTGTTAACACTCGGGTCTATCAGCTGGAATTTTAGCTCTTTAACCATGTGGTTTCCTTACCAGGGAGAGTTTTGCATACTACAGGGTATTCAACCTGATGCTATTTAGGTGATGAACGTGTCCCATCCTTCCAAATACTTTGCGATGGTTGAGCAAGGACCATGCCCTATGCTGTTAACTCCAGTAGCACAAGTCTCATTGAAAGCTCATCACCCTTCAGCTAATGAAGAACTTCAACAACTTCTAAAGGAGTTTGATGATGTCTTTCAAACACCAACGAGCCTTCCTCCTCGACGATTGTAGGATCATAAAATTCCTTTGCATGATGAGAACCAAATGGTGAAGTTGAAACCTTATAGGTATCCCACGCTGCAAAAAAATGAAATGGAGAGACTGATTGATGAGATGCTAAAAGCTGGGATTATTCGGGATAGCAATAGCCCCTTTGCTTTTCCCATTGTCATGGTCAAGAAAAAAAACGGGAGCTGGCGATTATGCATGGATTACCGATAATTAAATCAGCTTACAGTAAAAGATAAATTTTCTATACTTGTTATTGAAGAATTAATTGATGAATTGGGGCATGCTTAATTTTTTTTCCAAGCTTGATTTACGCTCCGGCTATCATCAGATTCGAATGTATGATGTTAATATCCACAAAACCACTTTTCGGGGCCATTACGAACTTTTGGTCATGCCTTTTGGCTTGACCAATGCCCCATCCACCTTTCAAGCTTTGATGAATTCAGTCTTTAAGCCTTACCTCAGGAAAATGATTTTAGTTTTTTTTATGATATCATGGTGTATTCTGAAAACTGGTCTACTAATCTATCTCATCGCAGGGAAGTTCTTCAATTGCTGAGGGAAAATAGATTATTTGCCTAAGTAAGCAAATGCCAATTTGGGACGACGGAGATAGAATATCTTGGTTACGTAATTTCAAAAGGATGTGTTGCCATGGATGTTGCTAAGGTAGATAGTGTTTTACAATGGCCTACGCCTACATCGGTCAAGGAACTCAGGGGATTCTTAGGTCTATCCGGTTATTACAGGAGGTTTATTCGACTTTATGAGGTAATTGCCAAGCCTTTGACAATATTACTCAAGAAGGACAAGGTATGGGAATGGTCAAGGGAAGCTGTCGAGGCATTCCAACAACTTAAACATGCAATTTGTCAAGCTCCAGTCCTTTCTTTACCCGATTTCAAACTTGAATTTTATGTTGATACGGATGCTTGTGGACAAGGGGTAGGGGCAGTGTTACAAAAACAAAGGAAACCTATAGCTTTCTTTAACAAAGCCTTAGGGGTGAAGTACCAGGCCTTATCCATTTATGATAAAGAGATGTTGGCGGTCCTTTTGGCGGTAGAAAAATGGCATGCGTACTTTATGGGAAGGAGGTTCCATATATGAATAGACCATCAAAGTCTGAAGTTTTTTACTGAACAATAGGCCATTACACCATTTCAGCAAAAATAGGTAGCGAAGATGCTCGGTTACGACTTTGTGGTCAGCCACAGGAAAGGGGCTCACAACATTGTGGTCGATGCCTTGTCTCGAAGGCCACAGTCAGATGAAGGCCAGCTACAGCAAATTACAGTAAGCACCCCTTGGTCGAATTTGTGGGTTCGAATTGTTGATTCTTGGAAAATTGATTCCATGTGAGGCAGCTATGTGAGAAAGTGCAATAGAAACCACAAGCACATCCCAAGTATGGATGGGATGGCAAGATATTGAGAAGAAAAAGAAAGGTGGTGGTGGGCGACCTTGGTTCTTTAAGGAAATATTTGTTCATTCATTTCCATGAAGGGGCATTAGGAGGTCATTCCGGTATTCATTCTACGAGGCGCCGCATTGGAGGGCTGTTTTATTGGAAGGGGCTCTCCAATGATATTCGATAATGGGTCAAGGAATGTGTTACGTGTCAGCGATGCAAGGGAGATAATGCTGCCCATCCCAGATTATTGCAACCACTCCCCATACCTGATCGTGCATAGTCAGCAATTACAATGGATTTCATCGAAGGATTGCCGACTTCGAAGGGGTACAACACGATCTTGGTGGTTGTATACCGTTTGACAAAATACGGTCACTTAATTCCCCATCTCACCCATTCACAGCTTTGAGAGTGGCTCAAGCCTATTTATCTCAAGTCTATAAGCTTCATGGTGCTCCCGAGACCATAGTTTCTAACAGAGATAAAATATTTATCAGCAAATTTTGGCAAGAACTTTTCAGCAAGTTGGGTACACTTCACCTTTCAACGGCCTACCACCCGGAGACTGATGGCCAATCAGAAGTGCTCAACCGTTGTTTGGAGAGCTACTTGAGGTGCATGAGCAGTGAACGACCTAGTGACTGGTCACTCTGGCTTCCATTAGCGGAGTGGTGGTACAACACTTCTCACCATTCGGCTATTGACACAACTCCATTTGAGGCTCTATACGGACAAGTTCCCCTGAATCATTTACCGTATGTAGCTGGATATTCTCCTGTGAAAGTGGTAGATCGTAATCTGCAATAACGTGAAGCAGCTCGACGGCTTCTGAAATTCTATTTGAAATGGACTCAAGATCAGACGAAGTAAGTTGCAGATAAAAGGCAAAGTGAAAGGGCTTTTGAGGTGGATGATCTCATATACCTGAAGATCCAGCCTTATCGCTAGCATACTCTCAGGCGAACTTTGAACCAAAAATTATCCCCTTGATTCTATGGACCATATCCGGTGGAAGTGAAGATTGGAAAGGTAGCCTATTGGTTGAAGTTGCCTGTTGGAGCACAAATTCACCACACGTTCCACGTCTCGTTGCTCAAGAAACATATCGGTAAGTCTCCTAGCCAGCTGGACATACTTCAAATGGATCTTGATGCGACTGTACCAAAAGGAACCAGTCCGAGTTATTGACCGGAGGATTGTTAAGAGGGGTTCACGAGTTGTGACATAGGTATTGATCCAATGGACAAATACATTTCTTGAAAATTCAACTTGGGAGAACCTATCAAATGTGCGACAGCGATTTCCAACTTTCAATCCTTGAGGACAAGGATCTTATTTTGACAGGGGGTAGTTGATACGGAACGTTTTATTCAACAGCTATTTTGGGTTATGAGTTTTGTTATTTCTGGCTTATTTTAATTCTGTTATTTGTGTTACTTAAATGATACCTTTCATCTAGTTGTTTTAACGAAATGATGCATAAATGAGTTGGCATAGCAACCCGCTAAATACGAGTTGTACAACTGTTTGGGTTGTTTTTTCTCTTTCTTATACGCAACCAATGCTTTGGCTGCTGCAGTTATGAAAATATTCAGAAATTGGTTTCTTCTTTCTCTCTCAATTCTTCCTCTCTAATCTTCTTCTTTCTCTTCCGTTTCTACTTGAAAAATTACACCTTAACATCTTCTCATTTTGATTTATTAATTCTGAATTTTAATTACAACTTGCTTGTTAAGAAACCTTAAAAGCTGATTTCTTTCTTCTTATTTTTTAATTCATTGTTTCTTATTATATATGCTGCATTTGAGGGGTAATCTATTAAGATTTGAATTTTCGAAGAAACTTTCCAAACAGTCGCAATATCTATCTCTTTTTTCTTTTTTTAATTTGATTCCACTCTTTTCAACTTCAATCTTGATTTGGGGTTCTACATCATATCCCTTAAGGCAATCCGATTGGCTTTAAAGTTGAAAAAGAATCGTACAGGGTTATATGTATTAGGAGTTAAATTATATTTTATCTCTTCTCTTTAAAAAATAGGTAAATTAGTCCATGTATTTTATATCAAAGACTAAATATGTCTTTTCTGTTAAAAATTCCATCCATTTGTATTGTTGGAAACTGGCGTAAATAAAAAAATAATCTGTTAAAGTCGAGTTATTTGAATCCTTGTTAAAATAAAATACAGTGGTAAAATAAAATAAAAATAAAATTCATATAGAACTATACTTCTTTTATTTTACATTGATTAGAATAAGGTTTTTCAACCTTTCTACACTTCATCTATTTGACATTAATTAGAATAAGGTTTTTCAACCTATAAATAGATGTAGTTTAAACTTCTCTTGTATCATTTGAATTCGACATTAGTGAATTTTCTTCTCCTCTGGCCGTGGCTTTTTTCTCGAAAGGGTTTCAACGTAAAATCTGTGTGTTCTTATTTTTCTTTCTTTTGCTTTGCAATCGTTCTATATTGTCATTGTTGACGTTCAACTTTCACAAACTAGTATCAAGAGCTTTTCGGCTTGCTTGTCTCGATCACGGTAATGGTGATAATGAAGTATGATATTCTGCTGTTAGATCGCAACACTAGATTTACATTGTGACAGGTAAAGATGCGGGTAGTTCTTGCGCAGATGGATTTGAAGGATGCCCTGCTAGGTTTAGATAAGATGCCTTCGACATTGACAGATAAATAGAAGAGACGTAAAGATCGAAAGGTTTTAAAGCAATTACAGTTGCATCTGTCGAATGAAATTCTACAGGACGTGTTGAAGGAGAAGATCGCCGTTGAATTATGGAAGAAGCTTGAGCAGCTATGTATGTCGAAAACCCTAACTAGCAAGCTGCATATGAAGCAACGTCTTTATGCTCATCGTTTGGAGGAATGTGAGTCTATGCACAAACACTTAAATGTGTTTAAAGAAATTCTCTCATACCTAGAGGCCATAGAGGTTCAGTATAGTAAATAAGATTTATGGTTAATTCTACTTTTTTTAGTTGCCCCCGTTTTATTCAACCTTTAGAGATGCAATTTTGTATAGTCGCGAATCTCTCATAGTTGATGAATTCTATGCTTCCTTAACCTCGTATGACAAGATGAAACCTCGTATGACAAAATGAAACCTCTTGTGGTTGGATTCGACTTTCAGGGAAAGGGTCTCATATTTCATGGGAGACAAGAACAAAATACTGATGATAATCGTGGGAGGACACAGGAATGAAATCCTCGCAATAAATCTAAGGGTAGATCGAGATCTTCAAACAGAGGTAAAACATGTAACTTCTGCAAGAAGAAAGGGCACATTAAGTCTGAGCAAAATAAGATCAAAAGGAAGGCTGTGAATCAAAAGGGAAAACAACCAGAACAATTTAGTGAAACTGATGTAGTAGAAGACCACAGTGATGATGAACTTCTAGTTGCTTCTGCCGAAAAATCTAAAGTGAGTGAGGAGTGTATCTTCGATTCTGGTTGTATGTTCCATATAAGTCTGAATCGGGATGGGTTTATATGAAACTGTGTTTGAAGGTGTTATTTTGATGGGAAATAATACTTCATGTAAAATTGCAAGTATTGGCAAGATCAAAATTAAGATGTTCGATGGAGTTGCCAGAACACTTAGTGGCATACGACATGTACTAGAATTGAAGAGGAAATTGATTTTGTTGAGTACTCTTGATTCAAAAGGGCACAAGTACACAACTGAAAGTGGAGTTCTAAAGATTAGCAAGGGTTCCCTCATTGTGATGAAAGGACAGAGAAAGACTGCCAAGTTATATGTGTTGTAGGGTTCAACTGTTACTGGTGATGCAACCATCGCTTCCTCTTCCTTGTCAGATGATGATGTTACTAGACTTTAGCATATACGTGTAGGGTATATGAGTGAGAACGGCATGACATAATTGAGCAAAAGAGGACTTCTTGATGGATAAGGCATTAGTAAATTGAAGTTCTATGAGCACTATATTTTTTGGAAGCAAAAGAGAGTTTGGTTCACCAGATAAATCCCTAACACGAAGAGAACACTGGATTATATTCATTATGATCTTTGGGGACCATCTAGAATGCCTTCGAGTGGTGGAGCTAATTATATGCTAACATTCATTAAAGATTTTTCCAGAAAAGTTTAGGCATTCTTCTTAAAGTAGAAAAGTGATGTGTTTCCCACATTTAAGAATTGGAAGAATATGATCGAGAAGTAAACAGGAAAACAATTAAAGCACCTCCGCACAGATAATGGTTTGGAATTATGTTCAGATGAGTTTAATGAATTCTACAAATCAGAATGGATCGTGTGACACTTAACAGTTCGCCATACTCCAGAACAAAACGGCGTTGCAGAATGAATGAATAGAATAATCATGGAAAAGGTTCGATGCATATTGTCAAATGCTCATTTACCGAAGTCGTTTTGGGCTGAAGCGACCTCTAAGCATGTTTTTTGATTAACCGATCTCCGTTCATTGCCATTGAGAAAAAGACTCCACAAGAGGTATGGTCTGATACTCCTGCTGATTATTCTGATTTGACGATTTTTGGGTGTCCCACGTATGCTCATGTTGATAATGGGAAATTGGAGTCTAGATCTATTAAATGTATTTTTCTTAGTTATAAGGCTAGTGTTAAAGGGTATAAGTTATGGTGTCCTAAAACGAGGAAAGTTGTAATTAGCAAAGATATTATTTTTTATGAAATTGCTATGCTGCCTAACTTATCTCTTAAAGACTCTTTCAATAAAGACAAGCAAAGTTTAAACACACATGTGAAGTAGATGGAGCTTCAGATTGATCCAAGATCTACAATAGAGTCTACTTATCAGGTTAAAACAAAAACTCAGAGTAGAGTTGCTTCTTCACCACAGTCAGCACCATGATATTCTATTTACCTAGAAGAGAAATTAAACCTCTTAAAAGGTACGCCAAGGCTGATCTAGTTGCTTATACTTTAAATGTGGCTGAAGGTATAGATTCAAATCAAGAGCCATATACTTATTCCGAGGTAGTTAGCTATAAAGATTCAGAAAAGTGGATGATTTCCATGCAAGAAGAGATGGAATCGCTCCATAAGAACATAACATGGGATCTAGTGAAGCTTCCTAAAGGTAAAAATGTTGTTCCTTGTAAATGTGTGTTCAAGAAAAAAGAAGGGACTCTAGGAGCTAAAGAACCCAAATATAAAGCAAGGCTGGTTGCAAAAGGTTACAGTCAGATTCCAGGTGTAGACTTTACAGATGTGTTTTCTCCAGTTGTGAAGCATAATTCGGTTCAAGGCTTGCTTGGTATTGTGGTCATGTATGATTTGGAGCTTGAGCAGTTAGATGAAAAAACAACGTTCTTGCATGGAAAACTTGAGGAAAATATTTACATGCAACAACTAGAGGGTTTTACAGTCTAATAAAAGGAGGAATATGTTTTCTTGTTGAAAAAGTCTCTTTATGGCTTGAAACAGTCACTAAGAGAGTGGTATAAGAGGTTTGATTCTTTTATGACTACGCATGATTTTAAAAGAAGAAGCTTTGACAGTTGTGTTTATTTTAAGAAAAATAGTGATGGTTCTTTTGTGTATCTACTCCTCTATGTTGATGACATGTTGATAGCAGCCAAAGATAAAGGAGAGATAAGAAAGGTCAAAGTCTACCTTAGTAAAGAATTTGAGATGAAGGATTTGGGAGTAGCAAAGAAGATACTTGGGATGAAGATTCTCAGAGATAGAAAAGCATGTAAATTGTACCTAAGTCAGAAATGGTACATTGAGAAAGTTCTTTGTAGGTTCAATATGCAGAATGCCAAGCATGTTAGTACTCCATTAGCAACCCACTTCAAACTTTCATTGGCTTTGTCTCCTCAATCAAATGATGAGATTGACTATATGTCATGTGTTCTATATTCTAGTGCAGTGGAATCTCTCATGTATGCTATGGTTTGCTCACGTCCAGATTTATCATATGTAGTTAGTGTAGTTAGTAGATACATGGCGAATCCTGGCAAAGAACACTGGAATGCTGTTCAGTGGATTTTCAGATACTTACGAGGTACTACTGATGTTTGCTTACAATTTGGAGGAACTAAAGATGGAGTCATTGGGTATGTCGATTCTGATTTTTCTGGAGACCTTGATAAAAGAATATCCCTCACAAGGTATGTCTTTACAATTGGGGGTTGCACAATCAGTTGGAAAGCCACTTTGCGAAATACAGTTGCTCTGTCTACTACTAAAGCTAAGTACATGACGATTATTGAGGCTTTTAAAGAAGCAAAATGGTTAAAGGGACTCTTTAGTGAACTTAGTAAGGACCTTCGGTTCAGTACAGTGTTTTGTGATAGTTAGAGTGTAATCTTCCTTATGAAAGATCAAAAGTTTAATGAGAAAACAAAGCACATTGATATTCGGTATCGTTTTATGCGTGATATTATACTGGTGGAGATATTGTTGTGAGCAAAGTTAGTACTCATGAAAATCCTGCAGATATGATGTCTAAGTCACTTCCTATAACCAAGTTTAAGCATTGCTTGGACTTGGTTGGTGTTCATTGTTGAAGAATACTCCTTAAGGGGTTTCGTGGAAGAGGTGGAGAACTTGTTCGTTGAGAGTTCGTGGTGAAGAACTTGTTCGTTGAGAATTCGTGTCAAGGTGGAGATTGTTAGAGTTGAGTGAATCGAATCCTTGTTAAAATAAAATATAGTGGTAAAGTAAAATAAAAGTAAAATCCATATAGAACTATACTTCTTTTATTTTATATTGATTAGAATAAGGTTTTTCAACCTTACTACACTTTATCTATTTGACATTGATTAGAATAAGGTTTTTCAGCCTATAAATAAATGTAGTCTAAACTCCTCTTGTATCATTCGAATTCTACATTAGTGAATCTTCTTCTACTCTGCTCGTGGTTTTTTCCCGAAAGAGTTTCCACGTAAAATCTGTGTGTTCTTATTTTTCTTTCTTTTTCTTTGCGGTCGTTCTATATTGTCATTGTTGACGTTCAACTTTTACATAACCAAACAATGATACATGGTCTGTCACGTATATCTCTTATGCTAACGTACAAGGACCAATTTTTAATAATAAAAGTGGATGAATTTTTTAATAGAATGATCAATTTGCTACTTGATCTAACGTACAATGACTGGTTTGCTCATTTTTTAGTAAAAATACCAAAATACAATTAAACTTCTAATACAAAAGTCTTTACGATACTTTTACCGCTTTAGAGCGTATACTATCTTACATTTACAACGACTAAAATACTATTTTTTCGAGGATTTATAAATTCTAGTGAAGTCTAAGAGAAATTTGTTTCCAAAACTTAACTAGTATCCTCAAATGTTGCAACGAGGCAGGATAGGCAACATCATACTTGGATATATAACAGACAATTCATTCCCTCGTATATTGCTTGGCATCTTTTTCAATACCCTTCCAATACAACACAGATGACATTGTTTTCATAATAACATCAATCTCTAAGTTTTCATAAATTTTCATTTTAAATACCAAAAAATAAAATCTGTGATATGGGCACGGTTGTTACATACTTTTATCATTTTAGTCATCTACTTACAATTTGTCATTACATACACTCATTTTAGTTATTCAATTTTAGCAAGTTTTTATTTTGGTCATTTATTTTATTTTTTACTTTTTTTTCAATAAAGGAAAAACTTAAATTTTTATAACAAAATTTTGGGTTAGAAAAAAGTATTTTTCCTTTTTAATTTCCTTTAATTTTTTTTCCTTTTAGAATTAATTTCAATTTTTCTTAGTAAAAGGAACGCAAAACTTGGTTTTTATAGGAAAATTTTAGTTTTTAAATAAAAACTAATTTATTTTTTCATTTTGCTTTTCTTTTCTTTTTTTTTTTAGAATAAATTTTATTTTTTCCAATAAAGTAGTATTTAGAAAGTCACCTAGTAACTGAATTTGGGTGCAATTACTTGTAATTACACAAAAGTAATATGTATGGGTAACCAATATAATTGGGAGGTCCATTGAATTGGGTGTAATTGGAGCATTCCAATTACATTTTCCAATTCTTAGGTGGGAGAGTAAAAATTAGAGTATTTACATGAGTAATTATACCTAATATTTGGGATGGTTATGACAAAAAAAAAATTAAAGTTGTATTATAATTCTTAAAAATGTTTTATGTGTATTTTATATTATAAAAAAAATGTGTATTTAAATCCTAAAAAAATTCTAAAGTTCTAACCAAAAAATATATTGTAAAAAATAATCAGTGTATTATAATATATTTATTTATAAAAAATTATAGCCAAAAAAATAGACATAACTCATTTGCATATCTGTGTTTTATGAACCCTAAATTATAACCTATTGGTCGAGTGTTCACCTTCCCGAGAATGATCTGGGTTCAAATCATTTTTGTACCCAAAAAAAAAAAAAACTTAATTCACCTATCTATGCTATATATTATAAAAGCCAATATACTTATTTATATATAAAAAAAAAGTGTTACAAATAATTTTCTAAAGTTATGGCAAAAAATTGCATTAATATTATAAATTTTATATTACTTTTAACTTAACTTATGTAATAAAATAGTTATAACATAGCATAAGTTTTTCTTCGAATTAAGTTTATGTAAGTTTTTTTATAATTAAAGCTACAGAATATTTGAACCATAAATCCAAATATTATGTGGTAAATGTTAGTTATTCAAACAAAACGTTTTTTTATACCATATCGTGGGGTACAATACCTTTTGAGATAATGGAGCTAGACATAAGCATTGTAGATGCTTGCAAACTCTTTAATTTGAGACATTTAAAGCTTTGAAATATGGTTGAGAGGATATTTGTTGCTCTAAAAAAGATTTCTCATATTAACAACATCACCTCAATATAGCATCGTGCGTACGAGCATATTGCATACTTCATAACTTCATTCGTAAGTGGAATTGATATGATCCATACTTTGAAAAGTACATGATAGAATATCTTGATAATCTTAATAATACATATTTAGATTTAGATGATGAATAATTCTATCAAGAACCAATAGATGATAATAAGAAATATATTTTAAATGTTAGAGAGGGAATAACCCAATAAATATGAAATGTCAGAGCAATTAGATAAAATTGCATGTGCTGTTGATTTTGCTTATTATTTTTAAAAGTAATCGTATTATTGATTACTTTCTTAGACTAGCATATTACGTATGATTATTTGATTTTAATTTTTGTTACTCGTTTAGAATTTTTGTTATCGTACCGATAATTTTTTATAGTAATTAATATATTTTCTAAATATATATATTATATAACCGTATAATTACTATTTGTACTGTCAAATATAACAACGGGAATTATGATATAATTACACTCTGTTGGCTAAACATATTTAGGGAATTACAATTCTTTGAATTATAAGAGTATAATTATTATCCTAGTAATTACAATTTTATCCAATTACACTATATTGTCCAATTTACAAGAAATTATTAGGTTTTTATAAATAAAATAAAATATTTGAATTTTTACGAGGAAAATCATTTTATTTTTTAAATTTGCTTTATTTCTTCTTTTTAGAATTTCTTTTAGTTATTTTTTTTCAATAAAAGGGAAAACCCTGTGATTTTACAAGGAATTACTAAGTTTTTACCCAAAAAAAAAAAAAAAGAGTTTTTACATTGAACTGCATTATGGGTGAAAAACTTAGGTTTTCATCTCAAGAGCTAAATAATTCAGTTCCCTATACTAGGTGACTAAAACGAGCGTACGTCATATTAATAGCTGATGACTAAAATGATGAAAATATGTAACGAAAATTACTAAAATGATAATACGTAACAATGCTCATATTGCAAACTTCTTATTTTCGGTACCCAAAATGAAAATTTATAAAAGTTGTGTAACCAACAGTGCAATTTACCTTAACCTCAACTCTAGAGCGGCCACTCTAATGCTGTGAAAATACCCAAACAGATCTTGTATTGTAGCTGAATCCAACCATAAGCATGATCTTGTGGAGAAAACGAAGTAATGCAGGATCCTTTAACCCAAGATTGCTTTGGATACTGGTTTCTTGGTTTTGGGTTTAGCAACTGGAGGTTTGTAGGTGCGAATGGATGATTAATGTTTGCCTTATCAATGTTAAGTGAGGAAATGGGTTGTAGATGTTGGTAATAAAGGTGGTAATTCTACCAGGATAGGGGTTGTGGAGGTCACAGACAAGGAAAGGGTTAATAATGGTTTTATAAGGGCTGATCAGAAGATCATCAAGCACTTTCCAGCCCTGCTCAAATCTAGCTTAGAAGCTTGGCCCATCTTGATTTCTTTCTTCACCAAATCCCTCTGCAATCCTGTTGTAACACCACTTGCCATCGCCGAGGACAATTGTTAGCTCTAATACTAGTGATGCTGGTCATAGATTAACAATCAAACAACACTACAACAGCAGGAAGAACAGAGATAGAAGAGGAAGCATGACAGAAAGGGGTAAGAAAATAGTCTTAATATAATCCATAGAGAAGTTTGTTTAATTCTTCATTCCAGTATGTTCCCATTCTCTGCTTCACAGGTCATATAGGCATAACAAAACAAAAGATAACTCAGCAAATTTGTTTCTGCTACAACCATAATTAACCATTACTTAAAGACCTGAAGAAAACTAGTGGGCTGGTATGGCTTAATGTTTCAGACTGCAGCATTCGGCCATTCACAAGTGAAGCTAATCTATTTCAGCAAACCACAAACCACAAACCAACGGGCCACAGCTGTAGACAGCCTTACGTTCACTACTTATATAGCCAGCTAGCATTTTCCAGTTCAGTAATTTAGGCAGATATAAACTCTTTGATCTTGCATTGTGAGTAAAGAGCCTTACTAAGAAAAACATGACATTCAACAAAGAAACCAATAAACATCAAAATCAGGATTAACTAAGACTCATATATAATCCTTAAACAACATTCTGATCGCAGCATTACAGATCGCAAGGTCATTCCAGTTGGAGCTCAGGTCTATGGTTTGGACCAAAATATTATGCCTACTTTAGCACTTAATATTATATTTCATCAATGAACTCAAGAAGATCATCAACTTCTTGCCTCAGTGCTGTAAGTTTCTGTTGCTGCAAAGCCACCCGGTTCTCAATATCACGGGCCCCCAACTTCTTCTCATAGCCGTCCACCACTGTAGAGTGCTTCACCATTACTTTTTCCTGTAATTCTCTCTCCTTAGCCACCAGCTCCTCCACCTACACAGATAAAGAAAATATCACTTATACGAATATTCCATATAGAGCAAAATAAAATCATAAATGCTATTGGCATCCAGAGCAAACAGAATATTTCTGTCATGCATAGTCAAGTTACAACAAGAATACTGTTGCATGCTAAGGTTTAAAATTTACCAAAACAAGATGTTGCAACAAATGAACAATTGACAAACATGAAAGGCAACAAATCCATATCTAATTGATCTAGAAAAGCTGACCAACAACACCAAACAGTAAAAGACAGGTGAACCTTGGGTAATACTTGAGCAGCTGATGGAGAAGATTGCAAGAAGGTCAGCAAGGGTTTCAATTCTTTGGACAGCTCTTTTAACAAACCATCAGCTGCTTTTCGAGCAGCTTTACAAGCTTGAATGTTCCCAGTCCTAGAAAGATCACGTAGTGATGCTTCCAGGTTATCATGTGTTGTCAAGCATCTACTTATGATATTCTGAACCTGCTGAATCACTGCCTGAACCTGAAATTACAGAGAAAATTCTTAAACCGATTCACTTGTACATGGTGATTTGGGTGAGCAAAGTAGATTGCATAGTAACATCCTACTAACCTCTTCCCACTGCTGTTTAGCCAAATAAGAAGCAGAAGACTTGGAGATTGATATGTCTGCATGCATATAAACAATGCAAGCAACAAAAAAGAAGAAAAACCCTGAAATTAACATCAGTGGCTCCCTGAGCATCGATAGTTGACTGAAATGGTAATAGACCTGAAAGATAAACAAACAGCAAACCATTAACCCTGTAAATATAGGATTATGAAAACCTAATGTCCAATATTCTGTGTTTGGAGGTAGCAGAATGGTGGCATTACACTAGTATGCTAGAAGCAGTGTGCATGACATTCAGACTGAAAATTGAGAAAGAACAATACCTGAAAAAATTGATTGTGCTCAGGCACAACATTAGTTTTTTTGAGCACAACTACTGGTCTACCATCAATATCCAAGTGGGAGATCTTGGTCTGCATACAACCATAAAAACATTATATATAAAAAACCAAAGCCTTCAGACTCAAAGTTCAACACAAATACGACCCTATGTTATACAACATATGTTCCAATAGAAGAGAAATAATAAGCCTGCTAATACCTCTTGCCACTGCTCCACAGGAAATGGAGCTGCTACAGATATGTCACTAGAACCCTCAGGCAAAACAACCTGCAACCGAAGTACCAGATCAATGTAAGAGGATGCTAAGAAAACAACTCTCTTACCATTCACCAGACTGCAATTATACCACACAAGCACATATCTTAGTCCTAAGGTCATAATAAGACAGCAGCATTAGTGCCCATTTAAGTACTCGGTGACATGTTTTAATCATAACAAATAAGTAGTGTAACTATGTCTATTTAGTAAGAGTTGAAATATGTACTTATACAAGTTTTAGGCAAGCTCGGGAAGGAAGTGATACAAACCTTCACAATGAGTGCATCAATAACCAACTCAACCATTGGGCTACTAAAAGTGATATTAAGAAAGCGCTTCCCGTCTGACTCATACAAAAAGTCCTGAAGCGGCAAGCCATATCCAATGGTAAAAGCAGTTCTCCAGCCACCAAACATCGGGTACCTAGGTTCAATCAATAGTTCCGTCTACAAAGACAAATGGTAATTCAATAAGAATAAACTATAAAATGATAGATACTCTTAAATCCTACTCAGCAATATAACCTTTTTGGAGTCGCCCCGCAGATGAGACGTTGATATATTGCCAATTTCATCCCTGTAATAAACAGAATGTGCCCTTGGTGGCAAGTTTGCAACAAGATACCTAAAGGCCGATGCACCACGAACGTTGGGTCTGGCCAGGAAATCAAGCCTGTAGTGCCAAAGTAATAATTCAGAAACAAACTTCCAACCCAGCATGGCGCTCACCATAATCCACAAAAAGGTAAAGATATGAAGTAACCTGGAAAATTCACCCTTGCTCTGGGCACCACCATGTATGAGCTTGTAATGCTCGGTGACTTGCACATTACCCCAATGGGAAATTTCTATCTCTCTCACCAATTCTTGAGCAACAGCAAAGGGTAAATTGCTTTCAAAATGAACTGCTATGGGTGAGTACGAGAATGAAGGAAGATTCTCATAAGGACCATATTTGATTTCTGAACCATGAATCTTTGTGTTCTCCAGTTTTGTATAGGATTCAATTCTAGAATCAGGCAATTTAACACTTAGAGACTGAACCTTCACAGCATAAGGAGATAGATAGTGTGCACTATCCTGGTATAGTACAAGCTGAATATCAGCCTGAGTGATTTGCTCAGGAATAGGTCGCAAGGCATGGGTAAATACGGCCAAGACATCAAAAGTGAAGCTATCACCCTCAGCTAATCCCTTAGGCAAAGATACTGAATAGAATGTCAAAGCAGCAGGCATGTCTTTTGGGTTGGCAGCCTCAACAGGGAGAGCAACAACAGGGTTTTTTACTTTCCCTTTCCCTTCATGTGGAGTAGCCATCAAATATGCCATGTTTTTGGCTTGTTGCTCAGGAAAAGCCAGCAAAACCAAGGACTCCTTTTCGGGACCTGCATTCTCCACCTAGAAGACAATATAACAGCACATTAAAGAATAAAGCCGAAAAGAGATAATAGAGTTGAAAGCATTAGCAATTTGAGAGTGAAAAGAAAAGTGATTGTTACTGAAGCACCTTCACAGTTGAAGAAATCCGAACAATATGTGATGTCAAATATATCTGCAACACATAGGGACGCTTTTAACATAAAAACTTTACAGATACAACTATTGTAGCAGTTCAGATCAACCCAAGAGATGATGTTTCAGATGGATAAAATCTTCAGAAGCAGCCGTGAACCAATCAGAGAAATGAACTCGCAAGGAATACTATTAATAATATTAAACCCTAGAAAGCTTGAAAATTTGAATAGAGAAGGATAGAAACTTACGCGTCGATCGACTTTGGAAAGGACCAGATCGGAAAGTGCGGGTGATGCCAAAATTGCGATTGTAAGCATAAGGAAACAAAACCTGAAACTCTCCATTGTCGGGAAAATGAATCTCTGTTGCACTTGACCCCTAGTTGACTCCTTTTGTTTCTGGTTCCTGTAGTGAACGAAGGGCTCTTTTGGTAATCTCTAAATTACCTTGCTAAGTTTTTTTTTATTACCTAATTATGAAAAATTACAAAATAGTCATTTAGTTATATAATTTTTTTATCACCCATCATCAAATGATTAATGGAAAAATAACGTGTCAGCTTTTAAAACTGACATAGTAAAATATTCTAACTTTTAGACATTTATACATTATGTTAATTTAGAATTTATTTTAAAAAGTATAATCCTCAACATTTACACATTGTATAATTTGATCATTTTTACAGTTTTGCATTTTTGTGACCTTCTCACCTGAAAAGCTAAAAAAATATTAGCTAAATTTGATCAAAAGTATACTAAAAATAGAAATACAAAAAAAACCCAATATCATCATTTTTATCTTTTCTCATCCTTTAATTTTGATACTCTAATTCTCTATCGTAGATTGAATACTAGCAGTTGAGATGACTCAATCATAGTCAGTTCACTTTTCACAAATTTCATAAAATCTGTGCTTGATTCATTTGAAGTCAATTCAACCGAGTTGCTATTGTTATTGTCGTTATTAGCATTAATGTCTCCAACGAACATAGAGAGTCTCGCCACTCGTTCAATTAACCCACTATATAAAAGAAAATAAAAGTACTTTTGAATCATCAACTTTCAAAGTCGAATTTGCAATAAACTTATTTGAGTCTGGTGAGTGGATAAATTGAAAGGCTTACATAGCCATGAGTAAACTTGCATTATCGATAGCCAAAGCTGACATCAAGCGATGGATTTCACTAGTAAATATGAGCATTTAAAGTGTTCTTACTTCATCCCTTTGTGACATTGCCCCTACATTTAACTCAATGGCAAAATGAAGAACAACAATAAGAAGCAAAAGTACCTAAATTTTGTAAACTAGCTAATTCAATTCATTGAAAATAAAAAGTACCCATTTCATTAATTCAACCCAATTTTAAGTCTAACAACTTAAAAGAAAAAAAACCTTCGATTTGCTTCATCAATGGCAGCCAACTCAAACAAACAAAAAAATGAATTAATTGTCATCGAGAGATATCAAGTTCTCAACCATTTAAAGTATAAGGAAATCAATGTATTTAAGAATTATCTATTTTAATAAGAATTTTAAAAAAAATTGTTTTTATTTTAATTTTCTCATCATGTATTGAATTATATTTTCATGTAAAATAGGATAAATTTAGGTAATGTGTAAACATTAAGACCTATTTTTTAAAGAATTAAGATTAAATTGATAGAATATGTAAACATTTAGGGTTAAACTTGTTACCATACAAATTTTAAAAGATGTCATGTGTAACACCCCTAACCCGTATTCATTGCCGGAATAGGGTTACGGAGCATTATCAGACTTATTACACAATCGAACATACATTTCTCATACAATTATCAAATTCAAATACAAGTCATTCATAATCATTCATCAAGTCCCTAATATGAGCCTACGAGACCCAAAACATGCTTCAAAAGTGATTCGAAACTAAATCGATATCTCAGGAATTTTTTGGAAAAACTTAGAAAATTTTTCAATATACAGGGGACACACGCCCGTGTGGCCAGACACACGGCCAAAGACACGCCCGTGTCACTGGCCGTGTGGACATTCGAAATGGGATCACATAGCTGTGTCCTCGCCCGTGTCTGACCCCGTGTAACTCTCTGACTTAGGTCACATGACCAACCACACGCCCGTATGAACCAGCCCGTGTGAATCAGCCCGTGTGCCCTTCGAAATGGCCTCACACGCCCGTGTACTAGGCCATGTGCTAGGCCGTGCCGAACCTGTAGGGTATACTGACTTATGCCACACGACCAAGTCACACGCCCGTGTGCTGGGCCATGTGGAGCATACTGACTTGATTTCTAATTAAACACCAAGGGACACACGACCGTGTCACCTAACCGTGTCTCACACACGGCTGAGACACACGCCCGTGTCTCTGCCCGTGTGGACAAAAATAGGCTATTTACCAAGCCATCTTTCTCACCCAAAATGCAACCACCTAAAAACATCAATTGGCATATAGCATAGCATCAATAGACATTCAAACCAATCTCAACCAAGCATAATTCACGCCATTTCAATACCATCAAATACAAGGCACACAAATACCACAATATGCTATTCAATTTCATACCAAATTCACATTCTCAATTCACTTAACTAGTTAACTTCATATATGCATTTTCTTACCTTTAATCACATGCATACCAAATCTTCAAATTTCAACCATATGGTACTCCAAAATACCAATTCACAACAAGCATATAAATGGCAATATTACACAACATAACAAAGGCTATTTGCACAAATATATACATCACCAAATATACCAAAATAAGCCAACTCTCATGGCTATACACAAAACCAAACACTTAACATTTATAAGCCAACTCAAATGGCTAAATTCATTACCAAACTATATACCAAAACGACCATAATTCCTATACATGCCATATAACCAAATACATAAGCTCAAAAGTACCAAAGTAGAAGCTCGATAGTGTGATGCAATCTCCGACAACTCCTAGTCCGAGCTAGCTTCGATATTCACTATAAAACATAGAAAAGTAAACAGAGTAAGCTTTAAAGCTTAGTAAGCTCATATAGTTAATAAGTAAAGCTCACCATTCAATCACAAGTCAAGTAGTATGAACATAATATACTACAAAGTCATTAAATCATAAGATTAACAAATATTCAATCACACAAGTAATCATAAACTCACAACTTTCATAGGTTCAATGCTCATATAGTTCCCGTACATACCTGTATTGATACGTATCTATTTCTCACCATTTCATATCTTCGATATACCCGTTAAACCATTTGGAATACTATCGGATACTCGGGAATCTCGCACCCTAAGTGCCAATACATAGCTGAAGTTATCTCAATCTCATGTCTCATATAATTCTCACTCTCGAGCTATCAACGGGTCTGCTCACACAAGTTGACGATCATGACGTAGCTACACGGTGCTGCTCATACAAGCTGACGAGAATCCGCAACACATGCCGGATAACTCAGCCACCGGTAGGACGTATGGACCAGCACCCAAATCACATAACCCCTAATGACATGTCATTCGTATCCTAATCTATTCCTAAGGTTCAACCGGGATTTCACATTTGTTGAATCATCGTCGAACATATCCGTAAGGTTGTATTCACAAATAATTCAATAATAAAGTATTTAAAACACAATTATATTAATACTTATTAACATACGAACTTACCTCGATTCACAAAGACGATGAAATAGATCGACTAGTCCAATACTTTATTTTTCCCCCGATCTAAATCCGAACTTCGCTTTTCTTGATCTATATGTAATCAAATTTATCTTTTTTAATTATCATTCTATTCAATTTAGCCCAAAATGTATCTTAAGGCAACTTTACACTTTTGCCCCTAATATTTTAACATTTTTACAATTTAGTCCTTATCTCATAAAAATACAAATTCATGCAATTAAATCCCTACCCATGCTAACCGAATTTCTCTTATTACCATAGCAGCCCATATTTTTCATTTATTTCACATTTCTACCACAAAATTTCCACATTTCTAAATTTAATCCCTAATTGACAATTTTACCAAAAATCACTTTACAAATGTTGTTTATCTAACAACAAGCATACATTTTCTATCATCAAACATCAAAATATATGTATATTCATTAATGGAAAAACCCTAAACCTTTAACATTTTTGCAAATTAGTCCCTGGGCTAGCTAGATTAAGCTGCAATGATCACAAAAACATAGAAATCAGTAAAAACGGGACAAAAATACATACCAGATTAGCAAAGTGAAGTTGCCAAAATTTGAAAGCTTAAAAATGGCTTCTTAAGCCCTAACATTCAGTTGGAGAAGATGATAATAGGTGAAAATTTTGTTTTGTTTTATTTATTTAACCTTTATTTACTAAATACCAAAATTAACCTTTAAAATTATCACAAATTTCAAAATTACCAAGCCATTATCATCCACTATCATATTAATGGGCTATTTATCACATAAGGACCTTCACTTTAAGATTCCATAGCTATTAGACACCTTTAGCTAATAGAACTCAAGTTTTGCACTTTACGAGATTTAGTCCTTTTTATCAAATTAAGCAATCTAACAATAAAATTTCTTAACGAAATTTTCACACAATCTTAAAATCATGCTGTAGACATTAAAATAATAATAAAATAATTATTTTGACCTCGGATTTGTGGTCTCAAAACCACTGTTTTGATTTGACTAAAAACGGGCTGTTACATCATGTCATCTTTCCATTAGCCATTTAACAACTAGTGACTAAAAAAGGAAAAATCGAATAGTTGAGTGATCATTTTATAATTTTTCATAGTTGAATGGTAAAAAAAATTACTAATAGTTGAATGACTACTAGTGTAGTTTACCCAACTTTGTATAGCAGGATTTAAAATTGGACATTCAATGAGCTGAGTTTGAACCATGAAGGTATGCCTGCATGCCTAGATTTGGTTAATCCAAAAATTTCTTTTTCTTTAAAAATATGCTTTTAAGTCCCTATATTCTTCTTATATTTAACATTTAGTTTATTTATTTTTATTTTCAGGAATTTAGTCCATTTGTTTATTAGATTTCAAAATGTTAGGTCCAATTGTTAACATTATTAAAATTCTTCTATTAAATTTGTTGGGATGACATTTTGAAATAAAAAAACCACTCACTTAGCAGATTGATCAACCACGATCTAGGTTGTTATTTAAGTGTTTATTTGTGTTTTTAAATTCAAAGTAGTAATTTATGTTTTTCTATAGTTTTTTTTAACATTTTGATATTTAATAAGGTTACGTGGTCATGCAAGTTGATTTGGGAGCTAAAGATGTAACTTCGGGCTAAAATTGCTGCCAATGTCACGACAACAAAGTATGGAAATCGTGGCATAAAAAATAGACTAAAAAATAGCTTCAGGAATGAAGTTGGAGCCAGTGTCACGACATCGGGCTACGGGAGTCGCGACACCAAAGACAAACATGAGGAAGGGCTACAACATAGTCGACATCGTGATGTGGGAGCACTTGACGTCGCAACAACGCGACGTTTTCCTGAATTATCTCAGCCATGTTTTCAAAGGCCGGGTGTTCTTTTCCCAATCGAACTCTAATTATTACAAATTTATTTTAGGCACTTTAGTTTTTCAATGTTAGCCTATATAAAGGGCCATTGTAACTTGAATTAGGGGATTTTGGGGGAGCCAGACACTATTCTTCAGATTTTTATTCAACTTTTCATTTTTACTTAATTATTTATATGTCTGTTTAATTGAAAGATATAATTCAGAAGTGAGACTATCACGAGCATAGAATGTTCCAAAAATGTGCCATTACATCGATAACTCAATGAGCATTCTCTATCTATTTTCTTATTCTATTATTTATATGTCTTTCTTTAACTTTTTTAATTGAATGTTTGTGTAAATATTAGAATAAATTTGTGCTTTATATATAATATATATCTTGTATGATTTAATTGTTTAACTTGATTAATTGATTGAAAAGATAATAACCTAAAATTAAGTATTTATTTAAGAGAACTTAGTATACTAGGATTGACGAACCTAGTAAAATATCTAGACGAATGAGACCGGAAGGGTATCTTATTGAGTAAAACTTGTGCCAAACGGTGAGATCAGAAGGGTATCCGTATGCCTAGGTGAGATTGGAAGGGTATCTTAGGTGGTAATCCTTAGTGAATATAAGACCGGAAGGGTATTCGTAGCTAAGGGTGGTAAATACGTTAATTAAGGGAAATTATTGACCTAGTTAATAATTAGGCAACGCAATTGATTCTAGGCTAAGTAGCCCGCGTAGTCAAAACTAGGAATGGGAAAATTCGATAACTTAAACATAGGGTTAGATTTAGTTTTGGTTTAAACTAATTAGTTTATTATTATTATTATCTTACTTTGGAATTTTCACTACTAATTTGTGACTCTAGTAGATTAGTAATTATTTTGGGTAATTGATTTAATAACAATTTTATCCAAATAGCAATCCATTGGGTACGATACTCAGAATACTTACTAAGTGTTCTATTGTAACACATCCATATTACAACCTGACTTGTTCGCTTGTAGATATCACACTTAATTCTATATATTTTATTTGCACGATTTTTGGCATTGATATTCACACATCGGGGTGCGGTCAAGTTGTTGGCGCCATTACCGAGGATTGCGATGGTGATCTGCTGTAATTTGATACGTCAAATTAGGCTCTCCATTACACTTGATGAGCTTATTCTAGAGTAATTTGAATGTCTTTTTCCTGTTTTTGCTTAGTTTTATATTTTTTATAAAATTAGTGTGTTTTTATGCTATTTTTAAGACCTGAGTTGGCCAAATGCGCCATCACAAACTTAACGATTGATTGAGTGTTGTAGGGAGTCAAATGTGGCTCGATGTGAAGGAAAACATCACCTAGAAGGGGGTATCATGATATCAAAGCATGGAAGTCATAATACCCTTGCAAGTGTTGAAACGAAGAGGATTGATGCCATCTAAAATGGTATCACTATACCAAGACACCCATGGACCCCTCATTTCAAGTCAGACGAGGGTATTACGATTCCACTGATGATCGGGGACAAAAAATGAACACCAATAAAAAATAGACATTGATGGGTATTTTGGGCATAAAATTTGGGTTGTAATAAGATCAAAAGCCATATTTTAGTTGAGAAAAAACTCACTTTTACATTCTACAACTTTTATCATCTTTTTAGCTTAGGGTTTAATTGTTTTCTTCATCTCTTAAGGGTTTAGGTTCCAACTTTTCTGATTTTTGGTTAACTTGTTAGTTAGTTTGAAACACCTCAAACCCGGCCCACGAGCCTTGACCGGATCCGGTATGTTCCTCGAGTAAAACGGTTAAAAACTTGTTTGCTTCTTTGGAAAACTTTGGGTGATTTTGGTGAAAACTTAATTTGTGTTGGGTTCAGTTGAAAATCATTTGCGTTTAGGTGTCAAAATATTTAGCGTTTGTTTTTAAAAAAAAATACTTAAGGTTTGATTTAATAAAATATGTATCGTACCAAAATAATTAAAATGCTTGCGTAAACAGTTCATACTATAGACTTATTACATCAAAATAAAAACCGAATAAATTAAAAATACTTATAAGAAAATGGAGAGTCCAAATTGAAAATAATCTTTGTGCTGAGCATGGCCACCACTAAGCTCCCCGCCAACCCGGTCCATCACCGAGTGTCACCAAAAAATATTCCCACAACGGGGTGAGTCAAACAGACTCAGTGTGTGACAACCAACACTAAGTCCCAATGATTCAGGCATAGCAGATCATACATATACATATAGCAATTAAATATAATGACGCAATCCCGAACCCAAACCTATATAACCATCCGCTACACATCACCCGTACCAACCATCACACCGTGGGGACTACTAAGTCAACCCTCCATCCGTTACACATCATCGAAGCGATCATTGCGGTGACGTGCTCATCGCCTTATATATTGTGGCATAGCCACCAGATAAACTCTTTGTGACATAAGTCACCACATTCGATTATGTGACCAAAGTCACCACATTCAGATATTGTGACCGAAGTCACCACATTCAAATATTGGGGTATAAACCACCAAATCACTTCCCCTTTCATAATCACCCATATGCCCCATGTCATACAAATATGCATAAACCATCTCATATTCCTTATTCACATTCTTATAGTTTCACATATGTGCCATAACAGATCATATTATACTCATAGTAGGAGTGGGTAAACGTACCTGAGTACTTTGTACCATTGCATGGTACCTTAGCCATAATTTTCACATTCTTAATAACACATGCATTAAAACAACACCATAAATCTATTAAAACTTAGGGTAGGGCTACACACCTGGTATTACCGCTTTAC
Organism: Gossypium sturtianum; assembly: GCA_025698515.1. NCBI lineage: Eukaryota > Viridiplantae > Streptophyta > Magnoliopsida > Malvales > Malvaceae > Gossypium > Gossypium sturtianum. The sequence continues at coordinate 134,849,113 of CM046945.1, forward strand.
CAAATCCCAAAACCCGATCTAATGCTTTAGATCCTTAATTCCTACATTCGCCAACACTTAGTGCTTTAGCAAAAGCCTATTCGACTATATAACCAAATCCCGAAGGATTATCACAATCAAAATCTTACCTTGTCGCCGATTTGATTCCTAGACAAATCCCAAAACTTTGTGATACTTCTTCCTTGAAATCGCCCACACTAGATCACTTAACAAAGTTAGCTTTCGGCTTTTGGATAATTAAGAAATAGATTGAACCACCAAATATGGCCTTGGCGATTAGTATTTTCACTTACCTTTGCGAATCTAAAATCCCGAATGATCTTCTGTTGTAGTCGACTTAGCGAAAACCCAAATCCTCCTTCAAGGGTTCAAACAGAGATCATTAAGGAGTTAGAATCTTGATTTTGGCTAAAAGAAAAGAAATAGAATGATGATAATAGAATCCTTACCTCAATGTTGGAATCGCAACCCTTTATTTGAACCCACTCGAGCTATTCGACTATGGCCTAGATGTTGGTCACTTGGTTTCGGCTTTTGGAGTCTTGCGAAAAGAAGAAGAGAGAATAGAGTGTAAAGGGATTCGGCCAAAGTGAGAGGAGAGAATGGGAGGATGGTATTCGGTTATGTCAATGAGTAGAAAAGGAGAACACAAGTTACTCTTTCTTGGGAATTTTCGGCACAAGTGCAACAAAGAAGAGAAGAGGAGAATTTTCTCGACTTCACTAGAGAAAGAAAAGAAAAAGCGAAAAGAACCTCTAGACTTCTCTTTAGAAATTCGGCTATGACCAAAATTGATCACCAAAGAGTCCTTTGGCTAGCCACACACATCCCCTTATCGCCTCTCACATTTTTCTCCTATTTCCTCTCTTTATCACTTCACTCAAAATAATAAAATAACTCAACAATTATCCTTTATCCCTAGCCGAATTTTAAAAGAAACCAACCACAATTAAAGCTCATCTCCTCGGTGTCTTATTGCCGTCCAACTCTCCCCTTGCTTGACGCAAAACACTCCAAAAGTGCTCCCTTGCTACTCGAACCTTGGCGCTTGCTCACATGCATGTGGCGTCACCTACCAAGGCCCTTAAGTGGCGCCTCCAAGCCACTTTACCAAGCCCATTCTTGTGTTATAAATCCCTACATTTTCTCTTAAGGCCACCTGCTTAGCTTCCTCTTTTAGATTTAAAATCTAATAATTTCTAAGGCATTTTCCTACATTCTAAGGTTCTCAAAAATTCATAAAACACATTTAACACACACATAGACATGCTTTCACATTTATTTAAGCACAAATGCATAAACCCAAAATCCAGGATATTACGGTTCTACCCCTTAAAAATAATTTCGCCCTCGAAATTACAGCTAAAATAAGTGAGGGTATTGTTGTGTGATTGCTTCTTCCGGCTCCCACGAAGCTTCTTCCGATCCGTGATTACGCCATAACACTTTGACCAAAGGAACCGATTTCTTTCGTAGCACTTTCACATCTTGTTCTAAGATCCGAATCGGCTCTTCCTCGTAGGACAAATCCGCCTTAGCTCCACCTCTTCAACCGAACTACGTGTGAGATGGATCCGATCGATAACGACGTAGCATAGACACATGGAATACGTCGTGCATCTGTTTCAACTCCGGTGGCAACTCTAGCCGGTATGCCACTGGTCCAACTTCGCTTCAATACCCGATAAGGTCCTATAAACCTTGGACTTAACTTCCTTTGCGACCAAATCTCATCACCTTCTTCCAAGGCGATACCTTCAGAAACACTTGATCCCCCACATCAAATTCTATCTCCTTACGCTTAAGATCTGCGTACGACTTCTGCCTGTCAGATGCTTCCTTTAATCGTGCCCGAATTACCTCAACCTTCTCCTCGGATTTTGCCACAATCTCTGGACCCAAAACTCGTCGTTCCCCTAATTCCGTCCAACACGTAGGAGTGCGACACTTCCGTCCATACAACGCTTCATATGGTGCCATCCGAATACTGGCTTGATAGCTATTATTGTACGCAAATTCTGCTAAAGGCAAGTATTCTTCCCAACTTCCTCTAAAGTCTATTACACAGCCCCTCAACATATCTTCCAACACTTGGATCACTGCGTTCGACCGACCGGTCCAATCTGCGGATGAAAAGCTGTAGTGAAATCCAATCTGGTGCCTAAAGCTTGATGCAGAGCTTTCCAAAACCGAGACGTAAACCTTGGATCCCTATCTGAAATAATCGACACCGGCACTCCATGCAACCTCACAATTTCTGCCACATACAACCTTGCTAACCTCTGCAAAGAATAGTCGACCCGCACTGGAATGAAATGTGCGGACTTTGTCAATCGATCCACTATCACCCATACCGAGTCCTTCTTAGTAGGCGTAAGGGGAAGCCCACTAACGAAGTCCATAGTGATTCTCTCCCACTTCCACTGTGGAATCTTTATCGACTGAAGCAATCCTGACGAAACTTGGTGTTCAGCCTTGACTTGCTGACACGTCAAGCATTTCCCTACAAATTCGGTAACTTCCCTCTTAAGACCAGGCCACCAAAATTGTTCCCTTAGGTCTCTATACAACTTACTACCTCTAGGATGCATAGCATAAGGGCTACTATGCGATTCCTGAAGAATTCTCCTCCTTAAGTCCTCATTCTTCGGCATACAGACCTTGCCCTTGAAACATAATACTCCCTCGTCATTAATACTATAATCTTCCAACTCCCCACTCTGCACTTGCCGTAGCTTAGCACTTAGATCCTCATCCATTAACTGACTTTCCTTCACCTCATTCAACCATGTCGGTTTGACTTGCAATTCTGCCAGCAAACTTCCATCGTCATACAAGCTAAGATGTGCAAACATCGCCCTCAGATCCGATACTACTTTTCGACTTAGAGCATCTGCTACCACATTCGCCTTCCCCGGGTGATACTCTATGGAACAATCATAATCCTTCAGTAATTCCACCCACCTTCGCTGTCTCAAGTTCAACTCCTTCTGAGTCAGCAGATACTTAAGGCTCCTGTGGTCCGTGTAGATCACTGACTTTTCTCCATAAAGATAATGCCTCCACACCTTAAGAGCAAAGACCACCGCCGCCAATTCCAAATCATGCATCGGGTAGTTAACCTCATGTGGCCTTAATTGCCGAGACGCATAAGCGACTACCTTCCCATCTTGCATCAATACGCATCCCAATCCTGTGAGAAGCATCACAAGATACACACAAAGTCCTTTCCCGCCTCCAGGTTGAATCAAGACCGGAGCTTGGTCAAAACCCTCTTAAGCTTCTCAAAGCTCTCCTGTTGCTTATCTGACCAGACGAAAGGTATTTCCTTTCTCAACAACTTCGTCAAAGGTGCGGCTATTGATGAAAATCCTTCCACAAACCTTCTGTAGTAGCCTGCCAATCCCAAGAAACTTCGAATCTCAGCCACACGCACTTAGGTGGTTTCCAATCCAAAGATCGCCTCAATCTTCCTAGGATCCACTCTTATTCCTTCTGCGGATACCACATGCCCTAAGAACGCAACTTCCTTCAGCCAAAATTCACACTTGCTGAATTTGGCATAGAGCTTCTTCTCCCTCAACACTTGTAACACTATCCGGAGATGCTCATCATGTTCTTCCTCAGACTTTGAGTATACTAGGATATCGTCTATGAACACAACGACGAACCTATCCAAGTAAGGTTGAAAAACCCGATTCATCATATCCATGAACGCTACCAAGGCGTTAAATCAAACCAAACGGCATTACTACGAACTCATAGTGTCCGTATCTTGTCCGGAAAGCCGTTTTATGGATATCTGCTTCCTTCACCTTAAGCTGATGATATCCAGACCTTAGGTCTATCTTTGAGAATACCGCTGCCCCCTTACGCTGATCGAACAAGTCGTCTATCCTTGGCAAAGGGTACTTGTTCTTGATGGTCAGCTTATTCAATTGACGATAATCTATGCACATACGCATAGTTCCGTCCTTCTTCTTCACAAACAAGACCGGTGCTCCCCATGGAGACACACTGGGTCGGATAAACCCACGATCAAGCAACTCTTGGATTTGAGCCTTGAGCTCAACCAACTCCTTCGGTGCCATTCTATACGGAGCGATAGATATTGGCGCCGTTCTAGGCAATAAGTCAATTCCAAACTCCACCTCCCTGTCCGGGGGTATTCCAGGTAACTCCTCCGGAAAAATATCCACAAACTCCTTTACTGTTCTAACTCCACTAACTCCCCTTCTTTGGCATCCAACGCCTAACAAAAGTCGAAATGCCTTGCACCCTTTCCAACCATCTTATCGGCCTTTAAGGCGAGACTACGTTAGATAAGTAGTTCCTTCTTTCTCCTATCATAATTATCGCCTCATCCTCCTAGCGTCCTTAACTCCATTCACTTAGCCGCACACGATCCAATATAGCCCTGTTCTACTAGCCACCCATGCCAAGTATGAGGTCAAATTCTCCGAAGGAAGTTCCATTAAGTCGCGGAAAATATCACTCCCTGAATTTCTAAGGGTACACTCAAAAAGATCTTATTCACCACTCTACGCTTTGACCTAACGGGTTCCGATCTGATCATTCTGCCTCTACCACGTCCTCGCACATTACGACCACGTCCCTTAGAACCTATTTCTCACGATCGCGCTTTAATCTAATTACAAAGTCTTATGTATTAGCCTTTGTTCCACCTGATTACCATGAAGAAATTTTATGAAAAGAAGATTAATAGAGGTTCTTTCGATCATTCAGAGTTTCCGTTCCAAGTTTTCTATCCTAATTCAGAGAAACACAATCATTCAATAGTACCTACCGCACACATTCCACTATTCAAACATTTTCGTCCCTGCTCTATCCTCCTGTGGGTATTTTCGTCATTTCTCCTACAGGGGTATTTTGGTAATAAATCGGGGTCAATTTGAAAATTTTGTAAATCAGGGGTAATTTCATAAATTTTCCAATTCAGGGTATCCTAATGTTTTGCAAAATAGGGGTTTTTGGTATTTTGGAAAAATATCTTAGTAAAAGTTAAAGGTAGTATGGTAATTTAAAATTTTTCTAACCAAGGGCATTTTAGTAATTTTACAACCAGGGGTATTTAGGTAATTTTGTAAATCGAAAATATTTGGAGAAATGTTTCAAAATAGTTTTCCCACAATTCATAAGGATAACTTGGTGATTTTAAAACTAGGGTTTTCAAGAAAAAATGGCTAATCCCTTTCGGGTTTTAGTTATTGAGTTTAGCCCGTGAGTAAGTCCTCTTGGTTAGGGTGAACCGTGAGTTACGCACTGCAGTAGGATTCGAGCGAAGAGGAGGTGAGTCACTAGGATTTGCTTAAATACCGTGCTCTTCCCCGAATCCAATCCTGAACATGCGCACAATGGTTGCCACACCCTAACTCCTTCGACTTAGTCACGAGTTTGTTTAGTTAGGCATTAAGTCTTATGTAATTCTTATGTTGGGGTAAACTAATCCTAGGGCTCAAGTACTTAATATACTAATCTCGTTCCCAATATACCCTTCTACAAATCATACTATAATTCACACAACAGATTAGGAGCACTTACCGGTTGACTTGGTCGGAGACTTAGGTGCCATGCCGAAAACTCCGCTCATGTCACAAAAATTTTCAAAAAAATTTATTTGGGCCAAATCTTGAAAATATTGTGGGCTTCAAACCCAAGGCCGAGAGTTTTAACACTGGGCTCTGATACCAAGCTGAAACACCCCAAACCCGACCCACGAGCCTTGACCGGATCCGGTATGTTCCTCGAGTAAAACAGTTAAAAACTTGTTTGCTTCTTTGGAAAACTTTGGGTGATTTTGGTGAAAACTTAATTTGTGTTGGGTTCAGTTGAAAATCATTTGCGTTTAGGTGTCAAAATATTTAGCGTTTGTTTTTAAAAAAAATTACTTAAGCGTTAATTTAATAAAATATGTATCGTACTAAAATAATTAAAATGCTTGCGTAAACAGTTCATACTATAGCCTTATTACATCAAAATAAAAACCGAATAAATTCAAAATACTTATAAGAAAATGGAGAGTCCAAATTGAAAATAATCTTTGTCTTGAGCATGGCCACCACTAAGCTCCCGCCGACCCGGTCCATCACCGAGTGTCACCAAAAAATATTCCCACAACGGGGTGAGTCAAACAGGACTTGGTGTGTGACAACCAACACTAAGTCCCAACGATTCGAGCATAGCGGATCATACATATACATATAGCAATTAAATATAATGATGCAATCCCAACCCAAACCTATATAACCATCCGCTACACATCACCCGTACCAACCATCACACCGTGGGGACTACTAAGTCAACCCTCCATCCACTATACATCATCGGCTGCGGCGCTCAGCTGCCGATCGACGTGCTCATCGCCCTTATATATTGTGGCATAGCCACAGATAAACTCTTTGTGACATAAGTCACCACATTCGATTATGTGACCGAAGTCACCACATTCAGATATTGTGACCGAAGTCACCACATTCAAATATTGGGGTATAAACCACCAAATCACTTCCCCTTTCATAATCACCCATATGCCCCATGTCATACAAATATGCATAAACCATTTCATATTCCTTATTCACATTCTTATAGTTTTACATATGTGCCATAACAGATCATATTATACTCATAGTAGGAGTGGGTAAACGTACCTAAGTACTTTGTACCATTGCATGGTACCTTAGCCATAATTTTCACATTCTTAATAACACATGCATTAAAACAACACCATAAATCTATTAAAACTTAGGGTAGGGCTACACACCTGGTATTACCGCTTTACCGAAATCCCGAAAACCCGATCTAATACTTTAGATCCTTAATTCCTACATTCGGCCAACACTTAGTGCTTTAGCAAAAGCCTATTCAACTATATAACCAAATCCCGAAGGATTATCACAATCAAAATCTTACCTTGCTACCGATTTGATTCCTAGACAAATCCCGAAACTTTGTGATACTTCTTCCTTGAAATCGGCCCACACTAGATCACTTAACAGGTTAGCTTCCGGCTTTTGGATAATTAAGAAATAGATTGAACCACCAAATATGGCCTTGGCCGATTAGTATTTTCACTTACCTTTGCGAATCTAAAATCCCGAATGATCTTCTGTTGTAGTCGACTGAGTAGAAAACCCGAAATCCTCCTTCAAGGGTTCGGCCAGAGATCATTAAGGAGTTAGAATCTTGATTTCGGCTAAAAGAAAAGAAATAGAATGATGATAATAGAATCCTTACCCTCAATGTTGGAATCGGCAACCCCTTTATTTGAACCCACTGAGCTATTCGGCTATGGCCTAGATGTTGGTCACTTGGTTTCGGCTTTTGGAGTCTTGCAAAAAGAAGAAGAGAGAATAGAGTGTAGAGGGATTCGACCAAAGTGAGAGGAGAGAATGGGAGGATGGTATTCGGTTATGTTAATGAGTAGAAAAAGGGAGAACACAAGTTACTCTTACTTGGGAATTTTCGGCACAAGTGCAACAAAGAAGAGAAGAGGAGAATTTTCGGCACTTCACTAGAGAAAGAAAAGAAAAACTGAAAAGAACCTCTAGACTTCTCTTTAGAAATTCGGCTATGACCAAAATTGATCACCAAAGAGTCCTTTGGCCGGCCACACACATCCCCTTATCAGTCTCCACATTTTTCTCCTATTTCCTCTCTTTATCACTTCACTCAAAATAATAAAATAACTCAACAATTATCCTTTATCCCCTAGCCGAATTTTAAAAGAAACCAACCACAATTAAAGCTCATCTCCTCAGTGTCTTATTGCCGTCCAACTCTCCCCCCTAGCTTGACGCAAAAACACTCTAAAAGTGCTCCCCTTGCTACTCGAACCTTGGCGCTGCTCACATGCATGTGGCGTCACCTACCAAGGCCCTTAAGTGGCGCCTCCAAGCCACTTTACCAAGCCCATTCTTGTGTTATAAATCCCCTACACTTTCTCTTAAGGCCACCCTGCTTAGCTTCCTCTTTTAGATTTAAAATCTAATAATTTCTAAGGCATTTTCCTTCATTCTAAGGTTCTCAAAAATTCATAAAACACATTTAACACACACATAGACATGCTTTCACATTTATTTAAGCACAAATGCATAAACCCAAAATCCAGGATATTACATAGTTAGTTAGTTAGGTTTACTGTAGCTTGGTGTTAATTGTCATTTAGTATCTTAAACTTTCTTTGTTTTTGCACTTTTGATCCTTAGGTTTAATCCAACTCAACTTTGTTTTATTTTCACCTGATAAAAATATCATCTTTTGTGCTTTTAGTTACCATTATTGTTGCCATTGTTGTTTTTTACAAGCTTTTGCAAGAAAGCTTGTATTTTTATCAACTCTTCTTTGAGTTTATATTAATGCATTTTCCACTGGAATGTTTGATATTTGTGTGTTTAAAAATTAGCATGAGTAGCTAAACCTTAAGTGGTTGGTTGATGAAAATGTTGGTTAGCTGATTTTTGGGTTTAGGGACTAAATCGAAAAATCTGGACTAAATCGAATAAAATTAAAAAACTTAGGATTGATGCCCTTAAGGGAAAATCTAAAGAAGTGAGACCGAAAAGAGATCTTATTGGGTAAGAATTTGGTTGTCGCGAATTAGTTCGGTGAGGTCGAGAGATAAACTGGACTAATTGGTCTAATTTGGTAAAATTAAGGCTGGGATGTAAAATTAAGCCGATTTAGAAGTATTAGCGATTTAAATCTCTAATTTGAAGGTTAATTGACAACATGGAAACCAACCAACCATTGTCTGTTATTGAATTTGTTAATTTCATAGTGTTAGGATCAACCCGATTAAGCAACGAACAAGTAATAATAGCGGAATAAATTGAGAAATTGGACACACAAATTTAACGTGGAAAAACCCCTCCAAAGAGGATAAAAAACCACGGGCAAAGATAATTTTACTATAATGGCAACAGAACGAAGAGTACAAAAGATGGAGATAAAAACTAAACCCCGAAAACCCGAAAACAAAGAACCCTCAAAATGTAAACACAAAATTCTCTAAATGTGTTATGAGTTCTAATATCTAAAGAGTGTATTTTCTAAGGTTGTAAAAGAGCCTATTTATAGACTAAATTCATAGGTCAAATAATAATAAAATAATCTAACTAATTAGTGTTTGATTGAAACAAATAAACAGAGTTTAACTAGAAGGTTACTTCTCAAATTTGACTGAAAATAGGAGTCATACTTAACAAATCTCCACCTTGAATCATATTTCCACAATGCCATCTTTGCCAAAGCCCGCCATGAGCCTATCTTGAACCATGCAGGGAATTAACTGAGTCAAATCTATGCTTAGAAACTGGAAGACTTCTAGCCTTCGACTTGTACACTGCCAAATCAAAACTAACCCGGTTTTGATTTTCACGAACACAGTGCCCTAACTTTTCAAAACCTGCATCCAAAAAAGAACCTCTCTTCAACGAAATGGTCATACCTTTTTCCCTCCTATGACCAAGTTGCCTCTGCTCTAAATGAGTTGACTTCGACTCTGTAACAGACGAGGGACGTCCGATTTCACCGGGCACTGTAGAACCTTCCGTAATATAAAGATCGCGCTTCTTTTACCTTTTAACAAAACGAGCTCCACGAGATACTTTAATGCCGCTTTCGACTCGATGTTGATTCTCGCATCCTTTCAAGTCTAAAATACTCAAGGAGATGAGATTCTTTCAGAAATCGGTACATACGACATCCGAGAGTGTCTTAATCGTCCCATCGTGTATCCTAATTTTAACAAAGTACCAATACCAATTACCTTAATAGATGAATTGTTTCCCATGCGCACAACTCCACCTTCAACCGAATCGTATGTAGAGAACCATTCTCTATTGGGACACATGTGGAAAGAATATCTCGAATCTAGGATCCACTCGACGTGAGCTTGGAGTTATCGCCGTTGACACTAACAAGAAATCATCACCGCTTTCATCGCCAAATTAGCACCAGCTACATCTTCCTCGTTACTCTCAATGACTCTCTTTTCTTTTCGCAGCTTATAACAATCATTTGACGTGACCTAACTTTTTACAATAGTGACACCTTTTGTCTCGTTTCTTTGATGCTATCAAAACGGCTTGCCTATCTGCCTTGCTATCCAAATGAAGCTCATTGTCGAGTTTGTCTCTACTCAACAAATGAACCTTCACATCTTCAAATGAGAGTTTGTCTTTTCCATAAATCAGGGTCTCCCTGAAAGACTTGTATGAAGGGGGTAAAGAGCACAATAATAGCATAGCCTGATCTTCATCGTCAATATGAACCTCAACATTATTTAAATCATTTAAAAGAGTAATGAATTGACTGATGTGATCTCTAAGAAGCTTACCTTCGTTCATGCAAAACGTAAATAGACGTTGTTTCAACACTAAACGGTTAGCCAGAGACTTAGTCGCATAAAGAGTTTCTAACCTTTTCCATAAAGGCGATGAGGTCTTCTCCATCAATACCTCTCGCGCAATACCGTATTCGCGAGGCACAACCGGATTGCGATAAAGCCTTTTCATCAAGCTCTTCCCATTCTGCTTTATTTAGATTCTCGTGCTTTTTCCCGTTAACAACCTTTTTCAAACCTGGATTGAACTAGAATTGCCATCATCCGAACTTGCCCACAGATTGAAATTTGTCTCACCATCGAACTTCTCAATTTCAAACCTTGTTGCTTGCCATATCCGAATCTACCGATCTATGAAAATTGAACTAGCTCGATACCACTTGTTAGGATCGAATTCGATTAAGCAACGAATAAGTAATAATAGCGGAATAAATTGAGAAATTGGACACACAAATTTAACGTGGAAAACCCTCCAAAGAGGATAAAAAACCACGGGCAAAGATAATTTTACTATAATGGCAACAGAACGAAGAGTACAAAAGATGGAGATAAAAACTAAACCCCGAAAACTCAAAAACAAAGAACCCTCAAAACGTAAACAAAAAATTCTCTAAATGTGTTATGAGTTCTAATATCTAATGGGTGTATTTTCTAAGGTTGTAAAAGAGCCTATTTATAGGCTAAATTCATAGGTCAAATAATAATAAAATAATCTAACTAATCAGTGTTTGATTGAAACAAATAAACAGAGTTTAACTAGAAGATTACTTCTCAAATTTGACTGAAAATAGGAGTCATACTTAACACATAGTTTATGTGTTTTGTAATTTAATCATTTTTAGTCTTTAGGTAGTTAATTAGCTTTATTCCCTCTTGATAATGACTTGTCGTAATATGACACCTAGTGAGTAGTTAGCTAGCCTCCTCGATTGCATGTTGTAGGATAGAAATCACTTAGTCCTGAAACTCTCTTAAGTTCAATTCTTGGAATATTCTGGTGTTCCATTGACACTATAAATATTACAACTGATCTGTCACACTTGCAGATACTATATATATTTATTGTTTAGTGTTGATTTTGAGCCCCAGTGCACGCACGCCAGTGGAGCGCAGTCAGACAGTGATAATTATTATTTAATTGATTACTTTGTAAAATAATACTAATCAAAAGATGAACGAGCTAGATAGTGTGCTAATTTTTTTCATTATTTTTGTTATTTTGTTTAGTTACCTTGTTGACTATTTAATCTAATCATGGATGAATTTGATTATGATTATAGGTGGTGCGATGAATGGTACATTAAAGAAGGATCAAGATGGTCGAATGGAGCTTCGATAAACCAATGGAGTTATGACCGAGAATACAATATACCTGGATATTCAACCGAACCTTTTTATGATTTCTATGAGATGCCCTCGTGCAAAGCAACTATGCCATCGACATCCGAGTTGTAACACCCCTCACCCGTATTCAACACTGGAATAGGGTTATGGAGCATTAACAGACTTATAAAACAATTAAACATCCACTTCGCATACATTTTCACAATTCAAGCATTCATCATTCAATCTCAATCAATTTGTCCCTAACACGAGCCTACGAGGCCCTAAACATACATTGGGAGTGGTTCGGGACTAAACCAATAACTTTGGAAACATTTGGAACACTTATAAATTTTTCTCAAAACAGGGGACACACGCCCGTGTGGCCAGGCCGTGTGTCTCACATGGCTATAAGACATGCCCGTGTCACAGGCCGTGTGGACATTCGAAATGGGAGCACATGGTCGTGTCCCAGCCCGTGTCCAAACAAGTGAGCTTACTGACTTGGGTCACACGGCCAACCACACGCCCGTATGTCTAGCCCGTGTGCCCTTCGAAGTGGCCACGCACGCTTGTGTGCCAGGCCGTGCCAAACCTGTAGGGTATACTGACTTATGCCACACGACCAAGTCACACGCCCATGTGTGAGGCCGTGTGGAGCATACTAACTTGATTTCTAAAACCACACCAAGGGACACATGGCCATGTAACATAACCGTGTGTCACACACAGCTGAGACACACACCCGTGTCTCTGCCCGTGTGGACAAAAATAGGCTATTTACCAAGCTAATTTGTCACCCAAATTTGTATGTACATACACAACCCAAATGGTACAAATTCATAGCATAAATGAACATCTATTTTAACCTCAATCAAGGCTAAATCATACCATTTCCAATACTAACAACCAACATACTTATAACTCATGTTTTACTCATTCAAAATATACCAAATACCAATTACTTCAAACATAAAAAAATGATCAACTCAAATATGCATTATTTGGCCTAATTTCACAAGCATACCAATATCCACAATTCAACCATTTGAATACTTATAATATCTATAGCCATCAAGCATCACCCAACCATCATACCATTCATATCACAAAGCATAAACACATATATCAATACATGATTCAACCATACCAAAATAACCCCAAATAAGCCATTACTCAAGGCTATATATACAAACCAAAACATGTACATTTACAAACCAATTCAATTGGCCAAAATCATTACCAAAACATAACCAACATGACTCAAAGTCCCTATACATGCCATACACTTAACATACCAAAGTTCATAGGTACCAAGTGATAGGTGGATAGTGTGAAGTGATCTCCGACGATCCTCGAATCTGAGCTAGCTCGAAATCACTATAAAACATAGAAAAATAAACAACGTAAGCTTTATAGCTTAGTAAGCTCGTATGAAATAAACTCGTTATAATCATATACTCATAATTCAACAAGTGATTATAGATACATGAATTCACATCAACTAACAAACCTTTCAATTTATAAATTACAAAACTATATACTTTCTTCACTATTTCTTCGATTCAAAGCTAATATGATTTATACACATACCTGTACCATCTCGTACTAATCTCATTCACAACCCCATCATTCATTTACCCATTGAACCATTCAGAATAGAGGTCGGATACTCAAGAGTCTTGTACATTAAGTACCTATACCATGGCCCGATGCCAAATCAAGGTAACTTATATCTGAAGTACTGATATCATGGCCTGAAGCCAAATCAGCCGATATTCATGGCCCGAAGCCAAATCAATATATCTCACACCCGAAGTGCTAATATCATGGCCTGAAGCCAAATCAATGAAGCTCCTAATGACATGTCACTAGTATCCTAACTATTCCTAAGGTTCAACCGGGATTTCGAATGGCGAATTTCTATCAATTCAAAGTAGAACTTATCCGAAGTCTCGTATTCACAACTTATACAATATCAAAGCATTTAAAATACACTTATAATGAAATTTATCACATACGAACTTACCTCGGGTTCAAAAACGATGAGATAAGTCGATTAGTCGATAACTTTAGTTTTCCCTCGATCTAGATCCGAATTCTGCTTTTCTTGATCTAAATATATTCAAAATTAACTCATTTAATAATCGCTCTATTCAATTTAATCCAAAACACACATTTAAGCACATTTACACATTTGCCCCTAATGTTTCACCATTTTTACAATTTAGTCCTTATTACACAAAATCACAAATTCATGAAATTTCTTTAATACCCATGATAGATGAATTACTATAATGCCCAGAGTAGCCCATATTTTTCATTTATTTCACATTTTAACCACAAATTTTCCATATTTCACAATTTAACCCCTAATTTGCATTTTCACTAAAAATCACTTAACAAAACTTGTTTAAATATAATCAAATATTCATAATTTATCATTAAACATCAAAATAATCATATATTCATCAATGGAAACATTCAAAATCTTTAAAAAATTTGCAAATTAGTCCCTGGGCTAGCTAGACCTAGTTGCAACAATCTCAAAAACATAGAAATCATCAAAAACGGGACAAAAACCATACCTAATTGAGCAATAATAGCATGTCGAATATTGAAGCTAATAAAATGGCTTTCTTTCTCTTATATAATCGGCTAGATGAAGATGATAATGAATAAAATGGTTTTTGTTTTAATTAATTAACCTTTAATAACCAAATTACTAAATTAACCTTTTAATTTCAACTAAATATCAATAATACCAATCTCATAAATGTCCACTAACTCACTAATGGTCTAATAACCACATAAGGACCTTTATTTTAAAGTTCTATAGCTATTAGACACCTTTAGCTAATAGAACATCGCTTTTGCACTTTACGCGATTTAGTCCTTTTTTCTCAAATTGACCATTTAAATGATAAAATTTCTTAACAAAATTTTCACACAATCATCATATCATGTTATAAACATTAAAATAATAATAAAATAATTATTTTGATTTCAAATTTGTGGTCCCAAAACTACTGTTTTGATTCGACTAATAACGGGCTATTACACGAGTGGCTATCATCCATATCAGATCAATTGGAGCAAATGATGACAATGCTCTAAAAAATATCATAAGCGTTGACTCCAATGGGTGAGGTCGTGCATGATGTTCCTAGCTTTGATCATGAAGACCATTGTATTGTCGTTGATTATCCTGAATTAAATGATAAAGATCAACAAGAGTTTGGAATTGGAGACCATGATGATAAATTGAAAATGACTGAGGATGACTTCGATCCAATTGACATAGTGGTAGATGTAGTCATAGACATAGAAGTCGAAGTAACCACTAACTGACCTATCGTCAAATGTAGTAGTTAATTCGGGTTAATTCTACCCTTAAGGAGCTTGTTTTTTAATCAATTTGGGATATTATATTTCATTTTCAGTAATTAGGCCTTAGGATAGAAAGTTAATAAAAATAAGTGTTTTTAACACATGTTGTAGGTGTTGTGACCCAATAGGTCTCCACGGGCCTTAGGTTATGATAATTGGTTTAATTGAATGTGTAGGATGGAGATATAAAGGCAAAATTGATGTAGAAGCAAAGGTCGAGTGATACATAAGCTTCATGGGACGTCAAGGCATAGAATGAATGACACAAGGCAGGAATTTGGTGTCATGTCGCACCATACCCCTTGCGTGGCATGACACAAGGTCGACGTGACTTATATGAAGACCTAGGATGTTCCAAAGATCTAATTTGGGCTACCAACACCTATATAAATAAGACATTAGGAGATTGATGTAACTAAATCATCCTAGACGCCTTCAAAAACCCTCATAGTTTAGAATTAGTTTTAGTTTATTTTCTTTTTTGCTTTTAAATACTTTTTTTCTTCTTTTTGAATCAGTTTTGATTCAAGGATTTGCTTATTTAATTAAAGTATTTACTCCATATTTTCCTTTGCATTTGTTTTATTTCATTATTCCAATCCAGATATTTGTTATTTCATTCCCCATTCGATATTCAACCTACAATCGTGTCTCACATGGTTTATTCAATTGAAGTTGAGATTATGAATAACATGAGTGGCTAAATCCCTTAAGGAAGATTAACGAGTGGATGAGGATGTGATTAAGGGAGGATTCGGGATTAAGGGAGGATTCAGGATTTCTCGAGATGGATTAGTTGGTATAAATTATGTGTTCTTAAATTGTTAGTCTTAACAACCCTAATAATGTTGGAAAAACGGGTTTGGAAAACGCAATGAAAAATAAATTTAGGAAAAATAGAGTTTAAATTTTTTTCTAAAACAAGATATTGGTTGTGATATCTAAAGTAATAAACACTTAATCAAAATATTACCTTTTTGATTCGTCTAGGATGAGCGCTTTGACTGAGTAGTCTTCTCTGCTATCCTCAAGCTCACGTCTACCGAGTGTGGGCTTGCTTCGAATTAGAAAATCTTTCACAAAAATTAATAGTGGGGTAATTTCGTAATTTCTCTGGGTTAAGTTGTAAATCAGAAAAATATCTTTAGAAATTGTCTGAAATAATCTCTTCAAAGAATTTTCTCTCTACAACTTTCTCTTTGTAACAGCCCAATTTCAGTGAAATCAGAACAGTGGTTTCGGGACTACAAATCCGAGTCGAAAATAAAATTTATTTTTATTTTATTACATGGTACGTATTATGTTAGAAATGTCATGTGAAAATTCTGATAAAAAAATTTTATCGATTAAGTGCTTAATTACAAGATGGACTAAATCGCATAAAATGAAAAGGTTGAATTCTAGTTGCTAGAAGGATTAAATAGCTATGGAATTCAAAACTTGAGGTCCTTATATGGTAATTAGACCATTAAAGAAAAGTATGTAGATATTTTGGTGACTCATCCATGGAAATTTAGAAAAAGGGCAAGGACTAAATTGGAAATTGAATTAATTAAATTAATTAAAAGATGATAAAAGAATTATCATCTTATTTTATGTCATCTTCAACCCCAAAATACATGTAAACCCTAGGAGAGAGAGAAGAAACTTTCTTGGCTTAATTGAGTAAGTTTTCTTGTCCCGTTTTTAGTAATTTTGATGTTTTTGAAACCGGGATAGCTTAATCTATCTATTTGGGGGATCAATTTGAAAAGTTATCAAAGTATGGAAATTAGGTCATGGATGAATATGCTAAAATTTTAAAATTTATGGTAGAAAATGAAAGGTTGTTGTTAGATAAACAACTTTTACAAAGTGATTTTTGATGGAAACATGATTTAGGGACTAAAATGTAAAGTTGTGAAAATTGAAGAAAATTTCTGAAATTTATAGAATATATGTGCTGTAAATTCTATATTGAAATTTTTGTTAGGCTTCGAATAGGGAGTAAATTGCATAAATTTCATTTTCTGAGCCTAGGGACAAAATTGGAATTTATGGAAAAGTTGAGGGCAAAATAGTAATTTTGCCTAGGATGTAAATTGAGTCCACTTGAATATGAAATGTGATAAATTGATGAATAAATTTGTTTATATAGATCCGGACAACACAAATTCGAAGTTAGACCGAGAAAAAGAAAAAGTTTCGGATTAGTAAATTTTTAAACGCGAACAAGTGTCGAGGTAAGTTCGTGTAACTTAATCGAGCAAGTAAATATGTTAAATTGAATGTTGTGTTTGTATGCAATATGACTTATATTGATGTGAATTATTTGATTGTTATAATGAAGAATTGAATACATGCTTGAAACGGTGAAAAAGGGTTAAGTTCCGTTTGAATATTGAATTCCGATGAATATATGTGCTTTCCCGAAATGAATGAGGTCCTGCATTTGTTGCTAACGGGATTTGGCTCAGACGAGTAATCCTATTGACCTAATTATAAAAAGTATTTAGCCTGGACGGGTAATCCTGATATAATACCTCTCGAGTATATGTTACAATTAGGATTTAGCCTGGACTGGTAATCCTGATTGAGCTCTTCTGAGCATACGTTACATAAAGGATTTAGCCTGGACTGGTAATCCTGTTATACGATATGTGGCTCGGGAGTGTGTTCTTTGATTTGGTGCCATAATGGGTACTCTTGAATAAGAATTTACGGTTATTGAATTGTGCACCTTGAGTGTACTACTTGAGTATCCATCGGAATTTCAATGATTCAACGGACAAAACTCTTGGCTTGATAAGAGAATTATGGAATGAAATGAATCATGTCTTGAAGGAATATAGTATGATGAGCTCATCTATGCTTACTTGATGCATATGTGAACATTTGTGTAACTAACTTGTTTGATTGAGTGTATGTGTTTAGGTAAATTTGCCAAATTGATGAAACGGATGTTATTGAATGCTTATTGTTAAATAATGTAAATTGGTAAGTTTTAATTCCCGTTATACGAACTTACTAAGCATGTAATGCTTACTAGATTTTATTTTCCCTGTTTTATAGTGCTTGGATGTAACACCCCTAACCCGTAACCGACACCGGACTAGGGTTAAGAGCATTACCAGACAGATCGGAAACTTACATAACATTTCATACATTATATTTCATTATTAACAATCATAGTGTCCCTTAGATGAGTCATTAAGACCCAAAGCATGCATATAAACCGAGTTGGGACTAAACTGAACACATATGAAATTTCATGAAAATTAAAAACTTTTCTAACTTTCAGGGGAGACACGCCCGTGGTAGGAGACCGTGTACCCTCCACGGCTTCTAGACACCCCCGTGTGTCCCTCCGTGTCTATATGCTGACTATATCAACACGGTCACTAGGCACACCCGTGTGCCATGACCGTGTGCTACCAGACCATATTACTGACTTTTCCAACACGGCCACCAAGCACGCCTGTGCAGCCATGGCCATGTGCTCTTAGCTAGCTATCGACTTGCATAACACGGCCAGCTGACACGCCCATGTCGAGGCCGTGTGCTATTTAAGCTACATTCTGCCAATTCACCCACGGTCTTAGGCACGCTCGTGTGCCACAACCGTGTGACATTATAGGCCATTTACAAGGCGAAAATGCCACCCAAAAAGGGTCTTACCTACAAGCAACATTATCCATCTCATATCATACATATATAGCAACCAAAAACAATCTAAATTGACCATTCAATTTACACATTCAATACCTATTTCATTCATGACAACTTTCAAGACAAAACATATACATAACTAAAGCATATTCCATTCATTTGCCTACCCAAAAACTTGACCATTTCATGAGCATCAATCCATACCAAAACAATCACACATACCACATTCATCAAGGCATAATATGACCCAACAATTAGTCACATCACATGACTAAGTTTATACATCAACTAGATCATATACTATCCTATACATGCCATGTCTAGCCCATAAACATTTCCAAAATGTACCAAAAAGAGTTTAGTAGTGTGATGAAGATCCTTGACGGTCCCGAGCCTTCAGTAGCTTTGACGACCTATAAAACAGAGAAAACATACACAGAGTAAGCTTTCCAAAAGCTTAGTAAGTCATATACAAATAAACTTGATATGGAAGGCATATAAGCAAATAAATACATTGGCACATATCAATCACTTAGCAAACTCTCACTTATTTACTTTGGTTCATACAATTTTAACCACATTAACCATTTTCACCATTCAAGAATCATATAAACATATAGCTCATCTAGCCAAAACAATTCTTATCATATCATAAATTCCATATACATCTCATCATAGTAAGATCACTTAGATGCTTACCTTATATACACAAATAGTGTATAATCAACGTACCTGAATCGAATTTAATATCACCTAATTGTTCATAGCTCGGATTTGTAATTCGTATCACAAACTTGCCCGTTGAACCACTAGGAATTTAGTAGGATACTCAGAAAGCCCGGAATAGTCGTACAATGCCAACGTCCCAGACGAGGTCTTACATGTACTCGAATATCGATGCCACTGTCCCAGACAGGGTCTTACACGAATCAATACGATGCCGATGTCCCAGACATGGTCTTACACATAAAGCTCATATCGATGCCAATGTCCCAGACGTGGTCTTACTCATAAAGCTCATATCGTTGCCTTCGTCCCAAACGAGGTCTTACACGAAATCTCAAATCAACGCCAACGTCCCGCACGTGGTCTTACATGATAAAATGAGCGATATACCTATGTCATGACATAGCTAATCCTATCGACTCCTAGGTTCACACGGACTTCTCGGACTTAGTCACTATATCGAACTTTTCTCGAATTTATATGCGTAACTTCTCATGGGCATTCATTTCCAACATTAATCATATGAAAAATTATAATTACATACATATACATTTATTTGCATAGTGACTTACCTCGGATTCTGGTTTATCTGAATGAAAACTAAGTACTTCGGTTACTTTCGCTTTCCCGCGATCTAAACTGCTTTTTCTCGCTCTTGATCTAAACATATTCAGAATTAACCCTTTTATTCAATAATTCATTCAATTCAATCCAAAGACATACATTTAGGGCTATTTGCAAATTAACCCTCACATTTGCATAATTTATCAATTTAGTCCATTTTTCTCAAAACATCAAATTCATAAAAATCAATTCATACACATGCTTAGCCGAATGTCCATACATCTCATACAAGCCCATATTTTTCATCAAATTTGCAATTTAGTCCCTAAAGTTACTATTTTCTCAATTTAGCCCTAATTAGCCAAATTCATCAAAAATTCAAGAAAAAAGTATGTTCATCTAGCTCAAATCTTTCATTTAACACCATAAAACATCACAAAGCTCAACATATCATCAATGGCATATCACACAAACATCATCAATACACAAAATTGAGACATGGGCTTGATAGTAGACGAAGCAACGATTGCAAAAACGTAGAAATTATCAAAAATGGATCGAAAACTAACCTTGAATTAGACCAAAACTATGACCGAACCCTTGCCTATGTTTTTCTTTTCTTTCTTTGCTTATTTCGGCTAACAAAGGATGATAATGTGACCATTTTTATGTTTTTATTTATCTTATAATCATTTAATACATAAAAGACATTTTTAACCTTTAATCAAATATATTAAAACATAAAATTCAAGGTCATTTATGACCTTAGCCGTCCACTAACTATGATAGTGGCTTAATTGCCACATGAGTCCTTACTCTTAAGAAGACATAACAAATAAGCATCCTTTCATAAAATATGCAAATTTCTCTTTTAATGCAATTCAATCCTTTTGTCAAATTAAACACACAGACGGACAAATTAACTTACGAAAATTTAGTATATGCTTAATCACATATTAAAGACACAGAAAATATATTATTAAAATATTATTCAGACTCGGATTCGTGGTCTCGAAACCACTGTTCTGACTAGGGTATAAACCGGACTGTTACATTGGAAGCTCGCGAAGGTTGGAGATCAGTTGGAGCATCATCACACAATCCACTAGCTTATTTTGGGTATATATAATATAATCATTTTGATATAATGGCATGTATAGGATAACTTGACCATTGTGGGCTTGAAAATGATACTTGTAATCTAGCCATTGGAATGGCTAGTAATGGTTTGTTCTGATATGCTTGTAATGTTATACTATGGTAGCTACATATATGTTAAGTAGTTGATCAAATTATGTCTAAAATATGGACTAAACCAAGGTAAGTTTATAAACATATATGCTTGTAATGATATGCCATGTTGAATTATATAATTTGCTTAATTTGAATGCTAGAATTTGTTGGTTTATGGATATAAGTTTTAGTGCAGGTCATTGGTAAAATTTTGGGTGAGAAATGAAGCTAGAAAAGGCTTTATTTCGTCCACACGGGCAGACACACGGGCGTGTGTCTAGACTGTGTGTGACACACGGCTTAGTACATGGGCGTGTGGTTAGGCCGTGTGTCCCCTGCACCTTAAATTTGAGAAACAAAATGCTCAGAATTGAGCACACGGGCAGAGACACAGGCGTGTGTCTTAGCCGCGTGTGCTACACGGCCTAGAACACGGGCGTGTGTCTTGGCTGTGTGAAACCTGCACCTAATTTCTAAGAATTTAATTAACCACACGGCCTAGCAAACGGGCGTATGGCCAGCTTTGTGGCACAAGTCAGAGAGTTACACGGGGTCGAACACGGCTTGTAGTAGGGGCGTGCCCTAGGGTCACACGGGCGTGTGAGCCCTGTAACTTAGAAAAAAATTAAAATTTCAAGAAAATTTTTTAGAGTTTGCGATTAAGTCCCGACTCGATTCCAATGCTCATATTGGGCCTCGAGGGTCCATTTAAGCGACGTTATGAATAATCTCGAAAAATGAACAGTGATTGACATGATTTATCTCAAAATGTTCAGAACTCGTAATGTTCTCAGAACCTGCTCCTGACGATGATACGGGTTAGGGGTGTTACACTCTTAAATTCAAGTGTGTGTAAAATAATTACCCAAGACTCTCTTTATAGAGGGACAATTTAGAGAGTTCAACTATGATTAAACTTAAATCACTTTAATATTAAATTTAATCTAATATTATATTAATTTAATACAAAATATTATATTAATTTAATCACTTGATAAATATTATATTAATTTAACATTAAATCTTATTAAATTAATATTATTTTTAGAAGAGTTAATCTGAAATAAAATTCTCTGGTAGAGTCCCAGTAGGAGTATAACTCTTCCACTACTCAACCACCAAAGACCAACTGCCGCTGGCCATCGGGACATCACCATCATAGCAGCCGGCACTGCCGTGTTCGGTGATGTAGGTGCGACACCCTTACAGCACCTCGAGTCGGTTCGGCTACTATCGGTTCTGTCCAGGTCAATGACGACCTGACCGGTCCGGTCTAGCCACCGATTGGACTGTCGGCCCGATTTCACATACCGGGCCCGGTTCGACCAGTTTTTTGGGTCTTGATCTCAATTTTGGGCTCTCAGGCCCAATTTACAATCTCAGGTCAAATTTTCAAGTTCAATTACCCATTGGGCCAATTGTATGACTTGGAAATTAATTTCCAAAAATATCATATTAATTTTAATTAATTTAATTTTACTTGATCAAAACTAGTTTTTCCAAAAATCACTTAGATTTTCCAAATTAGTTTTTCAAGAAAATTCTTTAATCAAATTTTCTAGTTGAATAATTCTTACGACCACCTAATTTAATTCCACATTGAATAAATTGACTCAATTAAATTATTTCCAAAGTCGTAAAATTTTCTTCTGATTCAAATGCAGTCTGATCGAGCTTTTGTTGAGCTAGCAGAGGGACAAATCAGACATATACAATTAGGCTTTAATAATTGCAATTATGTCAAGAAGCATCGTTCTGAGAATTCACAATTACTTAATCATGAAGTCTGTGTAGAACAAGTACCATTATTGAAAACTCCTTATTGTATACTCTTTACGAAAGCAATTCATCCAACTGCTTTGTTAAATGACCTCATCATATGTATGTTACCTTCATATGATATCCTTGATTCCTTTGAGTTAAATTCGTTCACTCAATACAATTATATCATTGTCACCATTATGTCTTCTTAATGATTAATATGATCACTGTCAACAAATGAATGTGATAAATTGCTCGTTCGAGAACAAGCAACCTGTGGCCACGTTCCATATTTATCAATCCCCACAATGCCAATGAAAGGACATCATTAACTCTTTAATTGAGCTATGAATTCCACTGTTGCTAGTAAAGCCATGACATACACAAGTCATGTACCCAACATATCGGCTATGAGCTCGATCATCTTTAGAGCATAAGCCTCCACTTATATCAAAGCACATGAGTTGCATACGCATGGTCAGTGACTAACTCAGGATTTAGGTAAATCACACCATGAACGTCACAAGTGAAATAATTCACAAATGGATTTAGAATTAATTAATCTTGGGTCTAGTTCAATGTATCATTCTACAAATGAATACATATATGTTTCTACTTGTAGAGTCAACTACTCCGATAGCCAAGACCAGCCATCTCCCCAATTGAAATTGTAGACGACATAATAACCCTTCTCAGTATTTGAATCAAATATTCACTTTGATTCTTTTACGAGCTTATTTAGATTATCTATTGAAGTAAGTTGTCTTTCTCGCAATGTAAACGTTCTTACAATGCCACTTATCTTTAGTTTGAACTTAGACAATCAATGAGCTAATATTTGCTTGTCACAATTTCACTATGCATGCAAAATATAAAAGACATAAATACAAAAGACATAATAGTGAAATGTGAAATTAACTTTATTTATTTATTCATAGTTCAAATAAATAGAAAACAGTTACATGTTTACTACAATATGGACACATTTCCCAACAATCTCCTACTTGCCCTAGTGAAGTAAATGTGTCATGTTTTGCATTCCCATATCTTCGATGTGTTTGATAAAACTCCTAGTTACAAGAGTCTTAGTAAATGGATCCACAAGGTTATCTTCAGAAGCTACTTTCATCACATCTACAATTCATTCGGCTATTGCCTCTCGTATCAAGTGATACTTCCAATCAATGTGTTTCGTTCTCTTGTGAATTCTCATTGCTTGGTTTTAGCTATTTCAACACTATTATCACAATACAGTGTTATACCTTTTTCCATACCAGGAATGACTTCAAGGTCGATTAAGAACCTTCGAAGCCATATTTCTTCTTTCGTTGCCTTAGAAGCAACCACATACTCGGCCTCCATAGTAGAGTCAGCAATGCAAGTTTGTTTTACACTTCTCTATACTATGGCTCTACGGCTTAAAATGAATACACATCCTGACATCGATCTCCTCGAATCTTTACAGGTTTGGAAGTCTGAGTCTGTGTATCCAATACGAGTAAGGTTCTCCCTAGAATACATAAGCATATAATCCCTAGTCCATTAAAGATACCTTAATATATGCTTTACAGCTTAATACCTGGATTCAAGTGATATTAACTAACCATTCCTACTGCAAATTAGATATCTAGACATGTGCAAAGCATTGTATACATAAGGATTCCAACTGCTAAAGCATATGGAACGTTACTCATATGCTCTCTTTCTATTGCTGTCTTAGGACAGTCATCTAAAGAAAGATGAAAACCTGATGCAATCAGCTGAACGCCTGGCTTCGCATCAGTCATTACAAAATGTTCTACTACCTTATCGATGAATGAAGCTTGAGATAGAGCTATCATTTTATTCTTTTGATCTCTAAGGATTCGAATTCCAAGAATATAACTAGCTTCACCCTAGTCCTTCATACTAAACTGTTGAGCTAACCACAATTTAATCGATGATAATTCTCCTACATCGTTTTTGATAAGTAGAATATCATCAACATACAAAATGAGGAAGACCACCTTTTTGTCCTTTATACATTTATAAACATAAGGTTCATCAGTGTTTTGCTCAAATCCAAAAGTCTTGATCGTTTGATCAAATCTTTTATTCCATGAGCGGGACGCCTGCTTAAGTCCATAAATGGATCATATCAGTTTGTAAAGTTTTCGCTCATTTCCTTTGACAACATAGCTAGTGGGTTGAGCCATGTAAATGGTCTCATCAAGATAGCCATTCAAGAATGTTGTCTTGACATCCATTTGCCAGATCTCGTAATTAAGAGTAGCGACAATGGGTAAGAGTATGCAGATAAACTTGAGCATGGCTACCAGAGAGAAGGTCTTATCGTAATCGATGCCTTCTTTCTACGTGTAGCCTTTCCCTACAAGTCTAGCTTTGTGTGGTTCCACTTTCCCTTTCACATTTCTCTTCTTCTTGTAGATCCACTTACACTCTATTGGTTTAATCCCAACCGGTAAGTCTACAAGTTCCTACACCGTATTGGATTTCATAGATACCATCTCGGTATCCATGGCCTGTTTCTAGAGCTTGGAATCAACGTCTTGCATAGCCTCATCATAAGTGAGTGGAACATCATCCTCATGATTGGCTTCTATATTATAAATACTATCATTATATATGAAGAAGTCGGGTTTCTTAGAAACTCTCCCACTACGAAAAATTCCCCTATGTTGTTGATCGTTTGAAGGTCTTTCTACAACTTTCTCGAGAATTAAACTTGGTGATTGTTCTACCACTCCTGAAAGTTCCTCGGGTACCACTTTATTTCAAGGCTTAAAGTTCTCAATGTAGATTTTTTCGAGGAAAGTAGCATGAGTAGAAACATTAATTGTATTATCTTTTGGATTGTAGAATAATCCTACCTTTGTTCCTTTTGGATATCCTACAAAATGCACAATTTTTTCCGTGCATCCAACTTCTTTGCATCCTTATCCAGAACGTGTGCTAGACAACCTCATATTCTAAAGTGATTTAAAGTGGGTTTCTTTCTATGCCACAATTTATAAGGTGTCTTACAAGCAGACTTGGTTGGAACATCATTCAGAATATAACAAGCCGTTTGTATCGCATATCCCCAGAAGGAAGTAAGAAGTCGTGAATAACTTAACATTGAACAAACCATGTTAAGCAAGGGACTATTCCTTCTCTCAGCTATGCCATTCTGCTGTGGAGATCCCGACGCAATCAATTGAGATAAAATCCCATTCTCTATGAGGTATCCTAAGACCTCATCGAACAAGTTTTCCCCATCTCGATCAAATTGAAGATTCTTTATGGATAAACCTAATTGCTTTTCCACTTCCGTACAAAAATCTCAAAATTTATCAAAGGTTTTTCTTTTGCTGTGCATTAGATACACATATACATATCGAGAATAGTTGTCGATAAAAGTCACGTAATAATTGTAACTTCCTTGAGCATTGATGCTCATGGGACCACATACATCAGTGTGCACAAGTTTTAAAGGTTGGTTGGCCCTTGTACCTTTCACATTAAAAGACCTCTTAGTCATTTAACCTTCCAAGCAAGATTTACATTGTGGAAGACTAACTTCCTTAAACATACTTAAGGGACCATCTTTTACGAGTCTAGTGATTCTTTCTTGGTTAATATGACCAAGTCTTAAGTGCCATAGGTACCCCTCATTAGAGTGAGAAGTTTTAAGCTTTTTATTCACTATTTCAGTTTGAAGCATCGAGTAGTTATTTGGTTTGATAAAGTAGAGATTGTTTTCCATCCACCCATTACAGATTAAAGAACGATTTCTGTTAATAGTAATCCTTTTATTGAATGTCATGGTATAACCGTCATAAAATAAACATGCTATAGAAATTAAATTCCTCTTAAAATGAGGTACATAAAACACGTTCTTTAAAACAATCTTCCTAAAATTATTAAAGTGTAAAATAAATTCTCTCACTGGTTCGGTTGAAACATAGCTCCCATTTTTGGTCCGCAATGAGAGGCTCTTGTCATGTAGACTTCTCGTTTCACTGAACCCCTGTAAAGAAACACATACTTGGTTAGTGGCTTTAGAATCAATAACCCAGTTGTCAATTGATTCTTTCACTAAGTAAGCTTCAACCACAGAGAGTTTCATACCTTTTCCCTTTTTTGATAGGTAATCCAAATACTCCTTACAGTTTGATCTGAAATGCCCTTTCCTGTTGCAGAAGAAACATTTGATCTTTTTAGGACCTTTTGACTTCTTAGCCTTCTTCCTATCACACGAGGTGAAACCAAAGACTTAGTCGGTTTCTTCTTTCCCTTAGCTTTCTACTTCCAGTTAGAGGACGAGGGGCCCACAGCTAAGTTTGCTTCAAGTTTCTCCTGAACTGACTTACCACCATTCAACATTAACTCATAGGATTGTAATTCCTTCATAAGCTGAGTTAAGGTAAGCACCTTATTCCCTAAGTTGTAAGCAACCCTAAAAGTAGCAAACTCCTTTGTTAAGGATTCGAGCACTATTTCAATCTAAGTGTTCACGTCTAGTTCAGCCCTATTATCCCCCACTTCCGCAAAGAATCCCATAAGCTTAAGAATATGTTCTTTGATTGGAGTGTCGATTTTTTGTTGAGAATTCATCAAATTTGTAATAGTGGATTGTCGAGCCAATGCAACTTGGCCTCCAAACAAATCCTCCTAATTTGTCATGATCTCTCTTATAGTACGAAAATTCTAGTGTTGCATTTGAAACACACTACTCATGCTCGCTAACATATAACATCGAGCAATCGAGTCAGAATCTCTCCAATGATTTCTCGCTTTGGGTTGAGCTTTAAGAGGGCACGTTTTGTCAAGAACGAATTTGTGTTTCTCACAGTTGAGAACTATCAGCAAGTTCCATTTCCATTCTCGAAAGTGATCCTCATTTAATTAATTCTCTGTAAGAATGCTAATAAGAGGAGTAGGAGACATATTTGAACTGGAAAAAAAAATAAAGATTCACTAACTACTATCTTTGTATTAAGCAAATATTTTTCATTTCAGCAACATATCAAGAATACAGTATGATGCATGTGTCTTATATTAAAACCTTGAAAAATATTTGTTCATTGCTACAATTATTCTCACACCCATCAACCATGTCGCCTTAAGGTCCTATGATTAACTAGCAAGAACATGGATTACATCCAATCAGTTCATGAATCTTAATTCTCAAGACTCCACACGAGCTGACGACCGTTTAACATTGAAAATCATCTCTACCTTAAATATCATTTCTTGGGAAACTATTTAATAAGAGATGACCTTGAGTGTGTAACCATTGACTCAAAACCCATCATGAACATGCTCTCATTTGAGTTATCTTGGGACAATCTCTCTGAAAGTCATGCATGACTAGTTGTCCTTAAAAGGAAATCCCATTTAGTGAACCCACATGACAAAGTTTACCTTGGGGTGCGGCCAGGGTAGGAACCGGTTTGAAACTTCATCATGCTATCACTTAGGGAACATCAATGGAGGTCGTAGGTATTGTTAAAGGACCTTCACCCACTCAATATTTTAAAAAATATGCAAGGTTTTTTTATCCCGAATTTCAAGAATGATTATACAATAGTCCTATTGGCATTCTTACCTAATCTAAATGACATGCTTCTAATATATGCATGGCATGCTATGAAAATTTTATAATATTCACATTCATTCATAAGAATCAATCAATCATAAAAACAAACAATTTTGATTCTCCATAGTTTTTCTTTTAAGGGAAAAACTGAAGAAGTGAATGTGAACCGTGCACCAGCTAGGGTCCTAGGAAAGGGAGGTGAGTCAAATTTGACTATTTAAAAATCAGGCCTTTCATATCCAGAGCTATCCTAGACATGCACCTTCTCATTACCATACTTCTCACAGTTATCGAATAACCTAAAAAAGTGAATGGAATAATAAAACACATGCATTTTCTCATTACCACACTTCTTATTTTTTAAATGATCAACTGTGTATCATCTCATATATATATCAAAATTATAACATAATATAAATATTATAAAAAATTATAAAACATATATATAATGATATATGTAATTAAAATAAAATTGCCAGTTAAAGTTTCCATGGTTCTATTTCTAGAAAATAAAATTACATAAATTTTCGCCACAAGGCATTCTTTGGGTCTTCAACCGCCATTGCATCTTTTCCTCGTCATGGAATCCATTTGGAAAAATTACATTGAAGTCCCATGTCTGTTTTCGGCTCACAAGAATTCTATGAATTTAAAAAAAAAAATAGCCCTACGCGGAGAAGATCGTCCATGGTCTATTTCCTAAGAACCACAACCTTGGCAATAAAAAACAATTATATAACAAATATATAATATCGCATCCATTCCTATATATAACTCAAAACTTGCATAAGATCTAAATAACGTCACTTTCTATGTAATCAAATAATTCAAGAAGAAGAGAAATTTATTTTGATTATCTGTTTATACTTATAGATAGAACACAACCTGACTCATGATACCAATTGTTGGAAAAACAATTTTGGAAAACACAACGGAAAATAAATTTAGGGAAAACAAAGATTTAAAAAATTTTCCAAAATAAGATCTTGGTTGTGATATCTAAAGTAATAAACACAATTTTACCTTTTCGATTCGTCTGGGATGAGCGCTTCGACCGTGTAGTCTTCTCTGCTATCCTCAAGCTCACGTCTGCCGAGTGTGGGCTCGCTTCGAATCAGAAAATTTTTCAAAAAAAATTACCAATAGGATAATTTCGCAATTTCTCTAAACTTTTGGGTCAAGTTGTAAATCAGAAAAATATCTCTAGAAATTTTTTGAAATAATCTCTTCAGAGAAATTTCTCTCTACAACTTTCTCTTAAATTCAAGTGTGTGTAAAATAATGACCCAATGCTCTCTTTATATAGGGAGAGTTTAGAGAGTTCAACTATTATTAAATGTAATCACTTTAATATTAAAATAATAGAATGTTTATCTACAAGATAAACATTAAATTTAATATTAAGATAATCACTTTAATATTAAATTAATAAAATACTATTAAGATAAATATTAAATTAAATTTAATATTAAACTATTAAAAATAATATCATTTTTAGAATAGTTAATCTGAAATCAAATTCTCTGGTAGAGTCCCAGTAGGAGTGTAACTCTTCCACTACTCAACCGTCGAAGACCAACCATCGTCGGCCATCGGGACGCCATCGTCTCAGCCACCAGCACCGCCTTGTCCGAAGATGTAGCTGCAACACCCTTACGACACCTCGAGCCAGTTTAGTCCATCTCAGTGACGACCCGACCAGTCCGGTCTAGCCACCGCGATTGGACAGACGACACAGTTTCATATACAGGGCCCGGTTCGACCAGTTTTTTGGATCTTGATCTCAATTTTGGGCTCCCATGCCCAATTTACGATCTTAGGTCCAATTACCTATTGGGCCAATTGTCTGACTTGAAAATTAATTTCCAAAAATATCATATTAGTTTTAATTAATTTGATTAATTTAATTTTACTTGATCAAAACCGATTTTTCTAAAAATCACTTAGATTTTCCAAATTAATTTTTCAAGAAAATTCTTTAATCAAATTCTCTAGTTGAAAAATTCTCACAACCACCTAATTTAATTCCACATCGAATAAATTGACTCAATTAAATTATCCAAAGTCGTAGAATTTTCTTCTGATTCAAATGCAGTCTGATCGAGCTTTTGTTGAGCTAGCGGAGAGACCAATCAGACATATACAATTAGGCTCTAGTAATTGCAATTATGTCTAGAAGCATTGTACCGAGAATTCGCAATTACTTAATTATTGAGTCTGTATACAATAAGTACCATTATTGAAAACTCCTTATTGTATACTCTTTACGAAAGCAATTCATCCAACTACTTTATCCAATGACCTCGTCATGTGTGTGTTACCCTCATATGATATCCTTGATTCCTTTGAGTTAAATCTGTTCACTTAATACAATCCTATTTTATCTCATTGTCACCATTGTGTCTTCTTAATGATTAATATGATCATTGTTAACAAATGAATTTGATAAATTGTTTGGTCGAGAACAAGCAACCCGTGGCCACATTCCATATTTATCAATCCACACAATGCCCATG
Source organism: Gossypium sturtianum (assembly GCA_025698515.1). NCBI lineage: Eukaryota > Viridiplantae > Streptophyta > Magnoliopsida > Malvales > Malvaceae > Gossypium > Gossypium sturtianum. Next base: position 134,880,218 of record CM046945.1, read on the forward strand.
AGAGGATATCATTAACTTTTTAATTGAGCTATGAATTCCACTGTTGCTAGTAAAGCCATACCATACACAAGTAATGTACCCAACAAACCGGCTATGGGCTCAATCATCTTTAGAGCATAAGCCTCCACTTATATCAAAGCACATGAGTTGCATACACATGGTCAGTAACTAACTCGGGATTTAAGTAAATGATACCATGAAAGTCATAAGTGAATTAATTCACAAACGGATTCAGAATTAATTCATCTTAGGTCCATTCCAATATATTATTCTACCAATGAATACATATATGTCTTTACTCGTGGAGTCAACTGCACTGATAGCCAAGACTAGCCATCTCCCAAATTGGAATTGTAGATGACATAATAACCCTTCTCAGTATTTGAATCAAATGCTCACTTTGATTCTTAATTCTTAATTCTTATATTTATGGTTTTATATTTATTTTATAAATGATAAGTCGTTTATAGGCGATCACTAACACAGAGCTTCAACCGTTGAAAGGTTGAGAATTTGCGGAATCATGAAGAAGAGTGTAGCGAAGGGTGTTCGGTTGCTTGTGAAGGCTTGGAGGATACGTCGTTTGATAAGGACAATATATCGAAGCAGTCTAGGGCTTGACTTACTGTTCAACTTTGGGAATATCTCTGAAGATCACGTGGGACCAAGAACAGAAAGTTGTCAAAATTGGCCTGCGTGTCATGCCGAAGGAAGGCGTGGCGCGACACGACATGAGTTCATTCCCTTATGTTTGTTTCAAAGTGTGTATGTCACGCCATAGAATGTGTATGGCATGACATGACCTTGCCTGCACTTCTTCTGCATGTGTCGGAATCCTCCGATTGTCTGTACTTGACCCTAAATTACTTCTAACTCCTCCGTTTCTCTCGAAAATCTATTTTCTTCCAATTCTAACATAAAAAATCTAAATCCTAAAATCTAACTGAAAATAAAAACAACAAAATATTAAATTTTAAATTAAATGAAATTTAAAAGTGAAGTCCTTTTTTGGAGTCGAGACGATCCGTAATGCCCCTAAAAAGAACTTTCAAATGGTTCTTGAGATTTTGATTCGTCGTTTGTTCATCCGTTGAAAGATATAAACTAGCATCCTTGGTTGATTCCAATGATGTCACTTTATCTTTGACTGGTGAGACATCCACATCACAAGACACTTGATGTCGAATCCGAGCCAACCACAAATTATCTTTCAAGGTATTATTACCTCGAGTCACTTCACCTCCATGTCGCACAAGTTTTGGTCAACCCGAGCTTTATCTTCTTCATCGAACGAGAATAAGATGAACTCATTGATTTCTTCGATTGGCAACTCATCGGTTATGGCTATTAAGTGTACCAGCTCGTCTACACTTTCATTTATAGTCGGTTGTAGCTCATCTACCTCTACCTCTAATTCTATATCTACATCTATGTTAGTTGGATCAGAGGTTTCCTCGGTCCTATTCAATCCAAGATCGTCTCCGGGTCCAAACTCTTGTTGATTTTCATGATTTAGTTCCAATTGGTTGTCGGTGATACATTGGTCCTTTGAATCGAAATTGAAGACATCATGTACGACCTCTTCCAATGGTGTACTTGCTTGAGATTTTTGCCGAAAGACTTCCTTTAATTGATTCAATTGCTTCAATTTAGCTTGAAATTCTCGTTTACGGCTTTCTTATTCGGACGTATCGTTATTCAAAATGTGAAGGGTTTTGGTTAGCTATTCAGATGTTCCTAAATGTTGTTTAAGTATCTCTTCTGATGGAATCTCTACTTCTGTTTGCTTTTGGCAAGATTTCACTAACTGGTCCACCCGTTTTAAAATTTCTATGAATTTAAGATAGTAGAGAATGACTTATATAGATTCGACCTAGAAGGGAGTTTGGATGAACAATTGTAGTCTCCAATCCTGTGATCATAACTTCACTGATTTGTTGGATCTCCACCCCTCTCGGATGTATACTTGTTTGGCTTAGGTGAGAGTTCATCTGAACACTCAAACTGCTTATCTTTGTAATCTCAACTCCATTAGTTTTTTGAATCTCTGTACAACCAACTCAATTTGTAGTGTTCGCATGCTGACCTATAAAAATCAGGATTCATAATTAAAACTGATAACCAACAAGGTAATTAAAAGTATTAAAAATAAAAATATTTACTTAACTACAAAAATTCAAAAATAAAATTTTAATTTTTTTCGAATACTGAAAATAAAATAAAATAAAATAAAAAAGTTAGAACACTATCGAGCTCGTTCATCTTTTGATTAATATTATTTTACAGTAATCAATCTAATAAAAATTTCACCATTGCAATCCCCAGCAACGATGACAACAACTTGAATGCCTATAAACATGTTATCGTTTATAGTTAAATATCACACCAAATATATATAAATTCAATCGGTGGTGTTCACAAGCAGACGAGTCAAATTGTAATATAGTTTAGTTACAATGAAACACTAGGAAGTGTTTCGAGGATCGTACCCAAAGGATTGTAGATTGGAGAAATTAATATTCAATTAATTACAGAAAATAATTACTAATCTAATTGAGTCCTTGATAAGTGTTAAAAGTAACATATTTTAACCTCATTCTTAATGCGTTTTTGGGTGATTATTCTATGTAAATTGTGAATTTTATGCTCCTAATCCTTTAAATTCATGTTTCTATACTTAGGAAAGAATTTAGGAACAAAAAATGAGTGAAAATTGGAAAATCGGAGCAAGCTACAGGAGCCACATGAGCTGACCCCTTCCACTTGGTTGTGTGAGGCATACGGGGTGCCAAATAGCCATGTGGTAGGTCGTGTCGATTTCGCGAATTGGAATTCTGAACTACAGGAAAAAATGATTTTTAGGTCTTTCGGGCATTCTAAGATGTATATATGAAAAAAATAAGAAGATAGGAGAGTGATGTCATAGAATATTCAAGAAAACAACTCGAGAAACACCATTAAAGCCGATTTTGAAGCAGATTTTCGTCAAATTAAACTAGTTTTTGCACTAAAAGAGCTTGAATACAAGTACTTTTATTATGTTTTAGTCGAGTTTTTATAGTTTAGTTTACATTCAATAAAAGTGTATTTTAAGTCTTTTATTGACCTTACGGGCTGAATGATGCCTAAAGGCGAGCTAACGTATTTAGTGTAACACCCGTCACCCGTATTCGACGCCGGAACAGGGTCACGAGGCATTACCGGACTTACATCCCAAATAATCATACAATCCCAAGTCATAAATTTCAACCAAATTAAAACCATTTGCATTAACTAATACGAGCCTACGAAGCCCAAAACATGCGTTGGAAGTGGCCCGGGATTAAACTGAGAACTTAGGAAATTTTTACAAAACTTAGAAAATTTTTGTCATGTACAGGGGTCACACGCCCGTGTGGGTAGGCTGTGTGGTCACACACGCCCGTGTCCCTAACCCGGGTAACTCCCTGACTTGCAAGGCATGAACAAATTAAAGTCACACGGCCAAGTCACACGCCCGTGTGCTAGGCCGTGTGGTTAATTTAATTTTCATAAATAGGTGCAGACTTCACACGTCTAGGACACACGCCCGTGCTTGAGGCCATGTCCCTAACACGGCTGAGACACACGCCCGTGTGCTAAATTCTGAGCACTCTGTTTCTTAAAATTTAGGTGCAGGGGACGCACGGCCAAAACACATGCCCATGGGACAAGCCGTGTGTCTCACACGGCCTGGACACACGCCCGTGTGTCTACCCGTGTGGACAAAATAAAGGCTATTTACCAAGCCATTTGTCACCCTTATTTGCACACACACACATCCACAACTTTAATGGGATAAGTCATAGCATATTTAGGCAACCAAAACATCCACAATCAAGGCTAAATCATGTCATTTCATTATCAACACTTAACATACTTACAACATCATATTTTACTAAACCAAATCACACCAAACTCACATTTTACAAGCTTCAATATGGCTACCATTAACATGCATTGTATCATATAGATCTTCTAGCATACCAATGAACCAAACTCAATCATTTAACTACAAAGCTATTTAGCCATAAATAAGCATATAGCAAACCATTACAAAACACATAAACAAAAGGAATTGGCACATATACTTATATAAATAGGCTTACAACCATTTTAGCCAAAATAAGCCAATTACAAGGCTAAATACCAAATCGCCTTAAACAAATATAAGCCAACACATTTGGCCAAATTCATAATGACACAAATACAAAAATGACCAAGTCCCTATACATGCCATATACTCAAAATGTTTAAGATCATCAAGACCCAAAATGACAGTTAGATAGTGTGATGCGATCTCCGACAATTTCCAATCCGAGCTAGCTTGGTAACACTATAAAACATAAAAGAAATTAAAATGGAGTAAGCTATATAGCTTAGTAAGCTCGTATGAAAGAAATAAGAAAATCTTACCATACATTCCCATGCAAGTAACATAATATAAGATAATGTAAATCGCAATAAATCTCATGGCCATAATTCACTAAATCCTATCTTACCAAGGATTCACCATTTCATGAATTTAACCATCACAAATGTTACGTACATACTTGTACCATCTTATAATAATTTCACACTTACCCTCATCTTTGACATACCCGTTGAACCACTTGGAATAATATCGGATACCCGAGAAATCTTACACACAAAGTGCCACATATGTAGCCATTGCTACCTCTTTCTCAATACGCATATATATGCTCGTTCTCGAGCCATGAACGGGCCTGCTCACACAAGCTGTCAGTCAAGACGTAGCTATACGGTGCTGCTCACACAACCTGTCAAAGTAACCACAACATATGCCGGTATACTCAGCCACCGGTAGGACGTACAGGACCAGCACCCGGATCACATAACGTGGTACCCTAGTGACATGTCACTTGTATCCTAATCTATCCCTAAGGTTTAATCGGGATTTTTGGCTTGCTGAATCATCGTCGAACGTGTCCGTAGAGCTGTTCACACAATTTATACAATATTAAAGCATTTAAAATACAATTATAGTAATGCTTATTTAACATACGAACTTACCTCGGTTACAAAAACGGCGAAAAGGATCTATTCGTCAATTACTTTGTTTTTCCTTCGATCTAGACCCGAACTTCGTTTTTCTTGATCTATAATACCACATTTAACTTATTTAATCATCAAGCTACTCAATTCAGTCCTAAATCAAAATTACATTTTTGCCCCTAACATTTCAACATTTTTACAATTTAGTCCCTAGGCTCGTAAAATGAATTTCTTTCAATTTCTTCACATCCTAAGCCTAGCCAAACCTTACCCATACTCATAACAACCCACATTATTCATTTATTCACACTTTACCACATATTTTACAACACTTTACAAATAAGTCCCTATTTGACATTTTTACCGAAAATCACTTTACAATGTTCTTTAACTAACAACAAACATGCAATTTCTACCATCAAATATCAAAATACAAGCATATTCAACATGGGTAAAATTTTAGACTTTAAGTTTCTCTCAAATTAGTCATTGAAATAGCTAGATCAAGTTACAACGATCTCAAAAATATAGAAATCATTAAAAACGGGACAAGAACGGACTTACAATCGAGCTTGAAAGTTGGCCAAACCCTAGCTATGTCTTCCTTGTAAAATTTGGCTATGGGGGATGAAATTGAAGAAGATGGACACTTTTATTTTAGTTAACTTTTTCTTTATTTACCAAATTACTAAAATACCCTTAATGCATAACTTTAAAATTTCACTTAACCATGTCCATTTTTGTCCACCCTAAAGTATAATAGTCTAATTACCATTTAAGGAACTCCAATTAAAAATTCATAACAACTTAAACACATTTAGCTAAGGGAACTCAAGTTTGGCACCTATTGCAATTTAGTCATTTTAGCCAAATTGAGCACTCAATCAACAAAATTTCTTAACGAAATTTTCACACAATTATTCTATCATGCTGTAGACCTTAAAGAAATAATAAAATAAATATTTCTACTTCAGATTTGTTGTCCCGAAAGCACTATTTCGATTTGACCCAAAAATGGGCTGTTATAACTCTCCCCCTTTAGGTATTTTTATCCCCGAAAATCTTACCAGAAAAGAGGTTAGGGTACTGTTTTCTCATAGCTTCTTCGGGTTCCCACGTAGCCTCTTCGACCCCGTGTCGTTGCCAAAAAACTTTCACTAGAGCTATGCTTTTATTTCTCAACTATTTAACCTCTCGAGCTAACACTTTGATCTGTTCTTCACTATATGTCATATCGGGTCAAATCTCAATCTCTAACGGTGAGATTACATGCGATGGATCTGATCGATATCGTCGCAACATCGACACATGAAATACATTGTGGATCCTTTCTAACTCCGACGGAAAAGCTAGTCGATATTCCACCGGCCCTATTCTTTCAATAATCTCATACGACCCAATGAAATGCGGACTCAACTTGCCTTTGCGACCAAATCTAAGAATTTTCTCCCACGGTGACACTTTCAGAAATACTTTATCACCAACCTGAAATTCAATATCCTTCCGTTTCAAATCCGCGTACGATTTCTGTCGATCCGAAGCTGCTTTCAAACAATCACGAATTACTTTCACTTTCTCTTCAGTTTCTCTGACCAAATCAACCCTGTGAATCTGTTTCTCACTAAGCTCGGTCCAGTACAGCGGAGTTCAAACTTACGACTGTACAATGCTTCATACGGTGCCATCTTTATACTCGATTGAAAACTGTTGTTATAAGCAAATTCGACCAACGGTAGATATTTCTCTCAACTACCTTCAAACTCTAAAACACAACAGCGAAGCATATCTTCGAGAACTTGAATCACTCTCTCAGATTGACCGTCGGTTTATGGATGAAATGCAGTACTAAAATTCAACTTTGTACCCAACAATTCTTGAAATTTCTTCCAAAATCGAGACGTAAACCTCGGATCTCTATCTGAAATAACAGAAGTAGGCACCCCGTGCAATCTTACAATCTCAACAATGTACAATTCAACTAGTTTATCAAGTGAATAATCTGTATGTACCGAAATGAAATGAGTTGATTTTTTCAATCTATCAACAACGACCCAAACAACATCTTTCTTCTTCGGAGTCAGAGGTAACCCTGATACGAAATCTATCGTAACTCTATCCCATTTCCACTCGGGTATCATCACAGGCTGAAGTAAACTCAAAGGCACTTGATGTTCGGCTTTCACTTGTGGACAAATTAAACATCTCATTACAAACTCTGAAATGTCTCGTTTCATGCATGATCACCAATACAATTTCTTCAAATCATTATACATCTTTGTACTTCCAGAATGAACAGATAGACAACTATTATGTGCCTCATGAAGAATTTTTTGAATCAGTTCAGTATCTTTCGGTACACAAATCCTACTTCAGAACCTCAAACAATCATCGAATCCAATCTGATATTCTGGATCACTATTTGATTTGCATTGAACTTTTTTAGCTTGCAACTCATTATCACCTTTCTGAGCTTCACAAATTTGCTGAAGAAATACCAGTCTAGCTTTCAACTCGACCAAAATCGATACATCATCAGATAAGGTTAACCGCGTATTCATTGCCCTAAAAGCAAACAAAGACTTTCTACTTAAAACATCGACGACTACGTTCGCTTTCCTCGGGTGATAGTCAATCACTAACTCATAATCTTTCGATAGTTTGAGCCATCTCCATTGTCGTAAATCCAGATCTTTCTGAGTCATTAAATACTTTAAACTCTTGTGATCGGTAAAGATGTGACACTTCTCACCGAATAAATGGTGTCTCCAAATTTTTAAAGCGAACACAATAGCGGCTAATTCCAAGTCGTGCATCGGATAATTCTTTTCGTGCAGTTTCAACTGTCTCGAGGCATAAGCTATCACTAACACACAACCTAAACCATTTAATGACGCGTCACTGAAAATCACAAACTCTTTTCCCGACTCAGGTTGCACTAACACCGGTGCCTTAGTCAACAACGCTTTCAACTGCTTAAAACTCTGTTGACATTTCTCAGACCGCTCGAATTTCACATCTTTTTGTAATAATCATTGAAAATCCCTTAACAAAATGTCGACAATAACTGGCCAAGCCCAAAAATATTCTAACTTTGGATACATTTCTCGGTGGTTTCCAATTAACAATTGCCAAAATCTTACTTGGATCAACCTGTATGCCTTCCGCTGAAACAATGTGTCCTAAAAATCTGACATCTCGGAGCCAAAACTCACTTTTACTGAATTTAGCAAACAATTTCTTATCTCTCAAAGTCTGCAATACAATTCTTAAATGTTCGGCATGCTCAGACTCATCTCGGGAATAAATCAGAATGTCATCAATAAATACAACCACAAACTTATCTAAATACGGTCTGAAGATTCGATTCATCAAGTCCATAAAAACTGCAGGAGCATTTGTTAAGCCAAACGGCATAATAAGGAATTCATAATGCCTGTACCTCGTTCTGAACGCGGTTTTCAGCACATCCGAATCTTTAACTCTCAACTGATAATAGCCTGATCTCAAGTCTATATTCGAGAACATTGTTGCCCCTTCCAACTGATCGAACAAATCATCAATTCTCGGTAAAGGATACTTGTTCTTTATCATAACCTTGTTAAGCTGACGATAATCAATACAAAGTCTCATAGATCTGTCTTTCTTCTTGACGAATAACACTAGTGCACCCCAAGGCGAAAAGCTCGGTCTCGCAAAACCCTTATCTGTCAACTCTTGCAACTGAGGTTTCAATTCTTTCAATTCGGTCGGAGCCATTCCATACGGAGTTGTCGATATCGGTGAAGTCCCTGGTACTAAATCAATAGCAAATTCAACCTCTCTGATCGGTGGTAATCCCGTCAACTCTTCTGGGAACACATCCGAATATTCACAAACTATCGGCACAAATTCGATCTTCAATTCAGACACTTTCGTATTCAGTACATACGCAAGATAAGCTTCACAACCTATTCTTACATACCTCTGAGCCGACATCGACGAAATCACAATAGGCAACTCACTCGACTCATCTGGTTCAATCCGAAGAATTTCACTATCTTGACATTTCAATTCAATAATCTTTCATCTACAATTCACTACGACATCATGTAGAGTCAGCCAACCCATTCCAAGAATTACATCGAACTCATCAAATAGTAAAAGCATTAAGTCAGCCGAAAAACAGTGACCCCGAATCATTAAAGGACGACTCTTGCAGACTTTATCAACTAAGACATACTTGCCTAAGGGGTTTGATACTTTAATCACAAACTCAGTAGACTCAACAGGCAAATTCTTAGTAGATACCAAATTCATGCAAATATAAGAATGAGTCTATCTAGGATCAATCAATGCAACTACATTAGTATCATAGAGAGAAAATGTACCAGTGATAACATCAGGGGATGACGCATCTTCACGAGCGCGAATAGCGTAGGCTTTAGCAAGTGCTCTGACCTCAGATCTCGCAGTTAAATCTTTCGTTACACCTTTGCTACTGGTCCCATTTCCCGTATTCCTCGGTGGCCTCTCTCTAGTGGCAGTGCTACTCAGTCTTGCATTCTAAAACTTATCTTTCTCAGCCATTTCAAGGCAATCTCGAATGAAGTGATGTTGGGAGCCACATTTAAAGCAAGCCCGATCATTCATTCTATATTCACCGGGATGTCATCTACCACAGTGTTGACATTCAAGTCTAATAAACCTAGCATTACCAGCGCTCGCTATTGACGTAGTTTGGGCCTTAGAACCCGAATATTGCTTCCCACGATCTCTGTTGGGATACCCAGCTGAAACATTTGAACAAGTATACAAATCCCTCGATTTCTTTGACTAAGATTGAAATGACTTATTCAGTAGCCTTTTTCTCGAATCTCTAGTCTCAAACTCAGTTTTTCTCTTTTCTTTGCTCAACTCTTCGGCTTTGCAAGCTCGGTCGACTAGCACGACAAATTCTTTCAACTCTAAATTCCCAACTAACAGTCTGATATCCTTATTCAACCCATCTTCGAATCTCTTGCACATGATAGCCTCTGTTGAAACACATTCCTGAGCGTACTTACTGAGTCTAACAAACTCTCGCTCGTATTTGGTCACAGACATACGGTTCTATTTCAGCTCTAGGAACTTTTTGCATTTCTGATCAATGAACCGTGGACTGATATATTTCTTTCTAAACTCGTCCTGAAAGAAATCCCAGGTAACTCTTTCTCTCGTTACCACCGATACTAGAGTATTCCACCATTGATATAGCACATTTCAAACACTCACCCGGTGTGCAAGAAAGCTCATCAAATACCCTGATAGAGTTCTCAAGCCAAAACTCTACTCTCTCGGGATCATCGTCAACATTAGCTCTAAATTCTTCAGCCCCTTATTTTTGAATCTTATCAACTGGCGGCTTGTTCAGTCTTAACAATTCCACACCTTTAGGAGCTACGGGAACCGGTTGGGGCTTAGGTGGGGGTGGAGGATGTTGAGCAGCCGGATTTGTTTGAACAAACTTGGCAAACCACTCATTCATCATTTGGAAGAAGGCTTCCCTAGCCTCTCCTCCCTGACTAACCGTTACTGGTCTATTTTCAGATGGCGCTGCCCCTTGGGCGGGAGCCAACACATTACTTTCAACATCATCAGCTACATCTCGGTCGGGATCCATTTACTATATGAAAACACAATTTAAATTGTCAGGAGTCGTCACACTATCACAAATTATATATGGCATGTATAGCTAGACTCTCACACACGCTACATTAGTCTGAGAATCGACTAAACTGTAGCTCTAATACCACTAAATGTAAAACCCCTCACCCGTATTCGACGCCAGAACAGGGTTACGAGGCATTATCGGACTTACATCGCAAACAATCATACAATTTCAAGTCATAAATTTTAACCAAATTAAAACCATTTGCATTCAGTTCTACGAAGCCCAAAACATGTGCTGGAAGTGGTTCGGGATTAAACCAAGAACTTAGGAAATTTTTACAAAACTTAGAAAATTTTTTCCATGTAGAAGGGTCACACGCCTGTGTGGTTTGGGACACGCCCGTATGGGCAGGCCGTGTGGTCACACACGCCCGTGTCCCTAACCCGTGTAACTCTCTGACTTGCAAGGCATGAACAAATTAAAGTCATACAGCCAAGTCACACGCCCGTGTGCTAGGCCGTGTGGTTAATTTAATTTTCATAAATAGGTGCAGACTTCACACGTCCGGGACACACGCCCGTGCTTGAGGCCATGTCCCTCACACGGCTGAGACAGACGCCCGTGTCTCTGCCCGTGTGCTCAATTCTGAGCATTCTGTTTCTTAAAATTTAGGTGCAGGGAACGCACGGCCAAAACACATGCCCATGGGACAAGCCGTGTGTCTCATACAGCCTAGACACACGCCCGTGTGTCTACTCGTGTGGACAAAATAATGGCTATTTACCAAGCCATTTGTCACCCTTATTTGCACACACACACATCCACAACTTTAATGGCATAAGTCATAGCATATTTAGGCAACCAAAACATCCACAATCAAGGTTAAATCATGTCATTTCATTATCAACACTTAACATACTTACAACATCATATTTTACTAAACCAAATCACACCAAACTCACATTCTACAAGCTTCAATATGGCTACCATTAACATGCATTGTATCATATAGATCTTCTAGCATACCAATGAACCAAACTCAATTATTTAACTACAAAGCTATTTAGCCATAAATAAGCATATAGCAACCCATTACAAAACACATAAACAAAAGGAATTGGCACATATACTTATATAAATAGGCTTACAACCATTTTAGCCAAAATAAGCCAATTACATGGCTAAATACCAAATCACCTTAAACAAATATAAGCCAACACATTTGGCCAAATTCATAATGACACATATACCAAAATGACCAAGTCCCTATACATGCCATATACTCAAAATGTTTAAGATCATCGATACCCAAAATGATAGTTTGATAGTGTGATGCGATCTCCGATGATCTCCAATCCGAGCTAGCTTGGTAACACTATAAAACATAAAAGAAATTAAAACGGAGTAAGCTATATAGCTTAGTAAGCTCGTATGCAAGAAATAAGAAATTCTTACCATACATTCCCATGCAAGTAACATAATATAAGATAATGTAAATTGCAATAAATCTCATGGCCATAATTCACTAAATCGTATCTTACCAAGGATTCACCATTTCATGAATTTAACCATCACAAATGTTACGTACATACATGTACCATCTTATAATAAGTTCACACTTACCCTCATCTTTGACATACCCGTTGAACCACTTGGAATAATATCGGGTACCCGGGAAATCTCGCACACAAAGTGCCACATATGTAGCCATTGCTACCTCTTTCTCAATACGCTTATATATGCTCGCTCTCGAGCCATGAACGGGCCTGCTCACACAAGCTGTCAGTCAAGACGTAGCTACACGGTGCTGCTCACACAAGCTGTTAAAGTAACCGCAACATATGCCGGTATACTTAGCCACCGGTAGGACGTAGAGGACCAGCACCCGGATCACATAACGTGGTACCCTAGTGACATGTCACTTGTAACCTAATCTATTCTTAAGGTTCAGTCGAGATTTCTCGCTTTCTGAATCATTGTCGAACGTGTCCGTAGAGCTGTTCACACAATTTATACAATATTAAAGAATTTAAAATACAATTATAGTAATGCTTATTTAACATACGAACTTACCTCGGTTACAAAAACGGCGAAAAGGATCTATTCGTCAATTACTTTGTTTTTCTCCTGATCTAGACGCGAACTTCGTTTTTCTTGATCTATAATACCACATTTAACTTATTTAATCATCAAGCTATTCAATTCAGTCCAAAATCACATTATGGAAAAAAATTACATTTTTCCCCTAACATTTCAACGTTTTTACAATTTAGTCCCTAGGCTCATAAAATGAATTTCTTTCAATTTCTTCACAACCTAAGCCTAGGAACCTTACCCATACTCATAACAGCCCATATTTTTCATTTATTCACACTTTACCACACATTTTACAACACTTTACAAATAAGTCCCTATTTGACATTTTTACCGAAAATCACTTTACAATGTTGTTTAGCTAACAACAAACATGCAATTTCTAACATCAAATATCAAAATACAAGCATATTCAACATGTGTAAAATTTTAGACTTTAACTGTCTCTCAAATTAGTCCTTGAAATAGCTAGATCAAGTTACAACGATCTCAAAAATATAGAAATCATTAAAAACAGGACAAGAACAGACTTACAATCGAGCTTGAAAGTTGGCCAAACCCTAGCTATGTCTTCCTTGTAAAATTTGGCTATGGGGGATGAAGTTGAAGAAGATGGACACTTTTATTTTAGTTAACTTTGTCTTTATTTACCAAATTACTAAAATACCCTTAATGCATAACTTTAAAATTTCACTTAACCATGTCCATTTTTGTCCACCCTAAAGTATAATGGTCTAATTACCATTTAAAGACCTCCAATTAAAAATTCATAACAACTTAAACACCTTTAGCTAAGGGAACTCAAGTTTGGCACCTATTGCAATTTAGTCATTTTAGCCAAATTGAGCACTCAATCAACAAGATTTCTTAACGAAATTTTCACACAATTATTCTATCATGCTGTAGACCTTAAAGAAATAATAAAATAAATATTTCTACTTCGGATTTGTGGTCTCGAAATCACTGTTTCGATTTGACCCAAAAACGGGCTGTTACATTTTGTGAGTGTGCAGGAGACCATACAAGGGAATAGGAACTCAAGAATGGTTGCTTGTGTTGCAACACGCGTAATTTGAGGTTGCAACATAAGGAGCAGAATGTAAGAATTGCCATAATTTCCTTTGGTGTCGCGACATAGCCATGGGATGTCGCGACACACCTCTAAAGCTACCATGAACTTAAGCATACCATCTTCGATGTCACGACACAGGCACTAAGGTGTCGTAACATCGGCCTCATACGAAAAATACTTATGAGAAAAGGGCGTTTTGGTCCACACAATCAAAAGTTAAAGGCAAGAGCGTTAACTGACCTAGGGTTGAGGACGACGACAACCCTAACCCTATAAATAGGCTCTTAAACCACTTTTTAAGGATGGCCTTCAATATTCTAATTTTTCTTTGTACCTTTAGTTTTCATTTTTCCTTCTTTTAGGTTTAGGTTTATTTCAGTTATTGTTATTCGTGTTATTCGGAGAAGCTAATTTGTAGATTTTATCCAAATATTATGGATTCTATGCTTACATCAATCAATATAATTTAGGATTCTCTAAACCTTACTCTTGATTTATTCTTTATGTGTATATTATTTGTCAAGTTTATTGTGTTTATGAGATTCATGAGGAACTAATCCTCTTATGGGGGATTAGCGAGTGGAGGTGTGACTAACTGATTACTATGTAGGGTTTTCTTAACGGTTGAACTATTTGGGAGAGGAAGAACTTAAAACCTAGGCTTGACAACCCTAGGAAGTCATTTAGGTGGGAATTAACCCAAAATTGATATGGCCTATTTGTGAACACCTTAGCCCCAAATCGGTTTGGACTGTCAGGTCGAGAGATAAGTAGTTCTTACTGACTCATTAGTTTAGTGGAAGATCGAGAGATCCTGCTAGGTTAAGAACTAGTTGATTGAATAGAAACCCAAAATAAAAAATAGTTATGACCACCAAAGCTAGCTAATCACCCATAGCTAGATTTGATAAAGTTTATAAATTAGTTTTCTGAAGTTCTTTTTATTTATGTTATTTTGTTCCTTTATTTATAAACCCCCCCAAAAAAATTCTTTTATGTTCTTTTGTAATAAATTTATTTAAAGTACTAATTAGATCTATTTGTGTTTAGGTTAGGACTAATTTAGTACTCGCCTCCCTTGGGTACGATCCTCGGAGTACTTACCTATTTCTTTGTAACTATATTACAGCCTGACCCGTATACTTACGGACACTACTTTATTTCATATATTTTGTGTAGTATTTTTACTCGAGACGTTAGTACGTCCGGAGGAAGTCACCAATCCTATCCCCAAAAATAAGTAATTTCACAATAATTTAAAATAGAGATATTCAAGTCAAGTAATCTAGGTACTATGAAAATCTAGGTCCAAGGGTTACGTTACCCTAATCCCGAATATTGACAACTTAGGTCTGAGTGTTATAAAACCTAGGCTCTGATACTATCAAATGTAGCATCCCTCACTAGGTTCGGTCGTCGAACTTGAGTTACAGGTTGCTACAACAACTATCGGAACTTATACACATGCATACACAGTTTCAAATAAGAGCAATGGCTACCACTATAAACCTTTAGAGATGTAATCATGATTAATTAAACATTTAAATAAATATTAGAAATAGAATTATTTGAGAAATAATGACCCTTTTGAAAATTTTTGAAATCCAGTGTGAGTATCGATATTTTTACCCAGAATGCTAAAATTTCATAAGTTAAAACGTTTTTCATGCTCAAAACATATTCCTACTCAACATACAAATAATGTCTACTTCAACCAAGCATACTATCATCTTTTAACCATGCTACATGCCATATTAACACGTATTGATACTTTTACCCAGAATGCTAAAATTTCACAAGTTAAAACGTTTTTCATGCTCAAAACATATTCCTACTCAACATACAAATAATGTCTACTTCAACCAAGCATACTATCATCTTTTAACCATTCTACATGCCATATTAACACATATTCGTCAAGCAACTATAGAATGCATTAATAGTATCAATCTTAAGTATCAAAATTGTCCACAACCAAAGTCCAAAAACAATATTAATAGTTCATAAGCATAATCCCAAAATAATGATAATAATAATTGTAACTATAAACTATAACCCACATTGCCTTTATTCAGTATATTCAAAAGAATCGCAAATCCACCTACTCAAAACTTATGCCTTGCTTAGATCATTTCTTTTGACACTCCACTTACACCGAAAGTGCTATTTATCTGCAAAATTTTAGTGTGGAGTGTGTGAGCTTAAATTAGCTCAGTGAATGTTTGAAATTACTGCAAAGCATGTACAACAACATAAGTTAAGCAAGAGCATACTAACGTAGATTTACAACCATATTTTCATCACGTCAAAATAACATATTCAAGATTCATTATCTCTCATGTCTAGCTTATTTACTCACATGAATTTACACACAACATATCTCATACAAAAATCAATTAATGATAATTTGGGAGCTTGAGATTATGAAACATAAAAGTGGACTCTATCACCAAACATTAGATAAACGGATCTTCATCACACCAATGACTCAGTGAGTCTAACATGTCCCATAAGTGTAGCATTAAGCTAAACACTCTCCAACACACCAATATGTCTCGATGAATGGAGCTTAGCTCGACATTCCCTTATCTTTCTAACCTGTCCCGGGGCCTCAACGCCCAAAACACAAGACACAAAGGTAAGTACTCACAATCCTATGACATGTCAACTATATCCAATGGTTTCAAGAGATTATAAGGCCAAAATATCCAAAATTATTAAATAATGTTTTAATGCACATAATCTCTGTTCATATTCATTAATTCACATCACAAACTCATATACAATGCATATTATCACATTCACATTTAATTACACTTTAAGTGTCAAAATAATGATCATTGAGTCATCATATATCAGACCACATATGTGTGCATTACAATCAGTATATCATATATCATATTCATGTAATATCATATATTACCTGCTGCAATAGCATCACATATCACAACTCATCTTACTTAGGCATAATTTAACAACAAGGAAAAAAGTATAAAAAAAATGCTTACTCTCGGAAATTAGATAGGGTTTAGGCACATCCTAAGATCCCAATTAATAATACGAATCATGCATACCAACAACAACTCTTAACACTCATCGATCATGCTTTAATTTACTAGCTGAAAGCTCAAACAAGCTTTTCCTTACTTTTAGACTTGCTCGTAGTGGCTCCCGATTGATCTAAAACTTTACATACATAACAAAAACATTTCAAACTCATCAAAAACAATCTTGAACACAACCAAACAATAAGGAAAACACAATTCAAGCCTCTCCTTTCTCACTACCGAAAACTAGCTAGTTTTGCCAAAATTGAAGTTTTGACATTCTAATCTTATTTTAAACCCTCAATTTCTATTTCAAATATCCTAAATATCATTTAATTTCATATCTAAACCTTTAATTTCACCTAAATCAATGGTTCTAAAATTTCCAGAAAATCCAAACTTTCAAGAACATGTAAAAGGGGAAAATGCTTGATTCTTAAAAATTCAGTTTTGAACTATCAAATTGAAGTGTAATACCTTCTAATTAGGTTAGAATGAATAAAAAATCACTTTGAAATCACATGTTTACTCAAGATTTTGAGATTTTCCATTTTTTAATCCAAGCTTGCTTTAAAAACATCAAATCTAAATAAATCTTCATACAATCATTTAAAACTCAAATTGAATTAACAAAACTCTTTGTTTAACCCTAAAAAGTAAGAATATTACTTTAATTTGATGAAAATGAATATCTACAACTCTAATTCAGGATTTGAACTCAAGAAGAATAATGACGAATTTAGGGAAGAAAACGCGATTTTCGTTTGAAATTGGGGGTTATTTTGATGTTTGGGAGGTTAATAAATTTGAAAAAATAAATTAATTTTGAAAGAACTCTCTAATTTCAGGTTTTGGAAAACTTTTGAATGATTTGTGGGTTTTTGAGAAGAAGGGATAGACAGTGGGTGTTCTCCTTGTAGGAGACTAATTTCATAAATTGGACAATTTGTCCTTTTGGTCACTCCCTATTTCTCCCCTTTTTCAGTTAGGTCCTAACTCAATTAGAATTTTTTAAAAAAAAAATTAGAGCTCAAAATTAAATTTTGTTTTAAGCTAGTTAATAAAATTAAAACCCGATTACGTTACTTTAATACTTTAATTACTCACTTACGACCCTAATTTCTGGTATCTAACTCAAACCCTCGATTTAATAAGCTAATCATACTAACTCCAAACTACTAGATCGGGTTTTGAGATGCGACAAGACATTTAGAGAATGTTTGGCCTAAATTCTTCGATATCAAACATAATATTTTCCTAAATTTTATCTCTCAATATGTTATTTGAATTAATCCATGATCACAATTCAAATTCGTTTTAAACACACATGAACCAAGAACCAAATAAGAATGAAATAAGAAAAAAAATCTTGAAGAGAATTAAATGTGATTTTTCAAAATTAATTATTGTATGAAATGGATGTGCAATAGGTGTTAGAAACCCCACTTTATAAATAGACGTGTATGCCTATGGTGAAGAAGCATAACTTTTGGAATGAAAGTGCATGTCTCAATAATTTTATTTGTTGAATCCCAGATGAAGGATACAAATCATCAAATAAAGGGAGTCAGATCCCAATGGCAAAAGACAAAACTGTAAATCCTACAATTCGATTCAAATCCTTTCTTTAGCGATTCATATCCATATAGGCATAATTGTAATAGGGTAAAAATTCAAGCTTACTATTCAATTCCTCTCTAAAAGGATTTAAATCCTTTTGCTTATATTATGTCCATAAGGTCTATCTATCACATCTAAAACTTAATTTTAAACAAAAATACAAATTAAAAGATTTCAAATCTTTTGAATAATTAAGAACACTTCACAACAAATTCTTTTTGGTAATATAGACAACATACAAAGGATATTTATTTGTAAATGGTCCATAGCCCATCACAACACATGAGTTGAGATTACTATGCTCAATTCCATGATGAAAATATTTTTTTCTTTGTCTATACCTAATCATCTTAAAACAAAACAAAAATATTAACAAGTGAATGTGTTTCTACTATTTGAGGTCAGGATGGATATTCAGATTAACATTTACAAGTCACTTAGATGTTGTCATGTGATGTCTAGTCTATGACATTTAAATGATTTGAAGCAATATATGTAAATTCTAAAATAATAATAATAATAATAATCGAGATTTGAGAATAAAAAAATCTATGTACCTCCTATGATTTGAAAAACACCCACTTAATTTCCAAAGTTTAATGAAAATTAAATTAACTCTATAAGGTTTAGTGTCAATATAGGAGGACGAGGATTCAAGAGTGTTAAAATATATTTATCCTCTTATTTATGGGTTAGAGAGGGGTTATGAGTAGTTCAATACATTCTATCAAAAAATATTTATTAAATAAATTTTAAATAAAAGGACAACTTTATCATTTATTTATTAATTATTATTCTATTTAGGGGAGGGATACACTTATCTTGGTGTAAACCTTAAGTTGTTTTACACCTTTCTATAACTTTTTATACGATTAATATTTTAATAACCTAACTGTTGAACTTATTAATATATTTGTACTTGTCATGCATGTAAAATTTTGAATCGATCCGATATCTCTATCATATTAATCTAAAATATTGTCTATATTAATATATATTTAATAGTTGAAAGTTTTTTTTTTACATAAAACAAATAGTTAGAAAATTTTAATTTATTCCAAACTTAACATGCATGATCTACATGAATGGAGCATAAAATATGAAAATTGAATTGTTAAAATATTAATCGTATAAAAAGTTAGAAAAAGGTACACCAACAGGGGATGTCGCGACTACAAAGACAATTTCCCCAAATTTTTGCATCATTGGCCCAATCCTGCCAAGTACCAAAACCAAATGGTCAATGTGACTGTAACATCCTTTACACGACCCGACCGCCAGATTTAGGTACCAAGTGTCACAATTAACTTGAGTTACAAAATCCTCATTTTGAACTTATTTTAAATATACATTTAGACAACAATGAATTGTGGACCCACATTTACCATACAATTTAGACAAAATCGAATGTATTCAACTTAAAAAACCCAAAATCCAGTATCTTACAGGAGCTTTTCAGGAATTCTTACTTCTCTTTCCTTTAATTTACGGTTACAAATAGACTTAGGAGGTTACCAGCTTACTAGATTCTCTACTTTCCAAACTCGAGTCTCATATTTACCACCCCATGCAAAACTTTCATTAACTTTCTCTTCTTCGAAACAATCGAAGAAGACAATGCATATAAGAAGAAAATATAAATGAAACTAGGAAGAATTTATCCTCTATTGAATAAGGCTTCTGATAACTCTTGAAACGAGTTATATTTCGAACCTCTAAGCTTGATTAAATGCTTGTACTTAAGTAGGTATATTTGCATTTTTAGGTTATTTTTAGAACATTGCATAATAACGCTTGGATTGTGCCTTAAATGCCATTTTATGTTACTTTTACTATTGGGAAGAAGGGAATTGGTTGTTGTATGTAGCAGGTGCAAGAAGTATGAAGAAAAAGAGAAGAACGAGGAAGAGAATGAAGGAAATGAAATATTGCTATGGCAAAAGGTTGGATGGATTGTGTAACATCCCGATTTAGGGCTTAGTCAGAATAGTGGTGCGAGACCATAAATTCGAGGTTTATGAATGAGTTTTTGAGGTTTATGCTATGTATGCATGCTAGTGTGAAAGTTTCATGAAGCAATTTTGTGAAATTGCGGTTGAATTGTCCAAAAGGACTAAATTGCAAAAGTTGCAAAATATGAGATTCTAGAAGCTATTTGTGTGAAATAGCTTTAGAATATTAATTAGAGGTCCTTAAATAGCAATTTTCCCAATTTCTAATTTTTTGGACAAAATTGGGCATGGATGAGTTAAAATAGAAAGTTTATCAAAAAGGGCATTTTGGTCATTTAACAATTAAGTGATTAAAATAGGGGAAAAGATGACAAAATTCATTCATCTTCTTCTCCAAGGCTGCCGAAAATTGAGAGAGCCATTGTTAGGGTTCTTCAAAATTTTCAAGCTTGCTAGTAAGTGCATCTAAGCCCCGTTTTTTATATTCTTTGTATTTTTGAAGTCCTTGTAGCATGAGTAAGCTATTTTTAGCTATTTGATGATCTATGATGGATGTTCAAAAATGTGGTCATGTATGACATGCATGTATTTTGATGTTTTATGGAAGATTATGAAAGCTTGATGTAGTAGAAATATCTTTTGCTAAATGAGTATCTATAGAAAATGCATGTAGGGATTAGTTTGTAAAAATCTTGAGTTTGGTCATACATGTGTGATGTAGTGAGAATTGATGATTGCTTTAGTTGAGTAAGTGATTCGGCTAAGCATGAAAGGCTAGAAAGTTGAATAAAAATCACTTTACGAGCCTTAGGGCAATAAGTAAATAGGAGAAAGTTTAGGGGCAAAAGGGTAATTTGCCAAAGTATGAGATGTGGGTCAATTTAGTCAATGTGTATATTGATGAGTTGAATTATCATTATAGATCAAGAAAGACAAAGCCCAGATCGAAATGAGGCAAGAGTAAAGTGGTGGACTAAATTGCACGTTTCTATACTTTTGAGTATCGAGGTAAGTCTATGTATAAACAATGCATTCATAATTACAATTTGTTAATGCTAGCTAGTGTATAGCATGGTTGAGAATGATTGAGAACCTATGTGGTTCAAGTGGAATGAATGTGATAGATTTTGTGAATGGATGAATGATTGAGTAAATAGATATGTGAATGTGTAGTGATAATGCTAAAAGATGGGCTAAGTGCGATACCATCTTAATGCATAATGACGATGAGCTGGCTATGTGCGATGCTATCGTTGGGTATATTGTCTAGTGGGCTATGTGCGAAACCACTACGATTACCTTTATGGTAGGCTAAGTGCGATACTACCTTATTTATTGATTGTGGTGGGCTAAGTGCGAAACCACCGAGACATTAGCTATGTGGATTAGCTGTGTGGAGGTATTATCGAGAAATAATGACATGTTGTATATTGTGTAAATGTGATATTGAATGCAGGGGTGCATGTCAATTGTTATGAGTAAGTGACTCATGATGTGTTGGAAATGTGGTAAGGGATAGAAAGAGTAAGCATAGTTGTACATTATATGTTAGTATAATGCTAATTGTTGTTTAGCTTATACTATGGTGCTTAATTGTTTATGTGTAAACTTACTAAACTCAAAGCTTACTCCCTTTCTTTTCCCTTGTCTTATAGAGAAAAAGTGTTGAATTGAGATACGAGGATCAATTGGAAGATCGCCCACACTATCAGCACACTTTGGTACATGAGACTCAATGTTTTGTATATGGCATGTATAGGGGCTAGACAAGTTAGTGAATTTTGTTGTAAATGGCTATGATGTGTTGGCCTTTAGATGGATAATCTATTTTGTATAATGCCATAGTTGTTGGCACTTTATTATATGAAAAGATGTAGTTATCTACTTGAGATTGTACTTCATTTGAGTTGATTATGGATGTGTTGAATGAGTGCATGTTGTGTATGCTAGAAGGGTGAAAAGAACTTGGCATATAGCTTTGTTCTTATCCATATGGATAGACACACGGGCGTGTGTCTAGGCCATGTGTGACACACGGTCAGCCCATGGGCGTGTGACTTGGCCGTGTGTCCCCTGCATGTTAGTATTTTAAATCAGAATAGACCATGGACTAGCCACACGGGCGTGTGCGTTAATCAGTGTTAGCCACGAGTTAGCCACACGGGCGTGTGTCTAGACTCTAGGCCGTGTAAGTGAATTCAGTGTTCACCACGGTTGGAGAGCATAGGCGTGTGTGTCTACACGCGGGCGTGCATCATCTTACACGGGCGTGTGAGCCCTGTATAAAAGAGAAAAATTTTAAAGATCGTAAGAGTTTTCGATATGGTCTCGAGAGCCCTCAAGTGTTTGAGTGAGGTCTCGTAAGTCGAGATTGAGGTTGTTGTGATGGCCAAATAGAGTGGTCATGTTGAGCCTAAGTGGCGATCTTGAGGATTTTAATACGGTAACGCCTCGTGCCCGATTTCGGCGTTGAATACGGGTAAGGGGTGTTACATTTAGTAGCATCAGAGCTATGGTTTAGTCAGTTCTAGGACTACCGTAGCGTTTGTAAGAGTCTAGCTATACATGCCATAAGTGTACAATGATAGTGTGGTGGCTTCTGATTATTTTAAATTTTGTTTTATATAGAATATGGATTCCGATCCATTGATCTGCGATGAAGCAGACTAGTAATCTGTGGCTCTGCACAAGGAACCGTGCCTGTTCAAAGTGGACCCGAGGCTAGGGGTCAAGGGGAAGGGGCACGGGAAGCCTTTCTCCAGATGATGAGTAATTGGTACTCGGATTACGTCCGAGCGAACCCTAATGCTCAACCTCCTCCACCTCCCCCTATACCTCAGCCATTTCCTGTGGCTCCTCAAGGTATTGATGTAGTGAGGATATCGAAACCCCCAGTAGATAAGATTAGAAAACATAGGGCTGAGGAGTTTAGAGCTAAGGTTGATGATGACCACGAGAGGCGAGTTCTGTTAGAGAACTCGATGAGAGTGTTTGAGGAACTCTCTTGTACACCTGAAGAGACCTTGAAGTGTGTCGTATCCTTACTGAGGGACTCGGCATACCATTGGTGGAAGACATTGATGCTTGTAGTCCCGAGAGAGCGGGTGACGTGGGACTTCTTTCTGGAAGAGTTCCGGAAGAAGTATATAAGCCAACAATTTACTGATCGAAAAAAGGAAGGATTTCCTTGAGTTGAAGCAAGGAAGAATGTCAGTAGCGGAATATGAGCGTGAGTTTGTTAGGCTTAGCAAATACGCTCAAGAATGTGTGTCGACAGAGACCATTTTGTGTAAGAGGTTCGAAGACAATTTGAATGAGGACATCAAACTCCTAGTGGGTATTTTGGAGTTGAAAGAATTTGTGGTGTTGGTCGAAAGGGCAAGTAAGGCCGAAGAGTTGAGTACAGAAAAGAGAAGGGCTGTGAGTGAAGCCCGAGATGCTAGAAAGAGGTCAATGGGCAAGTCGTATCAAGCCCAATCGAAAAGGTCCAAGGAAGTGAGTCCTAGGACGACAGCACCAGTGGGTTATTCGCATCGAGACTTGGGCAATACTCGTTCGGGTTCGAGAGTCCAAGCTACTTCAATGGAAAGTGTAGGCAATCTAAAGACCAAACCAGAGTGTCCAAGTTGTGGTAGATATCACACCGGAGAGTGTTGGGGTAATAGTCGAAACTGTTATAAGTGTGGTTCCCCCGACCATTTTATCCAAAATTGCCCCGAGAGGGATGATAAGGAAGAGAAGCTAGAGATGAGATCCAGTGATGTGTCTGCAAGGGGTAGACCACCAAGGAACCCGAGAGGCAGGAATAGTGGTAGAGGTGCATCTAGAGACTCCGCTGTGAGATCGGAAGGTCGGGCACCTGCGAGGACGTATGCCATTCGCGCTCGTGAAGAGGCATCCTCCCCTGATGTGATAACGAGTACTTTTTCTCTCTTTGACACCCTTGTTATTGCTTTAATAGATCCAGGGTCTACTCATTCTTATATTTGCATGAGATTGGCATCTAGTTTGAGTATGACTGTTGAGTCTACGGACTTTGTGGTTAAGGTGTCAAACCCGTTAGGTAAGCATGTGTTAGTGGACAAGGTGTGTAAGGATTGTCCTTTGATGATTGAGAGCCATTGCTTTCCGACAAACCTGATGTTGTTGCTGTTTGATGAGTTTGATTTAATCCTAGGCATGGATTGGTTGACTACCCATAGTGTCTTAGTTAACTGTGGTAGTAAGTTTATTGAATTGAAATGTGAGAATGGAGATGTGGTTCGGGTTGAATCATATGGACCGAATAGTCTACCAGTGATGATTTCTTCCTTAGTGGCTGATAAATGTTTGAAAAAAAGGGTGTGAGTCCTATCTTGCTTTTGTGTTGAATACTCAAGAGGCTGGAGTAAAGTTTGAAACAGTTCCAGTGGTATGTGAGTATCCAGATGTATTCCCGGAAGGGTTACCCGGATTACCTCCAGTGAGAGAGGTTGAGTTTGGGATTGAGTTAGTTCCAGGAACGGCACCTATTTCGATTACTCCGTATAGGATGGCACCTTTAGAGTTGAAAGAATCAAGGTTGATTGCAAGAGTTGACAGATAAGGGTTTTGCAAGACCGAGCTACTCACCGTGGGGTGCTCGGTATTGTTTGTGAAGAAGAAAGATGGGTCTATGAGGTTGTGTATAGACTATAGACACTTAACAAAGTGACGGTTAAGAATAAGTATCCTTTACCAAGAATTGATGATCTTTTTGATCAAGCCCCAAAGAGCTACAATGTTCTCCAAGATAGACACGAGGTGCAGTTATTATCGATTGAGAGTGAAAGAGCGATGTGTTGTGTTAACCGCATTCCTGACAAGGTATAGCCATTATGAGTTTTTGGTTATGCCGTTTGGTTTGACGAATGCACTGACGATTTTTAGGGATCTGATGAACCGTGTTTTTAGACCGTATGTGGACAAGTTTGTAGTTGTCTTCATTGATTATATATTGATCTATTCTCGGGATGAGAACGATCATAAAGAACATTTGAGAATTGTCTTGCAAACTTTAAGAGATAAGCAGTTATACGCTAAGTTTAGCAAGAGTGAGTTTTGGCTCCGAGAGGTCGGATTCCTAGGACACATTGTGTCGGGTGATGGTGTTAGAGTTGACCCGAGTAAGATATCGGCTGTTGTGGATTGGAAACCACCAAGGAACGTGTCAAAAATCAAAAGTTTCTTGGGATTAGCAAGATATTACAGACATTTCGTAAAGGGGTTCTCTGTGATTGCTACCCCGATGACGAAACTATTGCACAAAGATGTCAAGTTTGAATGGACTGAGACATGTCAATAGAGTTTCGAGAGACTAAAAACAATGTTGGCTGAGGCGCCGGTTTTGGTTCAACCAGAATCGGGGAAAGAGTTTGTGGTTTACAGTGTCGCATCTTTTAATGGTCTCGGTTGCATGTTGATGCAAGAGGGTAAGGTAGTCGCTTACGCCTCGAGACAGTTGAAACCGCACGAGAAGAATTACCCGACTCATGATTTGGAGTTGGCTGCGATTGTTTTCGCGTTAAAGATTTGGCGACATTACTTATATGGTGAGAAGTGCCGAATCTTTACGGATCTCAAGAGTTTGAGATATTTGATGGATTAGAAGGATCTAAATTTGCGACAGAGACGGTGGCTTGAGTTGTTGAAAGACTATGAGTTAGTCATTGACTACCACCCGGGAAAAGCGAATGTGGTTGCAGATGCCATGAGTAGGAAATCCTTGTATGCTCTAAGAGTTATGAGCAAGAGTTTAGCATTGTCTGATGATGATGCTATTTTGGCAGAGTTGCGAGCTAAGCCACTATTTGTTCAACAGATATGTGAGGCTCAGAGAAATGACAGTGAGATGCTAGCTAAGAGAGCTAAGTGTGAATCACAAAGTGATTCCGATTTTCGAGTGGGCTCGAATGGTTGTTTGTTGTACCGTGACAGAATTTGTGTACCAAGAGATGAGGAGTAAATCTGAAAGGTTTTGCATGAGGCCCACAGTGGATGTTTGTCAAGACATCCGGCAATGCGAAAATGTACAATGACTTGAAGAAGTATTATTGGTGGCCGGGTATGAAAAGAGATATTTCAGAGTTCGTGACAAAGTGTCTGATTTGTCAACAAGTGAAAGTCAAGCATCAAGTGCCTTCGGGATTGCTTCAGCCAATGTTGGTACCCGAATGGAAGTGGGATCGGGTTACCATGGATTTTGTGACGGGGTTGCCGATGACTCCGAAAAAGAGAGATGTTGTGTGGGTTGTTGTGGATAGACTAACGAAGTCGGCTCACTTTATTCCAGTACGTGTTGATTATTCACTGGATAAGTTAGCTGAATTGTATGTTGCAGAGATAGAGAGGTTACATGGTGTACCTGTGTCTATAATATCGGATAGGGATCCGAGGTTCACTTCGAGGCTTTGGAAGAGGTTGCAAGAGGCTTTGGGAACAAAGTTGAATTTCAGAACTGAGTTCCATTCGTAAACTGATGGTCAGTCTGAAAGAGTGATTCAAGTTCTCGAAGACATGCTTCGATGCTGTGTGTTAGAATTCGAGGGTAGTTGGGAGAGATATCTACCTTTAGTCGAATTTGCTTACAACAATAGTTATCAGTCAAGTATACGGATGGTTCTGTATGAGGCCTTGTATGGTCGTAAGTGTCGGACTCCTTTGTATTGGACCGAGCTTAGTGAGAATCAGATCCATGGAGTCGATCTTGTGAAAGAGACTGAGGAGAAAGTGAAAATAATCCGTAATAGTTTGAAAGTTGCTTCGGACCGACAGAAGTCGTACGCGGATCTGAAAAGAAAAGAAATTGAGTTTGAAGTGGGTGACAAAGTGTTTTTGAAAGTGTCCCCATGGAAGAAGATTATGAGGTTTAGACGAAAAGGAAAATTGAGTCCAAGATTCATAGGGCCGTATGAGATTACAGACAGAGTTGGGCCAGTAGCTTACCGGTTGGCTTTGCCGGTAGAGTTGGAAAAGATTCATAATTTGTTCCATGTGTCGATGTTGCGACGGTATCGCTCCGATCCTTCACACGTGAATCCTTCAACGGAAATTGAGATAAGACCGAATATGTCTTATGATGAAGAGCCGATTAAGATCTTGGCTCGAGAAGTGAAACAGTTGAGAAATAAGAGCATAGCACTAGTAAAAGTGTTATGGCAGAAACACAGTGTGGAAGAGGCTACGTGGGAAATGGAAGAAGCTATGAGAGAGCAACATCCAAACCTCTTTACTGGTAAGATTTTTGGGGGCAAAAATCTCTAAAGGGGGAGAGTTGTAACATCCTGATTTAGGGCCTAGTCAAAATAGTGGTGCGAGACCACAAATCTGAGGTTTATGAATGAGTTTTTGAGGTTTATGCTATGTATGCATGCTAGTGTGAAAGTTTCATGAACCAATTTTGTGAAATTGCGGTTGAATTGTCCAAAAGGACTAAATTGCAAAAGTTGAAAAATGTGAGATTCTAGAAGCTATTTGTGTGAAATACCTTTAAAATATTAATTAGCAGTCCTTAAATAACAATTTTTCCAATTTCTAATTTTTTGGATAAAATTAGGCATGGATGACTTAAAATAGAAAGTTTATCAAAAAAGGCATTTTGGTCATTTAACAATTAAGTGATTAAAATAGGAGAAAAGATGACAAAATTCATTCATCTTCTTCTCCAAGGCTGCCAAAAATTGAGAGAGCCATTGTTAGGGTTCTTCATAATTTTCAAGCTTGCTAGTAAGTGCATCTAAGCCCCGCTTTTGATATTCTTTGTATTTTTGAAGTCCTTGTAGCATAAGTAAGCTATTTTTAGCTATTTGATGAGCTATGATGGATGTTCAAAAATATGGCCATGTATGACATGCATGTATTTTGATGTTTTATGGAAGATTATGAAAGCTTGATGTAGTAGAAACATCTTTTGCTAAATAAGTTTCCATAGAAAATGCATGTAGGGATTAGTTTGTAAAAATCTTGAGTTTGGTCATACATGTGTGATGTAGTGAGAATTGATGATTGCTTTAGTTGAGTAAGTGATTCGGCTAAGCATGAAAGGCTAGAAAGTTGAATAAAAATCACTTTACGAGCCTTGGGGCAATAGCGTAAATAGGAAAAAGTTTAGGGGCAAAAGGGTAATTTGCCAAAGTATGAGATGTGGGTCAATTTAGTCAATGTGTATATTGATGAGTTGAATTATCATTATAGATCAAGAAAGACCAAGCCCGGATCGAAACCGAGGCAAGAGCAAAGTGGTGGACTAAATTGCACGTTTCGATACTTTTGAGTATCGAGGTAAGTCTATGTATAAACGATGCATTCATACTTACAATTTGTTAATGCTAGCTAGTGTATAGCATAGTTGAGAATGATTGAGAACCTATGTGGTTCAAGTGGAATGAATGTGATAGATTTTGTGAATGGATGAATGATTGAGTAAATAGATATGTGAATGTGTAGTGATAATGCTAAAAGATGGGCTAAGTGCGATACCATCTTAATGCATAATAACGATGAGCTGGCTATGTGCGATGCTATCGTTGGGTATATTGTCTAGTGGGCTATGTGCGAAACCACTATGATTACCTTTATGGTAGGCTAATTGCGATACTACCTTATTTATTGATTGTGGTGGGCTAAGTGCGAAACCACCGAGACATTAGCTGTGTGGATTAGCTGTGTGGATTAGCTGTGTGGAGGTATTATCGAGAAATAATGATATGTTGTATATTGTGTAAATGTGATATTGAATGTAGGGGTGCATGTCAATGGTTATGAGTAAGTGACTCATGATGTGTTGGAAATGTGGTAAGGGATAGAAAGAGTAAGCATAGTTGCACATTATATGTTAGTATAATGCTAATTGTTGTTTAGCTTATACTATGGTGCTTAATTGTTTATGTGTAAACTTACTAAGCTCAAAGCTTACTCCCTTTCTTTTCCCTTGTCTTATAGAGCAAAAGTGTTGAATTGAGATACGAGGATCAATTGGAAGATCGCCCACACTATCAGCACACTCTAGTACATCAGACTCAATGTTTTGTATATGGCATGTATAGGGGCTAGACAAGTTAGTGAATTTTGTTGTAAATGGCTATGATGTATTGGCCTTTAGATGGATAATCTATTTTGTATAATGCCATAGTTGTTGGCACTTTATTATATGAAAAGATGTAGTTATCTACTTGAGATTGTACTTCATTTGAGTTGATTATGGATGTGTTGAATGAGTGCATGTTGTGTATGCTAGAAGGGTGAAAAGAACTTGGCATATAGCTTTGTTCTTGTCCATGTGGATAGACACACGGGCGTGTGTCTAGGCCATGTGTGACACACGGTCAGCCCATGGGCGTGTGACTTGGCCGTGTGTCCCCTGCATGTTAGTATTTTAAATTAGAATAGACCACGGACTAGCCACACGGGCGTGTGCCTAGGGCGTGTGTGTTAATCAGTGTTGGCCACGAGTTAGCCACACGGGCGTGTGTCTAGGCTCTAGGCCGTGTAAGTGAAGTCAGTGTTCACCACGGTTGGAGAGCATGGGCGTGTGTGTCTACACACGGGCGTGCATCATCTTACACGGGTGTGTGAGCCCTGTATAAAAGAGAAAAATTTTAAAGATCGTAAGAGTTTTCGATATGGTCTCGAGAGCCCTCGAGTGTTTGAGTAAGGTCTCGTAAGTCGAGATTGAGGTTGTTGTGATGGCCAAAGAGAGTGGTCATGTTGAGCCTAAGTGGCGATCTTGAGGATTTTAATACGGTAATGCCTCGTGCTCGGTTCCGGCGTTGAATACGGGTAAGGGGTGTTACAGATTGCCAACACAAATGTCATGGAAATTCTGGGAAAAAGCTAACGCAACACTCAGTCCTCATCACTCTCAGCCAGCTGGACGTGTACCAAATAAATCAACCTAAAAGGGAGGGAGAAAAGTGTGATGAGGAGGAGGACCTACCCTATAAAAGAGGAATGAGAAAATAAAGAAAATGAGATAAGATTTTAGATGGAGATTTTACACGAGGATTTAGAGGGGAATTGGGAGAGCAGTTTTCTCTCTAGAAAACTCGTGAGAAATTCCAGAGAGAAGGAGAGGGTAACAGCTTAAGAAGAGAGCAGAGATGCAAGGAAAGGGATAAGCAATCAGCCTAGGGTCCTGCACGATTCAGCTGTGTCGAAGTGAAAGTTGGAGTGGCGAAAGCTTCCTACAGTTTTACCTTCATTTTGTTGATTAATTTCTGTGATTTCTAAACTGTTAATGATGATGTTTAATGTTATTCTGATTTTGGATTTTAAATCCCAACCCATGAGATTATTTCATTTGGGTTGGAATTACTGGATCTATCTTGGTACATTTATGTTCATGGTGATATTTTGAGTAGATCTACTGTTTTATGGGGTTTGGATTATTTTAAAGATATGCATGCAAGCTCTAGGCATAGATGAGTGCGTGGTATATCCTTAGACTTGATTTAATTCTGAAAAGGTTAAATAAGTTGGATCGTAATCGAATGATACGAGCGAGTACTTGAGTGAATACTCGTAACACTCTAGACATAAAGTTGTGATCTGTACAGAGTAAGGAAGAATATTGTTAGGTATTGTTCTTGAGACTTGTAGACGTAAAAATACTTAGAATGATAGCTTTAATTTTAGCTCTCGAAAGAAGCAGAATGCAGTAGTTATTCTCTGAGTAGTAATTTGGTCAAGATTTTTCCATGACATTATTATGTTATTAAGATATAATCCAAGTAATTCCAACCTTCCCATTCAACAGCATCAATTCTCTCAACTTTGTCTCGTAGAATTGCCACAACATTTTATTCATTATTTGATTTTTTTTATTTCATACATTAATACTCCACTTCAACTCATTATTTTGTTACTTTACCATAAGCCTAATTAGTATAGTTTATAGTGATAACTCAACCATCTTTTTACCAATTTTGATCCTTATGGAGACGAAATCACTAATCACTTTATTACTTGATTCGACATGTATTCTTGCACATTCACATTATATATTCACACGCGACAAGTTTTTGGCATCGTTGCCAGGGATTGGCAAAAAATGGTGAATTTTTGTTTGTTATTATCTATTTAACTTTGTTAGATTGAGCTTACTTAGTTGTTTTTGATTCTTTTTCAATTTTGTTGCTAGTTTATGAGTAGAGGTATTCTTGAGAATGAAGAATATTATTTTGATCCTGAAATTGAGAAAACCTTGAGAAGAAGGAGAAAAGAATTGCGAGAGATGGCAATGATTGGAAATGATCCAGGCAGAGAAGATTCATTATATCTGAATGGTAGGGATGTTGATATTCCTCATGTGATAGATGATAGAGACAGATCCATTAGAGAACATGTAGTACCAATCGTGGATGATTTGAATCCATGGATTGTCAGGCCACATATTCAAGCTCAGCATTTTAGATTGAAATCAGTGATGTTTCAAATGCTACAAATAGTAGGACAGTTCAGTGGATTACCTACTGAAGATCCGCAGCTGCATTTAAGACTCTTTTTGGATGTCTGTGATTCATTCAGGCAATAGGGTGTTCCTAAAGATGCCCTGAGAATCAAGCTATTTCCTTATTCATTGTGAGATCGTGCCAAAGCATGGTTGAATACTTTGCTGTCAGGAACGGTGGCATCTTGGAATGAAATTTGTTAAAGGTTTTTATTGTGATACAATCCTACAAACATGAATGCAAAATTGAGGAATGATATTACATCTTTTCGAAAATATGAAGATGAGGCATTGTATGAAGCTTGGGAGCGATTCAAGGAATTGGTTAGAAAATGTCTGATGCATCGTTTCTAGCATTGGACGCAAATGGAGATGTTTTATAATGGACTAAATGCATATACACAAATGGTAGTTGATGCATCTGCCAATGAGATTTTGCTAGATAAATCGTATAATGAGGCATATGAAATTTTGGAAAGGATAGCTAACAATAATTATCAATATCCAACTACAAGAGTGGGTACTGGTAGGAGAGTTGCTGGAGCTATGGAGCTTGATGCGATCACTTTGTTAACAGCTCAGGTATCATCCTTAACTAATATGATTAAAACATTGAAGAGACTAGCTGTAGTGTAGGAAATGAAAGCAACAGAGCTGACATGTGTTTATTGTAGGGAAGATCATGTTTTTGATGAATGCCCATTGAACCCAACTTCAGTATGTTACATGGGACATTTCAATCGAAGCATATTCCCATACATACAATCCAAGGTGGACACAACATCCTAATTTCAGTTGGAGTAATCAAGGAGTGGGAAATTCTAGTAATGTTGTTCGATAGAATGTCACAAGTACACCACCTGGATACAATCAACCTATGCCATGGCAAAATGTTTAGCAAAGTTCATCATCATCATCTATGGAAGCTCTATTGAAGGAATACATAGCCAAAAATGATGTTGCAATACAGAGTCAAGCTGCATCTTTAACGGCTTTAGAAAACCAAGTGGGATAAATGCCAATGCATTAAGCTCAAGATCGCAATGAGCATTTTCGAGTGATGCTGAAAATTCAAGATCTCAAGGGAAGGAACATTGCAAGGCTATTACACTCAGAAGTGATACTCAACTAGCTGGAGTTATTAATGATGCCAGTGTTGAAGAAGATAGCTAAGATTTCACACATAAGGTGAATTCAGAACCAATAGTGGAGCAATCTACAATTAAGAAGAGCAAACAAAAAAATGTTGAAGCAAAATAAGCTCATGTTGCCAATAAAAATGCCACGGCAAAACAACCTCAACAAGTTGAAGGAAGGCCACCACCACATTTTCCTCAGCGATTTCAGAAGTCTAAGTAAGATTTTCAATTAAAATAATTCTTGGATGTCCTGAAGCAACTTCATATCAACATACCACTAGTGGAAGCATTAGAGCAAATGCCTAATTATGTAAAGTTCAGGAAGGACATATTGTCAAAG
The DNA here is from genome assembly GCA_025698515.1 of Gossypium sturtianum. Lineage (NCBI taxonomy): Eukaryota > Viridiplantae > Streptophyta > Magnoliopsida > Malvales > Malvaceae > Gossypium > Gossypium sturtianum. The sequence continues at coordinate 134,913,609 of CM046945.1, forward strand.
AAGCACAGACTAGAGGAATTTGAAATGGTTGCTCTAACTGAAGGGTGCACAATAATGTTGATGAACAAATTGCCACCAAAATTGAAGGACCCAGAGAGTTTTACAATTCCTTGCTCAATTAGAAATCATTTTGTAGGCAAGGCATTATGTGATTTAGGTGCAAGTATAAATTTAATACCTATGTCTATTTTTAGGAAATTGAGAACTGGAAAGGTGAGACCTACAATTGTCACGCTGCAGCTAGCTGATCGTTCTTATGCACATCCGTGAGGTAAAATTGAAGATGTGTTGGTAAGAGTTGACAAATTTATTTTTCTGGTAGATTTTATTATTCTGGAATATAAAGCTGATAAAGATACCAATTGTTCTTGGAAGACCTTTAGTAGAACATTAATTGATGTATAGTAAGGTGAATTAACAATGAGAGTTAATGACTAGCAGATAACCTTTAATGTTTTTGATGCCATGAAGTGTGTAGATATATATAAAGATTGTCATGCCATTGGGATTATTGACTCAGCAGTGAAGGAAGAATTGGAAGAATTTTGTTACAACAATTCTGATGATGAAGTAGACTTAGTTTAGTTGAATGAAGTGGAACTGATTGAAGAACTTAGTGAATTGATGGAGGCTAAACAATTTGAAAATGGAGCAAAGAGGAGTTTTGAATCTTTAAATTTATTAGAGCATTCTTTTAAACCTCATCGACCTTCTATAGAGGACCCTCCTACTTTGGAGTTGAAGCCTTTGCCATTACATTTGAAGTATACCTACTTGGGAGACAATAGCACGTTGCCAGTAGTTATCTCTGCAAAATTAACATTTGATCAAGAGGCTCAATTGTTAGAAGTTTTGAAGAAACCTAAGAAGGTGATGGGGTGGATAATTGCGGATATCAAGGGAATCAGTCCGGCCATCTACATGAATAAGATTTTACTGGAGGATTTCCATGGCAGTTCTATCGAGCAACAGAGAAGATTGAACCCCATTATGAATGAAGTCGTTAAAAAGGAGATTATCAAATGGCTTGATGCTGGAATAATCTATCCTATTTTTGATAATTCGTAGGTGAGAGCCTTGTTCAATGTATACCCAAGAAAGGGGGTGTTACTGCGGTTAGCAATGACAACAACGAACTCATTCCAACTCGTACTATCACGGGATGGAGAGTTTGCATGGACTATTGAAAGCTCAACAAAGCAACCTGGAAGGACCATTTTCCTTTTCCGTTCATCGATCAAATGTTAGATAGATCAGTAGGAAAAGCCTTTTATTGCTTTTTGGATGGTTATTCAGGGTATAACAAGATTGCCATAGCTCCTACTAACCAAGAAAAAAACTACGTTCACATGTCCTTATAGAACCTTCGCTTTCAGACGAATGCCATTTGGATTGTGTAATGCCCCTACAATATTTCAACGTTGCATGATGGCAATATTTTCGGACATGGTGGAGAAATTTTTGGAAGTTTATATGGATGACTTCTCTGTGTTTGGCGAAACGTTTGAAGGTTGCTTAAAAAACCTGGAGCTAGTTCTTTTTCGGTGTGAAGATACTAACCTTGTTCTGAATTGGGAAAAATGTCATTTCATGGTTTGTGAAGGCATTGTTCTGGGACATAAAATTTCACAGCAAGGGATTGCCATAAACAAAGCGAAGATTGAGGTTATTGAGAAATTGCCACTACCTACTACATTTAAAGGTATTCGAAGTTTCCTTGGCCATGCAGGATTTTATCGATGATTTATTAAGGATTTTTTGAAAATATCCAAACCCCTGTGTGCATTGTTAAAGCATAATAGAACTTTCAAGTTTGATGAGCCTTGTGTGCAAGCATTTGAGGAATTGAAAAAGCAACTTGTAACAGCACCGATTGTCATAGCATCGGACTGGACATTACCTTTTAAACTTATGTGCGATGCCAGTGATTTAGTTGTAGTAGCAGTGCTTGGGTAAATGAAGGATAAAGTGTTTCATGCCATCTACTATGCAAGTCGGACGCTGACAGATACACAGTTAAACTACACCATTACTGAGAAGGAACTAATGGTTATGGTATTTGCATTCGATAAATTCAAATCCTATTTAGTTGGCACCAAAGTTACAGTTTATACGGATCATTCTACGATTAAGTATTTGGTGACCAAGAAAGACGCCAAGCCAAGATTAATTCGATGGATATTGCTGCTATAGGAATTTAATCTAGAAATTCGAGATAGAAAGGCACAGAGAATCAAGTGGCTGATCACTTGTCGAGACTTGAAGCAGAAAATAAAGACGGTAATATTCAACTCATTAAGGAGGATTTTCCAAATGAAAAACTGCTAGTTGCCATGAAATTACCTTGGTATGTCGATATTGTCAATTTCTTAGTAAGTGGATTGCTGCCACCTGAGCTCAACAATCAAAGACGAAGAAAATTTGTCCATGATGCTAAGTGATATTATTGGGATGAGCCATTTTGATTCAAATATTGTGCAGATCAAATAATTTGGAGGTATGTTCCAGATGACGAGATTTAGGGTATTTTACACCTTATCACTCAGCACCATATGGATGACACTTTGGGGAATACGAACTGTTGCAAAAGTTCTCCAATCTAGCTTTTATTGGCCAAGCATGTTTAAAGATACACATGAATTTTGCCAAGTTTGAGATCATTTTCAATGAACTGGGAACTTATCAAAGAGGTATGAAATGTCATTGCAAAACATTCTAAAAGTTTAATTGTTTGATGTGTGAGGAATCAGCTTTATGAGTCCATTTCCACCTTTTTAAGGCAATATATACATCCTTGTAGCTGTAGATTACATCTCCAAGTGGGTTGAAGCTATCGCTCTCCCTATAAATGATGCCAAATCGATACTAAAGTTCCTGCATAAGAATATTTTCACCAAGTTTGGTACTCCTCGTGCTTTGATTAGTGACGAAAGTTATCATTTTGACTGCAAATTAGTTGTTACTGCTTTGAATAGATATGGGGTTAAACATAAAATTGCCACGGAATATCATCCCTAAACAAATAGACAAGCTGAGGTCTCTAATAGAGAGATTAAGCAAATTTTGGAGAAAGCAGTCAATCCCACTCGCAAAGATTGGTCATCCAGATTGGATGGAAAGCCTTATTACTTCACTTCAACTCATTATTCTGTTACTTTTCCATAAGCCTAATTAGTATAGTTTATAGTGATAATTCAACCATCTTTTTACCTATTCCGATCCTTGTAGAGATGTCTCACTTATCACTTTATTACTTGATTCAACGTGTATACTTGCACATTTGCATTATATATTCACACGCGACAGCTTCTCACCTATATATAACCCTTCTTGCACAGTCACCAAAACCCCAATTTAGCCATTCAGTGACAATCATGTTGTCTCCCACTAAGGAACCAACTAGTTCCATCTTAATTGAAGCAAAATTAGATCTCAACTAATTACCAATCAACCACCAAAGTTCCAAGTTTTCCAATAGAGCTCGCCAACTTACTATTTTATTCAATTAACTCCCAATTTCTCCTTTAAATTTGGGACTTTAATGAAAATCGAGTGTGACAATGACCCAAAACCTCAACACATTATACTTAGGCATTAATTCAAATGCCAAAATACCATCTTTGGTACATTTAACATTTTTAAACACGTTGATCACATATATATTTATAATCATCCTAGTCACACGCATCACTTTCTATTACTTGACATGTAAGAAATACCTCAATAAAAAACATACATATGCAATGTGAGCAATCATACCATTGTATCACTAGATTAGTGCATATACATACCATCAAATAAAAACATATACAAGGGTCAACATATCAATTGTGTTATTCATCATGCCATATGTTAACATTTAATCCTTATGCCATACATTTCAATTACATGAATAATATACCATATCACAAGGGTCATTGCACTTTCTCTTTTGATTCTCGAATCCATTGATTCATCATACAACCAAATTGGTCCTCAAAGCTCGTAATGACCAAATCATGTGTCATTTCACATGTCATTATTTATTGCTTAAACATCAAGATACAAATATACAATTCAATAACCAATGTCAATAGGAAAGGTACATGTTTACATGATCCTTGTTTAATGGACACATGCTCAAGAAGGATACACAGACCATCCAACCATCACACCAATATATCTGACACCTAGTGCCTCATCGATACATCCAAAGTACAATATGCGCTTTGCGCCTCATCAGTATAAGCCGAAGTATATAAATGTGCCTAACACCTCATTGGAACATTCAAAATATGATATGCACTTCACACCTCATCGATATAAACCGAAGTAAATCACATTCACTTATCCTATGGCATGCCAACTATACCCAACTCTGCCTAAGGCCATTAATAGGGTATTTAATATTCCACAACATACATATTTCACATATTATGAATAATGGCCTAATAAGTACATATTATACTCATTTTCAAACCATCATATATATATACCACATATACCACAATTCACCATGGCACAAACTATAATAGCCCGATTTTCAGTAGTATCGAAAATAATAGTTTCAGGACCCCAATTTCAATAAATGAGTCAGTAAATATTATTATTTAATATTTACGAGTCAAATTTAGTGATATTGATAATTTTAATCTAATAAATTTTTTTAATTGAACAGTTAATTCATGTACGATTAGTTTAACCTTACAATTAGTGATTTTGAAAATGAGATATTAGGACCTCGTTACCATAAATCGAGCCTATAAATATTATTATTGAATATTTAGGAAGTTATGTCTTCCGGTAGAAATGTCGACTGGTAGGGAGTCTGCGCGTTTTTTATTTTTCTCCAAGATTGAGACGATTTCTTTCTTATTTTGTTAAGAGTGGTGTCCGTCTTTATTCTTTCTTAAAGATAATTGGACGGTGACGTTGAGTTGTGTGTCCTTGCTTTTGTGGTGGGGTATTGTTTCGGTGGGTGTTCTCTAATGAATGTACGGTGGAAGGTTGACACTGTGCACTGCTATTCTTGAATCTGTTGGCAGAAGAGACGGATGGGACTGGATTCTCTTCAATCGGTGCTATTGCCATAATCACCATTATTGGTGCCCGGTTCTTTTCGAGTTTCTTGGTACATTTCTATTGAGTTTTGGTTTTCTTGCATGATTCTATGGTTGTTCCTCTATGCATAGTCGTCGTGGCTGAAGGAGGGATTCTTAGAATTTTGGTCTTCATTGACTTTCCACGTGATTATGCATGGTTTTTGCTATTGAGGTCCCACAAAAAGAAATAGCTTTTAATGCATTACTGACCATTCTATTCTCGTTATAACCATTATTCTCTATAATCTTTTACGTAAGCTTTCTGGTAGGGTTTTTATTTTTGGTTATTGCAGTTGATTAACATTCTTCCTCAACGTTGGGAGCGATTTCCTTCTCTGTTTTTGTTTTAGTTTTTTCATCATTTTCATTTTCTCCTGGGGTGATTTTTGGGTGGTAAGTTTTACTGGTTTTGCTCCTGCTTTCTCTTCCTGCTTCTTGTGGATGTATCTTGGCTTCTTTTTCTATAATACTGTGGTTGAGTTACCTCCTGGGTCGGGTCGTTAACCGCGGCTTTGTGTCGTTTTATCTTGTGATTGTTTGTTTGTGGTTTTCTTGGAACGTTTCTTGCTGCTCTCCTCGTGTATGTGGTGTAGGTTGGCGTGGCTGCTCTTGTGGGTGTTTTTTCGAGTTTTGGTTTATTCTGGGTTCTGGTTGGCCGTTTTGCGGGCTTTGTTTCTTGACTAGCTGAGCTATGGCAGAGAACATAAACGAGTTGCTAGAAAAATTAACCTTCTCTGAAGAAGAGTCGAAGAGAGTGTTTAGCTCTAACCGATTTTCAACAAACCCTAAGGGATATAAGGCTTGGGCGGTTGGAAAAATAATGTCGAATGAAAGAATAAACAAAGAGGCTATGTACAGGGTCTTAAGATCTCTTTGGTTCACAAAAGAAGAGGTAAAATTTGTGGCTTTAAGAGACAGAGTCATTTTAGTAAAGTTTGGGGTCGTTGAAGATAGAACAAGAATCCTTAACCTTGCTCCATGGCTCTTCGATCAATGTCTATTTGCCCTACTACCGTTTGTAAAGGACCAGGAGATAGAAGACTATATCTTCAACCTAACACCTTTTTGGATTAGAATATACAATATACCAATCGATCAGATGGATAGACAAACGGCTTTAGAAGTGGGAGAAGCAATTGTTGAGGTGCTGGCAATTGATTGGCGGGAAAGGGACGGAGGCTGGACAGAATATATCAGAGTGAGGGAAAAAATAGATGTTTCCAAGCCCTTAAGGAGGGTGGTCTACCTTGTGGGACAGGAGGATGCCAAAATCGTTTGCACTATAAAATACGAACGACTACCGGCCTTTTGTTACACGTGTGGAATTATCGGTCATAAAACACAAAAATGCAACAAAGAACAGGACCAAGTGGAATCAGGCAAAACAGGGTTCTAGTACGGTAATTGGTTTAGGGTGGGTTTGGATGGGCGATTGAGTGCGGTACGGTGCGTTTAGCTTACTTTTTGTTTCATGCTACAGTATCTAATCTCACCGCCACCGCTATTTTTACACTAACCGCAGGTAAACGCACCGCCATCCAAACTCACCCTTAGAGTGCAAGTAGGGAGTACGACTCAAGGGAAAGGAAACTGGTGAAATGGAGTTGAATTTTTAGAAGGAAGGCAAGGGGGTAACATTGAGACAAAAGAAAACAAGGAGAGAAGTGGTGAAGAAAACAAAACCATGAGAGTTATCAAAAAAGAAAAAACCAAGACAGGAGAGGAGTCTGAGTCGGGCTCTCCTATAAAAAAACGGCCAACTCGCAGTATCCGTGGTGGAGGGGGAAGAAGTCGATGTAAGAGGAAAAAAGCAAAATGCAGCAATTGGGAAAATCTCGATGACAGCCCAGCTCGTTTAGTGCGCAGGAAGCTCTTAGACAATATCTCACCTTGTAAGGCAGCGGCTGGCGACCAGCCCCGCCAAGAGCAATGAAGCTCCTATGTTTGAACTGTCGTGGGCTTGGGAACTCTGCGACAGTTCGAGAATTTAAGCAATTTCTTGTTGCGACCAATACCGATGTTATTTTTCTCTGCGAAACAAAGATGCATGCTAACAACTTCTCTCGTGTTCGAAATCAATGTAGGATGGAGGGATGTATGGCTATCAATTCTATGGGAAAAAGTGGTGGTTTAACTATGATGTGGAGGGAGGGGACCAATGTTGAGGTCCAAAACTATTCGTGCCATCATATTGACTCTTTGGTCCACATGGAAAATCAAAACCCCAATCGTTTCACTGGCTTCTACGGGCACGCTGACCCTAACCAAAGAAAAAGGTCATGGGATATGCTTAAGAGGGTGGAAAGCTCGGTCAATGAAACTTGGATAATCGGTGGTGACTTCAACGCCATTGTTAACGAAGCGGAAAAAGAGGGAGGCCAGAGAAAACCGAGAGCTTTAATGGATGATTTTCGTGAGGTTGTAGAGGAACTCTCTTTGGTGGATTTAAAGGCAGACAAGGAGTGGTTTACCTCGGTTAACAACCGCGATGGGAACGCTATGGTTAAAGAGAGGCTCGACCGTTTCATGATTTCGGCTAATGATGTTGGAAATTTCCCGTTCATCGAAACTAAGGTGGTGCCGAATGAGTGTTCCAGAGACCCCAGACTTAACTTCAGATACGACGTTTGTTGGGAAAAAGAGACGGATGCGAAAAACATTATTTAAAATGCATGGGGTGATAATGATCTGGACGTTATGGGAAAGATTGAGAAAGTGGGCCAGGTCCTTGGTCAATGGCAGTACAGTCGTAATAAGAAAATGCGGAACCAAATTGGTTTTTTAAAAGCTAAAATCAACAATATTATTGATGGTTCTTGTAGGGTGTACGACGGTAGCAAGCTGAAAGCTATGCGCATGAAACTTAGGCAGCTGCTGGATAAAGAGGAGTGCTATTGGGCGCAGAGATCGAGGGTTAGGTAGCTGAAAGAGGGGGATAGGAATACTCGATTTTTCCACGTTGGGGCCACGAGTAGAAGGAAGAAAAACAGCATTGAAAGGCTGAAGGATTTGAATGGTTGCTGGAAAGACAACACTACCGATATCTGTGCGGTTGCTAGGGAGTGCTTTCACAACTTATTTAAATCAACTTTGTCTTCACATGAGGTGCTTAATCTTGACTACATTGATAATTATATTTCAGAGGACATGAATGAGAGGTTGACAAAGGAGTTTACGGAAAAAGAAATCGTGGAAGCTTTCAACCAAATAGACCTCCGGAAAGTGCCCGGGATTGACGGTCTCTCGGGGTGTTTTTTTAAAGAAAATTGGGAGGTGGTGGAAGCGGATGTCATAAAGTTGTGCCATGAGGTTCTTAGGGGCAATAGAAATGTGGATGTCATAAACAATGTGGATAGTGCTAAATACTTTCCTAATCGGGACGTTTTTCGGCCAAAAGAGTGTGACAAACCCTCGTACACTTGGTCCAATATAGCTAAGACTGCCGTAGCTCTTAAAGGTGGTTTTGTTTGGCTTGTGGGGAACGGAAAAACAATTGATATTCGAAGGGACAATTGGGGTTTTGAAGGCCTTAATTGTGACTCTATTTGTCAGTCTTTGTTGACCAATAATGAAAGAAAAGTGCAAGACTTGTGGGACCACGACCGCATGAATTGGAATAGAGATAGGGTGATTGAACTTTATGGTAATTTGATGGGGGATCAGATTTGTAATTTACCCATTATGAATAATGGCATTACTGACAGAAGGGTGTGGTGTCATAATCCTCATGGTTTTTACACTTCAAAGTCGGCTTATTCATGGCTTTCTCTCAAGAAGGTAGGGTTCGGCCCTCACAGAGCCTACTGGAGAACCATTTGGAAATTAAAAATGCTTCCTAAGATTCGGGTGTTCAGCTGGAGGGTTGGTCACAATATTCTTCCAACTTATGAGAATATTTCTCGGATTCGTCAAAACTTTTCAAAGAACTGCCCTAGGTGCAAGAACAGGGAGGAGACGTTGATCCATGCTTTGAAAGACTGCCTTTGGCACGTGCAATTCTAACTTTTGGGTTTTAGATAATCGTTTGATCGAAGGGAGCTATGAGCGGTGCATTGACTGGCTGGAAGATGTTCTTAGAGCGTTGGACGTTAAGGCAGCGGCAGACATTTTTACTCTTCTCTGGAACTGCTGGAACAACAGAAATAAGTTGGTATTTCATGGTAAAGACGATGAAGCAAGGGTGGTTTGGGAAAGGGCATAGACTATTAGTCAAGATTTTAGAATTCACAATCTAAATGAAAGACCTTTGATACCTCCGATTCCGGCGAGAAAAACTGGATGAAGCCCCCGAATGGTTATGTAAAGATCAACTTCGATGCTGCGGTCCTGAATGGGAGAATGGGGTTCGGTGTCACAGCTAGAGATTCGGACGGTTTTGTAATTGGGGTAGCAGTGGTTTTAAAGATAAGTTGATGAAGGCGGATTGGGCGGAGATGGAAGCTTTTGATGAGAGCTTGAAGATGGCTTCCAATCTTAATATTTCGAAAGTTATATTTGAATCCGACTGTGCAAATCTGGTCAACAAAGTCAAAAAGAGGGGACTGGACATCACTATTATGGGATGCTGCGTCAATGAAGCCTGCAAGATTTTTGATAATAGCAGTAACCGAGTGGAGGATTTTATGTGTAAATTTGCGATTCATAATAGATGTAATTGGTCTTTCAAAATGGATTATCCTTAGGAGATTCACGATATTGTAATGAATGATACAATAAATGAGTTTTGACCTTAGTGTCTTTTTATTAAAAAAAAATATTTACAAAGTTATTATATAGTTTAATTAAAATTTGGTCTAAAAATTTTAATGATTTTATAATTAATTAAAACATAAGAATTAAATTATAAAAAATGTAAAAGTTAATTGTTATAGATTTTTATTTCTTAAAAGCCTAACATGGTAAATATTCAAGGACTTGCTTGGCAGTTATGCCATATTACATTAAGGTGGACAGTTTAGGCACATGTTAGCATTAATTTTATTAGAAAATTTAGATTAAAAAACATAAAAAAAAAAAAAAATAAAACATAGGTAGTGAAAAGAGAGCGTTTTTCATCTTCTCAAGCTTTCTCTACCGAATGCTCTCCATTGAAGAGAAAGGAAAAGTTTCAAACTCCCTTGGACGTTGGGCCTTTGCATGTAGGGTATTCGAGGTCCGTTTTTCATAAATTTTATATTTTTGAGATCGTTGTAATTTGATTTAGCTAATTCGTATATTCGTTTTAAAAATTGTTAAAGTATATAAAAGTTACCATGGTTGTTTCTCAAAGCTTCTAATGTTAGATTGGTTGGATGTTAAGTTAGAAATGAAAACTGGATTAAATTCTAAAGTTATATATTAGTGTTTGAACATAAGGACTAAAATGAAAATGATGTAAAATTAGTATGAAATTTTTGTAATTATTGATTTTATAAGGCTGTAGAAGGATGTAATTGAAATCAGATTGCAAAGCGGAGCTTAAATGTGAAAGATAAAGCAGTTTCAATTTTAAAGACTAAATTGAATTAAGGTGAAACTTTAGGGTTATTATGGAAAGCAAAATTAAGCTTTCATATGCATGAATTTAGTATAGGATATTTGTAACTGATAATTTGAAATGAATTACCGTATAGATCAAGAATTAAACCAATCGGTAGATAATTGAGAAAAAAGAGAAATTACGAATTAGTACCTGGAATCTTGTTTGTTGTTGTTTTTTCGGGTAAGTTCATACAGTTTTTAATCATTATAAATGTTGATTAATTGTGTTATAAATACTTGAATATAGTTAATGAAACTTGAATGAAATGGCATTGATATAAAAGTTGAGTTTGGACTTAAATGAAAGGTATTTAGATATGTATGGGATAATTAAACTCGGTGTAGAGTATTGTATGATATTAAGATGAATTTGATACATGCTTTAGTTATTGGAAGTTTTGTGATAACATGTATGTCCTAAATCTTGAATAAGTGCTCATGATAGTACTTTCATACTCTTTTTTAGCACTAAGGTGCTCCTGTTAGCATTACGGTGCTCTTAATGGCACATTCGTGCTCTTGTTAGCACTACGGTGCTCTTGATCGCACATCTGTGCTCCTATTAGCACTACGGTACTCTTGGTAGCATATTCATGCTCCTGTTTGCATTATGATGCCCTAACTGCACATTTGTGCCCAGTTATGCACTCTGGTGCTCCTGTATGCACTTTCGTGCCCTGTTTATCACTTCGGTGTATCTTGATACTGTAACCCGTGTATCTGAACTCTTTTACTATTGTTCATTGGGCTATTGGATTAATAAATAAAAAAAAGGAAATGTATGTTAAATTATTATGATAATACCATCTAATTGTTATAATAAATACCGATAATGGTAATAGAATGCTCACAAAATAAGAAAAATAAGAATACACAAATTTTACGTGGAAACCCTTTCGGGGAAAAAACTACGGGTAGAGGAGAAAAAATTCACCAATGTTGAAAAACGAATGATTCAAGAGGAGTTTCGACTACATCTATTTAAAGGTTGAAAAACCTTATCCTAATCAATGTCAAATAGAGGAAGTGTAGTTCTATATGGATTCTACTTGTGCTGCATGGTTGTGAACTCTAAATTATATAGGTTTTTTCTAGTATTTTTACCACCTTTTTTACTTAAAAGTAATACTAATCCCGAGTATTTGTTAATTAATTAGGTTAATTTTGCTTATATTCCAATAATGGACATGAATTTATGAAATATGCAAATTTGTGCTTTATTATGTTAAGTTTGTACATAAATTGAATTATTTCATGTTATTTATTAATGCGTTATATTTAATTAATGCAGTGGGACCATGAAGTTGATTTAATAAAGAGCTTATTATAATTTTTGCATGGACATAAGCAATTCTACTCTACTTGGACGGCAAAACCATGCAAATTAGGTCATGAAGATGTTGCTTTGACCCAGTTAAAAATGGTGCTACATGGTGGACAACTCTTACTATTAAATGGGTCATAAAACTGTCCAAACAAGGAGAAGAGAAGCCCAATCCGGCAAGGATATTTGGGTAGCCAAAAATTAGCTTTTGGGATAATTATTTGGAGGTCCCTAAACTTGGAAAATTATTGAAAATCAACACACTACGTTTGTTCAAGAAGCCGTCCACCCCTTGCATGATTCAAGCATGATTTTATGCTTGAATCAAACAACCAACTCACCCTACTTTCCACATATTATGGCCGGCCAAAGGTGGGAGAAATCAAAGGGATCCTTAATGCCATATTTAGTAAACTCCTCCACCAACCTCAAGTACAAATATCCACTCCCATCTCACATTTCAATCATCCCTGAATCATCATTCATTTAACATTTCTCTTCCATTCTCTCATTCCCTCTCTTCATTCTCAATCATAACATCCCATATTTACTTTCTTTCTTAGCCAACAAAACCTTGATAAGATCATCTCTTGGCCAGCCACCTTGAGGAGCCATTACCAAAGGAGCAACATGATGACGAGAGGAAACTTCTTCAATTAGAGTTCGCAAGGCTGCTGATTCGAACAGAGTTTATTCTTCCTTTACTTGTTACTTTGATTTTAATCATCTTTCTCAATGTGCTTTGTTATATTGTCATCAACAATGGTAGCTTAAATCTGTTTAGCTAGGATGATTGCATCAATTCATTGAAGTTTGTTTAAATCATGTTTATAGTGTTTGTGCCTCAGTCATTCATGTTTTCAATTAAACTCAAGCATGTATTTCATTCATACGTGATTGGATGCATTGGAATTAGCTGAACAATCCTAACCAGATGACGGCTAATGGACACAATAGTTGAAAAGTGTATGCTTAATTTAGTTCCTAACCCGACTAAATTAAAGGTTCATAATAACTTTAATGAGCTCTATTATCTTGCATAGTCTTTAGGTGTATGTGATTAAATTGTTTCAAACCTAACCCGTCTTTGTTACTTCACATGAATTCTAAGAAACCCTTAGTTTAATATGATCAGTAAAATGCATATTTACTTAATTTGGTTTTGAACTCATGAAAGATCGAGTTGCCATGAAATATTTTCCAAACACTATTAAACATGATAAAAATGGATTAAGTTGAATGATGTAATTATTCTAGCCTATTCATGTAATTGATTGTTGAAGTTTGTGTTGTTGTTGCTAAATTCATCTCATACATTTTAGTTAATTATCATACTTAGATTAGAATTGCATTAGGGATCATCTTACATCTAGATAATTTAATCTAGTTTAATCATCCATCACTCGAAATATTGTGTTCTTATCACCAGTTTGTAAAACTTTAATTTTGCAATTAATTGATTAACATACATAGTCCCTTTGGAGACGACAACTCTTTTTCTTATTACTTGATAACGACTGTGTACACTTGCATAAACCTACTCGTTACAAGTTTTTGGCTCCATTGTCGGGGATTTTTTCCTTAATCATTTTTTATGAAATCATTCTTTGCAATTTGGTTTTTATTTTATTTTTATTTAACTCCTAACTTTACTAATTAATTCTTTATTCTTTATTTTTTGTGATTTACTTTTAAGAGTTTATGAGCATCGACCGAATTATCGATTTATTATCGGTAGACCCTAAAATCGAGTGGACATTTAGATAAAGAAGACGTGAACAATTAGCCCAAATACAAACCGTAGAAATAGACCTTGGAAATCAAAATGATGTTCAAGATAATGGAGCCGCGAATGTGCACAATCCAATCCTTATTGTTGATGGTAGGGATCGTGCCATAAGACAGTACACTGTGCCACTCATTAATGAGTTAAATCTGGGAATTAGGAGGCCAGAAATCAAGGACCCCAATTTGACTTGAAACCAGTGATGTTTCAAATGCTGCAAACGGTGGGCCAGTTCAGTGGAATGCCCACGGAAGATCCCCATCTTCACCTTCGATTATTAATGGAGGTGAGTGATTCATTTAAAATAGCTGGTGTGTTTGAAGATGCACTAAGGCTGAAGCTATTTCCATACTCATTGTGAGATTGAGCACGAGCATGGCTCAATTCGTTGCCACCTAGCTTAATTTCTACTTGGTAAGATTTAGCAGAAAGATTTTTGGTTAAGTATTTCCTACCTAACAAAAACGCTAACTTGCGAAATGAGATCACCACTTTCCAACAATTGGATGATGAGTCCTTGTACAAGGCGTGGGAGAGATTCAAAGAATTACTTTATAATTGTCCTCATCATGGGATTCCATAATGCATCTAGTTGGAGACATTTTATAATGGTCTCAACACACACAAAAGATTGATGGTAGATGCTTTTGCGAATGGTGCTCTCTTGTTGAAGTCTTATAATGAGGCTTACAAAATCATCGAGAAGATCGCTAGTAACAACTATCAATTGCCAACAAATCGAGTAGCGTCAGGAAGACGTGTAGCTAAAGTTCATGAAGTCGATGCCTGCACTTTACTCTCAGATCAGGTATCGTCTATCTCTTTAATGTTGAAACAGTTTGCCACTAACAGTGTGAATAATTTTGCAACTCAAACACCAAGTCAGTTCGATGTAGTTTCCTGCGTATATTATGGGGATGGCCATTCTTTCGAGAATTTTCCATCAAATCCTGAGTCAGTCATTTTATTACATAAGGAATCAACACCAAAATAGAAGTGGACAAGGACCACAATCCAACTGTAACACCCCATACCCGGCCTGGACGTCAGGCTGAATATCGAGATGCCACACCACCGTCTCAAGTCGATTTCATTATAATTATCAGAGTTGAGATACATACAGTTTTGTTTTACTTTAATTATTCTAGAATTTATGAGGATATCAAGTCTTGCAAACTTAGTTTAGCGTTTAATCATACTAACATATGACAAACAAACATAAAATGTACGTATCTCGAGCATTGGGACCACTTAGCAAATTTTCCCAAAAATGTTACATAGGTATCAATACCACCTTTATGGTATCGATATTTTTGATAAGTGATATCGATACCACCTTGAAAATCGATACCAAACTAGCATTCTGTTTCTCGCCAAATTTTAAAACATCAGAAAATATCGGTACCTTTCGCAAGGTATCGATAATTACACCTTGAGTATCGATACTCGGGCTAAGGTATCAATTCCAAATTGATATTTTGACTCTCTGCACTTTTGAAAATACAGAGGAATCATTCTAAAAGCCTTAATATCAAAACCTTTGCTTCAGGTTACAAAAATTTAGCATATAAGAGCATTTCAGTCATTCAAACTTAGTCTTTAAACATCGTGCTTCATTCACCTAGTCACATATGCATCAAAATGTCTAAACAATAAACCAAAAACCATGTCCAAGTTCACAAGCTTCCCAAACATACGCAATATAAAAATAATCCCCAATACATTTTAATAAACCGATATAAATGTCTACCACATTTCCTTTTTATTCCCTAGAACTAAAATAAGCAAACACCTACTGTAATGAGTAAAGAATGGCTTGGATCAATCCCTCGACGGTCACACCTCTCACATTGGGAACGCAACTACTTTGCAAAGGATAAAATGGAGTGGGTGAGCTTAAAAAGCTCAGTGAACGCCTAGAACAACCACTACGCAAACAAGTCATCACGCAATAGCCAAACAACATACAACATATTCCCAAAACATCATTAACTAAGTGTCATGATTCACATATTTAGTCATATTCCATGCATTCTTTTACGCCTTATTTATACGAACGTTTAGGCATACATATATCAATTTTTTTGACACACATCAATCACATTTAAGCACATATAATTACATTTAGTCACATTAGTCACAGTGTATCATAATTTGGCTCTTGAGATTATGAAACATAAAGTGGACTCTATCACCACTCATCGGATACACAGATCTCCATCACACCACACATAGACTCGTAGAGTCAAACATATTTCATAAGCGAAGCATATAGATAACGCTCTCTAACACCCACACATACATATCCCAGTGAACGAAGCTTGGCTCACATTCCCTTATCTCTCCAAAACTGTCCTTGGGGCCTCAGCGCCCCATATATCACAATCACAAAAAAGTGAGTACTCATAATCTTATGGCATGCCAACTATATCCAACAGTCTCATTAAGTCACAAGGCCAAAATATCCATGATGTCATCAAATATCACTTACCGATCATCCACACATATTCACTGCATAATCATATCATTAGCACATTATACATACTGTCATATGACATGAACGACATACCTTCATTTTCACCGTCACAACAGTAATCACAACATGTTCTTATTTCATCGCATCATAGTTCTCTTTATCAAAATTCACAAACATATTCATCACATATTTAGCATAGGTGGAAGAACACATACACACAAAATTTAGAGAAGGGGTTTAGGCTACCACTAAATTCCCAAATACACAACAAATCCCTTACGAGCAACTATTCCAAAACACTCACCGAAATATTCGCTTTTGTCGAAAAACCAAAAGCTTAGACAAGCTTCCCTTTGTGGTTATCTCTACTCGTTGAAGGTCTTATCGACCCTAACACTTCAACAAGACAAACCACACATATTCAGTCAATAACTTACCTCAAACAGCCACAAACACAAGCCTAAGCTACATTCTTTTCTAACTAAAACCTTTAGTATAACAAACATAAAATTCAAATAACTCAATCTACGCTTAATCTTTTCGCATGAAAAAAAAATTTCCATTCATCTACATATTCATCTACTACTAATTCTCAACCTTTAAACTTCACAAAACTACGTGTTTTAAGGTATCAAAATTTTTCGACAAGTTTTGGCCATTACAACGAAAATTCATTAAAACATGAGAAATCCTTGATAAAACTTCAAAGTTACTTTAGAAAGCTTCTAATTAGGTTAAAAATAATTGGAAAACACTTTAAAACCAAGTTTTTATCCACAAACTCAAAATTCACCATTAAAGACCTAATTTTTGACTTTTACCTAAAACATACATTTTAATGGCTAAAAATTCAATTTAAAGAACCATATAACATTTAAATCTAATAGGAAAAAAATTGGTTACCTTGAATGCAAGAAAATTGAGCTTTGACTCAAACCTGAAAAACTCACGTTTTGGAGAAGATGATGAAGATGGTGGAATTCTTGGGTGATTTTCTTGATTGTAATGGAGATTTAAGGCTCAAGGGTGATAGGATTAATAAAAAATTAGGAGTTGAAGATTAAAAGCAAGTGGGGAGAGATTTGGGAGAGCAAGAAATGACACAAGAAAAGCTTTCGTGAAATAAAACTGGGAATTGAGGGGGTTTATTAGGTTGATTTTAAAATTCTGGGCAATTTGCTTCATAAAAACTCTCAGTTTTGACCCAATTACATTTCAGTCGTTTTTCTAAAATTAAAGACATTTAAAACTTTTTTCCAAAAATTGACTTAACTTTATGAAAACCATTGTTGCAAGCATTATCGAGTACCAACCTTACGAAATTCTGAGCTCATATAGGCCAAATTTCCTAAAATACCCTAAAACTCCTAGGCCCTATTTTGGGGTGTGACACCAACTTCTATAATCCTACATGGCAAAACCATCCAAACCTTTCCTAGAGTAACCAAGGAAATGGACCGAATAACACCTACATGCAGTATAAACCAAGCCAATCCCAAAGGTTTAATCAGCAAGTTCCTAAACCACCTCAAGTTGAATCATCCAACAGTTTGGAATTGAAGGTATACATGGCAAAGAATGACACTTTAATCCAGATTCAATAAGCAACACTGAAAAATTTGGAGAACCAAATGGGTCAGTTAACTATGGAGCTTCATAACTGACTGCAAGGAGCCTTGCCGAATGATATAGAAAATCATAGAAATTTGGGTAAGGAACATTACAAGGTAGTTGCCTTATGAAGTGGTAAGACTTTGGAGACCAAGATGGTTGAGGTTGAACCTATTGAGAAGAAGGAAAGTCAACCAACAGTTGAAATTTCTGCACCAGCTGAGCTAGAACTTACAAAGCCTGATGAGGTAAAATCTAAACCAGTGAATTCTGATAAGCTAACATCTTCTTTAGATGCAGATTTACCTCCTTAGAAAAGTTGTCCAATCCAAGCCAAAGTTCCACAACCTCCATACCCTCAAAGACTCTAGCAATATAGACAGAAACATGAGGTGCAATTCAAGAAGTTTTTGGATGTTGTAAAGCAACTTCACATTAATATCTCGCTGGTAGAGGCTTTAGAACAAATGCCCAATTATGTCAAGTTCATGAAGGACATTCTATCCAAGAAGAAGAGACTTAGTGAGTATGATACTGTAGCCTTAACGAAGGAGTGCAGTGCATTCCTACAGAATAGGCTACCTCTGAAATTGAAGGACCCTAGAAGCTTTACTATACCTTGTAATATTGGAGAATCTTACTGTTGTAAAGCTTTGTACGACTTAGGGGCAAGCATCAACTTGATGCCCAAATCTATTTTTAAGCTGTTGGGAATAGGTGAAGTAAGACCCACAACTGTGACACTCCAATTGGCGGGTCGATCTTTAGCATACCTAGAAGGAAAGATCGAAGATGTTTTGGTAAGAGTTGATAAGCTTATTTTTCATGCCGATTTTATTGTCTTAGATTTTAAAGTAGATAAAGAAAGTGTCAATCATCCTGGGGAGACCTTGCCTAGCCACGAGAAGAACATTAATAGATGTGTGAAAAAGTGAACTCACCATGAGAGTTCGAGATGACCAGGTAATGTTTAATGTTCTTAAAGCGATGAAATTTCCCTATCCGATGGAGGAATGTTCAGTGATGGAGGAGCTATAAACCTTAGTTTCTACGAAATGAGAGAACAATATTGTAGAAGACCCATTGGAGAACACGTCAGGGTCTGAACCTTTAGAAAATGAAAAAGGTAATGAAAATATGGCTTTGATGGAAGCCAATTCGAGGGACCCTATTCAACCAGCATGGTTTGAACTCCGATTGGCAGATTGATCTTTAGCATACTTAGAAGGAAAGATCGAGGATGTTTTGGTAAGAGTTGATAAGCTTATTTTTCATGCCGATTTCATTGTCTTAGA
Source organism: Gossypium sturtianum (assembly GCA_025698515.1). Lineage (NCBI taxonomy): Eukaryota > Viridiplantae > Streptophyta > Magnoliopsida > Malvales > Malvaceae > Gossypium > Gossypium sturtianum. The sequence goes on from CM046945.1 coordinate 134,932,702, forward strand.
TTTTGAAGTAGATAAAGAAAGTGTCGATCATCTTGGGGAGACCTTTCCTAGCCACTGGAAGAACTTTAATAGATGTACAAAAAAGTGAACTCGCCATGAGAGTTTAAGACGATCAGGTAATGTTTAATGTTCTTAAAGCAATGAAATTTCCCGATTCGACGGAGGAATGTCCAGTGATGGAGGAGCTAGAAACCTTAGTTTCTATGGAATGAGAGAACAATATTGTAGAGGACCCATTGGAGAACATTTTAGGGTCTGAACCATTGGAAAATGAAGAAGGTAATGAAAATATGGCATTGATGGAAGCCAATCCGAGGGACTCTGTTCAACCAGTATGGTTTGAACCATTGGAGTTGGAAGCTCGTGAATACACATAACTCAAGTTGTCAATTGAGGAACCGCCTAAACTCGAACTTAAGGTACTTGCTTCCCATTTGAAATATGTTTAATTGGGTAACAGTTCTACTTTGTCTATGGTTGTTTCAGCAGAACTAACAGAACGCCAAGAGGAGCAACTAATTACTGTTTTAAAGAAATTTAAAAGGGCAATCATTTGGACCATATCTGATATTTAAGGAATAAGCCCTTCCTTTTGTATGCATAAGATTATTTTAGAGTAGGGTGAAAGAGCTAGAAACGATGGGCAAAGGAGAATCAATCCAATCATGAAAGATGTAACACCCCTAACCCGTACCCGTCGTCAGAATAGGGTTTCGGAGCATTACAAGAATTTATAGAATAATTACAAATAAATCGTGTCAAAATATTATTCATACCCAAAAAAACCATAATGTTTCTTGAATGGACCCTCGAAGCCCAATATGAACAGTAGAAACAAATCGGGACTAATTCGGAGTCACTGAGAGTTTTTCGCGAAATTTCAAAATATTTCTTAAGTATAGAGCTCACATGCCCGTGTGGTCTAGGGACACGCCCGTGTGACTCTTAGACATGCCCATGCTACAGGCCGTGTCTTACCCCGTGTAACTCTCTGACTTGTGTCACACGGCCTGCCACATGCCCTAGTGCTAGGGCGTGTGGTTAATTTATTTTTCATAAAATAGGTGCAGTTTTCACACGGCTAAGATACACGCCCGTGTTCGAGGCCGTGTCTCTCACACGGCTGAGACACATGCTCGTGTCTCTGCCCGTGTGCTCAATTTTGAACATGCTGTTTCTAAATTTTAAGATGCAGGGGACACACGGCCAGACCACATGTACCAGGCCGTGTGTCTACCCGTGTGGACAAAATAAAGCCATTTCCTAGCTTTATTTTCTCACCCAATTTACCAATGACCTACACCAAAGTTTGCAATTCATATACCAACCAATTCAAGCATTATAATATCAAGACAATTCTATCATCTAACATGATATAACTTTACATATAATCATACCTATAATCTTACCATTTGTAAACATACCTATTTAATATATCTCAAACAAACTATATAAATACTCATGTTATTAACATAATATAACCTCATTAGAAAAATACCAAAACATGATCAATACTAGCCATTCCAATGGCTAAATTACAAACATCCACTTACAATCCATCATATGACCAAGTTAGCCTATACATGCCTTTATACCAAAATAATTCTACCATATATACCAAAATCAACGGGTGGATAGTGTGATGATTATCTGACCGATCTCCAATCTTTGCGAGCTTCCTAGCACTATAAAACAGGGAAAATAAAACCTAGTAAGCATCCTTATGCTTAGTAAGTTCGTATAACAATAACTAAACTTACCAATTTCATTTATTTCTATTTTTCATAAATTAACATGTTTTCCATAAATATAGCTAAATACCTATTCACATGCATTTAACCAAACAAGTTAGTCATATAATTCATATATATATACCAAATAAGCATAGATGAGCTCATCATGCCATATTTCCTTAACATGTCATAAATACTAATCCTTTGATCCATTAATTTCCCATATCAACAGTTTTATCCGTTAAATTATTGAATTATCGATGGATATTCCATTAGTAGACACAAAGTGTACAAATCATTAACCTGTCAATTCATATTCTGAGGTACCCCCTTAGGGCACTTATTCAGAGAGCACACTCTCGAGCCATATATCATATAGCAGGATTACCAGTCCAGGCTAAATCCTGTCTGTAACATATGCTCTAAGAGTTTTGTCAGGATTACCAGTCCAGGCTAAATTCTTTCTGTGACAAAAACTCTAAAGAGCTTAATCTGGATTACCAGTCCAGGCTAAATCCAATCTATTCCATATGCTCAAGAAAAATTATATCAAGATTACCCGTCCGGGCTAAATCCTTTCAATAATGAGGTCAATAAGATTACTCGTCCGAGCTAAATCCATTCTGCAACAAATACAGGACCTCATTTCACAAGGGAAATCACCTTTATCCATTATAATCCAATATTTTCACGGAATTTAATCCTTTTCATATGTTTCTGAGCATATGTCATTTTCTTACATTCATATCATTCATAATGTATACATGTATTATTGTTCCACATTCAATCTAATACAACATTCTATTCAACACATTTACATGATGTACAATTAAGTTACACGAACTTACCTCGACGATAGTTTGTACTTGAAAACCTATTAATCTGAAATCTTTTCTTTTCCTCGATCTAACTCTTTGTTTGATCTTTCCGGATCTATATAAATGAATTTAACATCAATTTATCACATTCCATATTATATTGAACTCAGTTTACATTTTAGGCAAAATTACCATTTTACCCCTATACTTTTCATAATTGACAATTTAGTCCCTAGGCTCGGAAAATGAAATTCATGCAATTTAATCCTTATTTCCAGCCTAGCTGAATTTTATATGTCGTAATAACAGCTCATAAATTTCACAAAAATCAGAATTTTACCATGGGTTTTACCATTTTTCAATTTAGTTCTTAAATAAATTTTCATCAAAAATTCACTTTGTAAAAGTTGTTTATCTATCAACAACCTTTCATTTTCTACCATAAATTTCATAATTTCAACATAATCATCCATGGCACAATTTCCATACCTTGTTAACTTTTCAAATTAATCCCCTAAATAGATAGTTTAAGCTATCTCGATTCCAAAAATATAAAAATTACTAAAAACGGGACTTGATTACTTACCCAATTAAACTTGATTAGTTTCCTTCCTCTCTCCTAGGGTTTCCATGGAAATATTTAGGGAAGATGATATGAAAATAAGATGATATTCTATTTAAGTAATTATCATCTTTTAATTATTTTGTTTTCCAATTTAGTCCTTGCACTTTTTCAATTTTTCTATGGATGATTCACCAAAAATATCTACATACTTTTCTTTAATGGTCTAATTACCATATAAGGACCTTAAGTTTTGAATTCCATAGCTATTTAATCCTTATAGCTACTAAAATTCAACTTTCACATTTTATGCAATTTGGTCCTTTTCACGATTAAACATATAATCGGTAAAATTTTTCCTATTAGTATTTTCATATAACCTTCCTATCATACCACTAATCATGCAATAAGTTTAAAATAATTTATCTTTTTAGCTCGGATTTGTGGTCACAAAACCACTGTTCCGATTTCACTGAAATTGGGTTGTTACAAAAGAGGTAGTGCGAAAGGAAGTTATCAACTAGTTAGGTGTGGGAATTATCTACCCCATCTTAGATAGTTCATGGGTAAGTCCGGTGCAATGTGTACCAAAGAAGGGTGGAATCATGATTGTTGAGAATGAGCGTAATGAGTTAATCCTGACGAGAACTGTCATAGGTTGGAGAATTGTATAGGGTTTTTCTAGTCATTTTTACCACCTTTTTACTTAAAAATAACACTAATCCTGAGCATTTGTTAATGAATTTAGTGAACTTTGCTTAAATCTCAATCATGGACATGAATTTATGAAATATGCAAATTTTTACTTTATTATATGAATTTTGTGCATAAATTAAATCATTTTCATGTTATTTATTAATGTGCTATTTTTTAATAATGCAGTGGGACCATGAGGTGATATAATATGGAGCTAGTAGAATTGTTGCATTAACATGAACAAATTCACCCTACTTGGACAACAAAACTATGCAAAATTGGGTCATAAAGATGTTAATTTGACCAAGTTTAAGTGATGATACATGGTGGACATGTCTGGTTATTTATTGGGTCATGAAACCATCCAACAAGAAGGAGTCAAGCCCAAATTCAGTACTAGCCTGTTGATCCCCAAAAATCAGCTTTGGGACAATGATTTGGAGGTCCTCGCACTTTAAAAATCATTAAAAATTTGCACATGAAGATTGCTCAAGAAGTCGCCCACTCCATGGCTAAATTTAGCATGATTCTATGCTTAAATCAAGCAACCAACTCACCCTCGTTTCCACTTGTTATGGCTGGCCATTAATAGGATAGAACCAATGGATCTTTGACCCCAATTTTAGTAAATTTAGCCACCAACCTCAAGTATAAATACCACACTCCTTTCACATTTTCATTTATCCCTTACTCCCTAAAAATCATCCATCATTCCTTCATTCATTACTCATCCATTCAATTTTTTCATTCTCTCATTTTGTTCCTTCTTTCCACGACTAGCACTTTAGCCAGAAAAATTATGATAAGCTTGTCTCTTGGTCGGCCACCTTGAGGAGCCATTAGCAAAGAAGCAATACAAGGATCGGAGGAAAACATCTTCATTCGGAGTTCGCAGGACTACCGATTTGAATAGATTTTATTCTTCCTTTAATTTGTTATTTTGATCTAAATATGTTTGCAATGTGTTTTATATTCTTGTCATCAACAATGGTAGCTTAAATCTGTTGAGCTAGGATGATTGCATTTATTTAGTGAAGTTTATTAAATCATGTTTATAGTGTTTGTGCCTCAGTCAATCATGCTTTCAATTAAATTTAAGTATGTATTTCATTCATACGTGACTGGATGCATTTGAATTAGCTGAGCAATCCTGACAAGATGATGGCTAATTGACACAATAATTGAAAAGTGCATGCTTAATTTAGATCCTGATCTGACTAAATTAAAGGTTCATAATAACTTTGACGAGCTCTATTATCTTGCATAGTTTTTAGATTTATGTGATTAAATTGTTTCAAACCTGATCTGTCCCTGTTACTTCACATGAATTCTAAGAAACCTTTAGTTTAATATGGTCAATAAAATGCATATTTCACTAAGTAAAAGATTCTGAAAGGACTTAATTTGGTTTCCAAACTCATGAAAGATCGAGTTGCCATTGAATGTATTTCGAACACTTCTAAGGATGAGAAAAATAAACTAAGTTTAATAGTGTTGTAACACCCCTAACCCGTATCCATCGTCGGAATAGGGTTACAGAGCGTTACCGAAAATTTTCAGAACATTTACAGACATTTCGTGTTAATCAGTATTCATTTACCGAGATCATTCAAAACGTCCCTCAATTGGACCCTCGAGGTCCAATACGAGCATTAGAATCAAGTCGGTACTTAATCGAGAACTCTAAGAATTTTTCGTGAAATTTCAAAAAAAATTCAAGGTATAGGGCTCACATGCCCGTGTGGTCCAAGGGACACGCCCGTGTGACCCTGGGAGACGCCCGTGCTGGAGGCCGTGTTCGACCCCGTGTAACTCTCTGACTTGTTCACACGGCCATGCCACACGCCCGTGTGCTAGGCCGTGTGGTTAATTAATTTGTTTCGAAATTAGGTGCAGGTTTTACATTGCCAAGACACACGCCCGTGTAGTACACATGGCTGAGACACACGCTTGTGTCTCTGCCCGTGTGCTCAATTCTGAGCATTCTGTTTGTCAAAATTAAGGTGCAGGGGACACACGACCTAACTACACGCCCATGTACCAGGCCGTGTGTCACACACGGTCTAGACACACGCCCGTGTGTCACACACGGTCTAGACACACGCCCGTGTGTCTACCCGTGTGGACAAAATAAAGCCATTTCTAGCTTCATTTCTTACCCAAAATCACACAAAAGGCCTGCACTTAAAACTCACATCCAATACCAACCATTTCAAGCATTTAAATTAAGCAAACTCCCTCATTCAACAAGGCATATCATTACATGCATATGTGTTTATAAACTTACCTTGGATTAACTTAGGCTTTAACATCATTTGACCACATGTACTTAACATAACACATATGAATATATCATAATAGCCTACTTAATCATACCAGAATAAGCCATTACTAGCCATTCCAATGGCTAGGTTACAAAACATCATTTTCAAGCCACTATTGGCCAATTTGTCCTATACATGCCATTATACCAAAATGATTTTACTAAGTATACCCAAATGACTAGTTGATAGTGTGACGATGCTCCAATGATCTCCAACCTTCGCGAGCTTCCGAGCACTATAAAACAACGAAAAATAAAACGGAGTAAGCATTACATGCTTAGTAAGTTCGTATAATGGAAACTAAACTTACCAGTACCGTTTATTAAATCTAAGCATACAATATCATGTTTTCCAACCATTAGCACAATTTGCCTAAGCACATGCATTCAATCAAACATGTTAGTCACCAAAATCTTCATATAAATCAAGTAAGCATAGATGAGCTCATCAAGCAATATTATTTCAAGTCATTATCATTTCATCTCAAAATTCTCATACCAGGTCAAGAGTTGTGTCCGTTGAATCATTGAAATTCTGATGGATGCTCAAGTAGTACACTCGAGGTGTATGATTCAATAATCTGTCAATTTTTATTCAAGGGTACCCAATAGGGCACTTAACCAAGGAACACACTCTCGAGCCACATATCGTATAATAGGATTACCAGCCCAGGCTAAATCCTTTATATAATGTATGCTTAGAAGAGCTCGATTAGGATTACCAGTCCAGGCTAAACCCTAATCATAACGTATACTCGAGGGTATTATATCAGGATTACCCGTCCAGGCTAAATCCTTTCTATAATAAGGTCAATAGGATTACTCGTCTGAGCTAAATCCCGTCTGCGAAAAATGCTGGACCTCATCCATTTCGGGAAAGTACATATATTCATCGGAATTCAATATTCAATCGGGGCTTAACCCTTTTTTTTCACCATTCAAGCATGTATTAAATTTCTCATTATAGCATTCAAGTAATGTACATCAATATAATTCACATTCCATACAAGCACAACATTCAATTAAACATATTTACATGCCCGATTAAGTTACACGAAGTTACCTCGACACTCGTTCGCATAAGTAATCTACTAATCCGAAACCTTTTCTTTTCCTCGATCTAATCTCGAATGTGAGTTGTTCGGATCTATATAAATAGCTTTAATCATTAATTTCTCATATTTTATACTCATTTGGACTCAATTTACATCCTAGGAAAAATTACCATTTTGCCCCTAACTTTTCCATAAATTCCCATTTCGTCCCTAGGCTCGGAAAATGAAACTTGTGCAATTTAATCCCTATTCCAAGCCTAACCAAAATCCCGTTACAAAATTTACAGCATATATATTCATAAAAATTCATAATTTTTCATCAAATTTTACAACTTTACATTTTAGTCCCTAAATCATGTTTTCATCAAAAATCACTTTGTAAAAGTTGTTCATCTATCAACAACCTTTCATTTTCTACCATAAATTTCTAATTTTCAGCATATTCATCCATGAACCAAATGTCATACCTTGATAACTTTTCAAATTAATCCCCCAAATAGATAGATTAGACTATCCCAGTTTCAAAAATATCAAAATTACTAAAAACGAGACAATGAAACTTATCTAATTAAGCCTTGAAAGTTTATTCTCTCTCTCCTAGGGTTTCCATATAATTTTGGGGAAGAAGATGAGAAAAAATAAGATGATATTTCTTTTTATCATCTTTTAATTAATCAATTATTTTAATTTCCAATTTAGTCCCTACTATTTTCTAATTTTTCCATGGATGAGTCACAAAAAATCTACATAATTTTCTTTAATGGTCTAATTTTCGCATTTTATACGATTTAGTCCTTCTCGTAATTAAACACTTAATCGATAAAATTTTCGTATCAAAATTTTTACACGACATGTCTATCATAATACGGACCATATAATGAAATAAAAATAAACCTTATTTTTGGATCGGATTTGTGGTCCCGAAACCATTGTTCCGATTTAACTGAAAAATAGGCTGTTACAGTGAAACACTTTGTTTCTTCTTTGACCCATCACAGCTCCAACAGCGAAATTGCTTATATCACACATCAACTTAAAAGGTGAGTTCTAATCAGGTGTAACAATTATTGGGGTTGGGATTAATCGAATTTTTAATTCATCAAAAGCTTTTAAACATGCTTTGTTAAAATAAAAAAAAACAATATTTTTTTCTAAAAGCATACACAAAGGTTTAGAAATTTTTGAAAAATCTTTGATAAACCTACGATAAAAACCAGCATGGCCTAAGAAACTTCTAACTCCTTTCACACTAACTGAAGGTGGTAATCTTTCAATTACATCCACCTTTGCTCTATCCACTTCAATACCATTTTTGGAAATTTTATGTCCTAAGACAATTCCCTCCTTAACCATAAAATGGCATTTCTCCCAAGTAAGGACAAGATTTGTCTCATCGCATCTTTTTATTACCTTAGCTAAATTACTCAAACAAATATCATAAGTGTTACCAAAAATAGAAAAATCATCCATGAAAACCTCAACAAAATTTTCAACCATATCATGAAAATTGCCATCATACATCGCTGAAATGTGGCAGGTGCATTACATAAGCCGAAAGGCATTCGCCTAAAAGAAAATGTACCGTACGGGCAAGTAAAGTAGTTTTATGTTGGTCTTCTGAGGCTACAACTATTTGGTTGTATCCTGAATATTCATCTAAAGAGTAGTAAAATTGGTTAACTGCCAGTCGATCTAACATCTAATCCATAAAAGGTAACGAAAAATGATCCTTACAAGTGGCTTTGTTCAATTTTCTATAGTCAATACAAATCATCCAACCCGTGACAGTTCTCGTTGGGATTATCTTTTTACGTTTATTCTTGAAAATCGTGATTCTACCTTTCTTTGGTACAAATTGTACCGGACTTACCCAAGAACTATCTGAGATGGGGTAGATAATTCCCGCATCTAACTATTTGATCACTTCCTTTCGTACTACCTCTTTCATGGTAGGGTTAAGTCTCCTTTGCCCATCGATTCTACCTCGCTCACTTTTCTCTAAAATAATCTTATGCATACAAAAGGAAGGGCTTATACCTCGTATGTCAACTATGGTCCAACCAATTGCCTTTTTAAATTTCTTTAAAACAGCAATCAGTTGCTCCTCTTGATGTTCTGTCAGTTCTATTGAAACAATCACAAGAAAAGTAGAATTGTTACCTTAATAAACGTATTTTAAATGTTACAGAAGTACCTTTAGTTTAAGCTTAGGCGGTTCCTCGATTGACAACTTGGGTTGTGTAACTTCTCGAACTTCCAACTCTAGTGGTTCAAACCGCAGTGGTTGAACATAACTCCTCGGATTTGCTTCCATCAAAGCCATGTTATTTATTGTTGGATTTTGTGTTTTTGCTGCTAAACTCATCTCATACAATTCATTTCATACTTTGTATTTAGATTAAATTGCATAAGGGATCATCCTGCATTTAGATAATTTAATTTAACTTAAACTTCATCACTCAAAATATTGTGTTTTTATCACCAAATTGTTAACTTTAATTTTACAATTAATTGATTAACATACACAGTCCCTGTGTAGATGATAACTCTTTTACATACTGTTACTTGATAATGACTGTGTACACTTGCACAAACCTGAGCCTTACAAGTTTTTGGCGTCGTTGCCGGGGATTGTTGTCTTAATCATTTTTGTGAAATTATTCTTTTCAATTTGGTTTTTATTTCATTTTTATCTAACTTCTAACCTTACTAATTCATTCTTTATTTTTTTATGATTTATTTTTTAGATGTTTATAAGCATAGATCGAATCATTGATTTATTACCTGTAACACCCCATACCCGAGTCCGAGACTAAGACCGGACACGAGACATTACTATGCTTGAACTTTCTTAAACATGTACTTACGGGCTATAAAATTTCGTTTCAAATTAAAACTTCTCTTTCTTAGTCAAATCGGACATTTCATGGGCCTACGAGGCCTTAGACTTATGTCCCAAACTTTCAAACTCATCCGAAACTTTCTCTCGAAACGGGGGTCACACGTCCGCAGTGACTTGGGACACGCCCCACACCCCTAAAACATGCCCGTGTCTTTCACCCGTGGAGGATACTTGGCAAAATCCACACGGTGGACACGCCCGTGGCCCCGCGCCCGCGTGCCAAACCTTGGCATTCGACTTATCCACATGAGTGCGTACACACGCGCGCAGTGCGGCGGCCCGTGTGACAATTGAATTTCTAAGTGTCAAGTGCGGACTTCACACGGCCTTGGCACACGCCCATGTGCCAACGTGTGTATCACACGACCTGAACAAACGGCCGTGTGACCAGCCCGTGGTCCGATCGACTTAAGATACTAAGGTGCGAGGAGACACACGCCTAGACACACGCCCGTGTGTCTATCCGTGTGGGCACTTAGAGGCTATCTTACCAAGCCTTTTACCACTCCCGTTTGTATACATTCATATACTACTTCAAAATATTCTCAAATCATCCATTAAAACACATGAATTAACACATTTAATCATTAAAGAGATAAAGTCTTTATCCCATACACTAGGGAGAACTACTCCCAATACAAATACAACCAACTTAAGCCATCATCTATGGTCATACACAACCAACTCTAGATTCTCTTAGGCCAATACAATTTGGCTACATCGGTTAGAACTTAATCAACTTTAAAAGAATCCCTATACATGCCATGACTCATAAGGATTTGATACCTCATACCAAGGGTCTGCTCGATAGTGTGAAAACATCTCCGGCAGCCTCCAACCCGAGCTAGTTAAAATAACCTATAAGGGATGAGAAAAGTAAAAGAGTAAGCAATAATGCTTAGTAAGCTCATCTGCAAAATGTGTCAAATATTGATATTCATTGAATATACATAATTACAAAGTATCATGAAGAGTGTCTATCATAAACTCACGGTTACTTGCTCAAATATTCTTGAAACTTACTCATTCAATCTCTTACCACATTCTTACCATGTCACAAGCCAATTGCTCGTTCAATTAGCATACATTCCTGCACTGATTCCCACATGATCATATAAAACAACACATCAAGCATTTTCAATAAGCCGTTCATGCTACTAATATCTTGGTGGTTTCGCACTTAGCCCACCATTGAATCTCTAATAGGGTGGTATCGCACACAACCCACCAATCATTTATACTTATGGTGATTTCGCACTTAGCACACCAATCGTTTATACTTACGGTGGTTTCGCACTTAGCCCACCTTTCATTTTACATTCATGGATAGTAATCCACATGTATATCTCTATTTCAAATATTCATTCGAGAACATTCTCACACGCTTCTATTCTTACTTTACTTTCTATGATACTCGTTTGCATTCACACAATACATTAATAAATCTATCTCATGCAACTAAGGTGTATTAAATACACATAACCCACTAAGGGTTCATCATATACTGAATCCATATCAATTCAATTCTAACACACACTGGTGCTTTTCGTGGTACAACCACATACTTTCTTTCTTTCAACATATACGTTGAATCACTCAAGTTATTAAATAACTCTCTCGAGTCTCATACTCATAATGTCACATAGAATTTATACCCCAATAGGGTCTTACTTGTATTAACATGTCGATGCCATGTCCCTGACATGGTCTTATACGAATTCTTACATCGAGGCCATATTCCAATATGGTCTTACACGAGGCCTTAACTATCATCATATCACTCTACATACATTTCCCATTACTCTTAGATTCAATTCTTTTGACCTCTCATCAAAGATATTTCATACATTCATAGAGTAAATATACATTCCATACAACATTGGAACATTAAAATAACTCATACGTAATTGCAACATTTGCACATGAACTTACCTCGATGTCGAAAGGGCCAAAAGGGACCTTTTTGCCCACATTTCTCTTTTCATCCGTTCTAGGTCTGAAACTCATTTTCTTTGATCTAGAACAATGAAATTTACTTATTTAATCATTTATAAATCATATTACACCATAATATACACTTTAGGCAAAAATGACTATTTTGCCCCTACACTTTGGCAAAATTACGATTTTGTCTCTAGGCTCGTAAATAAATTTTCATCTTAATTTCTTATTAAGCAAGCCTAGCTGAACATTTAATCCTCTTACAACTATCCACAATTTCATCTATTTCATGCCTTAATGAACAAATTACAACTTTTGCATTTTAGTCCCAATTAGGTGTTTTCATGACAACACCTTTCACAAAAGTTGTTTCTCATCATTCTATCATTCATTTTCTTCCATAAAAACTCATCAAACAACATAAACTCTATCATGGTAAGTCCCTAGACTTTCAACCATATTGCAAACTAGTCCTCCCTTTAGCTAGCTTAAGCTTTGGGGACTCCAAAAATGCAATTTTCATAAAAAATAAGCATCAAAATCACTTACTAGAATGGAGCAAAGCTTGCTGAAATTTGAAGCTTTCAAACCCCTCCCATGACTGATATTTTCGGTTGATGAAGAGAAGAAATAAAAAGATGATAGCTTTTTGCTTATTTCATCTATTTTATTTCTTTTTAATTACCTAACATGACAACATTTAATGCCCTTGTCCCCTTTGTCTTCTTTGACCGGCCAAGCTAATTCCCATGGCCTAATTGCACATTTGGGACCTCCAATTTATAAACCATAGTGTTTTGGTACCTCTAGCATTTAAAATAGAACTTTCACACTTGATGCGATTTAGTCCTTTTTCACAATTTAGCTAGAAATCGCTAAAATTTAGGCACCAAAATTTTCATGCATCCTTATAAACATGTTATAACACATAACATATCATGAAAATAATTTTCTCTAACCTCGAATTAGTGATTCTGAGATCACTGTTCCGACTAGCCCCTAAATCGGGCTGTTACAATTCTCCCCCTTAGGGATTTCCGTCCCCGAAAATCTTATCAGGAGGATTTGCTACCAACATTCTTAAAATGTTTCCATCTACTCTTCAAAATCGCGAATCCACTTATCCTCAAGTTTCTCTTGCCAATAACTCTTAAGCTGTGATACACAAGGTCGAAACGTAACTTGAGACCTATGTTATTCTTCCTCTGGGGCATATACTCTGAAATCTACCAATTTGGAACTCTGCACATGTCCAAATGATCATTCGAATCTTTACTGGTTGATTCACTACAATTTGAATGACATTCTCCTTCTTGGGAATTTGTCAAATCAAATTTGAAATCTATAAGGTTGTATCTCATTTTCTCATTCAAGCGTTTACTAACTATAATAGTCTTGACTTGTACGCTTTGAAAATTCAGCTTTTAGTGATCAACTACTTCTGACCATAGACTCAATCATATCGTGAAATGTACTCTATTGTCACAACATTTATGCACATAACTGCATTTCCTTACTTTTGCATTAGTAGATATGCTACTACTAAATCTCATACCAAAACTCTTGTATAAGTTCTGGATTCAACATCATTCACTTTCTATCTCGAGAAAGCATCAACAATGTAAATCTTATCCAACATGGATAACTTATTTAAAATACCATTTATTATAACACTTCACGAACTCTTACGTTCTGAAAGGAAGACTCACTATAGTCATTAACCTCATTGAAACTAGGATATTACCAACTAGAGTCAACCGAGTAACTAACTCACATTACTAAACATGGATCTTTCATTCAGACATCTGTACTATGTCTACTATCTGAGTAGTATCACAATAACTATACCCACTATTGTAATAGCTCAAGCCGTTTCCCCTATTTCATCTTCAAAATCTTCTGTAGCATAAGACACCCTCACTTATTAAAATTCAGAAAATACACATCGATCTTCCCATGGATCAATACATAATATCTAACTCACAATACGGAAACAAAAGTGATTGTCTCTGGATCGCCAACCTGTCAACTCTTTCTCTCGATTCAGACTGATCTCAGTACTAGAACTTTCAAATAAACAGTTCTTTCTATAGCTTTCAACTCAACCATCACGGTTTGAACATTTCGATGAGCATATCTTTGTATCATGCTCCCTACTCACATACACACAGAATTTTATTCTCTTTACTGATTCATGCGTGAATATACACAGAACTTGAATCATATCTCAATACATTAATCTACTCTTTTTTCCATACTGAGAACCTATTTTAAGCACACTCTCATCTGAGTTTCTCTTGCTATGCTAATCTAGAACCTTTACGATCATCATATCTCATGATAGCAGGGACATCTCGATCGAATTCGTTAACTCTATTCGGCTTACCCGAAAACCCATCACACAACGTGAAACTTGTGATTTCACCTCTTATACACGAATCATCACCAACTTCCTCCTCAAGGTACCCAATTAAGGTTATGAGGAGATAGAGGAAATGTCAATTTCAATTAACTAAATCGACAACCGTTTAGTCTACTTTTTCCGTCAGTTAACGTTCTCACACAATTCACAATTTCATGAAAAGAACGACCACATCATCCCTGAAGGGAAACATGTATTAGTACATAATACTAAAGGAGATCATTATAATCCCATCCATGGCATTAACTAACCATGCACAAACCATAGGCTTCTAGCCAACTTACTTATACTTGCACTTATATAACATGTTCCGTGTCATATATCGTAATCGTGTCTTCGTGATTCATTCACGAGTACATGTTTTCACTCTTTCACATGACTTTAGTACCATTCTCATTTCTACCTCTAGACTCATCTATCTGTCCCATTGATCACTAGGGATAATCAAAGACGTATGTTCATCGTTCTTCATATAGGTACGAAACCAATGCCACATTCCCGAGGTAGTCTTATATAGAGTCACCTCTAAATGCCAATGCCATATCCCTGATAAGGTCTTATATGGACTTCCTCATCAAATATCGATGCCATATTCTGGATATGGTCTTATACGGAATCTCAACTCGATGCCGAGGCCATGTCCCAATCATGGTCTTATACGGGACCTTGTCTATCTCATATCTCGATGATAGCCTCATCATTTTAGTCCTCTAGGACTTCAACCTCATGTTTAACAACAGTTACTCTATTTAGTAGAGTATTATGCATCGATGTGATACAAGGCATTCTTAATCATGGTAGCATAATTATTGCATTAATCCGATGCAAACTTACTCAACTTAACTCTCATAACGTCTCATCAAAATTCAACAAAGGTAAGGGTGAGGGTTGCAAAGTCCCTTAGCCTAACTCTCGTGACTACATACATATTATTTACTACTCATTGTCAATGAAATATCATCATCGTCACACAACTCGCCTCAAGGGAGTTTTCACATTTATCACGCTACAATTGTTTCTATCACTTATACTTTCAAACTGTGACTTCACTTACTCAAGTTTCACATTAAGGTCTACTTGAGTACTCAACATTTAACTCTATTTCCTCTTACTATTCCTTATTAATCTAGAGAATGTCTTACGGGTTTTGAGTACGTCGTTTATTTGATTGCCACAGTCTGACTATGGTCTTACTCGTATCACAACATCATAGCCCAACTATTGCTTTACATGTCGTCACGATGCCATAGCCTTGCTATGGTCTTACACGAAATCTCATATCAACACTAATTCCATATCCTAGATACGGTCTTACATGGAAACTCATATCGATGTCGATGCCATATCCCAGATATGGTCTTACACTATCTCATACCGAAGCCAGGTCCCAGACGTGGTCTCACACGGGATTACTATTTGGTGCCGGTGCCATATCCCAGATATGGTCTTATACGGGATCTCACAATAATTATCGATGCCATATCCCAGATATGGTCTTATCCGATTATCTTATTCAATGCCGGAGCCATATCCTTGATATGGTCTTATACGGGATCATGTATCGATGCCAATGCCATGCCCCAGACATGGTCTTATATGGGATCACATATACCGCCATGGTCCAACCATGGTCTTATTCATCATTTTATCATTGAACGACCGTACTCATTTCCTGCATTCTACTTAGTCAAACTTTTTAGTTTTAACTCTCACACTATAATATGTGTGACTTTGTAACAGGGTCATAAGACGAAACATTATATCTTCTCTACTTTAACAGTCACACGTGATTTTTAACCATGTGGACATATTTATCATAAACAATAGCATCACAAATCTTAAATGCTTACTTACTCTTACTAACTCTTACATACATCATGGAACTTACTAGTCTCATGTTTGTAAGGTAAACAAGGTACCCGTAACACTTGATCACATAGATCAGTATACTTTACTAATACAAGCATAATCTCAACATCATCATTTATAACATGAATTATACTCATAATCAACTTGATAATAGCTTTACTTACTCATCTTTCTTGTTATCTCATTTAAGCTTTACTTGTTTGCCCGATGAATTACTATGAATGACCGAGGATACTGAATCTCATTTCACATGTATCTTGATGCCAATGCTATATCCTTGATATAGTCTTACATGGGATCTCTTACTTGGTATTGATGCCATGTCTTGACATGGACTTACACGAAGTCTTGCTTGTGGGTTCCCTTGGGAACTTACCATTGCCATGTCTTGACATGGTCTTATTGGTAACTTTACTCATGAACTGTTCAATGCCGAGCCTTGGCTTAGACTTACATGAAATATTCCTTGTTACTCACCAATGCCATGCCTTGGCTTGGACTTACATGGGATCTCTATCTCTTGATAGCTTTTCAATGCCAAGACTTGTCTTGGACTTACATGACATCTTTGCTAGGAGACTCGCCAGTGCCATGCATTGGCTTGGGCTTATATGGGTCTTCATCTCATAGTAACTCTTTAATGCCAAGACTTGTCTTGGTCTTACATGATAACTTTCTTGATTGCCGATGCCATGTCTTGACATGGTCTTATACGGACTTTCTTGTCTCATGTGGCAAATTGAGTATCCTAAGTAATTCATTTTCAATCGGGACTTTCATATACATGCCCTTAGTAACTTCTTTGTTTAATAAATCATTAAACATTTTCATGAAAATAATGTGCATATAACAACATCACAAGCAATTCAATAAAATATTCATGAAGCTTGAAAAGCTTATAAACTTACTGAAATTAGCTCGGTCGGGAATCATCACTGTCTTAACAAAACAATTTCGTTAGAGTCGGTAGACATCACACTATCACAGTCCACATATGGCATGTATAGCTAGACTCTTACTCGTGCTAGGTTAGTCTGAGAACCGGCTAAACCATGCTCTGATACCACTAAATGTAACACCCCATACCCGAGTCTGAGGCTAAGACTGGATACGAGACATTACTATGCTTGAACTTTCTTAAACATGTACTTACGGGATATAAAATTTCGTTCCGAATTAAAAACTTCTCTTTCTTAGTCAAATCAGACATTTCATGGGCCTACGAGGCCTCAGACTTATGTCCCGAAACTTTCAAAACTCATCTGGAAACTTTCTCTCGAAATAGGGGTCACACGTCCGTGTGACTTGGGACACGCCCGTGCACCCCTAAAACATGCCCGTGTCTTTCACCCGTGGAGGATACTGGCAAAATCCACACGGCCTGGACACACCCGTGGCCCTGGCCCGCGTGCCAAACCTTGGCATTCTGACTTATCCACACGGTCTGTACACACGCCCGTGTGCGACAGCCGTGTGACAATTAAATTTCTAAGTGTCAAGTGCAGACTTCACACGGCCTTAGCACACGCCCATGTGCCAACCGTGTGTATCACACGACCTGAACAAACGGCCGTGTGACCAGCCCGTGGTCTAATTCTGACTTAAGATACTAAGGGGCAGGAGACACACGGCCTAGACAAACGCCCGTGTGTCTATCCGTGTGGGCACTTAGAGGCTATCTTACCAAGCCTTTTACCACTCCCGTTTGCATACATTCATATACTACTTCAAAACATTCTCAAATCATCCATTAAAACACATGAATTAACACATTTAATCATTAAAGAGATAAAGTCTTTATCCCATACACTAGGGAGAACTACTCCCAATACAAATACAACCAACTTAAGCCATCATCTATGGTCATACACAACCAACTCTAGATTCTCTTAGGCCAATACAATTTGGCTACATCGGTTAGAACTTAATCAACTTTAAATGAATCCCTATACATGCCATGACTCATAAGGATTTGATACCTCATACCAAGGGTCTGCTCGATAGTGTGAAAACATCTCCGGCGGCCTCCAACCCGAGCTAGTTAAAATAACCTATAAGGGATGAGAAAAGTAAAGGAGTAAGCAATAATGCTTAGTAAGCTCATCTGCATAATGTGTCAAATATTGATATTCATTGAATATACTTAATTACAAAGTATCATGAAGAGTGTCTCTCATAAACTCACGGTTACTTGCTCAAATATTCTTGAAACTTACTCATTCAATCTCTTACCACATTCTTACCATGTCACAAGCCAATTGCTCGTTCAATTATCATACATTCCTGCACTGATCACCACATGATCATATAAAACAACACATCAAGCATTTTCAATAAGCCGCTCATGCTACTAATATCTCGGTGGTTTCGCACTTAGCCCACCATTGAATCTCTAATAGGGTGGTATCGCGCACAGCCCACCAATCATTTATACTTATGGTGATTTCGCACTTAGCACACCAATCGTTTATACTTACGGTGGTTTCGCACTTAGCCCACTTTTCATTTTACATTCATGGATAGTAATCCACATGTATATCTCTATTTCAAGTATTCATCCGAGAACATTCTCACACGCTTCTATTCTTACTTAACTTTCTATGATACTCATTTGCATTCACACAATACATTAATAAATCTATCTCATGCAACTAAGGTGTATTAAATACAAATAACCCACTAAGGGTTCATCATATACTGAATCCATATCAATTAAATTCTAACACACACTGGTGCTTTTCGTGGTACAACTACATACTTTCTTTCTTTCAACATATACGTTGAATCACTCAAGTTATTAAATAACTCTCTTGAGTCTCATAGTCATAATGCCACATAGAATTTATACCCCAATAGGATCTTACTTGTATTAACATGTCAATGCCATGTACCTGACATGGTCTTATACGAATTCTTACATCGAGGCCATATTCCAATATGGTCTTACACGAGGCCTTAACTATCATCATACCACTCTACATACATTTCCCATTACTCTTAGATTCAATTCTTTTGACCTCTCATCAAAGATATTTCATACATTCATAGAGTAAATATACATTCCATACAACATTGGAACATTAAACTAACTCATACATAATTGCAACATTTGCACATGAACTTACCTCGATGTCGAAAGGGCCAAAAGGGACCTTTTTGCCCACATTTCTCTTTTCATCCGTTCTAGGTCCGAAACTCATTTTCTTTGATCTAGAACAATGAAATTTACTGATTTAATCATTTATAAATCATATTACACCATAATATACACTTTAGGCAAAAATGACTATTTTGCCCCTACACTTTGGCAAAATTACGATTTTGTCTCTAGGCTCGTAAATAAATTTTCATCTCAATTTCTTATTAAGCAATCCTAGCTGAACATTTAATCCTCTTACAACTATCCACAATTCCATCTATTTCATGCCTTAATGAACAAATTACAACTTTTGCATTTTAGTCCCAATTAGGTGTTTTCATGACAACACCTTTCACAAAAGTTGTTTCTCATCATTCTATCATTCATTTTCTTCCATAAAAACTCATCAAACAACATAAACTCTATCATGGTAAGTCCCTAGACTTTCAACCATATTGCAAACTAGTCCTCCCTTTAGCTAGCTTAAGCTTTGGGGACTCCAAAAATGCAATTTTCATAAAAAATAAGCATCAAAATCACTTACTAGAATGGAGCAAAGCTTGCTGAAATTTGAAGCTTTCAAACCCCTCCCATGACTGATATTTTCGGTTGATGAAGAGAAGAAATAAAAAGATGATAGCTTTTTGCTTATTTCATCTATTTTATTTCTTTTTAATTACCTAACATGACAACATTTAATGCCCTCGTCCCCTTTGTCTTCTTTGACTAGCCAAGCTAATTCCCATGGCCTAATTGCACATTTGGGACCTCCAATTTATAAACCATAGCTTTTTGGTACCTCTAGCAATTAAAATAGAACTTTCGCACTTTATGCGATTTAGTCATTTTTCACAATTTAGCTTGAAATCGCTAAAATTTAGGCACCAAAATTTTCATGCATCCTTGTAAACATGTTATAACACATAACATATCATGAAAATAATTTTCTCTAACCTTGAATTAGTGATTCTGAGATCACTGTTCCGACTAGCCCCTAAATCGGGCTGTTACATTTCCCGTAGACCCTAAAATCGAGCGAACGTTTAGACAGAGAAGACGTGAACGATCAGCTCAAAGACAAGTCAAGATGAACCTTGGAAATAAAAATGATAGACAAGGTAATGGATCCAATCATATGCACAATCCAATCCTTATTGCTGATGACAGGGATCGTGCCATAAGACAATACACTATGCCCCTTTTCAATAAATTAAATTAGGGAATTAGGAGACCGGAGATCGAGACTCCCCAATTTGAATTGAAACCAGTGATGTTTCAAATACTCCAAATGGTGGGCCAGTTTAGTGGAATGCCCACGGAAGATCCACACCTTCACCTTTGATTTTTCATGGAGGTGAGCGATTCTTTTAAGGTAGCCATGTTACTGAAGATGCATTGCGGTTGAAGTTGCTTCCATACTCGTTGTGTGATCGAGCACAAGCATGACTTAAGTCATTGCCCCCAAGTTCAATATCTACATGGCAAGAATTAGCAGAAAGATTTTTGGTAAAGTATTTTCCACCAAGCAAAAATGCTAAGTTGCGAAATGAGATAACCACCTTTTCACAATTGGATGATGAATCCTTGTATGAGGCGTGGGAAAGATTAAAGGAATTACTTCGTAAGTGTCCTCATCATGGGATTCCACATTGCATCTAGTTGGAGAGATGTTCTATAACAGTCTCAATGCACACACAAGATTGATGGTAGATGCTTTTGTAATGGTGCCATTTTGTCTATGTCTTACAATAGGGCTTACGAGAACATTGAGAGGATTCCTAACAACAACTATCAATAGCCAACAAATCGAGTAACTTTAGGAAGACGAGTAACCGGAGTGCACGAAGTGGACGCGCTTACATCACTCTCAGCTCAGGTATCTTCTATTTCTTCAATGTTGAAATATTTTACCACTAATGGTTTGAATAATTTTGCAACTCAATCACCAAATCAGTTTGATGTTGTTTCCTATGTATACTGTGGGGATGGTTATTCTTTCGAGAATTTTCCATCAAATCCCAAGTCAGTATATTATGTAGGGAATCAACACCAAAATAGAAGTGGAAAAGGACCACGGTCCAACTTCTACAATCCTTCATGGTTTAACCATCCAAACTTTTCTTGGAGTAACCAAGGAAATGGACCGAACAACTATATGCAGCATAGACCAAGTCAACCCCAAGGGTTTAATCAACAAGTTTCAAAACCACCACAAGTCGAGTCATCCAACAGTTTGGAGAACTTGTTCAAGGCGTATATGGCGAAGAACAACACCTTAATCCAAAGCCAAGCAGCAACACTGAAGAATTTGGAGAGCTAAATGGGTCAGTTAGCTACAGAGCTTCGTAACCGACTACAAGTAGCGTTGCCGAGTGATAAAGAAAATCCAAGGAATTTGGGTAAGGAACATTGCAAAGTAGTGGCTTTATGAAGTGATAAGACTTTGGAGCCCAATACGGTTGTGATTGATGATGAATCTACTAAGAAAGAGGAAAGTCAACCATTAGTTGAAACTCCTACACCAGTAGAGCTAGAACCTACAAAATCTAATGAGGTAAATTCTAACCCAGTAAATTTTGAGAAGCTAACATCTTCTCTAGGTGCAGATTTATCTCTTCAGAAAAGTTGTCCGATTCAACCCAAAGTTCTATCACCTCCATATCTTTAAAAGTTCCAACCAAATAAGTAGAAACAAGCGATACAATTTAAGAAGTTTTGGGATGTTCTAAACCAACTGCACATCAATATTCCGTTGGTGGAGGCTTTAGAGCAAATGCCCAATTATGTGAAGTTCATGAAGGAAATTTTGTCAAAGAAGAAAAGATTTGGTGAATATGAGACTGTAGCATTAACGAAGGAGTGTAGTGCGTTCTTACAAAACAAGCTTCCTTCAAAACTGGAGGACCCTAGAAGCTTTACTATACCTTGTAATATTAGAGAATCTTACTGTGGTAGAGCTTTGTACGACTTAGGAGCAAGCATCAACTTGATGCCCAAATATATTTTTAAGCTGTTAGGAATAGGTGAAGTAAGACCCAAAACTGTGATACTCCAATTAGCGGATCGATCTTTAGCATACCTAGAAGGAAAGATCAAGGATGTTTTGGTAAGATTTGATAAGTTTATTTTTTTCCTACTGATTTATTATCTTAGATTTTGAAGTATATAAGAAAGTGCCAGTCATACTGGGGAGATCTTTCGTAGCTATAGGAAGAAATTTAATAGAAGTGCAAAAAGGTGAACTCACCATGAGAGTTCAAGATGATCAGATATCATTTAATGTTTTGAAAGCAATGAAATTTCCCGATCCAACGGAGGAATGTTCAGTGATAGAGGAGCTTGAAACTGTAGTTTCTATGGAATGGGAGAATAATTCTGAAGACCCATTGGAGAACACCTTAGGGTCTGAGCCACTGGAAGATGAAGAAGGTAATGAAAACATAGCTTTGATGGATGCTAATCTGAACAGCTATGCTCAACCAGCACGGTTTGAACCACTAAAATTGGAAGTTTGGGAGTTTTTGCAACCTAATTTATCAATCAAGGAACCTCCCAAACTCGAACTTAGGGTACTTCCTTCCCATTTAAAATACGTTTATTTAGGTAACATTTCTACTTTGCTTGTGATTATTTCAGCAAAATTAATATAACACCAAGAGGAGCAACTGATCAAAGTTTTAAAGAAATTAAAAAAGGCGATTGGTTGGACCATAGATGATATTCATGGTATAAGCCCTTCTTTCTATATACATAAAACTATCCTAGAGGAGGGCGAAAGAACTACGATTGACGGGCAAAGGAGAATCAACCCTATCATAAAAGAGGTAGTTCGAAAGGAAGTGATCAAATGGTTAGATGCGAGAATTATCTAAGCCATCTCAGATAGTTCATGGGTAAGTCCAGTATAGTGTGTCCACAAGAAAGGTGGAATTACGATTGTTGAGAATGAACAAAACAAGTTAATCTCGATTAGATTTGTCTTAGGTTGGAGAATCTGTATTGATTACATAAAATTGAACAAAGCCACTTGGAAGGATCATTTTGCGCTGCCTTTTATGGATTAGATGTTAGATCGACTAAAAGGTAACGAATATTACTATTTCTTAGATGGATATTCGGGATACAACCAAATAGTTTTAGCCCTGGAAGACCAACATAAAACCACTTTTACTTGCTAGTACAATACGTTTGCTTTTAGGCGAATGTCTTTCGGTTTATGTAATGCACTTGCCACATTTCAACTATGCATGATGGCAATATTTACTAATATGGTAGAAAATTTTGTTGAGGTTTCATGGATGGTTTTTCTTTTTTGGTAATACTTATGATGTTTGTTTGAAAAATTAGGATAAGGTACTAAAGATATTCGAGGAGACAAATCTTGTCCTTAACAGGGAGAAATGCCATTTTATGGTTAATGAGGGATTGTTTTAAGACATAAAATTTCTAGAAATGGGATTGAAGTTGATAAAGTGAAGGTGGACGTAATTGAGAAATTACCATAACCAATCACTATTAAAGGAGTTTGAAGTTTCTTAGGCCATGCTGGGTTTTACCGAAGGTTTATAAAAGCTTTTTCAAAAATTTCTAAACCTTTGTGTATGCTATTAGAGAAAGAAACAATTTTTTTTTTATTTTGACAAAACATTTTTAGAAGCTTTTGAGGAATTGAAAAGTCGGTTAATTTCAACCCCAATAATTGTTAAATTTTATTGGAAATCACCTTTTGAGTTGATGTGTGACAAAAGCAATTTTGCTGTCGGAGCTGTAATGGGTTAAAGAAGGAACAAAGTATTTCACCCTATCTACTATGCAAGCAGAACTTTGACAAGAGCCCAGCTCAATTACACGGTAATTGAAAAAGAGCTCTTTGCTATAGTTTTTGCTTTTGACAAGTTCCGTTCTTATCTCATAGGTACCAAAGTTATAGTATTTAATGACCATGGAGCCATAAAATACTTAATCACAAATAAAGACGATAAACCAAGGCTAATTCGATGGATACTCTTACACCAAGAATTTAACCTTGAGATCTACGATAGAAAAAGTGTTGAAAATCAAGTAGTCGATCATCTGTCGAGGTTAGAGCAAAATGAGGTAACTCACTCACTTGTTCTTATTAATGAGAATTTCCCAGATGAGCATATTTTTGAGGTAAGCCAAATTCATGAAATACCTTGGTTTGCTAATTATGAGAGTTATTTAGCATGTGGTATAATTTCTCGAGAAATGACATACCAACAAAGGAAGAAATTCCTTCACAATAGTAGGTATTATTTTTGGGAGGATCTATTTCTGTTTAAATAATGTGCAAGTAACATAATCAGGAAGTGTGTAGCCGGAAGTGAAATTGATGAGATTCTTTATCACTGTTATTCATCTCCAGGTAGGGACACTTTGGTGGTTCTCGTACTGTAATGAAGATCTTACAAATAGGATTCTTTTGGCCTACAGTATTCCAGGAGGCGTATGTATATGTGAAAAATTGTGATAAATGCCAAAGGACCGGAAACATGTCAAGGAGGAACGAAATGCCCTTGACAAACATTGTAGAAGTAGAGTTATTTGATGTGTGGGGCATTGATTTTCTAGGCCCGTTTCCTTTTTCTTATGGTAATATGTATATCTTAGTAGCTGTCGACTACGTATCCAAGTGGGTTGAAGCCGAGGCATATCTAACGAATGATGCTAAGGTTGTCAGGTGATTCCTACATATGTAACAGCCCGTTTTTAGTCAAATCAGAACAGTGGTTTCGGGACCACAAATCTGAGGTCGAAATAATTATTTTATTATTATTTTAATTTCTACAGCATGATAGTATGAATGTGTGAAAATTTCCTTAAGAAATTTTATCGTTTGAATGCTCAATTTGATAAAAAGGACTAAATCCCGTAAAGTGCAAAAGTGGTGTTCTAATAATTAAAGGTGTTTAATAGCTGTGGAACCTTAAAATAGAGGTCCTTATGTTGTAATTAAACCATTCATAATGTGAGTGGACATTTATGGACATATTATTAAGTGATTTTAATGGTTTAATGTTATAGTTAAAAATGTAATTTAATAAAATAAATTAAGTAAAATAATTAAAAACAAAGTCATCATCTTTATTGTTTCCATCTTCCACCGAAAATAAACTAAGGAAACACCATGAATGTAGCTTGAAATTTTGGCTAGGATTCATCTTTGCATGTAAGTGATTTTTGACTCGGTTTTTAATGATTTCTGTGTTTTCGAAGTCGTTGTAGCTTAATCTAGCTAGCCCAGGGACTAATTTGCAAAATTGTTAAAGGTTTAGGGTTTTACCATTGATGAATATGTGTTTATTTTGATGTTTGATGGTAGAAAATGAATGGTTGTAGTTAGATAAGCAACATTTGTTAAGTGATTTTTGTTGAAATTGTAAATTAGGGATTTATTTGTAAAATGTGAAAAATTCATGTTTAAATTGTGAAATAAATGAAAAATATGGGCTGCTATGATAATAAGGAAAATTCGGCTAGCATGGGTAGGGACCTAATTGCATGAATTTGTATTTTTATGAGCTAGGGACTAAATTGTAAAGATGTTGAAATATTAGGGGTAAAAGTGTAATTTTGCCATAATATGCATTTTGGACTAAACTGAATAGAAAGATAATTGAATGAGTTAAAATTGATATTATATAGATAAAGAAAAACGAAGTTCGAATCTAGATCGGAGGAAAAACAAAGTATTGGACTAGTTGATCCATTTCATCGTTTTTGTGAATCGAGGTAAGTTCGTATGTTAATAAGCATTAATATAACTGTGTTTTAAATGCTTTATATTTGTATTATTGATGAGTACGACCTTACGAAAATGTTCGATGAAGATTTGGCAATGTGAAATCCCAGTTGAACCTTAGGAATAGATTGGGATACGAATGACATGTCATTAGGGGTTATGTGTTTCGGGTGCTGGTCCATACGTTCTACCGGTGGCTGAGTTTTCCGGCATGTGTTGCCGATCCTCATCAGCTTGTGTGAGCAGCATCGTGTAGTTACGTCTTGACCATCATCTTGTGTGAGCAGACCCATTGATAGCTCGAGAGTGAGCATTATATGAGATATGAGATTGAGATAGCTTTGGCTATGTATTGACACTTAGGGTGCGAGATTCCCGAGTATCCGATATTATTCCAAATGGTTCAATGGGTATATCAAGGATATGGATGTGTATAAGATTGATGCAATGTACATGAACCATACAAGCATTGAATCGAAGAAACTTGTGAAATTCATATCTAACCTTGTGAATGAATATGTGATAGGTTTGTGGATTAATATGAGTTATATTATGATATGCTTAATTGATTAAATTATGTATATATGGTAAGTTGAGTTTATTACTATACAAACTTACTAAGCTTTATAGCTTACTCTGTTTACTTTTCCGTGTTTTATAGTGATTATCAAAGCTAGCTCGGATTGGGAGTCATCGGAGATTTCATCACACTATCAAGCTATCATTTTGGTACTTTTGAACTCATGTATTTGGTTATATGGCATGTATAGGAGTTATGGTAATTTTGGTATATATGTTAGTAATGGATTTAGCTATTTGATTTGGCTTGTAAATGACGAATGATTAGTTATGTGTATAGCCATGTAATTTGGCTTATTTTGGCATGCTTGGTGATGTATATATATATGCAAATGGCCTTTTGATATGTTGTGTATAATTGCTATATAAATGCTTGTTGTGAATTGGTATTTGGAGTACCAAATGGTTGAAATTCACACGAGCGTGTGGTTGGCCGTGTGACCCAAGTCAGAGAGTTACATGGGGTCGGACATGGGCTGGGACACGACCATGTGATCCCATTTCGAATGTCCACACGGCCTGTGACACAGGCGTGCCTTTGGCCGTGTGAGACACACGGCCGGGCCACACAGGCGTTTGTCCCCTGTATTTTGAAAAATTTTCTAAGTTTTCCAAAAATTTCCTGAGTTATCGGTTTAGTCCCGAACCACTTCTAATGCATGTTTTGGGCCTCGTAGGCTCGTATTAGGGACGATATGAATGATTGTGAATGAATTTTATTTGGAATTGGAAAATGTATGTGAAATGTATGATTATTTATGAAATAAGTTTGGTAATGCTTCGTAACCCTATTCCGGAGACGGATTCGGGTTAAGGGTGTTACAACATAAGTATGTGTTTACAGGGTTTGGGACCCCGAGAGTTATAATTAGTGATGAATGATATCACTTTGTAAACAAATGGCTTAAGTGTTTGCTTGACAAGTGCAATATGAAACACAAGATTGCCACTACCTATCATCCACAGTCAAATGGGCAAGTTGAACGGGTGAACCGTGAGACTAGAGGAATCCTTGAAAAGGTAGTGCAACCTAATAGAAAAGATTGGTCTCGAATGCTCAATGATGCTCTATAGGCCTATCGAACTACTTTTAAGACACCAGTAGGAATGACTCCTTATTGGTTAGTCTTTGGGAAGGCATGTCATTTATTGCTTGAGTTGGAGAATAAAGCTCACTAGGCTTTGAAACAATTAAATTTGGATCTTAAGCAAGCCGGTGAGAGAAGGATGTTACAGCTTGATAAGTTAGAGGAGTTGAGGTTATTTTCATACGAGAATGCCAAGATGTATAAAGAAAAGACTAAGAGATGGCATGACAACCATATACAACCTCGTGAATTCATAGAAGGATAGAAATATTGTTGTTTAATTCGAGGCTAAGGTTATTTCCAGGAAAGCTCAAATCCTGATGGAAAGGACCTTATACTATCTATAAATTTTACCCATATGGAGCGTTAGAATTGTACAACAACAAGGGAGGTACGTTTAAAGTTAATGGTCAACGTCTTAAACACTATTGGGATGGTGAAGTCGAGCGAGTTGAAACCTCGCTCAATTTAATAGACCCTTAATTTTTATGTTTTTATTTTTAATAAATGACATACTTAGAAATTATTTTCTTGAATTAATACATTAAATTAAGTCTGTTTAAGGAGATTGGAACTTAAGCAGGACCATTTGTGACCCCTCCAACCTTTCTTGGGATATTAATTTGATTAATTTTTCGAGAAGGAATTTTCTAAGTAATCCAAAAGTTTAAATTTTAATTTTAATTTCACAATTTTAATTTGTTTATATTTAATAAAAGGGTCAATTTCGCCCAAGTACTAATTAGTTTATTTTTTCTAGTACAGTTTAATTTTTCTGTTCAGCAAAATAATTGCAGTTTGGGCTTGAGACCCAAAAAAGTGAAGAGGATAAATTTACCCACTAGATCATATCTTCGAGATATGGAAAAAGGAGATTGTGGGATCGAGTGCGAAAAGAAGGGAAAAGGAAAAAGACATGAAGGATGACGCAAATAAAAAAGGGGGGGGGGAATTTCTTATACTTAGTATTTATTTTTAGGCGTTTATTTCTATTCCTTAGTTAGTATTTTGCTTTTGTATAATAAATAAGATATTTCAAGCAAGAATAAAATAAGCTCAATGCCTCTTCATTAGAAAAAAGCGAAGTGATGTGGTAATTGGAATGAACATGACTAGGATTGGATTATTGAGAAAGACTTGGCATTTAAGCAGTCTTCATGACTCACCTCTCTTTCTTGCTATCCTACCAAGTGTTCAGTTTTCATTAATTACTTTGTTTACGCAATGAGGACATTGTTTCTTTTTAAAGGGGTAAGGCAATATTTGCATAAATTTTTAAATTTTCAAGTATGTTTCAATCTTTTCCATATAAGTATGCTGAAATAAATGAATGTTCAAAAAGAATTTTTGTTCATAAGTTAGTCTAAATGCAAGCATGATTTCTGATTTTATCTAATTTTTTTATGTTATCTTGAGTTATCGAATGCTTGTGTATTCTTAGGTCTTATGTTGTAACACCCCTTACCCTTATCCAACGCCGGAACAGGGTACGAGGCGTTACCGGACTTAAAATTTCTTAAACATGTAAAACCGGGTCATAAAATTTCGTCAAATTTAAAACATTTCTAACACATGCATTTTGTCCCTTATATAGGCTTATAAAGCTCAAAATATCCTTTAGGATGGTTCGGGACTAAATCGAGAACTTTAGAAACTTTTGGGAAAATTTAGAAAATTTTGTCAAAACAGGGGTCACACGCCCATGTGGTCTGGGACACGCCCGTGTCCCCAACCCGTGTAACTCTCTGTTTATGATGTCATCATCAAAATAGGGTCACACGGCCTTGGCACACGCCCATGCCCTTAGACCGTGTCTGTCACATGGCTGAGACACATGGCTGTGTCTCTGCCCGTGTGGCCTGGAAGTTGGCTATTTTCCAAGCCAGTTCCCCACTCTAAAACACAAACTCTCTTGTATCCATTTCATCAACATGTATCATGCTATAATTGGACATCCGAATACCCAATTCTACATACACATTCCCATACATATCGTCATTCATGAAATCATTTGTAAACCACATCCACAACATCTCAATTATGCAATTACCATATACATGAATAACCACATCATAGGCGTATAACAACCATCAATATTGGCCATATCCAAATAGCCTTAATCAAAATGAACATTATTAAATAAGGGCCAACCTTTTAGGCCATAAGAAATATGACATATATGAAAAAACGACCAAGCCTACTATACATGCCATAACCCAAAAATTAGTGTATCTAGATATACCAAGTGTTCCAATTGATAGTGTGAGCGAATCTCCGACGTCCACCGATCCCTGAGCTAACTTGGCGATACTACAAGGCAAGGGAAAAGAGAGGGGAAGTAAGCATAAATGCTTAGTAAGTTCATATGCAAATAATAAGAAATTAATAAACTTGTGTGGATAAATCCTCACAATAATTTCTTAAGATGATATAATCATTATATCACATGCTTACACCTTATTACTCATGTTCACATTAATCTGTCTACTTGAGTCACTGTCACTAAATTATTTATTTCTCGAGCTACAGAGGTCCGAATGAAGAATCGTTAATTTTCCCTGAAACTAGACTCATATAAATTCTTACCATAAAAATTTCAGAATTTTTAGCCTAGCCAATTAGTACAGTTTATTCATTAAATTTACCCCTGTTTCGCTGTCCAATAGTTCTGACACTTCTTCACTACAAATAAATTTTCTCCTCGTATAAAATTCATATGATGTTCTAGTTTATTTCAATTGAAAATATACTTATTAAGTATTTCAAGCATATGAATTATACTCCATAAGTATTTTTGTAAATTTTTTACTGATTTTCCAAATTTGGAACATGGGATTCTGAAACTCATTCTGACCCTGTCTCACTAAAATTCAAATATCTCATAATTCACACTTCTTTTGTTTACTATGTTTCTTTTATAAAAAAACAGACTCATTAAGCTTTAATTTCATATCTCACCAGCCTTTAATTCAATTGCCACCATTTTTGGTGATTTTTCAAAGTTATACTAATGCTGCTGCCCACAACTGTTTTAATGTCAATTTCACTCATTCATTAATTCTTTGTGTTCACTTTCATTTATACACACTTACACCAAAGCATATTATAACTTGGCACATAACAATCAAGTGATCATAGACACATCTTACTCGTTTGCATCCTTATCAATAATGTATCATAATCCGAACACATTATTTATGAGTCTCGTATACATACCTGTGCCTAGTCATAATACTCACATATCCTATTCTTACTTATCTTGAGCATACTCCTTGAATTTCCCATTGAACTACTTGTAATATTAGGGATGTTCAGGATATCTCGTACACTTGGTAGGATGCCAATTCCATATCCCAGATATGGTCTTACATGGGATTACATATCGGTGCCGATGCCATGCCCCAGACATGGTCTTACACCTGGAGTCATCTCGAGCCGATGCCATGTCCCAGACATGGTCTTACACTAGCTCATACTCATCTCGGTGTCGATGCCATGTCCCAAACATGGTCTTACACTGACACAACTTGAGGCCAATGCCATGTCCCAGACATGGTCTTACACTGGCACACTCACTGCCATGGTCCAACCATGGCCTTTTCCATCAATTCATCACGAGTCGTAGTACGAATGTACTTGACCCTGCATTTCTCACGATTGATCCTTCAATCCAATCTCGTACTTGCATAAAGTCATGATTAGATAACAAACGTATATAAAATAATACATCATCTCAATTCAAATTTAACAATCGTTCACTATAGACTAACCATATGAACTTACCTCGACGCGAATCGGTCATTTTGATTGACATTTCCCCGTACTTGGTCCAAATCTCGATTTCTTTGATCTAAAATGTCACATTTCACTTAATTATCACTCACATTATTCATTTTAATAAAAAAATCATACTACGGCAAATTTACAATTTTTCCCCTAAACTTTCTCATAATTACGATTTTGCCCCTAGGCTCGTAATATGATTTTTATTCAATTTCTATAAAATTCAAGGTTAGCTGAACCTTTTTCTCTTCCAAAGCAACCTCAAATTCTTATTATTTCACACTTTTAGGAGCATTTACAACTTTTACTAATTAACCCGTTTTAACCATTTTCAACGAAAATCACTTAGCAAAAATCGTTCTCGTAACCTCGTGCACCCTTATTCTACCATTAAACATCAAAATGCACAAATATTTAGCATGGGTCAATTTTTAATCTTCATTTTTCATGCAAATAAATGGTAAAAATAGAAAGGTTAAGCTTCTAGAATCTCAAAAATACGAAGAACATTAAAAACGAGGCTCAAATGCACTTACAATTGAGCTTTGAAAAAGCTTGAAACCCCAGCCATGGCTTCTTGAAAATTTCGGCAGTATGGAGAAGAGAATGAACAGATTTTTGGGTTTCAATTTTGTCTTTTATGCCTTAAAACACCGAAATGATAAAAATGCCCTTTTTACTAAACCTTCAATTTTTACCCTTCCATGACTAATTTTGTCCATAACAAAATATGATGGTCTATTTTCCATTTAAAGACCTCTAGTTTAAACCCCCATTTAAAACAAGTACTTATGTTCTAGAACTCATATTTTGCAATTAATGCAATTTAATCCCAATAATAAAATTGGGCACTTTATTGATAAAAATTACTTAACAAAATTTGCACACCATCACCCAAACATATCATACACTCTAAAACAATCATAGATTAAATATTTTTACTTCGAGTTTATGGTCTCGGAACCACTGTTCCGACTAGGCCCTATTTTGGGCTGTTTCAATTCTCCCCCCCTTAGGGATTTTCGTCCCCGAAAATTTTACCAAAAGATAAACTTAGGATTGATTTCGCAAAGCACTGTCAAATTCTCATACAGCTTCGGCATCCTCAACATCTCACTTCTTAAACTAAGATTCTGAATTGTACTTCCTTATCCTGGACATAAGAACCACATCACTGAATTTTCTCAAGTTCTGACGAAATACACACTGATAAGTAACTGGCCTCATTCTATCAATAGTCTTATACTCTTCGATGAACCGTAAATCACTTTTCTTTTAAAAAAATAAATAAAAAAAATTTCTATCACAAAGATACTTTCAGAAGAACCTGTCACTTATCTAAATTTCAATACTCTTGCCTTTCGGTTCTGTATGCAATTTCTGATAATCTATAATTGATTTCTTGGTACACAAACTCTGTCTCGAAACAACAAATAAATGGTCAGTTTCCGACCTGGAGTTCTGAATCAGAAGTTAGTTCCTATTGAACACTTCTAACTTACCATTTACTGTCAAAATTCTATGTTTCACAAAATCATGGAATAACATCATTATTTCTGAATAATAATCAATTTCTAATTCACATCATAAGATTCTTTTCATGCAGTATTAACTGAGTGCAAGCATAAGCTACCATTTTCACGTTCTTGTATCAAAATACACTTCAAACCAATAAACTATCCAGATCGAATAATTGAATTGGTCTTGGTTGTTTTCACAATGCCTTTCTAAAGGAACCATTTTCATCCGGTTGCCATGATAACTCGTACATGTATCCTACTGCGCAATTCTTTCCTTCTACGAATCAATGATCCTTAAATCAACTATACAGTTTCAATGATACATAACAATCTCATTTTAACTCTTTGAGATATATCAAATTACTCAGAAATAACAACCATAGCGCGGATTCTAGCTCAATCCTTCACTGTTTACTCTTTTATAATTGTTGATTCCTTTCCCAAAATCTAAAGATAGATCACATCTAATAAAATTCATTTTACTGTAAATTCTCAAAATACTAAACCACATTGGAATTGCATCTCTTTGACAATTAAAATCGTAGCGCCATTTCAAGGCTAACATCGCAGTCACACCGATAAACAATATTTTAACCAATGCAAAAGCATAGTCTTTACACATCTAAAAATAGTAACACTGTATGTTCACTATCAAACTAGATTTCATAATCACAAAAGTATGATTACTTCCAGTAAAGGAATATCTCTTGCACAATTCACAAAATAAAGTCAATAAGAAATCCGAGATAAGGAAATCCAAGATTCGATACCGTACTAGAAGTCCGAGAATATAGCTCATAAGAGAAATAATACCGGCTTCGACAATTCTCAAAAAATTTCTAGAAGGAAAGCAACACTTATAAGCACTGAACGATAACAGAAGCAACATAGTCTTCATATACACATTTCACAGAATAACAATCAGTGGAAACTGAATTTCAACATCATATGAACTTTACTGTCACTTTTCTATCAACTCATTTTAATTGAATACCAGAAAATATAGAGTAATACCGATCACGGCTGATGTGTCTGAAACTAACTATAACCACAATAAAGGCAAGCGCACCTATCGTTTAATAGTATAGTTATGGTAAGACCGGTAATATCGTATCCACAAGGACCAAGAGTACTAGTAATTACTATCTTTTTATTATTTAGCCTAAGTATTGGAGTGATTTCTTTTAAACTAAAACTAATTAAACACGACAACGAAAGAATTAGGAAAATACTTTTAGACAACTTTATGAGATAAGCAATACCTAAGGAAGAATCCACCTAGACTTCACTTATTACTTTTGATTCATACGATTTATTCACTCGACTTTATCCGTAGAAATCCCTGATTTATGTTAATATCTCTCTCGAGACTAAAAACAACTGACTCTAGGTAGATTAATTGAAATCTCTTTCTAATTAAAACCCCTATTGTCGTATTAACTCGATCTATGGATTCTCTTATTAGATTTGACTCTAATTCGGCAGATTTTCGTCGCCCTATCTCTAGGGTTGCAATCAACTCCGCTTAATTGTGTTGATCTACTCTTAAACAGGGACTTTTGCTCCACTGAATAAGCACATTCGACTTGAATCAATAACCTGAATTATCAAAACAAGAATAAGAACTCACAATTAAGAATAAGAACAAGTATTTATCTTATAAATCAAATAGTA
The DNA here is from genome assembly GCA_025698515.1 of Gossypium sturtianum. NCBI lineage: Eukaryota > Viridiplantae > Streptophyta > Magnoliopsida > Malvales > Malvaceae > Gossypium > Gossypium sturtianum. The sequence goes on from CM046945.1 coordinate 134,967,569, forward strand.
ATAAGATCCGTCTTAGGTTTCACCCCCTTAGGTATCTAAGGGATTTAGTTCATACTGATAGAGGGAAACATCTCAAAATAAGGAAAACAAAAAAACATAGGAAAACCCAAAAACTTTTAAAGAACTTGATTGGAGATCTTCAGTCTTGATGGAGATCCTTCCTCCGAGCTGCTTCCGACGACTGTCTTCGAGTATTCTCTTTGTTCTATTCAACGTCCTTTTAGGTCACCCCCCTAGGGTGTTTATATAGGCCTTGGAACGTCTTTATTTGCCCACAAGTAACCTTTTCTGTATAGAATTAATCTTTGATACGGCAGGGACACGCCCGTGTTCGATAGCCTTAGGCCCAATTTGTCCCTTTTTGGCCCGTTTCTCGTTCTTTTCGACTCCCTAAGCTCTCCTGAGTGTAAAACATGAAATTAAAGGATTAGGAGCATTGAATTCATCAAATCTAATGAAAACTCATCCAAAAATAAGCTAAGCATGGGGTTAAAATATGTATAAATTAAGGTTTATCTAATATCCCCACACTTAAGCCTTTGCTTGTCCTCAAGCAAAATCCTCAACTTACAATTAAAATTAACTTCCTCAATTCATAATTCTCATCAATAATGTCTCATCATAATTCATAGATAATTCATACATTGATAATTTAACTAGAAGAGTCCTAGAGATTCAAACAATCTAAGTCATAGATTTTTATAGTATGAAAACATAGGTGTTTTCCCTTACCTAAATAATTACCTTTGATTCAAAACTGACAAGTATTGACACCCTCACTAAAGATTCACTCAAATCACTCAAAGTGTTTAAGGTTCAAAAATTAAGCACTCAAAAGTCAAACATGAAAAGTTATTACCATAGGCTTGCATGAAAATTAAATCTCCACCACTATAAAATTAGATGATACACAAATCAAAAGGTCTTTAAAAGGGTTGTAACGGGGCTTGGGTTAAAGGTGTGGATAAAGGCTGAAAAGGAGGGTTAAAATCGAGATTGAATTGACAATTTACCTAACTAGAAAAATAAACTAATACTGAATAATTACAATAATTGAAAATTTATCAATAATAACACGAGCTTCTTCTAAAAATGTAAAATTAACTGCTTAAGCTCAAATAACCAAGAACTAATAATGAATAAATTTCTGACTTTTTTCTTTTTTTTTTCTTTTTAAATAAGAACAAGTATTTGATATAAGATAAATTTAACCACTAAAATGAAGAATGTAGTTAGGCAACTGATCAAATCAGATCTCGATAAAAGGGGAGTCAAGAAAAATGAGGATAACAAATCAAATAACTGGGTTTCGGGTTAATATTAGTGGTATATCAAGAACTGGTTGATTATGCTTCAAAGGGGTTCACTAGGGGTTAATTATGAAGGTAGGCTTTTAATGGAGTAAGTGGGTTAAATCCTAGGTGCCTTTATCATCTCAGTATATCAAATCAAAAGGTGTGGTCTCGACATGCATAACCGAAGCAAGTTCTAGAATAACAGTTCAATGTTGACACACTCATAATCAATAAAGTGAGCAAGAAAAGAATATGCTCTAAAAGGCTCAAAATCTCACACAAATTATGGTTTTTTGATATCAACCTTGCAAATTTCAAACTTCAAAGTAATATTTAAATTTAGGGAAACAACCTAGAAATTTTTAATTCTGAAAATAGACTTATCATGCTTGATTCTCTAATGTCTTAAAGTTTAAACCATCAATGCACAATTACCTATGACTTAATCCGAAACATATCAATGAAAATCATACATCAATAGAAGTTTCATTCTAATAGTAATATGAGAAAGTTACTTAAGAACAAGGCATAATTCAATATTGTTGACACCTCCCCACACTTAAGATGTACATTGTCCTCAATGTACAAAGATAAGTAATGACAAAGTAGTAAGAAAATCATAAGATAGGGGGAGAGGTGAAACTTCCTGAATTTTGGATGGAGTCAAAGAAAAGAAACGGTGTAAAGGTGCGCAGGGGTGGTGGATACTCTGGTGGTGGTGGGGTTGTTCCATAATAGCCCCTTGAACCTAAATTAAAGAAATCAAAATATAATAATATAAATTAAAGACAATAAAGGTAAACAGAAAGAATTTAAAAGTGAAAATAAAAGAAAAAGAAAAATTAAATGGACTCAAAGGTTCTTGTCTTGTCGAATTAATGAAGAGGCTGACATGAACTTATGTGGTGTGGTCAAGCATGGGGAGACCGTGCTAGGAGCCTTTCACTTTTTTGACATGGAGATAGTGGCCTTGCTCTTGCCTCTAGTATTTGTCATTGTGTATGATGGCAAGGATGGTGGTGGTGTGGTGGTGGTGCAAAGGAGGAGTAAGGGACTAAGGGGAAGATAATGGGAAAAGAAAAGGGAAAAAAGGGGTTTTTGGGCGGAAAAAGAGGTGGAAAAAATGGAGTAAGTGGGGTGAGGAGGTGGTGGCCGGTGGTGAAAAGAGAGAAAAGCTGTGGTGGCTAGGGTTGGGAAAGAAGGGATTTGGGGAAGAAAGTGAACAGAAAAAGAGGTTTATATAGAAATCAGCTGCCCATGCCCGTGTGCCCTGGGCGTGTTAGGTCACACAGCCGTATCGCACGGCCGTGTGGTACCTCGTTCGTTTCTCCTACGACCGTGTAGAGGTTTCCACGCCCATGTTCGTTTGATCAGTATCGACCACGGCCTAGGGCACGGGCATGTCGCACACCCGTGTTACTTTTTCAGTGTCGACCACGGCCGTATTGCACGACCGTGGCATTTTGTCGCAGCCCGTGTTTTAGGAAAATTGTCATCCTTGGTTTGTACGGTCTCTGCCAGGCCGATGTGCGTACTCGTGGTGTCCACACGGCCATGGCCACGCCCGTGTGCAAAGCCGTGTGGTAGGGAAACCTGTGCTTTATTAATTTGGTTAGTTTTTAGTTAGGTGCTAAAAATAAAAAAATATGAAACTTAAAGTGGTTATTGCTTGGGTTGCCTCCCGAGAAGCGCTCGTTTAAAGTCTTAAGCTAGACTCACCTCTCATTCGCATAATCATGGTGGTTTGAGGAGTTGAAACTCCTCATTTTTGCTATCAATTGTATTAAAATACGGTTTTAGACGAGTACGATTTACCTTGAAGGTGCCAAATTGAGAATGAGTTACCTCGACTGTACCGTATGGGAAAGTATTAAGTACCGTGAAAGGAGTTATTCCATTAGGTTCAGAAGTGGCAACACGAGGACCTGTATTATCCATTAGAACTTTGTCTCCAACCTTGAAGTAGTTTGCTTCATCTTTAAGTTCGTTATGGTGTTGCCTCGATTTTTCTCCGTGTGTTCTTGGTTTCTCCTTAACATGTGTCTTCCACTCGTCTAGTTCATCGATCTGAAGCCTTCGCTCCTCATGAGTTATTTCATTGTTGGTACGAGATCTAGGATGTGGCTCAGTTGTGTAATTTCGTGGTGCTTCCTAAAAAGAAGGTTGAACCAAATGGTTATTAATAGAATTTATGTTCTCACCTTTATTACTCAATGTCCTGGCCGAGTCAAGAGCCTGAAGAGTGATCGTTTCATCACCTACACGAAGTGTGAGTTCACCTGTACCAACATCAATTCTAGTTTTAGCAGTTGCTAAAAAAGGGTCTTCCTAAAATTAAAGGAACATTATTGTCCTCATCCATGTCTAAGACAACAAAGTCTACTGGGAATATGAATTTATCAATTTTTACTAGTACATCTTCGATTATATCCCTAGGAACTCTAATAGTTTTATCAGCCAATTGAATGCTCATCCTAGTTTGTTTGGGTTTCCCAAGACCTAGTTGTTTAAACATTTTATAAGGCATAACATTTATGCTTGCCCCTAAATCTGCTAAAGCATTACTAACAGATAAACCACCAATTAAGCAAGGAATCGTAAAACTCCCTGGATCTTTTAACTTTTGTGGTAGTATATTTTGTAAGATTGTTGAGCATACTGCATTTAGCTCCACATGCGACGCCTCGTCTAACTTTCGTTTGTTTGTTAAAATCTCTTTTAATTTTTTTTTAATTGGGCATCTGCGAAAGAGCTTCAATAAACGGTAAGTTAATATGTAATTTTTTTAAGAGTTTAAGAAATTTACCGAATTGTTCTTCTATGCGGTCTTTCTTTGTCGCATTAGGATATGGCACACGAGGTTGGTATTCTATACTTACCGATTTCGGTTTATCATGGCTTACCTCAACCTTACCTTTATCTACCACGTTCTCTTGCCTCTGTTTTGGTTCATCTAACCCTTCACTATCGTGAGCAGTAATGGCATGAATTTGCTCCTTTGGGTTAGTTTCAGTGTTGCTCGGCAAGCTCCCTTGTGGTCGTTTAGATATGAGCTTAGCAAGTTGTCCTAATTGGTTCTCGAGCCCTTGAATCGATGCTTGCTGATTTTTGAGTGCTGTTTCGGTGTTTTGGAAACGGGTTTTTGACACCGCGATAAATTTTGTTAGCATCTCCTCAAGGTTCGGCTTTTTCTCTTGTGGGTAGGGTTGCTGTTGAAAGCCTGGAGGGGGTTGTTGTATCTGATTTCCTTGGCCACCCCATAAGAAGTTTGGGTGGTTCCTCCAACCTGGATTGTAAGTGTTACTATAAGGGTTATTTTGAAGTCTAGAATTGTTACCGATATAGTTCATCTGTTCGTTTTCTATGCCAGGGTTGTAGGGTGGATATTCTGTATTGTTCGATCCTCCTCCATTTGTATCGCACTGCATCACTGGATGTACCTGCGAAGAACCACACAAACCATCAATCTTTTTATTTAATAGTTCTACCTGATTTGATAGAATGGTCACTGCATCGAGGTTGAAAACTTTGGCGGCTTTTGTTGGTTTTGTCCTCATAACTTGCCACTGATAGTTATTCAGTGCCATCTCCTCTATAAACTCATAAGCAGCTTCAGGGGCCTTGTTATTTAGGGTTCCACTGGCGGCTGAATCGATCAACTGCCTAGTTGGGGGGTTCACACCATTATAAAAGGTTTGAACCTGAAGCTATAAAGGTAACCCATGGTGAGGGCACCTTCTTAGTAAATCCTTGTATCTCTCCCATGCATCGTAAAGTGTCTCTAAATCCATCTGCACAAAAGAAGAGATATCATTCTCAACTTAGCCGCTTTAGCCATGGGAAATATTTAAGTAAAAAATTTCGATCATTTGGTCCCATGTAGTGATTGATCCTCGTGGTAACGAAGTTCAACCATCGCTTAGCCTTGTTCCTCAACGAAAAGGAAATAACCAAGGCAAATGGCATCATCGTAAACGCCATTAATTTTGAAAGTGTCGCAGAATTCGGAAAGTTTGCCAAGTGATTGTTTGGATCCTCATCCCGCAAACCATCAAATCGCACAAATTCTTTGAATCATCTGTATAGTGTTAGGTTTCAGATTCAAAATTATTTGCAGCAATAGCGAGTCTAACAATACTTGATTCAGTTCTGTTAAATTAGGGCTTAGCATAATCATACATAGTATGAGGAGCGGGATTTTGATTCACCGGTTTTGCGGCAACCACGTGAGGTAGCGGATTATTATCGCCCATCTCTTGATAGTATTAGTTTCGTCTTCTTGCTCTTCTTCTATGTATTGTAGACTTCGCCTTATTTCCCTTCGGTATCTGTGAGCTGTACTTTCAATCTCACTATCAAAAAGTAATGGTCCTGACGGGTTCATTCTAGTCATAAACTAAAAGTTCCTGCCAGAAGCAATGAAAAGATTAGTTAATAGAAAAAAAAGCAAATTGCAAATAAAAGTAAATAAAATGGCTAAAGTAATAAAAATTTAGCGTTCCTAATATCTTAGTCCCCAGCAACGGCGCCAAAAACTTGATGTGTCTGAAACTAACTATAACCACAATAAAGGCAAGCGCACCTATCGTTTAATAGTATAGTTATGGTAAGACCGGTAATATCGTATCCACAAGGACCAAGAGTACTAGTAATTACTATCTTTTTATTATTTAGCCTAAGTATTGGAGTGATTTCTTTTAAACTAAAACTAATTAAACACGACAACGAAAGAATTAGGAAAATACTTTTAGACAACTTTATGAGATAAGCAATACCTAAGGAAGAATCCACCTAGACTTCACTTATTACTTTTGATTCATGCGATTTATTCACTCGACTTTATCCGTAGAAATCCCTGATTTATGTTAATATCTCTCTCGAGACTAAAAAGAACTGACTCTAGGTAGATTAATTGAAATCTCTTTCTAATTAAAACCCCTATTATCGCATTAACTCGATCTATGGATTCCCTTATTAGATTTGACTCTAATCCGGCAGATTTTCGTCACCCTATCTCTAGGGTTGCAATCAACTCCGCTTAATTGTGTTGATCTACTCTTAAACATGGACTTTTGCTCCACTGAATAAGCACATTCAACTTGAATCAATAACCTAAATTATGAAAACAAGAATAAGAACTCACAATTAAGAATAAGAACAAGTATTTATCTTATAAATCAAATAGTAATAAGATCCGTCTTAGGTTTCATCCCCTTAGATATCTAAGGGATTTAGTTCATACTGATAGAGGGAAACATCTCAAAATAAGGAAAACAACAAAACATAGGAAAACCCAAAAACTGCTAAAGAACTTGATTGGAGATCTTCAGTCTTGATGGAGATCCTTCCTCCGAGCTGCTTCCGATGACAGTCTTCGAGTATTCTCTCTGTTCTATCCAGTGTCCTTTTAGGTCACCCCCTAGGGTGTTTATATAGGCTTTGGAACGTCTTTCTTTACCCACAAGTAACCTTTTCTGGATAGAATTAATCTTTGATACGACAGGGACACGCCCGTGTGACACGCTCGTGTTCGATAGCCTTGGGCCGTGCTCGCTCCTGCTCACCACCCACAGTCGTGTGATCTGCCCGTGTACGTTGATTTAGGCCGTGTTTGATCCTGCTCGTAATACACGGCCGTGTCCAATGGCCCAGGCCGTGTTGAATTCTTAGATAGGCCCATTTTGTCCCTTTTTGGCCCGTTTTCTCTTCTTTTCGACTCCCTAAGCTCTCCTGAGTGTAAAACATGAAATTAAAGGATTAGGAGCATCGAATTCATCAAATCTAATGAAAAATCATCCAAAAATAAGCTAAGCATGGTGTTAAAATATGTATAAATTAAGGTTTATCAACGGCCCAGACAGATTAACACTGCTTTCATCTATCACTAAAATCAACTAGCATTCTCATATGATAAGAACCCCGAACGAGTCGATTAGTCAATATTAACTTTTTCCTTAACTGTAATATTGCGAAACCCAGATGATTTTCATAATAACCCGGCATTCCTTCTGTGACCAAGGCTATATAATCCCTCGTATACTAAGCAGACAATAGCTGGTAGAAACAAAATACCATCATCTCCTGAATTCTATCACCAACTTTTCTTTACAATTCAAACATTATCTCACTGTCTAATTCTGTCATCATTAGGTTTATATTATTCCATCCACTATCGTAAACCAACTCAGAAAAACTTCCAATTAGTATATTCTTTAGGTATCATACCTGTATGTGTTGGTTCATCAAAGTTGACTTCTTTAACCTTAGCCTTGCATAATCTGAATGATCTTCAAAATGATTGAATATCTCTTTTAGTACTATCCTTACTTATCGACTCATTCTTTTATCTGGCCACCATAATAGTTGATCAGCTAATAAATTCTTTAGTCTCTCATTTGTGAGTTCATTCAACATAATTCTCATAAAATTTCATCATAACACACAAGTTATTTTAGGCAATTTAACACACATATTCACGGTATTCATCCGTATCCTTTGTCTCTTCCGAAGGTTCATCCAGGAATTTCCTCACTTTCCATCATTTTAATAAATATCAATAATATTCACTCACATTTCACATAATACATTAATATGTAAAAACGTAAGTAAAAAGGATGTATCATTTACATATAATCTTACTCATTTCAAGTCTTACCACATTCCAAATACATATCATAAACATTGCTCACATTTACATGCACTTATACCCTGCACTTGTCATCACATAGTCACACGTAATTTCACTTAGTCAAGTTTCCCGATGAACACTTCAGAATAATACCGAATACACAGTGGTTTCGCACACAGCCCACCAGTAATATTAAATACGGTGGTATCGCACACAGCCCACCAATAATAATAAATACGGTAGTATCGCACACAACCCACCATCAATAATAAATACGGTGGTATTGCACACAGTCAACTAATAACAATAAATACGGTGGTATCGCACACAGCCCACCAATAATAATAAATACAGTGGTGTCGCACACAGCCCACCATTAATAATAATTACGGTGGTATCGCACACAGCCCACCAATAACAATAAATACGGTGGTATCGCACACAACCCACCAATAATAATAAATACGGTGGTATCGCGTACAGCCCACCATTAATAATAATTACAGTGGTATCGCACACAGCCCACCAATAATAACATATTCACATGCTGCCATGGTCAACCCATGGACTTTTATCGTCAATCCATCACGTGTATCTAAATGAAAGTGCCCGTTTCCAGCGTTCTTCTCGGTTCACACATTTAATTCCTTTTTCATAATTTCTCAACATTTATAACATTTTATCTTATCACAAACATATTTTCAAATATCTCAGTGTCAATGTCAGCATTTTCAAAAATAGCTCGGTTGGAAAGCACATCTGTCTCAACAAACAATTTCACTAGAGCACGGAGATATCACACTATCACGATCCACATATGGCATGTATAGCTAGACTCTTACTCATGCTAGGTTAGTCCGAGAACTGACTAAACCATAGCTCTGATACCACTAAATGTAACACCCCTTACCCGTATCCAACGCCGGAACAGGGTACGAGGCGTTACCGGACTTAAAATTTCTTGAACATGTAAAACCGGGTCATAAAATTTCGTCAAATTTAAAACTTTTCTAACACATGCATTTTGTCCCTTATATGGGCTTATAAAGTTCAAAATATCCTTTAGGATGGTTTGGGACTAATCCGAGAACTTTGGAAACTTTGGGGAAAATTTATAAAATTTTGTCAAAACAGGGGTCACACGCCCGTGTGGTCTGGGACACGCCCGTGTCCCTAACCCGTGTAACTCTCTGTTTATGATGTCATCATCAAAATAGGGTCACACGGCCTTGGCACACGCCCGTGCCCTTAGACCGTGTGTGTCACATGGCTGAGACACATGGCCGTGTCTCTGCCCGTGTGGCCTGGAAGTTGGATATTTTCCAAGCCAGTTTCCCACTCTAAAACACAAACTCTCTTGTATCCATTTCATCAACATGTATCATGCTATAATTGGACATCCGAATATCCAATTCTACATACACATTCCCATACATATCGTCATTCATGAAATCATTTGTAAACCACATCCACAACATCTCAATTATGCAATTACCACATACATGAATAACCACATCATAGGCGTATAACAACCATCAATATTGGCCATCTCCAAATAGCCTTAATCAAAATGAACATTTATTAAATAAGGGCCAACCTTTTAGGCCATAAGAAATATGACATATATGACAAAACGACCAAGCCTACTATACATGCCATAACCCAAAAATTAATGTATCTAGATATACCAAGTGTTCCAATTGATAGTGTGAGCGAATCTCCGACGTCCACCGATCCCCGAGCTAACTTGGCGATACTACAAGGCAAGGGAAAAGAGAGGGGAAGTAAGCATAAATGCTTAGTAAGTTCATATAAAAATAATAAGAAATTAATAAACTTGTGTGAATAAATCCTCACAATAATTTCTTAAGATGATATAATCATTATATCACATGCTTACACCTTATAACTCATGTTCACATTAATCTGTCTACTTGAGTCACTGTCACTAAATTATTTATTTCTCGAGCTATAGAGCTCCGAATGAAGAACCGTTAATTTTCCCTGAAACTAAACTCACATAAATTCTTACCATAGAAGTTTCAGAATTTTTGGCCTAGCCAATTAGTACAATTTAATCATTAAATTTACCCCTGTTTTGCTGTCCAACAGTTTTGACACTTATTCACTACGAATAAATTTTATCCTCGTATAAAATTCATATGATGTTCTCGTTTGTTTCACTTGAAAATAGACTTATTAATTATTTCAAGCATATGAATTATACTCCATAATTATTTTTGTCCAATGTTTACTGATTTTCCAAAGTTGGAACAGGGGATTCCGAAACTCATTCTGACCCTGTCTCACTAAAATCCAAATATCTCATAATTCACACTTCGTTTTTTTACTATGTTTCTTTTATAAAAAAACAGACTCATTAAGCTTTAATTTCATATCTCACCCAACCTTTAATTCAATTTCCACCATTTTTGGTGATTTTTCAAAGTTATACTAATGCTGCTGCCCACAACTGTTTTAATATCAATTTCACTCATTCATTAATTCTTTGTGTTCACTTTCATTTATACACACTTACACCAAAGCATATTATAACTTGGCACATAACAATCAAGTGATCATAGACACATCTTACTCGTTTGCATCCTTATCAATAATGTATCATGATCCGAGCACATTATTTATGAGTCTCGTATACATACCTGTGCCTAGTCATAATACTCACATATCCTATTCTTACTTATCTTGAGCATACTCCTTGAATTTCCCATTGAACTACTTGTAATATTAGGGATGTTCGGGATATCTCGTACACCTGGTAGGATGCCAATGCCATATCCCAGATATGGTCTTACATGGGATCACATATCGGTACCGATGCCATGCCCCAAACATGGTCTTACACTGGGACTGATCTCGAGCTAATGCTGTAACACCCCAAACCCTGCCTAGACGTTATGGCCCGATCTAGTATGTCACATCAAAAGGTTTTTTAAAAGTTATGCGTTCGTTAAAAACCTTGTATCCTTTTTGAAACTCCAAATTTTGTTGTTTGAAAAAAAAACAAGATTTGCTTAAAGTGTATTCTTGTAAAGATGTTTGATCGCTGTGAATCAGAGCTTTAAAATTTATAAAAAGAATGATCGAACCTGGAAACTAACTCTGACAACGATTGAGGCAAGTGCACCTATCGAACAGTAGTATAGCTTAGGCAAGACCGGATTATCGAACCCAAAGGAACTAAAAGTACTAATACTAACTTTCTTTTTATTATCTAGCCTAAAAAATAAAGAGAGATTGTTTATCTAATCTAAATTAATTAACTACTAAACTAAAGACTCTAAGACAAAGAAGAATGAATTTGGAAAATAACTTGAGAAAAACTCAGTTGATTTAGATGATACCCTAGGAAGAATCCACCTAGACTTCACTTGTTATCTAACACTGAACCATACGATTTATTCACTTAGTTTGATCTGTAAGACTCCCTAACGTATATTAAACCCTCTCTTAAGGCGAATAACGTCTAACCCTAGGTTAATTAGTGGAACTCTCGTTCTCTTATAACAACCCCCTAGAATAGCATTAAATCGATCTATGGATTCCCATATTAGGTTTCACCCTAATCCGGCAAAATCTCGTCACCCTATCTCTAGGCATGCGATCAACTCCGCTTAATTATGTTGGATCTACTCTTAGGCGTGGTCTATTCCTCCTCCACCTAAGCACATTAAATTTGGATTAAGCTCACATAATTAAGAACAAACTAAGTATTTATCATATAATTCAGAAAACAATAACAAGATTCATCATAGGTTTCATCCCCTTCTGTATCCAAGGGTTTAGTTCATAACAAAATAAGAAAACATCTCAAGAGAAAGGATAAAACAAAACATAAGAAATCCCTAAAACCCCTGAAAGGAATTGAAGGAGAGATCCTCCGTCTTGAGTATAATTCGCTTCTTGAGATGGATCAACTGGCTATCCCCGAGTGAATCCCCACAAATCGCCTTCTCCGGCCTGCACGACGCCGCCCTAGACGATGGATTTTGGGCTCCTCTACAGAGGGTTTCACGAACTCCCGATTAAGTTGCCCCTAGGGTGTTTATATAGGCTTTGAGATATGTTACTTGGCCTCCAAGTATCCTAATTTGAGTGCAATTCCTAATTGGGGGTTTAATTAGACTTTGGAGTGTGTTTCTTTGCCTCCAAGCATCCAAATCCGAGTAAAACTCCTCTTGGCCGCGGCAGGGGCACGACCATGGCACACGCCCGTGTGAATCGTGGTCAGGCCGTGCTCAGACTTCTTTAATGAGGCACAGCCGTGTGAATCAAGGGAAGACCGTGTTCTAGATGATCAATGATGCACGGCCTTGTGATCTTTGGTCCAGGCCGTGTCGATTTCATGCTTTGGCCCATTTGTCCCGCTTTTAGTCTGCTTTATGCTTCTTTTCATCCCCTGGTGCTTTCCTGAGTATATATCATGAAAAGAAAGGATTAAGAACACCAAATTACATAAAATAAGGGATAATTCATCCAAAAGCATACTAAATGTGGGCCTAAAATGTGTTACTATTTCGGTTTATCAAATACCCTTACACTTAAGCTTTTGCTTGTCCTCAAGCTAAATTCTCAACTTACAATTAAAATGAACTTCCTATAATTCATAATAGTCATTAATAGTGTTTCATCATAATTCAGAGATAATTCATACATGGATAATTCAACTCAAAGAGTCCTAAAGATTCAAACAGTCTAAGTCATACATTTGTAGCACAAAACATAGGTGTTTCCATTCATCTAAACAATTACCTCTGATTTAAAATCGACAAGGATTGACATCCTCACTTAAAGATTCACTCAAATCACTCAAAGTGTTTAAGGTTCAAAATTAGGCACTCAAAAGTCAAACATGAAGAGTTAATCCCATAGGCTTGCATGAAAATCAAATCTCCACCACTAAAATATGAGATGAAACACAAATCAAAAGGACTTTGAAAGGGTTGTAACGGGGCTAGGGTTAAGGTGTGGAGTAAGGCTTAATTAGAGGGTTAGAATCGAGATTGAATTGACAAATTACCTAACTAAGAACTAATGAACCAATAATAATAATTACATTAATTGAAAACTAATAATACGAGCTTCTTCTTCGATATTTGGAATTTAAATAAATGTATAAGCTCGTTTAATCACATAACTAATAATGAATATACTTCATTTTTTTAAGAACAAACTAAATACATAATAAAGGATAAATTACTAAAATTCATAATTGGGAAACTAATCAGATCAAATCTCGATATAAGGGTAGTCAAAAGGAATGGTGATAACAAAAACAAAGGGTTTTGGGTTAATATTAATGGGTGAGTCAATAAATAGGGTTGTTAGGATCAAAGGGGTTCACTAGGGGTTAATTATGAAGGTGGGTTTTTAGTGGAGTAAGTGGGTTAAATCCTAGGTGCCTTTATCATCTCTGTATATCAAATCAAAGGTGTGGTCTCGACATGTATAATCGATGCAAGTTTTAGAATAACAAATCAATGTTGACACACTCATAATAAAGTGAGCAAGAAAAAGAATTTATGCTCTATAAGGCTCAAAATCTCACAAAAATTATGGGTATTTTTGACATCAACCTCGTAAATTTCAAACTTCAAGATAATATTCAGATTTAGTTCAACAACCTAGAAAATTTTAATTTTGAAAAATAGACTTATCATGCTTGATTCTCTAGTATCTTAAAATTTAATTATCAATGCACAATTATCAATGACTTACTCTAAAACATATTAATAAAAATCATAAATCATGGAAACTTCATCCTAATTAGTAATATGAGAAAAATACTTAAAAACAAGACTAAATTCAGGATTTTGAGAATAATGAAAAAATTAGGCACGTCTAAGATTCACCCCCACACTTAAGATGTACATTGCCCTCAATGTACAAAGATAGATAATATCAAAATAATCATAAAATCGTAAGATGGGGAGAGAAGTGAAACTTCCTGAATTTTGGATGAAGCCAATGAAAAGAAACCGGATAGGATTGGAGGTGAACGTGGGGAAGCATCTCGAACTGTTTGAGTCCTCAAAGCAGCCATCCTAATTTTATTGTATCCTAAGCTAAATCTAAATGGAATGAATAATAAGAAGAAAATAGTAAAGAAAATAAAAGAAAATTAAAAGAAATAAAAATAAAAATAAAAATAAAAGTAAATAATGGAAAATGAAAAAAGAAAAACAACTGGAAAAGAAAAAGGAAGAAGGGGGTTAAATAAAAATTATGGATCTGGTGGTTGCCCCCGCCCTTGTACCTTCCCGTGGTGGCCACACGGCCACGGCCACGGCCATGTGTAAGGCCGTGTGGTCTGGAGATCTGTACTTTGGTTAGTTTATGGTTAGGTGCTAAAAGAAAAAAATAAAAAATAAAAAATGTAAAAATTAATGGGGTTAGTGCTCGGGTTGCCTCCCGAGAAGCACTCGTTTATAGTCTTAAGCTAGACTTTACCTCTCATTTGTATGGTCAAGTGGTTTGAGGAGGTGAAAATCCTTTCTCATGCGATCAATTCGGTTGTGGATATAAAGTTTAAGTCGAGTAATGTTTACCTCAAAAGTGTTGAATTTAGGATTGCTTACCTCGATCATGCAAAGATAGGAAGACATTAAGTACCTAAAAAGTGATTTCTTCATTTGTCTTGAGGTCTGAATTGGTGATTCGAGGGTCTTCCTTATTTAACAATACCTGATCCCCTATTTTGAAGTGATTTGTTGTTATTATTAGCTCGTCTGGGGTTTCCGTCGGTTTCACTTCGTGTATTCCTAGTTTCTTTTTAAAATGTGTTTTCCGCTTGCCTAGTTAAATCGACCTTAAGGCTTCGCTCTCATATAGTTCTTCTTTATTGGCACAAGGTCTATGATCCGCTCTGTTTGTAGCTTTGTGTCTTGTTTCCTGCAATGAAGGTTGAACAAGTTGGTTATCAACTGAATTTACTTTCTCACCTTTATCACTTGATGTTCTGGCCGAATCAAGAGCTTGAAGAGTGACTATCTCGTTGCCTACACGAAGTATGAGTTCACCTGCATAGATATCAATTTTAGCTCTGGCAGTTGCTAAAAAGGGTCTTCCTAAAATTAAAGGAATATTACTGTCCTCATCCATGTTTAAAACGACAAAGTCTACTAGGAATACGAATTTATCAATTTTGATTAGAACATTTTCTATTATACCCCTAGGAATTCTGATAGTTTTATCAGTTAATTGGATGCTCATCCTAGTTTGTTTGGGTTTCCCTAGACCTAGTTGTTTAAACAGTTTATAAGGCATAACATTTATGCTTGCCCCTAAATCTGCTAACGCATTATCAACAGTTAGTCTACCAATTAAACATGGAATTGTAAAACTCCCTGGCTCTTTTAGCTTTTGTGGTAGTCTATTCTGTAACATTGCTGAGCACACTGCGTTTAATTCCACATGTGGATCTTCGTCTGATTTGCGCTTATTTGTCAAGAGATGTTTTAAAAATTTCCTCGAATCGCATCCGTGAAAGAGCTTCAAGTAGCGGGAAGTTAATATGTAATTTCTTTAAAAGTTTAAGAAACTTACCACCGAATCCTCTCAGTATCGCCTCTCGTTAACGCCGGGGATATGGTATGCGAGGTTGGTACTCCTTGATTATCGGTTTTGGCTTGTCTTGTTTTACCTCAACTTTACCTTTTCTACCTCGTTTCCTTGTGTTGGGCTGGGTTCGTCTACTTCTTCGCTTTCTTGAGCTGTTATGGCTTGGATTTGCTCCTTTGGATTAATTTCAGATATTACTCGGTGAGACGCCTTACGGTCGTTAATAGCTTCGCAATTTGTCCGACTGACTGGGTAATTTCCCCGATTGCCTTTGTAAGTCCTCCAACTTGGTTCTCGATCGTTTTGATCGATGTTTGTTGGGTGTCGAGTGTTACCTCAATTTTTTGGAGACGGGCCTCTGTGGATGCTATGAATTTGTTCAACGTCTCTTCAAGATTCGGCTTCTTTTCCTGTGGATGGGGCTGATTTTGGAAATTTTGAGGAGGTTGTTGTCTTTGATTTCCTTGATTTCCTTGTCCTCCCCACGAAAAATTTGGGTGGTTCCTCCAACCAAGATTATAATTATTACTATATGGGTTATTATTAGATCTGAAATTGTTACCTATATAGTTCATCTGCTCGCTTTACGTGTGCTGGGTTGGTAGGGTGGGTACTCGGGATTCGCCACGCCTCCACTTGCGTCGCATCGCATGACCGGATGTACTGCGAAGAACACAAACTATCAAGCTTTTTATTCATCAACTCTACCTGATTTGATAGCATGGTTACTGTGTCGAGGTTGTAAACTCTGGCTGTTTTTGTTGGCCTTGTTCTTGTAACTTTCCACTGATAGTTATTCAGCGACATCTCTTCTATAAATTCGTAGGCTACTTCAGGAGTTCTATTATTCAAGGTTCCACCGGCGGCTGAATCTATTAGTTGTCTCGTTGAGGGGTTTACACCGTTATAGAAAGTCTGGACTTGGAGCCACAAAGGTAAACCATGGTGTGGACACCTTCTCAAGAGATCCTTATATCTCTCCCATGCATCGTATAATGTCTCTAAATCCATCTGCACAAAAGAAGATATATCATTGCGTAATTTGGCCGTTTTGGCTGGTGGGAAATATTTTAATAAAAAATTTTCGGCCATTTGATCCCATGTAGTGATTGACCCTCGTGGTAACGAGTTTAACCACTATTTAGCTTTATTCCTTAATGAAAAGGGAAATAACCGAAGATGTATGGCATTATCAGAAACGCCATTTATTTTGAAGGTATCACAAAACTCTAAAAAGTTAGCTATATGAGTGTTTGGATCTTCGTCCTGCAAACCATCAAATTGAACAAACTGTTGAATCATTTGTATAGTGTTAGGCTTTAATTCAAAATTATTAGCAGCTATAGCATGCCTAACAATACTTAATTCAGCTCCTGTTAAATGAGGTTTAGCATAATCAAACATAGTACGCGGAGCATTATTTTCTCCCACATCTTGTGGTGGAAGATTATTTTCGTCCATCCCTTCAGTAGGATTGGATCTGTCTTCTCGCTCTCCTTCTTGGTAATTTAGGGCTCGCCTAATTTCTCTGCGATTTCTCCGAGCGGTAGCTTCAATATCACTGTCGTATTCTAAAGGTCCTCTTGGGTTCCTTCTAGTCATAAACTAGAGGTACCTGCTAGGAAAAGAAATAAAGAAAATTTAGCAAATTTAAAATTAAAACTAAAAATAAATTGAGAAAAATAAAAATAATGGCTAAAGTAATAAAAATAGAGCTTTCTTAATATTTTAGTTCCCAAGAATCGCGCTTAAAAACTTGATCATTGTGAATCGAGCTTTAAAATTTATAAAAGAATGATCGAACCTGGAAACTAACTCTGACAACGATTGAGGCAAGTGCACCTATAGAACAATAGTATAGCTTAGGCAAGACCGGATTATCGAACCTAAAGGAACTAAAAGTACTAATACTAACTTTCTTTTTATTATCTAGCCTAAAAAATAAAGAGAGATTGTTTATCTAATCTAAATTAATTAACTACTAAACTAAAGACTCTAAGACAAAGAAGAATGAATTTGGAAAATAACTTGGGAAAAACTCAGGTTGATTTAGATGATACCCTAGGAAGAATCCACCTAGACTTCACTTGTTATCTAACACCGAACCATATGATTTATTCACTTAGTTTGATCCGTAAGACTCCCTAACGTATATTAAACCCTCTCTCGAGGCGAATAACGCCTAACCCTAGGTTAATTAGTGGAACTCTCGTTCTCTTATAATAACCCCTAGAATAGTAGTAAATCGATCTATGGATTCCCATATTAGGTTTCACCCTAATCCGCAAAAATCTCGCCACCCTATCTCTAGGCATGCGATCAACTCCGCTTAATTATGTTGGATCTACTCTTGTAGCGTGGTCTATTCCTCCTCCACCTAAGCACATTAAATTTGGATTAAGCTCACATAATTAAGAACAAACTAAGTATTTATCATATAATTCTGAAAACAATAACAAGATTCATCATAGGTTTCATCCCCTTCTGTATCCAAGGGTTTAGTTCATAACAAAATAAGAAAACATCTCAAGAGAAAAGATAAAACAAAACATAAGAAATCCCTAAAACCCCTTGAAGGAATTGAAGGAGAGATCCTCCGTCTTGAGTATAATTCTGGCTTCTTGAGATGGATCAACTGGCTATCCCCGAGTGAATCCCCACAAATCTGCCTTCTCTGGCCTAGCATGACGCCCCTAGACAACGGCTTTTGGGCTCCCCTCGACAGAGGGTTTCTGTCGAACTCCCCGATTAAGTTGCCCCCTAGGGTGTTTATATAGGCTTTGAGATGTGTTACTTAGCCTCCAAGTATCCTAATTTGAGTGTAATTCCTAATTGTGGGTTTAATTAGACTTTGGAGTGTGTTTCTTTGCCTCCAAGCATCCAAATCCGAGTAAAACTCCTCTTGGCCGCGGTAGGGGCACGGCCATGGCACACGCCCGTGTGAATCGTGGTCAGGCCGTGCTCGGACTTCTTTAATGAGGCACGACTGTGTGAATCGAGGGAAGATCGTGTTCTAGATGGTCAGTGAGGCACGGCCGTGTGATCTTTGGTCCAGCCGTGTTGATTTCATGCTTTGGCCCATTTGTCCCGTTTTAAGCCCGTTTTGCGTTCTTTTCATCCCCTGGTGCTTTCCTGAGTATATATCATGAAAAGAAAGAATTAAGAACTCCAAATTACATAAAATAAGGGATAATTCATCCAAAAGCATACTAAATGTGGGCCTAAAATGTGTTACTATTTCGGTTTATCAATGTTATTATTTTTGAAAACTTTGTTTATTGCAGAAGTCTGACTTAAAGAATTGCGAAAACGTGATATTTCGAAAATAGTTGTTGTTGTTTTAAAAACCAGTGTTTAATCGTTTAACAATTCATACTTAGCAGAACTACCAAATGAAAGTTTAAAAAGAAAAAAAAAATCCAATGGCCTTATTACACAAAATATTAACCCCAAAAATAATATAAAATAAATTAAAACCAAAATTACTAAGTTTCGTTAAGAAGCAAATCTGACGTATGGCCACCTCCGAGTGCTCCACAACTCCAAATCCTCTAACACTGGGGATTACCTGCACGGCTAAAAGGAAGGGGTGAGTTACGAGAACTCAGTGTGTAATCCCCTATAACGGTCACTATCTGGGCCTGAGCCCATACGGTATCGGTCTGGGCCTAAGCCCTATTCGGTAACAAGCTGGGCCTGAGCCCTAAAATCATCTCAATGTATGTGGATATGTGCCCACCCCAATCCTACCAGCCGTCTAACTCTCCACCCGTACCAACCAATTGCACCATGTAGGGACCATGTCAACCCACCCAGCCAATCCTCACCAATATTGCAGTCAAGCTGCTAATCACGCTATATGTGGCTGAGCCACTAAAACGGTATGTGGCAGAGCCACTGAAACGGTATGTGGCAGAGCCACTAAAACGGTACTTCCTCCAATCATCAAACCCAACCCATGCAACATGATATGAATGCAGTGTATTACAAGTATAAACTGTATAAATAAAAATCACGTACATGATATTTAACCACAATCAAGGGTATAACGGTCATTTTGTCACCTAAGGGTATAACGGTAATTTTCACCCTTTGGGGGTATTTCGGTAATTTACCCATCGAAGGTATTTCGGTAATTTACCCACTAAGGGTATTTCAGTAATTTACCCTCTAAGGGTATTGCGGTAATTTACCCTCTAAGGGTATTTCGATAATTTTATCCCTGCAACGGCCTTTCCGAAGGCCTAATGTCGCCTCGAGCGACTCGGCTACCAATTCCGGTCAATACAGTGCTATTGGGCCAAAAACCCGATTTTAGCCCATTCGGGCCCACACACTCGTGTGGCCTGCGTTTTCAGTCTCGATTTTGCGGACTTCGCAGTCGCATCAGTCATTCGGTAATTTTCCATCGGTTTTTCTCATGTGGGCCCGTTAGCCCATTGGGCACACTTAGCCCGTTTCGGCTCGATAAGGCCCATTACAGCCTCAAAACTCACGAGAGTGTTCGTGACACTCTCAACGGTCTACCACCATCACTAGTGGCTCGGTTTATCACTACGACCGCTCGCACGCTCGAGTGCCTCGGTTGTCGATACTCCGGCTTTTTGGCATTTCGACTTATGGCCAAATCCCAGAACCTCACATATTATCACAAACAATGGTGTGAGATTACACACCTGCTTTGGATTGTCAAGTGAACTACTCCTCGTTGCCCCCCAGGACGTGACCCCCTCCTACGGAGTAACAATATTTGGCCTTGCTCCTTGACTAACACAAACGATTTCCTACAAAGACAGTAATTGATGCACCAAAGGAATTACCATCACACCAAAATTCGGCCCCCCCACAAGAAGGGAGGAAACCGATGCTAACTCAACAAAAGGGGTCACAAGAACATCACTAGCATCAAATTAAAAAGATACTTGAACAACTTCACCCTTACCAACACCAAAGTTGACGACCAACGCCCGTTGTTTGCTAAAAGAATTCGGCCCCAACCACCAAGGAATAAAGGATTCGGGTCAAGAGATTAAGAAGATTTGGATTACCAAGTTCGGCCAACAGAAGAGAATCAAAGCTTTAGGCTATTTGATGTTCGGCTAAAGGGGAGTCAAATAGGAGTAGGGGTGGCTATTCGGCTTAAAGAAGAAAAGAGAAGAAATGGATGCAACGAGAGGATAGATGAGCAGAAGAAGATTCGGCCAAAACAAGTTTAGGCAATTAACAAAAGAAATGGAAGAAAGCACGAGAGGTAAAAACAAAAAGAGAAAAGGAGGAAGAGTGCACGAAATTCTTCCCAAAGAGAAATCCCGAAAAGAACTAAAGGAGAAATCGCACACACAAGGAGAGTTTTCGGTTTGCACTTACCCCCAAGCTGCCGAAAAAATGCTTCCTTATCCACCCCTAGCCGAAATCACCCCCTCAGGCACACTCCCAAATTCAACCATTACCCCCTCACTCCTCAACTCCCTGATTTCCTCCCCCATCCTCTCCTTGAATCACTCCTGGCCTCCCATTGAAATTGATTGACCAAGTCTCCCATCCACCTTGTAGAGTTTGATCCCAACTCCAACTCTTGCTCTCCCAAGTCACAAAATAAAATCCCTCATTTGTAATCTATGGGATTCGAACCCCTTATTTCCATGCTCTCCACTTGACGCCACACCACTCCACCATGTGCTCAACTTGTGTTAGTAAAACACACTTTAATTTACATAAGTCCTGCTTCCAACAGCCCTCTCCACTAAAGGCCCAAAAACCAAAATTTTTCCAGGGCTTGGAATCGAACCCAGGCCTCTCTAGAACCCCTAAACACCCTCAAATAACCCGCTGACCAAGCACAACATGCAATTATGCAAAAATCACAAACCCTTAATTTTTGCAATGTTACAATTCTACCCCCTTAAAGAAATTTTGGCCTCAAAATTTACCTGATTAAAAGAGGTGAGGGTATTGATGTCGCATTGCCTCCTCAGGCTCCCACGTGGCTTCCTCTGATCCGTGATTACGGCATAGTACCTTGACTAGTGGAACAGATTTCCTCCTTAGCACCTTAACATCACGGTCCAAAATCTGCACCGGTTCTTCTTCAAATGTCAGATTGGGTCTTACCTCGAACTCCTCTATTGGCACTATATGAGCAGGATCCGAACGGTAGCATCTCAGCATAGAAACGTGGAATACATTGTGTATCCGGTTTAACTCAGGAGGCAGCTCCAGCTGATAGGCGACCGGTCCAACACGTTTTAATACCCGATAAGGTCCGATAAATCTGAGGCTTAGCTTGCCCTTCCGTCCAAATCTCAAAATCTTTTTCCACGGTGAGACCTTTAAGAAGACATAATCCCCCGCAGAGAACTCTATCTCTTTACGCTTTAAGTCAGCATACGACTTCTGCCTATCAGATGCTTCTTTTAATCTACCCCGGATCACCTTCACTTTCTCATCAGTTTCAAAAATTAGCTCTGGACCCAACAGTCGCCACTCACCCAATTCTGTCCAACAAGTAGGGGTACGACACCTACGCCCATATAATGCCTCGTATGGTGCCATCTGAATGCTGGATTGGTAGCTGTTGTTATAAGCAAATTCTGCCAACGGTAAATAGTCCTTCCAACTACCTTTGAAATCAATCACACAACTTCTTAACATGTCCTCCAGAATCTGAATTACCTTTTCCGACTGACCATCAGTCTGTGGATGGAATGCTGTGCTGAAATCCAACCTTGTACCCAGAGCTTCATGTAACACTCTCCAGAACCGAGATGTGAATCTAGGGTCTCTGTCCGAAATGATAGACACTGGCACCCCATGTAACCTTATAATCTCCGCCACATATAACTTGGCCAACTTCTGCAACGAGTAATCGGTGCGAACCGTTATGAAGTGGGCGGACTTAGTCAACCGGTCAACAATTACCCATACTGAATCTTTCTTAGTAGGCGTCAGGGGTAGCCCACTAACAAAGTCCATGGTTAACCTCTCCCACTTCCAGAGTGGAATTTTCACCGGTTGCAGTAATCCAGAAGGTAGTTGATGCTCAGCCTTCACTTGCTGGCATGTCAAACACTTACTTACAAAATCAGTGACCTCACGCTTAAGTCCTGACCACCAATACAGTTCATGTAGATCTCGGTATAACTTGTTTCCACCGGGATGCATAGTGTATGGGCTACTATGCGCCTCCCGCAGAATCGACTATCTTAACTCAAGTCCTTCGGTACACAAACTCTTCCATGGAAACATAATACTCCTTCACTATTCAGCTCAAAATCCATAGTCTCTCCCTTCTTCACCTGTTGGAACCGAGAAACCAACGACTCATCCAACATCTACTTCTCTTTAATCTGACTAATCCAAGTCGGTCTTACTTGCAGTTCTGCCAACAAACTACCATCCTCAAATAGACTGAGACGAGCAAACATTGCTCTTAGATCAGATACCACCTTACGACTCAGTGCATCTACCACCACGTTAGCTTTTCTCGGAAGATACTCAATCGAGCAATCATAATCCTTCAGCAACTCTATCCATCTCTGTTGCCTAAGATTTAACTCCTTTTGGGTAAGGAGATACTTAAGACTCTTATAGTCGGTGTAGATGATCGAATTTTCCCCGTACAAATAATGTCTCCATATCTTTAGTGCGAACACCACCGCAGCTAATTCCAAGTCATGAGTGGGGTAGTTCACCTCGTGCGGCCTAAGCTGACGAGATGCATACGCCACCACCTTCCCTTCTTGCATCAGCATACAACCCGAACCCGTGTGCGACGTATCACAGTAGACAACAAATTCTTTTCCAGCCTCAGGCTGTATTAATACCGGGGCTTCAGTTAGAATCTTTTTCAACTTCTCAAAACTCTCCGGATGTTTATCCATCCAAACAAACGGTACCCCCTGTAACACCTCTTACCCGGGTTCTATGCCGGAACCAGGCCCGAGGCGTTACCGTAAAAGGTCCTCATAATCGCCACTTAGACCTATCATGACTACTCTCTCTAGTCGCCTTAACAACCTCGTTCTCGACTTATGAGACCTCACTCGTAAGCACGAAGACTCTCGAGACTATACCAAAACTTTTCAACCTTTTCAAATTTTCTCTTTTATACAGGGCTCACACACCCGAGTAAAATGTGACACGCCCATGTGTAGACACACATGCCCATGCTCCTCAATCGTGGTAAATACTGACTACACACACACGGTCTCGAAGCCTAGTCACACGCCCGTGTTCGATACCCATGGACGACACTGACTTGGGTCACACGACCTGGACACACGCCCATATGGCTGGTCCGTGGTCGCCTCTGACTATTTCCCCACGGTCTAGGCATGCCCGTGTGCTTTAACCGTGTGACCATTCAAATTTCAAATTTCAAGGTGCAGACTTTACACGACCTGGGCACACGCCCATGGCTTGGTCGTGTGTCGCACACGGCCTAGACACACGCCCGTGTGTCTACCCATGTGGACAAGAACAAGGCTATTTGCCAAGCTCTTTGTACCCCTATAGCTTACACTACATGACTCTATTCAACATACTAGTAAACATCTCATAACTTACACATGAACTCCCATAGATAACTGGTAATTTCATAAATGGTAAAATGAGCCATCATGCATGGCAATTTACAAATTAAATGTCTTAACAAGAGCCATTACACCTTTGGCCAAATAACAAAATAATTTTACTAGTCTAGCCCCTATACATGCCATTTACAAAATCATTAAGTCTAGGTATACCGAGATGAGCTGATAGTGCGGGCGGTCTTCTGGTTATCGACGTATCTCGGCTCGGCTCTTAAGCTCTATAAAACAAGGGAAAAAGAGAAAGGGGAGTAAGCTTTAAGCTTAGTAAGTTTACATGTAACAACATAACATTATAACATGTATTAAACGATTACATAGCATTACATACTAAGCAAGAAATAATTTACATTCAAGATCATGCTTACTCATTTTCTCTATTCCCACATTTCCACCATGTAATAAGCATAGTACATACATTCATTAACAGATTCCCCTGCACATAGCATCATAAAATCACATAATACAACACATCACTATCTCTAGTTCCTTTGCTTATAATTAAATTACTCGGTGGTTTCGCACTTAGCCCACCAACAGCCTTTATTAGGGTGGTATCGCACTTAGCCCACCAAAAGAGTATAGACGATGGTATCGCACATAGCCCATCGTAATTAAACAACAAGGTGGTATCGTACTTAGCCCACCAAAAGAATATAGACGATGGTATCGCAAATAGCCCATCGTAATTAAACAACAAGGTGGTATCGCACTTAGCCCACCAAAAGAATATAGACGATGGTATCGCACATAGCCCATCGTAATTAAACAACAAGGTGGTATCACACTTAGCCCACCAAAAGAATATAGACGATGGTATCGCACATAGCCCATCGTAATTAAACAAATAGGTGGCATCGCACTTAGCCCACCAAAAGAATATAGACGATGGTATCGCACGTAGCCCATCGTAATTAAACAACAAGGTGGTATCGCACTTAGCCCACCAACAAGTGTCGTCATTACATATTTATATAACTATTTCATCATTCACACAATAATTATTCAACGATTACCACATTCTATCCATTTGAACCACACATGTTCTCAATCATGCCATACACTAATTAGCAACACAATGTTTACACAAATATGCATTGTTTACACATAAACTTACCTCAGTGCAAAACGTGATAACCAACGACTTAATCCGTCACCTTGCCTTTTCCATGGTCAAGGTTGATTCCGCGCTCTTCTTGATTTGCAAAGAGATAGCTTAGCTGAAAGTTTGAACCCCAAAACTCTATATTTTCTCTTCAATTTTCGGTGGAAGAAGGAGGGTGAATAGTTATAGATGATATCTTTCCTTTTTAGCATTTTTTATTCATCTTTTTATCACCTAATGTCACCAAATTTGACTACAATTAATGCTCTTGTCCCCCTATCTTCCTATGGCCGGCCAACACTCTCAATATGGCCTAATTACACATTAAGACCTCTAATTTAATATTCTATGACTATTTGACACCTTTACCTTGTAAATTAGATCTTTCGCACTTTATGCGATTTAGTCTTTTTTCACAATTAGGCAATCAATCATTAAAATTTAAGGTACCAAAATTCTCATACATCCCTATAAACATGTTACGACACATGAAATAATATCAAAATAATTTCCTCGACCTCAGATTAGTGGTCTCGAAACCACTGCTCCGACTAGGCCCAAAACCGGGTTGTTACAACTCTCCCCATCTTTAGAGATTTTCGTCCTCGAAAATCTTACCGGTAAAAAGGTTTGGATATTGCTCTCTCATGGCTTCCTCCGGTTCCCATGTAGCCTCTTCTACACCATGTTTCTGCCACAACACTTTTACTAAGGCTATGTCCTTATTTCTCAACTGTTTCACTTCTCGAGCCAAGATTTTAATCGGCTCTTCCTCATACGTCATATCCGGTCGTATCTCAATTTCTGTTGGAGGAATCACATGCAAAGGATCAGAGCGATAATGCCTCAACATTGATACATGGAACACAATGTGAATTTTCTCTAACTCTACCGGTAAAGCCAACCAATATGCCACTGGCCCAATCCTTTCGATAATCTCATACGGCCCTATGAATCTCGGACTCAATTTACCTTTTTGACCAAATCTTAATATTTTCTTTCATGGTGACACTTTCAGAAATACCTTGTCACCCACTTGGAACTCAATTTCTTTTCTTTTCAAATTCGCGTACGACTTTTGTTGGTCCGAAGCAGCCTTCAGACTATCCCGAATAACTTTCACTTTCTCCTCAGTCTCTTTAACTAAATCAATCCCATGATTTGCTTCTCTCTCAGCTCGGTCCAATACAAAGGGGTCCGACACTTACGACCATACAAGGCTTCATACGGTGCCATCCGTATGCTCGACTGATAACTATTATTGTAAGCGAATTCGACCAAGGGTAGGTATCTTTCCCAACTACCTTCAACCTCTAACACACAACATCAGAGCATATCCTCAAGAACATGGATTACTCTCTCAGACTGACCATCAGTTTGAGGATGAAATGCAGTACTGAAATTCAACCTCGTACCCAAGGCCTCCTATAACTTCTTCCAAAACCTCGAAGTAAATCTCGGGTCTCTATCCGAGATAATAGATACAGGCACTCTGTGTAATCTTACTACCTTTGCAATATACAACTCAGCTAACTTATCCAGTGAATGATCAACACGTACTGGAATAAAGTGAGCCGACTTTGTTAGTCTATCTACGATCACCCACACAACATCTTTCTTTTTCGGGGTCATAGGCAAGCCCGTAACAAAATCCATGGTAATTCGATCCCACTTCCACTCAGGAACCATCACTGGCTGAAGTAATCCCGAAGGCACTTGATGCTCCGCTTTCACTTGTTGACAAATTAGACATCTTGTTACATGCTCCAAGATGTCTCTTTTCATTCCCGACCACCAGTAGAATTTCTTCAGATCATTGTACATTTTCGTACTGCCGGGTGTACCGACAAATAACTACTATATGCCTCTTGTAAAATTTCTCGGATCAACTCGTCATTTTTGGGTACACAAATTCTATCATGGAACATTAAGCAACCATCCGAACTCACCTGGAATTCAGAATTAATTCCTGATTCATACTTAGCTCTTTTAGCTAGTATCTCACTATCATTCCTTTGAGCCTCACATATTCGTTGAACAAATAGTGGTCTAGCTCTCAACTCGGCCAGTATAGCACCATCATCGGACAACGTCAAACTCGTGCTCATAGCTCTCAAAGCATACAAGGATTTTCTACTTAAAGCATCTGCAACTACATTCGCTTTCCCCGGGTGGTAATCGATCACTAGCTCGTAGACCTTCAATAATTCAAGCCACCGTCATTGCCGTAAGTTTAATTCATTTTGATCCATCAAGTACCTCAAACTCCTATGATCCGTGAAGATTTGGCACTTCTCACCATATAAGTAATGTCCCTAAATCTTTAACGCGAAAACAATTGCGGCCAACTCCAGATCATGAGTCGGATAATTCTTCTCATGTGGTTTTAGTTGGCTCGAGGCGTAAGTGATTACCTTAACCTCTTGCATCAACACACAACCGAGACCATTTAACGACACGTTACTATAGACCACAAACTCCTTTCCCGACTCAGGTTGTACCAAAACCGGTGCCTCTGTCAATAACATTTTCAATCTCTCGAAACTCTGTTGGCATTTTTCAGTCCATTCAAACTTAACATCCTTATGCAATAGTTTCGTCATTGGAATAGAAATCATAGAGAATACCTTCACGAACCGCCTATAGTACCCCGCTAAACCCAAAAAGCTTCTGACCTCCGACACGTTCCTCGGCAGTTTCCACTCCACAATAGCCGAGACCTTTCCCGGATCAACTCTAATACCTTCACCTGACACAATATGTCCTAGGAATCCTACTTCTTGAAGCCAAAATTCACTCTTACTAAATTTAGCATATAATTGCTTGTCCCTCAAGATCTGTAAGACAATCCTCAAATGCTCCGCATGATCACTCTCGTCTCGAGAATAAACCAATATGTCGTCAATAAAGACAACCACGAACTTATCCAAATACAGTCGAAAGAAACGGTTCATTATGTCCATAAAAATTACAGGAGCATTCGTTAAACCGAACGGCATGACCAGAAACTCATAATGGCCATACCTCGTCACGAATCGCTTTTCGGCACATCTTGTTCCTTAACCTCAATCTGGTAAAAACCGGACTGTGTCAATCTTGGAGAACACCGTAGCTCCCTTGATTGATCAAATAGATCATCTATCCTTGGTAAAGGATACTTGTTCTTCTGATTTACTTTGTTGAGTCATCTCAGTAGTCTATGCACAATCTCATCGACCCATCTTTCTTCTTTACAAAGAGTATTAGGGCACCCTTACGGTGAATAGCTCGGTCTTGCAAAACCCTTATCCGTCAACTCTTGCAACTGAACTTTCAGTTCTTTCAACTCTAGCGGGGCCATCCTATACGGAGCAACCGAAATGGGTGTTGTTCCTGGAATTAACTCAATTCCAAACTCGACCTCTCCAACTGAGGGTAATCCGGGTAGCTCTTCCGGGAATACATCCGGATACTCACATACAATCGATACTGTTTCAATCCTTACTTCAGATTCTTGAGTGTTTAATACAAAAGCGAGATAAGATTCGTACCATTTTCTCAGATATTTCTCAGCTATCATGGAAGAAATCATCACCGGTAAACTATCTGACTCACAAGATTCAACCCGAATAACATCTCTATTTTCACATTTCAATTCAATAAATTTACTACCACAATTCACTAAAACATTATGGGCAGTCAACCAGTCCATACCAAGAATCAAATCAAATTCATCAAACGACAACAACATAAGGTTTACCGGGAAACAATAACCCCTAATTGTCAAAGGACAGTTCTTACACACCGTGTCAACTAACACCTGTTTACCTAGAGGATTCGACACCTTTACCACAAATTTAGTAGACTCAACAGTCATACTCAAACTAGATGCCAATCTCATACAAATATACGAATGGGTTGACCACTGGGTCAATCAAAGTAATAACAGAGGTGTCATAGAGAGAGAATGTACCCGTTATTACATCCGGTGATGACGCCTCTTCTCGAGCGAATAGCATAAGTTCTTCTTGGCGCCCACCCTCCGCCTCACAAAGAGTGTCTCGTGATACACCTCTACCACTAGTCCCACCTCCCGGGTTCTTTTGTGGTTTACCTCTAGAGGATGCACTGCTTGATCTTATCTCTTGTTTCCTCTCCTTGTCATCCCTCTCAGGAGATGATTTCGGATGAGATGGTCGGGGATCCACACTTATAACAATTTCGATTGCTTCCCCAACACTCCCCAGTGTGATGTCTGCCACAACTTGGGCACTCTGGTTTGGACCTTAGATTACCCACACTTGCCATTGAGGTGCCCTGAACTCTTAAACCCGAGTACGTGTTACCTCGCTCTCTCTGCGAATACCCGACTGATGTAGTTGTCCGAGGGTTCACTTCCCTAGACCTCTTCGATTGAGCTTGGTATGATTTGCTCATCGACCTCGTCTTTGCATCTCGAGCCTCACTCAGGGCTTTCCTCTTTTCCTTACTCAATTCTTCGGCCTTACTAGCCCTATCCACCAATACCACAAATTCTTTTAATTCTAAAATCCCGACTAGAAGTCTGACATCTTCATTCAGCCCATCTTCAAATCTCTTACATAAAATGGCTTCCGTGGATACACATTCTTACGCATACTTGCTGAGCCTAACAAATTAACGCTCATACTCCGCCACAGTCATTTTTCCTTGTTTTAACTCAAGGAATTCCTTCCGCTTCTGGTCAATAAACCGTTGACTTATATACTTCTTTCGAAACTCTTCCAAAAAGAAGTCCCACGTTACCCTCTCTTTGGGAACCACTGATGTCAACGTTTTCCACCAATGGTATGCCGAGTCCCTCAGCAAGGACACAACGTATTTCAAGCTCTCCTCAGGTGTACAAGAGAGTTCATCAAAAACCCTTATTGAGTTCTCAAGCCAGAACTCCACTCGCTCAGGGTCATCATCTATATTAGCTCGAAAATCCTCAGCCCCTTGCTTCTGAATTTTGTCTACCGGGGGCTTAGTTGTCCTCACCACTTCTATACCTTGAGAAGCCACAGGAACTGGCTGAGGTATAGGAGGAGGTGGAGGAGGTTGAGCATTGGGATTCGCTCGTACGTACTCAGTGTACCAGTTACTCATCATTTGGAGAAAGGCTTCTCGAGCCTCTTCTCCTTGACCCCTAGTCTCGGGTTCACTCTACACAGGCGCGGTCCCTTGCGCAGAGTCGATGCATTACTAGTAGTCATCATCGCACCATCGCTTGGGATCCATACACTACATAAAACAAGTTTAAAATCATCAGAAGCCACCACACTATCATCATACGCTTATGGCATGTATAGCAAGACTCCTACTCACGCTACGGTAGTCCTAGAACTGACTAAACCATAGCTCTGATACCACTAAATGTAACACCCCTTACCCAGGTTCTACGCCGGAACTGGGCCCGAGGCGTTACCGTAAAAGGTCCTCATAATCGCCACTTAGACCTATCTTGACTACTCTCTCTAGTCGCCTTAACAACCTCATTCTCGACTTACGATACCTAACTCGTAAGCACGAAGACTCTCGAGACTATACCAAAACTTTTCAACCTTTTCAAATTTTCTCTTTTATACAGGGCTCACACGCCCATGTAAAATGTGACACGCCCGTGTGTAGACACACACGCCCATGCTCCTCAACCGTGGTAAATACTGAATACACACACACGGTCTCGAAGCCTAGTCACACGCCAGTGTTCGATACCCGTGGACGACACTGACTTGGGTCACACGACCTGGACACACGCCCATATGGCTGGTCCGTGGTCGCCTCTGACTATTTCCCCACGGTCTAGGCACGCCCGTGTGCTTTAACCGTGTGACCATTCAAATTTCAAATTTCAAGATGCAGACTTCACACGGCCTGGGCACACGCCCATGGCTTGGTCGTGTGTCGCACACGGCCTAGACACACGCCCGTGTGTCTACCCATGTGGACAAGAATAAGGCATTTTGCCAAGCTCTTTGTACCCCTATAGCTTACACTACATGACTCCATTCAACATACTAGTAAACATCTCATAACTTCTATAACAGCCCGATTTAGGGCCTAGTCAGAATAGTGGTGCGAGGCCAAGAGTCTGAGGTGAATTCATGAGTTTTAAGGTTTATGCCATGTTTGCATGCTAGTGTGAAAGTTTCATAAAGCAATTTCGTTAAATTGAAGTTTTTTGGTCCAAAAAGGACTAAATTGCAAGAGTTACAAAATATGAGTTTCTAGAAGCTTTTAGTATGAAATAGCTTTAGAATATCAATTAGAAGTCCTTAATTAGCAATTTTCCCAAAATATAATTTTTGGACAAAATTAGACATGAGTTAGTATTTATGAAAATTTTAAAGAGAAGGGCATTTTGGTCATTTGGTTAATAAATGATTAAAAAAGGAAAACAATGATAAAAATCCATTCATCTTCATCCTCTCATTGCTGAAAATTTGGAGACTCCATAGCTAGGGTTCTTCATTTTTTTTTCAAGCTTGCTAGTAAGTTCATCTTAGCCCCGTTTTTAACATTCTTCGTATTTTTGAAGTTCTCGTATTATGAACTAGCTATTTTTAGCTATATAATGAGCTAAGATGCATGTTTAAAAATTCACCTATGAATGACATGGTTGTTAAATGATGTTTTATAGAAGATTATGAGAGTTTGATGTTAGATAAACATCTTTTCCTTAATGAATTTCATGAAAAATGATAGTATGGACTAATTTGTAATAGTTATAAAAATTAGTCATACATACTAGAAATAATGAGAATTGATGATTGTTATAGTAGAGAAAATGAATTAGCTAAGCATGAAGTTTAAGAAAGTTGAATGAAAATCATTTTACGAGCCTAGGGGCAAAAGTGCAAATATGAGAAAGTTTAGGGGTAAAATAGTAATTTTGCCAAAATATGATTAAAGAGTCAATTTAGTCGATGTGAGTATTAAATGGTCTATTTATGATTATAGATCAAGAAAAATGAAGCCCGGATCGAAACCGAGGCAAGAACAAAGTCGAGGACTAAATTGCATATCTACATACATTTAGCATATTGAGGTAAGTTTGTGTGATTTCTAAGCTTTATGATTTCTATCATTGAATTTCTTAGTATAATGTACATTATTATCATGGAATGCTTAATGTTCTGCTAAACAAAGAAATCAATGAGATTAAATACGAGCATGTCCCGATTGAAGATGGAATTTCCCAGGATACTTGATCTACCACATGAGATTAGAAAGTCCGTATAAGACCAAGCCAAGGCATGGCATCGGCAATCAAGCAAGTTATCATGTAAGTCCAAGGCAAGCTTGGCATTAAACAAGTTATCATATAAGTCCAAGGCAAGCTTGGCATTGAAAAAGTTATCATGTAAGTCCAAGGCAAGCTTGGCATTGAACAAGTTATCATGTAAGTCCAAGGCAAGCTTGGCATTGAACAAGTTGTCATGTAAGTCCAAGGCAAGCTTGGCATTGAAAAGCTACCAAGAGAAAGAGACCCCATGTAAGTCCAAGCCAAGGCATGGCATTGGTGAGAACAAGAAAGACTTCGTATAAGTCCACATTAAGACATGGCCTCGAAACCAAGATGAGATATTCCATGTAAGACCGTATCTAGGATATGGCTTTGGCATCAAGTTCATGTGAAGAGATTTAGTATCCTCGGTTATTCGCGGAAATTCATCGGGCAAATGAGTAAAGTTAAAGTGAGATAGCAAGAAAGTTGAGTAAGCAAAGTTATTATCAAGTTGAAAATGAGTATTATTCATGTTATGAATGATGAATCAGAAATTATGATAATTATGTTAAAGTATGCTGATCAATGTGATCAAGTGATACAGGTACCTTGTTTACCTCCCAAGTATGAGACTAGTAAGTTTCATGAGATATAAAAAAATCAAGCATGAGTAAGTAAGCTTTATAGCTAAAATTTATGATACCATTGTTGATGTCAAATGGTTTATATTAAGCAAGTATGTTGTTATGAATATTATGCAAACTTACTAAGCTAAATGCTTACGTCTTTTATCCTTTCTTTCTATGTAGTCCCGCCAAACTAACTTGTGGATCGTTGAAGTCGGAGCTCGAAGCACACTATCAATCCTTATTTTGGTATAGCTAAGTTGAAATTATATTAAGTATGGCATGTATAGGAAATGTTTCATTTTGAGTATATGTCGTAGAAAGGGCAAAAGTATGGGCTATCAATTTTATTATTCTTTTGTAAATGGCTAAGTGATTGGCCAAGATTGACTAAGTATGTATGTTATTAATATCAACGAAGCATGTTGTATTGTTCATAAATGATGTAATACTTGAGTTGCTGAATTGAGCTTGAGTTTAGACTTGATTTCAGGGTGGCAATTGGCTTGGCAAATAGCCTCTAAGTGCCCACACGGATGGACACACGGGCGTGTGTCTAGGCCGTGTGCACCCTGCACCATTGTATCTTAAGTCAGAATAGACCACGGACCAGTCACACGGGCGTGTCTTTAGACTCTAGGCCGTGTTAAGGTAGTCGGTGTGCACCACGGTGTAGTAACGCGCGCGTGTGTACCTTGGCCGTGGGGCATTGGCAGAATGTTGGGGTTTTAGGCACGGTTTGGGGCCACAGGTGTGTCCAGGCCGTGTGTATTTTGCCAGTATCCACCACGGGTGAAAGACACGGGCATGTTTTAGGGGTGCACGGGTGTGTCCCATAATACATGGGCGTGTGACCCCTGCTCTAAAGAAAAGTTTCTTAATATGTCCTGAAAGTTTTTAGACAAGTGTTTAAGGCCTCGTAGGCCCATGAAAGCTATGAATAGATTGAGAAAGAGAATTTTTTAATTTGGAACAAAATTTTATAGCCCGTAAGTACATGTTGAAGTGAGTTCAAGCATGGTAATGTCTCGTATCCAGTCTTGGTCTCGGATTCGGGTATGGGGTGTTACAACTTTAACATGAACTCCCATAGATAACTGGTAATTTCATAAATGGTAATATGAGCCATCATGCATGGCAATTTACAAATTAAATGTCTTAACAAGAGCCATTACACCTTTGGCCAAAATAACAAAATAATTTTACTAGTCTAGCCCCTATACATGCCATTTACAAAATCATTAAGTCTAGGTATACCGAGATGAGCTGATAGTGCGGGCGGCCTTCTAGTTATCGACGTATCCCGGCTCGGCTCTTAAGCTCTCTAAAACAAGGGAAAAAGAGAAGGGGGAGTAAGCTTTAAGCTTAGTAAGTTTACATGTAACAACATAACATTATAACATGTATTAAACGATTACATAGCATTCCATACTAAGCAAGAAATAATTTACATTCATGATCATGCTTACTCATTTTCTCTATTCCCACAGTTCCACCATGTCATAAGCATAGTACATACATTAATTAACAGATTCCCCTGCACATAGCATCATAAAATCACATAATACAACACATCACTATCTCTAGTTCCTTTGCTTATAATTAAATTACTCGGTGGTTTCGCACTTAGCCCACCAACAGCCTTTATTAGGGTGGTATCGTACTTAGCCCACCAAAAGAGTATAGACGATGGTATCGCACATAGCGCATCGTAATTAAACAACAAGGTGGTATCACACTTAGTCCATCAAAAGAATATAGACGATGGTATCGCACATAGCCCATCGTAATTAAACAACAAAGTGGTATCGCACTTAGCCCACCAAAAGAATATAGACGATGGTATCGCACATAGCCCATCGTAATTAAACACCAAGGTGGTATCGCACTTAGCCCACCAAAAGAATATAGACGATGGTATCGCACATAGCCCATGTAATTAAACAACAAGGTGGTATCCCACTTAGCCCACCAAAAGAATATAGACGATGGTATCACACATAGCCCGTCGTAATTAAACAACAAGGTGGTATCGCACTTAGCCCACCAACAAGTGTCGTCATTACATATTTATATAACTATTTCATCATTCACACAATAATTATTCAACGATTACCACATTCTATCCATTTGAACCACACATGTTCTCAATCATGCCATACACTAATTAGCAACACAATGTTTACACAAATATGCATTGTTTACACATAAACTTACGTCGGTGCAAAACGTGATAACCAACGACTTAATCCGTCACCTTGCCTTTTCCACAGTCAAGGTTGATTCCGCGCTCTTCTTGATTTGCAAAGAGATAGCTTAGCTGAAAGTTTGAACCCCAAAACTCTATATTTTCTCTTCAATTTTCGGTGGAAGAAGGAGGGTGAATAGTGATAGATGATATCTTTCCTTTTTAGCATTTTTTATTCATCTTTTTATCACCTAATGTCACCAAATTTGACTACAATTAATGCTCTTGTCCCCCTAGCTTCCTATGGCCGGCCAACACTCTCAATATGGCCTAATTACACATTAACGACCTCCAATTTAATATTCTATGGCTATTTGACACCTCTACCTTGTAAATTAGATCTTTCGAACTTTATGTGATTTAGTCCTTTTTCACAATTAGGCAATCAATCATTAAAATTTAAGGTACCAAAATTCTCATACATCCCTATAAACATGTTACGACACATGAAATAATATCAAAATAATTTCCTCGACCTCAGATTAGTGGTCTCGAAACCACTGCTCCGATTAGCCCCAAAATCGGGTTGTTACAACTCTCCCCCTCTTTAGAGATTTTCGTCCTCGAAAATCTTACCGGTAAAAAGTTTGGATATTGCTCTCTCATGGCTTCCTCCTGGTTCCCATGTAGCCTCTTCTACACCATGTTTCTCATTACAACACTTTTACTAAGGCTATGTCCTTATTTCTCAACCTGTTTCACTTCTCGAGCCAAGATTTTAATCGGCTCTTCCTCATACGTCATATCCGGTCGTATCTCAATTTCTGTTGGAGGAATCACATGCGAAGGATCAGAGCGATAACGCCTCAACATTGATACATGGAACACAATGTGAATTTTCTCTAACTCTACCGGTAAAGCCAACCGATATGCCACTGGCCCAATCCTTTCGGTAATCTCATACGGCCCTATGAATCTCGAACTCAATTTACCTTTTTGACCAAATCTCAATATTTTCTTCCATGGTGACACTTTCAGAAATACCTTGTCACCCACTTGGAACTCAATTTCTTTTCTTTTCAAATCCGCGTACGACTTTTGTCGGTCCGAAGCAGCTTTCAGACTATCCCGAATAACTTTCACTTTCTCCTCAGTCTCTTTAACTAAATCAATCCCATGATTTGCTTCTCTCTCAGCTCGGTCCAATACAAAGGGGTCCGACACTTACGACCATACAAGGCTTCATACGGTGCCATCCGTATGCTCGACTGATAACTATTGTTGTAAGCGAATTCGACCAATGGTAGGTATCTTTCCCAACTACCTTCAAACTCTAACACACAATATCGGAGCATATCCTCAAGAACTTGGATTACTCTCTCAGACTAACCATCAGTTTGAGGATGAAATGCAGTACTGAAATTCAACCTCGTACCCAAGGCCTCCTCTAACTTCTTCCAAAACCTTGAAGTAAATCTCGGGTCTCTATCCGATATAATAGATACAGGCACTCTGTGTAATCTTACTACCTCTGCAATATACAACTCAACTAACTTATCCAGTGAATGATCAACACGTACTGGAATAAAGTGAGCCGACTTTGTTAGTCTATCTATGATCACCCACACAACATCTTTCTTTTTTGGGGTCATAGGCAAGCCCGTAACAAAATCCATGGTAATTCGATCCCACTTCCACTCGGGAACCATCACTGGCTGAAGTAATCCCGAAGGCACTTGATGCTCCGCTTTCACTTGTTGACAAATTAGACATCTTGTTACATGCTCCGAGATGTCTCTTTTCATTCCCGGCCACCAGTAGAATTTCTTCAGATCATTGTACATTTTCGTACTACCCGGGTGTACCGACAAATAACTACTATGTGCCTCTTGTAAAATTTCTCAGATCAACTCGTCATTTTTGGGTACACAAATTCTATCATGGAACATTAAGCAACCATCCGAACTCTCCTGGAATTCAGAATTAATTCCTGATTCACACTTAGCTCTTTTAGCTAGTATCTCACTATCATTCCTTTGAGCCTCACATATTCGTTGAACAAATAGTGGTCTAGCTCTCAACTCGGCCAGTATAGCACCATTTATCGGACAATGACAAACTCGTGCTCATAGCTCTCAAAGCATACAAGGATTTTCTACTTAAAGCATCTGCAACTACATTCGCTTTCCCCGGGTGGTAATCGATCACTAGCTCGTAGTCATTCAATAATTCAAGCCACCGTCGTTGCCGTAAGTTTAATTCATTTTGATCCATCAAGTACCTCAAACTCCTATGATCCGTGAAGATCCGTCACTTCTCACCATATAAGTAATGTCGCCAAATCTTTAACGCGAAAACAATTGCGGCCAACTCCAGATCATGAGTCGGATAATTTTTCTCATGTGGTTTTAGTTGTCTCGAGGCGTAAGCGATTACCTTACCCTCTTGCATCAACACACAACCGAGACCATTTAACGACACGTCACTGTAGACCACAAAATCCTTTCCTGACTCAGGTTGTACCAAAACCGGTGCCTCTGTCAATAACATTTTCAATCTCTCGAAACTCTGTTGGCATTTTTCAGTCCATTCAAACTTAACATCCTTATGCAATAGTTTCGTCATTGGAATAGAAATCATAGAGAATCCCTTCACGAACCGCCTATAGTACCCCGCTAAACCCAAAAAGCTTCTGACCTCCGACACGTTCCTCGACAGTTTCCACTCCACAATAGACGAGACCTTTCCCGGATCAACTCTAATACCTTCACCTGACACAATATGTCCTAGGAATCCTACTTCTCGAAGCCAAAATTCACTCTTACTAAATTTAGCATATAATTGCTTGTCCCTCAAAATCTGTAAGACAATCCTCAAATGCTCCGCATGATCACTCTCGTCTCGAGAATAAACCAATATGTCATCAATAAAGAAAACCACGAACTTATCCAAATACGGTCGAAAGAAACGGTTCATTAAGTCCATAAAAATTGCAGGAGCATTCGTTAAACCGAACGGCATGACCAAAAACTCATAATGGCCATACCTCGTCCTGAATGTTGTTTTCGGCACATCTTGTTCCTTAACCCTCAACTGGTAATAACCAGACCTCAGGTCAATCTTGGAGAACACCGTAGCTCCCTTCAGTTGATCAAATAGATCATCTATCCTTGGTAAAGGATACTTGTTCTTCACAGTTACTTTGTTGAGCTGTCTGTAGTCTATGCACAATCTCATCGACCCATCTTTCTTCTTTACAAAGAGTATTAGGGCACCCCACGGTGAATAGCTCGGTCTTGCAAAACCCTTATCCATCAACTCTTGCAACTGAACTTTAAGTTCTTTCAACTCTAGCGGGGCCATCCTATACGGAGCAACCGAAATGGGCGTTGTTCCTGGAATTAACTCAATTCCAAACTCGACCTCTCTAACTTGGGGTAATCCGGGCAGCTCTTCCGGGAATACATCCGGATACTCACATACAACCGGTACTATTTCAATCCTTACTTCAGATTCTTGAGTGTTTAATACAAAAGCGAGATAAGATTCGTACCCTTTTCTCAGATATTTCTCAGCTATCATGGAAGAAATCATCACCGGTAAACTATCCGACTCACCGATTCAACCCGAATAACATCTCCATTTTTACATTTCAATTCAATAAATTTACTACCACAATTCACTAAAACATTATGGGCAATCAACCAGTCCATACCAAGAATCAAATCAAATTCATCAAATGACAACAACATAAGGTTTGCCGGGAAACAATAACCCCTAATTGTCAAAGGACAGTTCCTACACACCTTGTCAACTAACACCTGTTTACCTAGAGGATTCGACACCTTTACCACAAATGTAGTAGACTCAACAGTCATACTCAAACTAGATGCCAATCTCATACAAATATATGAATGGGTTGACCCCGGGTCAATCAAAGTAATAACAGAGGTGTCATAGAGAGAGAATTTACTCGTTATTAGATCTGGTGATGACGCCTCTTCTCGAGCGCGAATAGCATAAGTTCTTGCTGGCGCCCGGCCCTCCGGCCTCACAGTAGTGTATCGTGATACACCTCTACCACTAGTCCCACCTCCCGGGTACTATTGTGGTTTACCTCTAGAGGGTGCACTGCTTGATCTTATCTCTTGTTTCCTCTCCTTGTCATCCCTCTTAGGACAGTTTCGGATGAGATGGTCAGGGGATCCACACTTATAACAATTTTGATTGCTTCCCCAACGCTCCCCAGTGTGATGTCTGCCACAACTTGGGCACTCTGGTTTGGACCTTGGATTACCCACACTTGCCATTGAGGTGCCCTGAACTCTTGAACCCGAGTACGTGTTACCTCGCTCTCTCTGTGAATACCCAACAGATGTAGTTGTCCGAGGGTTCACTTCCCTAGACCTCTTCGATTGAGCTTGGTATGATTTGCTCATCGACCTCTTCTTCGCATCTCGAGCCTCACTCAGGGCTTTCCTCTTTTCCTTACTCAATTCTTCGGCCTTACTAGCCCTATCCACCAATACCACAAATTCTTTTAATTCTAAAATCCCGACTAGAAGTCTGACATCTTCATTCAGCCCATCTTCAAATCTCTTACATAAAATGGCTTCCGTGGATACACATTCTTGTGCATACTTGCTGAGCCTAACAAATTCACGCTCATACTCCGCCACAGTCATTTTTCCTTGTTTTAACTCAAGGAATTCCTTCCGCTTCTGGTCAACAAACCGTTGACTTATATACTTCTTTCGGAACTCTTCCAAAAAGAAGTCCCACGTTACCCTCTCTTTAGGAACCACTGATGTCAACATTTTCCACCAATGGTATGCCGAGTCCCTCAGCAAGGACACAACGCATTTCAAGCTCTCCTCAGGTGTACAGGAGAGTTCATCAAAAACCCTTATTGAGTTTTCAAGCCAGAACTCCGCTCGCTCAGGGTCATCATCTATATTAGCTCGAAAATCCTCAGCCCCTTGCTTCCGAATTTTGTCTACCGGGGGCTTAGTTGTCCTCACCACTTCTATACCTTAAGAAGCCACAGGAACTGGCTGAGGTATAGGAGGAGGTGGAGGAGGTTGAGCATTGGGATTCGCTCATACATACTCAGTGTACCAGTTACTCATCATTTGGAGTAAGGCTTCTCGAGCCTCTTCTCCTTAACCCCTAGTCTCGGGTTCACTCTACACAGGCGCGGTCCCTTACGCAGGAGCCGGTGCATTACTAGCTGCATCATCAGCAGCCGACTGTTTGGGATCCATACACTACATAAAACAGGTTTTAAATCATCAGAAATCACAACACTATCATCATACGCTTATGGCATGTATAGCTAGACTCCTACTCACGCTACGGTAGTCCTAGAACTGACTAAACCATAGCTCTCATACCACTAAATGTAACACCCCTTACCCAGGTTCTACGTCGGAACTGGGCCCGAGGTGTTACCGTAAAAGGTCCTCATAATCGCCACTTAGACCTATCATGACTACTCTCTCTAGTCGCCTTAACAACCTCGTTCTCGACTTATGATACCTCACTCGTAAGCACGAAGACTCTCGAGACTATACCAAAACTTTTCAACCTTTTCAAATTTTCTCTTTTATACAGGGCTCACACGCCCATGTAAAATGTGACACGCCCGTGTGTAGACACACACGCCCATGCTCCTCAACCGTGGTAAATACTGACTACACACACACGGTCTCGAAGCCTAGTCACACGCCCGTGTTCGATACCCGTGGACGACACTGACTTGGGTCACACGACCTGGACACACGCCCATATGGCTGGTCCATGGTCGCCTCTGACTATTTCCCCACGGTCTAGGCAAATTTCACCGTGTGCTTTAACCGTGTGACCATTCAAATTTCAAATTTCAAGGTGCAGACTTCACACGGCCTGGGCACATGCCCATGGCTTGGTCGTGTGTCACACACGGCCTAGACACACGCCCGTGTGTCTACCCATGTGGACAAGAACAAGGCTATTTGCCAAGCTCTTTGTACCCCTATAGCTTACACTACATGACTCCATTCAACATACTAGTAAACATCTCATAACTTCTATAACAGCCCGATTTAGGGCCTAGTCAGAATAGTGGTGCGAGGCCAAGAGTCTGAGGTGAATTCATGAGTTTTAAGGTTTATGCCATGTTTGCATGCTAGTGTGAAAGTTTCATAAAGCAATTTCGTTAAATTGAAGTTTTTTGGTCCAAAAAGGACTAAATTGCAAGAGTTACAAAATATGAGTTTCTAGAAGCTTTTAGTATGAAATAGCTTTAGAATATCAATTAGAAGTCCTTAATTAGCAATTTGCCCAAAATATAATTTTTGGACAAAATTATACATGAGTTAGTATTTATGAAAATTTTAAAGAGAAGGGCATTTTGGTCATTTGGTTAATAAATGATTAAAAAAGGAAAACAATGATAAAAATCCATTCATCTTCATCCTCTCATTGCTGAAAATTTGGAGACTCCATAGC
Source organism: Gossypium sturtianum (assembly GCA_025698515.1). NCBI lineage: Eukaryota > Viridiplantae > Streptophyta > Magnoliopsida > Malvales > Malvaceae > Gossypium > Gossypium sturtianum. The sequence continues at coordinate 135,009,297 of CM046945.1, forward strand.
TAGGGTTCTTCATTTTTTTTTCAAGCTTGCTAGTAAGTTCATCTTAGCCCCGTTTTTAACATTCTTCGTATTTTTGAAGTTCTCGTATTATGAACTAGCTATTTTTAGCTATATAATTAGCTAAGATGCATGTTTAAAAATTCACCTATGAATGACATGGTTGTTAAATGATGTTTTATAGAAGATTATGAGAGTTTGATGTTAGATAAACATCTTTTCCTTAATGAATTTCATGAAAAATGATAGTATGGACTAATTTGTAATAGTTATAAAAATTAGTCATACATACTAGAAATAATGAGAATTGATGATTGTTATAGTAGAGAAAATGAATTAGCTAAGCATGAAGTTTAAGAAAGTTGAATGAAAATCATTTTACGAGCCTAGGGGCAAAAATGCAAATATGAGAAAGTTTAGGGGTAAAATAGTAATTTTGCCAAAATATGATTAAAGAGTCTATTTAGTCGATGTGAGTATTAAATGGTCTATTTATGATTATAGATCAAGAAAAATGAAGCCCGGATCGAAACCGAGGCAAGAACAAAGTCGAGGACTAAATTGCATATCTACATACATTTTGCATATTGAGGTAAGTTTGTGTGATTTCTAAGCTTTATGATTTCTATCATTGAATTGCTTAGTATAATGTACATTATTATCGTGGAATGCTTAATGTTCTGCTAAACAAAGAAATCAATGAGATTAAATACGAGCATGTCCCGATTGAAGATGGAATTTCCCAGGATACTCGACCTACCACATGAGATTAGAAAGTCCGTATAAGACCAAGCCAAGGCATGGCATCGGCAATCAAGCAAGTTATCATGTAAGTCTAAGGCAAGCTTGGCATTGAACAAGTTATCATGTAAGTCCAAGGCAAGCTTGGCATTGAACAAGTTACCATGTAAGTCCAAGGCAAGCTTGGTATTGAACAAGTTGTCATGTAAGTCCAAGGCAAGCTTGGCATTGAAAAGCTACCAAGAGAAAGAGACCCCATGTAAGTCCAAGCCAAGGCATGGCATTGGTGAGAACAAGAAAGACTTCGTATAAGTCCACGTCAAGACGTGGCCTCGAAACCAAGATGAGATATTCCATGTAAGACCGTATCTAGGATATGGCTTTGGCATCAAGTTCATGTGAAGAGATTTAGTATCCTCGGTTATTCACGAAAATTCATCGGGCAAATGAGTAAAGTTAAAGTGAGATAGCAAGAAAGTTGAGTAAGCAAAGTTATTATCAAGTTGAAAATGAGTATTATTCATGTTATGAATGATGAATCAGAAATTATGATAATTATGTTAAAGTATGCTTGATCAATGTGATCAAGTGATACAGGTACCTTGTTTACCTCCCAAGTATGAGACTAGTAAGTTTCATGAGATTTAAAAAAATCAAGCATGAGTAAGTAAGCTTTATAGCTGAAATTTATGATACCATTGTTGATGTCAAATGGTTTATATTAAGCAAGTATGTTGTTATGAATATTATGCAAACTTACTAAGCTAAATGCTTACGTCTTTTATCCTTTCTTTCTATGTAGTCCCGCCAAACTAACTTGTGGATCGTTGAAGTCGGAGCTCAAGCACACTATCAATCCTTATTTTGGTATAGCTAAGTTGAAATTATATTAAGTATGGCATGTATAGGAAACGTTTCATTTTGAGTATATGTCGTAGAAAGGGCAAAAGTATGGGCTATCAATTTTATTATTCTTTTGTAAATGGCTAAGTGATTGGCCAAGATTGACTAAGTATGTATGTTATTAATATCAACGAAGCATGTTGTATTGTTCATAAATGATGTAATACTTGAGTTGCTTCGAATTGAGCTTGAGTTTAGACTTGATTTCGTGGTGGCAATTGGCTTGGCAAATAGCCTCTAAGTGCCCACACGGATGGACACACCAGGCGCAGTGTCTGGGCCGTGTGCACCCCGCACCATTGTATCTTAAGTCGAGAATAGACCACGGACCAGTCCACATGGGCGTGTCTTTAGACTCTAGGCCGTGTTAAGGTAGTCGCAGTGCACCACAGTGTGTAAGCACGGCGTGTGCCTTGGCCGTGGGGCATTGGCGTAATGTTGGGGTTTTAGGCACGGTTTGGGGCCACAGGTGTGTCCAGGCCGTGTGTATTTTGCCAGTATCCACCACGGGTGAAAGACACGGGCATGTTTTAGGGGTGCACGGGTGTGTCCCATAATACATGGGCGTGTGACCCCTGCTCTAAAGAAAAGTTTCTCAATATGTCTTGAAAGTTTTTAGACAAGTGTTTAAGGCCTCGTAGGCCCATGAAAGGTATGAATAGATTGAGAAAGAGAATTTTTTAATTCGGAACAAAATTTTATAGCCCGTAAGTACATGTTGAAGTGAGTTCAAGCATGGTAATGTCTCGTATCCAGTCTTGGTCTCGGATTTGGGTATGGGGTGTTACAACTTCAACATGATCTCCCATAGATAACTGGTAATTTCATAAATGGTAAAATGAGCCATCATGCATGGCAATTTACAAATTAAATGTCTTAACAAGAGCCATTACACCTTTGGCCAAAATAACAAAATAATTTTACTAGTCTAGCCCCTATACATGCCATTTAAAAAATCATTAAGTCTAGGTATACCGAGATGAGTGATAGTGCGGGCGGTCTTACAGTTATCGACGTATCCTACTCGGCTCTTAAGCTCTCTAAAACAAGGGAAAAGAGAAGGGGAGTAAGCTTTAAGCTTAGTAAGTTTACATGTAACAACATAACATTATAACATGTATTAAACGATTACATAGCATTACATACTAAGCAAGAAATAATTTACATTCATGATCATGCTTACTCATTTTCTCTATTCCCACATTTCCACCATGTCATAAGCATAGTACATACATTCATTAACAGATTCCCCTGTACATAGCATCATAAAATCACATAATACAACACATCACTATCTCTAGTTCCTTTGCTTATAATTAAATTACTCGGTGGTTTCGCACTTAGCCCACCAACAGCCTTTATTGGGGTGGTATCGCACTTAGCCCACCAAAAGAGTATAGACGATGGTATCGCACACAACCCATCGTAATTAAACAACAAGGTGGTATCACACTTAGCCCACCAAAAGAATATAGACGATGGTATCGCACATAGCCCATCGTAATTAAACAACAAGGTGGTATCGCACTTAGCCCACCAAAAGAATATAGACGATGGTATCGCACATAGCCCATCGTAATTAAACAACAAGGTGGTATCGCACTTAGCCCACCAAAAGAATATAGACGATGGTATCGCACATAGCCCATCGTAATTAAACAACAAGGTGGTATCGCACTTAGCCCACCAAAAGAATATAGACGATGGTATCGCACATAGCCCATCGTAATTAAACAACAAGGTGGTATCGCACTTAGCCCACCAACAAGTGTCGTCATTACATATTTATATAACTATTTCATCATTCACACAATAACTATTCAACGATTACCACATTCTATCCATTTGAACCACACATGTTCTCAATCATGCCATACACTAATTAGCAACACAATGTTTACACAAATATGCATTGTTTACACATAAACTTACCTCGGTGCAAAACGTGATAACCAACGACTTAATCCGTAACCTTGCCTTCTCCACGGTCAAGGTTGATTCCGCGCTCTTCTTGATTTGCAAAGAGATAGCTTAGCTGAAAGTTTGAACCCCAAAACTCTATATTTTCTCTTCAATTTTCGGTGGAAGAAGGAGGGTGAATAGTGATAGATGATATCTTTCCTTTTTAGCATTTTTTATTCATCTTTTTATCACCTAATGTCACCAAATTTGACTACAATTAATGCTCTTGTCCCCCTAGCTTCCTATGGTCGGCCAACACTCTCAATATGGCCTAATTACACATTAAGGACCTCCAATTTAATATTCTATGGCTATTTGACACCTCTACCTTATAAATTAGATCTTTCGCACTTTATGCGATTTAGTCCTTTTTTCACAATTAGGCAATCAATCATTAAAATTTAAGGTACCAAAATTCTCATACATCCCTATAAACATGTTACGACACATGAAATAATATCAAAATAATTTCCTCAACCTCGGATTAGTGGTCTCGAAACCACTGTTCCGACTAGCCCTAAAACCAGGCTATTACACCCCCTTACGTAGTAACTTAGTTAGGGGTGCCGCAATCTATGAAAACCCCTCAACGAACCGCCTGTAGTACCCGGCCAAACCCAGAAAACTTTGAATCTTTGATTCTGACTTTGGTGGCTTCCAATCCAATATAGCCTCAACCTTCCAAGGATCAACCCTAATTCCCTCGGCAGACACGACATGCCCCAAAAATGTTACCTCTCGCAGCCAAAACTCACACTTGCTGAATTTGGCATAAAGCTGCTTCTCCCTCAATATTTGCAACACCATTCGGAGATGTGAATCATGCTCTTCCTCAGTTCGCGAATACACCAGAATATCATCTATAAATTGTAACACCCCAAACTCGGCCCATGAGCCATGACCGGATCTGGTTGTCACGGAGTAAAAACGTTTTGAAAGATTTTGATTAACAGGTGGAAATCTGAAAATTTTGTTTATAAAACGGTGTCTATAAAAAAAACATTTGGTGGGGTTGATTTTATAAACATGGTTGAGTTGAAACCCTTTTTCCTTTGAAAACATTTGATCATTTTAATTTTAGAAAACATCGGAGTTATAGTTAACTTGGTACATTTTGTTACCCGATGATAACATCTTTGAAAACTCGTAAAGGTACTTATTTTGAAAACGTTCTTTTAACCGATTTATTTAACAATTTATAAATTCATTAGTAATATGGTAGAAGTAAAGTAAAAACAACTACTTAAACATCAAAATAACAACTAGCGACCTTATTACAATCCAAACCAAAATTTAGTAAATAATAAACTTTAATCATGTATAAATATAAATTCAAATCCAAGGAACAAGCATGGCCGCCTCGAGTCCTCTCCGGCTCAGCCTCCGCGATCTACTCATCTGCAAAATGATATGGGAAGGGGTGAGTGACCAAGACTCGATGTATAAATCCCCAACCCGGTGAGTGCAAACTCATACACAAAATATTAGCAAGACATGCAAAACATGCAACCCAAACTAGCCATCCATACTCCTTTAACTACCCCGTGTGGTCAAAACCACCGGTGACCAGAGTCACAAATCAAGTGATGGGGCCAACCCATCGTGTGGTCAAAACCACCGATGACCGTAGGTCACAATTATCAATATGTGGTCAAAACCATCGTGGTACCAAACCACCGGGACTTAGTCACGATTTATATCAACAGGTGTGGTCAAAACCACTTTGGTGACCGAAGTCACAATCAAGCTGATGGGGCCAACCCATCTTGTGGTCAAAACCACTTTGGTGACGATCCATAGAGAATATTCCCCTCCTCTCTTCAATCCCATTACCAAACATGCTCATATCATGCTCAACATATCATCATAAATCATGCATACAAATCATGGCATAGCATATTACCCATCATGTCATTCTTATTACATATTTAAAGTCACAAGAGACTTACCCAAAATCCATGCTCATGCCCACAGGGCAAATCACTATCACAACAGATTATTTGTAACATAATAAGCAATGCTAACTAATAAAGTGTGTAAGAGTTTTACACACTGCTTTAACCAAGATCTAAGGAGAAATCTCGAATCTATACGATATCACAAAAATCCCAAACGTATTCCCGTATTGCTCCAAAGCAAATTGAAATCCCGGAAGCCTCTGTTTTCCTTCACCGATTAGCCCCTAAAACCATAGTGCACGTTCAGTTATACTTAGATACCAAAAAGGGCCTTTGGCCGAATATGCCTAACCACTTCCCACTCTTACCGAAATCCCGAAGTTGTCACTTACCTTGTTGAGATCCCTTGAAGAATCAAATCCCGAAATGCTCCTTAGTGTCGGCTCTATTGTTTCCTTGAAGAGACTAAAAGTGAAGAGATTTCGGCTATGGCTCCCAAGTGTTGATGAAGATATTCGGCTAACACCAAATGGGAGATGAATTTTTGAGTAGGATGGGGGTGATAGGTTCGGCCAAATAGAATAAAAGAAGAAAGGGGTTTGAAGAATTTTGGGCAATGTGGACAAGAGAGAATTCGCCAAGAAAATTGGGAAGAAAAGAAGAGCAAAAATTAAATGAATTTCTATTCCCCCTTATTACTCAAAACCGATTAAGCAAGCCCCTAAAGAGTCCCTATTTTGGCCGTCTCCCTAATGTGATAATTATCACCCATTTGAAATAAAATAAAACAATGTTTTATCCTTTATCCCATCACTTAGCCACCTCTTCAAATAAATAAAAAAATAAAAGAAATAAAATAATATTTATTCCATACTTCCAAATTAAATTCAACAACAAAAACAATTTCTATCCTTATCTAACTAAAAGTCCCACGTGCGAGGCCATTAGCTCTTCTCCTTCACGCCAAAGATGCAAAAACAAAACACCCATTTGTTTGCTCACGCCATTCGAACCTAGGACCACCGGGCCTTACAAGTAACACCCCAGGCCACTTTGCCAAGGCGTTTATTTGTGATATAAACCCCCTACAATTTGTTTTAAGGGCTCCTTCCTACGCTCCCCATTGTCTTAACGCTTAAAGGCAAAAATAAAACATACCTCGCCTCCATCGTGACTCGAACTCGAGTCCTCCCTCCTGCTGGGGGCGTTCACCAAGGCCCTAAGTGGCGCCCCCAAGCCACTTTGCCAGGCTGACTTTCATGTCCACCAACCTTGCCATTTATTTTTAAGGCCTTCTTAGCCCAATTTCACTTGTTGACGCGAAAAGGAAAAATAAAACACTCCCATGCCATCACCCAGACTCGAACCTCCCTGCTCAAGGTGTCATTTGCCCAAGCCTTAAGTGGCGTCCTTAAGCCACTTTACCAAGCCCCTTTTTCATGTCCAAAAACTCCCAAATTTTTCCTTAAAGCCTCCTTCACCCAGCTCCCCCTTTTATACTTAAAATCCAACATTTTCCCAAAGCTTTCCCCTTCATCCTTGGGTTCTAAAACTCCTAAAACATCACCAAACACACTTAAAGCCTACTAATACTTGAGTTATGCTCTAAACGCATAACCCCTAATCTAGGATGTTACATAAATACCATCACGAACCGGTTTAAGTATGGTTGGAAGACCCGATTCATCATATCCATGAAAGCAGCTGGTGCATTTGTTAACCCAAACGGCATGACCAGAAACTCGTAGTGTCCATAACGAGTCCTGAATGTTGTCTTGAACACATCTGCCTCCTTAACCCTTAACTGATGGTACCCTGACCTCAGATCTATTTTAGAGAAAACTGAAGCTCCTCCCAGCTGATCAAACAGATCGTCTATCCTTGGTAGCGGGTTCTTGTTCTTAATCGTTAGCTTGTTTAACTGACGGTAGTCAATACACATACGCATTGACCCATCCTTCTTCTTCACAAACAATATCGGTGCTCCCCACGGAGACACACTCGGCCTGATAAATCCTCGATCTAAAAGCTCTTGAATCTGAGCCTTTAATTCCACCAGCTCCTTTGGTTCCATTCTATAAGGGGCGATGGACACCGGAGCCGTTCCCGGTAACAGCTCAATGCCAAATTTGACCTCACGGTTTGGAGGCAATCCCGGAAGCTCTTCAGGAAATACATCCGGGAACTCCTTTACGGTCCTGACATCCCCAACAGACAAACTCTCAACCTCAGATGTGCTGACATAGGCTAGGAACGCTTCGTAACCTTTGCGAACCAGCTTCTCGGCCCTTAGTGCTGAGATTACATTGGAAAAATAGTTCCTCCGCTCCCCTATCACGATCACCTCTGGCTAGATCATGAGACCCCATCTCAGTCACTGGCGATGCCGCGCCTCCCTTTCGGGCATATGCCTTGATGCTGAGGATCCAGCCCTAGCACCTCGGCCTCCACCACGACCACATGTACCCATTCTGCGACCTCTTGTACTCATCTGGATGTAACGTATTTTCTGATTAAGAAGTTTTATGAATCAACTTATCATTCATGTAATTATTAACAAATGTTTTAAGAAAAGAAAATAGTAATAATAGTAGTTTTCGCAGATCGATTTTACTAAAGTTTCAGTCTCTAACTAAGAGTTCGGTATACTACTACTATCCCTAGTAGTTTTTCAGTACAGTCACTATAGCATATAACCAAGTATAAGATCAGGGAACTTACGGATTTGGTGCCGGAGACTCGGTGTGCCATACTTCCAATGTCACTATCACTTTTTCTAAACCAAAGTTTAAACATATTTGGAAAAAATTTCAAACCCATTCCACAGTCGAGTTTTGTAACCTAGCTCTGATACCATTAAATGTAACACCCCAAACCCGGCCTAGACGTTATGCCCGAATCTAGTATGTCACATCAAAAGGTTGTTTAAAATTTATGCATTCGTTAAAAACCATGTATCCTTTTTGAAACTCCGAATTTCGTTGTTTGAAAAAAAACAAGATTTGCTTAAAGTGTATTCTTGTAAAGATGTTATTATTTTTGAAAACTTTATTTGTTGCAGAAGTCTGACTTAAAGAATTGCGGAAACGTGATATTTCGAAAACAGTTGTTGTTGTTTTAAAAACCAGTGTTTAATCGTTTAACAATTCATACTTAGCAGAACTACCAAATGAAAGTTTAAAAAGAAAAAAAAATCCAATGGCCTTATTACACAAAATATTAACCCCAAAAATAATATAAAATAAATTAAAACCAAAATTACCAAGTTTCGTTAAGAAGCAAATCTGACGTATGGCCACCTCCGAGTCCTCCACAACTCCAAATCCTCTAACGCTGGGGATTACCTGAACGGTTAAAAGGAAGGGGTGAGTTACGAGAACTTAGTGTGTAATCCCCTATAACGGTCATTATCTGGGCCTGAGCCCATACGGTACGGTCTGGGCCTAAGCCCTATTCGGTAACAACCTGGGCCTGAGCCCCAAAATCATCTCAATGTATGTGGATATGTGCCCACCCCAATCCTACCAGCCGTCTAACTCTCCACCCGTACCAACCAATCGCACCATGTGGGGACCATGTCAACCCACCCAGCCAATCCTCACCAATATTGCAGTCAAGCTGCTAATCACGGTATATGTGGCAGAGCCACTAAAACGGTATGTGGCAGAGCCACTAAAACGGTACTTCCTCCAATCATCAAACCCAACCCATGCAACAAGATATGAATGCAGTGTATTACAAGTATAAACAGTATAAATAAAAATCACGTACACGATATTTAACCACAATCAAGGGTATAACGGTCATTTTGTCACCTAAGGGTATAACAGTAATTTTCACCCCTTTAGGGGTATTTCGATAATTTACCCATCGAGGGTATTTTGGTAATTCACCCACTAAGGGTATTTCGGTAATTTACCCTCTAGGGGTATTGTGGTAATTTACCCTCTAAGGTTATTTCGATAATTTTACCCCTGCAACGTCCTTTTGGAAGGCCTAATGTCGCCTCGAGCAGCTCAGTTACTAATTTCGGTCAATACAGTGCTATTGGGCCTAAAACCTGATTTCGGCCTATTCAGGCCCACACACTCGTGTGGCCCATTCTGCATTTTCGGTCTCGGTTTTGTAGACTTCACAGCCGCATCAGTCATTCGGGAATTTTCCATCAGTTTTGCTCATGTGGGCCCGTTACCCCATTGGGCCAACTTAGCCCGTTTTGACTCGATAAGGCCCATTACAGCCTCAAAACTCACGAGAGTGTTCGTGACACTCTCAACGGTCTACCGCCATCACTAGTGGCTCAGTTTATCACTACGAGTGCTCGCACGCTCGAGTGGCTCGGTTGCCGATACTCCAGCTTTTCAGCATTTCGGTTTATGGCCAAATCCCAGAACCTCACATATTATCACAAACAATGGTGTAAGATTACACACCTGCTTTGGATTGTCAAGTGAACTACTCATCGTTGCCCCCCAAGATGTGACCCCCTCCTACGGAGTAACAATATTCGGCCTTACTCCTTGACTAACACAAACGAATTCCTACAAAGAAAGTAATTGATGCACCAAAGGAATTAGCATCACACCAAAATTTGGCCCCCCACAAGAAGGGAGGAAACCGATGCTAACTCAACAAAAGGGGTCACAAGAACATCACTAGCATCAAATTAAAAAGATACTTGAACAACTTCACCCTTACCAACACCAAAGTTGACGACCAACGCCCGTTGTTTGCTAAAAGAATTCGGCCCCCAACCACCAAGGAATAAAGGATTCGGGTCAAGAGATTAAGAATATTTGGATTACCAAGTTCGGCCAACAGAAGAGAATCAAAGCTTCAGGCTATTTGATGTTCGGCTAAAGGGGAGCCAAATAGGAGTAGGGGTGGCTGTTCAGCTTAAAGAAGAAAAGAGAAGAAATGGATGCAACGAGAGGATAGATGAGCAGAAGAAGATTCGGCCAAAACAAGTTTAGGCAACTAACAAAAGAAATGGAAGAAAGCACGAGAGGTAAAAACAAAAAAGAGAAAAGGAGGAAGAGTGCACGAAATGCTTCCCAAAGAGAAATCCCGAAAATAACTAAAGGAGAAATCACACACCCAAGGAGAGTTTTCAGTTTGCACTTACCCCCAAGCAGCCGAAAAAATGCTTCCTTATCCACCCCCTAGCCGAAATCACCCCCTAAGGCACACTCCCAAATTCGGCCACTACTCCCTCACTCCTCAACTCCCTGATTTCCTCCCACATCCTCTCCTTGAATCACTCCTGGCCTCCCATTCAAATTGATGACCAAGTCTCCCATCCACCTTGTAGAGTTTGATCCCAACTCTAACTCTTGCTCTCCCAAGTCACAAAATAAAATCCCTCATTTGTAATCTGTGGGATTCGAACCCCTTCTCTCCATGCTCTCCACTTGACGCCACACCACTCCACCATGTGCTCAACTTGTGTTAGTAAAACACACTTTAATTTACATAAGTCCTGCTTCCATTAGCCCTCTCCACTAAAGGCCCAAAAACCAAAATTTTACAAGGGCTTGGACTCGAACCCAGGCCTCAACACCCTTAAATAACCCGCTGAGCAAGCACAACATGCAATTATGCAAAAATCACAAACCCCTAATTTTTGGGATGTTACAGATGCCATGTCCCAGACATGGTCTTACACTAGCTCATACTCATCTCGGTGTCGATGCCATGTTCCAGACATGGTCTTACACTGACACAACTTGAGGCCAATGCCATGTCCCAGACATGGTCTTACACTGGCACACTCACTGCCATGGTCCACCCATGGCCTTTTCCGTCAATTCATCACGAGTTGTAGTACGAATGTACTTGACCCTACATTTCTCACGATTGATCCTTCAATCCAATCTCGTACTTGCATAAAGTCATGATTAGATAACAAACATATATAAAATAATACATCATCTCAACTCAAATTTAATAATCGTTCACTATAGACTAACCATATAAACTTACCTCGACGCGAATCGGTCATTTTGATTGACATTTCCCCGTACTTGGTCCAAATCTCGATTTCTTTGATCTAAAATGTCACATTTCACTTAATTATCACTCACATTACTCATTTTAATACAAAAATCATACTACGACAAATTTACAATTTTTCCCCTAAACTTTCTCATAATAACGATTTTGCCCCTAGGCTCGTAATATGATTTTTATTCAATTTCTATAAATTTCAAGGTCAGCCAAACCTTTTTATCTTCCAAAGCAACCTCAAATTCTTATTATTTCACACTTTTAGGAGCATTTACAACTTTTACTAATTAACCCGTTTTAACCATTTTCAACGAAAATCACTTAGCAAAAATCATTCTCCTAACCTCGTGCACCCTTATTATACCATTAAACATCAAAATGCACAAATATCTAGCATGGGTCAATTTTAATCTTCATTTTTCATGCAAATAAATGGTAAAAATAGAAAGGTTAACCTTCTAGGATCTCAAAAATACGAAGAACATTAAAAACGGGGCTCAAATGCACTTACAATTAAGCTTTGAAAAAGCTTGAAACCCTAGCCATGGCTTCTTGAAAATTTCGGCAGCATGGAGAAGAGAATGAGCAGATTTTTGGGTTTCAATTTTGTCTTTTATGCCTTAAAACACCAAAATGACAAAAATGCCCTTTTTACTAAACCTTCAATTTTTACCCTTCCATGACTAGTTTTGTCCATAACAAAATATGATGGTCTATTTTCCATTTAAAGACTCTAGTTTAAACCCCCATTTAAAACAAGTACTTATGTTCTAGAACTCATATTTTACAATTAATGCAATTTAATCCCAATAATAAAATTGGGAACTTAATCGATAAAAATTACTTAACAAAATTTGCACACCATCACCCAAACATATCATAGACTCTAAAAAAATCATAAATTAAATATTTTTACTTCGGGTTTGTGGTCTCGAAACCACTGTTCCGACTAGGCCCTATTTTGGGCTGTTACATATGTAGCCTTTTACCATGAAAATTAAATTTCTTTTGAAATAAACATGCATGAATGTTTAAGTTCTTATAATTGACTTAGTAACTTTCCTGAGGCGAAATCATAGGAGGCATAAGAATCTAAACATGATTTAGGCACATTTTTTTTTGGATCGTTTGAGCCTTTCAAGCCTACCATATAAATTTTGACTCTTGAAACCTTAATTTGAGCCTTAAAGCCTATTTTATTGTTATTTACCTACATAATAAGACATGCTACCATCTTTTTAAATTTTATCTTATTTTTGCACCTATCTTAACTATACTTGTCTTGGTGAGCAAAGATCAAGGAAAAATACAAAAAAGATGAACATGTTCTTCTTATGTTAAATAAAAAAAAGCTCTATTCAAATGTCAAGAAAAAGAGCAAAATAAATACTTAAAGTATTGAAAAGTATTCGAGTATATGTTTCAAAATTAAGTTTGGGGGGTGAAAAAACTCATTAGCAAGAAGGATGTATCTCGAATTGATCCAAGGCAAAGATAGGGTTAAGATTATTGAACCTAAAATTCACTTCTCTTTATCCCTACCTTAAGCCTAGCCCCATTACAACCTTATAAAAGACCTATTGATTTGGATGATTATGCCAACTACATTAGTGGAGAGGAAGTGCTAAGTTCAACATATGATGACAATTAATTAGACCTTGTGATTGCTTTGTTTGATTGATAAGGAAACTTTGATCGAATGGTGAATGTTATGTATGATCTTAAAAAGCATGCAGTCTATAACTTATGTTAGCATTTTCCCGCACTTAGAATAAAATTTTGAAATAATGTTTGCATATGAGTGACTTATCAATAAAAAGAGTTTGTGAGCATGATTTTGTTGATGCATGGTTATGTGCAGAGATTGATTCTGCTTAAACTTGTTGCAAAAATTGCCTTAGCAAAAGTTATGCTTTACATGAAACATTACTCGGGATGAGCAATGGATTAATTTTGGGGGTGTGTTAACTCTAAATTGTATAGGTTTTTTCTAATCATTTTTACCACCTTTTTACTTAAAAATAACACTAATCCTGAGCATTTGTTAATAAATTTAGTTAATTTTGCTTAAATCTCAATCATGGATGTGAATTTATGAAATATGCAAATATGTGCTTTATTATATGATTTTTGTGCATAAATTAAATTATTTTTATGTTATTTACTAATGTGTTATTTTTTAATAATGCAGTGGGACCATGAGGTGATATAATATGGAGCTCAGTACAATTCTTACATGGACATGACAAAATCCACATTACTTGGACAACAAAACCATGCAAAATTGGGTCATAAAGATGTTAATTTGACCCAGTTTAAGTGATGATACATGGTGGACATGTCTGGTTACTTATTGGGTCATGAAATCGTCCAACAAGAGGGAGTCAAGCCAAAATTTAGCACAAGCCTGTGGCTGCCCAAAAATTAACTTTGGGACAATGATTTGGAGGTTCCTACACTTTGAAAATCATTAAAAATTAGCACATGAAGATTGCTCAAGAAACCGTCCACTCCATGGCTAAATTTAGCATGATTCCATGCTTAAATAAAGTAACCGACTCAACCTCATTTCCATTTATTATGGCCGGCTATTAATGGGAGAGAACCAAGGGATCTTTGACGCCATTTTTAGTAAATTCGGCCACTAACCTCAAGTATAAATACCACACTCTTCTCCCTTTTCATTCATCCCTTAATCCTTAAAAATCATCCATCATTCCTTCATTCATTACTCATCCATTCATTTTCTTCCTTCTTTCCATGACTAGCACTTTAGCCAGCAAAACTATGATAAGGTTGTCTCTTGGCCGCCCACCTTGAGGAGCCATTAGCAAAGGAGCAACACAAGGATTGGAAGAAAACATCTTCATTCGGAGTTCACGGGACTACCGATTTGAATAGAGTTTATTCTTCCTTTACTTTGTTATTTTGATCTAAATATGTTTGCAATGTGTTTTATGATCTTGTCATCAACAATGGTAGCTTATATCTATTGAGCTAGGATGATTGCATTTATTCAATGAAGTTTGCTAAATCATGTTTATAGTGTTTGTGCCTCAGTCGATCATGTGTTCAATTAAATTCATACGTGATTGGATGAATTTGAATTAGCTGAGTGATCCTGAGTAGACGACGGCTAATGGACACAATAATTGAATAGTGCATGCTTAATTTAGATCCTGATCCTTAATTTAGATCCTGATCCGACTAAATTAAAGGTTCATAATAACTTTGATGAGCTATATTATCTTGCATAGTTTTTAGATTTATGTGATTAAATTATTTCAAACTTGATCTATCCCTATTACTTCACATGAATTCTAAGAAACCCTTAGTTTAATATGGTCAGTAAAATGCATATTTCACTAGGTAAAAGATTCCGAAAGGACTTAATTCGGTTTCCAAACTCATGAAAGATCTAGTTTCCATGGAATGTTTTCCGAACACTGCTAAGCATGAGAAAAATAAACTAAGTTTAATAGTGTAATTATCCTAGCTTATTCATGTTATTGATTGTTGAATTTTGTGTTTTTGCTGCTAAACTCATCTCATACATTTCATTTCATACTTTGAATTTAGATTAAATTGCATTAGGGATCATCTTGTATTTAGATAATTTAATTTAGCTTAAACATCATCACTCAAAATATTGTGTTTTTATCACCAAATTGTTAACTTTAATTTTACAATTAATTGATTAACATACACAGTCCCTATGGAGATGATAACTCTTTTACTTACTTTATTACTTGAAACGACTATGTACAGTTATACAAACCTGAGTGTTACAAGAATCTGTATAAACTATAGAAAATTGAACAAAAATACTCAGAAGGACCATTTCCCATTACCTTTTATGGATCAGATGTTAGATCGAAAGGCAGGTAAAAAATTTTACTTTTTCTTAGATGGATATTCGGGATATAACCAAATAGTTGTAGCCCCGGAATATCAACACAAAACAAATTTTAAATGCCCGTACGGTATGTTTTCTTTTAGGCGAATGCCTTTCAATTTATGTAATACACCTGCAACATTTCAACGATGCATGATGTCAATATTTATTGATATGGTTGAAAATTTTGTTGAGGTTTTCATGGATGATTTTTCTGTTTTTGGTAATACTTACGATGTTTGTTTGAGTAATTTGACTAAGGTACTGAAGAGATGCGAGGAGACAAATCTCGTCCTTAACTAAGAGAAATGCCACTTTATGGTTAAGGAAGGAATTGTCTTAGGACACAAAATTTCTAGAAACGGGATTGAAGTTGAAAAAGCGAAGATGGATGTAATTGAAAAATTACCACCACCAGTCACTATTAAAGGAGTTTAGAGTTTCTTAGGCCATGCCAGTTTTTACCGAAGGTTTATTAAAGATTTTTCAAAAATTTCCAAGCCTGCTTTTAGAGAAAGACACCATTTTTTATTTTAACAAAGCATTTTTGAAATCTTTTCAAGAGTTCAAAAGTCGGTTAATCTCAGCCCCAATAATTGTTACACCTGATTGGAACTCACCTTTTAAGTTAATGCGTGACGCTAGCGATTTTATTGTTGGAATTGTGATGGGTCAAAGAAGAAAAAAAGTGTTTCATCCGATATAATATGCAAGCATAACTTTGACAGAAGCCCAGCTTAATTATACGGTGTAATACCCCTAACCCGTATTCGTCGCTGGAATAGGGTTATAGAGCATTACTGGAGTTTTCAAATCATATGAACACATATTTATAAACATTTCATATCATATCAATAAACATAGTAAAACCAAGTCAAAACATACATATTGTCCCTTACACGAGCCCTCAAAGCCCTAAATATGTGTTAAAAACAAGTCGGGACTAAATTGAAAACTCAGAGAATTTTTCAAAAAAAATTGAAAATTTTCAACACTGTAGGGGTCACATGGTCGAGTGGGCATTCAAAGTAGGGACACACAGCTGTGTCCCCGCCCATGTCCATGCCCGTGTAACTCGCTGGCTTGGGTCGCACGTCCAAGCCACACGCCTGTGTGCCCTTCGAAGTATCCCCACACATTCCCGTGCGCCAGGCCGTGTAACAGCCTGACTTGTAACCCTTTGAAAGCTACAGGGGACACACGGCTGTGTCACCTGGCCGTGTGTCACACACGACTGAGACACACGCCCGTGTCTCTGCCCGTGTGGAAGAAAACAGGCCATTTTATAAGCCATTTTTCTTACCCCTCTTGGCATGTACCTACACCCAAAATTGCACATTTACACAAGCCATAGCAAGGCATCAAAATCATGCATAAACAAGTCATATACGTATGGTATAATTTCATACAACCAATATGCCGAAAGGCACCTCAAATGAAAAAATCAAAACATGTACCAATATAAACACAAATTGATCAAATGATCAACTATGTAACAGCCCGTTTTTAATCAAATCGGAACAGTGGTTTCGGACCCAAAATATCCGAAGTCAAAATATTTATTTTATTATTTTAAAAAGGTCTACAGCATGATAGTATTTTTGTGTGAAAGTTTCGTTAAGAAATTTTATAGTTTGAATGGTCAATTTGATAAAAAGGACTAAATCGCGTAAGGTGCGAAATTTGAGATCTATAAGTTAAATGCACTAATTGGCTATAGAATGGAAATATATGAGCACTTGCATGGTAATTAGACCATTCATTTTGTAAGTGGACATATATGGACATATATTAAGGCATTAAAATGGTTTATGAATAAGGATAATTTTGTAATTTAGTTAATAATACATAATTAAATGATAAAAATTTCATATCATCTTTTTACGTTCTTCATTATCAACCGAACACTCAAAAGGAAGAAGCCATTATTTTTCATTTAGGGTTCGATCACTTTGGGATTAAATTGGTAAGTGATTTTAATCCCGTTTTTAATGATTTCTATGTTTTTAAAATCGTTGCTTCGTATTCTAACTAGCCCGTACCTTAGATTTTGAAATTGTTAAAGATTTATCATGTTTCCATTATTGAATGCTTGAGTAAATTGATGGTTGATGATGGATTTTGAATAGTTGTTGATAGTTAAACTAGTTTTGTAAAGTGATTTTTGAGAAAAATGTCAAAAAGGGATTAAATTATGAAATTGTAAAATTATGTGGGTAAAAGTGTGATTAAACAAAACATATGGGCTGCTAGGGACTCCATTAAAATTCAGCTAGCATAGTTAAGGGTCTAATTTCATGAATTTGTATTTTTACGAGCTAAGGACTAAATTGTAAAAATGTCAAAATAGTGGGGGCAAAAGTGTAATTTTGCCATAAGGTGATTTTTGAGCTAAATTGAATGAAATGAATATTGAATGAGTTAATTTTGATATTATATAGATCAAGATAAGTCGAGATCGGAATTAGATTAGGGAAAAAGAAAAGTGGACGAATAGTCGATATTTGCTATCTGAGTGATATGAGGTAAGTTCGTATAATTAGAATCAAACTTTTAAATACTTGTAATTATTTGAAATGAATGTATGTAGTTGAGTAAATGATTTACTTGAAATTCAAATTCCTTATTGATATATTATGATGGTTACCGAGCCCCGTTTGAACCGTAAGAATTCGTAGGATACGAGTGACATGTCACTAGGGTTACTGTTTAGGTTGAGATCCTGCATGTGTTGCGGACTCACCGCAGCTTGTATGAGCTTACCGATGTATCAGCTCGTAAGAGCTTACTGTTTTTAGCTCGTTAGAGCTTACTATATCAGCTCAATAGAGCTTATTGTCCATCAGCTCAGGAGGAGCTTACTGATTATAGCTCGAAAGAGCGACAATGATAATGAATTGACGGATTACTGATTTATATGTTATGTATGTCACCCGAGTATCCCTCGATATTCTAATAGGTTCAAAAGGCATAAATTCTGTTATTGGTTATGCGAAAAAGATATGTGTTATATGGATGAAGTACTGTTTATACGAATGAGTTATCATATCAAGTATCAAATGAATTATTCATTTATATGATTGAGAATGAAATGTTATAAATGATGTACATGATATATGTGAATTTGATATGATACAATGTATTGAGTATTAAATTGAGATAATGGATGATTACATATACTTATATGACTAACTTGTTGATGAATGCTTGTGTATAGGCATTTTGCAAGTGAATTTGATATACTTTGTTTACTTATTTGATTATGTATAATGGTAAGCTTAATTTTGAATTATACGGTCTTACTAAGCTTTAAAGCTTACTCTGTTTCTTTTCCATGTTTTATAGAGGTTCGATGCTCAATCCGGATTAAGTCGGAGTTACGCATCACACTATCCAATTGCTGTTGGCACTTTTGAACTCTTGGAAATTGTAAATATGGCATATATAGGCTAGTTATAAAGATGATAGTTATGGTTATTTAAGATAGTGATTTTGGTACATGATGTGGTATAAGTTAAAGCCATGTGATTTGGCTTAACTTGGTGTAATTTTTTGGTTGTGTATAAGTGTTCAAATGTGGTATGTTTTGGCAAGTAGTAGATGGAATGAAAATATGCAAATGTTGTCTTAATAAGTAGTAGACTTATGAATGGAAAATGCATTATATAAATTAGGTATTTGAATACTATGTTGAATTGGTATAAAATGTGTTTGAAATGTTGTGGATT
This sequence comes from Gossypium sturtianum, assembly GCA_025698515.1. Lineage (NCBI taxonomy): Eukaryota > Viridiplantae > Streptophyta > Magnoliopsida > Malvales > Malvaceae > Gossypium > Gossypium sturtianum. Next base: position 135,028,427 of record CM046945.1, read on the forward strand.
GGTTGTCTATTGGGTTATGAAATGTTGCATAATACACTTGTGCAGGTATATGAAAATAGGATGGCAAAATGGCTTTGCAAATAGCCTATTTTTGTCCACACGGGCAATGACACGGGCGTGTGTCTCAGCCGCGTGCGACACACGGTCATGTTACACGACCATGTGTCCCCTGGTGTTGATATTAGAACCAAGACAGTATGCTCCACACGGTCTCACACACGGGCATGTGACTGGCCGTGTGGTACAAGTCAGTATACCCCCTAATTGGCACACGGCCTAGCACACGGGCGTGTGACTTGGCCGTGTTGCATAAGTCAATATACCTTACAGTTTTGGCACAGCCTAGCACACGGCCTGGCACATGGGCATGTGTGGCAACTTCGAAGGGCACACGGGCTAGACACACAGGCGTGTGGTTTGCCGTGTGACCCAAGTCAGTATGTACCCCCTGTTTTCACACGGCTGGAGACACGGGCGTGTCTAGTGGCCGTGTGAGACACAAGACTTGGTCATACAGGCGGGTGTCCTCTGTATTGAGAAAAATTTTCAAAGTTTCGTAAAAGTTTTATAAGTTATCGGTTTAGTCCCGAACCGCTCCTAAAGTATGTTTAAGGCCTCGCAGGCTATTGTAAGGGACAAATTGAATGATGGTTGTATGAAATGGTTGAATGTATGAGAAAAGTACTGTTATATATGTTAAAAGTCTGGTAATGCTTCGTAACCCTATTCCGGCGTTGAATACGGGTGATGGGTATTACAAACTAAGGCTTAACAAATTTTATACCATATTGTACCATTTATTTTACATATCAAAAACATACCAAAAGGTACTAAATATGTCATTCAAGAATTATCACCAAGTGATCATATTATTCACTTATAACTAATGCACCAATTCACCATATTCACATGCTTCATAATGACACCTACCATATGCATATTTGAACTATCATTCCATCATCCATCTTTCAAACATAACAAGCCAAGCATCAACCATTTTAAGGATAACATTTACATGCCAAATCTATATCTATTACACCACCAAAATACCATAACTTAAGCCAAACCAAATGGCCATTTCAACTTTAAAACACATGGCCAACATTAGCCAAAATACCTATACATGCCATTATAACCAAAATTTAAACAACCGAAAGTACCAAAAGAGCCGATGGATAGTGTGATATAGCTCCGGCAAGCTTCCAACCCGAACAAGCTTCTGATTCACTATATAACACGGAAAATAACACAGAGTAAGCATTTAAGCTTAGTAAGTTTGTATAACTTAAAACATAACTTACCATTTAATCACAAAATAGGTAAGATAAACATAGCATATCCCAAAATAATTTAGCCAAATGCCTAAGCACATACACACTAACCATGTTAGCCATGTAAATACATATACAAACCAATAATCATGGATGAGCACAACAATTGATTAAGTTTCATATACATGTATCATCCAATTCAATTTTCCATATACCATGTAACAACATTTCCATATAATTCATATGTATCCCTGTAATAGCCCGTAATGAACCCTTACCATTTCGTATCAGCATAATACCTGTTTAACCATTAGAATACCGTTGGATACCCGGGATAGCTCACACATAGTGTGTTAACTCATATAACTGTAATCCGTCAAATCTTGTACATGTATGCTCACACGAGCTATGAAAATGGGCTTGCTCACACAAGCTGTGGGTCAAAACGTAGCTATACGATGCTGCTCACACGAGCTGTGGAGGATCCACAACACATGCCCGGCCTTAGCCATCAGTAGGACGTTCAGGACAAGCACCCGAATCATGTAAACCCTAATGACATGTCATTTGTATCCTACGAATTCCTAAGGTTCAAACGGGGCTCGATAATAGTCGTATGTCATTGGATATGCAACCGGTATATTCGTATAGCGATTAATCCGAGACTTTCTCTTTGCCCCGATCTAAAGATGTACGAGGTCTTTCTTGATCTATGCAGATAAATTTAACTCAATTCAATATATATTTCATTCAATTTAACCCAAAATCATATTTTTGGCAAAATTACCATTTTGCCCCTATACTTTTAATTTATTTACAATTTAGTCCCTATCTCATAAAAGTGGAAATTTATGCTATTCCACCACAACCCACTATAGCCGAATATCAATTAGGTCCCTAGCAAGCCCTATATTTCATTTATTTCACAATTTCACCATGTAAAATTTTCTATTTTCAATTTAATCCCTATTTGACATTTTCATCAAAAATCTCTTTACAAAAGTTGTTTATCTAACAACAACTAATCATTTTCTTCCATAACTCAACAAAACTCATGCATATTGATTAATGTTAAAACTCTAATAGTTTAACAATTTCACAAATTAGTCCACGAGCTAGCTAGATTAAGTTACAACGATCCTGAAGACATAGAAATCATTAAAAACGAGACAAAAATACATACCAATCAAGCCAAACAAGTATGGCCGAACCCTAGCTTCAACAATGGCTATTTTCTCTTCTAATTTCGGTTGTAAATAATGAAAGAAAAGATGATGGCTTATTTTATTTCATTTGTTTTTATCATTATTTATAATTTACTTAAATAACCTTTAAAAACATCACTAATTACACTTATGCCAAGTCATGTACATCCACTATCTACATAAATGGTCTAATTACCATGTAAGGACTCATACTTTAAGATTCTACAGCTATTTAATACCTTTAGCTACTAGAACTCAACTTTTGCACTTTACGCGATTTAGTCCTTTTTATCAAATTGAAGATGTAAATGGTAAAATTTCTTCACGAAGTTTTTATACGGTAATACTATCATATTGTAGGCAATAAAATAATAAGAAAATAAATTTTTTGACTTCAAATTTGTGGTCCTAAAACCACTGGTTTAACTAAAAACGGGCTGTTACAACTCTCCCTCTAAAGAGATTTTCGTCCCCGAAAATCATACCAGAAAAGAGGTTTGGATATTGCGTTCTCATAGCTTCCTTGGGTTCCCAGGTGGCTTCCTCTATCCCATGTTGTTTCCAGAGAACTTTTGCTAAAGTTATGTTCTTGTTTCTCAGTTCTTTAACCTCTCGAGCCAGAATTCTAATCGGTTCCTTACTGTACGACATATTAGGTTGAATCTTAACATCCGTCAGGGAGATAACATGTGAAGGGTCAGATTCGTACCGTCGTAACATAGATACGTGAAAAACATTATGAATCTTTTCTAATTCTAACGGTAAAGCTAATCGATTCGCAACAGGTTCGATTCTTTCAGTAATCTCATACTGCCCAATAAATCGCAGACTTAGCTTTCCTTTGTGGCCGAATCGAAGAACTTTCCTTCAGGGTGATACTTTTAAGAATACTCTATCGCCAACTTGAAACTCTATGTTTTTACATTTAAGATCCGCATATGATTTCTGACGATCTGAAGCTGCGTTCAAACTATCTCGGATTACTTTTACTTCTTCTTCAGTCTCTTGAATCAACTCAACCCCGTGTATCTTTTTCTTATTGAGCTCAGTCCAGTATAACGGAGTTCGGCATTTATGACCATATAAAGCTTCATATGGTGCCATTTTTATGCTCGACTGAAAAATGTATTATATGCAAATTCGACCAACGGTAAATATTTCTCCCTGCTGCCTTCGAACTCTAAAACACAACAACGAAACATATCCTCGAGAATTTGAATTACTCGCTTAGATTGACCATCGGTCTGAGGATGAAATGCAGTACTAAAATGTAATCGCGTACCTAGAGCTTCCTATAACTTTTTCTTGAATCGTGATGTAAACCGCGGATCTCGATTAGAAATAATATAACAGACACTCCGTGTAAACTGACTATCTCAAAAACGTATTATTCAGCTAACCTTTCAAGGGAGAAACCTGCAGGTACCGGAATAAAATGTGCTGACCTCGTCAAACGATCAACGATAACCCAAATGGCATCTTTGTCTCTTGAACATAGGGGTAAGCCCGATACAAAATCCATAGTAACTCAATCCCATTTCCACTCCGATATCACCACTGGCTGTAATACTCCAGAAGGTACCTGATGTTCAAATTTAACTTGCTGACATACTAAACATCTAGATACAAAGTAAAAAATCTTGCATTTCATTCCCAGCCACCAGTACATCTATTTTAAATCACTGTACATCTTATTACTTCCCAAATGAACACATAAGCTTCCACTATGAGCTTCATCTGGATTTTTTGGTACACAAATTCTACCTCGAAACAATAAACAATCATCGGGTCCAATCTGAAATTCTGAATCAGAAATCACCTCACACTGTGCTCGCTTTGCTAATAACTTGCCATCGCATTACTGAGCTTCACAGATCTGCTGTAAAAACATTGGTCTAGCGTTCAACTCGGCTAATATCGAGTCATCGTCAAATAACATTAGTCGAGTATTCACTGCTTGCAGAGCAAATAAAGATTTTCTACTCAGAGCATCAGCAACTACATTTGCTTCTCCCGGATGATAATCAATGATCAAATCATGATCTTTTAACAATTTGAGCCATCTACGCTATCTCAGATTCAAATCTTTCTGTGATATTAGATACTTCAAACTCTTGTGATCGGTAAATATATGACATTTTTCGTCGAACAAATGGTGTTGCCAAATTTTCAACCCAAACACAATAGCTACCAACGCTTAGATTTCTCTGGGCAATCTCTAAGATAATGGTCGAAGGAACCACACCTGAAGCACGCTCCGTTCTTCAGTCGACACTCACCATAATGTGGTCTTTTACAGTGCTTGCACTCGAGTCTTACATCTCTGACACTACCCACACTCGTTACAAATGTAGCCTGAGGTTTTGGACGCGAACGTCGGTTGCCCCTTTCTCTACTGGAGTACCCCACTAGGGCTGTAGAACGGTTGTGATGTTCTTTTGATCTCTTTGATACCGAATGATATGAATTCCCAGTCGATCTCTTTTTCGAGTCTCTAGCTTCAAAATAAGCATGTCTTTTATCTTTACTCAGCTCTTCGACTTTGTGCGCTCGATCAACTAAGACAAAAAATTCTTTCAACTTAAGAATTCCGACTAGAATCTTTATGTCTTCATTTAACCCTTTTTCGAATCATTTCCACATAGCAGTCTCGGTTGGGATGCATTCCCAAGCATATTTACTCAGTCTGACAAACTCCCGCTCGTACTCTGACATAAACATACGAGCCTATTTGAGCTTAAGAAATTCTTTACATTTTTGATCCAAAAATCTCTGACTAATGTTGTAACATCCTGAAATTCAGAATTTATGTGTTGCATTACACCATGCGATAGGTTAGTTAAAAATATTAATTGTGTATGTTTAGGTGTCCTAAGAAGGTTCGGGGTTGAATTAGGCCTTAGAAAATTTTTTATGTTTAAGCACCTTAAGGAAAGATAGGTAGGTGACATCAAGGCTTAAGGAAATAAGTGAGTAATTGCTAGCATAAGTGAGCATATGGCAAGGAGGTTGTGGCGTCACATGAAGCGCATGGAGGGAAGAGGTTCGAATCCCACCTAGTGCAAATTATTTTGACTAATTTTTTGTGCTTCTTCCCAAAGTGTCGGCCATAGTTGTATTTTTGGTAAGGGAGACTTTTTAATTATGGAAAGATGGCTAAAGAAATATGGTATGGAGGAAAACAAGGGAAAATGAAGGAAAGAATCAAAAGAAAAAGGCAAGAGAAGTATATTTTCTTCTGTTTGAACATTTTGTGTTTCTTTTCTAAACCTTTTTCCTTTCTTACCGAAACACATTAGGCCAAAATAGTTCATTTTGATCCTTTGTTTTGCCGAAACACTAAAGTCATTTTGGTACTCTCTTTTCCAATTTCTTTTTCCCCTTGCCTTGGCCGAAACCTCCTAGTCCATTTGGTCATTTTTCTTCCTTGCTTTGCCGTGACCCTCAAATCACTTTTGCTCATTTTCTTTTGATGGTCGAAACTCCCTAATTCCTCTTGGGTTATCACTTCTTTTCCTATTCACTATTCCTTCAATCTTTGTAATACCCGAAACCCAGTCTATGCGTTAAGGCCAGATTTGACATGTCACCTGAAATAAATATACATCTAGACTTTTAAAGATCTAAGTAAATCAGATTTTCAAAACTTTGACATGGAGTTTATTGAAAACTAAGGTTGATTGATAAATCAACCAATTTGAGACGTAAGAGTTTATAAATCGAAACTAAAAATTTAATTAATATTTAGAGAGGATTGAAAAGAATTTGAAAGATGATAATAAAATTGATTGATCATTTTAAAGAGAAAATTTTTTGAGTTTTAAAAAAAATATTTATGAAAGTTATTACGAAACCCATTTTTGCATATCCAATTGGGAAAAACGTCTATTTATGTTTTTAGAAAAATCTCACTTTGAAGTAATTAAAGTAAATTATAAAACTCCATCAAACATAAAACAATATTAAAAATTTATCCAGAGGCCTTATTACAACTTAACTTAAATTAACCAAGAAATTAAAAGTACTTAAAAAGAAATCCGAGTTTCAAATAAACCGTTATTCGTAGTATGGCCCCCACCAAGTCATCCATAGCCCAAGTCACCATCACTGATCGTTACCTGAAAAGGGTAAGGAAAACAGGGTGAGTTACTAGAGCTCAGTGTGTAACCCACTTACCAATGTCCACTGGGCCAAAATCCAATTAAGCATTTATTTGGGCCAAAGCCCATTTACAAAAGAAAAGAAATCATATATAATATGCATGTGCTATGCAATTCCCAAACCAAACCTAATTTTCCATCCGCTACACACCACCCGTACCAACCAGCACACCTGTAGGGAGCTTTAGTCACCCACCCCGCCAACACACCAAACGTAGGCATTAAGCCTATTATATCAAATTTGTGGACAAGCCACCAGATTAACAGAATTTACATGGCATCGCCATTTTTCATATTTGTGGCAGAGCCACCAGAATTATGTAGCAGAGCTACCAGAACTTCTCTTCATCATTATCCCATCCCATGCAAATCATGTATATAATGGATAGCCATTCACAACTATTTATTCAGATATTTCTTACAAACATTATGGCCCATTATAACAATTTATCAAGTTGGCCAATTAAGCAAATTATCATTTGGCCCATTTAGCAATTTATAACATATCGACCCATATAGCAAATATCAAATGGCCCATATAACAATTATTTCAATTTGGCCCATATAGCAAATATCTCAATCTGGCCCATATAGCAAATATCAAATGGCCCATATAGTAATTATTTCAATTTGGCCCATATAGCAAATATCAAATGGCCCATATAGCAATTATTTCAATTTGGCCCATATAGCAATCATTTCAATTTGGCCCATATAGCAATTATCTCAATCTGGCCCATACAGCAAATATCAAATGGCCCTTTAAGGGTATTTTCAAAATTTTCACAGTCTTAATACCGATTTCATAGTCTTTACCAAAATAGTGATAACTATGCCATTTTACCCAATTTCACCAAAATGTGATTTCATCAAGCGATTTACCACTAACACGTTTTAAATATCTAACCCATGAAATACGGTGTGAGATTACACACCTGATTACAGTAAGCACTACGCTTTCCTGATCGTCGACACCTAAAATATTATAACGCTCGATTAGACATTGCTTCCTATTTAATAAATCTACTCTAAAACAAATGATCTAAGATTTTACCCTCGGGATCGCGAACAACTACGATTTGTCAGTTTTTCTCGGTTGACGGTCCACAACCCGGTGGAAAGTCCCGAATCGCTGATGCCTCACAATTGCAAACAACCTTGAATAGTTGATTCTCACCAGATGAGGGTCCACAACCCGGTGGGAAGTCTCGAATCGCCGAAACAGCCCTTCGTTTGAATTTAGAAGTAGAGACCGTAAATTTGCTCCTTTTTCGATCACCAATCACTACCCCTTTTGATTCGATGTTGTTTGCCTCCATTGAAAACATATATGAGTCCAAACTAATATTACGTTATTATGAATGATTGATCTTAGGAGTAAGGTTGACTTACCACAAAATCCGAGTGATCCACGAATAAATCCCTATAATATAATCGGTTACTCCTTTCCATAATAATCATCTTAACTAATAAAGGATGATCATGAAATCCGTGAAGAACTCTTACCTTAGAGATTTATGAATCGAATCCTAGAGATTGCGAGATAACTTCGGAAGAATGATGGTTTGGCCTTCCACTATATCACTACGAAGAAGAAAGGGTTTTGTTTAAAAGAGAAATAGATGATGATTTCGGTCAAAAAGACCCTCCCAAGACATAATATAGATTCGGCAAAAGAGAGAAGAAAAATGAAAAGAATTGAAAGAGTTCTTACCGATTGTTCAAAAGGTGAATGACAACCCGATTGACAAAGAAAGATCAATGAAAGAATGGAAGATTCGGCTATAGAGAAATAGTGGACTCAATATTCGGCTATGGTGAAAAATATTAGAGGGAAAGTGATGTTTGAAAGATTTTGCAAAAAGAAAAGAAGAAGAAGAACTAGAAAATATGATGGATTAGTTTCGATTTTCAAGGATGATGAATGAACAAAGAAATGGTCTCCAAGTTTGTATGCATTCGGCAAGAAGAAAGAAAAGAAATGGAATATGCCTCTTCAAGGTGCATGGATTCGGCAAAGAGAAGAAAAGAAGTTTGGGAAGCAAAGAAAAATGATGCCAAAGTTGTCAATAAAGAATTGGCCAAAACAACCAAAATTTTACCTATTGCAATTAACCAAATTCGGCTAGGAGAGGGAGTTTTGAGAGAAAAAATACAATTGATGGTATTGTTATTTTGACCCAAAACTAACACTTTTGTTTTTACCAAAACATTAAGCACCAAATTTGCTATCATCCTATCTCCAAGCTGTCCACATTCATCCCCCCTAGGATAAGAGTTTGGCCACCCAATCTTTCCAAAACACCATCCACAAAATAGGCCCCTTGTCCCCCTTACTTACCTATTTCTCTTGATTCATTTCCCCAACTTCAACCTTGCCTTTTTCTTTTAGCCACCTTACCAAAAATAATGAAGTCAACCTTGCCATGAATGCCTCTTGGCCAACACTTAAGGAAATGGTGCAAAAATATAAGTCAAAATTTGCACACAAAGTGATTCGAACATCTTCCCTCAAGGTACTACATGTGGCACCATAACCACTTTACCAATAGCTCATTTATGCTAGCTATTTACTCAATTATTTCCATATGCTTTAAGGTCACTTACTCCATCTCTTTAAAGTGCTAAAAGCCAAAAATTTTTACTAGGTCCAAATGAACCCTGAGCCTTCTCAGGACCTCCTTAACATACACAATTAATAATTTAACTAGCTTAATACCAAAAACAATGCAACACATAAAATTCCAAATTTTAGGATGTTACAATCTTTCTCCATTTCTCTCCATTAACCGAATCTTGATCTTCTCTTCTTCATCTTGCAAGTTGGACATTTTCTTCCTTGATTAAATCGGGTAAATGACTTTATTCTAATCTTTTCATTCTCTTTTCTCTCTAGCTGAATGATGTTCTTCATCATTTGGTTATTTCATATTATTTCTAAACCGAAATGGTGTTTTCCATACTCCCTCATGTCTTAATCGTTATCTTATTGTAGTGTAATAGTGGGAAAGCCGAATCAGTTATCTTTGACTCATCCGTAACCATAAGTACAATCGTTGGGAATCGATTTTACCATCATTAAGGTAAGAGATTCGTCATAGTTCATTTTGATCTATCTTGTTACTCGGTTAGTTTGCTAAACGAAATGATGGATTTGACTAATCGTTTATTTTAGGGACTATATCGATCGTTCCTATACACTTGTTGATCATACGGAATAAGTGGTAAGCTGAACCTATTTCCTTAGATAATCATTTTATATCATCGTAATATCATTTTGATTAAGATTTTTCCAATGGAGGCAAGTGGTACTGATTCGAAAAGGAAAGCAATTAGAGATCACAAAAGGAGTGGATTTGCTATTCCTACTCCTAAGTTTAAGCGTAGAGCGGTTTCGACGGTTCGAGCTTTCCCACCGAGTTGTGGACCATCATCCGGTGAGAATAGACAAATCGTGGTCGTTCACGATACCGAGGGTAAGCATTTCAATAGATTGCTTGGTTTAGATTTAGATTAATAAAAATCTCGTTCATTAGATTAATCGAGTATTATGTTGTCATAGGTGTCGACGATCAAGAGAGTTTGATACTTACCATAATCAGGTGTGTAATCTCACACCGCAATTCCGTAGATTATGGTTTGGTAACAAGTTTGATGGTTGATTGTTATTGTTATAAGGCTAAAAAAAGCGTAATATGGCATAAATTGAGAAATTGCTTAAATTTCATTATTTCTAAAGATTTATCAAAATCGGTGTTAATTTGTATAAATTACCGAAATGCTCCTATGGGCTAAATTACCGAAATGCCCCTATGGGCCGAATTACCGAAATGCCCCTATGGGCCGATCTGTTAAAATGCCTTAGTGGGCCGAATTATTATATTGCTTTAAAGGGGTGATTCATTAAAAGTATACAATAGATTAATGATTGTTATTATGTATGTTGCATCTCTACATATTGCATGGGATGGGAAAATTGAATGAAGAGAAGTGTAGCCTGGTGGCATTGCCACAATTTGTTTATTAATGTGCTTGATTATGACTCTGGTGGTTCAACCACAAAAATATTATAAATGGCAGTTTCACTGCAAATTGGAGAGAATGGCGGGGTGGGTTGACTTGATCCCCACAGGAGAGATTGGCTGGTCGGGGGAGAGATTGGCTGGATGGGATGGGTTGCATTCATGTCATTTATTTATTACTTTGTAATGGGCTTAGGCCCAATATGTTGCTATACGGGTTCAGGCCCAGTGGATAACGGTAAGGGGATTATACACTGAGTTCTAGTAACTCACCCCTTTTTCCTTAACCCTTGCAGGTAATGCTCAGTGATATGGATTTGGGCCATGGATGACTCGGTGGAGGCCATACTTCATAAATGGTTTTTATTGAACTTTAGATTTCTATTTCCGTTCACTTTAGTACTTTTACTATTTTGGGTTTTTATGTTGTAATAAGGCCTCTGGGATATATTTTTTTTATTTTTGCTTTATGTTTTGACGTACTTACTATATTGCTTGAATTGTTTTAAATGGGGATTTTTCTAAAAATTTAAATAAAGGTATTTCCAAAATAGATTAACAAATGGATTTCATAACAAACTTTTTCAAATATTTTAACTCGGAAATTTTCTTTTGAATTATCAACGGAATTTTCAAAAGTCACAGTTTTATAAGATTACTAGTTCAAATTATCGATTTATCAATCAACCTTCGAGATTAGTTGTATTTTATAAAATATTTCAAATCAAACTTGTTTTCTTGATTATAACAAAAAAATACCTATTTTAGTACGAATCAAAAGGATTTTACACGTTTTCTCATGTGACATGTCAGATCCGGTCATAACGCATGGGCCGAGTTTGGGGTGTTATATTTTTTGGTATCAGAGCCAGGTTGCAAAACTTGGCTGTGGCTTGGGTTCAAAAATGTTTTCCAAAGCTGTTTAAAATCTTAATTTATACATGCATGTTCTAAAGGAAGTATGGCACCACGAGTATCTGGCACCAAGTAAGTAAGTTTATGTTATCATTTTATGATTATGATTATTGTGTTATGACTGTGGTAAGAAAACTCCACAAAATAGAAATACTCTAGAACTTTTAGCTTTAGGAGCTGAAACTATAGAGATTGAGACGTTAGGATACGTTTGCGAAAACAACTTCTACTCTTATACTCCATAAAACATTGCTTAATAAAAATGGAATAGTATACTGATTCATAAGACTTATAATCAGATTAAATCAAATTAGCAAATATGAGCGCTAGAGGACGTGGACGCGGCAGACGTGGCCGTGGTAGAGGCCGTGGCGCTAGAGTTGTATCTGAGGCATCGGGACATATGCCAGAAATGGACGCCCCTGCATCACCAGTGACTGAAGCTGGGTCACATGATCGAATGAGAGAGGACTACGCTCTGTCCCAAGCGATGTTGCGAGTTCGGAAGGGTTCTTTGGGGCAAGAACTGGTCGGCAGACTCGTGGGTCAATATCAGAGCGACTCAGATCGAATGGAGCTGAAGTTTTTAGAGGTATTTTGGTGTAGCCCCTAATGTAGCGGAGTACTGGCTTGAGGCTGTGGAGCGGATCATGGATGATCTGGATTGCACCACCGAGCAGAAACTGAAAGGAGTAGTGTCTTTGCTGAGAGACGAGGCGTATCAGTGGTGGCTCACTCTCTGGGAAGGCACTCAGGCCGATCGCATTACCTGGGAATTCTTTAAAATTGCATTTCAAGGAAAATATGTCGGGGCTAGCTGTGTGGATGCCCAAAGGAAGGAATTCTTGAATCTGGTCCAAAGAGGTAAATCTGTGGCTGCATACGAGGCGAAATTTCTGCGTTTGAGTCGGTATGCCCGGGGAATAGTGTCGACTGACTACGAACCCTGTGTGCATTTTGAGGACGGGTTGCGTGATGAATTGCGGGTACTGATATCCCCACAGAAGGAGAGGAACTTTGCCACACTGGTGGAGAAATCCAAGATAGCTGAAGAGGTTAAACACTCGGAGCGGCAAAACCGAGACAAGGATAGGGCAGAAACAAGAGAGACTCTGGGCACTCAGGTCCTGCTAGAGGTTTTCAGAAAAGGCCCAGGAATGAGGGACCAGTACGAGAGGGTGCTCCAGCTGCTACCAATCAGTTACAGCCTTGTGCGGAATGTGGGAGACTTCACTCGGGTGAATGCTAGAAGAGAACTGGTGGCTGTTTCATATGTGGATCTAAGGACCATCGGTTTAGGGATTGCCCTCGAGAGCCTGCTCAAACTCAGGGAGTTCGTAACAGATTTACACCGCCAGCTGGAGGTATTCAGCAGCCGCCAAGAGGCCGTGGGTTAGGTCGAGGTGGTAATGGTGTAGGACGAGGTCAGGGTGCACTGGGTAGAGGTACTGGTAATAGGGGTAACGCAGAGGTGAGACAGCCAGGTCTGGTCTACGCGGTCAGACGTCGAGAGGACGGCGATGCACCTGACGTCATAACTGGTACGTTTTTCATAGCTAATGTACCTGTTACTGCTTTGATAGATATTGGATCCACCCATTCGTATGTTGCTTGCGCTGTGTCTAGAACCTTGAACATTAGATCTGAGATTACTGCTAGAGAAACAACTGTGATTAGTCCTCTAGGACAGTCGGTGGTAGTAAATAAGTTGTTTAGGGATGTGGCCTTAGAAATTCAGGGGGAAGTTTTTCTGGCGAACTTGATGGAACTGCCATTTGGCGAGTTCGACCTTATTTTTGGCATGGACTGGTTGGTGAAACACCGTGCGAACTTGGACTGTGCTGCAAAGCAGATGGTATTAAGAACTTCGGAGGATAAGGAAGTGATGATGATAGGTGAAAGAAGAAACTATCTGTCTAATGTGGTATCTGCTTTAAAGGCAGAAAAGTTGGTGCGAAATGGGTGTGGAACGTTCTTAGCATTCATCAGTGCTTTGGATGCCAAAGAGTTGTCAGTAGATAGCATTAGAACGGTAAAAGAGTTTTCGGGCGTCTTTCCCGAGGAACTTCCGGGATTGCCTTCGGATCGGGAGGTAGAGTTTGGCATTGAGCTGTTGCCAGGAATGGCTCCGGTGTCCATTGCTCCTTATAGAATGGCGCCGAAGGAGCTAGCGGAGCTTAAAGCTCAAATTCAGGAGTTGTTGGATCACGGATTTATTCGATCGAGTGTGTCACTGTGGGGAGCGTCGGTCTTGTTCGTTAAGAAAAAGGACGGATCAATGCGTATGTGCATCGATTACAGACAGCTGAATAAGTTGACGATCAAGAACAAGTATCCGTTACCGAGGATCGATGATCTTTTCGATCAGTTGCGAGGAGCTTCGATTTTCTCGAAGATAGACTTGAGATCGGGTTATCACCAGCTTAAGGTCAAGGAGGCAGATATTCATAAGACTGCGTTTCGAACTCGTTATGGGCATTACGAGTTCTTGGTGATGCTTACGAGTTCTTGGTGATACCGTTTGGGTTGACTAATGCACCAGCTACATTTATGGACATGATGAACCGAGTCTTCCAACCCTATTTAGACCGGTTTGTGGTGGTGTTCATAGATGATATCTTGGTATACTCGAAGAATGAAGAAGAGCATGATTCGCATCTACGGGTAGTATTGCAGATATTAAGGGAGAAGCAACTGTATGCCAAATTCAGTAAGTGTGAATTTTGACTGAGGGAAATGACCCTTTTGGGGCATGTTGTGTCTGCCGAAAGAATTAGAGTTGATCCTCAAAAAGTTGAGGCCGTATTGGATTGGAAGCCACCGAAGACAGTGGCCAAAATTTGGAGTTTTCTAGGGTTGGCTGGATATTACAGGCGATTCGTTGAGGGATTTTCGTTGATTGCTGTACCCTTAACTAAGTTGTTGCGTACGGGAGTACCGTTTGTGTGGTCTGATAAGCAGCAAGAGAGCTTTGAGAAATTGAAGAAGATTTTGACGGAAGCACCGGTATTGATTCAACCTGAGGCTAGTAAGGAGTTTATTGTTTATTGTGATGCGTCACACACGGGCTTGGGATGTGTGCTGATGCAAGGGGGAAAAGTGGTGGCTTATGCATCTCGTTAATTAAGGCCGCATGAGGTGAACTATCCCACTCATGATTTGGAGTTAGCTGCAGTGGTGTTTGCTCTGAAGATTTGGAGACACTATCTGTACAGTGAGAAGTCGATTATCTATACGGATCATAAGAGTCTAAAGCACCTCCTTACCCAGAAGGAGTTGAACTTAAGACAGCGGAGGTGGATAGAACTATTGAAGGATTATGACTTCTCAATCGAATATCATCCCGGAAAGGCTAATGTAGTGGTAGATGTGTTGAGTCGTAAGGTGATATCGGACTTGAAAGCAATGTTCGCTCATCTCAGCCTTTATGAAGATGGTAGCCTACTAGCTGAACTTCAGGTAAAGCCTGCATGGGTAAGTCAGATTAAGGAAAAGCAGTTATTAGATGAAAGTTTGGGTTCTTTACTTCAGCAAGTGAAAAGTGGTGAGATAGGGGATTTTGGATTGAATAATGACGGAGTATTGTGTTTCCGCGGAAGAATTTATATGCCCAAAGATTCGGAATTGAGACAAATGATTCTGCGTGAGGCGCATAGTAGTCCATATGCTATGCACCCCGGGGGAAATAAGATGTACCGAGATCTCCGTGAATAGTATTGGTGGCCAGGGTTGAAACGAAAGGTTACTGACTTCATGAGCAAGTGCTTGACATGTTAGCAGGTGAAGGCGGAACATCAATTGCCGTTAGGGTTGCTACAACCGGTGAAAATTCCATTATGGAAATGGGAAAGGATAACAATGGACTTTGTTAGTGGGTTACCCTTAACGCCTACTAAGAAAGATTCTGTATGGGTAATAGTGGATCGGTTGACAAAGACTGCTCATTTCTTGCCTGTTCGTACGGATTATCCATTGCAGAAGTTGGCAAAGTTGTATGTAGCAGAGATCGTGAGGTTACATGGGGTACCAGTGTCTATCATATCAGACAGGGATCCTAGGTTTACATCATGATTTTGGAAGGCTCTACATGAAGCTTTGGGTACAAGGTTAAATTTCAGCACGACGTTTCATCCGCAATCAGATGGTCAGTCGGAGAGAGTGATCCAGATTCTAGAAGATATGTTAAGAGGCTGTGTGATCGATTTCAGGGGTAGTTGGGAAGATTTCCTACCATTGGCAGAGTTTGCATACAACAAAAGCTATCAATCCAGCATCCAGATGGCACCCTACGAGGCGTTGTATGGTCGTAGGTCTCATACTCCTACTTGCTGGACTGAGTTGGGTGAGCGTCAGCTATTGGGTCCTGAGTTGATTTCGGAGACGGAAGAGAAAGTTAAGGTAATTCAGGCTCGGTTAAAAGAAGCTTCGGACAGACAAAAATCGTACGCGGATCTGAAGCGTAAGGATATAGATTTTGCGGTGGGTGATCAGGTCTTTTTGAAGGTCTCACCTTGGAAGAAGATTTTTAGATTTGGGCGGAAAGGCAAGTTGAGCCCTAGGTTCATCGGACCATACCGTGTACTGAAGCGTGTTGGGCCAGTAGCTTATCAGCTTGAGTTACCTCCAGAGTTAAGTCAGATACATAATGTATTCCACGTCTCTATGTTAAGGCGTTATCATTTGGATCCGTCTCATGTCGTACCAGTGGAGGAAGTTGAGTTAAGACCTGACTTGTCTTTTGAAGAGGAGCCAGTATAGATTTTAGATCGGGATATTAAGGTGCTAAGAAGGAAGTCGGTTCAGTTAGTCAAAATAGTATGGTGTAATCACGGATCAGAGGAAGCTACATGGGAGCCAGAGGACGCGATTCGGCATCAATATCCTTATCTCTTTTAATCAGGTAAAATTTCGAGGCCAAAATTTCTTTAAGGGGGTAGAATTGTAACATCCTGAAATTCAGAATTTATGTGTTGCATTACACCATGCGATAGGTTAGTTAAAAATATTATGTATGTTTAGGTGTCCTAAGAAGGTTCGGGGTTGAATTGGGCCTTAGTAAAATTTTTATGTTTAAGCACCTTAAGGAGAGATAGGTAGGTGACATCAAGGCTTAAGGAAATAAGTGAGTAATTGCTAGCATAAGTGAGCATATGGCAAGGAGGTTGTGGCGTCACATGAAGAGCATGGAGGGAAGAGGTTCGAATCCCACCTAGTGCAAATTATTTTGACTAAATTTTTGTGCTTCTTCCCAAAGTGTCGACCATAGTAGTATTTTTGGTAAGGGAGACTTTTTAATTATGGAAATATGGCTAAAGAAATATGGTATGGAGGAAAACAAGGGAATATGAAGGAAAGAATCAAAAGAAAAAGGCAAGAGAAGTATATTTTCTTTTGTTAGAACATTTTGTGTTTCTTTTCTAAACCTTTTTCCTTTCTTGCGAAGCACATTAGGCCAAAATTGTTCATTTTGATCCTTTGTTTTACCGAAACACTAAAGTCATTTTGGTACTCTCTTTTCCAATTTCTTTTTCCCCTTGCCTTGGCCGAAACCTCCTAGTCCATTTGGTCATTTTTCTTCCATGCTTTGCCGTGACCCTCAAATCACTTTTGCTCATTTTCTTTTGATGGCCGAAACTCCCTAATTCCTCTTGGGTTATCACTTCTTTTCCTATTCACTATTCCTTCAATCTTTCTCCATTTCTCTCCATTAATCGAATCTTGATCTTCTCTTCTTCATCTTGCAAGTTGGACATTTTCTTCCTTGATTAAATCGGGTAAATGACTTTATTCTAATCTTTTCATTCTCTTTTCTCTCTAGCCGAATGATTGTTCTTCATCATTTGGTTATTTCATATTATTTCTAAACCGAAATGGTGTTTTCCATACTTCCTCATATCTTAACCGTTATCTTATTGTAGTGTAATAGTGGGAAAGCCGAATCAATTATCTTTGACTCATCCGTAACCATAAGTACAATCGTTGGGAATCAGTTTTACCATCATTAAGGTAAGAGATTCGTCACAGTTCATTTTGATCTTTCTCGTTACTCGGTTAGTTTGCTAAACGGAATGATGGATTTGACTAATCGTTTATTTTAGGGACTATATCGATCATTCCTATACACTTGTTGATCATACGGAAGTAGTGGTAAGCCGAACCTATTTCCTTAGATAATCGTTTTATATCATCGTAATATCGTTTTGATTAAGATTTTTCCAATGGAGGCAAGTGGTACTGATTCGAAAGGGAAAGCAATTGGAGATCGCAAAAGGAGTGGATTTGCTATTCCTACTCCTAAGTTTAAGCGTAGAGCGGTTTCGGCGGTTCGAGATTTCCCACCGGGTTATGGACCATCATCCGGTGAGAATAGACAAATCGTGGTCGTTCACGATACCGGGGGTAAGCGTTTCAATAGATCGCTTGGTTTAGATTTAGATTAATAAAAATCTCGTTCATTAGATTAATCGAGTATTATGTTGTCATAGGTGCCGACGATCAAGAGAGTTTGATACTTACCGTAATTAGGTGTGTAATCTCACACTGCAATTCCGTAGATTATGATTTGGTAACAAGTTTGATGGTTGATTGTTATTATTATAAGGCTAAAAAAAATCGTAATATGGCATAAATCGAGAAATTGCTTAAATTTCATTATTTCTAAAGATTTATCAAAATCAGTGTTAATTTGTATAAATTACCGAAATGCCCCTAAGGGCCGAATTACTGAAATACCCCTATGGGCCGATCTGTTAAAATGCCTTAGTGGGCCGAATTATTATATTGCTTTAAAGGGGCGATTCATTAAAAGTATACAATAGATTAATGATTGTTATTATGTATGTTGCATCTCTACATATTGCATGCGATGGGAAAATTGAATGAAGAGAAGTGTAGCCTGGTGGCATTGCCACAATTTGTTTATTAATGTGCTTGATTATGACTCTGGTGGTTTGTAACATCCCAAAAACGGGGTTATTTGAAATTTCATTATGTTCTTATGTATGAACTGCTGAGTCATTATTTATGGAATAATAATGGTCAATTTAAGGCTTAGTGTTGGCTCGATTTGGTAGGAAATTTTAATTTTTAACTTTTAAAAGAAGGGGGCCTTGGTAAGTGGTGTTATAAGAATAAATTGGGTATTTTTAACACAAAATAGGCCTTGGAAAAGTGGCAAAGCAAGCCCACTTAAGAGCTAGCATGTGACGCCACAAGGGATAGGGGAGAGCCTTGGTTCGAGTCATGATTCCCCCTCTTATTTTGCATTATTGTTGGACGGCACATAGGGAGAGTTTTGCTCCCTTTAAATTCTTTTTTTTAGAGATAATTAAGGATTTTATTAAAAAGGGATATTAGGGATATTATTAGATTAAGTGGATTATTGATTATTAATTGATTAATAGAGATTAATTCAAATTAATTTTGAATTAATGCAAATAAGTGGCCAGGAGAAGTTTTAGGCATTGAGTCGAATTTGAACTCCTTGAACAAGGAGGTATGGACGGGCAAGGTGCTAGGTGATGGCCGAATACGGGACTCCTTGGTGAAGAGGAGTTGGTGGGAGTTGGGCTCCTAGTTGCCAAAGTTGGACTGGCAAGTCAAGAGGGGGTGCTTAGATGCTTATAAATACCCCAACCCACCACCTTGTTTTCTTTTTTTCCCATCTCTGCTTAGCCAGAAAAACATAACCCTTTTTCCCTTCTAATTTTCTTTATTTTCTCTCAAACACTTTTAGCCGAAACTCTTACCACCTTTTCCTCTCAATTGATTTTCCTTCCATTGTCCTCTTCATAATAGCCGAATATACCCAATCGTAAGTGCCGAATCTCTTTCTCCTTTTAAAGCACCTTGGCCGAATATTGTGCAAGAAAAGGGTGGCTTTCCTTTAGTCGATTCCAAAAGGTAAGGGTCTTAGGCCGAATGCTTATGTTTTTCTTCCCATCATGTCGACTTTGATAAAGGTAGGTAATTGGTTTCAGCAATCATTAATTAAGGGTGCTAACTACAGATTCAACCGAATTGGTTGTAGGATCTTCGATTGGAAACAAGCAAGTAGGTTCGTCCACGTTTGACAATTAATTTTCGGTAAGGACCTACACATATATTTGGTATTCGTTTTAACCAGAGGCTACTAACTTATTGATTGACGATTGTTGGAAGCAGAGGCACTTTGAGGGTGGTGTTTAGTACTCGAAGCGATTGGGTAAGGATTCGGGTACAAAGTATGACCCCTTTAAATTGTTTGGTTTGGCCGAATGGGCCATATCACTAACCTTGAGAGTTGGCCGAATATAGGGGCAAAGACTTGAGTGTGGCCGACTTCTCTTCTCGGATTTAGACTCCTTGTTGGTGACAGTGTGTACATACACACCATTTAACTTGTTAATTATGCTAAGTAATGTGATTGCTAGCTTGATGTATGTAGCAATGGCTTGAATACCATAACGGTATATGGGGTAATCTGGTAAGTACCTGTGCATATGATTGCTATTTTATGCTTTTGGGAAGCATGTTTGTGATAATACATATGATAAATCTATATGTGACCGATGACTATGTGGGTTGATTGAGTGGAGGCGGTGTATTCGTCTTTGACGAGCACCGGTGCTTTGGTAGCACACTCGTGACTATACGTCACCGTGAGGTTTGGTACCTCCGAGGTTTGGTACCTCATAGCGACTTGTCCCCTCGTGGTTAACACCACCGTGGGTTGGCCCCACTTGAGATATGGGATCGCCCGCCGGTGATTTGGTATCACACGATGGGTTGGCCCCATCACCCGATTTGTGTCTCACGGACACCGGTGCTTTGGTAGCACATCGTGACTATATGTCACCAGTGGTTTTGGCACCACCAAAGGTGTTTTGGTAACACATCGTGGATCGCGGTCACCAGTGGTTTGGTACCACGTGGGGTAGACAAAGGTGTTTGGTTGGCTAGGTTGGGTACTCGATACTTTGCTTAATTGATCGTTATATGTGGTGTATGAAATGTTGTATTAACCGGGGAAGGGTTACATATCGAGTCTTGGTGACTCACCTTCTCCTTTAATATTTTTCAGTGACTCGTAGATGGCGGTTGAGGAGTAGTGGGACTCGAGGCGGCCATGCAAAGGATTTTTACAGAACTTTAAAGTTGTTTAATTTTTATTTTGGGTTGTAATAAGGCCTCCATAAACTATAGTTGCGGTTTTTTTATATGTTGGATGTCGACTTAAACTATATCATTAAATTAAATTAAATCACACGTTCTCTTTTAGTAAACACGAAAAAGTTTAATCGTGCCATCGGGTACACTTGAATCGATAAAATAATTGGGCTTAATTAAAATCCCAAATTGGATCTAAGGTTAGCTTAACAAGACAACCAAACGAGGAGGTTTCAATAGAAAATTAAATGTTTTTCGAGAAAGCGATCACAAGGTTTTACCTCGTAATAACTCGATTTGGTCGTAGTGTTTGGGCCGGGTTTGGGTTGTTACTGACTGGTATCGAGCCAGTTCAAAGCTCATTGTGGGGCCCAAGGCCCAAAAATGTTTTTGGTAGGCCTTATGGTGTGATTTCTGGTTTTTAAGCGGCATGGCCCGAGTCTCCTAACACCGATCCGCCTGTAAGTACATCTAAACCTTTGTGTGAAATATATTCGTAGAAGGGTAGGAAGCATGGAACGTAGATAGACTTATAGGACTTGGACCCTAGGGTTAGATTACTCAAACACAACGAAGCATAAGACTTAAAGAACTAAACCAACCTATGACTTAGTCAATGAGGTAGGGTGTGGTAACCCCGCACGCATGTCTAGGATTGGATCCGGAAGAGCTTGGTATTTAAGCGGTCCTCGTGACTCACCTCCTCTTCGCAGTATCCTACCTGTGCGTAGCTTCCTGGCAGTTCACCCTAACTCGTAAGGCTCGGTGGTGTGGTAACCTCTCAAGGCGCATGTCTAGAAAGGTTGGTGAGAGCTTGGTATTTAAGCGGTCCGCGTGACCCACCTCCTCTTCACTTGAATTCTGCTGGTGCGTAGCTTTGGTTCACCCTGACCAGGAGGGCTCGGTCATAGGCTAAACACAATGATTAAAACCCGAAAAAAAGGGAATCAGCCATATTTTCGAAAAAGAAGGGAATAATAAGCCCTAATGTTTTAAAAACGTATCCAATAACCCTCTTAAACCCTAGAACACTAGGTATACCATGTTTTCTGGAAAACTTGACTTGTGAAAAATTACCGAAATACCCCTAGGAGTAAAATTACCAAAATGCCCCTGACCCCTAAAATATTGATTCAATGATTTTGCCTAAAAATTTCAACTATTTTATAAAACATTCAATAATTAGCTTTGGGAATCATCAGTAAAATATCTTGGCCCCGAAAAGTAATGAAATACCCACAGAGGGAAAAAGACGAAAATACCCCCAGGTTAGAAATGGGCGAAATGTCCGATGAGTGAATAGGTATGGAAAGTATTAAGGAATGGATGCATGGACTTCTTTGTGTGAACTAGGATAGGAAATCTGAAACATTGGTTGCTCGAAAGAATCTCTCATTAAACCTCATCCATAAAACTTCTTCATGAGTAATAAAGTGAAACAAATGCTAACGCATAAAATTTTTCTTAATTAGATTAAAAGCGCGGTAGATAGAATGAGTTCTAGAGGACGTGGACGCCGTGGACGTGGTAGGGTAGGATGACGGTGTCTGCGAACCCGTCAGTCGACAAGGCTCGAAAAATGAGGTACCACCGCCACCACCACCTCCTACTTTTAGAGCCGAGGAGCCGAGCGGCCCGGTGGCGAATCGGTATCGCAAGTGTGTTGCGAGTCTTGGAGATGGTGGCTGGGGCTGGTGGAAATGTTGGAGCTCGGAAATCTGTCCCCGAGCGACTCCGATCTAACGGAGCGGAGGTATTCCGAGGTGTGTCAGGAGTGGCACCCAGTGCAGCGGAATACTGGCTAGAGTCAACTGAGAGGATCATGGATGACCTTGACCTGACTGAAGAAGAGAAGCTGAAAGGGGCAGTGTCGCTTCTAAAGGATGAAGCGTATCAGTGGTGGCTTACGGTTCGAGATGGGGCTACAGCCGATGATTTGACTTGGGAGTATTTCAGAACCGCCTATCAGAAAAAGTATGTGGGCACTAGCTACACTGACGCGCAGAGAAAGGCTTTTCTGGGATTAGTTCAAGGAACTAAGTCCGTGTCGGAATATGAGGCGGAATTTTTAAGGCTAAGTAGGTATGCGAGAGGCATAGTGGCTACTGAACATGAGCGCTGTGTCCGCTTTGAGGATGGACTCCGAGATGATTTAAGGTTGCTGATTGCCCCACAGCAGGTTCGTGAGTTCTCATCCCTAGTGGAGAAGGCTAAGGTAGCCGAGGGAATCAAGGAGGCTGTGAGGCAGAATTATAGTAAGAACAATCAGAAGAGAAGTTTTGGGTCAGCTGGATCAAGCGGTAGTACTCGAGAAAAAGGGCTAGGCCAAGTGGGCCCAATCAGCAAACAAGGCCCACAACCGCTGTCGAGGCCGACTCGGTGCAATCGCTGTGGGAAGACCCATTGGGGAGGTTGTTGGGCGGTGATAAAGGATGCTTTGAGTGTGGGTCTTTGGAGCATCGCGTCGAGATTGTGTCCCAAAGCTAGCTAAGAAGCAAACGAAGGCGGCGAACTGCACAAGATAGAAATGTAGGACCACAGAGGGTCGTGGTAATGGTAGAGGAAACAACGGTCCCAACCGAGGTCGTGGAACTCAAGGCGAGGTTCAGGCAACACAGAGGCTAGGCGGCTGGCTTAGTCTATGCGGCAAGGTGTCGCGAAGAAGGTGGCCGCACCGGATGTCATAACCGATGCGTTTTTAATTTTTGGTTTTCCTTATGTTGCATTGATTGATGTGGGCTCGACACACTCGTATATTGCTAGTAATGTGGTAGGAACTATGGACCTAGACTCAAAAGCTTTCTAGGAGATAACCGTAGTTAGCCCCTTAGGTCACTCCGTAGTCGTAGATAAACTCTATAGAGCGTACCCCTAGAACTTCAAGGGGTAGTGTTTGTAGCCGATCTAATGGAACTACCATTTGGAGAGTTCGATTTGATCCTTGGCATGGATTGGTTGGTTAAGTACCAAGCAAGGTTGGACTCTTGCGACCAAGCGCATGGTTCTTAAGACGGCGGAAGGTGATGAAGTGGTTATGATAGGAGATAGGAGGAATTATCTATCCAACGTAGTGACCGCCTTAAAGGCTGAAAAGATGGTCAAGAAGGGTTGTGAGGCGTATTTGGTTCAAATCTATGCTTTGGAAGCTAAGGAGTTGGAAGTTGAAAAGGTCCGAACGGTTGGGAATTTGTTGATGTGTTCCCGGAAGAACTTCCGGTTTGCCTCTCGGATCGGGAAGTCGAATTCGGTATAGACTTGCTACAGAACGGCACACTGTGTCCATAGCACCATACCGAATGGCACCAAAGGAATTGGTGGAGCTGAAGGCTCAAATTCGTGAGCTCTTGGATAGGGGTTTATACGACCAAGTATATCTCCGTGGGGAGCGCCTGTGTTGTTTGTCAAGAAGAAGGACGGTTCTATGCGGATGTGCATCGACTACCGTCAGTTTAAATAAGTTGACGATCAAGAACAAGTATCCGTTGCCTCGGATTGACGACTTGTTCGATCAACTGAAGGGTGCCTCGGTGTTCTCGAAGATAGACCTTAGGTCAGGTTATCATCAACTTAAGGTAAAGGAGGCTGATGTTCACAAAACGGCATTTCGAACTCGGTATGGGCATTTTGAGTTCTTGGTAATGCCATTTGGGTTGACTAATGCGCCAATCATTCATGGACTTGATGAACAGAGTATTCCAGCAGTACTTGGACCAGTTCGTCGTGGTATTCATAGACGACATATTGGTTTATTCAAGGACAGAAGAGGAGCATGACAAGCATCTACAGATAGTTCTGCAAGTATTGAGGGAGAAGCAGTTGTATGCCAAATTCGATGAAGTGTGAATTTTGGTGAAGGAGGTGGCTTTCTTAGGTCATGTAGTGTCAGCTGAAGGAATTAGAGTAGACCCCCGCAAGATTGAGGCAGTATTGGAGTGGAAACCACCTAGGACGGTGGCTGAAATACGAAGTTTTCTAGGTTTAGCAGGATACTATCGGAGATTCGTGGAAGGATTCTCTCTAATAGCAGCGCCGTTGACTAAGTTGCTAAGGAAGGGTGTCCCATTTGTATGGACGGAAAAGCAGCAAGAAAGCTTTGATAAGTTAAGGAAGATTTTGACTAAGCTCGGTTTTGGTACACTGAAGCGGAAAGTTATTCACGATTTATTGTGATGCATCTCACACCGCTTGGGATGTGTGTTGATGCAGAGATGGGAAGGTAGTAGCCTATGCATCCCGTCGATTAAGATCGCATGAGGTTAACTACCCAACTCACGACTTAGAGTTAGCAATGGTCGTCTTCGCTCTGAAGATATGGAGACATTACATGGAGAGAAGTCGATGGTCTACACAGATCACAAAAGCTTGAGGTATCTTCCGACTCGAAGGATCTGAATCGAGACAGCGTCGATGGATTGAACTACTAAAGGACTACGATCGTTCAATTGAATACCATCCGGTAAGGCTAATGTAGTAGCCGACGCATTGGCCGGAAGGTGGTGATTTTGACTTAAGAGCGATGTTCGCTTTCGGTTAAGTCTATATGACGATGGGAGTCTTTTGGCGTAACTTCAAGTTAAGCCGACATGGATTGAGGAGATTAAGGGAAGCGCTTAGTGGATGAAGGCTTGAGTTCAAGAGGTACAAGTTCAAGACGGTGGTTTGGAAGGATCTGATCGACTAGTGAAGGAGCGCTTTGTTTTCAGGGGCGAGTCTGTATGCCAAAGGATCCAGTTTAAAGCGAGAAAATTCTTCAAGATGCACATAGCAGCCCATACGCTATGCACCACGGAGGAAGCAAAATGTATGGAGATTTGCGAAAAGCAGTTTTGGTGGCCGGGTTGAAGCGTGAGATAACGGAGTTGGTAGGAAAGTGTCCGACGCGTGTCGGCAAGAGTTTAAGGCCGAACATCGGTCACCATCGGGACTACTTCAACCGATAAAGATCCCTCAATGGAAATGGGAGAGGATCACCATGGATTTTGTTAGTGGGCTACCCTTTACGCCCACTAAGAAGGATGCGATTTGGGTAATTGTGGATCGCCTAACTAAGTCGGCTCACTTCATGCCTGAGAATGGATTACTCTCTCCGTAAGCTAGCAAAGTCGTATGTGGGTGAAATAGTAAGGTTGCATGGCGTGCGATGTCGATTATCTCGGATAGGGATCCCATTTCACGTCAAGGTTTTGGAAAGCGTTGCATCAAGCTTTGGGTACACGGTTAGATTTCAAGATGGGCTTTCCATCCACAATCGACTGGACGATCGGAAAGGGTGATACAGATTTTAGAAGACATGTTAAGGGGTCAGTCTTGGATTTTAGTGGTAGTTGGGAGGAGTACCTACCATTAGCGGAATTCGCTTATAACAATAGTTATCAAGCGAGTATTCAAATGGCTCCATACGAGGCCCTATATGGACGAAAGTGCCGTACTCCTACATGTTGGACGGAGTTGGGAGAACGACAAGTTATGGGTCCAGAATCGTAACCAAGACGGAAGACAAAGTCAAGGTGATTCGGTCTCGTCTCAAGGAAGCATCGGATAGGCGTAAGTCTTATGCCGATCTCAAACGCAAGGAAGTGGAGTATCTTGTGGGAGACAAGGTCTTTCGAAGTGTCGCCTTGGAAAAAGGTGTTGAGATTTGGACGGAAAGGGAAGTTAAGCCCAAGGTTTATTGGGCCATATCTTTTGTTGTGAAGCGAATAGGACCATGTGGCTTATCAGCTAGAGTTGCCGCGCGAATCGAGTCGATTCATGACGTCTTTCACGTGTCAATCTTTGAGACGGTATCGGTCGGATCCTTCGCGACGTTGTGCCGATGCGTGAAATCAAGTGAATCCAGTTTATCTTTTGAAGAGGAGCCGTTTCGGATCTTAGACCGAGATGAGAAAGTTCTCGTGGGAAGTCGGTGCCCTTGGTGAAGGTGCCGTGGCGGAACCATGGTATAGAGGAAGCTACGTGGGAACCCGAGGATGTAATGAGGCGTAGAATACCCCCACCTTTTCTAGTTAAGAAATTTCGAGGACGAAATTTATTTTAAGAGGGTAGAACTGTAACATCCCAAAAGCGGGGTTATTTGAAATTTCATTATGTTCTTATGTATGAATCATTTGAGTCATTATTTATGGAATAATAATGGTCAATTTAAGGCTTAGTGTTGGCTCGATTTGGTAGGAAATTTTAATTTTTAACTTTTAAAAGAAGGGGCCTTGGTAAGTGGTGTTATAAGAATAAATTGGGTATTTTTAACACAAAATAGGCCTTGGAAAAGTGGCAAAGCAAGCCCACTTAAGAGCTAGCATGTGACGCCACAAGGGATAGGGGAGAGCCTTGGTTCGAGTCATGGATTCCCCCTCTTATTTTGCATTATTGTTGGATGGCACATAGGGAGAGTTTTGCTCCCTTTAAATTCTTTTTTTTTTTTAGATAATTAAGGATTTTATTAAAAGGGATATTAGGGATATTATTAGATTAAGTGGATTATTGATTATTAATTGATTAATAGAGATTAATTCAAATTAATTTTGAATTAATGCAAATAAGTGGCCAGGAGAAGTTTTAGGCATTGAGTCGAATTTGAACTCCTTGAACAAGGAGGTATGGACCCAGCAAGGTCGCTAGGTGATGGCCGAATACGGGACTCCTTGGTGAAGAGGAGTTGGCTGGGAGTTGGGCTCCTAGTTGCCAAAGTTGGACTGACAAGTCAAGAGGGGTGCCAATGCTTATAAATACCCCAACCCACCACCTTGTTTTCTTTTTTTTCCCATCTCTGCTTAGCCAGAAAAACATAACCCTTTTTCCTTCTAATTTTCTTTATTTTCTCTCAAACACTTTTAGCCAAAACTCTTACCACCTTTTCCTCTCAATTGATTTTCCTTCCATTGTCCTCTTCATAATAGCCGAATATACCCAATCGTAAGTGCCTAATCTCTTTCTCCTTTTAAAGCACCTTGGCCGAATATTGTGCAAGAAAAGGGGTGGCTTTCCTTTAGTCGATTCCAAAAGGTAAGGGTCTTAGGCCGAATGCTTATGTTTTTCTTCCCATCATGTCGACTTTGATAAAGGTAGGTAATTGGTTTCAACTGTTAATTAAGGGTGCTAACTCTGATTCAACCGAATTGGTTGTAGGATCTTCGGGATTGGAAACAAGCAAGTAGGTTCGTCCCACGTTTGACAATTAATTTTCGTAGGACCTACACATATATTTGGTATTCGTTTTAACAAAGGCTACTAACTTATTGATTGACGATTGTTGGAAGCAGAGGCACTTTGAGGTGGTGTTTAGTACTCAAGCGATTGGGTAAGGATTCGGGTACAAAGTATGACCCTTTAAATTGTTTGGTTTGGCCGAATGGGCCATATCACTAACCTTGAGAGTTGGCCGAATATAGGGGCAAAGACTTGAGTGTGGCCGACTTCTCTTCTCAGATTTAGACTCCTTGTTGGTGACAGTGTGTACATACACACCATTTAACTTGTTAATTATGCTAAGTAATGTGATTGCTAGCTTGATGTATGTAGCAATGGCTTGAATACCATAACGGTATATGGGGTAATCTGGTAAGTACACTGCATATGATTGCTATTTTATGCTTTTGGGAAGCATCTTTGTGATAATACATATGATAAATCTATATGTGACCCGATGACTATGTGGGTTGATTGAGTGGAGGGGGCGGTGTATTCGTGTTTGACGAGCACCGTGCTTTGGTAGCACACTGCGTGACTATACGTCACCGGAGGTTTGGTACCTCCGGAGGTTTGGTACCTCATAGCGACTTGTCCCCGTGGTTAACACCACCGTGGGTTGGCCCCACTTGAGATATGGGATCGTCCGCGCGGTGATTTGGTATCACACGATGGGTTGGCCCCATCACCCGATTTGTGTCTCACGGACACCGCTGCTTTGGTAGCACATCGTGACTATATGTCACCAGGTGGGTTTGGCACCACCAGTGTTTTGTAACACATCGTGGCTCGCGGTCACCAGGTGGTTTGGTACCACGTGGGGTAGACAAAGGTGTTTGGTTGGCTAGGTTGGGTACTCGATACTTTGCTTAATTGATCATTATATGTGGTGTATGAAATGTTGTATTAACCGGGGGAAGGGTTACATACTGAGTCTTGGTGACTCACCTTCTCCTTTAATATTTTTCAGGTGACTCGTAGATGGCGGTTGAGGAGCCGGTGGGACTCGAGGCGGCCATGCAAAGGATTTTTACAGAACTTTAAAGTTGTTTAATTTTTATTTTGGGTTGTAATAAGGCCTCCATAAACTATAGTTGCGGTTTTTTTTATATGTTGGATGTCGACTTAAACTATATCATTAAATTAAATTAAATCACACGTTCTCTTTTGGTAAACACGAAAAAGTTTAATCGTGCCATCGGGTACACTTGAACTGATAAAATAATTGGGCTTAATTAAAATCCCAAATTGGATCTAAGGTTAGCTTAACAAGACAACCGAAACGAGGAGGTTTCAATAGAAAATTAAATGTTTTTCGAGAAAGCGATCACAAGGTTTTACCTCGTAATAACTCAGATTTGGTCGTAGTGTTTGGGCCGGGTTTGGGTTGTTACATGGTTCAACCACAAAAATATTATAAATGGCAGTTTGACTGCAAATTGGAGAGAATGGCGGGGTGGGTTGACTTGATCCCCACAGGAGAGATTGGCTGGTCGGGGGAGAGATTGGCTAGATGGGATGGGTTGCATTCATGTCATTTATTTATTACTTTGTAATGGGCTTAGGCCCAAGATGTTGCTATACGGGTTCAGGCCCAGTGGATAACGGTAAGGGGATTATACACTGAGTTCTAGTAACTCACCCCTTTTTCCTTAACCCTTGCAGGTAATGCTCAGTGATATGGATTTGGGCCATGGATGACTCGGTGGAGGCCATACTTCAGAAATGGTTTTTATTGAACTTTAGATTTCTATTTTCGTTCACTTTAGTACTTTTACTATTTTGGGTTTTTATTTTGTAATAAGGCCTCTGGGATTTTTTTTTTTTTTTTTTGCTTTATGTTTTGACGTACTTACTATATTGCTTGAATTGTTTTAAATGGGGAATTTTATAAAAATTTAAATAAAGGTATTTCTAAAATAGATTAACAAATGGATTTCATAACAAACTTTTTGAAATATTTTAACTCGGAAATTTTCTTTCGAATTATCAACGGAATTTTCAAAAGTCACGGTTTTATAAGATTACTAGTTCAAATTATCGATTTATCAATCAACCTTCGAGATTAGTTGTATTTTATCAAATATTTCAAATCAAACTTGTTTTTCTTGATTATAACAAAAAAAGAACCTATTTTAGTACGAATCAAAAGGATTTTACACGTTTTCTCATGTGACATGTCAGATCCGGTCATAACGCATGGGCCAGGTTTAGGGTGTTACAAATGTATTTCTTTTGGAACTTGATTTGGAAGAATTCCCAGGTAATCCACTCTCTCGGCACTACAAAAATCAACGTGTTCCACCACTGGTAAACCGGATCTTTCAATAAAGATAATGCACACTTAACATATTCGGCCGGTGAACAAGATAACTTGTCAAAAACCCTGATTGTACTCTTTAACTAGAATTCTGCTATCTCGGGATCATTTTCAGTAGTAGCCCTGAATTCTTCAGCCCTTTACTTACGTATCTTATCAATAGGTGGCTTATTAACTCGTATAGGTTCCAAACCTTGAGGAATAACGGGGACTGGTTGGGGAGCAGGAGGGGGTGGAGGTTGTTGAGTAGCTGGGTTCATCCGTACGAACTTGATAAATCATTCACTCATTATTTGGTAGAAGGCTTCCTTAGCCTCTCCTCCCCGACCCTTAGATACGGGCCTTGAACTGCTCGATGCTACTCCATGAACGGAGGCTTGAGCGTTGCTCTCAACTTTATCGGAGTCAGCTCGGTTGGATGCCATTACTATATGAAAATATAACACCCCTAACACGTAACCATCGCCAGATTAGGGTTAAGGAGTATTACTGAACAAACCGGAACATTTACAATCATTTTACAACACAAAGTATACCATCCTTCAAACATATCAAGATATATATACATATAGTCCATTAACGAGGTCTACGAGACCTTAAACATGCATTAGGAAGGGGTCGGGACTAAACCGGGATCATACAATTTTTTTTCGAAAATCAAATATTTTTCAAAGTTACAGAGGTCACACGCCCGTGTGGGGAGGCCGTGTGCCTCACACGGCCTCGGACACGCCCATGTGTCCAAGCCGTGGCAAAACAGGGCATACATACTGACTTGTCCACACGGCCTGAGACACGCCCGTGTGCCTCACCCGTGGTCGACACTGACTTGCACCACACGGCCAGTCACACGCCCGTGTGTCTAGCCCGTGTGCGAGCCTGGCTTGTTTCAATTTGCAAACTCGAAAGACACGGTCGAGCCATACGCCCGTGTTCTCAACCGTGTGGGCAATTATAGACCATTTGCAAGGCCAATTTGCCATCCACACTTTGGAATCACCTACAATCATCAATCCATATACATTTATACCTCAAATGGCAACCAAAACATTCTAATATATGCACCAATTAATCATCAACCACACCATTTATTTCCATACTCAATTTCAACTCAAATAAGTCATTTAAAATATCAATTTCACATCCCAAATCATATAATATATTCATCATTCATTCCTTACCAATTCTATCATGAAACATACCATTTCCATTTTGCTAATTTATGACATAATGATTACTCACATAGAACATACACACACACTTATAAGTTATTCTTTTCACATGTTCAAAACATATACTAAACCATCAAACTACCAAATAAAATCACATGGCAAAGCTTATACACTTCTAAACATGCCATAATTACTAGCCTATACATGCCATATACCAAATATATACATCTTTCAAAAGTACCAAAATAGATAGCCGATAGTGTGATTTAGTCGCTGATGATCCCCGAATCCGAGCTAGCTTTGATGACACTGTAAAACAGAGAAAACACTTCACACAGTAAGCTTTAAAGCTTAGTAAGTTCGTAATATAATACTATTAACTCAATGGTTCAAAATTAATACACAAAATAAACCATCACACAGATTAATTCACAAGAATGCAAAATCTCATCCATATCCAATACACACATAGCTATCCATTGATCTATTTCCAAATTCATCAACCACATAGGTTCCATACATACCTTTGCCAACACTTAGTTAACAACCAATTTTTTCTACTCAATGCTCGATACCATATTTCAATCAATCTTCATTATTCCTTCGATTCAATTGCACACTTAGTGTCAATTTCATAGCCGAAGCTTAAATATCATCGCACACTGAGTGCCTTTTCTTTAAACCGAATTTAACTCGGTATCGCACACACAGTGCCAATCAAAGTAGTCGATACTTTCCTTATTTTGCATACACAGTGCCGTTCTCTATTGTACCAATTCTATTCCGCACACTTAGTGCCACATCTCTCAATACACATTTAACATCACCAATTCATTAACCACATAATCTTTCATTAAATAGCACATGAGTATAATTCAAACAACTCGTATTATAAACGAACTTACCTCGGATGTCGAAATACCGAGACTAGTCAATTAATCGAGCACTTTGTCTTTTCCTCGATCTCGATCCAAATCTCTCTTTTCTCGATCTATATAATATTAAACTCAACACATTCAATCACCAATTCATTTAATTTAATCCAAACACACATATTTAGGGCATTTTACAAAATAGCCCTCACATTTTTATATTTTGAGACTTAAGTCCCTATTTCATAAAATCATCAAATTCACATAATTTCACTTCTCATATGCTTAGCCGAATTCTCCTTATGCTCATACAAGCCCATATATTTCATTTATTTCACATTTTAGTCCCTCAAAATATTATTTTCACAATTTAGTCCAAATTACTCAAATTCACCAAAAATCCAAAGACAAAACATGTTAATCTAACACATATATTTCATATTTCATCAGCTAACATCACAAAGCTCAAACACTCATCAATGGCACATCTCAGAATCTTTATCAAACTCCAAAATTAAGACATGGGTTTGAGAGAACACTAAGCAACGATCAAAAAACATAGAAATTATCAAAAATCGAGCTCAAAACATACCTCAATCAAGCCTTGTATGTGCCGAAACCTAAAGCTCTTTTTCTTTTCTTTTTCTTTAACAATTTCGGTAAGAATAAGATGATATGCCACTAATTTTAAGCTTTGTTTTATTTAATATTAACTTAATACATAATTTACCATTTTACCTTTGTTTAATAAACCATTTAATCAAAAATTTTATGCCTATTTATGTCCATCCAATCTATTTGTAGCGACCTAAAATTTTGTACGGGCGCTAATTGAGAAAATTATTGAACATTTGAAAACAGAGTTTCGATTTTATTTAAAAAAAAGGGAGTCGCAACCGATCTTTTTTCTAGGTGTGATCAGACACCTAATAAATCCTATTTTTTTTTAAAAGAAAAATTATTTTTTTGATTTTTTTTAAAAAAAGGGCCGAGTTTAGGTCTACGTCAAAATTCCAGAGAAAAACAGGGTTCAGAAGTCGGTTACGCGCGAGGAAGGTATTAGCACCCTCGCGACGCCCAAAATTGGTATCTCGTTAAACGCGTGTTGTCTTAATTTTCAAAAATATGAGTTCAATTTAATATTTATTTGTGATCCGATTGAAACAAGAGAATTTTTTTGAAAATACGAAAATTTTGAAACTCGAGAAATTTTTTTTTTGAAACCCGAGAATTTTTAAAAACACGAAAATTTTTGGAAACACGAATTTTTTTTTGAAACACAAAAATTTTAAAAACACGAAAAGTTTTGAAACACGAAAATTTTTAAAAAAGACGAAAATTTTAAAACACGAGAATTTTTTAAAACACGAGAATTTTTTTTGAAACACGAAAATTTTAAAAACACGAAAAGTTTTGAAACACAAAAATTTTGATAAATTACATATTATCGTATTATATACATTTTAAAAATGAAATTTTGATAATTTAAAAATAACCACAAAAATTAAACATTTTATTTTAAAACTCGAAATTTTTTCTTTAGATTTTTTATTTTTAAAAGGGCGTATCGTATTTAACACGAACCGATGATATCACCCAACATAGCGATGAAATCAACAATTAGTATTAAGCCGATTCGTTGCCTTATTTATTAAAATTAAAAGTAAAATACAATACAATTAAAAAAATAAAAATGCTAAAAATATCAATAATATTAAAACGAGATGTCATAAAAAATACACGAATTAAATTAAAAGTGGGTAAAGAAAAAAATTACCGAAAAGCCCAAAATTATGAGCTTGAAGAACGAGATACACGACCCGGGATCTTTTTTTTCTTCTTCTTCCTTTTTTTTTCTTGGCCTGCTGCCTTTGGGCCTGCTAGGTGGTCTGTTGGGCTGTGCAAAGTGGGCCTGCTGTTGGGCTGCTCTTTTTGGGCTTATTTTTTTTGGCATGCTCACTTTTCTCTTTTTTCTTTTTTCTTTTTTTTATGGGCTGCTGCGTCGGGTCGGGTCGGGTCAGGTCGGCCCGACTGTTTTTAAAATTTTTATATTTTTTCTTCTTTTTTTTTATCTTTTTTTATCTTTTTCTTTCTTCTTTTCTTTTTTTCTTCTTTCTTCGTCTTCTTCTTCCTTCTTCTCCTAGCCCGCCGCCGCCGTGGTCTCCGTCGCCGCTTCACGCCGTCATGGCCACCTTCTCCCTCTTCTCTTCTTCTTCTCCCTTCTTCTTTCCTCCCTTTTTCTCTTCTTTTTCTTTCTCTTTTTTCTCTTCTTTTTCTTTTTTGGGGTTTCTTCTATTTTTTGGGGGGTTTTGGTTGATGGTGTTGTTGGTTGTTGCTTATTGCCGGATATTCATTGTGATTGCCAAAAAAGTCTCTGGATTTTTTGCTTTTGCTTTTAGCTTTTTGTAACACCCCAAACCCGGCCCAAACATTACGACCGAATTTGGTTTGCTACAGAGAAAACAATTTGAGAACCATTTTAAAACCGATTTAAGTTTTGTTTAAAATCTTTCAACTTCAAGTCTCTTGTTAAAAACCATACTTAGTGTTGTTTAAAAATATTTATTAAGTCGAGTTGTTTATAGATTTCCAATGTACCCGATGGTACTTTAAAACATTTTTATGATTTAAAATTTTAGAAACCACGTGTACTTAATTTAATGTTAGAAAATAGTTTAACAAATTAATCCAAACATAGAATAATAAAATTATGTCTAGGAGGCCTTATTACAACTTAGTTAAAATAAAACCAACATTAAATAAAATAAAACAAAATCCAAGTTCTTCTAATTAAAATTTCCTTTGCATGGCCACCTCGAGTCCATCCACTCCATCTCCGATCTACCCATCCGCAAAATGTTAAGGGAAGGGGTGAGTCACCAAGACTCAGTGTGTAATCCCCACCCAGTAAGATAACCCATACACAAGTCATTAATAAACATGCACATGCAACCCAACCTAACCATCCATACTCCTTTTCTACCCCGTGTGGTCAAAACCACCGGGTGGTCAAAACCACCGATGACTTAGAGTCACAAATCGGATGATGGGGCCAACCCATCGTGTGGTCAAAACCACCGATGACCATAGGTCACAATATATCAAATGTGGTCAAAACCACTCGGGTGGTACCAAACCACCGGGACTTAGTCGCAAATAATCAATCGTTGTGGTCAAAACCACTTTGATGACCATAGGTCACAATAATCTGATGGGGCCAACCCATCTTGTGGTCAAAACCACTCGACGACAGTCCATAGTTCATCCCCCTCTCATCAATCCCACCATCACATGCTTACACATCAAATTTCATAAATCATGTCATAGTATTAAACATCATGTGATGGCATGCAAACATATAAAAATTACAAGTTAGGGGACTTACAGAAATCCATGATTATGCCACAAACTAACCACAACCAAAAGATCTAAGGCAAATAATAACAAAGATGTAAATTAATAAAGCATGTATAGAGATCTTACACACTGTTACTATCGTAATTCCTAGATCCCGAAAAGCCGATCTACGATGCTAGATCTTGACCCTACATTCAGCCAAAGAGACACTAATAGGGGAGGGTAGATTTTGGCAACAAGGTTTTGAGAAAAGAGAGGAAATAAAAGATGAATGAGGTTCACAAATGAAGATTCGCCAACAAGTCCAAGGGAGAAATCGGCAAGGTCTATGATGTTAATGGCTTTTGATTTCAAAGAAGAAAAATAGGTAAGCTTTACTTGAAGGTTCGGCCAAATGACAAAAGGGAAAAGAAGGAAACAAAAGGAGTAAGGCTTTCAAGAATTAAAATTCGACAAAGGGAACCTCACCACCCTTTAAATAGCATTCGCCACTCTCCCCTTGAAGACTCCAACATTCGGCCATTTCCTAGAATCTCTCCTAGCCACTAATTCAAACACATTTGAATTAATCAAATCCTTTAATTTACTCCCACCAACCATTTAAAACCAATTCAAATTAAACTAAAATAAAACCCACCTTTATCCATTATTATCTCATCAATTGAAAAAAAACAAAATAAACTAATATAAATCCACCCTCCAAATTAATTCTAAATCAAAATATTATGCTTATCCTATTGAAGTCCACATGCTGCCCAACTCTCCCCCCTGCTATTGACGTCACAAGCAAAAATTAAAAGGCTCAAAATATTGCTTCTCCTGCGTCTTGAACCCCCGCCCCGCACTCAAGCCCCTTTAAGTTTTAACACCCCACGCCATTCTCACTTGTGCATTTTTATGATATAAATCCGCCACATATTCTTTTAAGCCCTCCTTCCTTAGTTCCTTCCTTTTAAACGCCAAAACCAAAAATAAAACCCAGGTGCTTTCCATGCTATTCGAACTTGAGTCCCTTGCCAAGACCCACAAGTGGCGCCCCAAGCCACTCCACCAAGCTGACTTTCTTGTCCGAAACCCTCACCAATTATTTATAAGACCTTATTCTCGGCCCTCTTTCTTTTAAAGCAAAAAGCCCAAAATAAAATGCTCCTTGCTTCCTTCATGTCTCGAACCCGAGACCTCATACCAAGGCCCTTAAGCCACGCCCCTTGCCACTTCACCGAACCTAACTTTCGTGTCACAAACCTCCTTTATTTAATTATAAGGCCTTCCTACTTAAGCCCATCACCGCATATATAGAAAATAAAATGCAAAACGCTGCTCCAGCCACTCGAAACTGCGACCTGCGCCCATTCTCTCCTCCAACTCTTAAGGGCGCTAGGTTACCACTTTGCTACTGCCTTATTTCGTGACATGTTTCTCCCAAATTTCAAATTTACCCCCTATCTCCTAGCTTCCTCATTTAGGATACTTAAAAAGAAATTTTTAGTTCCAAGTCCGACCTAGCTCGGGGTTAGCTCTAGGCCCTAGAACATGCTTAATACTTCTAGAATTTAATTCTTCAAGCACACACATGGGAAAATATTTAAATTACACAAACCCCTAATTTAGGATGTTACAATTCTACCCCCTTAAAAATAATTTCGTCCTCGAAATTACTTACTAACGAATAATCGTACATCCTAACTCACCAGTACTACGCTTATGTCACAAGACTCTGATCTTAACAAATCTAACACATCCCCTAGAACTCATTTCTAACGTCGTGATTTAATCTGATTAAAAAGTTTTATGCATTAGTATTTGTTTCACTTGGTTATCCGCGAAGAAATTTTATGAGGAGAGTGTAATAGAGATTCTTTCGATCACACAAAGTTTTAAATCTTCTACCCTAGTTCACACAGAAGGGCTCATCCATTCCCTAATACCTTTCATACTTATTCACTCTTCTGGACATTTCACGCCATTTCTAACCTGTGGGTATTTTTGGTAATTTTGTCAATCGGGGATAATTTTGTAAATTTTCCAAAAATAAATTTGTCCTACTATTTAAAAGAGATATTTTAGTGATTTTAAAACTAGAGTTTTCCTTAAAACATGGCTAATCCCTTTCGGGTTTTATTTAGCGTGTTTAGCCTATGACCGAGTCCTCTTGGTTAGGGTGAACCGGCTTACGCACTGGTAGGAATCCCGTGAAGAGGAGGTGAGTCACGAGGACTGCTTAAGTACCAAGCTCTTCCGGATCCAATCCCAGACATGCGCACCAAGGTTACCACACCCTAACTCGGCGACTTGATCATAGGTTTGTTTAATTAGGCTTTTAAAGTCTTATGTCTTTGTTTGGGGTAACTAGTCCTAAAGTTTAAAGCACTTATCATACTAT
The DNA here is from genome assembly GCA_025698515.1 of Gossypium sturtianum. Lineage (NCBI taxonomy): Eukaryota > Viridiplantae > Streptophyta > Magnoliopsida > Malvales > Malvaceae > Gossypium > Gossypium sturtianum. The sequence goes on from CM046945.1 coordinate 135,066,436, forward strand.
CTACGTTCCATGCTTCCTACCTTTCTACAGAAAATAATTCATACAGAAGTTAGGAGTACTTACCTGGGCGGATAGGTGCCGGAGACTCGGTGCCATGCTGTTCAAGCCAAAACAGTTTCAAATCATTCCAATAAGGCCTACTAACATAAAAAACAAAACATTTTGGGCCTTGGGCCCCCACAGCCGAGTTTTGAACCTGGCTCTGATACCAATTTGTAACACCACAAACCCGGCCCAAACATTACGACCGAATTTGGTTTGCTACAGAGAAAAACAATTTGAGAACCATTTTAAAACCGATTTAAGTTTTGTGTAAAAATCTTTCAACTTCAAGTCTCTTGTTAAAAACCATACTTAGTGTTGTTTAAAAATATTTATTAAGTCGAGTTGTTTATAGATTTCCAATGTACCCGATGGTACTTTAAAACATTTTTGCGATTTAAAATTTTAGAAACCACGTGTACTTAATTTAATGTTAGAAAATAGTTTAACAAATTAATCCAAACATAGAATAATAAAATTATGTCTAGGAGGCCTTATTACAACTTAGTTAAAATAAAACCAACATTAAATAAAATAAAACAAAATCCAAGTTCTTCTAATTAAAATTTCCACTGCATGGCCACCTCGAGTCCATCCAGCTCCATCTCCGCGATCTACCCATCCGCAAAAATGTTAAGGGAAGGGTGAGTCACCAAGACTCAGGTGTGTAATCCCCACCCGGTAAGATAACCCATACACAAGTCATTAATAAACATGCACATGCAACCCAACCTAACCATCCATACTCCTTTTCTACCCCGTGGTCAAAACCACCGGTGGTCAAAACCACCGATGACTTAGAGTCACAAATCGAGACGATGGGGCCAACCCATCGTGTGGTCAAAACCACTGATGACCATAGGTCACAATATATCAAATGTGGTCAAAACCATCGGTGGTGGTACCAAACCACCGGGACTTAGTCGCAAATAATCAATCGTTGTGGTCAAAACCACTGATGACCATAGGTCACAATAATCGATGGGGCCAACCCATCTTGTGGTCAAAACCACTCGACGACAGTCCATAGTTCATCCCCTCCTCTCATCAATCCCACCATCACATGCTTACACATCAAATTTCATATATCATGTCATAGTATTAAACATCATGTGATGGCATGCAAACATATAAAAATTACAAGTTAGGGGACTTACCTGAAATCCATGATTATGCCACAAACTAACCACAACCAAAAGATCTAAGGCAAATAATAACAGCATGTAAATTAATAAAGCGTGTATAGAGATCTTACACACCTGTTACTATCGTAATTCCTAGATCCCGAAAAGCCGATCTACGATGCTAGATCTTGACCCTACATTCGGCCAAAGAGACACTAATAGGGGAGGGTAGATTTTGGCAACAAGGTTTTGAGAAAAGGGAGGAAATAAAAGATGAATGAGGTTCACAAATGAAGATTTGGCCAACAAGTCCAAGGGAGAAATCGGCAAGGTCTATGATGTTAATGGCTTTTGATTTCAAAGAAGAAAAATAGGTAAGCTTTACTTGAAGGTTCGGCCAAATGACAAAAGGGAAAAGAAGGAAACAAAAAGGAGTAAGGCTTTCGAAGAATTAAAATTCGGCAAAGGGAACCTCACCACCCTTTAAATAGCATTCGCCACTCTCCCCCTGAAGACTCCAACATTCGGCCATTTCCTAGAATCTCTCCTAGCCACCAATTCAAACACATTTGAATTAATCAAATCCTTTAATTTACTCCCACTAACCATTTAAAACCAATTCAAATTAAACTAAAATAAAACCCACCTTTATCCATTATTATCTCATCAATTGAAAAAAACAAAATAAACTAATATAAATCCACCCCTCCAAATAGAATTCTAAATCAAAATATTATGCTTATCCTATTGAAGTCCACATGCTGCCCAACTCTCCCCTATTGTTGACGTCACAAGCAAAAATTAAAAGGCTCAAAATATTGCTTCTCCTGCGTCTTGAACCCCGCCCCGCACTCAAGCCCCTTTAAGTTTTAACACCCCACGCCATTCTCGCAAATGCATTTTTATGATATAAATCCGCCACATATTCTTTTAAGCCCTTCTTCCTTAGTTCCTTCCTTTTAAACGCCAAAACCAAAAATAAAACCAAGGTGCTTTCCATGCTATTCGAACTTGAGTCCCTTGCCAAGACCCACAAGTGGCGCCCCAAGCCACTCCACCAAGCTGACTTTCTTGTCCGAAACCCTCACCAATTATTTATAAGACCTTATTCTCGGCCCTCTTTCTTTTAAAGCAAAAAGCCCAAAATAAAATGCTCCTTGCTTCCTTCATGTCTCGAACCCGAGACCTCATACCAAGGCCCTTAAGCCACGCCCCTTGCCACTTCACCGAACCTAACTTTCGTGTCACAAACCTCCTTTATTTAATTATAAGGCCTTCCTACTTAAGCCCGTCACCGCATATATAGAAAATAAAATGCAAAACGCTGCTCCAGCCACTCGAAACTACGACTGCGCCCATTCTCTCCTCCAACTCTTAAGGGCGCTAGGTTACCACTTTATTCTTGCCTTATTTCGTGACATGTTTCTCCCAAATTTCAAATTTACCCCCTATCTCCTAGCTTCCTCATTTAAGATACTTAAAAAGAAATTTTTAGTTCCAAGTCCGACCTAGCTCGGGGTTAGCTCTAGGCCCTAGAACATGCTTAATACTTCTAGAATTTAATTCTTCAAGCACACACATGGGAAAATATTTAAATTACACACAACCCCTAATTTAGGATGTTACAATTCTACCCCCCTTAAAAATAATTTCGTCCTCGAAATTACTTACTAACGAATAATCGTACATCCTAACTCACCGCACTACGCTTATGCTGCGCACTCTGATCTTAACAAATCTAACACATCCCCTAGAACTCATTTCTAACGTCGCGATTTAATCTGATTAAAAAGTTTTATGCATTAGTGTTTGTTTCACTTGGTTATCCGCGAAGAAATTTTATGAGGAGAGTGTAATAGAGATTCTTTCGATCACACAAAGTTTTAAATCTTCTACCCTAGTTCACACAGAAGGGCTCATCCATTCCCTAATACCTTTCATACTTATTCACTCTTCGGACATTTCTGCCCATTTCTAACTCAGGGGTATTTTTGGTAATTTTGTCAATCAGGGATAATTTTGTAAATTTTCCAAAAATAAATTTGTCCTACTATTTAAAAGAGATATTTTAGTGATTTTAAAACTAGAGTTTTCCTTAAAACATGGCTAATCCCTTTCGGGTTTTATTTAGCGTGTTTAGCCTATAACCGAGTCCTCTTGGTTAGGGTGAACCGAAGCTACGCACTGTAGGAATCCCGCGAAGAGGAGGTGAGTCACGAGGATCGCTTAAGTACCAAGCTCTTCCTGATCCAATCCCGACATGCGCACTGCAAGGTTACCACACCCTAACTCCTCGACTTGATCATAGGTTTGTTTAATTAGGCTTTTAAAGTCTTATGTCTTTGTTTGGGGTAACTAGTCCTAAAGTTTAAATCACTTATCATACTATCTACGTTCCATGCTTCCTACCCTTCTACGTAAAAATAATTCATACGAAGTTAGGAGTACTTACCAGGCGGATAGGTGCCTGAGACTCGGTGCCATCTTTATTCAAGCCAAAACAGTTTCAAATCATTCCAATAAGGCCTACTAACATAAAAAACAAAACATTTTGGGCCTTGGGCCCCCACAGCCGAGTTTTGAACCTGGCTCTGATACCAATTTGTAACACCCCAAACCCGGCCCAAACATTACGACCGAATTTGGTTTGCTACAGAGAAAACAATTTGAGAACCATTTTAAAACCGATTTAAGTTTTGTCGAAAATCTTTCAACTTCAAGTCTCTTGTTAAAAACCATACTTAGTGTTGTTTAAAAATATTTATTAAGTCGAGTTGTTTATAGATTTCCAATGTACCCGATGGTACTTTAAAACATTTTTGCGATTTAAAATTTTAGAAACCACGTGTACTTAATTTAATGTTAGAAAATAGTTTAACAAATTAATCCAAACATAGAATAATAAAATTATGTCTAGGAAGCCTTATTACAACTTAGTTAAAATAAAACCAACATTAAATAAAATAAAACAAAATCCAAGTTCTTCTAATTAAAATTTCCACTGCATGGCCACCTCGAGTCCATCCACTCCATCTCCGCGATCTACCCATCCAAAAATGTTAAGGGAAGGGGTGAGTCACCAAGACTCAGTGTGTAATCCCCCACCCGGTAAGATAACCCATACACAAGTCATTAATAAACATGCACATGCAACCCAACCTAACCATCCATACTCCTTTTCTACCCCGTGTGGTCAAAACCACTGGTGGTCAAAACCACTGATGACTTAGAGTCACAAATCGGATGATGGGGCCAACCCATCGTGTGGTCAAAACCACCGATGACCATAGGTAACAATATATCAAATGTGGTCAAAACCACTCGGTGGTACCAAACCACCGGGACTTAGTCGCAAATAATCAATCGTTGTGGTCAAAACCACCGATGACCATAGGTCACAATAATCTGATGGGGCCAACCCATCTTGTGGTCAAAACCACCGACGACACATCCATAGTTCATCCCCTCCTCTCATCAATCCCACCATCACATGCTTACACATCAAATTTCATATATCATGTCATAGTATTAAACATCATGTGATGGCATGCAAACATATAAAAATTACAAGTTAGGGGACTTACTGAAATCCATGATTATGCCACAAACTAACCACAACCAAAAGATCTAAGGCAAATAATAACAGCATGTAAATTAATAAAGTGTGTATAGAGATCTTACACACCTGTTACTATCGTAATTCCTAGATCCCGAAAAGCCGATCTACGATGCTAGATCTTGACCCTACATTCGGCCAAAGAGACACTAATAGGGGAGGGTAGATTTTGGCAACAAGGTTTTGAGAAAAGAGAGGAAATAAAAGATGAATGAGGTTCACAAATGAAGATTCGGCCAACAAGTCCAAGGGAGAAATCGGCAAGGTCTGTGATGTTAATGGCTTTTGATTTCAAAGAAGAAAAATAGGTAAGCTTTACTTGAAGGTTCGGCCAAATGACAAAAGGGAAAAGAAGGAAACAAAAAGGAGTAAGGCTTTCGAAGAATTAAAATTCGGCAAAGGGAACCTCACCACCCTTTAAATAGCATTCGGCCACTCTCCCCCCTTGAAGACTCCAACATTCGGCCATTTCCTAGAATCTCTCCTAGCCACTAATTCAAACACATTTGAATTAATCAAATCCTTTAATTTACTCCCAGCCAACCATTTAAAACCAATTCAAATTAAACTAAAATAAAACCCACCTTTATCCATTATTATCTCATCAATTGAAAAAAAAACAAAATAAACTAATATAAATCCACCCCTCCAGCCGAATTCTAAATCAAAATATTATGCTTATCCTATTGAAGTCCACATGCTTTGCCAACTCTCCCCCTGCTTTGTTGACGTCACAAGCAAAAATTAAAAGGCTCAAAATATTGCTTCTCCCCGCATCTTGAACCCCGTCCCGCACTCAAGCCCCTTTAAGTTTTAACACCCCCACGCCATTCTCACAAACAAGCATTTTTATGATATAAATCCGCCACATATTCTTTTAAGCCCTCCTTCCTTAGTTCCTTCCTTTTAAACGCCAAAACCAAAAATAAAACCTGTGTGCTTTCCATGCTATTCGAACTTGAGTCCCTTGCCAAGACCCACAAGTGGCGCCCCAAGCCACTCCACCAAGCTGACTTTCTTGTCCGAAACCCTCACCAATTATTTATAAGACCTTCTTCTCGGCCCTCTTTCTTTTAAAGCAAAAAGCCCAAAATAAAATGCTCCTTGCTTCCTTCATGTCTCGAACCCGAGACCTCATACCGAGGCCCTTAAGCCACGCCCCTTGCCACTTCACCGAACCTAGCTTTCGTGTCACAAGCCTCCTTTATTTAATTATAAGGCCTTCCTACTTAAGCCCATCACCGCATATATAGAAAATAAAATGCAAAACGCTGCTCCAGCCACTCGAAACTGCGACCTGCGCCCATTCTCTCCTCCAACTCTTAAGGGCGCTAGGTTACCACTTTGCTACTGCCTTATTTCGTGACATGTTTCTCCCAAATTTCAAATTTACCCCCTATCTCCTAGCTTCCTCATTTAAGATACTTAAAAAGAAATTTTTAGTTCCAAGTCCGACCTAGCTCGGGGTTAGCTCTAGGCCCTAGAACATGCTTAATACTTCTAGAATTTAATTCTTCAAGCACACACATGGGAAAATATTTAAATTACACACAACCCCTAATTTAGGATGTTACACTTTTTGCTTCCAAAAATTCTTTTAGCCAAATGGGTGCAGGGTTCTTTTTTTGCCGAAAATGTTGGAGACCTTTTCTTTGGTTGATTTCCCTATTTTTATGCTTTAATCTTCACCTTCTCTCTGCATTTTTCAGGTAGTGGTTGAAGGAAGAGTAGCCACCCATGCTGGTGGCCAAAAAATCTGGGGAGTGGGTGCCCCAAATCATGTAATCTGCCAGAAGGACCAGATTGCAATCGCAGAAAAACTTATGGGGTTGAAACATAATTTTGAGAAAGTATCAGGGTCAAAGTGTAATTTTGGAAAAGTTTAGGGGTCAAAATGAAATTTTGGAAAAGTTTAGGGGTTAAAGTGTAATTTTGGAAAAGTTTAGGGGTTAAAGTGTAATTTTTGAAAAATTTAGGGTCAAAGTGTAATTTTTTGTTTTTTGTATTTTTTTCAATTTTTTTTAAAAATTTTGAAAATTAAACAAATAGTTGAACCAGACAAAATTTAATGCTTACAGCTGCCCCTTTTTGCTCATCGCTGTGAAACAAGGATAGTGCAAAGACTTAAAAGCACTAAATTTTGTTCGATTGTCCAATCTTTACTCTTTATTGAAAAACAGAAATCGAAAATAGCTCGGCATGCGACCCGAAGCTCAACTCACCTCTCGGATTATGAGTTGATCTTTGAAAAAGAAGAAACTGAAAATACCTCAGCGTGTGACCTGAGGCTCAACTCACCTCTCGCAATATGAATTGATTGATTTTTTTTTTGAAAAAATAGAAATTGAAAATACCTCAGCGTGTGACCCGAAGCACAACTCACCTCTTAGATTATGAGTTGATCTTTGAAAAATAAAAATTTTAAAAATACCTCGGTATGTGTTCGAGGCTCAACTCATCTCTCGCAATATGAGTTGATTTTTTTTTTGAAAAACAGAAATTAAAAATACCTCGGCATGTGACCCGAGGCTCAACTCACCTCTCGCAATATGAGTTGCTTTTTTGAAAAAGAAATTAAAAAAATACCCCGACGTGTGACCCTAGGCTCAACTCACCTCTCGCATTATGAGTTGATTTTTTTGGAGCAAACAGAAATTGAAAATACCTCGGCGTGTGACTCGAGGCTCAACTCACCTCTCGCATTATGAGTTGATTTTTTTTGGAGCAAAAAGAAATTGGAAAATAGAAATTGAAAATACCTCGGCGTGTGACCCGAGGCTCAACTCACCTCTCGCATTATGAGTTGATTTTTTTTGGAGCAAACAGAAATTGGAAAACAGAAATTGAAAATACCTCGGCGTGTGACCAGAGGCTCAACTCACCTCTCGCAAAATGAGTTGATTTTTTTTTAAAAACAGAAATTGAAAAATACCTCAGCGTGAGACCTGAGGCTCAACTCACCTCTCGCAATATGAGTTGATTTTTTGAAAAAGCAGAAATTGAAAAATACCTCAACAGTGACTGAGGCTCAACTCATCTCTCGCAATATGAGTTGATTTTTTTGAAAAACAGAAATTGAAAAATACCTCAGCGTGTGACCCGAGGCTCAACTCACCTCTCGCAATATGAGTTGATTTTTTTTGAAAAATAGAAATGAAATAATTTTTAAAAATATCAGAATTTCAAAACATATTATTTGGTGGAACTCGGATGTCTTCTTTTTCCTTGATTCGGTACAGCTATCATCAAAACCTCTTGCTCTATTGGAGTACCTGTATATGTCTTGCACGATGTTATCATGATATGCACGTGTTTGTCTTAAATGCTTTTATGCCTACATGATTATGCCATGCGCCTTGGGCTTGTTTGTCATATATCTCTTTTCGTTACGATTTTCATGATGACCTGCACTCATTGCTTCGATTCTTGACTTTCCTTTCAGGTTTTGTACCCGTCCTCGAGTAATCTGCGTTTCTCGTATATCACCCTTTTGCCCCCTGTTGAACTTTGTCCTTGCTTTGAGGCTCTTGTACTTACCAAATTCTCATCCGAGTAATGCTCAACATTCCTTTTGTTTAGAGTATGTCATTTTACTATTTATCATTTAAATGAACCAAACATGATATGCTTGACAATGGCAGGTAGGTACGAAAGAAATACCTCACATTCATATTTATTTCAAAAGCAGCAAGCAAAGAAAATTGACAAGGAATAGTTCAATAAAGAAAACATTATAAAGAAAGGAAAGCAGATTCAATTGTCACAAATGCTCTAGATATCCAACACATGAACTTCTCCACGTTTCTTCATCCTGGATCTTTTCGAGCATGGCTTCTTGTGTAGAAGATTTCGAGCTTCTGAGAATGCTTTAAATATTGTAACTTCGTCCTTTGACTCCCCATTCAAAATGTCTTGCTCCTTAAGTCCGAACCCCCTTCATTAGGACGCCCTTTCAGGTTTTCATCCTAATCCTTTTTGTTTATCAAGACGCCCTTTTTGGGTTTTCATCTTGATCTTTTTTTCTTTTTCTTTTTTTTTATCAAGACGCCCTTTTCGAGTTTTCATCTTGATCTTTTTTTTAAGCATAATACTTTTTCACGGCATCTGAGTTCACTGGATTAGGTAACTCCTTCCCATCCATCTCAGTGAGAATCAAAGCTCCACCCGAGAAGGCATTCTTTACGACGTATGGCCCTTCCCAATTTGGTGCCTATTTTCCTCGAAAGTCTTTTTGTATTGGGAGAATCTTTCTCAGTACGAGTTCTCCCTCGCGGAACTCTCTTCGCTGCACCTTCTTGTCATGGGCCGTGATCATTCTCTTCTGGTACATCTGTCCATGACAGATTGCCTTCAAGCGTTTTTCTTCGATAAGATTTAGCTGGTCATATCGAGCTCGAACCCATTCTGATTCCTCTAGTTTCGACTCCATTAAGACTCGTAGAGAGGGGATCTCAACTTCGATGGGCAGCACAGCTTCCATTATATAGACCAGAGAGAAAGGAGTTGCTCCCGTAGACGTCCGCACAGATGTGCGATATGAATACAAAGCGAATGGTAGCTTCTCGTGCCAGTCTTTATATGTCTCGGTCATTTTCCCAATAATCCTCTTAATATTTTTGTTAGCCGCTTCTACTGCTCCATTCATCTTTGGGGGATAGGGTGAGGAATTATGATGCTTTATTTGAAATTGCTCGCACACTTCTTTCATCATCTTGTTGTTCAGATTTAAAGCGTTATCTGAAATGATTCTCTCAGGCAAACCGTATCGACATATGATTTCCTTTTTTAAAAACTTGAAAACTGCAGTCTTCGTCACATTAGCAAACGAAGCGGCTTCTACCCATTTTGTGAAGTAATCTATAACCACAAAAATGAATCGGTGTCCATTAGAAGCTTTTGGTGAAATTGGCCCTATAACATCCATGCCCCACATAGAAAAAGGCCACGGAGAAGTCATGACATGAAGGGGCAAAGGGGATGCATGAATTTTATCGCCATAAATTTGACATTTGTGGCACTTTCGTGTGTAACTAATGCAGTCGTTTTCCATCGTCAGCAAGTAATAACCGAGTCTTATAATCTGCCTAGCCATAGTGAAACCATTGGCATACGTCCCACAAATTCCTTTATGGACATCTTCAAGTATTTTTCTGGCTTCAACAGCATCCACGCATCTCAGAAGTACTTGATCTTTTCCTCTTTTGTACAGGATATCCCCATCAAGGACAAATCCCACCGCCATTCTTCTGATTGTTCTTTTGTCATTCTCATTTGCTTGCTCGGGATACCTTTGATTCTTGACATATTCTAAGATATCATGGAACCATGGCCATCCATCTGTCTCTTTTTCAATGCTAAAACAATGTGCAGGGACCTCATATATGCTCATTTGGAGAGGCATTATTTCCGTTTCTCTGTTTGCTTTGAACATTGAAGCCAAAGTGGCCAGGGCATCAGCCAATTGGTTTTCTTCTTGTGGGAAGTAATTAAAAATCACTTCATTGAATTCTTTAATCAGTCCCGCAACTAGATCGCGATATTTAACTACTTTTGAATCTCTCACTTCCCAATCTCCACGGATTTGGTAAATCACCAACGCTGAGTCCCCGTACACCTTTAAGATTTTGATGTTTCGTTCAATAGCTGCACGAAGTCCCATGATGCGAGCCTCTTATTCCGCTATGTTATTGGTATAGAAAGAATTTAATCTGGCAGTAAGCGGATAATGGTTCCCTTCTGGTGACACTAAGACTGCTCCAATCCCATGCCCTAATGCATTTGATGCACCATCAAAGCTCATCTTCCATGATTTCTCTTTTGACGACTCACATTCTTTTTCTGTAATGCACATCAAGTCTTCATCAGGGAAATCAAATCTCAATGGCTCGTATTCCTCCGTTGTTCGAGTTGCTAAGAAGTTAGCTATTGCGCTCCCCTTTATTCACTTTTGACTCACATAGACGATGTCGTACTCCGATAGTAGGATCTACCATCGTGCCATTCTTCCTAAGAGTGCAGGTGATTCCATCATGTACTTTATTGGGTCCAGCTTTGAAATTAACCACGTCGTATGATACAACATATATTGTCTGAGCCTTCGAACTACCCAGACCAAAGCACAACAGAATTTTTCAATTAACGGGTACTTTGCTTCATACTCTGTGAACTTCTTGCTGAGGTAGTAAATCTCCGTTTCTCTTTTTTCCGACTCATCATGTTGCCCCAGTACGCAACCCATTGAGTTTTCGAACACAGTTAGATACAATATTAACGGTCTTTCGGGAGTTGGCGGTACTAGCACCGGGGGGCTAGACAAATACTATTTTATCTTGTCAAAAGCCACTTGTCACTCCCCATTCCATTCTCTCGGATTATGTTTTCGAAGGAGTTGAAAAATTGGGTCACACTGGTTGGTAAGTTGAGCAATGAATCGAGCGATGTAGTTCAACCTCCATAAAAATCCTCTGACTTCTTTTTGTGTGCGCGGAAGTGGTAGTTCTTGTATGGCTTTTATCTTATCTGGATCAACCTCAATACCTCTCTCACTGACAATGAAGCCTAGTAATTTTCCCGAGGTAGCCCCAAACGTACACTTGGATGGATTAAGCTTCAGCTGGAACTTTCTTAGTCTTTCGAACAACTTCTTGAGGTTCCCAACATGCTCTCTTTCCCTCCGGGATTTGGCAATCATATCATCGACGTAGACTTCTATTTCTTTGTGCATCATGTCATGGAACAACATCACCATGGCCCTCTGATATGTTGCCCCAGCATTCTTTAATCCGAACAGCATCACCTTATAGCAGAATGTCCCCCACACCGTTACGAAGGTAGTTTTCTACATATCCTCGGGAGCCATCTTTATCTGATTATAACCTGAGAATCCATCCATGAAAGAAAATAATGAATGTTTTGCTGTGTTATCCACCAACGTATCAATGTGTGGCAAAGGAAATTATCCTTAGGGCTTGCTCGATTCAGATCGCGATAATCTACGCACATTTGCACCTTGCCATCTTTCTTTGGTACCGGGACTATATTAGCTACCCATTCTGGATATTTGGAGACTTGTAGGAAGCCAGCATCAAATTGTTTCTTGACTTCTTCTTTTATCTTAACAGCATTTCAGGTCTCATTCGTCTTAGCTTCTGTTGAATGGGTTTGCATTCTAGTTTCAGTGGGAGTCTATGGACCACTACATCCTCGTTCAACCCTGGCATGTCCTGATACGACTATGCAAATACATCTTTGTACTCACGAAGCAAGGCGATCAAATCATGTTTGGTGTTCTCTGAAATGGAGGTCCCAATCTTCACTTCTTGCCTATTTTCTTCATTTTCCAAGTTTACTGTCTCAACAAATTCTTGATGGGGTAGAATATGTTTATCTTCTTGTTCTACCATTCATAGTAGGTCCGGGGACGAGATATAATCTTCAGCATTTTCCTCATCTTTGAATTCTCCAAAACAAATAGTTTTCTCGAAATTGATTTCAAGACTTGTAACGGGATTGCTCATGTCATTGATATCTAAGCACCTAAAAGGTGAATGGAAAAGAAAACTATAAGGAGCATCAAGGTATTGGAACCAACAAACATAATATTATGTCATGAAATGAAATACATGTAAGGACAGGCTGTGAGAAAGGGGAATAATTATGAAGTTAATGAGAATGAAAAGACCATGACAAAATGCATCTCCATTAATGTTCATTTAAATGATAAAGAGCAAACATAAGCTCTTACAAAAGAATCCCACTATTACTTAGTGGTACACAAAAAAGAGAGTTAACATTGAGCATTACTCTGGACAGGACTTAGAAACTACAAGAAGATCCACAGCAGTCCAATTGTTCAAAACGAATCCAGGAGGACAAGGGTATATCATTGAAACATCTTTAATTGCATCATCCCATTTGTTAATAACATTTATACTGACGTTCTGAAGACCCCTTTCAATCAATAACAGCGTGCTTCATGAATTATCTCGCCCTGGGTACATCATTCCTGCAGATGTAAATGTTTTTGACAAAGGAGGATACGTTATGGGCTCCCATTCCAATTCCCGACCTGAGGCTCTTGCAATCCTCCTTTCTTGATCTTTCTGCAAATGTTTTCTTCTTTGTCGTATATTCGGCTTGAATCCTAAACCGTATCGAGCCTTGTGGTGTACTGGTTTTAGTGCTCTAACTATCCCTTGCTGATATCTTCCCAAACCTTTCTTCGCTCGGGCTCCCTTTCCCACAGTCAGCTTAATTCCCATCTTGGTATTCCTTGACAGCTTGGGTGTGGGAATTCTATTTCCTTCAACAACAAATGTAGCATTGATAAATTCGAAGGAATGGAAGGAACATTCTACTGCATCTTTGTTTATTTCGATGTAGGGTGAGTCAACAGTGATAGATGCAACAATGTCTTCTTCACCAACGACCGTGATCAAGCGGCTATCCATGATAAACTTTACTTTTTGATGGAGAGATGAAGGAACTGCCCCAGCAGAATGGATCCAAGGCCTCCCTAAAAGGCAATTATACGAAGGCGTGATGTCCATGACCTGGAACTCGATATCATATGTACATGGGCCCACTTCTAGAGGAATTTCAATCTTTCCCATGACCTCTCGTCGTGTCCCATCAAATGCCCTTACTGTAGAGTGACAAGGCCTCAGATAAGACATATCAATTGGCATCCTAGAAAGCGTGGCCAAAGGCATGACATTGAGTGCAGACCCGTTGTCAATGAGCACATTAGGTATTATATAACCCTTGCAACTGGTTGTGATGTGCAATGCTTTTATGGAGCCCCTACAATTTGGCGGTATTTCGTCATCACTGAAGGAGATGAAATTATCCGCATTCAAGTTATTCACCCACCTATCAAGCTTTTCAACAGATACGTTGTTCGCCACATAAGCTTGATTTAACACTTTCAGCAAAGCATTTCGATGTGGTTCTGAATTCAACAGTAGGGATAATACCGAGATTTGTGTCAGTTGCTTGTTTAATTGTTCTATGACATTATATTCACTGTGCTTAATGAACTTCAAGAATTCATGTGCTTCCTCCTCATTCACAGGCCTTTTATCTTCTTGTTCGGACGGAGTTTCAAACTCGACCTCAGTCTCATGCATCGGTGCCTTTCCTTTCTGGTTCGAGTCACCAGTCTTCTTCCTTGGTTCAACCACCCCAGGAGAATAACATCTCCCACTGCGAATAAAGTGTCCTACTTCGCCAACACTTCCAGTCGTATCTTTGGATTTTTCACCTTCGGGTATGATAATGTTGACATCATATTTCCATGGTACCGTCTTGTTGTCCTTGTAAGGGAAAGGAGATTGAACTTCAATTATCATCTTTGGTTTCACTTTTTTTCTTTTTTGCTTCGTAATAAATCACCAAAGGTCTATCGGCGCTATAAGGGGAACCTAATGATTGATTATCAAAAGCGCATACTTCTCCTTCATCGACCTCTTCCACTCTGCTAAAGATCTCGACCTCCTTGTTGTCCATCATGTCTTGAAGTAATTTTCTGAATCCCTCACAAGACTGGATGTCATGCCCTTCGATACCATGGAGATCACAAAAACATTGACTTTTTGTGTTTCCTTCTTTGAAAAATTTGTTGAGTGGACAGAACAAACCCTTCTCAACCATTATTTCCCATACCTTCTACAAAGGTGTCTTTATTTCAGAAACACAACTTTTGGCTCGCCACCTGTCTTCCTTTGTCACCGCACTCACGTTCCCTTCAGTATGGTTAGGGAGCCGATTTCCAGCCATATTACTAGAACCATCAAATCGTAAAATGCCTGCATCAATAAGACCTTGAACCCTCCTTTTAAAGGCAAGACAATTTTCTGTAGAATGCCCCTGGTTTCCAGCGTGGTACATGCAACTAGCATTAGGATCGTACCATTTTAGGTATGGAGGCTTCAGGGGTGCCATATAATGTGGGGATATTAATTGCTTTTCCAATAGTTTTGGGTACAGCTCTTCGTATGACACGGGAATAGGGGTGAATTGAGGTTTTTCAGGATTGGGTCTTGCTGGTCTTTGTTCATTTTTGGGTTGGCTTTGAGCAGGCATGGTATTTGGTGGCAACATGGCAAATGGTCTTTGGTTATTTGTGGCGTAGACGGGGTAAGGAGGAGGTGCTTGATAGTAAGGGCTTTGAGGAGGAAAATAGAAGTTTGGAGGTGGGCGATATCGAGGTCGTGATTGAGTTGGGTACGGATTAGAAGTGTAGTGGCTCTCGGTTCCCACCATATGGGTTTCTGCCTCTTTTTTCTTTATGGGTGCTGCCCTTTTCGAACTCTCGGGGCCTTCCATCCTTCCACTCTTGATGGCATTCTCTATAAGTTCCCCGTATATTACAATATCTGCGAAGTCTTTCGTGGCGCTTCCTACCAACTTATCGTAAAACGGCACTTTCAAAGTGTTGATAAAGAGGACCGTTATCTCAGTTTTAGTTAAATGGGGGTTCTACTTAGGCCGAGATATCCCTCCATCTTTGCGCGTATTGCCTAAAAGTCTCCGTCGGCTTCTTTTCCATCATCTGTAGAGTTAAGTCGATCAGGCACCATGTCAGATACATGCTTGTATTGTTCACAAAATGTTGATGCTAAGTCTTTCCATGATCAGATCCTCTCTCTACTGAGTTGATTATACCATTGAAGAGTCGATCCGACCAAACTATCTTGGAAACAGTGTATTAGCAACTTATCCTCATTCACGTAACCAGTCATCTTCTGACAAAACATGATAAGATGCACCTTTGGACATCTCGTTCCATTATATTTTTTAAAATCTGGCACTTTAAATTTCGGAGGCAGAACCAGATCGGGCACTAAACTGAGCTCTTTGGCACTCAGTGCAGAGAAGACTTTAGTACCTTCTATCGCCTTGAGCCTTTCTTCCAGGCTCTTATACTTATCCTGAGCATCATGATCATCCATTTTCAACCTGGCTATTTCTACCGGATCATCCAAATCTGGAACGATTGGATCAGTAGGATTAGCTCCGGGGTTCGATACGAATATACCTTGCACTAGATGAGCAGGTGGTGCAGGTCGTTGCTCTAGGCCTGCAGGTTCCCCTTGAGGATATCCTCTTTGCATTGCATGGGCGTGAGGTGGAGTGAATCCTGGGGGATAGAGCGGATCCTGATTAACTCTTGACTGGGGTTCTGTGATATCAGGGCTCTGCATGGGTCCTTTTCCTTTGACCAAAGCTATCATCATCTCCATCATTTTGGCCATTTGATCCCTTTGCTCGAGCGATTCCTCTCGGGATCTTACCATCAGATCTCTTGCTTCCTGTTGTGACTTAGCCAACTGCTCTTGCAACTCTATTTGGATCCTTTCCATCCTTTCAATTCTTTCGTTGAGTTCAGCATCCATAGCTCTAGCTCTTAGACACGTCCTATAAGAATGACGTGATTCCAGATTCATAGTGTCGCAACTATGGATTATACGATTTTAGCCTCAATGAATGATTAGGGTGATATACACATGCAATGGATGGATAAATGAATAAATGACAAATGAATGTTAGTCATGAAAAAATATGCAAGAATTTGGTGTTGATTTCAAGATAGCCCCATACTTAGGCATTTCATTAATCAAAAGAGTCCATTACAAAAAGTTTTGCCATCTCTAGTTTAACAGTTACACAAATTTCCTAGCCACAACGCCTTGTTTCTTCACTCGTTCTAGGAACTCCGACATGCTTGATCTTTGGCTTGGAGGGAATTGGCAGCTAAGAACTTCTGCTTCATCTGATAATCGCACAACTTGCACGGCCGCCATGCGAATTTCATTGATCAAATGGCCGAGGTGCATATCTTTTTTCTTGAAGAGTTCTTTCGTAGGCGCGAGTGTCTCTGTCATGCTGGCCATTCTTTTCTTCTAGGGCTTTTAGGAGAGTATCCAAATGTTACTGATGAGCTTGCAGTGTTTTTTTCTAAATCTCATATTTTCCCTCTTAGCTCTTGACGCTCAGACTGACTAGTCATTAATTCTGCAGACACGGTTTCGTATTCAACATTCTTCTTCCTTAACTCTATCATAGCACGCGCAATTTTTTCCTCTTCCTTCTTCGCTTTCCCTCTCCAGAATTCCATCCCACCTTTGATGTTGCTTAGTTCTTCCTTCCATTCTGCCGATGATTTGCCCAGCCCACTATACCTTATAGTGCCTCTTAATTTCTTATTTTCCAAATGAAGACCCCTTAAGTTATTTCTCATGATCTCAATTTCTTTCTGGACTTTCTCGGTTCTGGATTTTTCAATTTGAACATCGATCTTAAGCTGGTAGTTTTCCTCTTGAAGAGAACTAATATCCCGTAACAGCTTGGCCGTTTCACGTTCAAATTCATATCTTGCCATTTCCAGCTCGGACAGCATTTCTTCTGAGAAAGGGTTCTGGAAAGTGTAATCCGTTGGCGAGGTTTGTTTACTATTCACTCGTCGTTGTCTCCATATGTCATAATCTTGAGTGATAGTATCAGCATAGAGAGCTAACTCTATTAGGTAAATTTCCTTCCAAGACTTTGCAGTATCTTAGACTTTTTTCATGTAACCTTCACCTGTAAAAGCAAACTCAGACTGTGCCAACCCCTCGGTAGCTGGTATAAACTGTCGTGAAGCAAACTGCCTTTGAACAATTAACGGAGCAGATCCAACTCCTCCCCATAATTCGAGTAAAGGCACCCAATCTTGGCTTCCACACTTGTATAACAGAACCGAAGGACGGATCCATGGTGCTCTCCAAGTTATATCTTCGGCGCGGAGGTTCTGAAAAACTGAAACCCAGTGTTGTTCGGTGACATCCTTTGGCCAATCTTTCCCAAGGTAAGCTTCCAATGGAGCGAATGTTTTTTGAAAACATGTGAAAAGATGTGCGCTCCACTTTCCAAAAGTGGCTCAGAATCCAAACATTAAGTAACTGTGCGTATCCGATAAAACGTCCTTCCCCTTTCCTCCTACAACTACTTAGAGATCTAAAAGTCTCGGCCAAGATGGTTGGGACGGGGTTGATTCCTTGCCTCAACTTTTTGAAGAAATCCAGTACCGCAACTTCTATATGCCCAAGAACCTTTGGGAAGACGATTAATCCGTAAATGGCCAAAGCAAACAGATCCACCCTCTTCACAATATCTGGATGGTTTTGAACTAAGTCTCGTAGAGAAAACCACGGAACACAACTGACTTCGTTCTTTTTCTTTATCTATTTTTCAGCCCATGTATCGGTCATTCCCGTCAACTTCATTAGCTTTTTCTTGAAGGTCATTGGTTTGGGCTCTTTCACATATATCTTGTTGAATTGTACATTATCAACGCGAAGCAAGGCGGCATACTCTTCTATGGTCGGAGTCATATATTCTTGATTGAAAGTGAAACATTGGTAAGCTGGGTCCCAGAATCGAACCATGGCTTGAATCAACTGTTCGTCTACGTTGACAGCGATCAAGTGAACTATATCCCCGTACTTTTCAATGAAGATGCCCCTCGTGTCTGAATCTCAATGTTTCCAGATCCTAGTCAAGTCTTCGAGGTTATTCTGACGAGCATTCGAAGTCACATGCTCGGGAAGATTGGAGACACATCCTTCCTTTAAACTGTCCCCTTTTGCTTTTTGAGTTTTCAAAGACCAGTCTCGGACTACAACATTCTTCTCGGTTACTTGCGTAATTGACTCCTCCATCAGAAACCCGTTTTTGGCAACCAATCTCCAATCAACACCTTCCTAACAAGATGCCTATGATGCATGATGAAAAATAAAAATGAAGACAAATAACCTTGGTTAGTACTAAATATAAACGAAGAAAAAACTATGGAAAATCTAACAAATTAAACTATCCAATTATGTATTTTGGTGAAACCGACCCACGTTTTTTTTTTACCCCATCATGCTTTACAAAAACCTACCCCACATACTCATCAGATAATCTACCCGATCCAATTTATTAAACGGACCCGATTCCCTTGCATAAAAAGTGTAAATGTAAAAGAAATAAAAGGTAAGAAGCGTTTCTCCCATGTACTTATTTTGGTGACTATTAAACGGACAAAGGTTCAGCATGGCTCTAGTTGGGTGGCTCGTACGGTTCACTATATGCGGTTTCGGTTCTAGAAAGGTACTCGAATTGTCCATACCGTCACCTACTAAGGCTAGTACGGAGCTTGGTTATCGCCCATCATAGGCTCGCAAGCTCAATTCGAGGGATTACATTTACTTATGCCTATGCGGAGGGACAAGTTAACTCATGAAAGCATAAGTCATATGTAACCCAGAAGTATTCACTAGCCTGTGTGGAGGGACGAGTTAACTCACGAAGGCATAGCTTTTACTTCCACTTAAGCGGACGGAGCCCGGGTAGAGAGCTCACGTTATGCAAAAATGCAAGTGCACGGTGTGTGGGAGAAACTCACAAACCTTTTCGTTTTTATTTTAAAACTAAAACCATAAAAACTTAGAGCTGAAAAACAAAAAGATAAAACAGGTTATAAAACTATTTACAACATGACGCAAATGCATGACTTTTCAAAAAACAAAATTTAAGGATCACGACTAAATATTAATTTGAACAAGGAGTTTCGAAAATTTTGACAACACGCGTTTAATTCTAGACTCGACTCTCAAAAAAAAATGTCCCCAGCGGAGTCGCCAGCTGTAGCGACCTAAAATTTTGTACGGGCGCTAATTGAGAAAATTATTAAACATTTGAAAACAGAGTTTCGATTTTATTATAAAAAAAGGGAGTCGCCACCGATCTTTTTTCTAGGTGTGATAGGACACCTAATAAATCCTTTTTTTTTAAAAGAAAAATTATTTTTTTGAATTTTTTTTAAAAAAAGGGCCGAGTTTAGGTCTACGACAAAATTCCAGAGAAAAATAGGGTTTGGGAGTCGGTTACGCGCGAGGAAGGTATTAGCACCCTCGCGACGCCTAAAATTGGTATCTCGTTAAACGTGTGTTTTCTTAATTTTCAAAAATACGAGTTCAATTTAATATTTATTCGTGATCCGATTGAAACAAGAGAATTTTTTGAAAACACGAAAATTTCGAAACTCGAGAATTTTTTTTTTGAAACCTGAGAATTTTTTAAAACACAATAATTTTGAAAACACGAAAATTTTTGGAAACATGAATTTTTTTTTGAAACACAAATTTTAAAAACACGAAAAGTTTTGAAACACGAAAATTTTTAAAAAACATGAAAATTTTAAAACACGAGAATTTTGAAAACACGAGAATTTTTGAAAACACGAATTTTTTTTTTGAAACACGAAAATTTTAAAAACACGAAAAGTTTTGAAACACAAAAATTTTGATAAATTACATATTATCGTATTATATACATTTTAAAAATGAAATTTTGATAATTAAAAAATAACCACAAAAATTAAACATTTTATTTTAAAACTCAAAAATTTTTCTTTAGATTTTTTATTTTTAAAAGGGCGTATCGTATTTAACACGAACCGATGATATCACCTAACATAGCGATGAAATCAACGATTAGTATTAAACCGATTCGTTGCCTTATTTATTAAAATTAAAAGTAAAATAAAATATAATTAAAAAAATAAAAATGCTAAAAATATCAATAATGTTAAAACGAGATGTCATAAAAAATACACGAATTAAATTAAAAGTGGGTAAAGAAAAAAATTACCGAAAAGCCCAAAATTATGAGCTTGAAGAACGAGATACACGACCCGGGATCTTTTTTTTCTTCTTCCTTCTTTTTTCTTGGCTTGCTGCCTTTGGGCCTGCTGGGTGGTCTGCTGGGCTGCGCAAAGTGGGCCTGCTATTGGGTTGCCCTTTTTGGGCTTCTTTTTTTTTGGGCTGCCCCTTTTTGGGCTGCTTTTTTTTTTGGCCAGCTCACTTTTCTCTTTTTTCTTTTTTCTTTTTTTTATGGGTTGCTGCGTCGGGTCGAGTCGAGTCATCATGGTGGTCTGTCGGAGTCGGCATTGACTGTTTTAAAATTTTTATCTTTTTTCTTCTTTTTTTCTTTCTTCTTTTCTTTTTTCTTCTTTCGTCTTCTTCTTCTTTCTTATTCTTCTTCTTCCTTCTTCTCCTAGCCCGCCGCCGCCGTGGTCGTCGTCGCTGCTTCACGCCATCGTGGCCACCTTCTCCCTCTTTTCTTCTTCTTCTCCCTTCTTCTTTCCTCTCTTTTTCTCTTCTTTTTTTTTCTCTTTTTTCTCTTCTTTTTTTCTTTTTTGGGGTTTCTTCTCTTTTTTGGGGGGTTTTGGTTGATGGTGTTGTTGGTTGTTGCTTCTTGCCGGATATTCTTTGTGATTGCCAAAAAAGTCTCTGGATTTTTTGCTTTTGCTTTTAGCTTCTTGCTTCCAAAAATTTTTTTAGCCAAAGGGTGCAGGGTTCTTTTTTTGCCGAAAATGTTGGAGACCTTTTCTTTGGTTGATTTCCCTCTTTTTATGCTTTAATCTTCACCTTCTCTCTGCATTTTTTAGGTAGTGGTTGAAGGAAGAGTAGCCACCCATGCTGGTGGCCGAAAAATCTGGGGAGTGGGTGCCCCAAATCATGTAATCTGCCAGAAGGACCAGATTACAATAGTAGAAAAACTTGTGGGGTCAAAACATAATTTCGAGAAAGTATCAGGGTCAAAGTGTAATTTTGGAAAAGTTTAGGGGTCAAAGTGTAATTTTGGAAAAGTTTAGGGGTCAAATTGTAATTTTTGAAAAATTTAGGGTCAAAGTGTAATTTTTATTTTTTGTATTTTTTCATTTTTTTTAAAATTTTGAAAATTAAACACATAGTTGAACCGGAAAAAATTTAGTGCTTACACTATTAATGGCTTAATAACAACATAATGACTCTTCATATAAAAAAGCCATGCCAAATAAGCATTTTAACAATCAGCAAACAGCTTTTGCATTTTATGCGATTAAGTCCTTTTTGCAAATTAAGCACACAAACGTTAAAATTTTTACACAGAACTTTCACACATACTCAATCACATATTGTAAATACCAAAAATAATTTTAAAATATTTTTCTAACCTCGAATTTGTGGTCTCAAAACCACTGTTCCGACTAGGGTCTAAACCGGGCTGTTACAACTCTCCCCCCTTAGGGATTTTCGTCCCCGAAAATCTTACCAGTGAATAAGTTTGGATATTGCTCTCTCATAACATCCGCAGGCTCCCACGTAGCCTCTTCAACTCCGTGTTTGTGCCACAACACTTTCACTAAAGAAATTTTCTTATTTCTCAACTCTTTAATCTCTCGTGCCAAAATTCGAATCGGTTCTTCATTATACGATAAATCTGACTGAATCTCGACCTTAGTTGGAGAAATCACATGAGATGGATCAGATCTGTATCGTCGAAGCATCGATATGTGAAACACATTATTAATCTTTTCTAACTCAGGTGGCAACAACAATTTATAAGCAACCGGCCCAATTCGTTCAATAATCTCATACGGCCCGATGAACCTCGGACTCAACTTGCCTTTTCTGCCAAAACGAAGTATTTTCTTCCACGGAGACAATTTCAAAAACACTTTATCACCGATCTCAAATTCAATATCTTTCCGTTTCAAATCTGCATAGGACTTCTGACGATCTGAAGCCGCTTTCAAACTGTCACGAATCACTTTCACTTTCTACTCGGTCTTTTTGATTAAATCAACCCCATGAATCTTATTCTCGCTAAGCTCAGTCCAGTACAATGGAGTTTGGCATTTTCGACCGTAAAGAGCCTCATATGGTGCCATTTTGATGCTAGATTGAAAACTATTATTGTATGCGAATTCAATCAACGGCAAATGCTTTTCCCACGTACTTTCAAATTCAAGAATACAACATCTCAACATATCCTCAAGAATCTGAATGATCCGCTCGGATTGACCATCCGTTTGCGGATGAAATACAGTACTGAAATGCAGCTTTATGCCTAAAGCCTCTTGCAAATTCTTCCAAAACCGCGAGGTAAATCTTGGATCCCTGTCAGACAAAATAGATAGTGGCACCCCGTGCAATCTCACAATCTCAGAAATATACAACTCAGCTAATTTATCAAGTGAATAATCTTTTCTCACCGGAACAAAATGAGCTGATTTCGTCAATCTGTCAACTATCACCTAGATTGCATCTTTCTTTCTCGGAGATAAAGGTAGTCCCGACACAAAGTCCATCGTGATTCTCTCCCATTTCCACTCAGGAATCATAAAAGGTTGTAACAAGCAGGACAGCTTTAACTTGTTGACATACTAAACATCTCGAAATAAACTCTGAGATATCTCGTTTCATACCATGCCACTAATAAAACTGTTTCAGATCATTATACATTTTTGTACTTCCCAGATGAACAGCCAAACGACTATTGTGAGCTCCATTCAAAATCAACTGAATCAACTCTGAATTCCTCGGAACACAAATCCGATCTCTGAATCTCAAACAATCATCATTATCCACTCGAAATTCTGAATCAGAATTCAAACCACATTGATCTCGTTTTGTCATCATCTCATTATCACTTTTCTGGGCATCATAAATCTGATGTATGAACATCGGCCTCACTTTTAACTCAGCTAAAACTAAACCATCATCACACAGATCTATTTGAGTACTCATTGGTTGCAAAGAAAATAAAGACTTTCGGCTCAAAGCATCAGCAACAACATTTGCTCTACCCGGATGATAATCAATCACTAATTCATAGTCTTTTAGTAATTCTAACCATCTCCGCTGTCTCAAATTTAATTCTTTCTGAGTCATCAGATATTTCAAACTCTTGTGATCAGTATAAATATGACATTTCTCACCAAATAGGTAATGACGCCAAATCTTCAATACAAATACAATCGCGGCTAATTTGATATCATGTGTCGGGTAGTTCTTTTCATGCGGCTTTAACTGTCTTGAAGCATAAGCTATAACTTTGCCCTCTTGCATCAGCGCACAGCCCAAACCATTCAAGGATGCATCACTGTAAACTATATATTCTTTACCTGATTCAGGTTGGACTAACACTGGTGCCTCTGTCAACAATGCTTTCAACTGTTCAAAACTCTGCTGGCACTTTTCTGACCCCTCAAATTTAACATCTTTCTGTAAAAATTTTGTCAACGGAGTTGCAATCATCGAAAAGCCTTTCACAAACCGCCTATAATATCCCGCTAGTCCTAGAAAACTACAGACTTCAGACACATTTCTCGGAGGCTTCCACTCTAAAATTGCTGAAATCTTGTTCGGATCAACTTGTATTCTCGCAGCTGATACAATATGTCCCAGAAAACTCACCTCACGCAACCAAAACTCACATTTGCTAAACTTTGCATACAATTTCTTTTCACGCATAGTCTGTAACACGATTCACAAATGCTCGGCATGTTGCGTCTCATCACAAGAATAAATCAGAATGTCATCAATAAACACCACGACAAATCAATCCAAATACGGTCTGAATATCCGATTCATCAAATCCATAAACACTGCAGGAGCATTCGTTAGTCCAAAAGGCATAACTAGGAATTCATAATGTCCGTACCTCGTTCTAAAAGCAATTTTCGGCACATCCAATTCTTTAACTCGTAGTTGATAATAACCCGATCTCAAGTCGATTTTCGAAAACACTGTAGCTCCTTTTAACTGATCAAACAAATCATCAATACGAGGCAAAGGATATTTATTCTTTATAGTCACCTTGTTCAACTGTCGATAATCAATACACATCCTCATAGTGCCATCTTTCTTTTTACAAACAACACAGGAGCACCCCAAGGCGAGAAACTCGGTCGTGCAAATCCTCTATCTGTCAACTCTTGCAACTGAGACTTCAACTCTTTCAATTCTGTCAGTGCCATTGTATACGGAGCTATTGAGATAGGAGTTGTTCCCGGCACTAAATCAATACCAAACTCAACTTCTCGTATCGGAGGTAATCTCGGTAGTTCTTTAGGAAACACATCAGGGAACTCGCAAACTACAAGTACAGATTCAACTTTCTTTTTAGTCACTTTTGTATCTATCACATACGCAAGATAGGCTTTGCAACCCTTTTTCATATAATTCAAAGCTTTCATCAAAGATACAATAGCCGGTAACCCATTCAAATCACTGGATTCAATTCAAACTATCTCACCATTTTGACTTCTCAAATCAATACTCTTTCGTTTACAATTCACAATAGCATTATGCAAAGTGAGCCAATCCATACCCAGAATTATATCAAATTCATCGAATGGTAACAGCATCAAATTAGCCGGAAAACAAATATCTCGAAACATCAATGGACAGTTCTTGTATACTTTATCAACCAGAACACACTTGCCTAAGGGGTTCGATACTCTAATTACAAATTCAATAGACTCAACAGGCAGAGTCTTACTAGATACTAGATTCACACACACATATGAATGAGTAGATCCTGGATCTATCAATGCAATCACATCGGTATCAAATAGAGTAAAAGTACCAGTAATGATGTCTGGAGATGGCGCTTCTTCACGAGCGTGAATAGCATAGGCTCGGGTAGGTGCTCTCGCCTCAGATCTCACAGCTGTATCGGTAGTCCCTCTCTAACTTCCATTCACATTTTTGGTGTTTCTAGATGGTCTACCTCTAGCCGTCGTATTACTCAACCTCACATTCTGAACATTATCTTTCTCAGCTAACTCTGAGCAATCTTGAATGAAGTGATCTCGTGATCCACATTTATAGCAAGCTCTATTATTATACTTGCCCCAACATTCTCCAACATGTCGTCTCCCACATTGTCTACAATCAGGCTTATTACTTTTGACACTTCCAACACTCGATTCAATCGAAATTTGAGTTTTAAGACCAACACTTTGCTTCACACGATCTCTACTTGAATGTCCAAATGAAACATTTGAACGATTAGCTGCATCTCTAAATCTCTTTGACGAAGGTTGATACGACTTACTCATCGACCTCTTTCTTTCATCTCTAGCCTCTGAATCTGCTTTCTTCTTTTCTTTGCTAAGTTCCTCGGCTTTGCAGGCTCTTTCAACCAATACTACGAATTCATTCAAGTCAAGAATTCCAACCAGAAGTTTTATGTCTTCATTCAGCCCTTCAATGAAGCGTTTACACATAGTAGCTTCGGTCGAAACACATTCTCGTGCATACTGACTTAATCTCACAAACTCCCATTCATATTCAATAACTGACATACGACCCTGTTTCAGCTCAAAGAATTTTTTACGTTTCTGATCTATGAATCGTTGACTGATATATTTCTTCCGGAATTCAACTTGAAAGAAATCCCAAGTGATTCTCTCTCTCGGAACCACGGAGATCAATGTTTTCCACCAATTATATGTCGTATCCTTCAACAATGAAATAGCACATTTCAAGCATTCATCAGGAGTCAATGACAGTTCATCAAACACTCGATTTGTATTCTCGAGCCAAAACTCAGCTCGCTCTGCATCATCATCAATTGTGGCCCTAAACTCTTCGGCCCCGTACTTTCGAATTTTATCCACAGGAGGCTTACTCAATCAGATTGGATCTGTCACTTGTGGCACTACATGTACTTGTGGGGGTGGAGGTTGTTGAGTAGCTGGATTCGCTCGAACGAACTCCGAAAACCACTCACTCATCATTTGGAAGAAGGCTTGCTTAGCCTCTCCCTCGTGGCTACTAGAAATCGGCCTAGACTCGGTCGACGTTGTCCCTTGAGCGGGAGCAGGCGCATTGCTCTCAACATCATTAGCAACTACTCGATCGGGATCCATTTACTATACGAAAACACAT
This sequence comes from Gossypium sturtianum, assembly GCA_025698515.1. Classification (NCBI taxonomy): domain Eukaryota; kingdom Viridiplantae; phylum Streptophyta; class Magnoliopsida; order Malvales; family Malvaceae; genus Gossypium; species Gossypium sturtianum. The sequence goes on from CM046945.1 coordinate 135,092,967, forward strand.
TTTTAACTGTCAGGATTCATCATACTATCGCAATTTTATATATGGCATGTATAGCTAGACTCACACGCGCTACGTTAGTCCTAGAATCGACTAAACCGTAGCTCTGATTCCAATAAAATGTAACACCCCTAACCCGTAACCGTCGCCAAATTAGGGTTAAGGACTATTACCGAACAAACCGAAACATTTACAATCATTTTACAACACAAAGTATACCATCCTTCAAACATATCAAGATATATATACATATAGTCCCTTAACGAGGTCTACGAGACCTTAAACACGCATTAGAAAGGGGTCGAGACTAAACCGGGATCATATAAATTTTTTTTGAAAATCAAATATTTTTCAAAGTTACAGAGGTCACACGCCCGTGTGGGGAGGTCGTGTGCCTCACACGGCCTCGGACACGCCCATGTGTCTAAGCCGTGGCAAAACAAGGCATACATACTAACTTGTCCACACGGCCTGAGATACGCCCGTGTGCCTCACCCGTGGTCGACACTGACTTGCACTACACGGCCAACACACTGCGCCCGCAGTGCGAGCGACTTGTTTCAATTTGCAAACTCGAAAGACACGGTCGAGCCACACGCCCGTGTACTCAACCGTGTGGGCAATTATATACGATTTGCAAGGCCAATTTGCCATCCACACTTTGGAATCACCTACAATCATCAATCCATATACATTTATACCTCAAATGGCAACCAAAACATTCTAATATATACACCAATTAATCATCAACCACACCATTTATTTCCATACTAAATTCAAACTCAAATAAGTGATTTAAAATATCAATTTCACATCCCAAATCATATAATCTATTCATCATTCATTCCTTACCAATTCTATCATGAAATATACCATTTCCATTTTGCTAATTTATGACATAATGATTACTCACATAGAACATACACATACACTTATAAGTCATTCTTTTCACATGTTCAAAACATATACTAAACCATCAAACTACCAAACAAAATCACATGGCAAAGCTTATACACTTCTAAACATGCCACAATTACTAGCCTATACATGCCATATACCAAATATATACATCTTTCAAAAGTACCAAAATAGATAGCCTATAGTGTGATTTAGGTGCTGACGATCCCTGAATCCGAGCTAGCTTTGATGACACTATAAAACAGAGAAAACACTTCACACAGTAAGCTTTAAAGCTTAGTAAGTTCGTAATATAATACTATTAACTCAATGATTCAAAATCAATACATAAAATAAACCATCACATAGATTAATTCACAAGAATGCACAATCTCATCCATATCCAATACTCACATAACTATCCATTGATCTATTTCCAAATTCATCAACCACATAGGTTCCATACATACCTTTTCCAACACTTAGTTAACAACCAATTTTTGCTACTCAATGCACGATACCATATTTTGATCAATCTTCATTATTCCTTCGATTCAATCGCACACTTAGTGCCAATTTCATAGCCGAAGCTTAAGTATCATCGCACACTTAGTGCCTTTGCTTTAAACCGAATTTAACTCGGTATCGCACACACAGTGCCAATCAAAGTAGTCGATACTTTCCTTATTTCGCACACACAGTGCCGTTCTCTATTGTACCAATTCTATTCTGCACACTTAGTGCCACATCTCTCAATACACATTTAACATCACCAATTCATTAACCACATAATCTTTCATTAAATAGCACATGAGTATAATTCAACCAACTCGTATTATAAACGAACTTACCTCGGATGTCTAAATACCGAGACTAGTCAATTAATCGAGCACTTTGTCTTTTCCTCGATCTCGATCTAAATCTCTCTTTTCTTGATCTATATAATATTAAACTCAACACATTCAATCACCAATTCATTCAATTTAATCCAAACACACATATTTAGGGCATTTTACAAAATAGCCCTCACATTTTCATATTTCGACACTTAAGTCCCTATTTCATAAAATCATCAAATTCACATAATTTCACTTCTCATATGCTTAGTCGAATTCTCCTTATGCTCATACGGGCCCATATATTTCATTTATTTCACATTTTAGTCCCTCAAAATATTATTTTCACAATTTAGTCCAAATTACTCAAATTCACCAAAAACCCAAAGACAAAACATGTTAATCTAACACATATATTTCATATTTCATCAACTAACATCACAAAGCTCAAACATTCATCAATGGCACATCTCAAAATATTCATCAAACTCCAAAATTAAGACATGGGTTTGAGAGAACACTAAGCAACAATCACAAAAACATAGAAATTATCAAAAACCGAGCTCAAAACATACCTCAATCAAGCCTTGTATGTGCCGAAACCTAAAGCTCTTTTTCTTTTCTTTTTCCTTAACAATTTCGGCAAGAATAAGCTGATATGCCACTAATTTTAAGCTTTGTTTTATTTAATATTAACTTAATACATAATTTACCATTTTACCCTTGTTTAATAAACCATTTAATCAAATTTTTTTTGCCTATTTATGTCCATCCAATGTATTAATGGCTTAATAACAACATAAGGACTCCTCATTTAAAAAGCCATGCCAAATAAGCATTTTAACAATCAGCACACAGCTTTTGCATTTTATGCGATTAAGTCCTTTTTGCAAATTAAGCACACAAACGTTAAAATTTTTACACAGAACTTTCACACATACTCAATCACATATTGTAAATACCAAAAATAATTTTAAAATATTTTTCTGACCTCGGATTTGTGGTCTCGAAACCACTATTTAGACTAGGGTCTAAATCGGGCTGTTACAGAAAACATGTTTTAAAACAGTCCGGAGATATCACACTATCACAGGTTATATAATGGCATGTATAGCTAGACTCGTACACGCTACGTTCAAGCTGAGAATTGACTAAATCGTAGTTCTGTACGAATAAATGTAACACCCCTAACCCGTATCCATCGCTGGAACAGAGTTACGGAACATTACCAGAGTTCAAATCATACGAACACATATTTATAAACATTTCATATCATATCAATAAACATATTAAAACCAAGTCAAAACATACATATTGTCCCTTAAACGAGCCCTCGAGGCCCTGAATACGTGTTAGAAACAAGTCGGGACTAAATCTGACACTCAGAGAATTTTTCAGAAAACATTCAAAATTTTCAACACTGCAGGGGTCACATTGTCGTGTGGGCATTCGAAGTAGGGACACACGGCTGTGTCCTAGCCCATGTTCGTGCCTGTGTAACTCACTGACTTGGGTCACACGGCCAAGCCACATGCCGTGTTAGGCCGTGTGCTAGGCCATGTAATATCCTGGCTTGCAACCCTTTGAAAGTTATAGGGGACACACGACTGAGACAAACGCCCGTGTCTCTGCCTGTGTGGAAGAAAATAGGCCATTTTACAAGCAATTTTTCTCACCCCTCTTGGCATGTACCTAAACCCAAAATTGCACATATACACAAGCCATAACAAGGCATCAAAATCATGTATAAACAAGTTATACACATATGGTATAATATCATACAACAAATATGCCCAAAGGCACCTCAAATGACAACATCAAAACATGTACCAATATAAACACAAATTGATCAAATGAACAACTAAGGCTTAACAAATTTTATACCATATTGTACCATTTATTTTACATGCAAAAAACATACCAAAAGGTACTAAATATGTCATTCAAAAATTATCACCAAGTAATCATATAATTCACTTATAACTAATACACCAAATAACCAAATTCACATGCTTCATAATGACACCTACCATATGCATATTTGAACTATCATTCCATCATCCATCTTTCAAACATAACAAGCCAAGCATCAACCATTTTAAGGCAAACATTTACATGCCAAATCTATATCTATTACACCACCAAAATACCATAACTTAAGCCAAACCAAATGGCCATTTCAACTTCAAAACACATGGCCAACATTAGCCAAAATACCTATACGTGCCATTATAACCAAAATTTAAACAACCGAAAGTACCAAAAGAGCCGATGGATAGTGTGATATAGCTCCGACAAGCTTCCAACCTGAACGAGCTTTCGATTCACTATATAACACAGAAAATAACACAAAGTAAGCATTTAAGCTTAGTAAGTTCGTATAACTTAAAACATAACTTACCATTTAATCACAAAATAGGTAAGATAAACATAGCATATCCCAACATAATTTGGCCAAATGCCTAAGCACATACACACCAACCATGTTAGCCATGTAAATATATATACAAACCAATAATCATGGATGAGCACAACAATTGATTAAGTTTCATATACATGTATCATCCAATTCAATTTTCCATATACCATGTAACAACATTTCCATATAATTCATATGTATCCTTGTAATAGTCCGTAATGAACCCTTATCATTTCGTATAAGAATAATACCCGTTAAACCTTTAGAATACTGTTGGATACCCAGGGTAGCTCACACATAGTGTTCTAACTCATATAACTGTAATCTGTCAAATCCTGTACATGTATGCTCACACGAGCTGTGAATCGGTATGCTTACACGAGCAGTGAAAATGGGCCTGCTCACACGAGCTGTGGGTCGAAACGTAGCTACACGATGCTGCTCACACAAGATTTGGAGTATCCGCAACACATGCCGGACCTCAGCCATCGATAGGACATTCAGGACCAGCACCCGAATCATGTAAACCTTAATGACATGTCATTTGTATCCTACAAATTCCTAAGGTTCAAACGGGGCTTAGTAATAGTCGTACGTCGTTAGATATGCAACCGGTATATGCGTATAGAAATTCAAAACACAAGTATATTTCAATCAAAAGCATATATACACAATTTAATTACACGAACTTACCTCGACGAGTATACGTAGTTACGGAGGCGATTAATCCGAGACTTTCTCTTTGCCCCGATCTAAAGCTGTACGAGGTCTGTCTTGATCTATACGAATAAATTTAACTCAATTCAATATATATTTCGTTCAATTTAACCCAAAATCATATTTTTGAAAAAATCACTATTTTGCCCCTATAGTTTTAATTTCTTTGCAATTTAGTCCATATCTCATAAAAGTGGAAATTTATGCAATTTCACCACAGCCCATTATAGCCGAATATCAATTAGGTCCCTAGCAAGCCCTATATTTCATTTATTTCACAATTTTACCATGTAAAATTTTCTATTTTTCAGTTTAATCCCTATTTGAAATTTTCATAAAAAATCTCTTTACAAAAGTTGTTTATCTAACAACAACTAATCATTTTCTTCCATAACTCAACAAAACTCATGCATATTCATTAATGGTAAAACTCTGATAGTTTAAAAATTTCACAAATTAGTCCCTGGGCTAGCTAGATTAAGTTACAATGATCCCAAAAACATAAAAATCATTAAAAACGAGACAAGTATACATACCAATTAAGCCAAACAAGCATGGCCGAACCCTAGCTTCAACAATGACTTCTTTCTCTTCTAATTTCAGTTGTAAATGATGAAAGAAAAGATGATGGCTTATTTTATTTCATTTGTTTTTATCATTATTTATAATTTACTTAAATAACCTTTAGAAACATCACTAATTACACTTATGCCAAGCTATGTACATGCACTATCAACATAAATGGTCTAATTACCATATAAGGACTCATACTTTAAGATTCTATAGCTATTTAATAAACTTTTGCACTTTAGGGAATTTAGTCCTTTTTATCAAATTGAGCATGTAAACGGTAAAATTTCTTCACGAAATTTTTATATGGTACTACTTTCATGCTGTAGGAAATAAAATAATAATAAAATAAAATTTTCAAATTTGGATTTGTGGTCCCGAAACCACTAGTTCAATTTTACTAAAAATGGGTTGTTACATACGATAATTGAAAAAGAACTCTTTGCTATAGTTTTTACTTTTGACATGTTCCGTTCTTATCTTATTGGTACGAAAGTCACAGATTTGCCGATCATAGGGCCATTAAATATTTACTCAAAGAGAAAGATGCTAAACCGAGGTTGATTCGATGGATACTCTTACTCCAAGAATTTGACCTTGAGATCTAAGACAGAAAAGGTGTTGAAAATCAAGTAGCTGATCATTTGTCGAGGTTGGAACAAAATGAGGTAACTCATTCACTTGTTCCAATCAATGAAAATTTTCTAGATAAACATATCTTCGAGGTAAGCTTAATTCATGAAATACCTTGGTTTCCTGATTATGAAAATTATTTAGCATGTGGAATAATACCAAGAGAAATGACATACCAACAAAGGAAGAAATTCCTTCACAATAGTTGGTATTATTTCTAGAAGGATCCGTTTTTGTTTAAATAATGTGCAGAGAACATAATCAGGAAGTGCATAGCTGGAAGTGAAATTGATGAGATCTTGTATCCTTGTCATTCATCTCCAAGTGGGGGACACAATGGTGGTTCTCGCATTGCAGCGTAGATTTTACAAGCAAGATTCTTTTGGCCTACAATGTTCAAGGATGCATATGCATATGTGAAAAATTGTGATAGATGATAAAGGACCGAAAACATATCAAGGAGGAACGAGATGTCATTGAAAAACATTTTAAAGTTAGAATTATTTGACGTATGGGGCATTAATTTTTAGGCCCGTTTCCTTCTTCTTATAGTAACATGTATATCTTAGTAGCTATGGATTACGTATCCAAGTAGGTTGAAGCTGAAGCATACCTAACAAATGATGCTAAGGTAGTCATGCAGTTCCTACATAAACATGTGTTTACATGGTTTGGGACTCCTAGAGCTATAAGTGGTTGCTTGACAAGTACGATGTGAAACACAAAAATGCCACTGCCTATCATCCACAGTCAAATGGGCAAGTTGAACAGGTAAACCGTGAGATCAAAGGTATCGTTGAGAAGGTAGTGTGACCTAATAAAAGATTGGTCCCAAAGGCTCGATGATGCTCTATAGGCCTATCAAATTGCTTTTAAGACACCGTTAATGACTCCTTATTGGTTAGTCTTTGGGAAGGCATGTCATTTGCTGCTTGAGTTGGAGAATAAAGCTCACTAGGCTTTGAAACAATTAAATTTGGGTCTTAAGCAAGTCAGTGAGAGAAGGATGTTACAGCTTGATGAGTTAGAGGATTTGAGGTTATTTTCATACGAGAATGCCAAGATGTATAAAGAAAAGACTAAGAGATGGCATGAAAACCATATATAACCTCGTGGATTCAGAAAAGGATAGAAATGTTGTTGTTTAATTCGAGGCTAAGGTTATTTTTGGGAAAACTCAAATCCCGATGGAAAGGACCTTATACCATCTATAAAGTTGACCCATATGGAGTGTTAGAATTGTACAACAACAAGGGAGGTACGTTTAAAGTTAATGGTCAATGTCTCAAACACTATTGGGATGGTGAAGTCGAGCGAGTTGAAATCTCATTAAATTTAATAGACCCTCAATTTTTATGTTTTTATTTTTAATAAATGGCATACTTGGAAAATATTTTCTTGAATTAATACATTAAATTAAGTCTGTCTAAGGAGATTAGAACTTAAGCAGGACCATTTGTGACCCCTCCAACCTTTCTTAGGAATTAATTTGATGAAATCTTTAGAGAAGAAATTGTCTAATTAACCTAAAAAGTTTTCATTTTAATTTTTCTTTTTCTTTTTCATTTTATTTTTTTATGCTTAATAAAGGGGTCAACTTGGCCCAAGTACTAATCAGTTTATTTTATCGAGAGTAGTTTATTTTTTAAGTACAGTTGGACGTAAGGCCTAAAACAACGAAGAGGAGAAATTTACCCACCAAGTGTCGTCCATAGGGTCCATAAAATACCCTAATTTTGCCGCCACTTTCCTTCCCTCCTTACCTTGCCATCCAAGCATCTCTTGTAGATAAATTTTTGCTACAAGTTTTCCTTAATTTAATACTCTCTAATATCATATTCCTCACACCATTCAAAGCAATTAGCTTCAAACCCTAGCCAGTTATTTCTTTCTTCTTACCGTCTGCCTCAAATCCCGAAGAATCCCCCCAAAAATCTCCCTTTTGTCGCAAAACCCTCCTATCGCCGCTGCAATCTTCTCACCGGAGCAACCTTGTCGCCATCGCAATTCCATCGCCATCGCAATCTCCTTACTACCATCCATTGCCAATTTCTTTTCCCTTCCTTTTGTCAAAATTCTGCCTATTTTTGGGAAAAGTCACCATGTCTCACAAAAAACAAGATCTTCCAAGACCTTTGCCGAAAATCCAATTGTGATTCAAGATGGGGAAGTGAAAGAAAGGTTTGATTCCATCTTCAAAAATCAACCCATAATGCCAGAAAAAGGTTTCAAGTTGGAGAGTGATGATACGATGGTTGTACCTTTGTCAGTTAGAAAGACAATTGATGCTCTCAATTGGAACTATTTCTGTGATGCGTAATCACTGCCAGAAAAGGAATTAGTTCGAGATTTCTATGCCAATTTAACTGTGCAAGATGCTATTGAAGTGGTAACAACCCATTTTTCAATGGTGTTGGAGATAGTGGTTTCGGGACCACAAATCCAACGAGTGAGTTCGTATAATTAGTATTTAAATTATACGAGTTAATAATAATTTTTATTGAATTTTGATTTGAGGAATTTTAATCAATTGAAATAAAAGTTAGTATGAGTGGTTTGGTTCAAAAGTCAAGGGTTATTGAAAATGAAGTATTAGGACCTTGTTTCCGTAATTTAAGGTCGTAAATATTTTTATTAAATATTTATAGAGTCGTATTATATGTGAATTGAAGTTTGGTCCTGTAATTTTGATGATTTATTGCTTAATTACGGTAAAAGGATTAAATTGTAAAAGAGGTAAAAGTCAATTGTTATAGATTTAATATAGTAAAAGGACCAAACTGGTAATTAAACCATGGTAAAAAAGTCCAAGCGGTGGTGGCATGATTAAATCCACCAACCTTTGGGCTATTTGCTCATTTAGTCCTAAATAGTTTAGGATTAAATTGAAATTAAGCTTGTTTAATCAATAATTAAAAATAATTGAACGAAAAATTGCGCAATTGGACCCTCCTTAAATGTCAAACGGTATGAATGGTGTGGAATTCTAGTTTGTGGCTAATTGCTTTTATATCTTTATTAATTAGTAATTAAAGAAAAAGGGCTAAATTATAAAAGTCGTAAAACTTAATTATTATTAGTTTATTTGAGTTAATTAGTTATGAAACCATGAGTAGGGGATTAAAATGGTAGTTAACCCATAATTAAACTAGTTGAGGGGTGGAATTTGTCTTTAGTGTTAAAAAAATGTTAATTTTAAATTTTAAAGTATTAGTAAGTTAAGTTAAAATAAACGAAAAAACAAGAGAGAAAGAAATACCATTTTTATTTCTTATGTTCTACCCAAAGCCGAAACACCATAGCTAGGGATTAAAAAGCTTCGTCAAAGCTTCGGGCCTTCGATAGGTAAGTGAAAACTTGCTCGTTTTCAATAATTTTTATGTTTTTGAGCTCGTATTAGCTTGATCAAGCTAACCTGGGGACTAATTTGCAAAATTTTCAAATTTTTTGAGTTATGCCATTGATGATTTTTGTATTTTCTTGAAGTTTTATGAAAAAATATTGAGTTTGGTTGCTAGATAGGACTATTTAGTAAAGCAACTTTTGTTGATTTTAATGTTCAAGGACTAAAATGTGAAAATAGTGAAAGTACAAGGAATTGATGCAAAATAACAGCAAGTATGGGCTGTAATGAAGGGGTTTACAGATCGACTAAGCTTACATTTAATAGAAAATGATTAAATTGCATGATTTTGACATGGGGACTAAATTGCATAAAAATGAAATTTTGGGGGTAATTTCATAAAAATGTCAAAGGAACTTAATTGCATAAAATGAGTTAATTTTACTGTTGAAATTATTTAATTGAATGAAAATATTATTTTAGATCAAGAACGAGTGGAAAATCGAGGAAAAGAGAAAATTACCGAATAGTCTCTGTACCTTTGTCATTACTGCAATTTAGTCAGGTAAGTTCATTCGGTTAATTCTATACGTTTTAAATTTATATATTCAATGATTTATATGTTGATTGCTGATTAATGTGTTGATATCTGATAATCGAGAACTGAAATATTGGTTGATAAAACACTGGTTACTATTAATATCTCTTGAGCCGATGAACATAGGATAGAGTACGATTGGCATGCCAATAGGTTATTTTGCGCGCAGTACGGGCTTAATATGATATGTGTAACAACTCGTTTTTAGTCAAATCGGAACAGTGGTTTTGGGACCACAAATTTGAAGACAAAATAATTATTTTATTATTATTTTAATGTCTACAGCATTAAAATATGTTTGTGTGAAAATTTTGTTAAGGAATTTTATCGGTTGAATGCTTAATTTGGTAAAAAGGACTAAATCGCGTAAAGTGCAAAAGTGATGTTCAAATAGCTAAAGGTGTCAAATAGCTATAGAACCTTTAAGTAAAGGTCCTTATGTGGTAATTATCCCAATTGTGAGTTAGTGGATGATATTAGGTTTGACATTTGTGTAAATATGAATTTTTTTAACGGCAAATTAGTAAAAAGATAAATAATGTTTAATTAAATAAAACCAAAAACCAAATTTCATCTTTTATTTTCTATTCTCCACCGATTGTAGAAGAAAACCTAACCATTTTTGTGCTAAAATTTCAACAATCTCATATTTGTAACACCCCAAATTTTTGGGCTTAGAAGTGATGGGCCTTGTGCATGGGAGCCGCTAAGAGACTGCACATAAAAGTTTATGCATACAAGAAATATCACAAACTTGTTGTTGCTTTAATGGTTAAGTGATTAGGAGTGTTTGGGAGTGTTGGAGAAGTCTTGGGTTCAAACCTGGGCCATAGCAAAAATTTATGTTTTCTTTTAAAGGAGCCTTGATGTTAGTGGGTAGGTTTTAAGAATATTTTTGGATAATTTATAACACAAGAGAAGCTTGTGGCTTAGTGGCAAGTGGCGTGTGGTGGACTGGCAAGGAGGTAGCGTCACAAGGGGGCATGGAAGTCAGAGGTTCAAGTCTCTCACTGCTCAAAAGAGTAATTTATTTTACTCCTTACTGAGCTAGAAGTTGAGTTGGCGTGGAACTCTACTTGTTGAAGGTTTGAATTGGTCTTGGTATTTGAATGGGAGGTGGGGAGTAGATTAAGGAGGATTTTAAGGGATAATGTTGGTTGCTAAAGGAGATCAAGGAAGGGGGGGATGAAGTAGTGTCTGAGCCGAATAGGGACTTTGGGGTTGCTCAAGAATTCGGCTAAGGGGGGATTGGCTCATTTTTGGTTTCGGCATTTGATGTTTCTTTTGCTGAGATGGCATGACCATTTAGGCCATTTTGTGCCTAATTAATGGTCGAATTCCTCCCTCATTTCTCCTCTTCTAGACTTTCTTTTCTTCTCTAATTCTTTTCCTCTCAATTACTTCACTACTGTGCCATCCCATCTTCTCTTTTTCTTCAAGTACCTTTGGCCAAATTTCTTCCTCCTCTTCTCTAAATTCTTCTTCTCTATTTCTCTCCATTAATCTCTTGTAATCAAATATCCCTTCTCCCTGTCTCTTTTCTTCATCTTTCATTTATGCTACTCTCCTCTTTGGGGTTACTCATAAGCCGAATCATCTTGATTTCGTAAGGTTGAAGGTTAAACTTCGGGTTCTTTGTTCTTCAAACCAAACACTTTTTCTCTTGGTTTATTGATCTCTTTTTGTTTTGGGCGGCTTCTAGACTTGAATCTTGGTGAGTATTGGTAAGTTTTTGTCTTTGAAGATGGCGATTTCTTTTATTTAAGGGCTGAACGTACTTCTTTTCTCTCAATTTCTTTTCGCCTAGATGTTGCCTTGTAACGCTGTGTCTTGACCGAATGTTGCTAGGGATTCGATTTCATTAAGGAAGGTGTTGGGCTGATTCCTTATCTCTTTCAAGTGATCATTTTCTTTATTGGTAAGGGTTCAAGTTTTAGTGGTACCGATTAGGGGATTATGGTTGTTTATGAGTTTGGTTAACTGTTCTCATGAAGGTAAAGCGTTGGAAGGACTACGTGGTTTGGAACAAGAGGGATTCTGTGATTGATTGGTTGGTTCTCAATCTCGAAAGTGATTCGGTTTCGACATTGCAATAGGTGTGTAAGAGTACCCTATATTCGATAGTTGGGGAGAAAGCCGATAGAGTGTGTGTAGCCACACTCCTTCTGATCGTAAATCGATAAAATGCCGAAAAGCCGAAATATCGGCGAATGATGCCACACGAGTGTGCGATCGTACGTGTGGTGGACTGAGCCCACGAACATGGGCGTTAGTCTGTAGAGGCCACCACGAGCGCTCTCGTGGTCTTGGGCTGTTCTGGGCCTCATTGGGCCAAAATAGGCTGTGTGGGCCCAGTGGGCTTGTGGGCCCACACGGATAAAATGTATGTGATGTGGTAAGTGTTGTTTGGACTGTGACATTTGCATAACTGTGACTGTTTCTGGGCTAAATGGGCCACACGAGTGTGTGGGCCCACTTAGGCCGAATAATGGGCCTTAGGCCCATTTGCACCGTTGTGTCTGTTTGGGTTACTTAAGTCGCTCGAGGCGACGGTGGACCTTCTGATGGTTCGTTAAGCCCTGGTTTGCAAAATTACTGAAATACCCCTAATTTGTAAAATTTTTGAAATACCCTCGATCTGTGAAATTACCGAAATACCCTCAACTTGTGAAATTACCGAAATACCCCTGATTTGTAAAATTATTAAAATACTTCTGATTTGTGAAATTACCAAAATATCCCCAATTTGTGAAAATACCGAAATACCCTCGATTTGCAAAATTACTGAAATACCCCCAGTTTGCAAAATTATCGAAATACCCTTGTAGGGTAGAATTACCAAAATACCCCTGAAGGGTAGGATTACCGAAATACCCCTATAAGGTAAAATGACTATTTTTCCCTTGTGGGTAAATAACTGACTTAGACTATGAATTTGACTGATTTGACTGTGATCGTATGACTGTGTTTTAACTGACTTGACTGTGGTCGTGTGATTGATATGCTTGTAATATATGTTTAAATGACTGTTACTGAGCATGGCCATTTTGCATACACTGTAATGATTGAGCATGACATACACGACATATTGCATGGGGTTGGGACATTGAGACGAAGGAAGTTCTGATATGGTCGCACAGGTCGCATGAGACGACTGTGGATCCAGTATTGATCTGTAAGGTCGCACGGGTCGCATGACGACTGTGGACCAACGGACGGCTTAAAGTTGCGTAATCTGATTATGGCTCTATGCCAACCTAAATATGGCTCTGTGCTATACTGATTATGGCTTTGTGCCAATCGTATTTACCCGTGGCTATGTGCCTAACATATATATACTAATGACTCTGTGTCGATCATAATTACTCGTGGCTGCGTGCCAATTATATTACCGTCGCTGATGGCTACGTGCTAAACTTATCACAGTTACTGATAGCTTTATGCTATCCTGATTATGGCTCTGTGCCATCCTGATTATGGTTGATAACCATTTTATTTATGGCTTTTAGCCGTTTTTTCCACGATGCCAAGCCGTTCTGTTGACTTAGTGTTGCAACCGGTGCTAAGCTTGGTGTGTTGGCTGGGTGGGTCGATTTTATCCCCACGTAAGTGTAGGGTATGTACGGGTGGTGTGTTGGCTGGATCGGGGTGGGATGCATCCTCATACTATTGCATATCTGTTTATAAGATTTGTCACTGTACTAGGCTTAGGCCCACTTGTTCTTTTACTGTTTTGGGCTCCGACCCAGTCTGATTCTGAACTCTGTCTGTTTTACTAACTGTTTTAGTTAGGAGGGGATTACACACTAAGTTTTCGCAAACTCACCCCATTTTTAACTGTGTAGGTAATCCCCAGAATTAGGAGGATCGGTGCTACGAGGGACTCGGAGAAGGCCACACACTGCTTATGTTTTCCGTTTGATTATTTACATTCAAGTATTTTGATTTGGGTTGTAATAAGGCCTCTTTAAGTTTTTGGATTTTAAATTTGGGTTTTTTTATTTACTTTGAATTATATTCGTTAGAAGTAAATCACGGTTTTCCAAAATGTTAACTGTTTTTAAAACAACACTACGTTTTCGCAACATTTTCGAAATGGTTTCGCGACATAATCTTTTTGGTAAATCGAATACTCTCAAAATTAGCTTTTGCAACTAAAAAGATATTTTGGGAATAAAATTAATAATTTTTCAATGTACCACGTTTTAAAAATAAACTTACGTAACTGGGATTTTACTTAAGCTTTTTAACGAGAAGGGTTTTCAATGAAAACATGGTTTTCAAAAAACATTTCAATGTGACACGCCAGATTCGGGCCTAACTTCTAGGCTGGGTTTGGGGTGTTACAATCTTCTTCAATTAAGGTATGATTTTTGTCCCATTTTTAATGATTTCTATGTTTTTGAGATCGTTGCAACTAGGTCTAGCTAGCCTAGGGACTAATTTGCAAAATTGTTAAAGATTTTGAATGTTTCCATTGATGAATAAGCATGTATTTTGAAGTTTCTTGAAAGATTATGAATGCTTGTTGATAGATATACAAGTTTTGTTAAGTGATTTTTAGTGAAAATGTAAATTAGGGGCTAAATTGTGAAATGTGTGAATTTAGTGGTTAAAATGTGAAATAAATGAAAAATATGGGCTGCTAGGGACCTAATTGAATTTTGGCTAGCATGGGTTGTGATTGAATTGTGTGAATTTGTGATTTTATGAAATAAGGACTAAAGTGTAAAAATGTGAAACATTAGGGGCAAAAGTGTAAATGAGCTTAAATGTGTATTTTGGACTTAGTTGAATAAAGTGGAGATTAAATAAGCTGAATTTGATATTATATAGATCAAGAAAAGCAAAATACGGACTTAGATCGGGGAAAGAACAAGATCTCGGATTAGTTGACCCGTGTTGTCGTTTTTACGTCCAAGGTAAGTTTGTATATAATAAGCATTGTTATAATGATGTTTTATATATTCTTTGATATTGTATAAATTGTGAATACGAGACTATAGAGATGTTTGACGACGGTTCGGTTATGTATTGGCACTTGGTATATTGGCACTTAGTGTGCGAGACCGAGATAGCTTCGGCTATATATGTTGGCACTTAGTGTGCGTAAATGAGATAGCTCCAGCTATATGTATATATATTTGCACTTAGTGTGAGAGATCAATATAGCTTCGGCTATTTATTTGGCCCTTATTGTGAGAGTTTCTCGAGTATCCAATAATATTCCTAATGGTTCAATGGGTACGTCAAAGATGTGGATGAGTATGAGTTTGTTACGGAATGCTACAGGTATGTACGTGAACCGTACAAGCATTGAAATAAGGAGATTATGAAAGTGATAATTAATCTTGTGAATGAAATTGTGATAGGATGATGATTCCATCTGTGAATTGTTTATTATGTTTTATTTGTTTAAATTGAGCACATATGGTAAGTTGATTTTAAATGCTATTAAGTTGATTTTAAATGCTATACTAACTTACTAAGCTATAAAGCTTACTTTGTGTATTTCTATGTGTTTTATAGTCATTTCAAAGCTAGCTCAGATTCAGGGACTGTCGGAGATCGCTTCACACTATCCAACTATCATTTGGTACCTTTGAAATTAAGTTTTGGGTCATATGGCATGTATAGGGACTTTGGTCATTTTGATAAATGTGGTGCTTATGAAATTAGTCATTTGAATTGGCTTGTAAATGTTTAAGGTTTGATTTGTATATTTGGCCATGTGAATTGTCTTATTTTGGTTGATGTGGTTATGTATTTATATATATGTGTGCATATGGTTTATGTTATGTGATTAAGGTTGGATTTATGATGCTTATTGATAATAGGTAATTTGAATGTCAAATGGTTGATAATTGAGAAGCTATGTGCTTTTGAATTGGTGCATGATGATGCATGTTTGGAAAGGTTTAATTAGATGATTTGAATATGTGAAGTTGGTATGATTTGAAAGAGTAAAACATGAGATTATAAGCATGTTAGTTGTTGGTATTGAAATGGTATGTTTTAGCCTTGATTATGATTTAATTGGATGCACACTTATGCTATGAATGAGTACCATTTGATTTGTGTAGGCGTGTGCAAATTGGATGGCTTGGTAAATAGCCTATTTTTGTCCACACGGGCAGAGACACTGTAACATCCTGGAAAGGGCCTATGCATTTTCGGTTTAATTGTACGAAGTGACATGTTTTATGTACTAAGAATAAATTTTGAACATTTTTGGAAACCTGAAAATGTATGGAAATGGATGGAAATGATTTGGAAATGATTCAAAATAGGAAAGTGCACATTTCTGGAAACTTGGAAATGTAAGAAAATGTCAAGTTTACAGAGCCGAACGAAAATTTTTGGAAACTTAGAAATGACCTAGAAATGACGAGTTTTAAGGTTTAAAAGGGGAAATTAAGGCAAGGTGGCCTTAAAAGAAAAAGTTTGTGAAATTTGACACACAAACAGGCTTGGAAAAGTGGTCTGAAGATGCCACTTAGGGCCTATGGAAATGGCGCCATATGCAAGAGGAATGGGCCTGAGTTCGAGTCACTTGGGAAGCAAATAAAGGAGGTTTTATTTTTGCTTCCAGAAGACTGAGGTGGACGGCACATGCTTCTAGAAAGGAGGTGTTTTATTTTCATAAATATTTGATTAAAAAGGGTGATAAATAAATGATTTTTTAAATTGGATTATTTTGAAGAGATAAATGTTGGATTTAAACTCTTTTATTTATGATAATTAAAGGATAAAGTTATCAGATAGAGGAGTGGTGGCCAAGTAAGGGACTCCTTAGATGATAATTTCGGCTATAAAAGGAAGGAAGGAGGGCTACTCATCAATTTGTGCTTCCTCCTTTCTCTGCCGAATTCTTAGTGCTCTCTTCTCTTCTTTTCTTTCTTTTCTTTTGTCAAGCCGAAATTAAGTAATTGTTGGAACCTAGCCGAATATTTTCCTCTCCATTAGAAGCCATAGCCGAATCTCCTCGTGAATCTAAGCAAGGAAGTAGTCGATCAAGTATTAAGGGGATCTCTCGGGTTTCTACAACAATCACAACTACAAGGAGGAATATTTCGGGATCTAAGGTAAGAAACTATAAGATCCAAAGGTCTTTTTTTAAGATTTAATGTTAGATTAAACCTAACATGTGATTATAGGAATTTCGACATCCCTAGGAAAGCAAGGATAGTTTTCGGGATTTGAGATCACAAAGGTATGTGTTTAAGACATTCGGCCAAAGCCTATTTTAAGTATTTGGATTTATTCCCAAAAGGCGAAACTAACCTATGATGTGTTTTAATGATTGGCCGAATGCAAGAAGGAATACAACAAAGTTTTGGGAATTGATTCTTAAGTCAATCGGCAACAAGGTATGTTTTAAGAATACAAATCCTACTAGGATTTGGTTTTATAGCCGAATAGGCCTTTGCTAAAGATTACCATGTTGACTGAATATAGGCATTAAAGATCTAAATCGGTAGATCGGTTTTTCGGGATTTCAAGGACTTTGTTAAGCGAATCAGGTGTGTACCCCACACTAACTTTTAATAAGATTTATGGTAATATGTAATATATGCATGTTTATAAGAATGTGGCTAAGGTACCATAATATGGTACAAAGTACTGTGCACGTTTCCTACTCCTATTAGGATTACGAAATATGTTATATTTAACATGTGAAATATGATAAGAATGTGAATTTAAGTATGATATGCATACTATGAATAATATGGGGCATTCGGGTTATATGAAAAAGGGGAAGTGAATGTGACAACTTCGGTCTCACTATCTGAATGTGGTGACTTCGGTCACATTATCTGAATGTAGTAACTTCGGTTACATTATCTGAATGTGGTGTCTCATGACAAAATTATCTGGTGGCTATGCCACAAATTTTATATGGGCGATGCGCCGCGTCGATCGCAATGCGCGCCTTCGATGGTGTGTAGCGGATGGAGGGTTGACTTAGTAGTCCCCACGGTGTGCGAGGTTGGTGCGGGGATGTGTAGCGGATGGCACCTAGGTTTGGGTTTGGGTTGCACCATCATTTTTCTCTCATTATATGAATAAGCATTTGATATGAAAATGTATGCCCGATCTATTGAATTTTAGTGTTGTGTACACATTGAGTCTGTTGACTCACCCCGTTGTGGGACTATTTTTCAAGTGACGATCAATAATGGACCGGGTTCGGCGGAAGCTTAGGGATGGCTATGCTCAGCTTGAAGTTTTATTCAATATGGATATTTAAATTTATTTAAGTATTTTAGAATTTTATTTTGGGATTCTACTTGATGTAATAAGGCCATAAGTTACACTTCTTTACTTTTATTTTTAATTACTATGTTACGAATTATTTTCAATTAAAGTTAAGTTTAAAATTTATTTCCTTTAAAATAAACCCTAAATTGTTTTGTCACCTTATTTAATGGATTTCAATATAAGATGAATTGGTTTTCAACACAAGCCCAACCTAAAACAATATTTTTTAAAATCGCACAAGTTTTTCCTAAGGAACAAAAGAATTTGAAACTCGGTTTACTTAAGAAACATACCGTTGATTCGGGCTCGTGCTCGTAATGGGTTTGGGGTGTTTCGGTTTGGTATCGAGCCTAGTTTTAAACTCTCTACTTTGTGGGCTAAGGCCCAAAACATTTTCAAATCGAGCCAAGTAAGCTTTTTGAAAGAATTTTATGAAATAAACAGTTTTCTGGCATGGCTCCTAAGTCTCCGACCATGATCCACCGTAAGTACCCCAACTATTTGTGTGATTATGTGTTATGAAATATGGAAGGGTAGAAAAGGAATGGAACGTAGAAAAGCATGATAGGAACTTGAACCCGAGGACTAGTCTACTCAAACACAAACACATAAGACTTAAGGAACGTTAAACAAACCTATGGCTAAGTCAACGAAGTTAGGGTGTGGTAACCCCATGCGCATGTCTAGGATTGGATCCTAAGAGCACAGTATTTAAGCGATCCTAGTGACTCACCTCCTCTTCGCAGAATCCTACCTAGTGCGTAGCTTCTGGTTCACCCCTAACCCGGAGGGCTCGATGAGTGTGGCAACCTCTGTGGCGCATGTCTAGGAATGGTTTCGGTGGGAGCTTGGTATTTAAGCAAATCCGCGTGACTCACCTCCTCTCCACTCGAATCCGCCTCAGTGCGTAGCTTTGGTTCACCCCGACCAAGAGGACGCTGGTCATAGGCTAAACACAATGACTAAAACCGAAAAGGAATCGCGTGTTTTTTTAAAACAACCAAACCCTAGTTTTAAAACTCTTAAAATTACTCTTTTAAATTGCGAAAACTATCTTTACTTCTCGAAAAATTTTCTCGATTTGTGAAATTACAAAAGTACCCCTAGTGGTAAAATTACAAAAATGCCATTGGTTTATAAAATGACCAACTACTCAACAGTTTTGCCAAAATTTCATTATTTTATAAATGCTCAAAACCCTAATTTGCAAACTAACAAAGATACCTTGAACTTTGGAAATTTCAAAATTGCCCCTAACTTATAAAATTACCAAAATGACCTCGATTTCCAAAATTTTTGCAACATCACCGTTTTGAAAAGTACAATTCTCAAAAAGAACCCTCAAAGTTTTGCAACTTTTGGAAATATGCCTGGTTTATTAAATTTTACAAATTTACCCCGGCTTGTGAAAAATTACAAATACCCCGAGGTTAAAATTTCCAAATACCCCGGTTTCAAAATTTTTCCAAAATACCCGGAATTTAAAAATACCAAAATAATTTGTGACTTAAATCACCAAAGAACTCTTTCTTTTGGAAATTTTTTTTCAAAATACCCTATAGGACAGATTACGAAAATACCTCTCAGGTAGTGGAAAAACAATAACAATGAAAACTACAACCTTTCTCTGAATGAACGAGTTCATAATTGTTTGATGGATGTATGAATGAATGAATGGAAAGATCGAGTACATACGAAAGAACCACTCCTAAAACTCTTGTCATAAAATTCCTTCATGGTAATCAAGTGAAATGAAGCACTAACTCATAAAACTTCTTAATCATATTCTGACGTTAGAAATGAGCTCTAGAGGACGTGGTCGTCGTGGATGAGGTAGAGGAAGGATGACGGTGTTAGAACCCGTTAGATCGGGTCAAGGGTCTGACAACGAGATACCACCGCCACCACCACCCCCAACTGTTGGTGTTGAGCGAAGAAGCTCGACGGGGAGAAGATCTTTGTGTCGCAGTCGTCTTTGCGCGTTTTTGGAGTTGGTGGTCGTGCGGTGGAGGAAATTCGGGAACCCGTAAGTCTGTGCCTGAGCGGCTTCGAGCTAATAGAGCCGAAATGTTTCGTGGAGTATCGGGTGTGATGTGGGCTCGACCCATTCATATGTTGCATGTAGTGTAGTGGAAACACTAGGCCTAGACTTTAAACTTTCTGATAGGGAGATAACTGTAGTAAGCCCATTAGGCCAAACTATAATGGTGGATAAGATCTTTCGGAACGTACCCCTAGAGATTCAGGGAGTGAACTTTTGGGCTGACTTAATGGAACTACCTTTCGGGGAGTTTGAACTTATACTTGGAATAGACTCGCTAGTAGAGCACCGAAATGTGTGTTGGAGTGTGCGGCTAAACGAATGGAACTAAGGACCCCGAGGATGAAGTAGTAGTAATGATCGAGAGAGAAGAAACTACTGGCCCAACATAGTTTCGCGTTGAAGGTGAGAAAATGGTTAAGAAAGGGTGCAAGCGTTCTTAGCCTTCGTAAGTGCGTTAGGTGGAAAGGAAGAAGGTGTCGGTGGAGTTAGAACGGTGAAAGACTTTGAAGATGTATTTCCTGAGGAATTACAGAAATACCCCGATAGGGAGGTGGAGTTTGGAATAGATCGGGTGCCAGAACACTCCTGTGTCAATCGCTCCATACCGAATGGCGCCAAAGGAGTTAGTTGAGCTCAAGGCTCAAATCCAAGAGTTGTTGGATAATGGGTTCATACGACCCGGTGTGTCTCCATGGGGAGCACCGATTACTTTGTAAAGAAGAAGGACGGAACTATGCGTATGTGCATAGATTACCGCCGATTGAATAAGTGACCATCAAGAACAAGTATCCTTTGCCAAGGATCGATGACTTGTTCGATTAGGCGAAAAGGGCGCGATATTCTCAAAGATAGACTTAAGGTCGGGATATCACCATTGAAGGTGAAGGAGGCGGATATCCATAAGACCGCTTTTAGGACAAGATACGGCCATTTTGAGTTTGTGGTGATGCCGTTTGGATTGACGAAACGCTCCAAACAAGCGTTCATGGATATGATGAACCAGGTTTTCCAACCATACTTGGATAGGTTCGTCGTTGTGTTCATCGACGATATTTTGGTGTACTCCAAGTCTAAAGAAGAGCATGATGAACACCTCTGAATTGTGCTGCAAGTATTAAGGGAGAAGAAGCTCTATGCAAAATTCAGCAAGTGTGAATTTTGGCTTAAGGAGGTGGCATTCCTAGGACATGTGGTATCCGCAGAAGGAATAAGAGTGGATCCTAAGAAGATCGAAGCAGTGTTGGATTGGAAACCACCTAGGTCCGTGGCTGAGATCCGAAGTTTCTTAGGTTTGGCAGGCTATTACAGAAGGTTCGTAGAAGGATTCTCGTCAATAGCCGCGCCTTTGACAAAGTTACTAAGGAAGGAAGTACCCTTTGAATGGTCTGATAAGCAACAGAAGAGCTTTGACAACCTTAAGAAGGTGTTGACGAAAGCTCCAGTGCTAATCCAGCCGGAGGCTGGGAAGGATTTTGTGGTGTATTGTGACGCTTCGCATACGGGATTAAGATGTGTGCTAATGCAAGAAGGAAAAGTAGTCGCTTATGCGTCTCGGCAACTAAGGCCTCATGAGGTTAACTACCCAACTCATGACTTGGAACCGCGTGATGGTTTTCGCCCTTAAGGTTTGGAGGCACTACCTCTATGGAGAAAGGTCAGTGATCTACACAGACCACATGAGCCTTAAGTATCTGTTGACTCAGAAGGAGTTGAACTTGAGGCAACGAAGGTGGGTGGAGTTGTTGAAGGACTACGATTGCTCGATAGAATATCATCCGGCAAGGCGAATGTGGTAGCCGATGCCCTAAGTTGGAAGGTTGTGTCGGATCTAAGGGCTATGTTCGCTCACTTAAGTTTGTCTGATGATGGAAGCTGCTGTTAGCGAGTTTCAAGTCAAGCCCACATGGTGAAGGAGGTGAAACAGAGACGCTTGGTTGATAAGGATCTAAGTGCTAAGTTACGACAAGTGCGAGCAGGGGGAATTAAAGGAATATGGTGTTAATGATGAAGGAGTATTGTGTTACAAAGGAAAAGTCTGTATGCCGAAGAACAAGGAGTTAAGACAAAGGATTCTTTGGGAGGCGCATAGTAGCCCTTATGCTATGCATCCCGGAGGCATTAAGTCATCTGAGAGATCTAAGGGAACAATTTTGGTGGTCCGATCTTAAGCGGGAAGTGACCGAATTTGTGGGAAATGTTTGACGTGTCGCAAGTTAAATTGAACACCAAGTTCCATCGAGATTGCTTCAACCAATCGAGATTCCGCAATGGAAGTGGGAGAGAATTACCATGGATTTCGTTAGTAGGCTTCCCCTTACGCCTACTAAGAAGGACTCGGTATGGGTGATAGTAAACCGTTTGACTAAGTCCGCGCACTTCATCTCGGTAAGAGTTGACTATTCTCTTCAGAAGCTGGCTAAGTTATATGTGGCGGAAATTGTGAGGTTACATGGTGTACCAGTATCAATCATCTCCGATAGATACCCAAGGTTTACGTCTCGGTTCTGGAGGGCACTTCATCAAGCTTTAGGCACTAAGTTGGACTTCACTACGGCTTTTCATCCACAATCGGACGGGCGATGCAAGCAGTTATACAAGTGTTGGAGGAGATGTTGAGAGGTCAGGTGATGGATTTCCGAGGAAGTTGGGAAGACTACTTGCCTTTAGCTGAGTTCGCCTACAACAACGACTTATCGAAGCTAGCATTCGGATGGCACCATACGAAGCATTGTATGGTCGGAAGTGTAGAACTCCTACTTGTTGGACTGAGTTAGGAGAACGTTGAGTGTTGGGTCCAGAATTGGTAGCAAAAACGGATGAGAAGGTTGAGATAATCCGAGCACGGTTAAAGGAAGCTTACGATGAGCGTAAGTCGTCTGTGAGACCTTAAAGCGGAAGGAAATAGAGTTTGAAGTGGGAGACCAAGTGTTTACGAAGGTCTCGCCTTGGAAGAAGGTGATGAGGTTTGGTCGCAAAGGGAAGTTAAGCCCAAGGTTTATAGGGCCCTATAGAATACTGAAGCGAGTTAGGCCAGTGGCATACCAATTGGAGTTGCCAGCAGAGTTGCAGCAGATGCACGATGTATTCCATGTGTCCATGCTACGTCGTTACCGATCGGATCCGTCTCATGTGGTACTAGTTGAAGAAGTAGAGCTAAGGCCAGACTTATCGTATGAGGAAGAGCCAATACAAATATTGGAACGTGATGTGAAAGTGTTACGTAGGAAGTCAGTTCCTCTAGTCAAGGTGTTATGGCGCAACCATGGATCGGAAGAAGCTTCGTGGGAACCAGAAGAGGCAATGCGACAACAATACCCTCAATTATTTTAGTTAGAAAATTTTTAGAGACGAAAATTATTTTAAGGGGGTAGAATTGTAACATCCTGGAAAGGGCCTATGCATTTTCGGTTTAATTGTACAGTGACATGTTTTATGTACTAAGAATAAATTTTGAACATTTTGGAAACCTGAAAATGTATGGAAATGGATGGAAATGATTTGGAAATGATTCAAAATAGGAAAGTGCACATTTCTGAAACTTGGAAATGTAAGAAAATGTCAAGTTTACTGAGCCGAACGAAAATTTTTGGAAACTTAGAAATGACCTAGAAATGACGAGTTTTAAGGTTTAAAAGGGAAATTAAGGCAAGGTGGCCTTAAAAGAAAAAAGTTTGTGAAATTTGACACACAAACAGGCTTGGAAAAGTGGTGCAAGATGCCACTTAGGGCCTATGGAAATGGCGCCATATGCAAGAGGAATGGGCACGAGTTTGAGCCACTTGGGAAGCAAATAAAGGAGGTTTTATTTTTGCTTCCGTAAGACCGAGGTGGACGGCACATGCTTCTAGAAAGGAGGTGTTTTATTTTCATAAATATTCGATTAAAAAGGGTGATAAATAAAGGATTTTTAAATTGGATTATTTTGAAGAGATAAATGTTGGATTTAAACTCTTTTATTTATGATAATTAAAGGATAAAGTTATCAGATAGAGGAGTGGTGGCCAAGTAAGGGACTCCTTAGATGATAATTTCGGCTATAAAAGGAAGGAAGGAGGGCTACTCATCAATTTGTGCTTCCTCCTTTCTCTGCCGAATTCTTAGTGCTCTCTTCTCTTCTTTTCTTTCTTTTCTTTTGTCAAGCCGAAATTAAGTAATTGTTGGAACCTAGCCAATATTTTCCTCTCCATTAGAAGCCATAGCCGAATCTCCTGTGAATCTAAGCAAGGAGTAGTAGTCGATCAAGTATTAAGGGGATCTCTCGGGTTTCTACAACTGCCGACTACAAGGAGGAATATTTTGGGATCTAAGGTAAGAAACTATAAGATCCAAAGGTCTTGTTTTAAGTTTTAATGTTAGATTAAACCTAACATGTGATTATAGGAATTTCGACATCCCTAGGAAAGCAAGGATACTTTTAGGGATTTGAGATCACAAAGGTATGTGTTTAAGACATTCGGCCAAAGCCTATTTTAAGTATTTGGATTTATTCCCAAAAAAGCCAAACTAACCTATGATGTGTTTTAATGATTGGCCAATGCAAGAAGGAATACAACAAAGTTTTGGGACTTGATTCTTAAGTCAATCGGCAACAAGGTAAGTTTTAAGAATACAAATCCTACTAGGATTTGGTTTTATAGCCGAATAGGCCTTTGCAAAAGATTACCATGTTGACTGAATATAGGCATTAAAGATCTAAATCGGTAGATCGGTTTTTCAGATTTCAAGGACTTTGTTAAGCGAATCAAAATGTACCCCACACTAACTTTTAATAAGATTTATGATAATATGTAATATATGCATGTTTATAAGAATGTGGCTAAGGTACCATAATATGGTACAAAGTACTCAGTGCATGCGTTTCCTACTCCTATTAGGATTACGAAATATGTTATATTTAACATTTGAAATATGATAAGAATGTGAATTTAAGTATGATATGCATACTATGAATAATATGGGGCATTCGGTTTATATGAAAAAGGGAAGTGAATGTGATGACTTCATCTCACTATCCGAATGTGGTGACTTCGGTCACATTATCCGAATGTGGTAACCGGTTACATTATCTCGAATGTGGTGTCTCATGACACAATTATCTGAGTGGCTATGCCACAAATTTTATATGGGCAATGCGCACGCGTCATTGCAGCGATCGCCTTCGATGGTGTGTAGCGGATGAAGGGTTGACTTAGTAGTCCCCACGGTGTGCGCGGTTGAGTACGGGGATGTGTAGCGGATGGCACCTAGGTTTGGGTTTGGGTTGCACCATCATTTTTCTCTGTTATATGAATAAGCATTTGATATGAAAATGTATGCCCGATCTATTGAATTTTAGTGTTGTGTACACATTGAGTCTGTTGACTCACCCCGTTGTGGGACTATTTTTCAGGTGACGATCAATAATGGACCGGGTTGTGGCGGAAGCTTAGGGATGGCCATGCTCGACTTGAAGTTTAATTCAATATGGATATTTAAATTTATTTAAGTATTTTAGAATTTTATTTTGGGATTCTACTTGATGTAATAAGGCCATAAGTTACACTTCTTTACTTTTATTTTTAATTACTATGTTACGAATTATTTTCAATTAAAGTTAAGTTTAAAATTTATTTCCTTTAAAATAAACCCTAAATCGTTTTGTCACCTTATTTAATGTATTTCAATATAAGATGAATTGGTTTTCAACACAAGCCCAACCCAAAACAATATTTTTTTAAAATCGCACAAGTTTTTCCTAAGGAACAAAAGAATTTGAAACCGGTTTACTTAAGGAACATACCAGATTCGGTTCAGGCTCGTGGGCCGGGTTTGGGGTGTTTCAGACACGGGCGTGTGTCTCAATCGTGTGTGACACACGGTCAGGTTACACGGCCGTGTGTCCCTTGGTGATGACTTAAAGTCCAAGTCAGTATGCTCCACCCGGCCTCACACACGGGCGTTTGACATAGCCGTGTAGCATAAGTCAGTATACCCTACAGGTTTGGCACGGCTTAGATCCTTAATCTCTACATTTGATTAATCACTTACTAATTTAATAAAAAGCCATTCGGCCATAAATCCAAATCCTAGTAGGATTAGTATACTTAAACTTACCTTGTGCCGATTGGATTAAAACTCAAATCCCGAAAACTTGCTGAGTTCCTTCTTGAAATCGGCTAGCCACCAAAACTCCTAACTAGTTAGTTTTCGGCTTTTAAAACATATGAGAAATAGATCTAGAATACCAAACATGGCCTTAGCCGATTGTATTTAGACACTTACCTTGCGATTTCCAAATCTCGAAAGTATCCCTTGGTTATGGAGATGTCGAAACCTATAGGATATCTGTTAGATCCACTTCTAACATTTAAATCACCTTTTCATAGCCCTTGGCCGAATATGTACTTACCTTGGTTGGCTAGATCTCGAACTATCTCCCTTAAAAGTCGACACTAGCAAAGATCCCAAAATCTCTCCTTAATATTTCGGTCAAAGAATACAATAAGAATTAGAATTAGCCTTTGAGATTTCGACAAGTCCTTAAAGGAAAGCAGAAATCAAACTTTGATCTTACCTTTATTTGAAGAAGACGATTGCACCTTTGTTCAAACCCTTCAAAGATTCGGCTATGAATACTTGGAAGCTAGATGGCTATGGTTCAACTGAATTGAAAAGAGGGATTTGCTCTTAGGGAGAATCGACAATGGTGGATTTAGGGAGAAGAGGATTTCGCTTGGCAAACATAAAGAGAAAGAAGAGAGTTTGCTAGGGGATTTTAGTGAGAGACTTAGTTGGAAAGAAAAGAAAATAGGTAGAATGGCCTCTCTTTTCCCCACAATGCCGAAATTACTAGGCCTAGTATCCCTTACTTGGCCATCACTCCTCTTATCTTTATCTCTTTATTTAAAATTAATAAGAATAATCCTCTAATTATCTCTTTGAAAATAATCAAAATAAATCACCATTTATCCACCCCTTAGCCAGAAATTTAAAGAGAATAGGACTCTTTTCCAAATGCCTTGGTGCCGTCCAACTCTTTCTTACTCGAAGCAAAATAAAACTTCTTTTATTTGCTTCCCTTGTGACTTGAACTCAGGCCCAACACCCTTGCATGTGGCGCCATTTTCAGAGGCCCTAAGTGGCATCTTCAGGCCACTTTTCCAAGCCTGTTTTTGTGTCAAATTTCACATACTTTTTCTCTTAAGGCCACCTTGCCTTAATTTCCTCTTTTAAACTTTAAAACTCGACATTTTCTAGGTCATTTCCTTTCATTTCCAAGTTTCCAAAAATTTTCGTTTGGCTCTTTAAACTTGACATTTCCTTTCATTTCCAAGTTTCCAGAAATGTTCGATTTCCTCTTTTGAATCATTTCTAAATCATTTCCTTACATTTCCTAGTTTCCAAAAATATTCAGAATACATTCATAACACATAAGACATGTCATTTCGCACAATTAAACTGAAAATGCATAGGCCCTTTTCAGGATGTTACAAAAAGTCAAGTGTTTATTGAAAACGAAGTATTAGGACCTCGTTTCCATAATTTAAGGCCATAAGTATTTTTATTCAATATTTACAAAGTCGTATTATATGTGAATTGAGGTTTGGTCTAGTAATTTTGATGATTTATTGCTTAATTATGGTAAAAGGATTAAATTGTAAAAGTGGTAAAAGTTAATTTTTATATATTTAATATAGTAAAAGGACCAAAATGGTAATTAAATCATGGTTAAAAAGTCCAAGCAACGGTGGCATGATTAAATCCACTAACCTTTGGGCTATTTGCTCATTTAGTCCAAATTAGTTTAGGATTAAATTGAAATTAAGCTTGTTTATTCAATAATTAAAAATAATTGAAGGACCAATTGTGCAATTGGAACCTCCTTAAATGTCAAATGGTATGAATGGTGTGGAATTCTAGTTTGTGGCCAATTGCTATTAGATCCTTATTAATTAGTAATTAAAGAAAAATGGCTAAATTCTCAAAGTCGTAAAACTTAATTACTATTAGTTTATTTGAGTTAATTAGTTATGAAACCATGAGTGGGGGATTAAAATGGTAGCTAACCCATAATTAAACATGGTGAGAGGTGGAATTTGTCTTTATTGTAAAAAAATATGTTAATTTTATATTTTAAAGTATTAGTAAATTAAGTTAAAATAAATGGAAAAAAAGAGAGAGAAAGAAATACCATTTTTCTTTCTTATGTTCTTCTTCCCAAGCTGAAACACCATAGCTAGGGATTAGAAAGCTTCGGCCAAGCTTAGGCCCTTCGATAGGTAAGTGAAAACTTGCCTGTTTTTAATAATTTTTATGTTTTTAAACTCGCATTACATTGATCTAGCTAACCCGGGGACTTATTTCCAAAACTGTCAAATGTTATGAGTTATGCCATTGATGAGTTTTGTATTTTCTTGAAGTTTTATTAAAAATTATTGAGTTTGGTTGCTAGATAGGACTATTTTGTAAAGTAGTTTTTGTTGATTTTAATGTTTAAGGACTAAAATGTGAAAATAGTAAAAGTAAAAGGACTTGATGCAAAATAATAGCAAGTATGGGTTGTAATGAAGGGGTTTACAGATCGGCTAAGCTTAGATTTAATAGAAAATGGTTAGATTGCATGATTTAGACCTAGGGACTAAATTGCATAAAAATGAAATATTGGGGTAATTTTGTAAAAATATCAAAAGGACTTAATTGCATAAAATGAGTTAATTTTATTTTTGAAATTAGTTAATTGAATGAAAATATTATTTTAGATCAAGAACGAGTGGAAAATCAAGGAAAAGAGAAAACTACCGAATAGTCCTTATACATTTGTCATTGTTGCAATTTAGTCAGGTAAGTTCGTTCGGTTACTTCTATACGTTTTAAATTTATATATTAAATGAAATTTACCTGTTGATTGTTGATTAATGTGTTGATATCTGATAATCGAGAACTGAAATAATGGTTGATAAAACACTAGTTAATGTTAATATCTCCTGAGCCAATGAACGTACGATAGAGTATGATTGGCATGCCAATAGGTTATTTTGTGCGCAGTACGGGTTTGACATGAGATGTGATGAGGATTCCTGTATATTTCCTGTTCACTAAATATATCAAAGTTCTGCATTTGTTGCGGATTATCATGTTATATTACAATGTTTTCTAGCGTGTTACCAGGGGCGGATGTTAGCCTGCGGGCTAGGCACCTAGTGTTGAGGCGTGTTCTCAGATGGTTAACCGTGTAATCGTAACCGTATATCATTCATCGTTAATGTTCTTACGTCAAATGTCTTGTTATAGATTTGTTAAAAGATTATTCATGAATTTCCTGATAGCATTGTGGCTTAATAATGAATGATCTCATACTTTTTTATGTATAAATTCACCTATTGTGATATGTGGTTGACAGGAATTCTATTAAAAACCTTATTGATAGGAACTCGGTTTATTAATCTTGTTATTTGAATTATTATGTTTAATTCAATACGCTTTATCGTCTAATCGACGAACTTACTAAGCTTCATAAAAGCTTACTCGTGTTTTGTTATGTTTTCTTGTAGATAACATTTTGTGGATAATCGAGCGATCGGATCAGCTCGAAGATTCACACTATCCCGAGAACTCTTTTGGTAGATTTTGTAAACATCTAGGCTTATATGGCATGTAGCAGGGTTAATGAAATTGTTATAAGTTTATAGCTATGTGTTGGTTGGTTGGTATGTTTTTGATGATATAAACTTTATAAGTTCCTATAGTATGCCATGTTAACTCTTAAGTTGTGCTCAATGTTTGATCATGAATGGTAGTAATTGATTTGGATCTAGGCATGGTGTTTGTGGTCAAGGTAAGCAAATTCCATGTGTGTGTATGGTGGCTTGTATGTTTGATTTAATACGTGAAGATTGTAAGTACTATATGATATGAATTTGAAAAACAACTTAGATAAATTTAGGTAAGCATAATTGGTATGTTTTGGTTGCCTTTGATGTGTTTTAGGGTGTTACAATACTAAACTTTGTGTTACTGTCTTGACTTGTATCAATAGCACTCCCAGTTCTACCAGTAGAATTTTGTAGCCTTTTCAAGGTCTTTCCATTTTTGAGTTCTACCAATACTTGTCCACCTAAGTATCGATAGAAATCCTTCGTACTTCAAAAACTCGTTAAAAATTAAATTAATTCAAGGCTTTTTAAATGTTTCTTTTTGTCCAACAATTTGAAGAAAAAAAAAATTTAAGTCCTCGTAGGCTTAATTAAGGCCCATAAATGAATGTAATACTCCGATCTAAATTATTATGAAATTCTGTTAATTAAATATGCAACTTGATGCTATCTGTTATTGATTGTTCTGGATTGTACTGTAATATGATGTAACCCTAATCTGGCGACGGGTACGGGTTATGGATGCTACAGAAGTTCTTGTTCACAAAGAAGAGGTACCCCTTACTTCTAAGTCTATTTAATGATTTGTTTAATTTGCTTGATGTTGAAGAAGATGAGTACTATGCCATGATGACAAATATAAATTGGGATTTTTTTTCAACAAGTGTTTAACATTGTTACAAATTCGGGATCCCAATGGATTATAAAAAAGTATGGTAGTCATTCTTGCCGAAAAGAATATTTAAAACCAGTGGCTAAGGTATGGTTCTACTTTGTTTGATATAGCTTCATGCCTATCTCACATAGTTCCACCATCTCGATGGAACGAATGCTTTTGTTGTATCTAATTATGAGAGAAAGGTCTACAATGTTGGAAAAATTATTCTCAATGAGTTCCACGATTGTGCTAGACAAAAGGCAAGAAGTGCCTACTTTCCATCATTGATTACATCAATTTTCTTAAGGGCCCAAGTTAAATCAAAACAAACCTGAAGGGCTAGTATGTTCAAGGTTGCATCACAAGGCATGATCTTGAAAGGTTAGTAGAGACTGTCCATGAGTTGAACCCAATTGAACCGAGTGAACCTACCAAATTAGAAACTGATAGGTCGTCAAATAAATTAGAACCGGAAGCTGACTCGGTTGATGAAATAGAAGAAGTAGAATCTAAAGAAGAACCTAACAATCCTGAACCGATAAAGGAACCAAATAACTCTTAACCAAGAGTGGAGCTGAATGCTGATGAGCCAGTTGAACCAAGTGTTGATCCTGAATTGACTATTACTATGCCCACTTCTTCAAATAATATGAAGAAATTAGAATTTTCAATTATGATGTATATGTGGAAATTTAAGCATAAACAACAATAGGCTTATTGGAAATATGCGAAGATTAGAGTTGATTCAATCAAGAATACTTTTAAGAATATCTCTAATAGTTTTGTTCCTGAGTTCCCAGATCATATCCTCAAGTCATGGAAGGAAGAGGACGATAATGCAAGCGAGAACGAGGATGACAATGAGGAAGACGAGGGATAAGTCAGATAGATAAAAGGGGGGAATTTCTTGTCCTTAGTATTTACTTTTAGGCATTTATTTTTATTTCTTAGTTAGTATTTTGCTTTCGCATAATAAATAGGAAATTGCAAACAAGAATAAAATAAGCTCAATGCCTCTTTATTAGAAAAAAGAGAAGTGATGTGGTAATGGGAATGAACATGTCTAGGATTGGACTATTAAGAAAGACTTGGTACTTAAGCAGTCTATATGACTCACCTCTCTTTTCTTACAACCCTACCTGGTGTTCAGTTTTCATTCATTACTTTGTTTTCGCAATGAGGACATTACTTCTTTTTAAAGAAGTGTTAAGGCAATATTTGTAGGAATTTTTAAAATTTTCAAGTATGTTTGTAACACCCCTAACCCGTCTCCGTTGTCAAATTAGGGTTACAGAGCATTACCATACAATCGAAAACATTTAACATCACAATACTTAAATAAATTAAACATGTCATAATCCATTCAATCACATGCATCCTGTCCCTAAATCAAGCCCTCGATGCCCTAAAATAGCTTTGAGGCAATTCGAGACTAATTTGAAACAAATCGGAAAGTTTAGGAAAAAGTTGTAAAAATTGTAAACAGGGGTCACACGGTCGTGTGCCCAAGCCGTGTAACTTTCGAACAAGGGACACACGGTCGTGTCCCAGCCAGTGTCCTCACCCGTGTAATTCACTGAGAAGCCCCACACGCCTGTGTGCCAGGCCATGGGCTAGGCTGTGTAACTCACTGACTTGAACCTTAAGAAATCCTCAGATGACACACGGCTATGTAGCCATGCCATGTGCCTCACACGGCTGAGTCACACGCCCGTGTCTCAAGCCGAGTGGACCCAAATTTACCTCAAATCAAGCCATTTCAAACCCATTTCATGTATGAACATTTAGACCAATTATGCACACTTTCTGTAACACCCCAAACCCGGCCCAAATGCTACGACCAGATCTGGTATGCTACGGTTTTAAGGTTAAAAACTTTACTTGGAATGATTCTGAAAAACTTAGTCGTTTTTGTAGATAATCTTTAAATAGGTGGCACTGGTAGAAAATCTTTGTAATTTATCTTTCCAAAATAGGTGTTATTTAAATAAGGTTTGAAAATCCCATCTTTATTTCTTTTAAACATAAGTCTTTGATCATAAAAAAAAAAAACATAAACATTAACAAATATCAACTTATAACCTAAGCTATGGAGGCCTTATTACATCAAATAATCCCAAAATAAAACTTATAATAAAATGGAAATTTAATAAATAAAAGACTTGTTGGCCCCTCGAGTCCGCCTCGGCTCCCATGTCCACGATCTACTGCTCATCTGAAAAGTTAGGAAAAATAAAAGGGTGAGTCAACAAGACTCAGTGTGCAAATCTCGAAAACACATAAAAGGCTTGGCCCACAAACACATTATGGCCTTGGCCCGTATACAAGGGTAACTATATATGCATCATGGCCCATCCCAGCCTAGAAATCCATCCTCTACACACCAACCCGTACCAACCATCACACCTTAGGGATTTCTACAATCAACCCTCCAACCGCTACACACCATATCGACAATTTGTCTTTGCTGTCTTAAAGACCGAT
This sequence comes from Gossypium sturtianum, assembly GCA_025698515.1. Lineage (NCBI taxonomy): Eukaryota > Viridiplantae > Streptophyta > Magnoliopsida > Malvales > Malvaceae > Gossypium > Gossypium sturtianum. The sequence goes on from CM046945.1 coordinate 135,126,276, forward strand.
CATCATGTGACCTATGTGGCAAAGCCACCGATCGCCATGCGACCTTAATAATACATCGTAGCATTTCGACATTGAGTCGCACATCATAAAGACCGATCACTATGTGACCTATGTGGCAAAGCCACCGTTAAGCTATCGACCTTCTTCCCCTTCATCATATCAATCCCATCCCATGCATACATACATGCGCAATCAAAGCAATATACTACCTAAAAGTTCACATCTATCACATACATCGATACACATAGAGAAGTTTCTATGATTACATACCTGGCATCCCTTGCCTACCCTTTTAGGGTTTTATTCGACTATCTACACAGCCCTTTTCCGACTTTTAGCCCATAACATATATTTAGTACAGATTACTATACAGCCTTTTTCAGGCTTTTAGCCCATAACATATATTTAGTACAGATTACTAGTGTGTTAGAGATCTACACACCTGATTACCGTTAGAACGAGACCCTCTAAGTCGATGCTATCCGTAGCCAACACCACCGCTATCTGCCTTGAAATCCCGAAAAGTGATATGAGATTCAGGAACTAGTGTTTCCGGCTTTTAGATCTAAGAGATCTTACTAGAGAAGATTCGGCTAGTCCCTGAGGATTCCGGCTTTTTGCGAAAAATCAGGAAGAGAAGATGATTCGAAGAAATCTATAGAGATTTGGCTTTTAGAAGAAAGAAGAGAAAAGAATAATGGAGTTTTCGGCTTTCAGGTTTTTATAAGAAAGAAGAGAAGAGAATAATGGAGTTTTCGGCTTTTAGAAGAAAGAAGAGAAAGGAATAATGGAGTTTTCGGCTTTTAGGAGAAAGAAGAGAAAAGAATAATGGGGTTTTCGGCTTTTAGAAGAAAGAAGAGAAAGAAAAGGTGGAAACCCTAAATGCCAAAAAATAAAGAAGAGAACCCTCTCTATTTATAGAAATTTCGGCACTTACCTATGAAAAACCGAAAGTGCCCTTCCTGATAACTAAAAATTAATCAAATAAAAGGAAAATTCTAACCCCTTTTGCCATAAAGAAACCGGTTTCTTCACTTCTCTAGGTGATGGAATTTCGGCCAACTCTAGCCTTGTAGATAGCTCCTATCTTTTCTCTTTTTTTTTTTCCTTCCATATTATCAACTATGTTATCTACATTATCCCATTCACATAAATCCTCCTATTTTTGAGCCTTGTTGCCGTCCACTCTACCTAACCCTAATGCCGAAATTTAGCTAACTTAAATTAAAGAGAGTTGGGCTCCATGTAACTTAAATTTGGGCCCTTACTCCCTTGTGTGGCGTCACCTCCTTGCTCCTAAGTGGCGCCATCGACCACTTTGGGCCACAAGCCCATTTTGATATTTTAAACTCGAGATACCACCTTTTAAACCCTATAGTGCCCAAACAAAAATTTAACTAAGGCTTCAGCCCAATCCTGAGCCCAATTTGGACCCCTAATGCTCAAATTAACTCATTACACATATTCACCCATTAAATGCATAGGCCCAAAAATTCAGGATGTTACACTTTCAAATCACCAAAACCTCATCAAAATACCATTTCAAATTCCTAATTCAACTAACCAATATGCCATTCAAAGGCACCACAATTATAAGAACACAACATTAACCAAAACATGTAAACATTACCTAATTTCTTGCATAAAGACTTCATTCTATTATGTGCCTAAACACATCATCAATACCTAATTCAAACACTTACCAAACCATACCACATTTATCACTTTAAATGTCATTACAAGCATACCATAACACCATACATTTCAATTTCCTTAAAGTAGTCAACAAGACTTTACTTAACAAGCTTTATAGGTTCATCAACTAAACATCATATTAAAATACCTAGGCATACTAAATCAACCATTTTATATATATCCACAAACCATCAACACCAAAGACTTATACATGTTAAAATTTCCATTTCCATACATGATAACCTAATTCAAGAATGAACTAAAACATGTGACAAGTAACCATTTTCAAGCCATCATCATCATGCCAAGATAACCTCGTAAACAAGCACTTTAAAGTAACCAAAATCACATAACTTGATGAGGCATCAAAGTGTATCAAACCAACATAGCTTTCCAAAGAATAAACATGCAAAAAAACCATTAGCACATACATCATAATACCATTACAAAGAACCCTATACATGCCATTAGAAACCTTAACCAAATTACTTAAAAACTACCAAATTGTCTACTGGATAGTGTGATAGATCTCTGATGAACTTCCAACCGATTGAGCTTTTGACAGTCTGTAAAACAAAGGAAAATAACTACGTAAGCAATGAATACTTAGTAAGCTCGTAAAAAATTTAAACATAACATACCATTTCAATAATGAAATTTATAGAATAAGTATAAACCTTTACCAATGCCGTAAGCTTAATAAAAGCCTATATAACACCATCAAACTCACAAGTTAGTATACTTGTTTATGATACATATGAAATCAACCATATATAAATATAACATTTAATTTATCATCGTTACCATACAATCATGATTCATTCAATTCGCTTACTTACCGTTTCTAATACCATGAGTTTATTATGAGCCTATACAAGCATCATCAAGCTCACATGTTAGTAGATTCATTGACAATCATATAAACTCATTTATAACATAAATAGATTTCATAAGATACATTATATAAGCATCAACCTTTTCATATAGTTATGAACCTTTCCATTAAATCACTTACCGTTCCATTCCTTTTCTTACTCGTTGAACCATCTAGAATTACATCGGATACTCGGGAAAGCTCACAGGAAGTGTGCCTTTACATATAACCGTAACCTTTCCTTTACATCATTTCTCACACGAGCTGTGGGTCAGAATGTAAGCTACACGATGCTGCTCACACGAGTTGTGGAGAATCTGCAACAAATGTAGGACCTCAGTCATCGATAGGATATTCAAGACCAACACCCGAAACATGAAATCCCTAATGACATGTCATTTCTATCTTAAGAATTTCGAAGGTTCAACCGGGATTCAATATTTGTCAATTTGTAACATCCCAAAATAGGGGTTATTTGTGATTGAATTATTTATCTTGTATTTGAATTTCTGTGATATTATTCGTGATGATATAAGGCTTAATTAGGGGTCTTGAGTAAGCTCGGTTTAGTAGAATAATTCTTAGTATGGCTTCTTTAAAGAAGAGGATTAAATGAGCTTAGCACTTAAGTTAATTTAAGTAGCAATAAGTGACACAAGAAGAGTGCATGGCAAGTTGGTAATGGCGCATGGAGTTTGGCTTGAGGTTAGAGGTTCGAGTAGCATGTTTAGCAATTTGAAGGTTTATTTTTATATCCTTGCTTTGATGGACGGTCAAACTTATTTATGATAGGTTGGACTATTTCTTTTAGTAAGTTGAATATATGATTAAGGAAAGCTTGATAGTAGGGATAAGAATCTTGAAGTTATGGTATGATGAGGGGACAAAAGGCATGAAGGATGGAGGATGTTTTGGAAAGTTTCCTAAGCCTTTAGTGGATGAATGTGGGCGGCATGTATGGCTAGGGGTGACCGAATTTTGATAGGTAGCTTGGGGAAAGAAATAGTTGGCCAATTTCTCCTTTGATCCTCTTTTTGGCATTTTTGTTTTCCCTCTCCAAAAACTCTCTTTGGCCGAATGTGTATTGTGCATTTTGGTGCACTTTTGCTTTTGATTTTAGCATCTTTTGTTGAACCAAACCATACCATTTCCCTTTTCTTTCATTTGCTCTTTTGAAACCAAAACAACATTTGATTTTGGGCATTTTGTACACATTTCTTTTAGGCAATATAGGTGTTGGCCAAATCTCTCTCTCTCACATCTCTCTTTTCTTCATTTGACTTTTGTTCAACCACATTTTCTCCCATCCTCTCTCTTGGCCGAATCTTTAACCATCTCAAACTCCATTTCTTTTCATTCACTCATAGTTTAAACATCCATTACCATTCGATTTCTATTTTCTTGTTCATTTCACCATAGCCAAACTCTCATATCCTTCTTTTTAGTATTATATTTGGCCGAATATTCAAGGGGAAACTCTCTTAGTTTTTCTTCAATTGATTTTGGAAAAGGGTAAGTGTTCTTGGTCGTTTCTCCTTCAATTCTTTTCTTGTCTCTACGTTATTTTCTTGTGGACTAAGGCCGAATCTATGGGCATTGGTTTGCAAGGTTCTAATCATTTAGGAATCGATTTATTTTAGGCTCTACTGACGTGGAAACAATCTTTCTAAGCCTCGTATATTCATCGATCGTCTTGGGTAAGCTTTTAGGTAAGATTGGTATTTTGAAGCGATAACTCTTTGGATTTAGTGTTATGGCCGAATGGCCTTTGTTTATATTTTAAGTGTTGGCCGATTGTAGGACAAGGATCTAGTGGTAAATCGGATTCGGGAGTTATTTCTTGCGTTGGTGAAAGGTGTGTATACATACACATCTTATAACTTTTAATATGCTAAGTGTTATGTTATGCCTAACGTTTTGTGTAGACATGGATGAAATACCTTCATGGTATTAACAAGGATTTAGGTAAGTTCTTATTACTATGTGATTATTATTTGATGCTTTTGGGAAGCATGACACATTTAGTATGTGTATTATTTTATATATGGCTTATGATAAATCGATTGGATGTTGTTAAATAAATCTATCAACATGATTTGTGGTACATGCATATAAAAATGATTGTTATGGGTTGATGAGAGGAGGGGCGGTGATATTCGTGTCGACGGACACCGATGTTTTGGTAACACATCGTGACTACGGTCACGAGGTTTGGTACCTCCGGAGGTTTGGCACCTCATAGCGACTTGTCCTCGTGGTTAATTCCACCGTGGGTTGGCCCCACTTTGAGATATGGGATTATCGCGGTGATTTGGTATCACCACGATGGGTTGGCCCCATCATCTATTTGTGACTTCGGTCACCAGTGTTTTAGTAACACAATTGTGTCTTCGACACACGAGAGATTTGGTATCTCCGGTGATTTGGTATCACATTTGTGACTATACGTCACCGGTGGTTTAGCACCACCAGTGGTTTGGTACCACAAGGGTAGAAAAAGGCGTATGGATGGTTAGGTTGGGTGCATTTAAACTTATGCATGTTAATAGGTTATAATTTGTGTATGTGATTGCATTAAATTGGGGAAGGGTTACACATTGAGTCTTGGTGACTCACCTTCTCCTTTAATTTTTCAGTGATTCGTAGACCGCGGATGAGGAGCCTGGATGGACTCGAGGTGGCCATGCAAGTAGAGATTTTTAATAATTAAATTTTGGATTTTATCTATTTTTCTCATTGGGTTTATGTTGCTTAATTGTAATAAGGCCTCCTAGGATTATATTATTATTCTTTGCATGTTTTGTTTAAACTATTTGATGATGTTAAAACGGATGCACATGTTTTCTCAAATTAAACGCAAAAATGTTTTAAAGTACCATCGGGTACATTCAAATTTGTAAACAACTCGACTATGCAAATATCTTAAGTTTGGTTTTTAACAAAGAAACTTTAAATTTAAAGGCATTTCGATTAATTTTCAAAATCGGTTTTAAAATGATTTTCAAAATCTTTTCTCTGTAGCAAACCAAATTCGGTCGTAATGTTTGGGCCGGGTTTGGGGTGTTACAAAATTGGTATCAGAGCCCAGTTCAAAGCTCGGCTGTGGGGGCCCAAGGCCCAAAAATGTTTTGGTAGGTCTATTTGAAATATTATGGTTTTTAATAAGCATGGCACCGAGTCTCCTAAGACCGATCCGCCTGTAAGTACCACTAACTTTTTGTATGAAATATTTACTGTAGAAGGGTAGAAAGCATGGGACGTAGATAGTGATAGTATTTTAAACTTTAGGACTAGTTTACTCCAAACAAAGACATAAGACTTCAAGAGCCTAATTAAACCAACCTACGACCAAGTCACCGAAAGTTGTGTGGTAACCTTGGTGCGCATGTCTAGGATTGGATCCGGAAGAGCTTGGTACTTAAGCGAGTCCTCGTGACTCACCTCCTCTTCGCGGATTTCCTACAGTGCGTAGCCGGTTCACCTTAACCAAGAGGACTCGGTCATAGGCAAAATCCTAAATAAAACCCGAAAGGGATTAGCCATGTTTTAAGGAAAACTTCGGTTTTAAAATCATTAATTTATTTTTAGATGGTAGGACAAATTTATCTTGAAAATTTTCAAAATATTCTTGATTGACAAAATTACAAAAATACCCTTTAGGAAAAATGACTAAAATACCCACAGGTTAGAAACTGACAAGATAATGCCAAGAGTGCATAGGTATGAAAGGTATAGGAAATGGATGTATTATTCATGTAAACCAAGATAGAAGACTTAAAACCTTGTTTGATCGAAAGAATCTCTATTAAACTCTTTTCATAAAATTTCTTCGCGGATAATCAAGTGAAACATGTACTAATTCATAAAAATTTTCTAATCAGTTAAAGCGCGATAGTTAGAATGAGCTTTAGAGGACGTGGCCGCCGTGGACGTGGAAGGGGTAGGATGGTCAGATCGAAACTCCAGTCGGGTCGGGTCAAGGATCTCGAGAATGAGATACCGCCACCACCACCCCCAACCTTTGGAGCCAAGAGCGAGATCGGGACGGGTGACGACGCTTTGTGTCACAAGCGATGCTACGGGTTCGGAAAGGGTAGCTGGAATTGGTGGAGGTGGAGGAGCTCGGAAGTCGGTTCTGAGAGACTTCGAGCTAACGGAGCTGAATTTTTCCGAGGTGTGTCCGGTGTAGCGCCCAATCTGGTGAGTATTGGCCGGAATCGACCGAAAGAATCATGGATGAGATAGATTTGACAAATGAGGAGAAACCGAAAGGAGCGGTGTCGCTTCTCAAGGATGAGTCATATCGATGGTGGCTCACGGTTCGAGATGGTGCTACGGCAGATGATCTCACTTGGGAGTACTTCAAAGTCGCATATCGGAAGAAGTATGTTGGATTAAGCTACATTGACGCTCAAAGGAAAGCTTTTCGGGGTTAGTGCAAGGGAATAAGTCCGTCTCGGAGTATGAAGCGGAATTCCTAAGGCCGAGTCGTTATGCTCGGGGAATAGTGGCATCGAACATGATCGTTGTGTTCGTTTTGAAGACGGACTTAGAGACGCGAGTTAAGATCGCTGATTGCTACACAGCAAAGAAGAACGTGAGTTTGCCGTCTTGGTGGAGAAGGCCAAGGTAGCCGGAGGAATCAAGGAGTCCGCGAGGCAAAGTTATGATAGGAGCAAGTCAAGAGAGGCTTTGGATCGTGCTGGTCGTGGCAATGTTCGTAAAAGATTTAGGCAGAGTGGGTCAAATCGAGCGGGGAGGTCCACAAATGCTAATCAAAGACCGCCCAGTGTAACCGCTGTGGAAAGTATCATTGGGGAGAATGTTGGACCGGAGGGAAGGATGTTTCGAGTGTGGTTCGTTAGAACATCGTGTGAGGGATCGTCCGCGTAAGCAAGCTAGGAATCATTCTCAAGGTCAAGGTCGTGCTCGATTCGAAAGGAGGGACCAAAGACCGCAGAGAGGTCGTGGTTATGGTAGAGGTGGTTATGGCTCTAGTGGAGGTCGCGGAGCGGTAGGCGAGAGGTATTGGCAACACGGAGGCTAGGCGACTGGTTTGGTGTATCTTTGCGGCGTCGTGAGGAAGGAGACGCACCGGGACGTCATAACCGTGCGTTTTTAATTTTTGGTGTTCCATATACGCCTTGATAGATGTGGGTTCGACGCACTCTTACGTTGCTAGTAGTATAGTTGATACCATGAGTTTAGTTCCTAGACCGCTTCTAAGAGGATGACTGCATTTTAGTCCTTTAGGTCACTCAGTAGAAGTAGATAAGTCAGATAGAGATATACCCCTAGAACTCCAAGGGTAGTGTTTGTAGCCGATCCGATGGAACTGCCGTTTGAGGAGTTTGATCGATTCTTGGGATGGACCGGTTGGTCAAGTACCAAGCAAGTTTGGATTGTGCCGCTAAAGCGCATGGTTTTGAAGACGGTTGAAGGTGAAGAAGTGGTCATGATAGGTAATAGGAGAGATTATCTATCCAACGTGGTATCTGCGTTGAAAGCGATAAAGATGGTCGAGGAAGGGTGTGAGAGGCGTTCGTAGTTCATGTGTGTGCTTTGGAAGCTAAGGAGTCTTCTGTGGGAAATGTTCAAACTGTAAAGGAATTTGCTTGACGTATTTCTGAAGAACTTCCGGATTGCCTCCGGATCGTGAAGTCGAATTTGGAATAGATCTCATTACAGAACAGCGCCGGTGTCTATAGCTCCATATAGGATGGCACCGAAGGAATTGTTGGAATTGAAGGCTCGGATACAAGAGTTGTTGGATCGAGGTTTCATTCGACCAAGTGTTTCACCTTGGGGAGCGCGGTACTTTTGTCAAGAAGAAGGATGGTACGATGCGGATGTGTATAGACTACCGCCAGCTTGAATAAGTGACGATTAAAAACAAGTATCCTTTGCCGAGGATAGATGACTTGTTTGATCACCGAATGAAAGAAATGCGGTTTTCTCTAAGATTGATTTAAGGTCCGGATATCATCAACTGAAGGTGAAAGAGGTGATATCCATAAGACGGCATTTCGTACTCGGTATGGACACTACGAGTTCCCGTGATGCCGTTTGGTTTGACTAATGCACCAAAGAGCTTTCATGGACATGATGAATAGGGTATTTCAACGATTTTGGATCGGTTTGTTGTGGTCTTTATAGATGATATTTTGGTGTATTCAAGTCGAAGAGGAGCATGATGCGCATTTGCGAGTGGTGTTGCAGATTCTCGAGGAAAAGCAACCAGATGCGAAATTTAGTAAGTGCGACTGCGGCTTAAGGAGGTGACTTTCTTGGGTCACGTTGTTTCAGCCGGGGGGATTAGAGTGGATCCTCGAAAGATTGAGGCAGTGTTAGATTGGAAGCCACCTAAATCTGTGGCTGAAATTCGGAGTTTTCTAGGTCAAGCGGGTATTACCAAGATTTGTGGAAGGATTTTCTTTGATTGCCGCACCGATGACCAAGTTGTTGAGGAAAGGAGTTCCATTTGTATGGACCGAGAAGCAACAAGAAAGTTTCGACAAATTGAAGAAGATTCTGACTGAAGCTCCGGTTTTGATTCAACTTTGAGGCGAGCAAGGAATTCACGGTTTATTGCGATGCATCACATATTGGTTTGGGATGCGTCTTTGATGCAAGAAGGGAAGGTAGTGGCTTATGCATCTCGGCGATTGAGACCACATGAGGCTAATTATCCGACTCATGACTTGGAGTTAGCGGTCGTAGTCTTCGCTTTGAAGATATGGAGGCACTATTTGTGCGGAGAGAAGTCGATAGTTTATACGGATCACAAGAGTCTTAAGTATATCTTGACTCGGAAGGATTTGAATTTGAGGCGTAGATGGATTGAGTGTTGAAGGACTACGACTCGTTCGATCGAGTATCATCCTGGTAAGGCTAACGTGGTGGCGAGCGCGTTGAGTCGTAAGGTTGTATCGAATTTAAGATCGATGTTTGCTCGACTTAGTCTGTTCGATGATGGGAGTCTTTTGGCGGAATTGCAAGTCAAGCCGACTTGGTTAGATCGATTAAGGAGAAGCGGTTAGAGGATGATGGTTTGAATGATCGGAGGTTGCAAGTCCGAAATGGTGGATTAGAGGATTTTAGTCCATCCGTTGATGGAGTTTTGTGCTTTAAAGGAAGAGCTTGTATGCCGAAGGATGTGGAGTTGAGACAAAGGATTCTTGGGCGCACATAGCAGCCCATATGCTATGCATCCCGGAGGTAGCAAGATGTATCGGGATTTGAGAGAGCAATTTTGGTGGCCCGGCCCAAACGGGAAGTGGCGAGTTCGTGGGTAAGTGTCGACGTGTCAACAAGTCAAGGCCGAACATCGGTTGCCATCCGGTTTACTTCACCGTGAAGATTCCTCGATGGAAGTGGGAGAGGATCACCATGGACTTTGTCGATGGATTACCTCTTACGCCTAGCAAGAAGAATTCGATTTGGGTGATTGTGGATCGTCGACTAAATCAGCGCATTTCATACCGTAAGGGTAGATTATTCGCCTTGAGAGGTTAGCTAAGTTATATGTAGCCGAGATAGTGAGATTGCATGGTGTGCCAAGATCGATTATCTCGGATAGGGATCCGAGGTTTACATCGAGGTTTTGGAGAGCGTTGCATCAAGCTTTGGAGTGCGAGATTGGACTTCAAAGACGACTTTTCATCCGCAATCCGACGGACAATCGGAGAGAGTGATTCAGATTTTAGAAGATATGCTCGGAGGTTGTGTTCGGATTTCACAGTGGCGGTTGGGAGGAGTATCTACTGGTTGGCGGAATTCGCTTATAACAATAGTTATCAAGCGAGTATCCAAATGGCTCCATATGAAGCCTTCAGTATGGGCGAAGATGCCGTACTCCTACGTGTTGGACGGAACTAGGTGAACGTCATGTCTTGGGTCCAGTTTGGTGACGGAAACCGAGGACAAAGTTAAGGTAATTCGGGCTCGTCTCAAGGAAGCATCGGATAGGCAAAAGTCTTACGCCGATCTCAAGCGCAAGGAGATGGAATACGAGGTAGGAGATAAAGTTTTTCCAAGGTGTCGCCTTGGAAGAAGGTGTTGCGCTTTGGGCAAAAAGGAAATTAAGTCCAAGGTTCATCGGCCCGTATCTTTGTGTTGAAGCGAGTAGGACCGGTAGCTTATCACCGAATCGAGCTGCGGCGAGTTGAGTCGATTCACGATGTCTTCCATGTGTCGATGCTTAGACGGTATAGGTCGGATCCATCGCACATCGTGCGATGAGCGAGATTGAGGTTAACTCCGACTTATCATTCGAGGAGGAACCAGTTGATTTTAGATCGTGATGTCAAGGTGTTGCGTGAAAGTCGGTACCCTTAGTGAAAGTGCTATGGCGAAACCATGGTACGAAGGCGGCGACGTGGGAACTGAGGAGGTGATGCGGCAAGAATTTCCCCATCTTTTACGATCGTAATAATTTCGAGGTCGAAATTATTTTAAGAGGGTAGAACGTAACATCCCAAAATAGGGTTATTTGTGATTGAATTATTTTTCTTGTATTTGAATTTACGTGATATTATTCGTGATGATATAAGGCTTAATTAGGGGTCTTGAGTAAGCTCGGTTTAGTAGAATAATTCTTAGTATGGCTTCTTTAAAGAAGAGGATTAAATGAGCTTAGCACTTAAGTTAATTTAAGTAGCAATAAGTGACACAAGAAGAGTGCATGGCAAGTTGGTAATGGCGCATGGAGTTTGGCTTGAGGTTAGAGGTTCGAGTAGCATGTTTAGCAATTTGAAGGTTTATTTTTATATCCTTGCTTTGATGGACGGTCAAACTTATTTATGATAGGTTGGACTATTTCTTTTGGTAAGTTGAATATATGATTAAGGAAAGCTTGATAGTAGGGATAAGAATCTTGAAGTTATGGTATGATGAGGGGACAAAAGGCATGAAGGATGGAGGATGTTTTGGAAAGTTTCCTAAGCCTTTAGTGGATGAATGTGGACGGCATGTATGGCTAGGGGTGACCGAATTTTGATAGGTAGCTTGGGGAAAGAAATAGTTGGCCAATTTCTCCTTTGATCCTCTTTTTGGCATTTTTGTTTTCCCTCTCCAAAAACTCTCTTTGGCCGAATGTGTATTGTGCATTTTGGTGCACTTTTGCTTTTGATTTTAGCATCTTTTGTTGAACCAAACCATACCATTTCCCTTTTCTTTCATTTGCTCTTTTGAAACCAAAACAACATTTGATTTTGGGCATTTTGTACACATTTCTTTTAGGCAATATAGGTGTTGGCCAAATCTCTCTCTCTCACATCTCTCTTTTCTTCATTTGACTTTTGTTCAACCACATTTTCTCCCATCCTCTCTCTTGGCCGAATCTTTAACCATCTCAAACTCCATTTCTTTTCATTCACTCATAGTTTAAACATCCATTACCATTCGATTTCTATTTTCTTGTTCATTTCACCATAGCCAAAACTCTCATATCCTTCTTTTTAGTATTATATTTGGCCGAATATTCAAGGGAAACTCTCTTAGTTTTTCTTCAATTGATTTTGGAAAAGGGTAAGTGTTCTTGGTCGTTTCTCCTTCAATTCTTTTCTTGTCTCTACGTTATTTTCTTGTGGACTAAGGCCGAATCTATGGGCATTGGTTTGCAAGGTTCTAATCATTTAGGAATCGATTTATTTTAGGCTCTACGGACGTGGAAACAATCTTTCTAAGCCTCGTATATTCATCGATCGTCTTGGGTAAGCTTTTAGGTAAGATTGGTATTTTGAAGCGATAACTCTTTGGATTTAGTGTTATGGCGAATGGCCTTTGTTTATATTTTAAGTGTTGGCCGATTGTAGGACAAGGATCTAGTGGTAAATCGGATTCGGGAGTTATTTCTTGCGTTGGTGAAAGGTGTGTATACATACACATCTTATAACTTTTAATATGCTAAGTGTTATGTTATGCCTAACGTTTTGTGTAGACATGGATGAAATACCTTCATGGTATTAACAAGGATTTGGGTAAGTTCTTATTACTATGTGATTATTATTTGATGCTTTTGGGAAGCATGACACATTTGGTATGTGTATTATTTGATATATGGCTTATGATAAATCGATTGGATGTTGTTAAATAAATCTATCAACATGATTTGTGGTACATGCATATAAAAATGATTGTTATGGGTTGATGAGAGGAGGGGGCGGTGATATTCGTGTCGACGGACACCGGTGTTTTGGTAACACATCGTGACTACGGTCACCGAGAGGTTTGGTACCTCGGAGGTTTGGCACCTCATAGCGACTTGTCCACGTGGTTAATTCCACCGTGGGTTGGCCCCACTTTGAGATATGGGATTATCTCGCGGTGATTTGGTATCACACGATGGGTTGGCCCCATCATCTATTTGTGACTTCGGTCACCGGTGTTTTAGTAACACAATTGTGTCTTCTGGACACCGTGAGATTTGGTATCTCCAGTGATTTGGTATCACATTTGTGACTATACGTCACCGGTGGTTTAGCACCACCAGGTGGTTTGGTACCACAAGGGGTAGAAAAAGGCGTATGGATGGTTAGGTTGGGTGCATTTAAACTTATGCATGTTAATAGGTTATAATTTGTGTATGTGATTGCATTAAATTGGGGAAGGGTTACACATTGAGTCTTGGTGACTCACCTTCTCCTTTAATTTTTCAGGTGATTCGTAGACCGCGGATGAGGAGCCGGATGGACTCGAGGTGGCCATGCAGTAGAGATTTTTAATAATTAAATTTTGGATTTTATCTATTTTTCTGTTGGGTTTATGTTGCTTAATTGTAATAAGGCCTCCTAGGATTATATTATTATTGCTGCATGTTTTGTTTAAACTATTTGATGATGTTAAAACGGATGCACATGTTTTCTCAAATTAAACGCAAAAATGTTTTAAAGTACCATCGGGTACATTCGAAATTTGTAAACAACTCGACTATGCAAATATCTTAAGTTTGGTTTTTAACAAAGAAACTTTAAATTTAAAGGCATTTCGATTAATTTTCAAAATCGGTTTTAAAATGATTTTCAAAATCTTTTCTCTGTAGCAAACCAAATTCGGTCGTAATGTTTGGGCCGGGTTTGGGGTGTTACACAATTCATCATAGCATTGATACATTTATATTTTGATTCATTTACATCAAACAACATAATAAACATTCAATTTAAACAACATTTAAGTGATTACAGTTCATACGAACTTACCTGACTAAATTGCAGCAATGACTAAATACATGGGCTATTTGGTAAGTTTCTCTTCTCCTCGATTTGTCACTCGTTCTTAATAAAAAATAATAGTTCCATTCAATTCACTAATTCTAAAAGAAATATATATTCATTTTATGCAATTAAGCCCTTTTTTTACATTTTACAAAATTGCCCCCAACATTTTACTTTTATACAATTTAGTCCCTAAGCCCAAAACATGCAACTTAACCATTTTTATTCAATTAATCTCATTCCAGCATTTAAAATAATTAATTTAGCTTATAACCCATAATAAGGAAATTTTACAAAATTACCCTCAAATTTTACCTTTTTTTTAATTTAGTCCCTAAACCTAAAACTTGCAATTTCATCATTTTTAATCATAAATCATGCTAGCTGATTTTTACCCAATCTTATAACAGCCCATATTTATCCACAATTTATAATATTTTCCTTGAATTTTACCATTTTCATAAATCAGTCCCTAAACTTGAAAATAATCAAAAACTACTTAACAAAATACTTATATTTAACAACCAAGCTTAATAATCTATCATAAAATTTCAAGAACACTTCAATTTCATCCATGGTAAAATTCTAAACATTTAACAATTTAACAAATTGGTCATTGGGTTAGCAAGATTAAGCTACAACGAACTCAAAAACATAAAAATTACTAAAAACGAGCAAGGTTTACCTCTTAAATGGAAGAACCCTAGTTGACCGAACTTGTTTCTCCACTAAAAATGGTGTTTTCGATTTTCTTAAATGGGTAAATAAGATGATAGGTTTTTAAATTTTGGTATCTTTTATTTTTCATTAACTGATTTACTTATTTACAACATTAACCTTTAAATTAAAATTATAATATCACTAACACATGTCCATAATTGTCCATCACATATATATACCATCTAGGTCCATTTAATTTACCTTTCCAACTAATAGAACTCAACTTTTTCATTCTTTACTATTTAGTAATTTTTAATTAATTACTAAATAGTAAGGATCTAATAGCAATTAATCACAAAACTAGAGAATTTCATATCCTTCCTACCGTTTAGCCATTTAAGAAAAGTCCTATTGCACAACTGGTCCTTTAATTATATTAAATGTAACACCCCTTACCCGTATTCGACGTCGGAACAGGGTACGAGGAATTACCGGACTCACATCACAAGCAATCACACAATCCTGAGTCATAAATTTGCGTCCAAATTAAAACCATTCACATTCAATCATAAAGTCTCTTATACGAGCGTACGAGGCCTAAAACATGCTTTGGAGGTGGTTCGGGACTAAACCGAGAACTCAGGGAATTTTTATAAAACTTAGAAAAATTTTGCTAGATGCAGGGCTCACATGCCCGTGTGGTCCAAGGGACACGCCCGTGCTTCAGACCGTGTTCGATTTAGGGGTGCTCTCTGACTTGTGCCACACGGCCGAGCCACACGCTCGTGTGCTAGGCCGTGCAGCACACACGGCTGAGACACACGCCCGTGTCTCTTCTCGTGTGCTCAATTCTGGACATTCTGTTTCGTAACAATTAAGGTGCAGGGGACACACGGCCGGAACACATGCCCATGGGGCAGACCGTGTGTCACACACGGCCTAGATACATGCTCGTGTGTCTACCCGTGTGGACAAAAATAAGGCTATTTACTAAGCCATTTTGCCACCCTCATTTGCACTCATCTACACAACATCACATGACACAAATTCAAGCATATAAATGCAACCAAACACCCACAAACAAGACTTTAACATGTCATTCTTATACCATCATATATCATGCTTAAAACATCATACGTAGCCCGTTAAAAACATACTAATTTCACATTCACAAGAGGGCATTTACATATGAAACAACTTATGATCAACATAAGCCATCATTCATGGCTGTATATAAGATGAAACATTAACAATTACAATCTAACACATATGGCCAAACTAATAATGACACACATAACAAATTGGCCTAGTCCCTATACATGCCATAGTCTTAAAATGCTTGAATTCATTTATACCCAAAATAATAGCTTGATAGTGTGATAGGATCTCCGGTGAACTCCAATTCGAGCTAGCATAATAACCCTATAAGACATTGGAAAGGGAGGGGGTAAGCTACATATATAGCTTAGTAAGTCCGTATGAAAGTAATAAGCAACTTTTACCAAGTCCGATAATATAAACACAAGATAATATAAATTGCTTTAAAACTCACAGTTATAATTTATTCAGTCACATTGTTTGCTCCATCAATTTGCAAGCATATTTTAACATGTTTTGACATTAGCCTAATAACCGTAATCTCTCCATTATAACAAATTACCACAATCAACCAATCATTTCATACCTGATAATAAACATGCACATTAATTACTAGTATTCACCTCTTAAGCATATAATATAACATCTTTCAATTGTTTAAAGATCGTATCTTTTCATACTTCCATAATCATTTTAATAGGCAATTATGCCAATCTTTCCTTTTTTTCTCATATCCGATAAATCACAATTTGCATGAATTAAAACATGCTATATCATAACTCAATTTGGCCCGAAAGCCAATCACATAATCGTCAACCGAATTTATCATGAATTTCATACATCACAAGGTTCTCACAAATCATTCTCGTGGAAACCATGAACTCACAATTTCATGAAGCCAATGCTTACAAAATTTACGTACATACTTGCATCAATTCGTAATACTTACATACTCTTTCTCTTCTTTGACATACCCAATGAATTTCCCGTTGAACCATTTGGAATACTAAAGGATACTCTGGGATCTCGTACACACAGTACCATACCAATGCCATATCCCAGATATGGTCTTACATGTAATCTCGTATCGATGCCAATAGCCCAGCTATGGTCTTACACAAAGTCTCATATCGATGCCATATCCTAGATATGGTCTTACATGAAGTCTCATATTGATGCCATATCCCAGATATGGTCTTACACATTACCTCAATAACCCTAATGTCATGACATTTATATCCTATCTATCCCTAAGGTTCAACCAAGATTTTCGCTGTATCGAATCTCCGTCGTTCATTTTCGTAGTATCGTACTCAATAGCATTCACATTTTATTTCAATAATGTAACATTTACCACAATTATATCAATCAAGCATTTATACACATATAATTTAATGCTTATCAAACATACGAACTTACCTCGGCATAAAAACTGTAAAAAGGACTAAATCGTCAAATACTCATTTTTCTCCCGTTCTAACTCTGAACCTCATTTTTCTCGATCTATAATATCACATATAATTTATTTAATCATTATACTATTCAAATCAGCCCAAAATCACATTATGGCAAAAATTACATTTTTGCCCCTAAACTTTTAACATTTTACAATTTAGTTCCTAGGCTCGTAAAATGATTTCCATTAAATTTCATTACACCAAAGCCTAGCCGAACCTATATCATGCTCATAACAGCCCAAAATTTTCATTTATTCACACTTTTACTACACATTTTACAACTTTTACAAACAAGTCCTTTTAGGCATTTTTACCAAAAATCAATTAGCAAAAGTCATTTATCATACACCAAACATGCATTTTCTACCATTAGAAATCAAAATACACAAACATCCATCATGGGTAAAATTTTAGATCTTGACATCTCTTCAAATTGATGGTAGAAATAGAAAGATCGAGTTACAATGACTTCAAAAATGTAAAGAGCATTAAAAATGGGGCTAGAACAGACTTACAATCGAGCTTGGAAGCTTGGAAAACCCTAGCCATGGCTTCGCCCTTTAGAATTTCGGCCATGAGGAAGAAGATGGAAAAAATTGGCTTTTAATTTGGCTTTTTAATTCATTTAATTATCAAATTACTAAAATGCCCTTAATGAAAAACTTTAGAAACATACCAAACCATGTCCATTTTTGTCCAAAAACTTAACCAATGGTCTAATTACCATTTAAGGACCTCTAATTTAAAATTTCATAGCAATTGGACAACTTTAGCATATAGAATTCAGGTTTTGTACTTTTTGCAATTTAGTCCTTTTAACTAAATTGAGTGCCCAAACGTCAAAATTTTCGAACGAAATTTTCACAAAATCATTCCATAAAACTATAGATCATAAAAACATAATAAAAATGAATTTTAATACGTCGTATTTGTGGTCCCTAAACCACTGTTCTAACTAGACCCAAAATCGGGCTGTTACAACTCTCCCCCTTTAGGGATTTTCGTCCCCGAAAATCTTACCAGAATATAAATTCTATTTCCACGTAAGCTCCTCTATCTCGTGACACTACCAAAGAGCCATCACTAAGGTTATTCTTTTATTTCCCAACTTTTTAATCTCTCGTGTCAAAATTTCGACCGATTCTTCGTTATACAACACATTGACTGAATCTTAATCCCCATCGGAGAATTCATACTCAAAGAGTCCAAATCAACACCATCGCAACATAGATACACAAAACACATTTTGAATCTTTTTCCAAAGCAATACTTTCAGAAGCATGCTATCGCTGAATGAGAATTTCATATCCTCATGTTTCAGATTCACATACGTTTTCTGAAAATTTGAAGTGGATTCTGAACTGCCACGAATCACTTTTACTTTCTGTACAATTTCTAATCGGATAGTCTCTGAAACATATAACTCAACTAATCTATCATTGTCAAAGCCATTTTTTTTGAAAACGGGGTCGACTTTAAAAACGAAAATGGAGTCGCCACCAATCTTTTTTGAGGTGTGATCGGGTCACCTTAAGATTGATCGTTAAAACATTTTGATTTATTAAAACGATGATTTTGGCCTACGAAATTCGAGAAAACACGGGTTCGGGAGTCGGTTACGCACGAGGAATGATTAGCACCCTCGTAACGCCCAAAAATTGGTACCTAGTTGATTAATTAGTGTCTTAGTGTCGAAGATTGAAAATTTGAGGAAATTTTAAAGATACGATCTTTTGTTTAAAAAAACCAAAAACAGGGCATGTTTCACGTTAATCGAGAAAAAGAATTACGTCCCGTAAGTTAGGACACAATGTCTTAAATTCCTGATACGAGAAAAGAGCCAAAAAACTTATTTATTTTGAAGGGTATTTGATTACCTCGATTTTTAAGAAGAGATCACATCCCGTAAGTTAGAACACGATCTTTCGTAATTCCCGAGGTTATTAAAAATATTTTTTGGAAACATTCGTTATTCAGATTTATCGAGAAAATCGAAACCCCGTAAGTTAGGATGCGACTTTTCGAATCTCGAAATACGAAGAATTGCTGATTTTAAAAAATGAAATTTTACGTGACGGGTAAGGATTAAAGCAACGTAAATTGGTAATAAAATAAAAAATGATGGTACAAATGTGCATGATGAAATAATAATAAATGCGTTAATATGAATAACAATAATAAAATGAAAATAAGATAAAATAAACGAGTTAAAAACGAAAAAAAAATAAAAAATAAAAAAAGTAAATATAAAAAAATAATAATAAAATAATAATAAGTAATAAATAAAAAGAGAAAATATAATTATAATAGTAATAATAATAAAAATAATAGCAACAATAATAGTAAAAATAATAATAGTAGTAATAATAATAATATTAATATTAATAATAAAACAAATAATGATAGTAAAAGATAAATAAATAATAGTAATAGTAATAATAATACTAATAATAATAACAATAATAGTAGTGATAAAAATAAAATAATGATAATGGTAATAATAAAATTAATAATATAATAATATAATAATAATAGTAATAAAAATAATCATAAAAATAATAATAAATAGTAATAATATGATAGTAAGTACAATAATAACAATACTAATAGTAATAGTAATAATAATAATAATAATAATTAATTAATAATAAAATAGCAAAATAATTAAGAAATGGGCTAAATTGAATTTAAATCAGAAGTTCAGGGCAAATTTGAAAATAAATAAAAGAAAAAGGACCCCATTGAATGCGCGAATAACAAGGAGGGACTAAAAGGGAAATTTTTCTTTCTCCTCCAAAACGTACAGCATCAGGGGGAACAGATTGAAAACCGAAGTAAATTACAGGGCAAAATTAAAATATAAGAAAAACTTGATTGCAAAGAAATAAAAAAGCGGAAGGGCTAAAAGTGCAATTAGCCCTTCTGTAAAAAAAAACACGCGGATCCTAGGCCTGGAGCGGGTCGAATCTCGGGTCAGAGGGGCAAAACGACGCCATTTTGGCGCCTGAAAGGCCTGCCCAAAACGACGTCGTTTTGGAGGCCTATTTAAGGGAAAAAAAAATTTTAAAAAAACTTCACTTTCTCATTTGTTTAAAAAAAACACTCTACTCCCCTTTTTTTTCTCTGTTGATCATGGGAGTCCGGCGAGGGTCCGGCACCGTTTCGTTGGGCCGCTGCCGCGCGCCACCGCCTGTAACATCCTGAATTTGGGCCTAGAATAAATGGGTTTCGTGTGTCGAGAGAATGGATTTTGTCGATCGGAAAAAAAAGAATAATGAATTTAGTGTGATTAAAAAAAATTATGATTGCATGTTTAGTTTAATTTTTAGGTGATTTAGGAAGGGTTGGTAGTGTTGGAAAAGTCCTAGGCTCGATCTAGGGATTTAGCAAAACTTTTGTTTTTACCCTTAAGAGTGGTTGGTGTTTTAGTTAGAAGGCTTTTAAAATATTTTTGGGTTGAAGATAACACAAGGAAGTAGGTGGTGCAGTGGCACAGGGGCGTTTTGAATAAGCTTGTGGTCAAAGGTTCAAGTCCTGGACTTGGCAAAAATTTGTTTTTATTTCGCATATGTTAGTATGAAGGCCAAAGTGTAGGCCTTATAATTAGTTGGGGCTGATTCACGACAAAAAGAAACGCCTGGCCCAGTGGCAAAGGCGTTAGGAGCAGGAGGAGGTGCAGGGATCTAGTCGCGTTATGCGCTAGATGTTGGTGTTTTTTTTTTAGTAAACCTGGAGCGCGACAGAAAGGTTTATAATTAATTAGGGATGAAATATGTCTCAAATAAATCGGGTGGCGCAGTGGCAAGAGGCGTGTATCATCATGAAGAGGTTGGAGGTTCGAAGCTGGTTGTTGGCAAATATTTTTAGATTTCTTTGATGATTCGATCACTGGAAAAATAGGCTTTAAAAGAAGTTGACAATGGAATATATCACAAGAATGGTTGTGGTGCAGTGGCTGGTAGCGTGTGGTGGTGCTTGGAGGTCTTGGTTTCAAGTTGCCTTGTGCACAACAATATACTATTTTGCTGCTGGCGTGGGAAAGGTATTTGAAGTAGACTAAAACGCCAAAAGATGGTTGCTGTACGGGGAAAGCAATTTGAATGTAATTCAAATTGGATTTTTGGCTAATAAAGGAATTTTTGGGATGAGGATGAGGATAAATTTTGGAGATAATAAAGGAATTTAATTGGTGATAAGTTTGAGTCGATTAGGGAGTGTAGGTTTATTTTATTTATTTATTTATTTTAGTATATATCTGGGTGCCGAAATTCTCTTTAAATAGGGATAGTATCTCTTCAATTCTGGCATTTGAACCCTATTCTTTTCTCTCATTCTCTGTGCCGAATTTCTCAGTCTTTCTCTGCAACTTCCGCTAATTTCTTCTAAAAGCCGAAAACGCCTAAGTCTCTTCTTGTTCATCTTTTCTTCGGATTTTTCTTAAAAGCTGAAACCTTTCACTTCACTTTCTGTTTCCATTCTTTTCCTCTTGTGCCGATTTCTCCATAAAGCCGGAATCTTTTAGAAGTTGCCGAAACTCTCTGTGTGGGGTAAGTGACGATCTTCCTATCTCTTCACTTTCTCTTATGGGTTTTGGAAGACAAAGCCGAAAAGCTGATGGTTTAATGGTTTTATATATATTCTTGTTGAGACGACATTCAGGAATTTAGGTAGATCGCTTAGATCTAAAAGCCGGAAATGCTAGTTTTGGGATCTCAATCTCTTTTTGAGATTTTAAGGTAAGGGTTCAAACTCTTCCTAGGTTGTCTCATTGGTTTCTTTTTCATTATTCGTGCCTTAACCTAATGTTGCGTTAAGCAATCATCGTAGTATCTTCTGACCAAGATCACTCATGGACTCGAATGTCAGCAAGACAAAGGAAGGGGTTGGATCTGTAGTCCCAGCCCCAAAGTTCAAGAAACACGCGGTGTCTGCTGTTCGAGATTGGCCATCGGGTTGTGGACCGGCTTTTGAACAACACCTTAGGCAAATAGCGGTTGTGTCGGCTACAGATAGCGTCGACATAGAAAGTGTCGTCTTAACCGTAATCAGGTGTGTAACACTCTCACACCATTTAGATTGCTTGATTAGTATGCATACAAACCTGTTATATTTTGTATATTACATTTAAATGCCAAATACCAAGCATGGTGTTGAAAACCCGAGAAGGGTAAAGGTGAATCACCAGAGTTAGTGATCTCTGTCATTCTAAAGTGAATGTTTCTGCGAGAAGATATGCTTTATATGTATGCCAATTTCTAT
Source organism: Gossypium sturtianum (assembly GCA_025698515.1). Taxonomy (NCBI): domain Eukaryota; kingdom Viridiplantae; phylum Streptophyta; class Magnoliopsida; order Malvales; family Malvaceae; genus Gossypium; species Gossypium sturtianum. The sequence continues at coordinate 135,148,532 of CM046945.1, forward strand.
GTATGCATGGGGTTGGGTGATTGATGAAAGGGAAGTGTTCATTTGTAGTGGCTTTCGCCATGATCTCATTGTAGTGGCTTTTGCCATGATCTGTTGTAGTTGCTTTTTCCATGACTGTTGTAGTGGCTTTTGCCATGATCTGCTGTAGTGGCTATTGCCATGATCTCATTGTAGTGGCTATTGCCATGATCGGCGATGAGCGACTATCTCTGCAGCATGACCGCCATCGATGGTGTGTAGCGGTGTGGGTTGATTGTAGAAATCCCCAATGGTGTGATTGGCGGTAAGGGTGGTGTGTAGCGGATGGAAACCTAGGATTGGGTTGGGCTTTGCATATTTTCGATATATTATACTCTGTTATCTGCATTACAGTAGGGCTAAGGCCCAACTGATGGTGCACGAGGTTGCACACTGAGTCTCGCGACTCACCCTATTATTTAACATCTTTCGTAGCACCTAGTGCATCGGACCGGCCGAGAGGAGCGCAAGGTGGCCATGCGAGAGATTATTTTGATTCAAAGAAAAGACTTTACCAGTTTGTTAATTTTTAATATTTTCAGGTTAGTGGGGTTTTAAATTTCATTGTAATAAGGCCATGGGCCACTAGCTTTATATGTTTGTTTGTTTTGGGCTTTTATTATTACTAGACATTTACATTATTTTTTTCGCTTTAATTAAGTTAAAGCATGTATTAAATTTTGGGTTTTTAATTCATAAAGGCATTGAAATGAAAATTTATATCTTTTACAAATTATTCAACTATTTATTTTCCCAAATAAAATGTTAAAATCAAGAAAAATATTTTCCAAAAATGCGACATGTTTTACTAAATCTTCTTAGTGACATGCCAGATCCGATCGTGTGGTGTTTGGGCGGGTTTGGGGTGTTACATCACACACACACGTACAGTGCACATGATCGAAAAAAAAGGTAATTTTTATTTTTTTATATTTTTTATATTTTAATATTTATATAAATAGTAAAAGGGAAATAAAGAAATCTTTATATGTAAAAATAATTTCGAAAAGGAAAGAAAAAAAGAAGAAGATAAAAATAAAGAAAACCTTTGCATGTTTGCTTCGTTTCTTTCTTCGATCTGTTCTGCTATTTTTTATTCTTTGATATGTTTGAATCCTTTTTTTGTATTCAAGTATCCCCAAAAAATTACATTTGATTTTTTATGGCTTTATAGCCATTTTCGATACAACTTGCTTGATATCCTATCAATCTAATGTCTTTTCTATTAATGTTTTGCATGTGGCGGTGCTAACATGGGCGGTGGCAGCAGTGGCAGTTGGTGGCAGTCGTCAGAGGCTAGGGGCAACACACCTAGGGGGCTAGGGTTTCTTGGAAGAGTTTAGGATAGTGGGCTAGGGTTTGTTCTTTATTATTATTATTGGTTTGGGCTTTAGGGTTAAATGTTGTAAAATGGGCCTGATCAAAAATGGGTTTGTACAGCTGCCCCTCTTTGCTCGTTATTGTGTAACAAGAACAGAGCAAAGACCTTTAAGAAAGACCAATTTTGCCCGGTCTCACTGAGTCTTGACTTCTTTGGTGCTCTTTTTCTTCAGGTAGCCTCGTTCTAGTCCACCGCATCTTGTAGCTTTGATCCACTCCACCTCTACTTCAGAAAGATAGGACCTGTAGCTTCAATTTGCTCCTGCTGCAACTTCGAGAGGATGAGATTTGTTTATTTTTAACTTGCTCCACTGTGACTTCAGGGAAAAGGGATTTGTAGCTTCGACCTACTCCGCTAGAACTTCAAGGAGATGAGAATTGATCCTCAAATGAGGATTTCAGGGAGAAGGGATTTGTAGCTTCGACCTACTCCGTTGGAACCTCAAAGGGATAAGAATTTAGGGAGAAGAGATTTGTAGCTTCGATCTTCTCTACTGACACTTTAAGGAAATGAGAATTTAGAGAGAAGAGATTTGTAGCTTTGATCTTCTCTACTGAAACTTCAAAGAAATGAGGATTTCAGGGAGAAGGGATTTGTAGCTTCGACCTACTCCGTTGGAACCTCAAAGGGATAAGAATTTAGGGAGAAGAGATTTGTAGCTTCGATCTTCTCTACTGAAACTTTAAGGAAATAAGGATTGATCCTCAATGTAAACTCAGGGAGAAGGGATTTGTAGCATCAACCTACTCCACTGGAACTTCGAGGAGATAAGAATTCAGAGGGAAGAGATTCATAACCTCAATCTTCTCTGCTTAAACTTCAAAGAAATAAGGATTGATCCTCAATGTAAACTCAGGGAGAAGGGATTTTTAGCCTCAACCTACTTCACTGGAACTTCGAGGAGATAAGAATTCAGAGAGAAGAGATTTATAACCTCAATCTTCTCTGCTGAAACTTCAAAGAAATAAGGATTGATCCTCAATGTAAACTCAGGGAGAAGGGATTTGTAGCCTCAACCTACACCACTGGAACTTCGAGGAGATAAGAATTCAGAGAAAAGAAATTTGTAACCTCAATGTTCTCTGCTGAAACTTCAAAGAAATAAGGATTGATCCTCCATGTAAACTCAGGGAGAAGGGATTTGTAGCCTCAACCTACTCCACTGGAACTTCGAGGAGATAAGAATTCAGAGAGAAGAGATTCGTAACCTCAATCTTCTTTGCTGAAACTTTAAAGAAATAAGGATTGATCCTCAATGTAAACTCAGAGAGAAGGGATTTGTAGCCTCAACCTACTCCACTGGAACTTTGAGGAGATAAGAATTCAGAGAGAAGAGATTCGTAACCTCAATTTTCTCTACTGAAACTTCAAAGAAATAAGGATTGATCCTCCATGTAAACTCAGGGAGAAGGGATTTGTAGCCTCAACCTGCTCCACTGGAACTTCGAGGAGATAAGAATTCAGGCTTTCGATCTATTTCACCACTGCTTAGTGAGATAATATCTGTAATCTTTAACTGATATGCTCCACTACTGCTTAGGGAGACAAGATCTGCAATCTTTAGCCTACTCTACTACTGCTCAGACATAAGGACTGGTCCTCCTTGATCTGCTCCACTGCTATCTCGAGGGAACAAAGTCTGAAATCTTCAGTCTTCTTCTTTGCTATCTTAGGAAGATTAGACTACAATCTTCGATCTGCCCCATTACTATCTCTAGGGGACAAAATCTGAAATCTTCGATATTGCTACACCTTTCTCTGGGGAACCTGTCCTGTAGAATTAGTTTTATGTGCTTATGCTCATGTAAATGATTAGAATGCTATGATCGGAATGACTCAAATGCTCCTAACTACATGTGTTATGAATGATATGAATGTATAAATGTCATGAAAATGATTCCTTTTAAAATGTGTAAGGTTTCATTGTTGTTCATCAGGGCTTTATCCCTAACGTATTATGTTGTCTTCTTACTTGGCTTGTATTTTGACAGCAAACCCGTAGAAACAATCATACTTCACTCAACCAGTTTGCCCCACTATAACCTCAAAGCTTACCATGGTACCTCTGGGACTTGAGCCTTGTACCATCTTCAAACCATCTTACTGTGATTCAGGGGGATGAAACTTTTCCAACCCATCCCACTGCCATTCAGGGGTAGAGAACTTGTTTCATTTTCAATCCATACCACTGCAACTCAGGGGTAGAAGACTTGTATCAGTTTTAATCCATCCCACCACAACTCAAAGGTAGAGGACTGTGACTTGTTCAATCAATTGATCACTCCCTGGGAAATCCACCCAGATGTATATTCATGATATTCGTATGGATGCAGAATATCATTCTTCTTGAGAATGATTCCCCTCTCACGCTTGAGTTGATATTGCTCTCTTTCATCAAGATTGTATTACAGACGTAATATCTTGTCATTTTGTTCAATCACCATTTTTGACAAAATCCGAAGAGATAACCTTAATTTGGACTCAAATATTTCCAGCCCTTAAGCTTGGTGAATTCTAAACAATAATCCTGTATCAGGTTCTTGTATTATTTAGAAGTTCCCAGAGTAATATGCGAAACTCCTTTTGTGAAAGTGTTATTAGTCCACTAATCATTATTTCAATGCGAAATGCTTGAAAAAGATCATAACCATGGATAAGAATGAAATTAATTAGGAGCATAGCTCAAAACAAATAAGTTAAGTAAAGATAGCAAATGCAATCAAGAAGGAAATTTATTGGTAGTGTGTTTTGAAACGAATAAAACAATTTAAAGATAGCAAATTCAGAATGGGTAAGATGGAAACTAGGTGCCCCAGATATCGCAGCCTGAGCTTTTCTGTTTAAACTTCTTGAGGATCATTTTAAGCTCAATATGTGTTTAGGGGATCCGGAGTACTTTGTCGATGCCCAAGACATAACATACTTCCTCATTGTTAATTCAAGTATAGCAAGACTACTGTATGCTTTACTTTCAATCAAAATTTGAGCTGCCCTTTTCAGGTTTTCAACTCAAATCCCCTTTGGTCTCAAAGCGCCCTTTGCGGGTTTTCGCCTTGGCCTCTCCTTTTTCTTTCTTCTTTTTTGATTGATTTTTTTAGGTCTCAAGGCGCCCTTTGTGGGTTTTCACCTTGGCCTCTCCTCTAAATGAAATCTGAACTCACTGGCCTGAACATGTCCTTACCATCCATCTTGGTCAAAGTTAATGATCTTTCAGAACAATCCTTCTTCAAAGTTAACTTTCCTCTTAAGTCCTTTTGGATGAGAAGAATCTTTCTTAATGCCAGGTCCCTATCCTGAAATTCTCTTGAGCGAACCTTTTTGACATAAGCCCGTATTATCCATTTTTGGTACATTCGACCATGATGAATACTTTCAATAAAACTTACTGTAGACATTCTGCTTCATCTAGCTTGGAGAAAAGGAATCTTAACTTCCAACAATGGTTTCCCTCCAATGAGAAAGATGTTGCCCCAGTGAAGGTCCTGACCAACATTCAAGAAGCATAGAGGGTAAATGGTAACTTCTCTATGCCAACCTTTACAAATATCGGTCATTTTTCAAAAATTTTGAATGGTTTTTGGCTGCCTTCGCTGCACTAATATGATGTCTGATCCTTGAACAGACTATAAATTTTTGACATTGTGCAATTAAGCTAGACATGTTCCTTTCTGGTATTCTTTATTGCCACCTTTTTTTTTTGAATTTGTGTTTGAACTTAAATTTGAATTTGAATTTGAATTCAGATTTGGATTTGGATTTAGACTGCTGACTTTGTAACTTTGGCATATGAAGCGACCTTCACCCTCTTAGTGAAGTAATTGACAACCACGAAGATGAATTGGTGTCGGCCAGATGCTTTTGACGAGATCGGCCCCATAACATCTATGCCCCATATGTAGAAAAAATGGAGGAGGCACATAAGTCTTGTCTTCCTCAATTTGGCATTTACGGCGTAACTGATGCAATTTCCTTTTTTGGTAAACCAGTAGCCCGAACCCCTTGATTAGCCTGGCCATTGTAGAACCATTAACTTGGGTTCTTTAAACACCAACCTTAACAACATACCCACGTTTCACTAGCCTGGCGTGCCTTGATATGATTGTGCGAAAACATCTTTGAATTCTTGAAAATAGCTCAATGATGTTTCACCTTATTCCTTTGGTGAGTTAGGCTTCGATCTTTACCCCTTTCCTAAGCTTGCAACGTCCACTGAACCTTTGCAAGGTAAAGTCTATTTTCATCTTGTTCTACCATCCTTAACGAATCAAAAGATAGGCTACAATCTCTGTCATCTTCAAAGTCTTTAGACCCCTTAGACCCATATCTCATTCAAAAAGGGAGTCAGTAACAACGTCGCTCATGTTATTGATATCTGGGTGCCTAGGTATGAAGGAAAAAAAAAATCCAAAGAATAAATGATTCTAAGGCTGATTATTTGTATGGTATGGTCATGAATAAAGAATGAAAGAATATTCTAAAAACAAAAGAATGTATAATATGAAATGAAAAGATATTTGCTTAAAAAATATGCATTTTATTGAAATAAAAATTCTAGACACAAGCCTATTTCACAAAAGAAATCTTATTGCTTCTAGGCTTAAAACAACAAGTGCGTTTTGTACATTACTCTGAGTAAGCTCTAAATACTACAGGAATTTCTTCCCCAGTCCCATTGTCCAAAATGCTCCCAGGTTCATATTTCTGCATTTGGCGCGTCATCTAACTTCACAATACCCATGTTGATGAATTTTTCCACCAATTTCTTGAAAGCAAGGCAATTTTCTATCGAATTCCCTGTGATCCCCGCGTGGTACTCACACTGGGCATTTGGGTCATACCATTTTGGGTATGGAGGTTGCATCGGTTTCGGGTAGTGGGGGGACACAACGTGCGCATCAAATAAACTTTGATACAACTCCTTATACATCATTGGGATCGGCGTAAATTTGAGTTTTTCAGTGTTTTGCCTTGTGCCAGATTCTTTTCTTGATGAACCCTGATACCCAGTATGTAACAGACCGAATTTGACCCTAATTAGAACAGTGGTTTTGGGACCACGAATCTGAGTCCGAGAAATATTTTAATATTATAATTCGAGTCTATAATATGTAAATTAATGTGTGTGAAAGTTTTGTATGAAAATTTGATCGTTTGTGTGCTCAATTAAGTAAAAAGGACTAAATCGCGTAAGTGGTAAAAGTGGCCTTTTATTTGATTTATGGCTAATTGATGTGGCTTTATTTTAGTGAAGTCCTTAAAGGGCAATATGCCCATTTTAAGTTATAGTGGACGGCAATATGGTGATATAACATGTTTTTTTATGTATTATTTTATATGTTAAAGGTTATATTATATTTATTTTATAATTTATAACTATATTATAATAAAACCAACATGATAGTGGAATTTTATTCATGCTTTCTTCCACCGAATAACACAAAGAAAAGAAAAAGTTTTTGGAGCTTTGTACATTCGGCTATTTACAAGCTAAATTAAAGGTTAGTTTTTAATCGGTTTCGATAATTTCTACATTTTTGTAATCGTTGTTTCAATACTTCAAGACCCATGCTTGAATTTTTGATTTTGATGAATATTTTGAAATGTACCATTGATGAGTTCATGAGTTTTATGATGATAGTTGATGAATTATGAAAAATATATGTTAGATTAATATGTTTTGTATTGAGGTTTTTGGTGATTTTGAGTAGTTAGGGCTAAATTGCAAAAATAAATTTTTGAGGGGCTAAAATGCAAAATAAATGAAATAAATGGACTTGTATAGTCCCTATGAACATTCGGCCCTTAGGTGGTGTAGTGAAATTTTGTGTATTTTGTGTTTTGTGCAAATAGGACTAAATTGTAAAAATATAAAACATTAGGGGTAAAATGGTAATTTTCTCATTTAGGTATTTTGGGACTAAATTGAGATGAAATGTGCTTGAATGAGATAAATTTTAATGTGTTTTAGATCAAGAGCAAAGAAAAACAGAATTAGATCGGGGAAAGACGAAGGTTCTCGAATAGCCGATTCGCACGGACTATCGACAACCGAGGTAAGTCCCTAAGCATTCTAATGTCAATGAAATTATTTATGAACTTAGTGAGTGATGAATTTTAGAAATTAAAGCATAAATACATAATATAGCCGAATATGAGTGTATAGTATTGAAGTGAAACTATTTTGTTTAATGCAATGTGAATAGATGAGTTCGGTTCGATAAGTGAAAGTAGTATAAAGAATATGAGATGTTGGGATTTCATTATTGAGCATTGTGTATTGAATTGTTAAATGTGTGGATATTCGGGCTTCGAGCCTAGCAGGCCTTGTGCCTGTGAAATGTATCGGGCTTTAAGCCTAGCAGGCCTTGTGCCGGTGAAATGTATCGGGCTTTAAGCCTAGCAGGCCTTGTGCCAATGAAATGTATCGGGCTTTAAGCCTAGCAGGCCTAGTGTCGGTGATTTATTTCAGGCTTTAAGCCTAGTAGGCTTTGTGCCGGTGTTATTTATCGGGCTATAACGCCTAGCAGGCTTGATGCCGGTGATGTGTTTTACAAAGGAGAAACCGAATTTTGTTCAAGGCAAACCATAGCTAATGTATCTAGTTAACGGCTCAGGTAAGCATGTAAGATATGTTATGTTTAATGTTACTTGAGTCGAGTTAATACTATGAGAACAGTGTTATATACATTTGAGGTTAAGATTGATGTGCATGAGTATTATATGAATGAATTTGAGCTTGAATGTATTATTATGGAGATTCGGTTTTCAAATAGAAATGCTAAGAGTTAAATAAATTTGTACGATAATATGGTTGATATGAATGCTGTACTTATACGATTTGGAGCATGTGATTTTTGTAATATACTTATTTGTGCTTGAAGAGATAGTGAGTTTATGGAAATGAAATTCAAATACTTAGGTTAATGAATTATTAGTATTCGGCCTTGTATAAATCAATATACTTAAATGTTTATGTGCAATGTCATAAGTTGAATGATTTAAATGTTTAATTGTTTAAATGTTATATTATCATGAGCTTAGGACTTACTAAGCTAGTAAGCTTATTTGTGTGAAATGTTCTCCTCTGTTTTATAGATTAGGTTACGGCTACAAGCTCATCGGGATCACAAGAAAGTCGTCTACACTATCAATCTAATTTGGTACTCTTTCATTTTGTTTTTCTGGATAGAGGCATGTATAGGAAAGACTTTGACTTTGTTTAGATGAAAACTTTTTGTTCATGTATATATAATAGCCATGCGAATATGGCTAAATTTTCGGTTAAGTATGTTTTTCATGCTTTTGATATAATTGTTGGTTTATATCGTATATGCTTGTGCAAATTCAATCAAGGTTAAATCGAATATGGTAAGGAAATATATGTTTGTGAAATGAACATTTGAGTTGGGTAATGTGGTATGAATAATCATTTGTATACTCGATTATATTGAACCATAGTTGTGTTTTGTTCATAGGTTAGTGATGTTAGAATTTAATGTGAGTGTTAGAAGTATAAGTTAACTATATATATAAATTATTATGAAGCATGGATATTATGAAGCGTATGTGGGTATATTCGGTTATAATCTAGGTACATATCGTATACATAATTATGGATAGATATATATTTAGATTAGTCATGATATATAAGCATGATGTGTTTAGTTGTGTGATATCAATTATTAAATATACATATTTTACTTAAATGTGAATTGAAGTTATAAATCTCATAAGTTATGTATTCGGCAACACATGGTATTAAATAGAAAGTATACTTGGTTTTGGATTTCATTTGTACATGGCTAATAAACATCATATGCTTAGTTCAAATACGTTATTATAATGTTAAACTTATGATTTATGTATGTATTTTTTTTAGGCAAATTGTGTGACTTTAAGACATGTATTTTGACTTGATAAAATGATTTATAATTGAAATGAATTCGATTGAACTGTGAGACATGATTTGCATCTCAAGTGTGAATAATCATTTAAGACTAATATTAAATTAGTAAAATCTTATATATATATATATGCATTTTGGGGATAAGCTCTATGTAATTATGTGAATGTATGAAAACTGTATTTTCTTTGTACATACCTCGTAACCCTAATTCGGCGACGAATATGGGTTAGGGGTGTTACACAGTAGTCACTGTTTTTGGCTGATTAACGGTAATCGACTTTGAGTACCCCATACTTGTATTATTCACTTCATTTTCTTTCTTCCTTGTGGCCATTCTCTTGTTACTTTCTCTTGCCTCTATCTTTACACTTTTTATGGCATTCTCAATCATTTCTCCAGTCATGCTCTTTGTAGCGCTCCCTAGCATATGAGTGATAAACGGGGCCTTCAGTGTATTAATAAAGAGCATGGTCGTCTTTTTCTCTAAGAGTAGTGGTTAGACTTGCGTCGCCACCTCCCTCCATTGCTGGGCATATTGCCTGAAGCTCTCGTTTGTCTTCTTCTCCATGTTCTGGAGTGTAATCCTCGTCGGCGCTATATGTCCGTCAATGGGTGTATTATTTTATGAAAGCTTGAGCCAAGTCTTTCCATGCACCAATTTGGGAACGGGTTAACTGATTGTACCATTTGACTGCTGCTCCCACAAGGCTATCTTGGAAGCAATGGATCAACAGTTGGTCATTATTAATGTACCCCGTCATTCTTCTACAAAACATAGTAATATGAGCTTCGGGGCAACTTGTCTCATTATATTTCTCGAATTCAAGCATTTTGAACTTGTATAGAAGCACCAAGTCTGGGACCAAGCTTAAATTTTTGGCGTCAATTCCATAACAGCTATCAGCACTTTCCATCGCCTTAAACTTCTCCTCCAACCATTTACATCTATCTTTTAGCTGCTTTGGTAATTCTACTTTTGTCCTCTCTCCTTCAGCTATTTCATCCAAATCAGGGACATTAGTATTGATTGGATTATCTCTTGAACCTGAGCCAGTTTGGAGATTCATTGAAGCACCAGCTTGGAATTGTTGAGGCCTGATCGTGACAGATGGTCTTTGTAAAGTTACTTCAAGTTGTGTTTGCACATGTGGTGGAGTAAAACCAGGGGGATATTGGGGATACTCAGTATTCTCCTCAGCATTAACCATAGGGCTCTTTCCTTTATCCATAAGCCCATTCAACAACTGCGTCATCTGAGTCATCATATTTCTCTGAGATTCCATCATTTCGTCTATCATATCCTGCTGGATCTTAGCAAGCTGCTCCTGCATCTGTGCCTGCATTTTTTCTTGCATATCCTTTTGCATTTGCTCCAATTTTTCTAGTCTTTTATCCATTGACTTGGTGTTTTTTCTTGTGCCGTAGGGATGCGTATTTGGTAAGGTTTTGTCGGTTTCCAGGTTGCTGAAATAATTTTTAATTAATTAGAGTCTTTTGAAAATCTAATGCAAATGATGTAATGTAATGCAAATGCATGAAATGGATGCAAAAGAAAGAGAGGCATTAATTCTGAATTCAATTCCATTAGAACAACTTTTCTAGAAAACAAATTTCTTTACATAAAACGGATACATATACGGCCTTGCCCTCATACTCTAAGCGAAAACATCGATCCTTTTCTTCATATCCGGATGTTAAGATCAAATCTCGTGAACTTTCCAATGGATGCCTCTACTAGCTTCTTTTTGCTCGATCCAGGCTGCGACCCATTGCTCACTCTTCCTCGTGATACTCGTTAGCTTCTTTAAGGAAATCGAAATGTTAACGGCTCTCGAATAATCTTTGTCGGCTTGGACCCTCGGGCAACAAAGCAAAGTCGTGTACTCCTCCATCAAACCATCACCCTTCTCTCGTTGTGTTTACTCGGACCATATTCAGAAGGTCATATTATCCTCCACTTTATCAAGAAATCCATTTTCCATGACAAGCTCTCTATTTAGCATCTGAACGTGAATCAACACCTCTTTTCTATGATGAAAATGTAATGCAATCATAACCAAAAACAAAACAGGTTAGTACAAAGCAAAAACAAGCGAGGAAAAATAAATAGAGCACATATTCGGGTGACCACTAGGGTTTGGAGTGGTTCTACCTAAGGTGGGCTCTTAAGGCTCACTATATGGGGTTCGGTTTTAAAGTAAAGGTACCTGAACCAGCTGATTCCTCGATCCTCACCCATTATAGGCTCATATGGACCGAGTTCAGTTCAGGGGAATACATTTCCCTATGGCTGCATGAAGATGGAAATCTCACGAAGACATAGGTACGGATGTATCCCGAAAGCGATCCACTATCCTGCACGGAGGTGAAGACCTCACGAAGGAATAGTTTCTCACTCCCACTTAAGAGGGTATAATCGAGCGGTCATGTAATGCAATGTGCAGAAACATATAAAAAATTCAGACCAGTAAAGCGATTATAAACCAAAATGATGAAGATCGTAACAAAAACAGATAAAATGCAACGAAATGATCGTAAATTTAAATCAAGTTTTCAATTTTCGACAAAAAGACAAAAAGTAATCAACTCATGGCTTGACTCTCTCATTTTGGGTCCCCAGTGGAGTCGCCAAGCTGTCGAAACCATTTTTTTTTAAAACGGGGTCGACTTTAAAAACGAAAATGGAGTCACCACCAATCTTTTTTAAGGTGTGATCGGGTCACCTTGAGATTGATCGTTAAAACATTTTGATTTATTAAAATGATGATTTTGGCCTACGAAATTCGAGAAAACACGGGTTCGGGAGTCGGTTACGCACGAGGAAGGATTAGCACCCTTGTAACGCCCAAAAATTGGTACCTAGTTGATTAATTAGTGTCTTAGTGTCGAAGATTGAAAATTTGAGGAAATTTCAAAGATACGATATTTTGTTTAAAAAAACCGAAAACAGGGCATATTTCATGTTAATCGAGAAAAAGAATTACGACCCATAAGTTAGGACACAATGTCTTAAATTCCCGAAACGAGAAAAAAACCGAAAAACTTATTTATTTTGAAGGGTATTTGATTACCTCGATTTTTAAGAAGAGATCACATCCCGTAAGTTAGAATACGATCTTTCGTAATTCCCGAGGTTATTAAAAATATTTTTTGGAAACATTCGTTATTCAGATTTATCGAGAAAATCGGAACCCCGTAAGTTAGGGTGCGACTTTTCGAATCTCGAAATACGAAGAATTGATGATTTTAAAAAATGAAATTTTACGTGACAGGTAAGGATTAAAGCAACGTAAATTGGTAATAAAATAAAAAATGATGGTACAAATGTACATGATGAAATAATAATAAATGTGTTAATATGAATAACAATAATAAAATGAAAATAAGATAAAATAAACGAGTTAAAAACGAAAAAAATAAAAAATAAAAATAAAATAAAAATAGTAAATATAAAAAAATAATAATAAGTAATAAATACAAAGAGAAAATATAATTATAATAGTAATAATAAAAATAATAGCAATAATAATAGTAATAATGATAATAATAGTAATAATAATACTAATAATAATAACAATAATAGTAGTGATAAAAATAAAATAATGATAATGGTAATAATAAAATTAATAATATAATAATATAATAATAATAGTAATAAAAATAATCATAACAATAATAATAAATAGTAATAATATGATAGTAAGTACAATAATAACAATACTAATAGTAGTAATAATAATAATAATAATAATAATGAATTAATAATAAAATAGCAAAATAATTAAGAAATGGGCTAAATTGAATTTAAATCAGAAGTTCAGGGCAAATTTGAAAATAAATAAAAGAAAAAGGACCCCATTGAACGCGCGAATAACAAGGAGGGACTAAAAGGGAAATTTTTTCTTCTCCTCCAAAACGCACAGCATCAGGGGGAACAGATTGAAAACCGAAGTAAATTACTGGGCAAAATTAAAATATAAGAAAAACTTGATTGCAAAGAAATAAAAAAGCGGAAGGGCTAAAAGTGCAATTAGCCCTTCCGTAAAAAAAACACGCGGATCCTTGGCCTGGAGCGGGTCGGATCTCGGGTCAGAGGGGCAAAACGACGCTGTTTTGGCGCCTGAAAGGCTTGCCCAAAACGACGTCGTTTTGGAGGCCTATTTAAGGCAAAAAAAAAATTAAAAAAAAACATCACTTTCTCATTTGTTAAAAAAAAAACACGCCACTCCCCTTTTTTTTTTCTCTGCTGATCATGGGAGTCCGGCGAGGGTCCGGCACCGTTCTGATGGGTCGTCGCCGTGCACGGCGGCCGGAGCCCCGAAAAGGTAATTTTTATTTTTTTAAATTTTTGAAATATTTTAATATATATATATAAATAGTAAAAGGGACATAAAGAAATCTTTATATGTAAAAATAATTTCGAAAAGGAAAAAAAAGAAAAAAGAAGAAGATAAAAATAAAGAAAACCTTTGCACGTTTGCTTTGTTTCTTTCTTCGATCTGTTCTGCTATTTTTTATTCTTTGATATGTTTCAATCCTTTTTTTGTATTCAAGTATCCCCAAAATATTACATTTGCTTTTTGATGGCTTTATAGCCATTTTTTATACAACTTGTTTAATATCTTATCAATCTAATGTCTTTTCTATTAATGTTTTGCAGGTGGCAGTGCTGACACGGGCGGTGGCAGCAGTGGCGATTGGTGGCAGTCGTCAGAGGCTAGGGGCGGCACACCTAGGGGGCTAGGGCTTCTTGGAAGAGTTTAGGATAGTGGGCTAGGGTTTGTTTATTATTATTATTATTATTGGTTTGGGCTTTAGGGTTAAATGTTGTAAAATGGGCCTGGGCAAAAATGGGTTTGTACAATCATGTTACATACCCGATCACCAGAACATCTATTTCGAATAACTGTACATTTTATTACTCCCTGAATGAACAAACGAGCTAGTACTGAGCTTCGTACAAAATTTTCTGCATAAGCTCTGAATTACTCAGCGTGCAAATTCTATCTCGGAATAATGATAACAATCATCAAGTCCGACCTGAAATTCAGAATCAAAAGTCGTCTCAAACGGTACTCATTTAATTTACCACTCACTATCATATTCTTGAGGTTCTCAATCTTGCAAAGAAAACATCGCTTTAGCTTCTAATTTAGCTATATTCAAACCGTCATCAAATAAGATTAATTATGTATCCAATACTCACAAAATAATCAAAGGTTTTCCATTTAAGCATTTGCAACTATATCTGCTTTCCCAAAGGTTAACCGATAACTGCATACAATCTTTCAATAGTTCAAGCCATCTATGTTGTTTTAAATTCAGATCCTTCTGTGACATTAGATACTTTAAACTCTTGGGATCAGGAAACATATGACATTTTTCGTCGGACAACCGATTTCATCAAATTCTCAACACAGACATAAAAAGTGGCCGACTCTAAATCACCCTTCGGACAGTTCCTTTAATGTGACTTTACCCGTCTGAAAGCATAAACTATCACTTTACATTCTTGTATTAAAACACATTCCAATCCGTTCAATAGTGCATCGCTGAAAAATCACAAATTCTTTACTCAATTTAAACTGGACCCAGAATCAGTGCTTCTATTAACAATACCTTCAACTATTTTCAACTTTGCTAATACTCAACAAACCATTTAAACTTTCACAAATGTCTTTATCAATCAAAACAGCTTTAACTCATAATAATATCATCCAATTAGAACTGATCTAATAGGTACGTCCTTGTATCACACCCCTTTTTGAATATAAATTCTTCATTCAGACTATTCGTCAATTTACCCACGAATGTGCAAGATTTTATCCTCTTACCTGAGGATAAACTTAAATGCATATAACTCAAATTACCTTTCAACTGACCAGCTCGCTAAGATAAAACAACTGAGTCGATCTCAACTATCAAATAATAACATATCAAAATACTCTCTTCTTCATACTGTTAAACAACTCAAACATACAATCTTTTATAATTCCCTTAACATGCTAATCAAATATCTTTACAACTGCATTAGCTCAAGGAAACAAAATATCCTGATTGAACTCATTGACCTTAATCAAAATTACCTGAGAAAAGAAAACCATAGTATAATTTGAGCTTGAGCTTCCACTATCTACACCTTTGCCGATGTCAATTCCTTTCACGAAAATTAGAGAAATCCTGATACCAGAATCACCACGTTCCTATGTTTAAACCAGAAATACGACCATAATAGACATAGTTATCACAAGCCAAAGAACACACTTTAAAGATGAGCCATGATTGATAATTTACGAAATAAAGATAATAAGAAAATCGAGATAAAAAAATCCAAGATGATATTTCATATTGGAAGTCTAAGAACATAACTCATAAGAAAATAATAAAGATCTTGATGATTCCTCAGAGAAAATCAGAAGAAAAACAAAGCTTATACGCTCTAGAATCAATTGTAGCAAAGATGATATATTTTCCAAATATATATACAAAACAAAACAACATCCAGTAGAAACAGAAGAATAGCCTCACATAATTTTTCACCAACAACTTTTATTCCAAACATAATAGGATAGAATCCCAAAGAAAGAGATAAGAAATGTTGCTCATCAACCAACCAAACTAACAGCGCTTTCATCTATCATTATAATTAGCTAGTATTCTCATACGATAAGAGTTCCATCAGAAGGCAAACAATCACATATATCTCTGAGGATACATGAATATATATAATAACCAGGAGAGATCATCATAATCTATTCAATTACAACTGTTACGCTCAGGCATCTTTACGATTCAAATATCATTTCTCTGACTAATTCTATCATCACTAATCTCGTATTATTCCATTGACTAACGAAAATAAATCTGAAAGAAATTCCAACAAATACATACTTTAGACATCATACCTGAATGAGTCGATTAGCCGAGATTAACTTTTTTCTTTAACCGTGACATAACCAAATCCGAATGATCTTTAGAATAACCTGGCATCTTTTCCAGAACTGTATTCACTTGTCAAACTATTCTTAACTCTGACCATATTATTTGTCATTCTGCTACTAAACTCTTTAGTCTCTTACTTGTAAGCTCATTCGACTTAAATCTCGTGAAATTTCGTTATAAAATACCACATTTGTAACATCCTAAAAATAGGGGTCTGGCATTTTTGCGTTATTGCATGTGTTTGGCTTGGTAAGCTTGTTATTTGGGTGTGTTTGGGGGTCCTGGGGAGGTTCGGGTTCGAGCCCAAGCTCTGGTGAAAGTTTGGTTTTTGGGCACTTTAGTGGGGTGAGCTAGTGGAGTCAGGACTTAAGTTTAATTGTTGGTATTGTGCTAACAAAAGGGAGCTTGTGGTGGAGTGGTGTTGGCGTCACTGGTGAGGCAAGGGAGGTGGGGTTCAAATCCCACAAGTAGCATATGGGGAGTTTTATTTTTGTGCTCCGGACAGGAGGAAGCTGAGTGAAGACCAAACTCTACAAGGTTGGTTGGAGACTTGGTCAAGCATTTCAAATGAGTGAAGGGGAGTAAGTGTAGGAGAGAATTAAGGAGTGAATCATGGGATATGGTGGAGTGGAGGAGTTGGCCGAAAATGGAGATGTGTATGGGGGGAGTTTCGGTCAAGAGGGTTTTTTCTTTTTGGTTGGTGTTTTCGGTTGGGTTGAGGGGGGTGCCGAATTCTCTTGTGTGGTTTTGGTAGAGTAAACATTTGTCAAGTGAGTTATTGTGACATTTCGGGTCATTTTCTTTCTTTGGTGGCCTTTCTTTCGTTCTTTCTCAACTCTTTTCCATCTCTTCTTTCTTCTTGCCAAATTTCTCCTAAGCTTCTCTCATTCGTTTTGCCTTTTCGTACATTCTTGGCCGAAAATCATCTTCCGTATCCTCCCACTTTATTTTTATTTCTCTACACCTTAGCCGATTACATAACCTCTCTTCTACATCTTTTTGTGGTAGGCAACCAGCGAAGTTAGGTCTCTCTTTTTCATCTTCTGCTCCACGTTCTATCTTTGGTTGCTATCCTGTGCTACCGAACCTTCCTCTCCTATTCAATTTTCCCCGATTGCAAGGTAACACTTTCGTTTCCCCTTTGTTTTCTTTACTTCCACTGCTCTTCTCTCTTAAGCCGAAACACTCATGCTTAACTTTTGACTGTTAGGCCGAATCTATTCACTCTTCTCCAACTCAAGTCACTTGTGTTCTGTTGGTGAGGGCCGAAACTCTTTGGGAAGCAATTTTCGATTAGTGGTACTCTAGTGAAGGTAAGGAATTTCAAACGCGTTCTTATTTGGTTCTAGTAAAGACCCTCGTGACTGCTTGGGTAAGAGTTCGGTCTCTCTTTTCTATGTGGAAACCGAATGTTAGATGTTGTCTAACGCACTTCTGTTTATCAAAGTCATGGTAGGGTTATGATTTCTGTATTCAAGGGATAAGGCCAAGGGCTAGGTTCATCTAAGGAGATCGCCTTGCGGTAAGAGGAATAGTTTAGTAAATGTTTCTACTTACGTTTATCAAAATAGAGACTAATCTATTGTCGAAAATCGCCATAGGTGTGTTGGGGAGGCGTTGGGCAAAAACAATTCGTAAACAGGTGTGTAATCTCACACCCTTTCGAATGCATATGTGCACTGTTCTGTGATTCGGCCAAAAGCCGAAAAGCCAGAAACCGACATCTGTGACCACTCGAGTGTGTGAACGCTCAGAGTGGTAAATTGAAATGCAAATAGTGGTGATAAGTCGTTGGGGGTGTCTCGAGCACTCTCGCGATACTGAGGCCGTAACGGGCCTAACCGAGCCGAAACAGGCTAAATGGGCCCAATACGCTATCCAGCCCATTTGGGCCCAACAGTTAGAAAACTGTCAATAATAAATCCGAATACGAAATCTACAGATCCGAAATCGAAACCAAACGTTTTAGGCCATACGAGCGTGTGGGCCCGTTTAGGCCTAAAATGGATTTTAGGCCCAATAGTTCCGTAGAGACCCAAAAAGTGGTCCCGAGTTGCTCGAGGCGACCTTAGACCTCCGAAAAGGCCACGATATACCGAAATACCCTCAGAGGGTAAAATTACCTAAATACCCTAGAAGGTAAAATTACCGAAATACCCCTAGTGGGTAAATTACCAAAATACCCCTTGAGGGTAAATTACTGAAATACCCTTGGTGGGTAAAATTTCTGTTATATGTTGATTAATATATTTGTGTGTATTCTGTTATCTGGTTATGATGGTAATTTATTTCATACATCATTTTTGATCTATGCTTTGCATACATGACATTTTGCATGGGATTGGGATATTGATGATTGGAGGAAGTGTTAATCCAGTGGCTCTACCACATATTCTGGTGGCTCTGCCATAATTCTGTATAGTGGCTATGCCATGTATATTTTGTTAATTTGGTGGCTTCATACAAATTACATGATGAGCGACTTGACCGCCATCGAGGTGTGTAGCGGATGGACGGGTTGATTGTAGAAATCCCCACAGGTGTGTTGGGCTGGTACAGGTGGTGTGTAGCGGATGGATTATTAGGCTGGGTTACATGTATTATTTACTTTACCATGCTAATAGGGCTAAGTCCCAGTCTGTTTCTGCATGGGCTTCAGCCTAGTTTGTATCCGTATGGGCTCGGGCCCAGTTAATGTCCGATTAGGGGATTACACACTGAGTTCTCGTAACTCACCCCTCTACTTAATCTTGCAGGTGATCCCCAGCACTGAGGATTTGGAGTTGTGGAGTACTTCGTGGTGGCCATACATCGGGAACATTTCCCGGGAACATAGTAAATTTTCGTTTTTGCTTTATTTTGGTTTTAATTTCTTTTGGGTTAATATTTTTGTAATAAGGCCGTTGGTTTATTTTCTTTTAAGTTTTTCTTTAATAACTGTTAAATTTATAAATACGTGGTTTCTTAAAACGACACCAACTGTTTTCAAAAATATCACGTCTACGCAATTCACTGAATTTGATTTCTGTTTTAAACAAGTTTTGAGAAATAATTATAATAAGATTAATAATAGTAGTAACAACGTTTTTAACAATAAACGTGAAACTGGATTTCACAAACAACAAAGCTCAAAGTTTTCAAAAAGAATACAGAATTTTTGACGAGGACACGGTCTTTAAACAACCTATCCATGTGATATGCCAGATCCGATCATAACGTCTGGGCCGAGTTTAGGGTGTTACATTTTATGGTATCAGAGTCAGGTTGCAAAACTCGGCTGTGGAATGGGTTCGAAAATGTTTTTCAAACTTGTTTGAATTATGGTTCAGAAGAATGTATCTTTGTTGGAAGTATGGCACCCGAGTCTCCGGTACCAAATCCGTAAGTTTTTCTACCTTATATCTGTTGATATGATGAAATGATTATAGTAAGAAACTACTAGAGTTAGTGATAGTATACTGAGATTGCTAGCTACAAGAGCTAAGACTGTAGAGACTGAGACTTTAAGAAATTCGATCTGCGAGAACAACTCTTATATCTGCTTTCCATAAAACATTTGTTAATAAATATTGGAATTATATATATTGAATCATAAAATTCTTAAACAGATTAATTCGATTCAGCAGTATGAGTACAAGAGGACGTGGACGTAATAGACGTGGCCATGGTAGAGGCCGAAATGCTAAGGCTGGATCCTCAGCATCAGGGCACATGCCTGAAAGGGAAGCACTTGCATCACCGGTGAGCGAGACAGGGTCCCATGACAGAGCTGGAGGGGACGATGCTTTGTCTGAAGCTATGCTGAGAGTTTTGGAACGGGTTGCTGGAGCAAGTACTGGGTCGGCAGCTTGTGGGTCTATTTCTGAGCGACTTCGGTCAAACAAAGCTGAAGTTTTTAGGGGAATTTCTGGTGTGGCCCCAAATGTAGCCGAATACTGGTTGAAGGCAGTTGAACAGATTATGGATGATTTAGATTGCACCGCTGAACAGAAACTGAAAAAGACGGTGTCCCTGCTGAGAGATGAGGCATACCAGTGGTGGCTCACTTTGAGAGAAGGTAGTCAAGCGGATCGTATCACCTGGGATTTCTTTAAAGCGGCTTTCCAGGGAAAGTATGTCGGGGCTAGCTATGTGGATGCCCGGAGGAAGGAATTTCTGAACTTGGTCCAGGGGAACAAATCAGTAGCGGAATATGAGGCGGAATTCTTGCGCTTGAGCCGTTACGCACGGGGTATAGTTGCGACTGACTACAAGCGTTGTGTACGGTTCGAGGATGGTCTGCGGGATGAGCTGTGGGTACTGATAGCTCCGCAGAGAGAGAGAGAGATTTTGCCATCTTGATTGAGAAAACAAAGATTGCTGAAGAGGCAAAACGTTCTAAGAGGCAAAATTGGGATAAGGATAGAGGCAAGAATAAGAGGGGTTTTGGATCTTCGGGTTCTTTCGGGGGTTTCTAAAAGAGGCCTAAGTTGGATGGGCCAGTTCGAGTTGGGATGCCAGTTGCTGTGGGTCAGTTGTGACCCTGTGGGCAGTGTGGAAAAACACATCCGGGGGAGTGCTGGAGAAGAACTGGTGGGTGTTTCAAATGTAGGTCTAGGGATCATCTGATAAAAGACTATCCACGGGAGCTTGTTAGGGTGTAGATGGTAGGTCAGGGATTTGCGCAGCCAGGGAGATGTGGTCAGCAGCCACCGAGAGGACGTGGTCCGGCTAGAGGGGGAAATGGGTTTGGACGAGGTCGTGGAGCACCGGGCAGAGGTGCTGGAAATACAGATGCAAGGCAACCAGGGCTGGTTTATGCGGCTAGACGTCAAGAGGATGGCGACGCACCGGAAGTCATAACCGGTACGTTTCTTATATTTGATGTGCCCTTTACCGCTTTGTTTGATTTTGGATCTACCCATTCATATGTTGCCTGTACTGTGTCTGGGACTCTGGGTATAAAATCTGAGATTGCTGCTAGAGAAATGTCTGTGATTAGCCCTCTAGGACAATCTGTAGTAGTAAACAAGTTGTTTAGGGATGTGCCTCTAGAAGTGCAAGGAGTAGTGTTCTCGGCGGATTTGATGGAACTGCCGTTCGGTGAGTTTGATCTTATACTAGGCATGGACTGGCTAGTTAAACACCATGCGAACTTGGATTGCGCTGCTAAGCGTATGGTATTAAAGGCTCTAGAGGATGAAGAGGTGATTGTAATAGGAGAAAGAAGGGATTATCTGTCCCATGTGATTTCGGCATTAAAGGCCGAGAAGATGGTGCGTAAAGGGTGTGAGGCGTTTCTAGCTTTTGTTAGCACATCTGATGTTAAGGAATTGTCTGTTGAGGATGATAGAACCGTGAAGGAGTTTTCGGACGTTTTTCCCGAAGAGCTTCCGGGGTTGCCTCGTGAGGTCAAATTCGGCATTGAGCTGTTACCGAGAATGGCTCCGGTGTCCATCGCCCCTTATAGGATGGCACCGAAGGAGCTGGTAGAACTGAAAACTCAGATCCAAGAGTTGTTGGACCGTGGATTTATCCGACCAAGTGTATCTCCGTGGGGAGCGCCGGTATTGTTCGTGAAGAAGAAGGATGGGTCGATGCGTATGTGCATTGACTATCGTCAATTGAACAAGCTAACTATTAAGAACAAATACCCGCTACCAAGGATTGACGACCTGTTCGATCAGCTACGGGGAGCTTCGATCTTCTCGAAGATAGATTTAAGGTCGGGATATCACCAGTTAAGGGTTAAGGAGGTAGATATTCACAAGACTGCTTTCTGAACTCGTTATGGGCATTAGGAGTTTCTAGTGATGCCGTTCGAATTAACAAATGCACCAGCCGCCTTTATGGATATGATGAACTGGGTCTTCCAACCCTATCTAGACCGGTTCGTGGTGGTATTCATAGATGACATCTTGGTGTACTCAAGAACTGAGGAGGAGCATGATTCACATCTTCGGGTTGTTCTGCAGATATTGAGAGAGAAGCAACTTTATGCCAAATTCAGTAAGTGCGAGTTTTGGTTGAAGGAAGTGACGTTTTTGGGACATGTTGTGTCTGCCGAGGGGATTAGGGTTGATCCTCGAAAGGTTGAATCGGTATTGAATTGGAAGCCACCGAAGTCGGTATCAGAGATTCAAAGTTTTCTGGGTTTGGCTGGGTACTACAGGCGATTCGTCGAGGGGTTTTCGTTAATTGCCGCACCCCTAACTAAATTACTGCGTAAAGGGGTGCCGTTTGTGTGGACGGATAAGCAGCAAGAGAGTTTTGAGAAACTGAAGAAGATTCTAACTGAAGCACCGGTTTTGATTCAGCCTGAGGCCGGGAGAGAATTTGTTGTTTACTGTGATGCGTCACACACAGGTCTGGGATGTGTACTGATGCAAGAAGGGAAGGTGGTGGCGTATGCGTCTCTTCAACTTAGGCCTCATGAGGTGAACTACCCCACTCATGATCTGGAACTAGCTGCAGTAGTGTTCGCCTTAAAGATATGGAGACACTACTTGTATGGAGAAAAGTCGATTATCTACACCGACCATAAGAGTCTGAAGTATCTCCTTACCCAAAAGGAGTTAAATCTCAGGCAACGGAGGTGGATAGAGTTGCTGAAGGACTATGACTGCTCGATCGAATATCACCCGGGTAAGGCCAACGTGGTGGCAGATGCATTAAGTCGTAAGGTGGTATCGAATTTGAGAGCAATGTTTGCCTATCTCAGCCTTTATGAAGATGGTAGCTTGTTAGCGGAACTTCAGGTGAAACCGACATGGGTAGGTCAGATTAAAGAGAAGCAATTGTTGGATGAATCGTTGGGTTCTCGGCTTCAGCAAGTGAAAAGTGGAGAGACAGTGGATTTTGGGCTGAACGGTGAAGGGGTATTATGTTTTCGTGGAAGAGTTTGTATGCCGAAGGACTTTGAGTTAAGACAGATGATTCTGCGAGAGGCGCATAGTAGCCCATACGCTATGCATCTCGGTGGAAGTAAGATGTACCGAGATCTACGAGAGCAGTACTGGTGGCTAGGATTTAAGCGTGAGGTTATCGACTTTGTGAGCAAGTGTTTGACATGTCAGCAAGTGAAGGCGGAACATCAGCTGCCTTCAGGATTGCTGCAATCGGTGAAGATTCCACTTTGGAAATGGGAGAGAATAATGATGGATTTTGTTAGTGGACTACCCCTGACGCCTACTAAGAAAGATTCAGTGTGGGTAATCGTTGACTAGTTGACTAAGTCCGCACATTTCGTACAGGTTCGCACTGACTATTCATTTCAGAAATTGGCCAAGTTGTATGTGGCAGAAATTGTGAGACTACACGGGGTACCAGTGTCTATCATCTCAGACAGAGACCCAAGATTCACATCTGATTCTGGAGGGCATTACACGAAGCTTTGGGTACAAGGCTAGACTTTAGCACAGCATTTCATCCACAGACTGATGGTCAGTCGGAGAGGGTAATTCAAATTCTGGAAGACATGTTAAGCGGCTGTGTGATTGATTTCAGGGGTAGTTGGGAAGATTATCTACCGTTAGCGGAATTTACGTATAACAACAGCTACCAATCCAGCATTCAGATGGCACCCTACGAGGCGTTGTATGGTCGTAGGTGTCGTACCCCTATATGTTGGACAGAATTGGGTGAGCGACAGTTATTGGGTCCAGAATTGATTTCAAAAACTGAGGAAAAGGTTCAGTTGATTTGGGGTCGGTTGAAAGAAGCTTCCGATAGACAGAAGTCGTATGCAGATCTTAAACGTAAGGAAATTGAGTACTCAGTTGGGGACTATGTCTTCTTAAAGGTCTCACCTTGGAAGAAGATCTTGAGATTTGGACGAAAGGGCAAGATAAGCCCTAGGTGCATCGGGCCTTATCGGATAGTGAAGCGTGTAGGACCGGTCGCCTATCAGCTTGAGTTGCCTCCTAAGTTAAACTGGATAGATAACGTATTTCACGTTTCGATGTTGAGACGTTACCTTTCAGATCCATCTCATATAGTGCCGGTGGAAGAGATTGAGGTAAGACCTGACCTGTCTTTTGATGAAGAACCGGTGCAGATTTTGGATCGGGATGTTAAAGTGTTGAGGAGGAAATCTGTTCCATTGGTCAAAGTGTTATGGCGTAATCACGGTTTAGAAGAAGCCACGTGGGAGCCGGAGGAGACAATTCGACAGCAATACCCTCACCTCTTATAATCAGATAAATTTTGAGGCCGAAATTTCCTTAAGGGGGTAGAACTGTAACATCATAAAAATAGGGGTCTGGCATTTTTGCGTTATTGCATGTGTTGGGCTTGGTAAGCTTGTTATTTGGGTGTGTTTGGAGGTCATGGGGAGGTTCGAGTTCGAGCCCAAGCTCTGGTGAAAGTTTGGTTTTTGGGCACTTTAGTGGGGTGAGCTAGTGGAGTCATGACTTAAGTTTAATTGTTGGTATTGTGCTAACAAAAGGGAGCTTGTGGTGGAGTGGTGTTGGCGTCACTGGTGAGGCAAGGGAGGTGGGGTTCAAATCCCACAAGTAGCATATGGGGAGTTTTATTTTTGTGCTCAGGACAGGAGGAAGCTGAGTGAAGACCAAACTCTACAAGGTTGGTTGGAGACTTGGTCAAGCATTTCAAATGAGTAAAGGGGAGTAAGTGTAGGAGAGAATTAAGGAGTGAATCATGGGATATGGTGGAGTGGAGGAGTTGGCCAAAAATGGGGATGTGTATGGGGGGAGTTTCGGTCAAGAGGGTTTTTTATTTTTTGGAGGGTGTTTTCGGTTGGGTTGAGGGGGGTGCCGAATTCTCTTGTATGGTTTTGGTAGAGTAAACAATTGTCAAGTGAGTTATTGTGACATTTCGGGTCATTTTCTTTCTTTGGTGGCCTTTCTTTCGTTCTTTCTCAACTCTTTTCCATCTCTTCTTTCTTCTTGCCGAATTTCTCCTAAGCTTCTCTCATTCGTTTTGCCTTTTCGTACATTGCTTCTCCTATATTGTTACCAAATCACTCTTGGCCGAAAATCATCTTCCGTATCCTCCCACTTTCTTTTTCTTTCTCTACACCTTAGCCGATTACATAACCTCTCTTCTACATATTTTTGTGGTAGTAATCCAGCGAAGTTAGGTCTCTCTTTTTCATCTTCTACTCCACGTTCTATCTTTGGTTGCTATCCTGTGCTGCCGAACCTTCCTCTCCTATTCGGTTTTCCCCGATTGCAAGGTAACACTTTCGTTTCCCCTTTGTTTTCTTTACTTCCACTGCTCTTCTCTCTTAAGCCGAAACACTCAGGCTTAACTTTTGACTGTTAGGCCGAATCTATTCACTCTTCTCCAACTCAAGTCACTTGTGTTCTGTTGGTGAGGGCCGAAACTCTTTGGGAAGCAATTGTCGAATAGTGGTACTCTAGTGAAGGTAAGGAATTTCAAACGCGTTCTTATTTGGTTCTAGTAAAGACCCTCATGGCTGCTTGGGTAAGAGTTCGGTCTCTCTTTTCTATGTGGAAACCGAATGTTAGATGTTGTCTAACGCACTTCTGTTTATCAAAATCATGGTAGGGTCCTGATTTCTGTATTCAAGGGATAAGGCCAACGGCTAGGTTCATCTAAGGAGATCGCCTTGCGGTAAGAGGAGTAGTTTAGTAAATGTTTCTACTTACGTTTATCAAAATAGAGACTAATCTGTTGTCGACAATCGCCATAGGTGTGTTGGGGAGGCGTTGGGGAAAAACAATTCGTAAACAGGTGTGTAATCTCACACCCTTTCGAATGCATATGTGCACTGCTCTGTGATTCGGCCAAAAGCCGGAAAGCCGGAAACCGGCATCTGTGACCACTCGAGTGTGCGAATGCTCGGAGTGGTAAATCAAAATGCGAATAGTGGCGATAAGTCGTTGGGGGTGTCTCGAGCACTCTCACGATACTGAGGCCGTAACGGGCCTAACCGAGCCGAAACGGGCTAAATGGGCCCAATGGGCTATCCGGCCCATTTGGGCCAAACAGTTAGAAAACTGTCAATAATAAATCTGAATGCGAAATCTGTAGATCCGAAACCGAAACCAAACGTTTTGGGCCACACGAGCGTGTGGGCTCGTTTAGGCCTAAAATGGATTTTAGGCCCAATAGTTCCGTAGAGACCCAAAAAGTGGTCTCGAGTCGCTCGAGGCGACCTTAGACCTCATGAAAGGCCAGATATACCGAAATAACCCCAGAGGGTAAAATTATCGAAATACCCCCGGAGGGTAAAATTACCGAAATACCCCTAGTGGGTAAATTGCCAAAATACCCCTGGAGGGTAAATTACTGAAATACCCTCGGTGGGTAAAATTTCTGTTATATGTTGATTAGTATGTTTGTGTGTATTCTGTTATCTGGTTATGATGGTAATTTATTTCATACATCATTTTTGATCTATGCTTTGCATACATGACATTTTGCATGGGATTGGGATATTGATGATTGGAGGAAGTGTTAATCCAGTGGCTCTGCCACATATTCTGGTGGCTCTGCCACAATTCTGTAAAGTGGCTATGCCACGTATATTCTGTTAATTTGGTGGCTTCGCCACAAATTCTATGATGAGCAGCTTGACTGCCATCGAGGTGTGTAGCGGATGGACGGGTTAATTGTAGAAATCCCCACAGGTGCGTTGGGCTGGTACGAGTGGTGTGTAGCGGATGGATTAGTAGGCTGGGTTGCATGCATTATTTACTTTACCATGCTAATAGGGTTAATGCCCAGTTTATTTCTGTATGGGCTTCAGCCCAGTTTGTATCCATATAGGCTCGGGCCCAGTTAATGTTCGATTAGGGGATTACACACTGAGTTCTCGTAACTCACCCCTCTGCTTAATCTTGCGAGTGATCCCGAAAGATCGAGGATTTGGAGCTGTGGAGTACTTCGTGGTGGCCATACATCGGGAACATTTCCCGGGAACATAGTAAATTTTCGTTTTCACTTTATTTTGGTTTTAATTTCTTTTGGGTTAATATTTTTGTAATAAGGCCGTTGGTTTATTTTCTTTTAAGTTTTTCTTTAATAACAGTTAAATTTATAAATACGTGGTTTCTTAAAACGACACCAACTATTTTCAAAAATATCACATCTACGCAATTCACTGAATTTGATTTCTGTTTTAAACAAGTTTTTGAGAAATAATAATAATAAGATTAATAATAGTAGTAACAACATTTTTAACAATAAACACGAAACTGGATTTCACAAACAACAAAGCTCAAAGTTTTCAAAAAGAATACAGAATTTTTAACGAGAACGCGGTCTTTAAACAACCTATCCATGTGACATGCCAGATCCGGTCGTAACATCTAGGCCGGGTTTGGGGTGTTACAACATTGGTAAGAGAGTGAGGTCGTAAATCCTCTAACTCAACTCTCATAAATACACACATATAACTTAGCATTCATCATCAATATAATATCTTCACAATCATATAATTCACTTCAAGCTAATTAACATACATATTTATGTCACACGAACTTTCCGATTACCTTTATTCAAACAAGTGTATTTAAACATACATTCCATAAATTTAAGTAAGTTTACTTCTCACATTCACTTAATCAAACAAATTAGGCACATAACATCATATGCATGCCAAATAAACATAGATGAGCTTATCATAATATAAATTTTCATTTCATTTCACCTATTCATATTTCAAGAATAATTCCCCTTGAACTATTGTAATTTTGATGGATACTCGAGTAGTATACTCAAGGTATGCATGCCAACAATCCGTCAATTCATATTCAAAAGTTCCCTTTTGGCATATATTCATAGAGCACACTCTCGAGCCACATATGATATAACAGGATTGCCAGTCCAGGCTAAACCCTTTCAGTAACGTATGCTCTAAAGGGCTTACTCTGGATTACCCGTTCGGGCTAAATCCAATTCATAACATATGCTCGAGAGGGCTTAATTCAGGATTAGCCTTCCGGGCTAAATCCTTTTTGCAACATTTAAAACATTTTATCCGTTTCATAAAATCACCATAATCCATCGAAATACAAAGTTCAACCGGAACAATGACATTTTATCCATATTTCTCAAGTTATGGTTATTTCATTTTGTACATCATCACATACATATCATGACTCTTATTCATACCTTTCCAAGTTTCGACTCATCACAAACAAATTTTCAAATATCTTAGTATCACTTTCATCATTTTCGAAAGTAGCTCGGTTGGAAAGCATCTCTGCCTTAACAAAACAATTTCATCAGAGTTGGGAGATATCACACTATCATAGGTAGTAATATGGCATGTATATCTAGACTCACATACGCTACGTTAGTCCGAGAATTAACTAAATCGTAGCTCTGATACCACTAAATGTAACACCCCTTACCTGTATTCGACGCCGAAACAGGGTATGAGGTATTACCGGACACACACAAGTAATCTAAAAAATTATTTTTAAAATATGTAAACTAAAACCATTCACATTCATTCATAAAGTCCCTTATACGAGCCTACGAGGCCCAAAACATGCGTTGGAGGTGGTTCGGGACTAAACCGAGAACTTAGGGAATTTTTATAAAACTTAGAAAATTTTTGCTAGATGCAGGGCTCACACGCCCGTGTGGTCCAAGGAGCACGCCCGTGTGACCCTCGGACACACCCGTGCTTCAAATCGTGTTCGATTTAGGGATGCTCTCTAACTTGTGCCACACGGCCGTGCCACACGCCCGTGTGCTAGGCTGTGTAGCACACAAGGCTGAGACACACGCCCGTGTCTCTGCCGTGTGCTCAATTCTGGACATTCTGTTTTGCAACAATTAAGGTGCAGGGTACACACGACCGGAACACAGGCCAGTGGGGCAGACCGTGTGTCACACATAACCTAGAAACAAGCCCGTGTGTCTACCCGTGTGGACAAAAATAAGGCTATTTACTAAGCCATTTTGCCACCCTTACTTGCACTCATCTACACAACATCACATGACACAAATTCAAGCATATAAATGCAACCAAACACCCACAAACAAGACATTAACATGTCATTCTTATACCATCATTTATCATGCTTAAAACATCATACTTAGCCCGTTAAAAACATACTAATTTCACATTCACAAGAGGGCATTAACATATGAATAAACTTATTATCAACATAAGCCATCATTCATGGCTGTATATAAGATGAAACATTAACAATTACAATCTAACACATATGACCAAATTAAAAATGACACACATAACAAATTGGCCTAGTCCCTATACATGCCATAGACTTAAAATGCTTGAATTCATTTATACCCAAAATGATAGCTTGATAGTGTGATAGGATCTCTGGCGAACTCCAATCCGAGCTAGCTTAATAGACATTGGAAAGGGAGGGGGTAAGCTATATATATAGCTTAGTAAGTCTGTATGAAAGTAATAAGCAACTTTTACCAAGTCCTATAATATAAACACAAGATAATATAAATTGTTATAAAACTCACAGTTATAATTTATTCAGTCACATTGTTTGGTCTATCAATTTGCAAGCATATTTTAACATGTTTTGTCATTAGCCTAATAATCGTAATCTCTCCATTATAACAAATTACCACAATCAACCAATCATTTCATACCTCATATTAAACATGCACATTAGTTACTAGTATTCACCTCTCAAGCATATACTTGAACATCTTTCAATTGTTTAAAGCTCATATCTTTTCATACTTCCATAATCATTTTAATAGGCAATCATGCCAATCTTTCCTTTTTCTCATATCCGATAAATCACAATTTGCATGAATTAAAAAATGCTATATCATAACTCAATTTGGCCCGAAAGCCAATCACATAATTGTCAATCGAATTTATCACCAATTTTGTACATCACAAGGTTCTCACAAATCATTCTCGTGGAAATCATGAACTCACAATTTCATGAAGTCAATACTTACAAAATTTACGTACATACCTGTATCAATTCGTAATACTTACATACTCTTTCTCTTCTTTGACATACCCTGTAACACCCCAAACCCGGCCCATACGCCACGGCCGAATTTAGAATGCCACTGCGGAAAACGTTTGAAAAATATTTTGACTTAGAGTGAAAACATAAAAAAAAAAGTTATTGTCTTTAATAAAACATTGTATATTTATAAATCCAAATAAAATCAAGTTGTTACAAATCCTTCGATTTGTAATTTTAACATATATCTTTAAGATATGAGTTGCTAAAAATAAAACATATCCAAATAATAAAAATAGTCAATCCACTTTAAAACATAATAATAAACTTCAAAACCTTTAAATGGCCCTTATTACAATAACCAAATATTCGCAAATTCTGAAAATATATATATAATATAAAATAAGGAAAATAACTTCTGCATGGGCCACCTCGTATCCACTCCAACCCGGTCCAAGCTTTATGCATCACCTGTAAGGTTTGAGAAAAATTGGGTGAGTCACACAGACTCAGTGCATAGTTATTACACATGTCCCCACATATGGGCTTGGCCCATATCCACACAGTCCACATGCAAAATTATGCAAAATGAAGCCCAACCCAACCTAGTTCCATCCATTACACCAACCTCGGCACACCTGCCGCCCAAGGCCGTGGCTAATCCACCGATCACCTAAGTGATCCCACATAACTTACCTCGCGGACTTGTTTTGCTCAAGGCCGTGGCTAAGCCACCGATCACATAAGTGATCCCACATATCAATTAATCCACGGTGATGCACACACGCCTATCAACCGCCGAGATGGGCACCTAGCCAACACCTCCCTTGATGAAGCACATAGCTAACATCAAGCGCCAATGTAGCACAAGGCTAACATCGACCACACGCATATAAAGTACACCCTTTCCTTCGATAGTCACATCCCAAGTCCCATGCATATATATATGTATCATGGCAACATATCACTTGAACAATAATGCATCACATGCCATCACATTTCATATATTCATCAATGATCATTTAATATCGTAATTCATCGACTGAGTATTCGATCACCCACCACGGTATTCACAATCTTAGCCCTTAATTCGGCTACCATTAACATCATATCACATATACATAAATATAACACATACACACAATCAAGAGACAAAGTCGATAACTACGCACCGCTTTGGCACAATCAATCAAATCCGAAACCCACGTCTAACGATTTGCACTCCTACGATTGTTGAACTCCTTCCTACACAACCTAAGTTAGAATCGACTTTAAGTAATAATCCATAAGAATGGCCCTTGGCCGAATGCTACACTTACTTACCTTGAAGAATCGAATCCAAAAGACTCCTCTATGCGAGCACTTCACACTTTAAAACGAAACTAAGAGCAAGAGATCGATGGTATCACCCTCAGAGAATCGACTTCAAGTCCCAAAGAGAAAGATTTCGGCACTTGAATGGTGAAGAGAGAGAGATCATGCCAAAGTGGAGGGAGTTGAATGCTAAGAGGATTCGGCTATGGTGTTTCTTAAAATTTCAAGCAAAGACAAGAGAGAAAGAGGCTATAGGGTTCAGCCAAGCCTTACCAAAGGTGATGACAAACTCGGCTATCAAAAGGAAAAGAAGGAGTTTGAGAAAGGAGATAGATTCGGCAAACTAGCAAATAGAGAGAAGAAGAAAATGCTAGTGACCTTAATGATCTTTGAAGTTTGAACACAAAACAAAGAGAAGGGAAACCGAAACTAAATGGCTTATGCACAAAAACTAGCACTTAGATGGCATTAGGATTTCGGTACCACACTAGAGAAAGAAGAATAAACCCAAAAGAAAACACCTAAACTCCTTAAGAGAAATTCATTTACTCCTCTACTCACAAAACCGAAATGGTCATCAAAGAAATCCCCTTGGCCATCCAACTCACATATTCATCACAAATCCCACAATTTCCTCTTTATTTCCTCCTAATCCTATTCCTTCCAAAAATTCGGCCAACTCCCCCTAGTCCATGAAACCATCCATGTTCATGGACAAAATGCCATAGAAGAGTTTCCAAAACAACACTCCATAATCCATGCCTTTTGTCCCCTCATTATACCATAATTCCTTGATACCATACCATAAATAAGTACTTGCCTTATTCCTTAGTCTACTATCCATAAATAACAAAGTCCATCCTTACCATAAGTAAAATTTGACCAACACATGCCATACAAAAATTAAAAGTCACCTTAATGTCATCCATGGGATTCGAACCTAAGGCCATTAGTACACTTCCACAGCCACTTGCCACTTTACCAATTAACTCATTGTGATTAAAACCTCAAACTAATTTTCTTAAGGCCAATTTTGCTTAGCTCCCCTTCTAAGAATAAAAATCTAATATTTTTCTAAGGCATTCCCTTACATTCTAAAATTCTAAAAACCTTTAAAACATATACATACACACACTAAACCCACTATCACTTGAATTATGCATAAACGCATAACCCCTAAATCTAGGATATTACAGTTCTACCCTCCTTAAAAATAATTTCGTCCTCGAAATTACTTACTAACGAACAATCGTACATCCTAACTCACCACACTACGCTCTCGCTGCGCACTCGATCTTAATAAAACTAACATACTTTCTACTAAATCTTGGAATCTCGACTGGACCCAACCGGTTTCGTCACACCCCATTCTCGCCTCTACCACGTCTTCTAGAACTCATATCTACGATCGCGCTTTAATCTGATTAGAAAGTTTTATGCATTAGTACTTTTGGTTCCACCGTTTATCCGCGAACAATTTTATGAAAAGGAGTTTAATAGTGGTTCTTTCGATCAATCAAAGTTTTCATCTCAAGTTCACTATTCTAATTCGAGAATCACATCCATTCGTAACGCTCAACACACTATTATGGGCATCTTTGTCCATTCCCAACCTGTAGCTAATTTCGTCATTTTTCCTATAGGGGTATTTTGGTAATAAATCGGGTCAACTTAAAAATAATCTTGAAAAATCAAAGGCATTCTAGAATTTTCAAAACTCGAGGGTATTTTAAAAGTTTTTTCCAAATCAAGGGTATTGCGAAATTTCAAAATCGGGTTATTTTGGTAATTTTGTAAGTTAGGGGCAATTTCGTAAATTCTTCCCAAATCAAATTTCGCAAAATAGAGATTTTTAATATTTTTGCAAGGTAGGAATATTTTAGTAAAAGTTATGGTAGTATGGAAATTTCAAAAAATTTCAAACCGTGGGCATTTTAGTAATTTCACAACCGGGGTATTTAGGTAATTTTGCCAACCGGGATAATTCGAAAAATTGTGTTTCTCAAATTATAATCTAGTATTTTCAAATCAAAGAGGGTAATTTGGAGATTTTAAAAAAAATTAAGGTTTTTGTAAATAGTAAGGCTAGTTCCTTTCGGGTTTTAATTATCGGTTTAGCCGGTGAATAAGTCCTCTTGGTTAGGGTGAACCGTAGCTACGCACTGCAGGATTCGAATAAAGAGGAGGTGAGTCGCTAGGACCGCTTAAATACCAAGCTCTTACTGAATCCACTCCTAGACATGCGTACAACTTGATTGCCACACCTTAACTCTGCGACTTAATCACGAGTTTGTTTGATTGTTCTTAAGTCTTATGCATGTGTTTGAGTGCACTAGCCCTACGGTCCAA
Organism: Gossypium sturtianum; assembly: GCA_025698515.1. Classification (NCBI taxonomy): domain Eukaryota; kingdom Viridiplantae; phylum Streptophyta; class Magnoliopsida; order Malvales; family Malvaceae; genus Gossypium; species Gossypium sturtianum. The sequence continues at coordinate 135,182,331 of CM046945.1, forward strand.
TAGTACTAATATTCTAATCTACGAGCCCAAAAAGCCCATAACATTCACATATATAAATCACTTCAATAGTCGAGAGTACTTACCTGGTGGACTTGGGTTGGAGATATAGGTGCCATGCCGTAATAAACTCAAAAAATTTATGAAAGCCCAAATCTTTGAAAAGCCCATCTAAAAAAAATGTTTTTGGGCCCAAAACCCTCATAGCCGAGTTTTGAACCGGGCTCTGATACCAATTTGTAACACCCCAAACCCGGCCCATACGCCACGGCCGAATTTAGAATGCCACTGCGGAAAACGTTTGAAAAATATTTTGACTTAGAGTGAAAACATAAAAAAAAAGTTATTGTCTTTAATAAAACATTGTATATTTATAAATCCAAATAAAATCAAGTTGTTACAAATCCTTCGATTTGTAATTTTAACATATATCTTTAAGATATGAGTTGCTAAAAATAAAACATATCCAAATAATAAAAATAGTCAATCCACTTTAAAACATAATAATAAACTTCAAAACCTTTAAATGGCCCTTATTACAATAACCAAATATTCGCAAATTCTGAAAATATATATATAATATAAAATAAGGAAAATAACTTCTGCATGGGCCACCTCGTATCCACTCCAACCCGGTCCAAGCTTTATGCATCACCTGTAAGGTTTGAGAAAAATTGGGTGAGTCACACAGACTCAGTGCATAGTTATTACACATGTCCCCACATATGGGCTTGGCCCATATCCACACAGTCCACATGCAAAATTATGCAAAATGAAGCCCAACCCAACCTAGTTCCATCCATTACACCAACCTCGCACACACCGCCGCTCAAGGCCGTGGCTAATCCACCGATCACCTAAGTGATCCCACATAACTTACCTCGGCGGACTTGTCGCTCAAGGCCGTGGCTAAGCCACCGATCACATAAGTGATCCCACATATCAATTAATCCACGGTGATGCACACAGCTGTCAACCGCCGAGATGGGCACCTAGCCAACACCTCCCTTGATGAAGCACATAGCTAACATCAAGCGCCAATGTAGCACAAGGCTAACATCGGACCACGTGCATATAAAGTACACCCTTTCCTTCGATAGTCACATCCCAAGTCCCATGCATATATATATGTATCATGGCAACATATCACTTGAACAATAATGCATCACATGCCATCACATTTCATATATTCATCAATGATCATTTAATATCGTAATTCATCGACTGAGTATTCGATCACCCACCACGGGTATTCACAATCTTAGCCCTTAATTCGGCTACCATTAACATCATATCACATATACATAAATATAACACATACACACAATCAAGAGACAAGGCGATAACTACGCACTCTTTTTGGCACAATCAATCAAATCCCGAAACCCACGCCTAACGATTTGTACTCCTACGATTGTTGAACTCCTTCCTACACAACCTAAGTTAGAATCGACTTTAAGTAATAATCCATAAGAATGGCCCTTGGCCGAATGCTACACTTACTTACCTTGAAGAATCGAATCCAAAAGACTCCTCTATGCGAGCACTTCACACTTTAAAACGAAACTAAGAGCAAGAGATCGAAGGTATCACCCTCGAGAGAATCGACTTCAAGTCCCAAAGAGAAAGATTTCTGGCACTTGAATGGTGAAGAGAGAGAGATCATGCCAAAGTGGAGGGAGTTGAATGCTAAGAGGATTCGGCTATGGTGTTTCTTAAAATTTCAAGCAAAGACAAGAGAGAAAGAGGCTATAGGGTTCAGCCAAGCCTTACCAAAGGTGATGACAAACTCGGCTATCAAAAGGAAAAGAAGGAGTTTGAGAAAGGAGATAGATTCGGCCAAACTAGCAAATAGAGAGAAGAAGAAAATGCTAGTGACCTTAATGATCTTTGAAGTTTCGAACACAAAACAAAGAGAAGGGAAACCGAAACTAAATGGCTTATGCACAAAAACGGCACTTAGATGGCATTAGGATTTCGGTACCACACTAGAGAAAGAAGAATAAACCCGAAAAGAAAACACCTAAACTCCTTAAGAGAAATTCGGCTACTCCCCTCTACTCACAAAACCGAAATGGTCATCAAAGAAATCCCCCTTGGCCATCCAACTCACATATTCATCACAAATCCCACAATTTCCTCTTTATTTCCTCCTAATCCTATTCCTTCCAAAAATTCGGCCAACTCCCCCTAGTCCATGAAACCATCCATGTTCATGGACAAAATGCCATAGAAGAGTTTCCAAAACAACACTCCATAATCCATGCCTTTTGTCCCCTCATTATACCATAATTCCTTGATACCATACCATAAATAAGTACTTGCCTTATTCCTTAGTCTACTATCCATAAATAACAAAGTCCATCCTTACCATAAGTAAAATTTGACCAACACATGCCATACAAAAATTAAAAGTCACCTTAATGTCATCCATGGGATTCGAACCTAAGGCCATTAGTACACTTCCACAGCCACTTGCCACTTTACCAATTAACTCATTGTGATTAAAACCTCAAACTAATTTTCTTAAGGCCAATTTTGCTTAGCTCCCCTTCTAAGAATAAAAATCTAATATTTTTCTAAGGCATTCCCTTACATTCTAAAATTCTAAAAACCTTTAAAACATATACATACACACACTAAACCCACTATCACTTGAATTATGCATAAACGCATAACCCCTAAATCTAGGATATTACATACCCGTTGAAGCATTTGGAATACTAAAGGATACTCGAGGATCTCGTACACACAGTACCGTACCAATGCCATATCTCAGATATGGTCTTACATGTAATCTCGTATCGATGCCAATAGCCCAGTTATGGTCTTACACGAAGTCTCATATCGATGCCATATCCCAGATATGGTCTTACACAAAGTCTCATACTGATGCCATATCCCAGATATGGTCTTACACATAATCTCAGTAACCCTAATGTCATAACATTTATATCCTATATATCCCTAAGGTTCAACCAGGACTTTCGCTGTATCGAATCTCTATCGGTCATTTCCGCAGTATCGTACTCGATAGCATTCACATTCCATTTCAATAATGTAACATTTACCACAATTATATCAATCAAGCATTTATACACATATAATTTAATGCTTATCAAACATACGAACTTACCTCGGCATAAAAACGGCAAAAATGACTAAATCGTCGAATACTCATTTTTCCCCTGTTCTAATTCCAAACCTCATTTTTCTCGATCTATAATATCACATATAACTTATTTAATCATTATACTATTCAAATCAGCCCAAAATCACATTATGGTAAAAATTACATTTTTGCCCCTAAACTTTTGACATTTTACAATTTAGTTCCTAGGCTCGTAAAATGATTTCCATTCAATTTCATTACACCCAAGCCTAGCCGAACCTATATCATGCTCATAACAGCCCAAAATTTTCATTTATTCACAATTTACTACTCATTTTACAACTTTTACAAACAAGTTCTTTTAGGCATTTTCACCGAATATCACTTAGCAAAAGTCGTTTATCATACACCAAACATGCATTTTCTACCATTAGACATCAAAATACACAATCATCCATCATGGGTAAAATTTTAGATCTTGACATCTCCTCAAATTGATGGTATAAATAGAAAGATCGAGTTACAACGACTTCAAAAATGTAAAGAGCATTAAAAACGGGGCTAGAACGGACTTACAATCGAGCTTGGAAGCTTGGAAAACCCTAGCCATGGCTTCCCCCTTGTAAATTTTGGCCATGAGGAAGAAGACGGACAAAAATTGGTTTTTAATTTGGCTTTTTAATTCATTTAATTACCAAATTACTAAAATGCCCTTAATGAAAAACTTTAGAAACATACCAAACCATGTCCATTTTTGTCCACCAACTTAACCAATGGTCTAATTACCATATAAGGACCTCTAATTTAAAATTTCATAGCAATTGGACAACTTTAGCATATAGAATTCAAGTTTTGTACTTTTTGCAATTTAGTCCTTTTAACTAAATTGAGTGCCCAAACGTCAAAATTTTCGAACGAGATTTTCACAAAATCATTCCATAAAACTGTAGATCATAAAAACATAATAAAAATGAATTTTACTACGTCAGATTTTTGGTCCCGAAACCACTGTGCTGACTAGACCCAAAATCGAGCTGTTACAACTCTCCCCCTTTAGGGATTTTTGCCCCCGAAAATCTTACCGGAATATAAATTCGATTTCCACGTAAGCTCCTCTATCTCGTGACACTGCCAAAGAACCCTCACTAAGGTTATGCTTTTATTTCCCAACTTTTTAATCTCTCGTGTCAAAATTCTGATCGATTCTTCGTTATACAACACATTGACTGAATCTTAATCCCCATCGGAGAATTCATACTCAAAGAGTCCAAATCAATACCATCGCAACATAGATACACAAAACACATTTTGAACCTTTTTCCAAGGCAATACTTTCCGAAGCATGCTATCGCTGAACTGGAATTTCATATCCTCATGTTTCAGATTCACATACGTTTTCTGATAATTTGAAGTGGATTCTAAACTGCCACGAATCACTTTTACTTTCTATATGATTTCTAATCGGATAGTCTCTGAAACATATAACTCAACTAATCTATCATGTTACATACCCAATCACCAGAACATCTATTTCGAATAATTGTACATTTCATTACTCCCTGAATTAACAAACGAGCTACTACTGAGCTTCGTACAAAATTTTCTGCATAAGCTCTGAATTACTCAGTGTGCAAATTCTATCTCGGATAATGATAACAGTCGTTAGGTCCGAGCTGAAATTCAGAATCAAAAGTCGTCTCACACGGTACTCATTTAATTTACCACTCACTATAATATTCCTGAGGTTCTCAATCTTGCAACGAAAACATCGCTTTAGCTTCCAATTTAGCTATATTCAGATCGTCATCAAATAAGATTAATCATGTATCCAATACTCACAAAATAATCAAAGGTTTTCCATTTAAGCATTTGCAACTATATCTGCTTTCCCAAAGGTTAACCGATAACTGCTCACAATCTTTCAATAGTTCAAGCCATCTATGCTGTTTTAAATTTAGATCCTTCTGTGACATTAGATACTTTAAACTCTTGGGATCAGGAAACATATGACATTTTTCGTCGGACAACTGATTTCATCAAATTCTCAACACAGACATAAAAAGTGGCCGACTCTAAATCACCCGTCGGACTGTTCCTTTCATGTGACTTTACCCGTCTGAAAGCATAAACTATCACTTTACATTCTTGTATTAAAACACATTCCAATCCGTTCAATAGTGCATCGCTGAAAAATCACAAATTCTTTACTCAATTTAAACTGGACCCAGAATCAGTGCTTCGGTTAACAATACCTTCAACTATTTTCAACTTTGCTAATACTCAACAGACCATTTAAACTTTCACAAATGTGATAACTTTATCAATCAAAACAGCTTTAACTCATAATAATATCATCCAATTAGAACTGATCTAATAGGTACGTCTTTGTATCACACCTCTTTTTGAATATAAATTCTTCATTCAGACTGTTCGTCAATTTACCCACGAATGTGCGAGATTTTATCCTCTTACCTGAGGATAAACTTAAATGCATATAACTCAAATTACCTTTCAACTGACTAGCTCACTCAGATAAAACAACTGATTCGATCTTAACTATCAAATAATAACATATCAAAATACTCCCTTCTTCATACTGTTAAACAACTCAAACATACAATCTTTTATAATTCCCTTAACATGCTAATCAAATATCTTTACAACTGTATTAGCTCAAGGAAACAAAATATCCTGATTGAACTCATTGACCTTGATCAAAATTACCTAAGAAAAGAAAACCATAGTACAATTTGAGCTTGAGCTTCCACTATCTACACCTTTGTCGATATCAATTCCTTTCACGAAAATTAGAGAAATCCTGATACCAGAATCACCACGTTCCTATGTTCGAACCAGAAATACGACCATAATAGACATAGTTATCACAAGCCAAAGAACACACTTTAAAGATGAGCCATGATTGATAATTTATGACATAAAGATAATAAGAAAATTGAGATAATGAAATCCAAGATGAGATTTCATACTGGAAGTCCGAGAACATAACTCATAAGAAAATAATAAAGATCTTGATGATTCCTCAGAAAAAATCAGAAGAAAAACAATGCTTATATGCTCTGGAATCAATTGTAACAAAGATGATATATTTTCCAAATATATATGCAAAACAAAACAACATCCAATAGAAATAGAAGAATAGCCTCACATAAGTTTTCACCAACAACTTTTATTCCAAACATAATAGGATAGAATCCCAAACAAAGAGATAAGAAATGCTACTCATCAACCAACCAGACTAACAGCACTTTCATCTACAATTATAATCAGCTAGTATTCTCATACGATAAGAATTCCATCAGAAATCAAACAATCACATATATCTCTAAGGATACATGAATATATATATAATACCCAGGAGAGATCATCATAATCTATTCAATTACAACTGTTACGCTCAGGCATCTTTACGATTCAAATATCATTATTCTGACTAATTCTATCATCACTAATCTCGTATTATTCCATTGACTAACGAAAATCAATCCGGAAGAAATTTCAGGAAATACATACTTTAGACATCATACCTGAATGAGTTGATTAGCCGAGATTAACTTTTTTCTTTAACTGTGACATCATGAAATCCGAATGATCTTTAGAATAACCTGGCATCTTTTCCAGAACTGTATTCACTTGTCAAACTATTCTTAACTCTGACCACATTATTAGTCATTCCGCTACTGAACTCTTTAGTCTCTTACTTGTGAGCTCATTCGGCTTAAATCTCGTGAAATTTCGTTATAAAATACCACAATGGTAAGGGGGTGAGGTCGTGAAGCCTCTAACTCGACTCTCATAAATACACACATATAACTTAGCATTCATCATCAATATAATATCTTCACAATCATATAATTCACTTCAAGCTAATTAACATACATATTTATGTCACACGAACTTTCCGATTACCTTTATTCAAACAAGTTTATTTAAACATACATTCCATAAATTTGAGTAAGTTTACTTATCACATTCACTTAATCAAATAAATTAGGCGCATAACATCATATGCATGCTAAATAAACATAGATGAGCCTATCATACTATAAACTTTCATTTCATTTCACCTTTTCATATTTCAAGAATAATTCTCATTGAACTATTGTAATTTCGATGGATACTCGAGTAGTATACTCAAGGTATGCATGTCAACAATCCGTCAATTCATATTCAAAAGTGCCCTTTTGGCATATATTTATAGAGCACACTCTCGAGCCACATATGATATAACAGGATTGCCAGTCCAGGCTAAACCCTTTCAGTAACGAATGCTCTAAAAGGCTTACTCTGGATTACCCATTCGGGCTAAATCCATTTCATAACATATGCTCGAGAGGGCTTGATTTAGTATTACCCTTCCGGGCTAAATCCTTTTTGCAACATTTAAAACATTTTATCCGTTTCATGAAATCACCATAATCCATCGAAATACAACGTTCAACCGGAACAATGACATTTTATCCATATTTCGCAACTTATGATTATTTCATTTTGTACATCATCACATACATATCATGACTCTTATTCATGCCTTTCCAATTTTCGACTCATCACAAATAAATTTTCAAATATCTTAGTATCACTTTCAGCGTTTTCGAAAGTAGCTCGGTTGGAAAGCATCTCTGGCTCAACAAAACAATTTCATCAGAGTTGGGAGATATCACACTATCACAGGCAGTAATATGGCATGTATAGCTAGACTCACATAAGCTACGTTAGTCTGAGAATCGACTAAACCGTAGCTCTGATACCACTAAATGTAACACCCCTTACCTGTATTCGACGCTGGAACAGGGTACGAGGTATTACCGGACTCACATCACAAGCAATCACACAATCCCGAGTCATAAATTTACATCCAAATTAAAACCATTCACATTCAATCATAAAGTCCCTTATACGAGCCTACGAGGCCCAAAACATGCTTTGGAGGTGGTTCGGGACTAAACCGAGAACTTAGGGAATTTTTATAAAACTTAGAAAATTTTTGCTAGATGCAGGGCTCACAGCCCGTGTGGTCCAAGGGACACGCCCGTGTGACCCTCGGACATGCCCGTGCTTCAGACCGTGTTCGATTTAGGGGTGCTCTCTAACTTGTGCCACACGACCGTGCCACACGCCCGTGTGCTAGGCCGTGTAGCACACAAGGCTGAGACACACGCCCGTGTCTCTGCCGTGTACTCAATTCTGGACATTCTGTTTTGCAACAATTAAGGTGCAGGGTACACACGACCGGAACACAGGCCCGTGGGGCAGACTGTGTGTCACACACGACCTAGACACATGCCCATGTGTCTACCCGTGTGGACAAAAATAAGGCTATTTACTAAGCCATTTTTCCACCCTTACTTGCACTCATCTACACAACATCACATGACACAAATTCAAGCATATAAATGCAACCAAACACCCACAAATAAGACATTAACATGTCATTCTTATACCATCATTTATCATGCTTAAAACATCATACTTAGCCCGTTAAAAACATACTAATTTCACATTCACAAGAGGGCATTAACATATGAATAAACTTATGATCAACATAAGCCATCATTCATGGCTGTATATAAGATGAAACATTAACAATTACAATCTAACACATATGGCCAAATTAATAATGACACACATAACAAATTGGCCTAGTCCCTATACATGCCATAGACTTAAAATGCTTGAATTCATTTATACCCAAAATGATAGCTTGATAGTGTGATAGGATCTCTGGCGAACTCCATTCTGAGCTAGCTTAATAGACATTGGAAAGGGAGGGGGTAAGCTACATATATAGCTTAGTAAGTCCGTATGAAAGTAATAAGCAGCTTTTACCAAGTCCGATAATATAAACATAGGATAATATAAATTGCTATAAAACTCACAGTTATAATTTATTCAGTCACATTGTTTGCTCTATCAGTTTGCAATTATATTTTAACATGTTTTGACATTAGCCTAATAATCGTAATCTCTCCATTATAACAAATTACCACAATCGACCAATCATTTCATACCTCATAATAAACATGCACATTAATTACTAGTATTCACCTCTCAAGCATATACTTTAACATCTTTCAATTGTTTAAAGATCATATCTTTTCATACTTCCATAATTATTTTAATAGGCAATTATTCCAATCTTTCCTTTTTCTCATATCCGATTGTCGAAACCATTTTTTTTTTTGGAAAAACGGAGGTCGACTTGGATTTTAAAAATGAAAATAAGAAACGGGAGTCGCCACCAATCTTTTTTGCTGAGGTGTGATCGGGTCACCTCGAAAGTGGTTGTTTTAAATAAATTGTTTGATTTATCAAAACAATGATTTTGGTCTACGAAACTCAGAAAATGGGTTCGGGAGTCGGTTACGCACGAGGAAGGATTAGCACCCTCGATATGCCCAAAATTGGTACCTAGTTGATTAATCAATGTCTTAGTGTCGAAGATTTGAAAACTTGAAAGAATTTAAACTACGATCCCTCTTTTTATTAAAACAAAACACTTGAATAAATCGAAACGAATGTTAAAGACCCTCTCGTCTCGAAGTAATAAAGTGTCACATCCAGTAAGTTAGGACACGACATCTTGAACCTTCGAGAATAAGCTTGCCTTTATTTAAAACTCATGTATTTTAATTTCAAAAGGATATTTAATTATTTAGGTCAAACGAGAAAAAATCGAAACCCAATAAGTTAGGGCACGATTTCTCGAACTTCCAAATACCGAATATTACCTTTATTTACAAAAAAATCTTATCTCGGGGTAACACGATGTCATGGCCAGTAAGTTAGGGCACAACACTTCGAATCTCCGAGAACAAGTATTTTATTCGAAACTCGTATTGCAATTTAAAAGGATATTCCGTTATTTAGATTAAATGAGAAAAATCGAAACCCAATACGTTAGGGCACGACCTCTCGAATTTCTAAATACGGAATATTGCCTTTATGAAAGAAATCAAACCCAGAAAGTTAGGGTACGATTTCTCGAGTTTCTAAATACAGAATATTGCCTTGGTTGAGAAAATCTTATCTCGAAATAACAAAACGTCACATCCAATGCGTTAGGACACGACGTCTCGAATTCTCGAGAATAAGCCTTTTATTTAAAATTTATGTATTTGTTTTAAAAAAGGATATTCGGTTATTTAGATTAAACGAGAAAAATCGAAACCCAATACGTTAGAGCACGACCTCTCGAATTTCTAAATACGAAATATTGCCTTTATGAAAGAAATCAATTTTGTATCGGGTAAAAGTTAATATAACACAAGTTTGTAATAAAATGTAAAAACAAATTACAATACTATTATGTGTAGCAAAATAGTAATAAATGCGTTAGTGTGAGTGACAACATAAAGGACGAAAATGAAATAAATGAATAAAACGAATAAACTAAAAAAAAAATAAGAAAGAAAATAATAAGCAAGCTAAAAAATATTTAATATTAAAAAAACTTGTAGAAAATGAGAAAACGAATGAATAATATGTAAGATTAATAATAATAATAATAATAATAATAATAGGTAATAAATTCAAAGAGAAAATATGATTATAGTAGCAATTATAAAAAATAATAATAATAATAGTAGTAAAGAAAATAATAATATTAACAAAAATAATAATAATAAGGATGATAATAAATGTATGATATAATAGCTTAAAAAAATTAAAATAAATAATAGTGATAATAATAATAATAATAGGAAAAATAGTAAAAGGAAATAAAAACAAAATAAAAATAATAGTAATAGAGTAATGATAATAAGAATAATAACATTAAATGATAATAATAATAAAAATAATAATAATAATAATAATACATATAATAATAATAACAATAGTACTAATAATAATAATAACAATAGCAATAATAAAAATAGTAGTAACAATAATAATAATAATAATAATAATAATAGTAAAATTAATAAATTTAATAAAATAACCAAAATAACCAAAAAAGGGCTGAATTGGGACTTGAAACAGAATTTTGGGGCAAATCTGAAAATAAATAAAAAGGAAAAGGACCCTATTGAACACGCGAATAACAAGGAGGGACTAAAAGGGAAATTTTCCCTTCTCCTCCAAAACGCACAGCATAGGGGGGACCAAATTGAAAACCAAAATAAATTATAGGTCGAAATTAAAAAATAAAATAAGCTTAATTGCAAATGAATAAAAAAGCGGAAGGGCTAAAAGTGCAATTAGCCCTTCCGTCAAAAACATACAGATCCTAGGCCTGGAGCGGGTCGGATCTCGGGTCGGAGGGCTAAACGATGCCGTTTTAGGCATCTGAGCCCAGTCCCAAAACGCCGTCGTTTTGGGGGCCTATAAAAGTCCGATTTTTTTAAAAAAAATCATTCTTCTCCTTTTCAGAAAAAAAAAACCAGATTTCTCTCTCAAATCCTCTCCCCATCTTCGATCTCCGGCCCAGTCTTCGGTCACGACCACTGCTGCTCACTGGCAATGCCGTGGATCACACCTTTGCAATGGTGCTTGAGTAAATTTTCCCTTTTTTTCTTTTCCTTTATTATATTTAGTATATATATATATATATGTAATTTTTTATAAAAAAAAACAAAAGGAAGGGAAATAAACTTGAATACGATAGTTTCAAAAATAAGGAAAATAGAGAAGTCAAAGCAACCTTTGTGCGATTTTAATCTGCTCTGTTGGTATTTGTTGCTTGTATATTTGAGTGAGTTTGTGGTTGTATTCGAAATCAGGCGTTTTTGTATTGATAACTTCTTTCTTGTAACACCCCAAACCTGGCCCAAACACCACGACCGGATCTGGCATGTCACTAAGAAGGTTCTATAAAACGTGATGCATTTATCCTTTATTTTGAAAGCATAGTTTAAACGCTTATACGGGAAAAACTTGATAATTTGATAATTTGTGTAAGAAATAAATTCTAATTAATGCCTTGGTTTCATTTAATCATAAAATCTAAGTGAATGAAAACCCGAAAACCAAAAACATAAATACCAAAAAAACAATAGCCAGTAGCCTTATTACAATAAAGTATAAAACAAAACAATATTAAATGTGCTTAAGGAAAAGTAATTAAAACAACGTCCTTTATTGAATCAAAATGAATCCATGCATGGCCACCTTGCGCTCCTCTCCAACCCGATCCGATGCACTAGGTGTTACCTGAAAAATGTTAAACAACGGGGTGAGTCACGAGACTCAATGTGCAACCCTCATGCACCATCAGATTGGGCCTTAGCCCCACAGAACAGATAACAGAGTATAATATATCAGAACATATGCAAAGCCCAACCCAATCCTAGGTTTCCATCCACTACACACCACCCTTACCTTCCAATCACACCATTGGGGATTTCTACAATCACCCTCACCGCTACACACCACCGATGGTAGTCATGCTGCAGTTAGCGCTCATCGTCAGATTTGTGACATAGTCACCGAGCGGATCGTGAAAGAGACACTACAACAGATCGTGGCAGAGCCACCAGAGCAGAACACTTCCCCTTTCATCAATCACCCATCCCCGTGCAACATAGAAATTGGCATACATATCATATCATGTTAACAGAGACATTCAATTAAGAATGACAGAAATCACTAACCTGGTGATTCACCTTTACCCTTCTCGGGTTTTCAACAGCCATGACGGTATTTCAAAGATTTAACGAGAATATAATGATTTATAAGCGATACTAACAGGCAATCCAAATGGTGTGAGAATGTTACACACCTGATTAATGCATAGAACTACCCTCTAGGTCGATACCCTCGCTAATCGGATCTACTGCCTTCTGTCTACAACTTTGCTCAAAAGCCGAAAGAAAGCGAAAATAAGGCCTCTCCTATATTCGGCCAAGGGTTAGTGTTTACCCGAATTTATATGTTTAAGTTAACAGATCTCCTTACCTTGAAATCCCGAAAGCACTACGATTCGAGTGCTACTGAACTCTGGCTTAGAAATCTAAGCAATTGAATCCCCTTCAAATCCCGGGATGCCGCAAAAGAAAGAAAAACACAAGATCAGTTTCCATATAGCCATTCAGCTAGGGTCTCTAAAAATTGGGAAAAGATTGAATCACGCGAATCGACACTTACCTTCAGTTTCCTTCAAGATTCGGCACAAGCAGACACCACAGAAGAAATTCGGCAATCATAGGAGATGAGATCTAGGGATTTCGACTTTTAGGAAAATCCCGAAAAGATGAACAAGAGAAATATTGATGCGTTTTCGGCTTTTAGAAGAACAAAGAATTGAAAAGATGGGCAAGGAACAGACAGAGAGATTCGGCAATGAGTATTAAAGAAAAGAGAAGGTGAATGGCAGAGTTTCGGCACTTGGTGAGGCCTCAGGGGTTTCAGTTTCTGACAGAAAAGAAAAGAAGAAGAGATGATTCTTATTTGCCGAAAGAGAGAAAAACTAATAGGTATTCTCAGATAAGACAAATGAAAAATTCGGCACACCCCTTCTAGCCTATACCAAACCGACTCCTTCCCCTTTCCTGAGTTTGATTTTCGGCCAACTCTGCAACCAAAGGATAGCTCCTATCTTTCTCCTTTATCTTAATCTATTAACTCCTCCAAAAGAGACCTAATTAGCACCAACTCCTCCCCCTTTATCAGCATAATATCCACATGCTTTAAAACATTAAAATCCCCTATTTTGTAGCCACATTGTCGTCCCCCCTCTAGCTCTCCTTGGGCTACCGAAATTAGCCCAATTTCTTGGGCTCCAAGCGGCCACACTGAGGCCCCCTTCTTTTGCCTATTGGCGCCACTTATAGCTCCCTCCTACAGCGCCTCTTGTTTCTGGGCCACAAGCCCATTATGCCTATTTCACTCTCAATACTTTATTTAAAACCCATAGTCCCTAAACATAATATTTAGCTAAGACCTCGGCCCATTCCCGAGCCCAATTTGCACCTCTAATACTTAAATTAACACATTACATGTATCCACCCATTAAACACATAGGCCCAAAAATTCAGGATGTTACAGTTCCTTAAAGAAATTTCGTCCTCGAAATTTCCAACTAACTATTAATCATATCACCCAAGTCTCACCACTATGCTTCCGCTGCAAACTCTAATTCTAAAGCCAAAAGAAACACTTTGGATAATATGATAGAGTACACACCAGTATTCGCATCTGGAGCATCCTCGTCCCCTTGGCGACGTGCTGCATAGACCAAAGCTGGCTGCCTCGCCTCAGCATAACCTGGACCTCCACCTGGTGCTCTGCGACCATGTCCTGTGCCATTGCCACCATTGGCTTGACCACGGCCCCTTAGTGGTTACTGTCCACCCTTCCTAACCTGATCAGAACCTTGTCCACCGGTACATGCACTGCCCACCTGTGGACGATCTCTCACCATATGATCCATAGACCCACACCAAGCATCCACCGTTCTCATTCGCACTCCACGTAATGTACTTTCCCGCACAAGTTACATGATCGATTCGACTCCCGTAGAAGATGTCGAGCACGCGAGCCGCCCATCAAACCTAGGCCTTTTCTGAAAACTCCCAGATGATCCCGACGACCCAAAATTTCTCTTATTCCTATTCCGATCCTTATCCTTATTTTGCTTCTTAGTCCGCTTCACCTCCTCAGATATTTTAGCTTTCTCGACCAGGACCGCAAAGTCCCTTTCTCGCTGCGGTGCTACTAGTACCCTTAGCTCATCCCTTAGTCCATCCTTGAACCGTACGCAATGCTCATAGTCAGTCGCCACAATCCCTCAAGCGTAATGGCTCAACTGCAGAAACTCTGCCTCGTATTCAGATACAGACTTACTTCCCTGTACCAAGTTTAGGAATGCCTTCCTCTATGCATCCACATAGCTGGCCCCAACGTACTTTCCCTGAAATGACTCCTTAAAGAAATCCCAGTCAATCCGGTCTGCGATAGTACCCTCTTTTACCGTGAGCCACCACTGATAAGCCCCGTCTCGAAGAAGAGACACGACCCCCTTCAACTTCTCCTCTATAGTGAAATCAAGGTCATCCATTATACGCTCACTTGCCTCTAACCAATACTCACCAGATATTGGGGCTACGCCAAAACACCCTAAACATCTCTCGCTCTGTTGGCTCGAGTCGTTTCGACACAGATTTCTGAGCTCCTGAACCCGTGCCTGCCCCAGCAACTCTTTCAAGGACCCGCAACATCGCCTGAGATACCGCATCATCTCCGGGCGCCTGGTCCCGAAATTTTCCCTCCACAGTCGGCATATCCGGCATCTCGTTTCCTGACCCGTGGCCAGACCCTGCTGGCTCTGACACGGTCATCCTACCCCTACCATGACCATGCGGCGGACGTCCTCGACCCCTTGTACTCATTCTTCCGATTGACGTTTATCTGGTTAGAAATTTTATGAATTAATAGTTTTCTTCCACTGATTAACCACGAACAATCTTATGAACAGTAGTTTAAGAGTAGTTCTTTCGAATTCGGAATTACATCTACAAGTTTCAGTCTTAAGTTTGTCTCCTAATTCTAGGAAATACATACATTCAATCATTTCACATCAACATACAAATAGCATCCACGAACTTACCTTCATCACCTAAGGGTATTTTCGTCATTCCACTACCCAGGGGTATTTTCGTAATTTATCCTACAGGGGTATTTTTGTAATTTTCTGAAATAGGGTTCCTTGGTGATTTTGTGAAAGAGGGTATTTTGGTAATTTTGCAATCCGGGGGTATTTCGGTAATTTTACAAATCAGGGATATTTTGGTCATTTATAAATCAGGGGTAATTTAGTAGTTTTACAAAATAGAATGGCTGGTCCCTTTCGGGTTTTAGTTATAAATTTTGGCCCGTCAACAAGTCTTCATGACTAAGGTGAACAGTCACTACGCACTGTAGAATTCCAAAGAAAGAGGAGGTGAGTCACTAGGATTTGCTTAAGTACCAAGCTTTCCCTGAATCCAACTCCTAGACATGCGTATGCTGTTGCCACACCTAATCTCGCGACTTGTTCACAGGTTTGTTTGGTTGGATTAAATCTTATGAATTTAGAGAGTTGTTTAAACTATGCCTAAAGTCCATAGTGTTCTAATTAAAACAATCTACTTCCCTTAAAGCCCATCAAGCCCACATTCATATATAACACACAGTGAGTTCCGAATACTTACCTAGCAGACTTGGGCCGGAGACGCAGGTGCCATGCCGAGTAAACCATCCTGTGTTCTTTATAAACATGCATGTTTCCAAAACCCATCTTAGAAAATGTTTTGAGCCCAAAATCCCCCAAGTCGAGTTTTGAACAGGGCTCTGATACCAATTTGTAACACCCCAAACCCGGCCCAAACACCACGACCGGATCTGGCATGTCACTAAGAAGATTTTATAAAACGTGATGCATTTATCCTTTATTTTGAAAGCATAGTTTAAACGCTTATACGGGAAAAACTTGATAATTTGATAATTTGTGTAAGAAATAAATTCTAATTAATGCCTTGGTTTCATTTAATCATAAAATCTAAGTGAATGAAAACCCGAAAACCGAAAACATAAATACCAAAAAAAAACAATAGCAAGTAGCCTTATTACAATAAAGTATAAAACCAAACAATATTGAATGTGCTTAAGGAAAAGTAATTAAAACAACGTCCTTTATTGAATCAAAATGAATCCATGCATTGCCACCTTGCGCTCCTCTCCAACCCGGTCCGATGCACTAGGTGTTACCTGAAAAATGTTAAACAACGGGGTGAGTCACGAGACTCAGTGTGCAACCCTCATGCACCATCAGATTGGGCCTTAGCCCCACAGAACAGATAACAGAGTATAATATATCAGAACATATGCAAAGCCCAACCCAATCCTAGGTTTCCATCCGCTACACACCACCCTTACCTGCCAATCACACCATTAGGGATTTCTACAATCACCCTCACCGCTACACACCACCGATGGCAGTCATGCTGCAGTTAGCTACTCATCGTCGACGGTGACATAGTCACGAATGCATTTTAGCGAGCCACTACAATGGATCGTGGCAGAGCCACCAGAACAGAACACTTCCCCTTTCATCAATCACCCATCCCCGTGCAACATAGAAATCGGCATACATATCATATCATGTTAACAGAGACATTCAATTAAGAATGACAGAATTCACTAACCTGGTGATTCACCTTTACCCTTCTCGAGTTTTCAACAGCCATGACGGTATTTCTGCATTTAACAGAATATAACAGATTTATAAGCAGATACTAACAGGCAATCCAAATGGTGTGAGAATGTTACACACCTGATTAATGCGTAGAACTACCCTCTATGTCGATACCCTCGCTAATCGGATCTACTGCCTTCTGTCAAAAAATTTGCTCAAAAGCCGAAAGAACGCGAAGATAAGGCCTCTCCTATATTCGGCCAAGGGTTAGTGTTTACCCGAATTTATACGTTTAAGTTAACAGATCTCCTTACCTTGAAATCTCGAAAGTACTACGATTCGAGTGCTACTGAACTCTGGCTTAGAAATCTAAGCAATTGGATCCTCTTCAAATCCCGGGATGCCGTAAAAGAAAGTAAAACACAAGATCAGTTTCCATATAGCCATTCGGCTAGGGTCTCTAAAAATCGGGAAAAGATTGAATCACGCGAATCGACACTTACCTTCAGTTTCCTTCAAGATTCGGCACAAGCAGACACCACAGAGGAAATTCGGCAATCATAGGAGATGAGATCTAGGGATTTCGACCTTTAGGAAAATCCCGGAAAGATGAACAAGAGAAATACTGATGTGTTTTCAGCTTTTAGAAGAACAAAGAATTGAAAAGATGGGCAAGGAACAGACAGAGAGATTCGGCAATGAGTATTAAAGAAAAGAGAAGGTGAATGGCAGAGTTTCGGCACTTGGTGAGGCCTCGGGGTTTCGGTTTCATGTAAAGAAAAGAAGAAGAGATGATTCTTATTTGCCAAAGAGAGAAAAACTAATAGCTATTCTCCAGATAAGACAAATGAAAAATTCGGCACACCCCCTCTAGCCTATACCAAACCGACTCCTTCCCCTTTTCTGAGTTTGATTTTCAGCCAACTTTGCAACCAAAGGATAGCTCCTATCTTTCTCCCTTATTTTAATCTATTAACTCCTCCAAAAGAGACCTAATTAGCACCAACTCCTCCCCCTTTATCTGCATAATATTCACATGCTTTAAAACATTAAAATCCCCTATTTTGTAGCCACATTGCCGTCCCCCCTCTAGCTCTCCTTGGGCTGCCAAAATTAGCCCAATTTCTTGGGCTCCAAGCGGCCACACTGAGGCCCCATTCTTTTGCCTATTGGCGCCACTTATAGCTCCCTCCTACTGCGCCTCTTGTTCCTGGGCCACAAGCCCATTATGCTTATTTCACTCTCAATACTTTATTTAAACCCCATAGTCCCTAAACAAAATATTTAGCCAAGACCTCGGCCCATTCCTGAGCCTAATTTGCACCTCTAATACTTAAATTAACACATTAAACGTATCCACCCATTAAACGCATAGGCCCAAAAATTCAGGATGTTACATTTCTATTTTTGAATCTCTCTGTTTCTTATTCAATCAATCGTCCCCTTTTATAATATATTTAGGTTAGCTTTTATAGCCATTTACAAATGCTTTTTAAACTTATTGATGCCACTATTTCTTGCAGGTGCAACTTGAGGGCGGTGGAGACGTGACAGGGCGGTGGCAGGCCTGGCATGGGCGGTGGATTAGAGCAGTGGCAGTGGCGGCGGCACTTTAGGGTAGCTTTAGGGTTTTTTGTATGTTTTTTATTTGGGCTTAGTAATTTTGGTTATTGGGTTTGAATTAGGGGTTTAAATTTGGATTTAATGTTGTAAAATGGGCTTGGGCAAACACCGATAAATCACAATTTGCATGAATTAAAACATGCTATATCATAACTCAATTTGGCCCGAAAGCCAATCACATAATCATCAACCGAATTTATCATGAATTTCATACATCACAAGGTTCTCACAAATCATTCTCGTGGAAATCATGAACTCACAATTTCATGAAGTCAATACTTACAAAATTTACGTACATACCTGTATCAATTCGTAATACTTACATACTCTTTCTCTTCTTTGGCATACCCGTTGAACCATTTGGAATACTAAAGGATACTCGGGGATCTCGTACACACAGTAGCGTACCAATGCCATATCCCAGATATGGTCTTACATGTAATCTCGTATCGATCCAATAACCCAGCTATGGTCTTACACGAAGTCTCATATCGATGCCATATCCCAGATATGGTCTTACATGAAGTCTCATATTGATGCCATATCCCAGATATGGTCTTACACATAATCTCAGTAACCCTAATGTCATGACATTTATATCCTATCTATTCCTAAGGTTCAACCGGGACTTTCGCTGTATCAAATCTCCGTCGGTCATTTCCATGGTATCGTACTCAATATCATTCACATTTCATTTCAATAATGTAGCATTTACCACAATTATATCAATCAAGCATTTATACACATATAATTTAATGCTTATCAAACATACGAACTTACCTCGGCATAAAAATGGCAAAAAGGACTAAATTGTCAAATACTCATTTTTTCCGTTCTAACTCCGAACCTCATTTTTCTTGATCTATAATATCACATATAACTTATTTAATCATTATACTATTCAAATCAGCCTAAAATCACATTATGGCAAAAATTACATTTTTTCCCTAAACTTTTGACATTTTACAATTTAGTCCCTAGGCTCGTAAAATGATTTCCATTCAATTTCATTACACCCAAGCCTAGCTGAACCTATGTCATGCTCATAACAGCCCAAAATTTTCTTTTATTCACACTTTAGTACTCATTTTACAACTTTTACAAACAAGTCCTTTTAGGCATTTTCACCGAAAATCACTTAGCAAAAGTCGTTTATCATACACCAAACATGCATTTTCAACCATTAGACATCAAAATACACAAACATCCATCATGGGTAAAATTTTAGACCTTGACATCTCTTCAAATTGATGGTAGAATTAGAGAGATCGAGTTACAACGACTTCAAAAATGTAAAGAGCATTAAAAATGGGGCTAGAACGGACTTACAATCGAGCTTGGAAGCTTGGAAAACCCTAGCCATGGCTTCCCCCTTGTGAATTTCGGCCTTGAGGAAGATGATGGACAAAAATTGGCTTTTAATTTGGCTTTTTAATTCATTTAATTACCAAAATACTAAAATGCCCTTAATGAAAAACTTTAGAAACATACCAAACCATGTCCATTTTTGTCCACCAACTTAACCAATGGTCTAATTATCATTTAAGGACCTCTAATTTAAAATTTCATAGCAATTGGACACCTTTAGCATGTAGAATTCAAGTTTTGCATTTTTTGAAATTTAGTCCTTTTAACTAAATTTAGTGCCCAAACGTCAAAATTTTCGAACGAGATTTTCACGAAATCATACCCTAAAATTGTAGACCATAAAAATATAACAAAAATGAATTTTACTGCGTCAGATTTGTGGTCCCAAAACCACTATTCTGACTAGACCCAAAATCGAGTTGTTATATTAAATCAAATCAAACAACTATATTTCAATTTAACCTTAAACTAATTAGGGCCTAATGAATAAATATCCCAAAGGTTATTGGAATGATTGTCATCCACCACCGCTTGGATTTTCCATTTGGCAATTTAAAATCTATAAAGGGTAACTTTTACCTCTTTTACAATTTAATATTTTTTACTTAATTAACTATCTAAACATTAAAATTTCTTAACGAAAATTTAATAAAACAATAATAAAAAGCTGTAAATATTTAATATTTAATATTTACGGCTCGATTTGTAGCAGCCTGATTTTAGGTCTACTCGAAACAGTGGTTTCGGGACCACAAATTCGACGAATAAAAATTCATTTTTATTATATTTTTATGGTCTACTATTTTATGGAATGATTTTGTCAAAATTTCGTTCGAAAATTTTGATGTTTGGGCACTCAATTTAGTTAAAAGTACTAAACTGCAAAAAGTGCAAAACTTGAATTCTATATGTTAGAGGTGTCCAATTGCTATGAGATTATATATTAGAGGTCCTTAAATGGTAATTAGACCATTGGTTAAGTCAGTGGACAAAAATGGACATATTTTGGTATGTTTTCAAAGTTTTTCATTAAAGGTATTTTGGTAAATTGGTTATTAAAAGAATTAAAAAACCAAAATAAAGCCAAATTTTTCCATCTTCTTCTTCCTTGGCCGAATCTTACATGGATAAGACATGGCTAGGGTTTTTCAAGCTTTCAAGCTCGATTGTAAGTCCGTTCTAGCCCTGTTTTTAATGCTCTTTACATTTTTGAAGTCGTTGTAACTCGATCTTTCTATTTCTACCATCAATTTGAAGAGATGTCAAGGTCTAAAATTTTAACCATGATGGATGTTTGTGTATTTTGATGTCTAATGGTAGAAAATGCATGTTTGGTGTATGATAAACGACTTTTGCTAAGTGATTTTCAATGAAAATGCCTAAAAGGACTTTTTTTGTAAAAGTTATAAAATATGGTGTAAAATGTGAATAAATGAAAATTGTGGGCTGTTATAAGCATGTATAAGGTTTTTCTAGGCATGGGTATTGAAGAAATTGAGTACATTTCATTTTACAAGCCTAGGGACTAAATTGTAAAAATGTCAAACTTTAGGGGCAAAAATGTAATTTTTGCCACAATGTGATTTTGGAAAGAAATGAATAATATGTATATTAAATAAGTTAAACATGATATTATAGATCAAGAAAAACGAGGTTCGGACCTAGAACGGGGGAAAAACGAGTATTTGACGATTTAGTCCTTTTTGCCATTTTATGTCGAGGTAAGTTCGTGTGTAAATAAAGGCAATGTTATATTTTTATTTTTATATGTTTTATTATGCATGAATTGTATAAATGACAATGTGGATACGTTCGACGACGAAATGACAAGTGAGAAATCCCGTTTGAACCTTAGGAATAGATTAGGATACGAGTGACATGTCACTAGGAAACCATGTGGTATATGTGATTTATATGATTCGGGTGCTGGTCTCGTACGTCTACCAGTGGTTGGGTAGTCCGACATGTGTTGCGGATACCTGACAGCTTGTGTAAGCAGCACTGCGTAGTTACGTCTTGACTGACAGCTTGTGTGAGCAGGCCCGTGATTAGCTCGAGAGTGAGCCCCTATGTGTTATGAGATATGAGGTAGCATTGGCTACGTATGTGGCACTTATGTGCAAGAATTTTCGTGTATCTGATTAGTATTCCAAGTGTTCAACGGGTATGTCAAAGACGAGAATGAGTATGATATGTTACGAATTGGTACATGTATGTACGAAAACTCAAAGGAAATGAATTCGGTATATGATGAACCATTGGTAAGAATGTGATTGAGCATGTTATGTTCATGAAATTGTGAGTTCATGATTTCCACGAGAATGATTTTGTGAAAACCTTGTGATTATTAGTCTATACTTGTGATGTATGAAATTCATGATAAATTCGGATGACGATTATGTGTGTAACGCCCCGAAATTTGGGCCTAGAATTATTGGGCCTTGAACAAGGGAACGGTTAGGAAATTGTGCATAAAAGTTTATGTGAGCTAGAAAATGACACAATGAAGCATGTGGTCTAGTGGTTGTGGCGTCATTAAGGTTGTAAGGGAGCCTGGGTTCAAGTCTTGGCTCTTGCAATTTATTTTGGTTTTTTTTTCTTTTAAAGGAACCTGGACTTTGGCCTTTAGACCTTTTAATCAATTGAAGATAAAACGTGACACAAAAGAGCTTGCGGCAAGGAGGCAAGTGGCGTGTTGAGCTATTGAGGGGGGCTTGGGTTTGAATCCCATTGCAAGTAAAAAGGATATTTATTTTGCTAGCATGAGGCGACAGAAGTTTGAGGTGGTTTCGAACTCTGTTGGGTGAGAGTTTGAATGGGTCTTGGAGGGTGTTATGGAGGATATCAAGGAGGGATAAGGGGAGAGATTTTAGGAGAAAGTTAAGGAATTCAAATTAGGGAGTGTTGTAGCCGATTGGGAGACTTGTTTGTGTAATTCGGCTAAGGGGGTCTTTGGGTATGCATTTTTGGCAATTTGTGAGTGAATAGGTGTCGAATTTCCTCTCTGTCATTTGGGGGGTTTTTGTTCTTTTTGGCAATTCTGGCTTCTTTTCTCCCTAGTGCCGATTCCGCAAGTTACCTTTCATGCTCTTTCGGGATTTGATTAGTGTAAGTTTTAGTGCCGAAATCCCTATTCTCAACTTCCTTTCTTCTACTTTTTGCCTAATCACACTACTCTTTTTCCTCTTGCTCCTTTGTGATCGATTCTCCCCTCTTTACCTCTTCACATTGTTTTGGTTTAGTGGTTCTTCTCTGGTAATCACTTTAACAAGTGGCCGACTGCTTCATTGTTCTACCGTTCCTATCAGTTGTTTTAGGTGTGCTCAAATCCTTCTTTCGGCATTCAATCGTTTTGGGGGTAAGTGGTGTTGGTCGAATACTCTATGACTTAATATTGGGACTTTAAGCCATATTCTTGAAATAGTTTTGCCTAATAAGGTTCATTGCCTGAGCAGATAATCATGGAGATCGATCCTTAGTCAGAGTTAAGAGCAATAAAGCCTTTTTCGCTCATTCAGGGTAAGGGTAAAGGGTTGGTTTTGGATTTTATGTTTAGGAATCCTAATGTTGGAAGACTAACAATATGATTTGATGGAAAATAGGCTTTGGAGCACGTGGACGATTCGTGACGCTTTACTTGCAATCGTGTGTAATCGCACGCCCGATTTCGTGACTGTCAAACGCGGGATAAAGGTGTGTATTCACACCCCTGTCTATCTATGAATCGACAAAAGCCGATAAGCTGAAATGCCGGAACCTCGGCATTCGAGGCCTCACGAGCGTGTGAATGCACGTGGGGCGAACCGAGCCCCAAATCGTGGGTAGCAGATTACAGAGGCCACCACGTGCATTTTCGTGGACTGGGCCTGTTATGGGCCTCGATGGGTTGAAATGGGCCGCGTGGGCCCAATGGGCTTGTGGGCCCACACGGGTAAAATCCTCGGTAAGTGATCATTGATAGGTTGGTTTATGAGGCTCGCGATGCCGTATGTGAATCTAGACTAAATGGGCCACACGAGCGTGTGGGCCCAATAGCAGGTTTTGGGCCCATATGCACTGTTCTAGCCGTGTAGGTTATCTGAGTCGCTAGAAACAATGATAGACCTTCTAGGAGGTCGTAATAAGTATCGAGACCCCAACATTTGTAAAATTATCCAAATACCCCTGTAGGACAAAATGACTGTTTTGCCCTTGTGGGTAAATGACTAACTTAGATTATGAATTTGACTAATTTGACTGTGGTTGTGTGATTGATATGCTTTTAATATATGTTTAAATGACTGTTACTGAGCATGGCCATTCTGCATACACCTGTGATGATTGAACATGACATACACGACATATTGCATGGGGTTGGGACATTGTTACGGAGGAAGTGTACGGCCCATTGCCGTTCTATACAAGGCTTCCAGCCTTTCTGCGATATTTATGGCTTTTAGCCATTCTGTCTACGGTGCCGAGCCGTTCTGTTGACTTAGTGTCGCAACCGATGCTAAGCTTGGTGTGTTGGCTGGGTGGGTCGATTTTATCCCCACATGGTGTGTTAGTTGGTACGAGTGGTGTATTGGTTGGATTGGGCTGGATTTCTGTTTGCATATCTGCATCTGATACTGATTCTGTAATGGGCTTAGGTCCACTTGGTTCTGTTATGGGCTAAGGCCCACCTGATACTGTGTCTGTGATGGGCTCAGGCCCAGTCTATTTCTGCATATCGTATATCTGACTATTTGTATTATAAGGGATTACACACTGATTTTTCGCAAACTCACCCTTCTGTCTAACTGTACATGTAATCCCCAGTCTTAGGCGATTTGGAGCCGCGAGAGACTCAGAGGTGGCCACACGACCGTTGATGCTCTACTGTAGAATTTTTATTTGAATTTTATATTTTGGGTTTTAATTCTGTTATAAGGCCTTTGAGGGATTAAATTTTTAAATGGGCTTTAGATTTCCTTATTTAAAACTGCTAAACACGAATTTTCAAAATTAACAACTATTTTCAAAAACACTTAAAAACAGACGTTTTTATATTTCAAACTTTAGGAGCTTCCGCGATTGGAATAACCTAAAGCATCAATGCCAAACATTAAGTAAACGTTTTTGACGAGATGGTTTGCTAAACTAGAGCAAAAGGATTTAAACATAAAAATGAACTTTTAACGACAAACTCAGTTTTTGAACGATGCTTTGGTGTGACACGCCAGATTCGGCCATAACGCTTGGGCCGAGTTTGGGGTGTTAAAATGTGATTGGCTTTCGGCCAAATTGAGTTATGATATAGCATGTTTTATTCATGCGAATTATGATTTATCAGATATGAGAAAATGGGAACATAAGAACTTAGGCAATTGAAAGATGTTAAAGTATATGCTTGAGAGGTGAATACTAATAAATAATGTGCATATTTATTATGAGGTTTGAAATGATTTGTTATTTGTTGTAATATGTTACAAAGGAGAGATTATGGTTGTTAGGCTAATGTCAAGATATGTTAAATTATGCTTATAAGTTGATGGAGAACATATCATGATTGAATAAGAATTATAACTGTGAGATTTATAGTAATTTGTATTATCTTGTGTTTAAATTGTTAGACTTGATAAAAGTTGCTTATTATTTTCGTACGGACTTAATAAGCTATATAGCTTACCCCCTTCCTTTCCAATGTCTCATAGGGTCATTGAGCTAGCTCGGGTTGGAAACCGCCGGAGATCCTATCACACTGTCAAACTATCATTTTGGGTATAAATGAGTTCAAGTATTTTAAGTCTATGGCATGTATAGGGACTTAGCCATTTGTTAAATGTGTCATTGTGATTGTAGCCAATGTGTTGGCTTGTGATTGTCAAATGCTTGTTTTGATAATTGGCCATGTAGATTGGCTTATTTGGGCTATCATGGTTGTAAGCCTAAGTATATATATATGTGTGCTAATGACTTTGGTGATATGGTCATGGTATGCTTCATGAATGATAGAAATGTTATTTATGACATGGATGTGAAATGTTTGTCAATGTGGTTTATTGATGAGATGATAAATTGGTGTACAATTAGGCACCTTGAAAGTAGTCAATTGTGGTTTAATAATTGTGGTGAGTATGATAGATGATGTTATTGTGTTGGCCATAATTGTGGATGTTTTGGTTGCCTAAGCATGTTATGTTTGTGCTTTGAATTGGTGTAAGTGTATGTGTGTACAAGGGTGGCAAATGGCTTGGTAAATAGCCTTTATTTTGTCCACACGGGTAGACACACGAGCGTGTGTCTAGGCCGTGTGTGACACACGGTCCACCCCACGGTCATGTGTTCCGGCCGTGTGTCCCCTGCACCTTAATTTTTGCACAACAGAATGTCTAGAATTGAGCACACGGGCAGAGACACGGGCGTGTGTCTCAGCCGTGTGTGCTACACTACCTAGCACATGGGCGTATGGCACAAGTTAGAGAGCACCCCTAAATCGAACACGGTCTGAAGCACGGGCGTGTCCCTTGGACCACACGGGCGTGTGAGCCCTGCATCTAGCAAAAAATTTCTAAGTTTTATAAAATTCCTTGAGTTCTCGGTTTAGTCCCGAACCACCTCCAAAGCATGTTTTGGGCCTCGTAGGCTCGTATAAGGAACTTTATGATTTTATGTGAATGGTTTTAACTTGGATGCAAATTTATGACTCGGGATTGTGTGATTGCTTGTGATGTGAGTCCGGTAATACCTCGTACCCTGTTCTGGCGTCGAATATGGGTAAGGGGTGTTACATTTAGTGGTATCAGAGCTACAGTTTAGTCGATTCTCTGACTAATGTAGCGTATGTGAGTCTAGCTATACATGCCATGTTACTACCTATGATAGTGTGATATCTCCCAACTCCGATGAAATTGTTTTGTTGAGCCAGAGATGCTTTCCAACCGAGCTACTTTCGAAAACACTGAAAGTGATACTAAGATATTTGAAAATTTGTTTGTGATGAGTCGAAACTTGGAAAGGTATGAATAAGAGTCATGATATGTATATGATGATGTACAAAATGAAATAACCATAAGTTGAGAAATATGGATAAAATGTCATTGTTCCGATTGAACGTTGTATTTCGATGGATTATGGTGATTTTATGAAACGGATAAATTGTTTTAAATGTTGAAAAAATGATTTAGCCCGGAAGGGTAATCCTGAATTAAGCCCTCTCGAGCATATGTTATGAAATGGATTTAGCCCGGACGGGAAATCTAGAGTAAGCCTTTAGAGCATACGTTATCGAAAGGATTTAGCCTGAATTGGCAATCCTGTTATGTCATATGTGGCTCGAGAGTGTGCTCCATGAATATGTGTCAAAAAGGCACTTTCGAATATGAATTGACGGATTGTTGACATGCATACCTTGAGTATACTACCCGAATATCCATCGAAATTACAATAGTTCAATGGGAATTATTTTTGAAATATGGAAAGGCGAAATGAAATGAAAGTTTATATTGTGATAAGCTCATCCATGTTTTTTTGGCATTCATATGATATTATGTGCATAACTTGTTTGATTAAGTGAAAGCGATAAGTGAACTTACTCAAAATTTATGGAATGTGTGTTTAAGTGCACTTGTTTGAACAAAGATATTCGGAAAGTTCGTGTGGCATAAATATGTTTGTTAATTAGCTTGAAGTGAATTATATGATTGTAAAGATATTATGTTGATGATGAATGCTAAGTTATATGCGTGTATTTATGAGAGTCGAGTTAGAGGCTTTACGACCTCACCCCTTTACCAATATGGTATTTTATAACGAAATTTCACGAGATTTAAGTCGAATGAGCTTACAAGTAAGAGACTAAAGAGTTTAGTAGCGGAATGACTAATAAAGTGGTCAGAGTTAAGAATAGTTTGACAAGTGAATACAGTTCTGGAAAAGATGCCAGGTTATTCTAAAGATCATTTGGATTTCGCGATGTTATGGTTAAAGAAAAAGTTAGTCTCGGCTAATCAACTCATTCAGGTATGATGTTTAAAGTATGTATTTGCTGGAAATTTCCTCCGGATTGATTTTCAGTAGTGAATGGAATAATACGGGACTAGTGATGACAGAATTAGTAAGAGAAATAATATTTGAATCGTAAAGATGCCTGAGTATAACAATTGTAATTGAATAGATTATGATGATCTCTCCTGGGTATTTTATGTACTCATTTATCCTCAGAGATATATGTGATTGTTCGTTTTTTGATGAAATTCTTATCGTATGAGAATGCTAGTTGCTTATAATGTTAGATGAGAGCACTGTTGATCTGGTTGGTTGATGAGGAGCATTTCTTATCTCTCTCTGTGGGATTCTAATCTATTATGTTTGGAATAAAAGTTGTTGGTGAAAATTTATGTAAGGCTATTCTTCTGTTTCTACTGGATGTTGTGTTGTTTTATATATATATTTGGAAAATATATTATCTCTGTTACAATTGATTCCAGAGTGTGTAAGAATTGTTTTTCTTCGGGTTTTCTTTGAGGAATCATCAAGATCTTTATTATTTTCTTATGAGTTATGTTCTCGGACTTCCAGTATGATATCGCATCTTGGATTTCTTTATCTCGATTTTCTTATCAACCTTATTTCGTAAATTATCAATCATGGCTCATCTTTAAAGTGTGTTCTTTGGCTTGTGATAACTATGTCTATTATGGTTGTATTTCTGGTCCGATTATGGGAACGCGGTGATTCTGGTATCAGGATTTCTCTAATTTTCGTGAAAGGAATTGACATCGGCAAATGTATAGATAGTGGAAGCTCAAGCTCAAATTGTACGATGGTTTTCTTTTCTCAGGTAAGTTTGATTAAGATCAATGAGTTCAACCAAGATATTTTGTTTCCTTGAGCTAATATGATTGTAAAGATCTTCTAACTAGCTTGTAAGGAAATTTTGAAAGATTGTATGTTTGAGTTGTTTTAACAGTATGAAGAAGGGAATATTTGATATGATATTATTATGAGTTAAAACTGTTCCGATTGATAAAGTTATCACATTTGTGAAAGTTTAAATGGTCTGTTGAGTATTAGCAAAGTTGAAAATAGTCGAAGGTATTGTTAACCGAAGTACTGATTCGAAGTTCTATTTAAATTGAGTAAAGAAATTGTGATTTTTCAGTGATGCACTATCGAACGGATTGGAATGTGTTTTAAGACAAGAATGTAAAGTGATAGTTTATGCTTTCAGAAGGTTAAAGTCACATGAAAGGAACTGTCCGATGAGTGATTTAGAGTCTGCCACTTTTTATGTCTATGTTGAGAATTTGATGACATCGGTTGTCCAACGAAAAAATGTCATATGTTTCCTGATTCCAAGAGTATAAAGTATTTAGTGTTACAGAAAAATCTGAAATCAAGACAACGTTGATGGCCTGAACTATTGAAAGATTGTGAGTAGTTATCGATTAACCTTTGGGAAAGCAGATATAGTTGTAAATGCTTGAATGGAAAACCTTTCATTATTTTGTGCGTATTTGATACACGATTAATCTTATTTGATGATGGTCTGAATTTAGCTACATTAGAAAGCTCAAACGACGTTTTCTTTGCAAGATTGAGAACCTCAGGAATGTGATAGTGAGTGGTAAACTAAACGAGTACAGTGTGAGACGACTTTTGATTCTGAATTTCAGGTCGGATCTGATGACTGTTATCATTATTCCGAAATAGAATTTGTGCATTGAGTAATTCAGAGCTTATGCAGAAGATTTTATACGAAGCTCAGTAGTAGCTCATTTGTTCATTCATGGAGTAATAAAATGTACAGTTATTTGAAATAGATGTTCTGGTGATCGGGTATGTAACATGATAAATTAGTTGAGTTATATGTTTCAAAGACTATCTGATCAAAAATCGTACAGAAAGTAAAAGGGATTCGTGGTAGTTTAGAATCCACTTCAGATTGTCAAAAAATGTATGTGAATTTCAAACATAAGAATATGAAATTTCCGTTCAGCGATAGCATGCTTCCGAAAGTATTGCTTTGGAAAAAGATTCAAAATGTTTTTTGTGTATCTATGTTGTGATGGTATCGATTGGACTCTTTGAGTATGAATTCTCCGATTGAGATTAAGATTCAGCTGATGTGCTGTATAACGAAGAATCAATCAGAATTTTGACAAGAGAGATTAAAAAGTTGGGAAATAAAAGCATAACCTTAGTGAGGGTTCTTTGGCAGTGTCACGAGACAGAGGAGTCTACGTGGAAATCAAACTTATTTTTCGATAAGATTCTCGGGGGGCGAAAATCCCTAAAGGGGGGAGAGTTGTAACAGTCCGATTTTAGGTCTAGTCAGAATAGTGGTTTCGGGACCACAAATCCGTCAAAGAAAAATTCATTTTTATTATATTTTTATGGTCTACAGTTTTATGGAGCGATTTCGTCAAAATTTCGTTCGAAAATTTTGACGTTTGGGCACTCAATTTAGTTAAAAGGACTAAATTGCAAAAAGTGCAAAACTTGAATTCTATATGTTAGAGGTGTCCAACTGCTATGAGATTTTAAATTAGAGGTCCTTAAATGGTTGTTAGACCATTGTTTAAGTTAGTGGACAAAAATGGACATAGTTTGGTATGTTTTCAAAGTTTTTCATTAAGGGCATTTTGGTAATTTGGTTATTAAAAGAATTAAAAAGCCAAAATAAAGCCAAATTTGTCCATCTTCTTCTTCCTTGGCTGAATCTTACATGGAGAAGACATGGCTAGGGTTTTTCAAGCTTTCAAGCTCGATTGTACGTCCATTCTAGCCCCGTTTTTAATGCTCTTTACATTTTTGAAGTCGTTGTAACTCGATCTTTCTATTTCTACCATCAATTTGAAGAGATGTCAAGGTCTAAAATTTTACCCATGATGGATGCTTGTGTATTTTGATGTCTAATGGTAGAAAATGCATGTTTGGTGTATGATAAACGACTTTTACTAAGTGATTTTCGGTGAAAATGCCTAAAATGACTTATTTGTAAAAGTTATAAAATATGGTGTAAAATGTGAATAAATGAAAATTGTGGGCTGTTATAAGCATGTATAAGGTTTTTCTAGGCATGGGTATTGAAGAAATTGAGTACATTTCATTTTACGAGCCTGGGGACTAAATTGTAAAAATGTCAAACTTTAGGGGCAAAAATGTATTTTTTCCATAATGTGATTTTGGACTGAAATGAATAATATGTTGATTAAATAAGTTAAACATGATATTATAGATCAAGAAAAACGAGGTTCGAACCTAGAACAGGGGAAAACGAGTATTTGACGATTTAGTCCTTTTCGCCATTTTATGTCGAGGTAAGTTCGTGTGTAAATAAAGACAATGTTATATTTGTATTTTTATATGTTTTATTATGCATGAATTGTATAAATGGAAATGTAGATACGTTCGACGATGAAATGACAAGTGAGAAATCTCGTTTGAACCTTAGGAATAGATTAGGATACGAGTGACATGTCACTAGGAAACCATGTGATATATGTGATTTATATGATCCAGTGTTGGTCTCAGACGCGTCTACGATGCACAGGTAGTCCGGCATATGTTGCGGATACCGATACGGCTTGTGAGCAAAGATCACAGCGTGAGTTACGTCTTGATCGACAAAGATGTGTGAGCAGGCCCGTGATTAGCTAGAGAGCGAGCCCCTATGTGTTATGAGATATGAGGTAGCATTGGCTACGTATGTGGCACTTATGTGCAAGACTTTCCGTGTATCCAATTAGTATTCCAAGTGTTCAACGGGTATGTCAAAGACGAGAATGAGTATGATATGTTACGAGTTGGTACAGGTATGTACGAAAACTCAAAGGAAATGAATTCGGTATATGATGAACCATTGGTAAGAATGTGATTGAGCAAGTTATGTTCATGAAATTGTGAGTTCATGATTCCCACGAGAATGATTTTGTGAAAACCTTGTGATTATTAGTCTATACTTGTGATGTATGAAATTCATGATAAATTCGGGTGACAATTATGTGATTGGCTTTCGGGCCAAATTGAGTTATGATATAGCATGTTTTATTCATGCGAATTGTGATTTATCGAATATGAGAAAATGGGAACATAAGAACTTAGGCAATTGAAAGATGTTAAAGTATATGCTTGAGAGGTGAATACTAATAAATAATGTGCATATTTATTATGAGGTTTGAAATGATTTGTTATTTGCAATAATATGTTACAAAGGAGAGATTATGGTTGTTAGGCTAATGTCAAGATATGTTAAATTATGCTTATAAGTTGATGGAGAACATATCATGATTGAATAAGAATTATAACTGTGAGATTTATAGTAATTTGTATTATCTTGTGTTTATATTGTTAGACTTGATAAAAGATTGGTAAAAGTTGCTTATTATTTTCGTACAGACTTACTAAGCTATATAGCTTACCCCCTTCCTTTCCAATGTCTCATAGGGTCATTGAGCTAGCTCGGGTTGGAAATCGCCGGAGATCCTATCACACTATCAAGCTATCATTTTGGGTATAAATGAATTCAAGTATTTTAAGTCTATGGCATGTATAGGGACTTAGCCATTTGTTAAATGTGTCATTGTGATTTTAGCCAATGTGTTGGCTTGTGATTGTCAAATGCTTGTTTTGATAATTGGCCATGTAGATTGGCTTATTTGGGCTATCATGGTTGTAAGCCTAAGTATATATATATGTGTGTGTGTGCTAATGACTTTGGTGATATGGTCATGGTATGCTTGGTGAATGATAGAAATGTTATTTATGACATGAATGTGAAATGTTTGGCAATGTGGTTTATTGATGTGATGATAAATTGGTGTAAAATTAGGTACCTTGAAAGTAGTCAATTGTGGTTTAATAATTGTGGTGAGTATGGTAGATGTTGTTATTGTGTTGGCCATAATTGTGGATGTTTTGGTTGCTTAAGTATGTTATGTTTTTGCCTTGAATTGGTGTAAGTGTATGTGTGTACAAGGGTGGCAAATGGCTTGGTAAATAGCCTTTATTTTGTCCATACGAGTAGACATACGGGCGTGTGTCTAGGCCGTGTGTGACACACAGTCCGCCTCACGGGCATGTGTTCCGGCCGTGTGTCCCCTGCACCTTAATTTTTGCACAACAGAATGTCTAGAATTGAGCACACGGGCAGAGACACGGGCGTGTGTCTCAGCCGTGTGTGCTACACGGCCTATCACACGAGCGTGTGGCACAAGTCAGAGAGCAACCTATTTTGAATACGGTCTAAAGCACGAGCATGTCCCAGGGTCACACGGGCGTGTCCTTTGGACCAGACGGGCGTGTGAGCCCTGTAACATGAAAAATTTTCTAAGTTTTGTAAAAATTCTAAAGTTCTCGGTTTAGTCCCGAACCATTTCCAATACATGTTTTGGGCCTCGTAGGCTCGTATGAGGGACTTTATGTTCGATTATGAATGATTTTAATTTGGACACAAATTTTATGACTCGAAATTGTGTGATTGCTTGTTATGTGAGTCCGGTAATGCCTCGTACCCTGTTCTGGCATCGAATACGGGTAAGGGGTGTTACATGATTTACAGAAACGAGGTTTCGATACCTTATTTTCTAAAACCACTTAATTTTAGGGACATGCCACTTGAACCTAATTATTCGTTCAAATAACATAAATTGCCAATTCAAAATTTATTTTAATACTATATTTAACTCGTAAATATTAAATAATAACATTTATGAACTTACTCGTCAGATTTGTGGCCCCGAAATCACTATTTTTGACACACTGAAAAACGAGTTGTTACAATGTTTTAATCTTTTCACATGAGTATGCTGAAGTAAATGAATGTTCAAAGGAAATTTTTGTTCATAAGTTAGTTCAAATGAAAGCATGATTTCTGATTTTATCTATGTTATTTTTATGTTATATTGAGTTATGGAATGCTTGTATGTTTTCTAATCTTATGTAGTACTTGCCATGAAAATTTAGTTTCCTTGGAAATATACATGCATGAAGGCTTAGTCTTTAGAATTTACTTAGTAACTTTCTCGGGGCAAAATCCTAGGAGGCATAAGAATCTAAATATGATATAGACACATTTTCTTTGGATCGTTTGACCCTTTCAAGCCCACCTTATTATATTGACCCTTGAAACCTTATTTTTAAGCTTAATGGCCTTTTATTGCAAAGTACCTACATCATAAGCCATAGTCTCATATTTTTAATTTTATCCACTTTTGTGCACCCATCATAACTAAATTTCTCTTGATGATCAAAATTTGAAGAAAAATTCAAAAAGATGTACATGCCCATAAATAATAATAATAAAAGGAGAGAGAAAGTTTGCTCAAATTCTTAAAAAGGTTGATGAGCATGAGTTCGAAATAAGTTTAGGGGTGTTCCAAAGACCTCTTAGAAGGAAGATTGTGTTGCAAAAAGATCCAAGACAAAGTTAGGGTTAAGACTACTGAACCTAAAAATTCTTTTCTCTTTATCCCTACCTTTAGCCTAGCCCCATTACAACCTTATAGAAGACCTACTGATTTGATAATTATGCCGACTACATTAGTGGAGAGAAATTGCTAAGTTCAACATATGAAGACCACTAAATAAACCATATGATTTTCATGTCTAAATTGAGAGGGAAAGTGTATTGAATGGTGAATGTTACATATGACTTTGAAATGCATGCATACTATGACTCATATTGGCATTTCCTTATACTTAGTGTAGAACTTTGGAATAAGGTTGATGAATAAAAAGAGTTTGTGAGCATGGTTTTTTTGATGCATGATTATGTGCAAAGATTGATGCTACTTAAACATGTTGCAAGTTTGCTTTAGCAAAATTTTTGCTTTGCATGAAAAATTACTCGGGACAAGAAATGGATTAAGTTTGGGGATGTGTAAACTCCAAATTATATTGGTTTTTTCTAGTAGTTTTTACCACCTTTTTACTTAAAAATAATACTAATCCCGAGTATTTTTGTAACATCCTGAATTTTTGGGCCTATGCGTTTAATGGGTGGATACGTTTAATGTGTTAATTTAAGTATTAGAGGTGCAAATTGGGTTCAGGTTTGGGTGAGGCCTTGATTAAATATTCTGTTTAGATACTCTAGGGCTTAAAATAAGGTTTTGGTTGTTTAAAATGTCAAATTGGGCTTGTGGTCCCAAAGTAGGGTGGCGCCATAGAGGAGAAAAGGGGGGGCGTCACTAGTGGATGGAGAAGGCCCAAGTTTTGGTTGCTTGGAGCCCAAGTTATTGGGCCAAATTCGGCACTTAAAGAGGAGCTAGGGGGGACGGCACAAGGCTATTATTTAGGGGATTTTTAATGTTTAAAATATGTGGATATTGTGCTGATAAAGGAGGGTTGTGTTGGAGCTAATTAAGTCTCTTTTGATAGGTGTTCTGATAAGGATAAGGGAAAGGATGAGGAGCTATCTAGGAGAATGGAGGTGGTCGAATATGGGACTGTGTGTGTAAAGGGGGGGACGGCTAGATAGAGTTAGGCAAAGCCGAATTCTGTCAGTTTTTCCCTTTCTTCTTCTTTTCTCTGAAGCTCTCTCTCTCTTAGTTTTCTCTATTGCCGAAACTTTTCTATTCTTTTTCCTCTTCTGTCGAAATTACTTCCTAGCCAAAATCTCCAAGGCTCTTTTGTTTTCTTTTCCTAAGCCAAAACCGAAACTCCTCACTCAGTTCTTCTAAAAGCCGAAAACGCATCAGCCTTTTTGTTCATCTTTTGGATTTTTCTTAAAAGCCAAATTCCTAGATCTCTAATCTTCTACGCTTGATCTTCTTACAGATTGCCGAATCTTCCTGCAAGGGGGTAGCCGAAATCTTCTGAAGTGATCTAGTCGCATAGGTTTCTAAATCGGTAGCACTCGAATCATCCTACTTCCGGGATCTAATCGTTTTAAGAGGGGCCTTATCTTCGCGTTCTTCCGGCTTTTGAGCAAAGTTATAGACAAAGGGCAGTAGATCTGATTAGTGAGGGTATCGACATAGAGAATAGTACTACGTGCTATCAGGTGTGTAACATTCTCACACCGTTTGGATTGCTTGTTAGTATATGTTTATAAATTTGTTATATTCTGCTAAATGCCAAAATACCGGCATGGCCGTTGAAAACCCGAGGAGGGTAAGGGCGAATCACCAGGTTAGTGATCTCTGTCATTCTAAAGTGAATGTTTCTGTCGATTTGGTATGATGAACATGTATGTCGGTTTCTGTGATTGCATGGGGTTGGGTGATTGATGAAAGGGGAAGTGTTCTGTTGTAGTGGCTTTTGCCATGATCTCGCTGTAGTGGCTTTTGCATGATGCATTGTAGTGGCTTTTGCCATGATCGCATTGTAGTGGCTAATGCCATGATGCATTTGTAATGGCTATTGCCATGATCGGCGATGAGCAACTATTCTGCAGCATGACCGCCATCGATGGTGTGTAGCAAAGTGGGTTGATTGTAAAAATCCCCAATGGTGTGATTGGCAGGTAAGGGTGGTGTGTAGCGGATGGAAACCTAGGATTGGGTTGGGCTTTGCATATCTTCTGATATATTATACTCTGTTATCTGTTCTGTGGGGCTAAGGCCCAATCTAATGGTGCACGAGGGTTGCACACTGAGTCTCGCGACTCACCCCATTATTTAACATCTTTCAGGTAGCACCTAGTGCATCGGACCGGGTTGGAGAAGAGCGCAAGGTGGCCATGCGAGAGATTATTTTGATTCAGCAAAAGACTTTACTAGTTTATTTATTTTTAATATTTTTAATTACTGGGTTTAAATTTCATTATAATAAGGCCATGGGCCACTAGCTTCATATTTTCGTTTGTTTTGGGCTTTTATTATTATTAGACATTTACATTTTACGTTTTAATTAAGTTAAAGCATGTATCAAATTTTGGTTTTTAATCCACTAAGGCATAAATATAAAATGTATATCTTTTACAGATCATCCAACCATTTAGTTTTCTCGAATAAAGTGTTAAACTCAAGAAAAAATATTTTCCGAAATTGCGACATCTTTTAAAATCTCCCTAAGTGACATGCCAGATCCGGTCATGGTGTTTGGGCCGGGTTTGGGGTGTTACAATTTTTTTAATTAATTAAGTGAATTTTCCTTATATTCCGACAATGGACATGAATTTATATAATATGCAAATTTGTGCTTTATTATGTTAATTTTATGCATAAATTAAATTGTTTCATATTATTTATTAATATGCTATATTTAATTAATGCAGTGGGACCATGAAGTTGATTTAATAAAGAGCTTATTATAATCTTTGCATGGACATGAGCAATTCTACCCTACTTGGACTGCAAAACCATGCAAATTGGGTCAAGAATATGTTGCTTTAACCCAGTGAAAAATGATGTTACATGGTGGACAAGTCTAACTATTAAATAGGTCACAAAATCGTCCGAACAAGGAGAAGAGAAGCCGAATTTGGCAAGGATATTTGGGTAGCCAAAAATCAGCTTTTGGGATAATTATTTGGAGGTCCCTACACTTGGAAAATCATTGAAAATCAGCAAAATATGTTTGTTCAAGAAACCATCATGATTCAAGCATGATTTTATGCTTGAATCAAGCGACCAACTCACCCTCCTTGCCACATATTATGGCCTGCCAAAGGTGGGAGAAATCTAATGGATCCTTGATGCCATATTTAGTAAACTCCTCCACCAACCTCAAGTATAAATACCCACTCTCATCTCACGTTTCAATCATCCCTAAATTATCCCTCATTCATCCTTCATTTAACATTTCTCTTCCATTCTCTCATTCCCTCTCTGTAACACCCCAAACTCGGACAAGACACCACGCCCGAATCTGGTATGTTACGGGGAAAAACGTCTTTGAGTGATCAGTTTTTTTTATTTTCGCTTAAAAGTGGGGTGAAAACATAGTGAATTTGAGGAAAGTTTGAGTAGGCTTGTTTGATTAGATTTTGAAAACTTATCCAAAGTATATAGTTAAAACGAGTTAATTTCATTTAGGACTTCCAATAGTTTCTTAGTGCCATTTTGAAACATTTTAGACCTAGTAGCAAATCGGGTTTGATTTGAAAATCATTTGAGTTTATTGAATAACAACACATAGCGAGATACCCGATGGTATAGTTTAAAACACATTTCGGTATAATTTTGAAAACGTTGTCTTTCCAAGTTTTAGTAAAATTTCATGCCAAGTTATTTGTTAAGCAGGTTGAGAATCTAATTAAAGCATACCCATCATAAAACATAATTTAAAGGCCTTTTACAAATCCAAATTAAAAACCCAAATAACAGTAATTGAACTAAAGTACCCAAATGATAGAGTTGGAGTAAAACTTTATTAAGCATGGCATGTGCACCTCGAGTCCACCCCGGCTCCATGTCCGCGTCTACGAATCACCTAAAATGTCAAAGGAGAGGGTGAGTCGAGTGACTCAGTGCATAAATCCCGCTCCCGATGAAACAACATGCTAACACACATCATACATAGCAACATAATTAATGCAACCCGATCCTAACCATCCGAATCGCCTTTTTCTACCCCGTGTGGTACCAAACCACTTTGGTGGTGCTAAACCACTGGTGACATATAGTCACAATGTGTTACCAAAACACCGGTGTCCCAAAGACACAATGTGCTACCCAAGCACCGTGACCGTAGCCACGATAATCGAATGATGGGGCCAACCCATCGTGTGATACCCAATCACTAGCGACGATCCCATATCTCATGTGGGGCCAACCCACGGTGGTGTTAACCACGGGGACAAGTCGCAATGAGGTGCCCAACCTCTGGTGTCCCAAAGACACAAATGTGCTACCAAAGCACCGGTGACCGTAGTCACAATAATCGAATGATGGGGCCAACCCATCGTGTGATACCCAATCACTAGCGATTTATCCCATATCTCAAAGTGGGGCCAACCCACGGTGGTGTTAACCACGTGGACAAGTCGCAATGAGGTGCCCAACCTCTGTGTCCCAAAGACACAAATGTGCTACCAAAGCAATGGTGACCCAAAGTCACAAAGTGTGTTACCAAAACACTGGTGCTCGTCAAAGACAAAAATATCATGCTCCTCTCACTCATATCACCCATCAACAACCAACTCATGTAATCATGCATATCATACAAATTATGCATATCATGCTAATATGTTTGACTCATGCCCCATATCACATACATACATAGTCATGATACCATATAAATCATCGAGAATCTAGTAACAATACTGACTTACCCGGATACGCACACATACCCCGTTTGGGTATCCAATAACCATCATCTTGTCACATGATTTTAATAGGCAAACAGGTTTAATAACAATATTACTAAGTATAGTGTGTTAGTTTACACACCTGGTAATACGAGTCTAGAAATCCTGACAAAAGCGATCTAAGTCCCTTGATTAACTAGCTCCTACAATCGGCCAAGACATAGGGGTTAGGTGCTAAAGCCATTCGGCCAAGGACATATAAACCCAAAGGGGTTAATTTCAATCCCTACCTCGAAGATGATTTGGTTTCCTACCCAATCCGAATCAAGCGATGATTCCTCTTCCAACAATCGGCTACACCATAAAAAGATGAACAGTTAATCCACTTGAATCCCTATCTTATTGAAATCCAAAAGAATAGACTAACAAATAATCTTCTTACCACCACTTATCAAATGGTTAAACCAAGGTAGAAAGCTCCACTTGTCTGCTTCAAAGTCCCCGTTGTCCTATGATGCAATCGGTTCCAACATAAGAGATAACACTCATCAACGAGCTTGTCATATACGATTCTTAAACAACTTAAATCGATTAAGAAAAAGAGAGAAACTAGATGACCATTCGGCCAAGGCTTACCAATCTCCAAACGATTAAAGCAAGAGACCCAACACTCTATATTCGGCCACCCAACACAAGAAGAGAACCACAAGCGATTCGGCCAGGACTTATGCCAAAAGAAGAATCAAAGATTCGGCCAAGGTGATTTATACCAATCACGATTTTCGGTCAGAGTTGAAGAGAAGAGTAAACAAAATGCATAAAAAAATAGTGTTGATATTCGGCCAAGTAAAAAATTGAACAAAGAGATAAAAGGTACTTCTGATTTGAAGAAAAAGAAAAGATGAATGGTATTTGAGAGAATGGGGGTTTCGGTTTACAAGGTTTCAAAAACAAGAAAAGAAAGTTGAGAAGAGGAGAGGCTAGCTTCGATTTACACAAAGGAAAAAGAAGAGAAAAGTGTAAAGGACATTCGGCTTCACCCTACTCAAGAGAACAAAGAATTTCGGCACACCTTTGAAAATTTGGTCTTTCGGTTTCAAAAGATGAAGAACAAAATGAGAGGAGTTCACTAGGAAATCGGTATTCAAAAGACAAAATAAAAACCCTTAGAACATTCGGCTAACCAAAGACCAAAGAAGAGGCTTTCTTGCTTGATATCCAAAGACCGAAATTGCACCCAAAATGCCAAAAATGCAAAAATGCATTTCGGCTAGCACCTCACCCCACTATGCCGTCCACTTCCTTCCACTCCAACACCCCACAAATTCGGCCACACTCCCCAAACACACTCACCACCACTCATTTCAAATGAGTGGACCAAGTCCTCCTCCACAATTTGCTCTCCACCTTACATTTGAAAGTGGAGACCAAGTCCAAGTAGAATTTCACTAGCCTTCTACCTCTCCTCCATGCCGTCCCAAAAAGAAGTCAAAAAGTGGCCACTCCGCAGCTTGAACACAAGACCTCTCCCCCTGCAGATGACGCCACACTCAAGCCCCCAAGTGACGCATGCCTTGCCACTAAGCTAGCTCCTCTTTTGTGCTCAAGAACACCAATTAAAATTCTTAAACCCCAGCTTCCTCAGCTCCCTTCACTTAACACCCAGAAACCAAAATTTTCCCATTCACTCCGACATACACCTAGCCTACAACTAAGCCCCTAAAATACCGAAATAACAACACAGCACACTAAACACATGCAATAACTTGCAACAACAAAATAGCCCCTAACCCGGGATATTACACTCTCTTCATTCCCACGCATAGCATCCCATATTTCCTTTCTTTCTTAGCCAGTAAAACCTTGATAAGATCATCTCTTGGTCAGCCACCTTGAGGAGCCATTAACAAAGGAGCAACACGAAGACGGGAGGAAACTTCTTAAATCGGAGTTCGCAAGGCTACTGATTTGAATAGAGTTTATTCTTCCTTTACTTGTTACTTTGATTTTAATCATGTTTGCAATCTGCTTTGTTATCTTATCATCAACAATGGTAGATTAAATCTGTTTAACTAGGATGATTGCATTATTTCAATGAATTTTATTTAAATCATATTTATAGTGTTTGTACCTTAGTCATTCATGTTTTCAATTATACTCAAGCATGTATTCCATTCATACGTGATTGGATGCATTTGAATTAGCTGAGCGATCC
The DNA here is from genome assembly GCA_025698515.1 of Gossypium sturtianum. Taxonomy (NCBI): domain Eukaryota; kingdom Viridiplantae; phylum Streptophyta; class Magnoliopsida; order Malvales; family Malvaceae; genus Gossypium; species Gossypium sturtianum. The sequence continues at coordinate 135,223,936 of CM046945.1, forward strand.
TAACCAAACGACTGCTAATGGACACAATAGGTTAAAAGTGTATGCTTAATTTAGATCCTAACCCGACTAAATTAAAGGTTCTATAACTTTAACAAGATCTAGTATCTTGCATAGTTTTTAGGTTTATGTGATTAAATTGTTTCAAACCTAACCCGTCCCTGTTACTTCATTTGAATTCTAAGAAATCCTTAGTTTAATATGATCAGTAAAATGCATGTTTTGCTGAGTAATAGATTTTGAAAAGACTGAGTTTGGTTTCAAACTCATGAAAGATCGAGTTGCCATGGAATATTTTCTGAACACTGTTAAACATGAGAAAAATGAATTAAGTTGAATGATGTAATTATTATAGCATATTCATGTTATTGATTGTTGAAGTTTATGTTGTTTCTACTAATTTCATCTCATACATTCTAGTTAATTATCATACTTAGATTAGAATTGCATTAGGGATCATCTTACATCTAGATAATTTAATCTAGTTTAATCATCCATCACTCGAAATATTGTGTTCTTATCACCAATTTTTAAAGCTTTAATTTTGCAATTAATTTATTAACATACATAGTCCCTGTGGAGACGATAACTCTTTTACCTACTTATTACTTGATAACGATTGTGTACAGTTGCACAAACCTACGCGTTACAATGGTCCATAAGCCCTATACAGTTCCCCTTATTTTTCCACTGTTTTTTTAACAAGGATTCAAGACACACAACTCTAACAATCACAAAATTAAATGATACAAATGGTATTGAATTGATGTAATGAATGTGGTTGGTAATGGTTTGAATGATATGTATATACTACTTGATATAATGTTATATATATACTCGATTATATGTGGGTTTTATCTTAGTTCGGTGAAATGCTATATCAGGTTAATGATAACATGTGTTCTGAACGGATATGTACATTGAGTGAATAGTATGGTATTAATGGTATATTGTTAACGACTCCATTGTACGGTACTAGATCAACATAATAATTAAATGTTGGATTGTTATATAATTGGAATGACTGATGAACTCACCTTAAAAATGTGAAATGTTGTAACAGTTAGTTGAGTTTAATTAATTATTTCCAATATGTTTAGTTATGAATTTTGTAAGTTTATTGTTTTAAATCCTATGAACTTACTAAACATTCAAAATGCTCACATTGTTTCATTTTCTATCCTGTAGATGTCGTTTGTGGAATTCGGAGGATTAGATCACTCAAGAGTTCACACTATCCAGTTTCTGTGTTGGTAGACTTCTAATCGTTCTAGACTCGGTTATGTGGCATGTATATAGGTTTCGATATGTACAAGTTTCTATCTTTGAATATTAAGGAGAACGATTCTTATATATAATGCTTCTTTGGAATGTTTTGATGATGTACATATAAAACTCGTAATATAAATGTGTTTACTTTGTAGATTCATGAGTTTGAACCAATATTGATGTTGGATTAGAATGTCTTGGTATGATGGTTAATGTGTGAATAATGTCCTTGTGGTAAGCTAAATATATTGTTTCAAATGAATGACCAAAAGTTGAACGATTCTAATGTTGTGATAATGTAATTGGGATAATAGATTGTTTGACTTAATAAGTGACATGTTAACATTGGTATTTGGCATCTTGAAATGGTTTTGAAACGGTGTAAAATGATAGGTTTTGGTGCATATCTTGAATGGCTTGACTTGATACATGTAACCTTGTTTGTGATGGTGCTAATATGGTATATTGGTTAGGCACTATTAGGTTATTATGTGACATGATTTGGCTTTTTTTTGAGGTTTTTAAACAAGGTTTCAAGTTGCTAATTTGTATTTTGTAGTTACCTTATTGTTTGCTTTTGATTCATTCACCTAAATGACATAGGTTGGGTCACACGGTTAATCACATGGCCTTGTGTCATACACAGGTTTGTTACACGACCGTGTGCCACTGAAAAATAGAATGCATTTAGATCACACGATCTCTGATTGTCACACGAGCTAGCCACACGCCCATGTGAGTACTGTAGATTTTCTAAGCTAGATTCCCACACGATCACAATTAGTTACACGGCCCATTCACACGGCCATGTGACTTTTTTTGAATTTTACAATTTGATCTGTATGACCTCAGTGAGATACACGGCCTGGGAACACGGTTGTGTGTCTCCTATTTTGCATGAGTGCCCTTATCTTTTGAAAATGTTTCAATTTGATCCTTATTATTCTTGGGTCAACTTAAGAGCTTTTGTAAGCTCGATTAAGACTCAAATTTAATTGTATACCATAATATTTGAATGTTTATGACGTAATTGATCATTTGAAAGATTTGTTTATGATATAATTGATCTGTAATTTTGGAAATATTGCAAATTAGTTCTAGTTAAATTCTAGGTTGATATTAGAGCATACATAAGATAGTAAGACGCTCGACTAAAATTATGTTTGGTGATTATGCACTGAATTGATTATAATTGTATTATTCATTTTTAATTCGAATGTTAATTATGTAATTATGAAGAAATTTCATATTTATTTTAAATAATCGATATAAATTGAATGTGTTCTGTTCCGACTTTAACTGTAGCACTCCGTAGCTCGAGTTCAGTGACTGGACCGGGTAAGGGGTGTTACATAAACATACTAATCATGAGACAATATCATACATGACCTTTGTTAATACTTAATAGCATATATATGTATTGAACCAAAAATCATGAAAGCATAAACTAGGATAGCTACTTGTCTACGACCCTCGTCTTTAGCTACATATGATAATTTGATTATAGAGTTTCACCAAAATATGCATGAAAACACAACAATTAAACATAGTTTACATTTTATTCATTTTATTCATTTTAGTCTTTATATCTGGAATGTTCATATTTTTTTAACATCGAATGAAAATAAAATTTCATATTATTTCATTAGGGACCTTATACTTTTAATCTACTGCATAATTTCTTAACAACTTTCAATTTATTCAATTTAGTCCTTAATGTCAAAATCAACTAAACCTCTAAATCTAAGCTAATTTCACTATATTCTAATATAATGTTAGTAAAATCTAAGTTACAAGCTCAATTTATCAACTTCCATCAATGGCAATTTGTATAAACTTATCAAATTAAGAAATCTAATGCATGAGCTAACTTAATCAAATTTATTAGATCACAAATCTATAAAAGTTTCAAAGAAATTGCTTGAGTACCTTAGTTAATTGTGGATGACAATGGTTAAAGAAAACCTAAAGTTTCTTTCCTTTTCTTCTTCACTTGGATGACCAAAGAAAGAAGATGGTGATAGCTTTTATTTCATCCACTATCACTTACTATTTATACTAAGATTAATAGTTTGCTTAGGCTTAATTAATCACCTTTAATGATTTAATGATATAAGATTAGTTATAATTAAACAAACTGATCAAGATGAATGGATGTCATCATCTCATCCCATTAATATACTTTAATTATAGTTAATTTTTTCTAAGGTACTTTGTTTAATTATTTATTAAATCCTTAAGCATTTTCTAACTTAAAATTCAATAGCTATTGCACTTTTGCAATTCAATCCCTGAACTAAAATTAATAATTTTCTATATTTAATTTCTTGATCAACCTTTAATATATTTTCATATTAAATACATAAATTCTTCTATTCATAATTTCACAGACTTGGTTTACGGAATTGGGTTTCGAAATTGCATTTTTTGACATCAACTAAAAGTGGGTTGTTACAAGTCTTCTCTTCTTCAATTCAACTCTTCTGGCTCCCAAGTAGCCTTTTCGACGCTATGCCTTCACCATAAGACTTTCACTAATGGCACACATTTGTTGCTTAACTCTTTCACTTCTTAATGTCAAATCAAGTTGCACTTCTATCGCTTCTACGGGTATCACTTGAGAAGGATCGTAACGATACCACTAAAGCATTGACACATGAAACACATTATAAATCTTTTGCAGCTCTGGTGGCAAAGTCAAATGGTAAGCAACCGGACCATTTCTTTCAACAATTTCATATGGTCTGATTGTTTGAAAAAATCTGGTTCAAAAATAGTTTTCTTGCACATTGGAAAATAAATATTTTGAAAATCAACCCAGTTTGTGATATTTATAGCTATAAACCTTAGACCGAATTCACACATGTGTTTTCAGATAGACAGATCCTTTTCATTCTTGGCTTTCAACCAAACGATCCTAAGCCTCAGAATGTTACAAGACGAGAAGTCTTATATGACCTTAACAAATCGATTTATGGATAATTATCATGTTATTTGTATGAGAAATGTTGTTTTAGGCTCTTCTGGTATAAATACTATATCTGCACAGTGAATTTTTATGGATTCGAATGACAGACAGAAAATGTGTGTATGATTACTTGTTAACTTGTTCATGTTGTAGTCGTTTTGAACTCTCATTATTTATTATAGAAGTTGTGAATTCCCTGAGTATCATACCAAGGTTCCATGATAGAAGAGTTGTTTGTATTGTATATATCCTTAATTGAATTTCTTCACTAAGCACACTCAAGGGTCATCATGTTGCATGTTCTGATAGATGCTAAAAGGAACATGTTTTAGGCTCATTCTTAATGCGTTTGTGGGTGATTATTCGCTGTTAATGGTGAATTTTATGCTCATAGTCCTTTAAATTAATGTTTTTATAGCAAAAAGAGTGAAAACCAAAAATCAGAGCAAGTTACAAGAGCCACACGAGCTGACCCCTTTCATACAGCCTAGACACACGGGCTGCCACACGGCCATGTGGCAGGCCATGTTGATTTTGTAATTTGTACTCTAAACCTGTGGGAAAACGTAATTTTTAGGTTTTTCAAACATTCTGAGACCTATATATGACAAAAATAAGAAGATAGGAATTAGTCGTCATAGAATACTCAAGAAAACAACTAGAAGAATACCATTGAAGCCGATTCTGAAGCAGATTTCCATCATGATTGAATATTCCCTTTTGATTTCTTTGTAGATTATTATCAATTTCTTTATTTCTTGTGGTTATACTATATTTTGGATTTTTTATTTGCAAGTATGAACTAATTTTCTAAATACCTAGGGAGATGAACCCTATGATGAATTTTGTTGTTTGATTTCTATTTTACGCAATAAATACTTAGAAATTGTTCTCAATTATGTATGCTTAATTCTTGGTTTAATATTTCTAGATTATTGATCCATGTTTGATATGCCTAAATGAGAGGAAGAATAGACCCTGTTTAAGAGTAGATCTAGCGAAATTGAGTGGAGTTGAATGTAATCCTAAAAATAGGATGACATAAATCTACCAGATTAGAGTAAATCTAATAGGGGAATATATAGATCGAGTTAATGTGATCATAAGGGTTTTAATTACAAAGAAATTTCAATTAATCAACTTAGAGTCAGTTTCTCTTATTCTTGAAGAGAGATATTAGCATAATTGAGGGATTTCTACGGATCAAGATACTAAGCGAAGAAATTACGTAATTTAGATTGATAATGACAAATGAAATCTAGGTGAATTCTTTTTTGGGTATTGTCATGGGTATTGTTTCGCTTCTTGGTTGTTTACTCGATTATTTTCTTGATTTATTCTTTGTCGCGTTCGTAGTTAATTAATTTAGTTAATTTTAGTTATCAATCAATCACTCCAATTATTCGGTTAAATAATAGAAAGATGATAATTACTAGTAGTTTTAGTCCTCGTAGGAACAATATCTTTGCTCACCGTAGCTATACTATTAATTTATAGGTGCACTTGCCTTAGTCAGATTTTTAGTTGGTTTACAACTGCATCAAGTTTTTGGCGTCGTTGCCTGGGACTAAAATATTAGGGAAACTTTATTTCTATTAATTTGACCATTTCTTATTTTTATTTTTATTTTTATATTTTTGTTTTTAATTTATTTTTTTACAATCTATTTTTTTGTTTGTTTGATTCTGATAAGTTATTTTGGTTTATGACTAGAGGAAACCCATCGAAACTGTTAATTTTTAACAGTGAGATTGAAAGAACTGGTCGAAGAAATCGTAGAGATGTTAGAGAAGCAAAGCAACGTCAACAGTTTTTAATAGATGATCAAGAGGTAAAGGATTTTACTGTGGATATGGATGATAATCCTAATAATCAACAGCCTCCTACACCTCCTACTCATTGTACTATTTTTTATTACGCTAAGCCTACTTTGATTGGGGCTGAATCGAGTATCATTAGATCGACTATTGCTACAAACAATTTTAAGCTGAAGCCGAACACAATTCAAATGGTACAACAATATGTTCAGTTTGATTGGTTGCAAGATGAAGATCTGAATGCTAATTTGGCTAACTTTCTAGAGATTTGTGACACATTCAAGATTAATGGTGTTTCTGATGATGCCATACACTTATATTTGTTCCCATTCTCTTTGAGGAGCAAGGCAACATAGTAAATGAATTCACTTCCACGGGGTTCTATCACGACTTGGGATCAAATGACTGAAAAGTTTCTATTGAAGTACTTCCCACCGGCTAAAATAGCTAAGTTGAGAAATGACATCTCTTCTTTTTGCTCAAATTGATTTGGATACATTATATGATGCATGTGAGAGATTTAAGGATCTTTTGAGAAGGTGCCCTCATCATGTGTTACCTTTATGGTTACAAGTTCAAACCTTTTACAACGGTTTAAATCCCTCGACTAGGCAACTAACTGATGCAACAACTGGAGGAACATTGAATAATAAGACACTTGAGGCATCTCAAGAGTTTATTGAGGAGATGGCACTGAATAACTATCAGTGGCAAGTCATGAGAACAAAACCGATTAAAGCAACTGGTGTTTTAATATATATGTAGTTGCTATGTTGGCAAGTCAAGTGGAAGCACTGAGTAAAATGATTGATGGTTTGAGTTGTAATAACACGATGAATCCAGTAAGGCAATGTGATGCAACTAGAGTGGGGATGATCAATCTAGAATGTTTACATTTTGGTTCTAACATGGAGCATGAGCAAATCAACTTTATGGGTAAAAATTTTAGACCTCAAAATAACCCCTAAAGCAATAAATATAATCCAGGATGGAGGAATCATCCAAATTTCTCTTGGGGTGGTCAAGGTAATCAAAGGTTACAAACCCCTCTGGGTTTTCAGTAACCTTATTAGCAAGAAAATAAACTGAACGTTGAGGAGATGTTAGCTAAATTTATTTCGGTGTCAGAAACTCGATTTCAAAACATTGAGACAACTTTGAAAAATCAGCAAGCATCGATTCAAGGGCTTGAAAATCAGATTGAACAGCTTGCTAAATTGGTTTCGGAGAGACAGCAAGGTAGTTTTGTAACACCCCGAACCCGGCCTAGAAGTTAGGCCCGAATCTGGTGTGTCACATGGAAGTAAAAACTTGCTTGAGAAATACAGCCTCTTTGTTAAAAACCCAAAACACTTAAGCAATTCATGTCTAATTGAAAACGTAATTATCTTTAAAAACCTTTTCGTTTGCGGAAGCATATTTGAAATAAACAATTTACGAAAATGTGACGTTTAGAAATAGAGTTGCAGAAGCATTTTGAAAACGTTATGGAAACGTAGATAAAATGCAAGTATTTTTGAGAGGTTGTTTGATAAATCGATAATCGAACTAGTAATCTTTTAAAACCGTGACTTTTGAAAATATCGTTGATAATTTGAGAGAAAATTCCCAATGTTAAAAATATTTGTAAAAGTTTGTTATGAAATCCATATGTTAATCAATTTTGGAAAACCTTTATTTAAGTTTTAGAAAATTCTCGTTTTAAACAATTTTAAGCAAAATAATAAGTATATCAACCATAAAGCAAATAATAAAACACTCTAGAGGCCTTATTACAACATAAAAACCCAAAATAGTAAAGTGAACGGAATTAAAAATCTAAAGTTCAAAATAAAACACCGTTTCTGAAGTATGGCCTCCACCGAGTCATCCATGGGCCCAAGTCCTCGTCACTGAGCATTACCTGCAAGGGTTAAGAAAAAGGGGGGTGAGTTACAAGAACTCAGTGTGAAATCCCTTACCGTCATCCACTGGGCCTGAACCCGCTTAGAAATATCTTGGGCCTAAGCCCATTTAAGATAATCTTGGGCCGAAGCCCAATTACAAAACAGTATATATATATATATATATATATGAATGCAAAGTACGCAACCCAACCCATCCATCCATCCAATCTCTCCCCCGTACCAGCCAGTCTCTCCTGTGGGGATCAAGTCAACCCACCCCGCCAGTCTCTCCAATTTGCAGTCAAGCGCCATTTATACTATTTGTGGTGAGCCACGATTCATATACTGTAAAATGATCGACACAGAGTAGTTAATTCATATGTTAGGCACATAGCCATTATCAGAATTTGTGGCAATGCCACCGGTCTATACTTCTCTTCATTCAAATTTTCCCATCCCATGCAATATGTAAAGATGCATCATACATAATCGTAAAACATCCATATAAAAATAACATCCATTAGCCTGTTGAATACTTTTTATGAATCAGCCCATTAAAGCAATACGATCATTCGGCCCATAGGGGCATTTCAGTAATTCGGTCCATAAGGACATTTCGGTAAATTGGCCCATTATAACAATCTATCAAATCGGCCCATAGGGGCATTTTGGTAAATCGGTAATTTTACCCACTAAGGGTAATTCGGTAATCTCGCAACCCAGGGGTATTTCGGTAATTTACACTCCAAGGGTATTTTGGTAATTTCGCAACCCCGGACTTAACTACTAATTTGGGCATAAAAATTTGAAAATGTCCATCTGCGTCATACTGACTAAATTGACTATAACTTAAGTTAGAAAACTAAAAATTTAAATCCGTAAATTTTCCGTCAAACTAGACTCATATATCTTCTTACTATAATTTTTCCAGAATTTTTTGCTTAGCCGTTTAGTACAGTTTATTACTTAAAATTTCCCTTGTTTTACTGTACAACGATTCTGACCTCTCTTAACCGAAATTCAAATATCTCACTGTACAGTTTTCATATACTGCTCCCACTTGTTTCTATTGAAAATAGGCTCACTAGGGAATCTATACATATAAACTATAACTCATAATTAACTTTGTACAATTTTAACCAATTTTTCCAAGACAGAACAGGGAACCACGAAGTCCATCAGAACCAGTCTCACTAAAATTAAGATATCCCAGAATATAAAATTCCTTTTCCTTCTCCATTTCTTCCATATCAAAATAGACACAGTAAGCTTTAATTCATTATTTTATTCACTTATTAATCCCTTTTCTCCTATTTTCCGTGATTTTTCAAAATCACATCACTGTTGCTGACCATAAACCGTTTCCTTGCAAACTATGGTTACCACTATGGACATACGCACGCCCAAGTGATCACGGATGCCGATTTTCGGTTTTCTTCGGTATTTCGACCGAATCATAGAATATTTCATGCAAAATTTCAGAGAAGTGTGAGATTACACACCATTTCAAATATGTATACGGAAGGGTACGGGATTACACACCATTTCAAACATGTATTCGGAAGGGTACGGGATTACACACCTTGATTACAAGTTGTGCTTTCTACCGTTTCAACACCACGAATGTGATCTCCTCAGTGCACCAAAAATCGATCCTACCCTTTGGCTCACAAAAATCCGTCCTAATAATATTTGGTGAGCAAAAGAGTCGTTAGCAATTATCCCACCTTTGATCAAAACAAATCTTATAACAACGTTCTTACCCCACTTGCTTGACAAGTCGACGATAACGATTTGGTTAATACAAATCACTTGTGCTCCTTCACCTTGTTGAAAGCCCTAAGTCCAACGATGGCCATATCACAGAAAAGAATGTAACTCAGATCCAACGAGAGAGAAAGAAGAACACTCGATTATTAAGGAAAAACTCAGATGAAACAAGGTTATTGACAAAGAGAGAACTACTACTTACCGATTCGATTTAAGAAGTGAGTGCTAACACGAACGAGAAAGAAATAACGTAAAAGAGATGAAGAATTCAAAGGTTCGGTTATGGAGGGAATAATGGACAAGAAAATTCGGCTATGGTGAAAAGGATTAGAAAAGAAGAGATGCTTGAAGGATTTTGTGAAAAAAAAAAGAAAGAAGAAGAAAGATGTTTGACTAGCTTCAGTTTTCAAGAAAGATAAGTGAACAAATTTTTGGTCTCAATGGTTTGGGTACATTCGGCAACAAGAAGAAAGAAAAGAAGAGAATAAGCTCACCAATGGCTTGAAGATTCGGCAAGAAGGAAATTTGGAGAGAAAAGAAAAATGACACCAAAGTTGCATATAGGAATTTTGGCCAAAAACAATACCAAAACTTTTACCAATTGCCAAAGACAAAATTCGGCTAAGAGAATGGTAGTTTGGAGAAAATGGCACACTTGATGCTAAAGGAATTTGACTAAAACAAGCACTAAAACTTTACCAAAACACCAAGGAAAATTCGGCTATCCCCTAACACACAAAAAACGTCTCACATACATGACCATAATGGTCAAGAATTTGCCAACCATACTTTCCATAACATTTCCCTTGAAAAAGGCCACATGTTCCCCTTACTTTCCCCTTTCTCTTGATTTCTTTCCTCACCTTCATCCTTTCCTATTTTTCTTAGCCATCTTGCAAAAATTAAAAAGTCCACCTTGCCTAAAATACTACCTTGGCCGACACTTAGGGAAAGAACACAAAAAATAGTCATAATTTTGCACTTGATGGGATTTGAACCTCCTCCCTCAAAGTCCTTCATGTGGCGCCATAACCTCTTTACCATATGCTCAATTATGCAAGAAAATTGCTCTCTTATTTCCATAAGCCTTGATGCCACTTACTATCTCTCCTTAAAGTGCTAAAATACAAAATTTTACTAAAGCCCAACTTGAACCCAAAACTTCATAGAAACCTCGTAACCTTCCAAATTCACTTAACTAATAAGTCCAATTTGCAATAACACCATTCTCATATTCTCAAATATTTTAAACATTCCTACACCCAAGGCCCATTGGGCCCAATTCTTCTAGGCCCAATTTCGGGATGTTACAATTCTACCCTCCTTAAAGAAATTTCGTCCTCGAAATTTCCATCCTACTACTAAACGCATCGCTCAAATCACACCACTATGCTTCCGCTGCGCACTCTGATCTTAATAACCACAATGTACTTTTAACATAATCTTGAATCCTCTTTCATGCAACCAAACATCTAACCACAGAAGCAAACAGTTATCTACCACTTATACCTAAAATTTTCTACATTCAGTCATCACGTCCAACCATAACATACCTGACTTGATGGTGATGAAACAATCCCGAGCCTTATGCTCCTTAGACCTGCATCACAAGCATGCTCCTGACCTCCTCCAGCATTCTCCCGGATGACACCTTCTACAATAATCGCAAGCTGAAAAGTTTGGACGTGCCTTAACACACTTTACGGAATGAGACTGCGACCCAAAAGAACCGCGATCTAATTTCTTCTTACAAATTACGACCCAACTCAAGTGCTTCACCGATTCCTTTAACCTCCTTCAATACCTCCTTAACTATTTGAGTCGCCTTATCCACCCCACTCGATCATGAGATCCCGCTTTCACCATCGGCGATATCGGCGCCTCCCTTTCGGAAACATGCCCCGATGTTGAAGATCTAGCCTTAGCACCTTGGCCTCTACCACGTCCACGTCTACCACGTCCACATCTTCTAGCGTTCATGTTCACTAATGTCGACTTAATCTGATTAAGAGTTTTATGAATCATTATGCTATTTCAATGTTTATTAAACAATGTTTTATGGAGTATAGGCAGTAAAGTTGTTTTCGCACAACGTATCCTAAAATCTCAATCTCTATAGTTTCAGCTCCTATAGCTAAGAGTTCTAGAGTATTTCTACAGTCATACCACAATAATCATAATCATAAAATGATAACATAATTACTTGACTTGGTGTCGGATACCCGTGGTGCCATACTTCCTTTAGAATATACATGTAAAATTTAAAATTTTAAACGGCTTTGAAAACGTGTTTGAACCCAAACCACAGCTGAGTTTTGCAACCGGGCTCTGATACCATAAAATGTAACACCCCGAACCCGGCCTAGAAGTTAGGCCCGAATCTGGTGTGTCACATGGAAGTAAAAACTTGCTTGAGAAATACAGCCTATTTGTTAAAAACCCAAAACACTTAAGCAATTCATGTCTAATTGAAAACGTAATTATCTTTAAAAACCTTTTCGTTTGCGGAAGCATATTTGAAATAAAAAATTTACGAAAATGTGACGTTTAGAAATAGAGTTGCAGAAGCATTTTGAAAATGTTGCGGAAACATAGATAAAATGGAAGTATTTTTGAGAGGTTGTTTGATAAATCGATAATCGAACTAGTAATCTTTTAAAACCGTGACTTTTGAAAATATCGTTGATAATTTGAGAGAAAATTCCCAATATTAAAAATATTTGTAAAAGTTTGTTATGAAATCCATATGTTAATCAATTTTGGAAAACCTTTATTTAAGTTTTAGAAAATTCTCGTTTTAAACAATTTTAAGCAAAATAATAAGTATATCAACCATAAAGAAAATAATAAAACACTCTAGAGGCCTTATTACAACATTAAAACCCAAAATAGTAAATTGAACGGAATTAAAAATCTAAAGTTCAAAATAAAACACCTTTTTTGAAGTATGGCCTCCACCGAGTCATCCATGGGCCCAAGTCCTCGTCACTGAGCATTACCTGCAAGAGTTAAGAAAAAGGGGGGTGAGTTACAAGAACTCAGTATGAAATCCCTTACCGTCATCCACTGGGCCTGAACCCGCTTAGAAATATCTTGTGCCTAAGCCCATTTAAGATAATCTTGGGCCAAGCCCAATTACAAAACAATATATATATATATATGAATGCAAAGTATGCAACCCAACCCATCCATCGAATCTCTCCCCGTACATCACCCAGGTCTCTCTGTGGGGATCAAGTCAACCCACCCCGCCGGCCTTCTCCAATTTGCAATCAAGTCGCCATTTATACTATTTGTGGTCGAGCCACCAGATTTATATACGGTAAAATGATCGACACAGAGTCGTTAATTCATATGTTAGGCACATAGCCATTATCGAAATTTGTGGCAATGCCACCTGGTCTATACTTCTCTTCATTCAAATTTTCCCATCCCATGCAATATGTAAAGATGCATCATACATAATCGTAAAACATCCATATAAAAATAACATCCATTAACCTATTGAATACTTTTTATGAATCAGCCCATTAAAGCAATACGATCATTCAAATTTATAGGGGCATTTCGATAATCGATCCATAAGGACATTTCTGATGAATCGGCCCATTATAACAATCTATCAAATCGGCCCATAGGGGCATTTCGGTAAATCGGTAATTTTACCCACTAAGGGTAATTCGGTAATCTCGCAACCTAGGGGTATTTCGGTAATTTACACTCCAAGGGTATTTTGGTAATTTCGCAACCCCGGACTTAACTACTAATTTGGGCATAAAAATTTGAAACTGTCCATCTGCGTCATACTGACTAAATTGACTATAACTCGAGTTAGAAAACTCAAAATTTAAATCCATAAATTTTCCTTGAAACTAGACTCATATATCATCTTATTACAATTTTTACAGAATTTTTTTCTTAGCCGTTTAGTACAGTTTATTACTTAAATTTCCCTTGTTTCACTGTCCAACGATTCTGACCTCTCTTAACCGAAATTCAAAAATCTCACTGTACAGTTTTCATATACTGCTCCCACTTGTTTCTATTGAAAATAGGCTCACTAAGGAATCTATACATATAAACTATAACTCATAATTCACTTTTTACAATTTTAACCAATTTTTCCAAGACAAAACAGGGAACCACGAAGTCCATTAGAACCAGTCTCACTAAAATTAAGATATCCCAGAATATAAAATTCCTTTTCCTTCTCTGTTTCTTCCATATCAAAATAGACACAGTAAGCTTTAATTCGTTATCTTATTCACTTATTAATCCCTTTTCTCCTATTTTCCGTGATTTTTCAAAATCACGTCACTGTTGCTGACCAAAAACTGTTTCCTTGCAAACTATGGTTACCACTATTGACATACGCATGCCCAAGTGATCACGGATGCCGATTTTCGGTTTTCTTCGGTATTTCGACCGAATCACAGAATATTTCATGCAAACTTTCAGAGAAGTGTGAGATTACGCACCATTTCAAATATGTATACGGAAGGGTACGGGATTACACACCATTTCAAACATGTATTCGGAAGGGTACGGGATTACACACCTTGATTATAAGTTGTGCTTTCTACCGTTTCAACACCACGAATGTGATCTCCCTCAGTGCACCAAAAATCGATCCTACCCTTTGGCTACTGAAATCCCGTCCTAACAATATTTGGTGAGCGAAAGAGTCGTTAGGAATTATCCCACCTTTGATCAAAACAAATCTTATAACAACGTTCTTACTCCACTTGCTTGACAAGTCGACGATAACGATTTGGTTAATACAAATCACTTGTGCTCCTTCACCTTGTTGAAAGCCCTAAGTCCAACGATGGTCATATCACGAGAAAGAATGTAACTCGGACTCCAACGAGAGAAAGAAGAACACTCGATTATTAAGGAAAACTCGGATGAAACAAGGTTATTGACAAAGAGAGAACTACTACTTACCGATTCGATTCAAGAAGTGAGTGCTAACAAGAACGAGAACGAAATAATGTAAAAGAGATGAAGAATTCAAAGGTTCGGTTATGGAGGGAAAAATGGACAAGAAAATTCGGCTATGGTGAAAAGGATTAGAAAAGAAGAGATGCTTGAAGGATTTTGTGAAAAAGAAAAGAAAGAAGAAGAAAGATGTTTGACTAGCTTCGGTTTTCAAGAAAGATAAGTGAACAAATTTTTGGTCTCAATGGTTTGGGTACCTTTGGCAACAAGAAGAAAGAAAAGAAGAGAATAAGCTCACCAATGGCTTGAAGATTCGGCAAGAAGGAAATTTGGAGAGAAAAGAAAAATGACACCAAAGTTGCATATAGGAATTTTGGCCAAAAACAATACCAAAACTTTTACCAATTGCCAAAGACAAAATTCGGCTAAGAGAATGGTAGTTTGGAGAAAATGGCACACTTGATGCTAAAGGACTTTGACTAAAACAAGCACTAAAACTTTACCAAAACACCAAGGAAAATTCAGCTATCCCTCCCTAACACACAAAACCGTCCATATACATGACCATAATGGTCAAGAATTTGCCAACCATACTTTCCATAACATTTCCCTTGAAAAAGGCCACATGTTCCCCTTACTTTCCCCTTTCTCTTGATTTTTTTCCTCACCTTCATCCTTTCCTATTTTCCTTAGCCATCTTGCAAAAATTAAAAAGTCCACCTTGCCTAAAATACTACCTTGGCCGACACTTAGGGAAAGAACACAAAAAAATAGTCATAATTTTGCACTTGATGGGATTTGAACCTCCTCCCTCAAAGTCCTTCATGTGACGCCATAACCTCTTTACCATATGCTCAATTATGGAAGCAAATTGCTCTCTTATTTCCATAAGCCTTGATGCCACTTACTATCTCTCCTTAAAGTGCTAAAACACAAAATTTTACTAAAGCCTAACTTGAACCTAGAACTTCATAGAAACCTCGTAACCTTCCAAATTCACTTAACTAATAAGTCCAATTTGCAATAACACCATTCTCATATTCTCAGATATTTTAAACATTCCTACACCCAAGGCCCATTGGGCCCAATTCTTCTAGGCCCAATTTCAGGATGTTACAAGTTTACCTAGTAACACTAAAACTAACCCAAATGAGCCAGTTCACGCAATCACTGTTAGAAGCGTGGAAGGGTTAGTCGAGCCTGAAAATAAGGTAAATTTAGAAGCTATTAAGAAAAATGATGGGGTTGAGGAAAGTAAGAAAGAGCATAAGCCAGTGGTTAGAGAATACAATCCATGAATTCCTTATCCGGCAGCATTGAAGTAAGACCACATAAAAGAATAATTTGGTAAATTTCTTGAACTTTTGAAAACCCTTTCGCAGATGCCAAAGTATGCAACATTTTTAAAGGAGCTGTTAACAAATAAAAATAAGTTAGACGAGTTGTCAACTGTGGAGTTCAATGGGGATTGTTTGGTCATTCTCCAAAACAAACTACCCAACAAGCTTAAAGATCCAGATAGTTTTACTATTCCTTGTCTTATTGGTATTTTAAATGTTGAAAAAGATTTGGCTAATTTGGGGGCTAGTATAAATATTTTGCCTTATAAAATGTTCAAACAACTTGGTCTCGAAAAACCAAAACCCACTAGGATGAATATTCAATTTAACTAACAGATCAATTAGGTATCCTAAGGGTATTATTGAAGATGAACTTGTTAAATTCGATAAATTTATATTCCTTATTGATTTAGTTATATTGGACATGGATGAGGATATTGAGGTACCCATGATCTTAGGTCAATCTTTTTTAGTCACTGCTAGAACTGTTATTGATGTGGGTAGCGGTGAACTTGTGTTGAGTATAGGTGATGAAAAGGTTACTCTTCAAGCACGTGATTTTTTTAGAGTTCCTAATGAGAGAGATGATACTTGTTATTTTATTAATGTTAGTAATCATGTGGCTCAACATTCTTTGCAAGAATTTACTAATGAATACGTGTTCAAACAGTATCCATCTTAAGGTGATAAAAATCAATGGACGAGTGGAGAGCGAATGGTGCAGCTCGATGAATTATATGAATGACGAACAAAGGCTAATGAGAACACAAGGACGGTAAAAGAAATAACTAAGCAATACCATAGTGTGCATGTAAAGAGGACAAACCAATTCAAAGTTGGGGACTAAGTACTGCTAGACAAATCAGATCCACGAATGTTCCCTTCAGAGCTTAAGTTAAGAGGGTCAAACCCATTTGTGGTACAAAACATATTTCCATATGGAACCATTAAGGTAACGCATCCTGAATATGACACATTCAAGGTAAACAGTCTTCGTCTCAAACTTCATTTTGGTGGTAATACTGAAAGCGAGAAAGATGAGCTTCGGCTTCAAGATCCACCTTAACCATTAGCTTTAACTGAGAAGTCGAGCTTAGACTCTAAATAAACACTTCTCGAGAGGCAACCCAAGTGTTTCTATTTTACTTATTTATTCATTTTAATTTCATGTTATTTTAAAAAAAAATTAAAAACCTCAAAAAAATTTTAAAAATTTTAAAAATAGGGTTTACACGGTCTGGGGTGATTCACACGGCTTGGACACACGAGCGTGTCTCAGGCCGTGTGCATACTGGAGCTGATCTTTTCCAATTGTAATCTAACCCACAGGGGCATAGAGAGTTACACGGGCTAGAGACATGGTCGTGTGAGACACACGGTTTGTCACATGGGCGTGTGGTAGACTGCGTGGCCTACACGGACTCGTACAAGGGAATGGAGAAGCGAACGAGCATCGCACACAGCCGTGTTTCACACACGGGCGTGTCCTAGGTCGTGTGGATAATGAGCTTATTTTTACCTATTATTTTATCACACATGATCTGGGTAATTCCACACGACCGTGTGGCGCACATGACCTTTTTTTTTTTTCCTTTTTAAAGCTATTTTTTTCTTTTGTCTTTTCATTCCTTTGTTCCTCCCTACCCAAAGCCCTATTTTTATTTTTATTTATTTTTTATTTTTTGTATTCATATATTTTTATTTTTATTTGCTTTATTTATTTTTTATTTTTTGGATTTATATCTTTTATTTTATTTTATTATGCATTTTTTTGTTATGCTTTTTCAATTGTTTTTTTCTAGTTTGTAATCTCTTTATCTTATGTTTTTTTTTTTAAATTTCTTATTATTTTGCTCAGAAACATGTACTTCATTTAGATTCTCCTACAATTCCAGTTTTCACTATTCTGGCGATATCATCCAAATTCAGTACAATTTCAGTTCTCTCCCTCCCTTATGATATTGTGCTTATTCTGTGATTATAATTGTTTGTACATTGGAGGCAATGTACATCTTAAGTGTGGGGAGATTGTTTATATGCTTATGCGATAAAATCGCTGAATTGTTGTTTGTCTTTAAGTAATTTTCTCACCACTACTATTAAAGTAATTTCTTTTAATTTGGAGTTTTTTTTATTCTGTTTTGAGATTTATTTGCGGGTTTTTGTGAATTGTGTGATTTATACTTTAAGATACGAGAGAGTCAAGCGTGATAAATTGTTTTGTAGGAATTATTATTTTAGGCTGTCTCCCTAAATTGAAGAATTATTTTGAAATTTTAAATTTGCAAGTTTAACATCAAAACCATAATTTTTAGTGAGTTTTTGAGCCTATAGAGCATATACTTTTCATGCTCATTTTATCTTTGATTGTGAGTATGTCAACTTGATTTGTTATTCTAAAACTTGCTTTGGTTATACATGTCGAGACCACATTATTGATTTGATATACTGAGATGATAGAGACAGTTAGGATTTAACCCACCTAACCTTTAAACAACTTACCTGTTATATTATCCTCTAGTAAACCCCATTGATCCTAACACATTTTTTTTCTATTATCCATTTATGTTAACCCACAACTCATATCTATGCTGTAAATTATCCCTTTTATTAACTCCCTTTTTGTCAAAATTTGATTTTGTTAGTTGCCTGACTATGTTTCATCATTTGTATTACTGAATTTCTTTTGCAAAAAGGAAAAAAAAATAGTGATAAAAAAAGACTAAAAATATAAAAAAAAATTGATTGAGCTTGAATCGTTAGTTTCATATTGTGTTGAAAAGCTCATTTATATTATTTATTTCTTGTTGATGTGAATTCTTTTAATTCAACAACTGATTTTTTCTAGTTTGGTAACTTATCAGCTTGACTCTCGATTGTAACCAACTTTTCTGACATTTTTCATACCCTTAACCTAAGCCCCATTACAACCTTGAAAAGACCTCTTCATTAGTGTGTCATATCATTTATAGTGGTGGAGACTTGATTTTCAAGCAAGCATATGGTAATAACATTTCTCATTTGATTGTTGAGTGCATATTATTTGAACCTTAAACACTTTGAGTGCTTTGAGTGAATCTTTAGTGAGGATGTTATTTATTGTTGAGTTTGAATTTTAAGTAATTTTTGAGATAGGGGAGATGCCTAATGTTTTTAAAGCTTTAAATTCTCTGCTTGGATTGCTTTTTCTATTTAGTGTCATTTTATTGTGAATTTCAATGCATGATTATCTCTAGATTGTCCTAAGACATTATCAGTGAAAACAATAAATTGATGGAAGTTAACTTGAATGTGGGTTGAGGATTTTGCTTGAGGACAAGCAAACACTTAAGTGTGGGGATATTAGATAGGTGCTAAAAGTAACATGTTTTAGTCTCATTCTTAATGCGTTTTTGGGTGATTATTCTATGTTAATGGTGAATCTTATGCTATTAACCCTTTAAATTCATGTTTTTATACTTAGGAGAGCATTTTGGGAGCAAAAGGAGCAGAAAACGAGCGAAAATCGGAGCAAGTTATAGGAGCCACATGGGCTGACCTCTTCCACACGGCCGTGTGAGCCACACAGGTTGCCACACGGCCATGTGGTAGGCCATGTTGATTTCGCGATTTGCACTCTAAACCTGCGGAAAAACGCGATTTATAAGTTTTTCGGGCATTCTGAGACCTATATATGACAAAAATAAGAAGATAAGAGTGAGTCGTCATAGAATACTCAAGAAAACGACTCGAAGAACACCATTGAAGCCGATTCTGAAGCAAATTTTCATCAAGATTGAAGATTCTGTTTTTATTTCTTTGTAGATTATTATCAGTTTCTTTGTTTCTTGTGGTTATACTATATTTTGGATGTTTTTATTTGCAAGCATGAACTAATTTTCTAAATACCTAGTGAGATGAATCCTATGATGAATTATGTCGTTTGATTTCTATTTTACGCAATAAATACTTAGATATTGTTTTCAATTATGTGTGCTTAATTCTCGGTTTGATATTTCTAGATTATTGATCAATGTTTGATGTGCTTAAATCAGAAGAGGAATGAGCCTGTTTAAGAGTAGATCTAGCGAAATTGAGTGGAGTTGCATGCAATCCTAGAAATAGAACGACATAAATCTATCGGATTAGAGTCAAATCTAATAGGGAATCCATAGATAGAGTTAATGCGATAATAATGGTTTTAATTACAAAGAAATTTCAATTAATCAACCTTGAGTCAGTTGCTCTTATTCTTGAATAGAGATATTAGCATAATTTAGGAATTTCTACAGATCAAGATACTAAGCGAAGAAATTGTGTAATTTAGATTGATAATGATAGATGAAATTTCGGTGAATTGTTTCTTGGGTATTGTTTCGCTTATTTGTTGTTTACTCAATTATTTTCCTAATTTGTTCTTTGTCGCGTTCATAGTTAATTAATTTAGTTAATTCTATTTATCAATCAATTGCTCTAATTATTCGGTTAAATAATAGAAAGAAGGTAATTACTAGTACTTTTAGTCCTCGTGGGAACAATATCTTTGCTCACCGTAACTATACTATTAAATAATGGGTGCACTTGTCTTAGTCAGATTTTTAGTTGGTTTACGATTGCATCAAGTTCTTTTCTAGTCTGTGTGTTTGCTTTAGGACAAGCAAAGATTTAAGTGTGAGAGAATTTGATCTGTCATAATTTAATATGGCAAATTGAGTCATTTTCGATACTTAACGACCTTTTAATCGAGAATTTTAATGTTATTTTAATAATTTTATGATTTATTTGTTATTTATGTTTTGTGGATTAAAATAAGCCTTATAAGATATTTATTGACCAATTAAGCAACATCATTCCTAATAAATTCTAACTAAGTGATGTAGTTGGTGTAAAAAACTGACTTGAGCTAAATGGCATAGATGTTAGAAGATTGTTCAGAATGTTGCTGCATTGAAGACACGAAATCGTGACATTAAAGCTGAATATGTACCTGGGAGGAATTTCGAGACACATCATCACTGTAGGTGGACTATGACCAAGGTCACGACGTTGGAGGTTAAGAGTCGCGACATTGAAAAAGTGAAGTTGCAAATTTTGATAAATAAAGTGATTTTTTATTGTTATTTAAAACAATTCGCTTTTACAATTTAATTAGAAATCGTGTAAATATATAACCTTTGCGTAGGAAGGGAACTGATACTAGTACTAAATAAAAGCATCATCATATTTATGTTGATTTTTAAGGGCCTTCACATTCCATATTTATGATATAAGCCCTTCAACTTTTAATTAGTTTTAATTATATCTGTACATTAATTGAATAATTGCAGTCAAGTCTTTTCGTTTTTCGCAATTATAATTTACATCATTAATCCTTCCACTTTGAATTTTGTGTTATCTAGATTTGAGACTTTTTTTTTTCTGTTTTTTAAACAAAAATTAATAATTATTTTAGAAATTTATACTTTTTAGAAATACACCCCTTTGTATTTCAATTTATTTTAAATTACATTTTTTTCTTTAAATTAAATTATTTCATATATTAGTAATTTCTTTACTAATATTTTAAAATCAATTTACACTCTTTAGATATATTAAAATTATTACACACTACAAAATTTAATTTATATAACACAAATTTGACCTTTTATATTGATTTGTTTTATATTTTTACTTCTTGCACCAAATTGATTCAAGCATTTTTTTTTCCGAATAAAAGATACACCATTAAGATACATATCATATATATTTCTCAAAATCGTTTTATTTTCATTTCTTAAAAATTATATAAAATGTATTTAAAACATTATAAAATAACTATATTTTTTATTATAGTTAAGCGGACCTATATTTAATTTAAATAAAAATATTAAGAATTCTGAGTTTATTTTTTTAAAATTAATATTTTTAAAAAAAACTACATTATAAAAAATAATTATATATTTTTAAATTGATGCATACAACCAGTGTGTTCATCGCACAAGTATACAAACTAATAAAAATAATATAAGATTATAAATAAAAATTGTAAACTTACAATTGCAACATTTATTTTAATAATTACAACTATTTTAATTGTTCTAACAATATCCCTTTTTGTATTTTTATTAAACAACCAATTGCTCATACAATCTCATACAACAAATAATAAGTAAAGGAAACTAGATCAATCACTAATATAAATGAAGCCAAATCAAGTTGGACTTAAAAAATAACATTAAACCAACCCATTGCTTGTTACATACTCTCTCCTTTTTGGAAAATAATGCAAAGGAGCTTCCTACTAGACGCATTAGATAAGTCATCAAGCATCAAAACTCAAAAGATTAAACCAATTGTGTTCAAGCATACCAAGCTTCTGGATGCGGTGAAGAGTGATCTTTTTAGCTTTTTTTTTTTTTCTCAAAAAGCTAGCTCAAATCGATCAGCGCGGTCGAATCGAAGTCTGATTCACTTAGCCACCATTGGTGGCTATTTTGAGGTTTTCATGCTTCTTTTGAACAAGGGGCTAATGTTGATGCCCTCACGAAAGATGGCAACAATGCGTTACACCTCACAGTTGAGAATAGAAACAGAGTTTACACATTTTTGTTATTAGCTAACAGTGCCATTCTCGGTGTTCGAAATACTCAATATGAAGATTTCTTACTTTTTTTTTAATAAATTTTGATGTTTTAAGTAATTTTCTTAATTTTAAATTTTTTAAAATAATTTTGAAGGTCTACAATTCTTCTTAATTTTCCATAAATTTTTTTAAAATGTAATATATTTATTTGTTGATGTAACATATAAAACAAAACAATACCATATCAATAATTTAGTATATGCAACAGATAACTGACAGGCACATTATTTTTTTCGTTTAAATCTAATTAATTTAACCAAAATATGAAAAATAAATGGTTTAATTGCTTTAGAAAAAAAGAATATAATGAATTAGGTAGGAATTTTGGGTTTATGGCAAAGGTTAAATGTTGAAGTGACAACAAGTATTTGGTCCCAATAAGAATTACTCTCATGAACTTAATAGAATGTATACACGTATAGGACTAAAATATTTTGACTAGGAAATAAACCAAAACTAATCCCGTTAACTATGGAGAGTGAAATTCCAAGTAAGAGAAGATTTGGAAGTATTTAAGAGGGATTTGATTCTTTCTTCCCTTATTTATCTTTATAATTCAGGTATGATATCTTTAGCTTCTTTTTCCTCTATTCTTTAAATCTCAGTAGAAGATTGTTTTATTTATTCATGGATGAAAACAAGAATTTTATGTTGGGGGTTTGAATAAAACAAAATCGATTTCTAAAAAGAAATTTAATTGTAGTATATTAGAATATTTAAGATGTTGGTATCAAATTATAAACCAATGTTGTTTTCAGAAGCTTAATCCCTATCAAAATATTCATGGATCATAATTTGTTTGTTATCTTAAGAGAAACCCAAAAAACATAGGAAAGAAATAGTTAGTTCCAAAAGAACTTGAATCAAGATGCTAGTTTTTTAATGAGCACAACTGCAATTTTGTTGTCTAGTTTGATAAATGATTTTATGCACATTACTCATATCAATGTTTCTTTAGTCGGTCACGTATGTTCAATCTCTAAGTTTTGTTGGTTTTCTTTTTACTTCTTTCTAGATATCGTGGGTTTGGTGGCAACCATGGATTCATTTAAAGGACAAGGAGGCATTCAGATGCTGCTAACTGCGGAGCAAGAGGCTCAGCACATTGTTTCAAGTGCTAGAAACCGTAAGAAAACTATCTAAAATGCGTAACATCACATTTTAGATATCCCAAACCCAAACTGGATGATGAGCTAACTAAATATATTGCTCGAGTACCTAATTTTGTTATTTTCTTTCAGCTTTTTTGTATGTTTTCCATACATCAATTTGGATGTTGATTTTTCATTTAAATTATGCCATTGCTCAGTGAAGATGGCCAGGCTAAAGCAAGCCAAAGAAGAAGCTGAAAAGGATGTTGCCCTCTTCCGCTCCCAAATGGAAACTGAATACCAGAATAAAATCTCTGAGGTACATATAAGTATAATTATATTTTATATACATATATATATATAACATGTAAAATAATGTTTTATATGTTGTAGTACTTGTTACAATATTATCTTTTTCGATCACATTGTTTAGTCAAGTGGAAGCTCCGATAATACTGTGAAGCGACTTGAAGAGGAAACTGACAAAAAGATTAAAGCCTTGACGAAATCAACCTCAATGGTATCAAAAGAAATAATTGAAATGCTCATGAAACACGTTACAAGTGTGAAGATTTGATACATGAGGTATGCCAATCATATGTCTTCTCTTGTAACTTTGTTTAATATATGGAAGCACTTATTGCGAATGGTATTGACTTCTTTATGTTGAAAGGTTTTTACTTCTCTTGCAACTAAAATGAATTGAATAGAAATTTCAAAATTATTTTATTTACTACATAAACACGAAAGAAGCCGGCTCTTTTCATCCACGAGTCTTAGAGATGGGACTGCCCAACACTTTCTTATTTCTCAGCAACAACTACTAGTACTAATAATTACTTATAATTTGTTATAATCTTTAAAGTGAAAAATATTGGATCTTTAAATACATTTGAATTCCTGTTGTAATAGCTAAGTTAAAACTAAGTGGATAATATAATTGAATGTGTATTTGTGTGTAAACTAGAACTTACTATCCACATTACCACACATATTATCAAAATTTGGCACTCTTAATAAAATCACATTATTTGTTCAAGGAAAAGTTGTTCAACCAAACATAGTAATCTAGTGACAAAATCTTATATATCTACTAGTAATTTAAAAACTCTATTAAGATTGCGTGTAGCATGCTTTTGAAAAATACTTTTTAAGTCATAACTCTAAACTTGTCCCTTTTACAAATTAGAAGTTGAGAAAAAGTAAATTTTGAAAAGTTAAAATATTGGTTTTTGACTTTTAAAAATCACTTCTGAACTAAATTATCTATTTCCTCTCGACAAAGGTAAGTTCTTTTCGTTCTCATTTTTAGAATATATTTAAAATGTATAACATTATATATTTGGATTTATAAGGTTATGTTTATATGTTACAAACAATTTATATTAATTCATCTAAAAAGTATTTAAAATTTATATTTCGTATATCAAAATATTAATAACGAGTTACAATAAATTATTTATTGTATTTTTATTGTAATTTAAGTTGATATACTCCATATAATATAATATTAACCATTTTAAATATCATTTATTTTACTTTACAATATCATGTTTAAAAATAATATTTTATCTTCTAAAAAATATTTTTTAAGAATTAGTTAAACACTTAAATTTTTTAAAACACATTCTCATTGTAGTGTTCAAAAATAATGATAAACTAAAGTTAAATAATTTTCATCTCTTAATTGATATTGTAATTTTCAATAGTCTATACAATACATGCTGTGATTACCTTTTTTATATTCGCATATTCATGGTAGCCTTTCCATCTAAACCATTACATATACTGATAGAAACTTAATCTTTCTTATATTTCAGTATGCAATATGGAGTTAGACAAGCATTGGAGATTGCGACAAATGAAGGAAGAATCTGGTCTAATAAGCATCTGATGTTTTCAATTCTAATAATGGTGTCAAGAACACTAACTTTTTATTTATCTTTGAGGATGATTTAGTTTTCTAAGATTTGCAACCTTTTCTGCCTCAACCACAACTGAGAAGTTTGGTTTATTGTTCTCTCGTTGTAAGCATATTTTCGCACTAAAAACCTTCTATCTAGTTAATAAATGCTTTAAATTTTCATATTCTAATTTGAAACTAGAAAACTAGCAATCAAGAAACAACCCCACAAGCATTACCATTGAGAGGTTAAAAGAATTGATATTATTTATAAATGTTTGATGTTGTGTGTCCTCTTAGTGGGGAGAATCAGGTTATATTATATAACAAATTACATACATTAAATTTACGATAAAATTTACAAAAAGTGGCGCTCTCTTGTTTTTTTTTTTATGTTTTTAATTATTCATTAACTTTTTTATAAAATGTAATTAAAGATATATCATTAAAATTTTTAAAAAAAAATATTTCATCTTTTAAAAAATTACTTAAAATTTAAAACTATTGTTATAGATATATCAGTAAATATTCAAATTTTTAAAAATTTTCAAATATTGCTAAAATTTTAAAATTTAAAATATATTTTCTCTAGAAATCAATAAAAATATATTTGAAATTTTATATGAAGTTTAAATATTTTTAACAGTAATATATTTTAAAAATTATAATAATGTTACAAACTTGAAAAAATTATATTTACTAATTACATACTTTTTTATATTCTTTCTAACATATTATTATTTGGAACTTGCTACATTAAAGGATTTAAGATTTACTTGAGTAGTGAGTCTTTTTACAAAAAAGAACTATAGCAGTGCAGAATTATTGAATAGTATTATCACTTATTCAAGTATTTATTTATAGAATAAATTGAAGTATCTATTTTGTATCTTTCATAATAATAAAACTTATAAATTTTAATATTTTTTATAGAATAATATGCTTTAAATAATTTTTTACATCATTCATAAAAATTTAACAAGCTTACAAAATGATTTAATGATATTTAATTATTAACGGGTAAAAAAATTTATATCATATATATTTTATATATATTACGATTTCAAACCATTAATGATATATTTACATATTATAACAGTTTCCTTTTTCAACTTTTCATCCTCATAATCAAAATTTTCAAAAATTTATACGCATAATCGATTCATGCATTGCACGTAGTAAGAAAATTAATATGTATATATGTATGTTTAAAGTAAAACTTGTTGGAAATACTTATAAAATATATTTAAAAATATAAAAATATATTTATATTGAAAAAAGTTTAAAATGGCTAGATTGTGTCTGTACAAGTTCTTTTTTATCCAACATTGGCTTCATTTGACTTAAATTTAATATATATGATATGAATATCGCAAACAATATATGTTTGGTATAATGAAATAAAAAATTCAATTTAAAATATCACATGTAAAATTTTAATAGGCATGAAAGTTTTAATGTTACAAAATAATAAAATAGGTCTAACACCATTCCATATTACAAAAGATTACATACATTGAATAGACTAAAACGTAAAGTTTGTGTTAAATAGTTATTACAAGTTGTTGAGAATCAAATTGCTCAAGTGGTATTAAGGTGGTGGGCATTCTTTTAATAATCAAATAAAAAATAGTGAACTAAAAAAAAAAAAATTTATACAGTTCGATTATTTCATGTCTGTGGAACCTAACTCAGTGAGAAATATCTACTCTCTTCAACAATTACAAAGTGAACTTATACGATCACATACCATGTGACAATTTCCCTCACCCTTGTACTTTAAAGACTCAATACTCTCACCACTAAATTCACCCCTTGTGAATTCAACAAGTAAAACCACAACACAAGGTTTTACTATCAAAATTTCACTCATACAATAAGGTTCTCACAACAATAGATAAAGTGCTTAATTCTCTCTATACATTTACCTATGCAAGTCTCTCAATTATATAAATTTTATTTCAAGACTTACTTACATATGAAGATCTATATCAATCCCACTAATACAATAAAAAGTTAAGTTAAATACATTATAATAATAACAAACAATGTAAATATGGACTCTTGGCAGCTCAACAACAAAAATCACAATCCAATCTAAAGTCTACAATCAAAGGGATTGTCTCGAATAATTTTGAATCAATCCAATCACCAATATATGATTCTTCAAGTGATATGATCTTTCATAATGAGCTAAATATCAACCATATAATCAACATAACCCATATAAACCATTCAATAAATTGCCAATACCTTAAATATGGAAATTGTCACCATATAGATTTGGTGACCAAAGAGGGGACACTGCCTTTGGCACGAAATTGCCAATTTCATATTTTACAATAATAATGATTTAATTTATTTTTATTAATTTTTTATTTTATGAATATAATATTAGTGTAACTTATTATCTACACTAGTCACGACTTACAGTACAACAAGTCTTGATAGTTTTATGTTATTTATTGTTGACAATATTTCACATGTATTTTATGATATAAGATATAGTAAATTTAATACTAAAATAAATGTGTAGTAAAAAAAAGAGGATAATTTAACTGTTAAAAGGGAAGTAGAATATATTATAGTCCAAAAGTCTAGAGATTATCATTCCTTATTTTAAGAAGATATGCGATTGAGAAGATATGGATCGGACTTTATATGTGATATATCTTCGATCATTATTATCAAAAAATTGAGGATAATTGATATGGACGACTCCTTCAAGATTAGAATTGTAACACCCTTAACCCGTATCCGTCGCCGGAATAGACTTACAGAGTATTACCGGAGTTCACCGAACATTCTCATGCAATTTGTATTAAACATACTATTCATACTCCAAATTTTTCTTATTGTCCCTTGAATGGGCCCTTGAGGCCCAAAATGAGTATTAGAATCGAATCGGGACTTAATCGGAACTTCTAAGATTTTTTTGCAAAATTACAAAATTTTTCTAAGGTGCAGGGCTCACATGCCCGTGTGGTCCAAGAGACACGCCCATGTGACCCTGGGACACGCCCGTGTTACAGGCCGTGTTTGATTTAGGATGCTCTCTGACTTGCGCCACACGGCCATGCCACACGCTCGTGTGCTAGGCTGTGTGGATAATTAATTTAATTCGAATTAAGTGCAGGTTTCACACGACCAAGACACACGTCCGTGTTCTAGGCCGTGTCTCCCACACGGCTGAGACACACGCCCGTGTCTCTGCCCGTGTGCTTAATTCTGAGCATTCTATTTTCTTGAATTTAAGGTACAGTGGACACACGGCCTGGCTACACGCCCATGTACACGGCCTAGACACATACTCGTGTGTCTACCCGTGTGGACAAAATGAAGCCATTTCTTAGCTTCATTTTCTCAGCCAATTTTGCCAACAACCTACACCAATACTTGCATGAATATACCAACCAAATCAAGCATTAAAATCAAGCCTAAATTAACATCTATGATGGCATAATATCACATGCAATTCATGCCTATAAGCATACTTTTAATGCATATACAAGATAAACATACTCCATTCATCCACACTTAACACATAAGCATTGAACATAGAATAACTTTTAGACATACCAAATAAATCCTTACTAACCATTCCAATGGCTAGATTACAAAACATCACTTACAAGTCATCATTTGACCAATTAAGCCTATACATGCCATTATACCAAAATGAGATTTCTAAGTATACCAAAAAGGAGATAGTGGATAGTGTGATTATGATCCGACCGATCCTCCAACCTTCGCGAGCTTACGAGCACTACAAAACAAGGGAAAATTAAACGGGGTAAGCATTTTCATGCTTAGTAAGTTCGTATAACGGGAAATAAACTTACCGGTTATATTTATTAATACAAGCATACATAAAACACAAATCCATCAATTTTGGGTAAGTTACCTAAACATACAATCACTTATTCAAACAAGTTAGTCACATAATCTCATATGAATTTCAAGTAAAACATAGATGAGCTCATTACATACAACTTCCATTAATTCTACCTTTCCATATTTCAAGAGTCTTTTCCGTTGAACTAATGAGATTTCGATGGATGTCCGAGTAGTGTTTTCATGTGCAATAGAACCCATTAGGGCACGTAATAAGAGGCACACTCTTGAGCCATATTTTTCACAACCGGATTGCCAGTCCAGGCTGAATCCTATCCGTAGCACATGCTCTAGGGAGCTTAATTTGGATTACCCGTCCGGGCTAAATCCAATTTATAGTATATGCTCAAGAGGATTACATTAGGATTACCCGTCCGAGTTAAATCTTTTATACAACATGTGTAATGTTATTCTCGTCCGAGAATATCACCTTATTCCATCGAATTCTCAACATTCACCCGGAACATGACAATTTGTCCACATTTCACACTTATGATTATTTCATTATGGATATCATCTCATACATACCAACACAATCATACCATTCAATTCAAGCATTTAATACACATATTTAAGTTACACGAACTTACCTTGACAATTGTTCGGGTTTAAATTCCAACTAATCCGAAACTTTTTGTTTCCCTCGATCTAATTTCGTAGTTGGTCTTTCCGGGTCTATATAAGCAAATTTAATTATTAATTCATCATATTTTACATACATTTGCATTCTACTACATCCTAGGCAAAATTACTATTTTGCCCCTACTCTTTTCAAAAATTCCAATTTCGTCCCTAGGCTCGGAAAATGAAATTCATGCAATCTAGTCCTCTTTCCAAGCCTAACCAAGATTTAATAACAATTTTTACAGTACACACATTTCACAAATTTTAGAATTTTCCATGGGTTTTACCACTTTTTCATTTGTCCCTAAATCAAGTTTCCATGAAAAATTGCATTGTAAAAGTTGTTTATCTATCAACTATCTTTCATTTTCTACCATAAATTTCAAATTTCCAGCATTTACATCCATGGCAAAGTTTCTACACTTTGTTATCTTTTCAAATAAATCCCATAAATAGAAAGATTAGGCTATCCCGATTCTAAAAATATAAAAATCATTAAAAACGGGACTTGATTTCATACCTTTCTAAGCTTGAAAAGTTCTCTTCCTCTCTCCTATGGTTTCCATAAAAAAATGGGGAAGAAGATGAATAGAAAATATGATAATTTCTTTTTATTTTTCTATCATCTTTTAATTTTGTTGATTTCCAATTTAGTCCCTTGTCATTTCTAATTTTTCCATGGATGAGTCACCAAGAAAAATCTACATAATTTTCTTAATGGTCTAATTACCATATAAGGACCTCTAGTTTTGAATTCCATAGCTATTTGATCCTTATAACTACTAGAATTCAACTTTTGCATTTTATGCAATTTAGTCCTTTACCTAATTAACCACACAATCGATAAAATTTTCGTATCAAAATTTTCACGTGACCTTCCTATCATAATACCAACCATAAAATAAAATAAAATAAATTTTTATTTTTGGGCTCAGATTTATGGTCACAAAACCACTATTCCGATCTCATCGAAAATGGGTTGTTACAACTCTCCCCCATTAGAAATTTTCGTCCTAAAAAATTCTTACCAGAAAAGAGGTTAGGGTACTGCTTCCTCATAGTATCCTCCGGCTCCCAGGTAGCTTCCTCTAAACCATGCTGTTGCCAGAGCACTTTTACCAATGCCACCTTTTTATTTCTTAGCTCTTTTATCTCATGTGTAAGTATTTTGATCGGTTCTTCATTGTAGGTCATATCAGGCTGAATTTCAACTACTGTTGGAGTAATAACGTGTGAAGGGTCCGATCTATATCGTCGTAACATGGATACATGGAAAACATTGTGAATCTTATCAAGCTCAGGTGGTAATGCTAATCGATATGCAACCGGCCCGATTCTTTCAATGATTTCATAAGGTCCAATGAACCATGGACTCAATTTCCCTTTACGACCGAATCAGAGAACTTTCTTCCATGGTGACACTTTCAGGAACACTTTATCACCAACCTAAAATTCTATCTCTTTTCTTTTCAAATCGGCATAGGACTTTTGAAGGTCTGAGGCTGCCATCAAACTGTCTCAGATTATCTTCACCTTTTCCTCGGTTTCACGGATTAAGTCAACTCCGTGTATCTTTTTCTCGCTTAAGTCTATCCAATACAATGGAGTTCTACATTTACGACCATATAGAGCCTTATACGGTGCCATTTTAATACTGGACTGATAACTATTATTGTAAGCAAATTCAATCAAAGGTAGATACCTTTCCCAGTTACCTCCAAATTCAAGTACACAACATCGAAGCATGTCCTCTAAAATCTGTATCACACGTTCAGACTGTCCATATGTTTGAGGATGGAATGCAGTACTAAGGTGTAAACGAGTGCCCAGAGCTTCTTGCAACTTACTCCAAAATCGGGATGTAAACCGGGGATCTCTATCAGAAATAATGGAGATTGGCACTCCATGTAACCTTACAATCTCAAAGACATATAATTTAGCCAATCTATCTAATGAAAAATCCATACGTACCGGGATAAAGTGTGCCAACTTCGTTAAACGATCGACAATTACCCATACAACATCTTTCTTTTTTGGTGACAAGGGTAATCCCGATACAAAGTCCATGGTAATCATTTTCCATTTCCATTCCGGAATCGTAATTGGCTGCAATAATCCCGAAGGCACTTGGTGTTCAGCCTTTACTTGTTGACATATCAAGCATCTAGATACAAATTCAGAGATATCTCTTTTCATTCCTAGCTACCAGTACATTTTCTTTAAGTCATTATACATTTTGTTGCTACCGAGATGCACAAACATAACACTTTATGCGCTTCATGTAAAATCTTTTGTACTAGTTCTGAATTCTTCGGTACACATATTCTGTCTCTGAATAACAAACAACCATCTGTATCAATCTGAAACTCTGAATCAGGATCTGACTCACTTTGCACTCGTTTGGCCTGTAACTTATCATCATCCTTTTAAGCTTCACAAATTTGTTGCCAAAATGTTGGTCTAGCTCTTAACTCAGCTATAATCGAATTATCATCAGACAGGGACAACTGGGCATTCAATGCCTACAAGGCAAACATAGATTTTTGACTCAAGGTATCCGCCACTACATTAGCTTTCCCCGGATGGTAATCAATAACGAGATCATAATCTTTCAATAATTCCAACCACCTATGTTGTCTCAAGTTCAATTCTTTTTGTGTCATTAAATACTTTAGACTTTTATGATCCGTAAAGATATGACACTTTTCACCAAAGAGATAATGCCGCCATATCTTCAGTGCAAACACAATGGCTGCTAACTCAAAATCATGTACCGGGTAATTTCTTTCATGTGGTTTTAGCTGCCTAGATGCATAAGCTACAACTTTACCATCTTGAATCAATACGCAACCAAAACCATTCAATGAGGCATCACTATATACTACAAATCCTTTACCCGATTTAGGTTGGACTAGTACGGGCGCTTCTATCAGTAAGGCTTTCAATCTATCAAAACTTTGTTGACATTTGTCAGTCCAATCGAATTTCACATCTTTTTGCAGTAATTGAGTCATCGGAGAAGCTATCATTGCAAACCCTTTAACAAATCTCTGATAATATCTAGCTAGCCTCAGAAAACTTCAGACTTCGGAAACATTCCTCGATGGCTTCCAACTTACAATAGCTAAAATTTTATTCGGGTCCACCCGAATACCTTCTGCAGATGCAACATGTCCAAGGAAACTAACTTCCTTTAACCAGAATTCACATTTACTGAACTTGGCATACAATTGCTTCTCACGCAGAGTTTGTAATACAGTTCTCAAATGTTCAGCATGCTCATTTTCATCCCGGGAATAAACTAGATTATCATCAATAAAAACAACCACAAACCTGTCCAGGTATGGTCTGAAAATTCTGTTCATTAAATCCATAAATACCGCAGGGGCATTCGTTAATCCGAATGGCATCACCAAAAATTCATAATGCCCATATCTGGTTCTAAAAGCTGTCTTCGATACATCCAAATCCTTTACTCGTAGTTGATAGTAACCAAATCGTAGATCAATTTTTGAAAATATAGTGGCACCTTTTAATTGATCAAACAAGTCATCTATATAAGGCAACAGGAACTTATTCTTTATTGTGACTTCATTAAGCTGTCTGTAATCGATGCATAGTCTCAATAATCCATCTTTCTTCTTTACGAACAATACCAGTGCACCCTACGGTGAAAAACTGGGTCGAGCAAATCCTTTATCAATTAATTCTTGCATCTGCACTTTCAACTCCTTTAATTCAGTAGGAGCCATTCTATATGGTGCTATCGATATCGATGTCGTCCCTGGTACAAGGTCTATAGAAAATTCCACCTCTCTAGCTGGTGGCAAACCGGGCAATTCTTCTGGAAATACCTCAGGAAACTCACAAACAATCGGCACTGACTGGATTTTCAACTCAGACACTTTGGTATCCAGTGCATAAGCAAGATAAGCTTCATACCCTTTTCTAATATATCTCTGTGCTGATATTGCTGAAATCACATTAGATAACCCATCCATTTTCTCAGATTCAACCCGAAGTAACTCACTATTTTGACACTTCAATTCAATGTATTTATACTTACAATATACCATTGCATCATGTTGGGTTAACCAATCCATTCCCAATATTACATCAAATTCATCAAAGGGTAGAAAACAATGACCCTCTATTATCAACAGACAATTCTTATAGATTTTATCCACCATAACATGCTGACCCAAGGGGTTTGAAACTTTAACCACAAATTCGGTGAATTCAACAATCATATTTTTAACAATCACAAGTTTGGTGCATATATATGAATGCGTTGAACTAGGATCAATCAAAGCAATAATATCAGTATCAAGTAAAGAGAATGTACCAGTGATAACATCTGGTGCCAAGGCATCTTCCCTTGCACGTATGGCGTATGTTCTCGTCGGAGCCCGTGCCTCAGATTTAGCCGTTGAGTCCTTTGCAGCACTACGACTACCACCAGCATTTTTGGGATACCGGGGTGGTCTACCTCTCGAGATAAGATTCCTCGGCTTTGGGGTCTGTTCAACATCTTTCTCAACTCTTTCTGGGCAGTTTTTAAGAAAATGGTTGAGAGAACCACATTTAAAACATGCCACACTTCTCATCCGGCACTCTCCAAAATGCAATTTGTTACATACATTACATCGTGGCTTAGGGTTTCCAACAGTCTCAACACTGGTTGCTAGCGGAGATGAAGACCTCGAGTTGGAGTGTTTAGAACTTCTTTCCTTTCCCGAATATCTCACTGATGAGACAGAACGTTCTTGGTAACTTCTTGATTTCTTTGAGGCAGATGATTGCATCTTGCTCATAAATCTTTTACTCGGAACCCGAGCTTCTCTTTCGGCTTGCTTCTTCTCTTTGCTTAATTCCTCGACCCTGTGGGCTCTTTCAGCCAATACTGTAAATTTCCTTAATTCCAGAATCCCAAGCAACAACTTAATGTCTTCATTTTGCCCTTCTTCAAATCATTTGCACATATCAGCTCCAGTCTGAACCCATTCAATAGCATACTTGCTCAGTCTAACAAACTCTCGTTCATACTCGGATAGTGTCATATTTCCCTGTTTGAGTTCTAAAAATTCCTTCTTTTTCTGATCCAAAAACCTCTGACTAATATATTTCTTTTTGAACTCAGTTTGGAAGAATTTCCACGTAATATTTTCTCGCGGTACAACAGAAGATATGGTTTTCCACCAATGGTAAGCTGTACCTTTTAGCAAGGATATCGCACATTTCAAACACTCAGCGGGAGTACATGACAATCATCGAGAACCCGAATAGTATTTTCCAGCCAAAACTCAGCCCTCTCTGGATCATCATCGGCCATAGCCCTAAATTCTTCAGCCCTATATTTTCTAAATTTATCAACCGGAGCCTTACCAATTTTGACGGGTCCAGTACCCTGTGGCGTTTCATCGGGTTGTAAAGCAGGTGGGGGAGGTTGTTGAACAGCAGCGTGTTCTCATATATTCACTAAAACATTCATTCATTATTTCAAAGAAGGCAGCTTTTTCCTCTTCACGGCCCTCAAACATGGGCCTCCTACTACTACTGGTTGCGGCTTGTTGCACAGAAGCTTGAGCAGTGCTCTCAGCTTCCTTAGACTCATCTCGAGCTTGGTTGGAAGACATTACTATATGAAAATACATTTAAAAGTGGTCAGGAGATATCACACTATCATGATTTATATAATGGCATGTATAGCTAAACTCGTACTTGCTACGTTAGTCTGAGAATCGGCTAAATCGTAGCTCTGATACCACTAAATGTAACACCCCTAACCCGTATCCGTCGTCGGAATAGAGTTACAGAGTATTATCGGAGTTCACTGAACGTTCTCATGCAATTTGTATTAAACATACTATTCATACTCCAAAATTTTCTTATTGTCCCTTGAATGGTCCCTCGAGGCCCAGAGCGAGTATTATAATCGAATTGGGACTTAATCGGAACCTCTAAGAAATTTTTGCAAAATTAAAAAAAATTTCTAAGATGCAGGGTTCACACGCCTGTGTGACCCTGGGATACGCCCGTTGGAACGGTGGAAATGTGCAAGTGTACACAATCGCAACAAGTAATAAAGTGACAAGTAAATGTCGAGTTATCGTACCCACAGGGACTGTAAAAGAATTATTTATGAAAATGATTTCAAACACTTTGGTGAAGGGAAAATATTTGGATTTTAGAAATATTTAAAAACTAAAAGAATCCGGCTTGCAATACTTAAAGAAATATTTAAAAACCATAAGCGTATGCATCCTTGAATAGTGTGGGCCAAAAGAATCCGGCTTGCAATACTTTGGCCGCTGTACGTGTACCTCCGAAGTGTCCCCCACTCGGAGCTGAGTGGCAGTGGTATAAAATCTTCGGTATTTCATCTTCTGCCACACATCTCCTGATCATCTGATCTGCACACTTTTTAAACAAGTATGGCTCTTCCCAGAAATAGCACTTCGCATCGTGAAGAAAATTTTTCCTTTGTTGATATGTTTTATCAATCGGCATCAAACCACAAGCTAAATAGTTAGCAATATCAGCAAACCAAGGAATATTATGGACATGATTTACCTTTAGTATGTGTTCATCTGGAAATGTCTCCTGGATCGATACAATTGGAGAATTTCCCTGTTGCGGCTCCAACCTAGACAAGTGATCTGCTACTTGGTTCTCTACTCCCTTTCGATCTTGAATTTCTAGATCAAACTCTTGAAGTAGTAGTACCCACCGGATCAATCTTGGCTTAGCGTCTTTCTTGGCCAATAAATATTTAATTGCCGAGTGGTCCGTATAGACGATCACTTTGGTACCTACAAGATAAGATCGAAACTTGTCGAAAGTAAACACAATAGCAAGTAACTCTTTTTCTGTTACTGTATAATTTAGTTGAGCTCCGGTTAGAGTTCGACTTGCGTAGTAGATGGGATAAAAAACTTTGTTCCTTCGCTGGCCCAAGACAGCTCCAATTGCGAAGTCACTTGTGCCACACATCAATACGAATGGCAAATCCCAGTCTGGTGTGATGATTATGGGTGCCGTGACTAATCGACTCTTCAAATCGTTGAAGGCTTTTAAGCATTCCTCATCAAACTTGAATTTCGAGTCCTTCTCCAATAATTTACATAAAGGTTTATCAACTTTGGAGAAGTCCTTGATAAATCTTCGATAAAAACCGCCATGGCCCAAAAAGCTCCTAACACATTTTACAGATGTTGGAGGTGGGAGTTTCTCAATAACGTCTACCTTTGCTTTGTCTACCTCGATCCTATGTCTCTTTATCCGATGGCCTAAAACAATTTCTTCTCGTACCATAAAATGACACTTTTCCCAGTTGAGTACGAGATTCGTCTCTTCGCATCGCCTTAGTACCTTAGCTAGATTGGCTAAGCAATCATCGTAAGTATCTCCGAATATTGAAAAATCGTCCATAAAAACTTCCAAATATTACTCAACCATGTCAGTGAAAATAGACATCATACATCTTTGAAATGTAGCAGGTGCATTACATAAACCAAATGGCATGCGTCTAAATGCAAACGTACCGTACGGGCAAGTGAATGTCGTTTTGTGTTGATCTTCTGGTGCTACTGTAATCTAATTATACCCTGAGTATCCATCGAGAAAATAATAGTAATCTCGTCCTGCGAGTATATCCAGCATCTGGTCCAAGAACGACAAAGGAAAGTGATCTTTCCTAGTCGCCTTGTTCAGCTTCTGACAATCGATGCAGATTCTCCATCCAGTAACTATTCTAGTCGGTATCAACTTGTTGTTCTCGTTCTCTACGACTGTGATACCTCTTTTTTTTGGTACGCACTGGATCGAACTTACCCAGGAACTGTCTGAGATGGGATAGATAATACCTGCATCTAACCACTTGATGATCTCCTTTTTTACTACGTCCTTCATGATGGGGTTCAGTCTCCATTGTCCATCGATCGTCCCTTTTTTGCCATCTTCCACGATAATCTTGTGCATGCATACAGACGGACTAATACCGCAAATATCGGCTATGGTCCATCCGATGGCCTTCTTGAATTATTTCAAAACTAAGATAAGTTTCTCTTCTTGCTTAGTGGTCAATTCTGCTGAAACAATCACAGGCAGTGTAGAAGCGTTACCTAAATAGACGTATTTTAAATGAGAAGGTAATACCTTGAGTTCTAATTTAGGTGGCTCCTCGATTGATGCTTTTGGCTGGGTGTAATCCCTTTTCTCTAATTCCAAAGATTCAAGACGGGATTGCGGATTAAATCCCTTTTGATTAGCTTCTAGAAAAGCTAAGTAGTCATCCTCCTCTTCATCATTTGGAGGATCCGATGTCAAAAATCTTTCCAGTGATTCCTCACCACAATTGAGTTTGTTCTCCACTATTAATTCCTCTAAATCGGATACTGCAGAATAATCATCCATTGTGTCAGGAAATTGCATATACTTAAAGACGTTAAATGTTACCTGATCATCCTGAACACGCATAGTGAGCTCGCCCTTCTGCATATCAATAAGGGTCCTTCCAGTTGCTAGGAACGACCTTCCTAGGATGATTGGTACTTCTTTGTCTACTTCAAAATCTAGAATTACAAAGTCACCATGAAAGATAAACTTATCTACACGTACCAATACATCCTCGATTTTTCCTTCTAGATGTGCTAAGGATCGATCTACTAATTGAAGCGTAACTGTAGTTGGTCTAACTTCTCCTATCCCCAACTTTCTAAATATTGACATAGGCATCAAGTTGATACTTGCACCTAAGTCACATAATGCCTTACCACAATATGTTGCTCCAATGTTGCACGGTATGGTAAAACATCCAGGATCCTTCAATTTTGGGGGAAGTTTGTCTTGAAGATATGCACTGCATTCCTTCGTCAGAGCTACCGTCTCAAATTCTCCAAGCCTTCGTTTCTTAGACAAGATATCTTTCATGAACTTGACGTAGTTCAGCATTTGCTCAAGTGCTTCAACCAACGGGATGTTGATGTGAAGTTGCTTGAGTACGTCAAGGAACTTCTTGAATTGAATCTCCTACTTCTGCTTCTGAAGTCTTTGAGGGTAGGGTGGTGGTGGTTTCATTACTGGAACTGATTCTGGTTGATTCATCTTTGGCGGCAATTCTGTACCTAACGAAGTTGTTAGTTGATCAGAATTAGCTGGTCCTGAGGTTACTTTGTCGGGTTTTGCAGATTCTGGTTCTGGTGAAACTGGGATTTCAACACTTGGTTGAAATTCTTCTGAATCTTGAGCGTCAGCTGGCTCCTTTCCAGCTTCAATGGTATTGGGCTCTATCGTCTTTCCACTCCTCAGTGTTAGCGCTTTGCAATGCTCCTTTCCCAGATTTCTCGGATTTTCCGTATCACTGGGTAAGGTACCCTGTGGTCGGTTCTTAAGTTCAGTTGCAAGCTGGCCTACTTGATTCTCCAAATTCTTTAATGTAGCTGCTTGGCTCTGGATTAAGGCATCATTCTTTGCCATGTATGTCTTCAGCAAACTCTCCAAGCTATTGGATACTTCAGCTTCAACTGGTTTCTGAACTTGTTGCCGGAAGTTAGGCGACCGGGTTGGTCTTGGTTGGGTGTAAGTGGTACTGGTTCCAGCCCCTTGATTACTCCAGGAGAAATTCGGGAGGTTTCTCCACGATGGGTTATAAAAATTTGATTGCAACCCTTGCCTTCCTCGATTTTGGTTTTGATTACCCATGTAGTATATAGATTCTGGGTTCGACGGATATTCTTCAAACAAATGTCCCTCCCCACAATAGACACAGGCTATATTCTCAAATTGATTAGGCGGCTGTGTTGCAAAACTATTAGACCCATTAATAGTAAGATTTTTAAGCATTGAGGATATTGATGATACCTGAGATGCGAGTGAAGTAAGAGCGTCTACTTCATGTATTCCAGTGACTAGTCTTCCTGACGCTGCTCGACTGGTTGGCCATTGATAATTGTTGCTAGCAATCCTCTTGATAATTTCATAAGCTTCATTATAAGACTTAGAAAGGAGAGCACCATTAGCAGAAGCGTCCACTACTATCCTCGTGTGAGCATTGAGACCATTGTAAAACGTCTCAAGTTGGATGCAATGTGGGATTCCTTAATGAGGGCACTTTCGTAATAACTCTTTAAATCTTTCCCATGCCTCATACAAGGACTCATCATCCATTTGGTGGAAGGCAGTGATCTCGTTCCTCAACTTAGCATTCTTGCTTGGCGGGAAATACTTCATGAGGAATCTCTCGGCTAATTCTTGCCATGTAGAAATGGAGTTCAGTGGCAATGAGTTCAACCAGGCACGAGCTCTGTCCCTTAGTGAATATGGGAACAGCTTCAATCGTAAGGCATCTTCGGGAACTCTGGCTAACCTTAAAGAATCGCTCACTTTCATAAATAGTCTTAAGTGAAGATGAGGATCTTCAGTAGGCATTCCACTGAATTGGCCCACTGTCTGAAGCATATGGAACATGACTAGCTTCAGCTCGAATTATTGTGCCTCAATTTTGGGTCTTCTAATACCCGGATTAAGGTCATTAAACACTGGCACGACATATTGTCTTAAGGCCCTATCCCTATCATTAGCAATAAGGATAGGATTCTGAGCAGGGTTTGCTCCGTTTCCTTGATTCATATTCTCGAAGTTCATCTCTTTGGTCCTTCTTTGGTTCGCTTGTCTTCTTCGCGGTCGAAAGGTTCGTTCTATCTCAGGGTCTAGAGGGAGTAAGTCAATAATCTGGTCAATACTCATAAACACCTGAAATAATCACAGAAAAATTAAGTAAGAAAAAATTTCAATAGGAAAATAAATAAAACAATATGTAAAATAGATTCACAAATAATGGCTTGAAAAACAGCCCCCGGCAACGGCACCAAAAACTTGGAACGGTGGAAATGTGCAAGTGTACACAATCGCAACAAGTAATAAAGTGGCAAGTTAATGTCGAGTTATCGTACCCACAGGGACTATAAAAGAATTATTTATGAAAATGATTTCAAACACTTGGGTGAAGGGAAAATATTTGGATTTAAGAAATATTTAAAAACTACGTAAAAAACAAAGTAAAATAAAATAAAATAAAGTTCTAATGCACGATTTCAAAAGCTGATTTTAATCAAGATGATATAATTGTGTTGGATTAATTACATTTCTTAACATAGAATTATTAAACTCATGCTCATACTTGTTACGAATAAATTCATGGCAACTCGGTAATTTGCTAACTTATGAACATATTTACAAATAAAAAATCCATTCATCTCTTGTACATATTCCTATGTCAATTCGACCGATTAAACAGATTTATAAAGGTAAACATGTTATTGCGTATACATACTTATTAAATTAAACAATCTCTCGCATATTCCTATGTCGATTCAATAGATTAATTCAACCTAATAAGCATATAAAAGACTATGTGAGGTAACAAAGTATCCTTACCTTGAAACAGTTTAATCACAAAAAACTTGCAAGTTATGCAAGGCATATGTATCGCGAAATACAATGCTAATCTAATCTTCAACTACCTTAGAAGAATTAAACATGCACTGATTAAGTACTGTGTCCATTAATTACAATTTCAATGCGTTTAAATAATTAATTCTTTAGTTATCTAAACAATTATAATGCCAGAATAACTTAGGCATGATTTTACTTAATCAAGCATTTTACAGAGGCATATAACAGAATAAACACAATTTTAATAATTCAAAAGGACGTCATTAAATCAACCCAACACGAATTAAATTCAAGCTAAGCTGATTAAATTAACCATTCCAATAGCATAAATATTCATAAACATGTTTGTCAAAACAACAACGAAATTTAAAGAGATAGGGAACAAGAAGCAAATCTGGTGTTTCTCCGTGGCTTGACTGATTGCTCCATTCTTCGTCCTCCGTTGTCCTCGGCTATCAATGTGGCTTATGAACACTCTAAATGCTACTCAATGATAGCTGAAGAAGACCCCTTTCCCAAGGGGAGTGATCGTATGTCAGAGTTTTAGAAATTTAAATAACGAGAATTATCGAACCTGGAAACTAACTATGACAACGATTGAGACAAGTGCACCTATCGAATAGTAGTATAGCTTAGGCAAGACCGGATTTTCGAACCCAAAATAACTAAAAGTACTAATACTAACTTTCTTTCTATTATTTAGCCTAAGAATTAAGCGAATGGGTTGTTTAATCTAAATTAATTAACTACTAGACTAAAGACTCTAAGACAAAGAAGAATGAATTTGGGAAAATAACTTGAGGAAAAACCAATTAATTAAGACGACACCCAAGGAAGAATCCACCTAGACTTCACTTGTTATCTAACTCAAACTGCATTTATGTATTCATTTGACTTGATCTCAGAGGATTCCCTAATTTATATTAAACCCTCTCGGAGGCGAATAACGTCTAACCCTAGGTTGATTAATTGAAATCTCTTTCTAATTAAAACCCCTAGAATTGCATTAACTCGATCTATGGACTCTCATATTAGGTTTCACCCTAATCCGGCAACGCCTCGTCACCCTATCTCTAGGTACGCGATCAACTCCGCTTAACTATGCTAGATCTACTCTTAGGCAGGGACTTTTGCTCCTCCACCTAAGCACATCAAACTTGAATCGATATTTGCGAAATATCAACACAAGAATTAAGAACACATAATTAAGAACAAATCAAATATTTATCATATAGTTCAGCAAACGATAACAAGTTTCATCTAAGTTTCATCCCCCTCAGGTATCTGAGGGTTTAGTTCATAACAATAAAAGAAAACATCTCAGAAGAAAAGATAAAACAAAACATAAGAAATCCCTAAAACCCCTTGAAGGAATTGAAAAGGAGATCCTCCATCTTGAGTATAATTCCGGCTTCTTGAGATGGATCAACTGGCTATCCCTGAGCGAATCCCCATAAATCTGCCCTCTCTGGCCTAGCAAGACGCCCCTAAACGATAGCTTTGGGCTCCCCCCTTTCAGGTCATACTTAGGGCGTATTTATAGGCTTTTGGAATGTGTTTCTTTTCCCCTAAGTATCCAAATCCGATTGAAATTGCTCTTTTTCGCGGCAGGGACACGGCCATGGCACACACCCGTGTGAATCGTCTTTAGGCCATGTTCGGACTTTTAATGAGGTGACACACCCGTGTATCTCGTGGTTAGACCGTGTTCGAGATTATTGAGGAGGCACGGCTGTGTGGTCTTGGGCCCAGGCTGTGTCGATTTCGTGCTTTGGCCCATTTGGCCCGTTTTAAGCCCGTTTCTTGTTCTTTTTATCCTCCGGTGCTTTCCTGAGTATATAACATGAAAAGAAAGGATTAAGAGCACATTTTTACATAAAATAAGGGGTAATTCATCCAAAAGCATACTAAATGTGGGATTAAAATATGTTACTTTTACGGTTTATCAAATACCCCCACACTTAAGCTTTTGCTTGTCCTCAAGCAAAATTCTCAACTTAGAATTAAAATGAACTTTCCATAATTCATAATAGTCATTAATAATGTTTCATCATAATTCAAGGATAATTTATACATGGATAATTAAACTCAAAGAGTTCTAAAGATTCAAACAGTCTAAGTCATACATTTGTAGCACAAAAACATAGGTGTTTCCCTTCATCTAAATAATTACCTCTGGTTCAAAACCTACAAGGATTGACATCCTCACAAAAGATTCACTCAAATCACTCAAGTGTTTAAGGTTGAAATTAAGCACTCAAATGTCAAACTGAAAAGTTAATCCCATAGGCTTGCATGAAAATCAAATCTCCACCACTGTAATATGAGATGATGCACAAATCAAAAGGTCTTTATCAGGGTTGTAACGGGGCTTGGGTTAAAGGTGTGGTTAAAGGCTGAATTAGAGGGTTAGAATCGAGATCGTCCTGAAAAATTACCTAACTAGAAACAACGAACTAAAAAAATAAATAATTACATGAATTGAAACTTTGAAACTAATAATACGAGCTTCTTTTTCAATAAATAGACGTTAAATGTACAAGCTCACTTTTCATCATACTAATACTGAATATACTTTGATTTTTTTAAGAACAAATAATCAAATATTTACAATAATAAGAAAATACTTTAACAACTAAAATATAGAACATAGTTAGGCAACTGCTCAAAATCAAATCTCGAGAAAAAGGGTAGTCAAGAAGAATGGTGATAACAAATACAAAGGGTTTTGGGTTAATATTAGTGGGTGAGTAAATAAAAAGGGTTGTTAGGATTAAAAGAGGTTCACTAGGGGTTAATTATGAAAGTAGGCTTTTAGTGGAGTAAGTGGGTTAAATCCTAGGAGCCTTTATCATTTCTGTATATCAAATCAAAGGTGTGGTCTCGACATGTATAATCGATGCAAGTTCTAGAATAACAAATTAATGTTGACACACTCATAATCAATGAAGTGAGCAAGAAAAAGGATATATGCTCTTATAATGCTCAAAATCTCACAAAAAAATTATGGGTATTTTGATATCAACCTCGTAAATTTCAAACTTCAAAGTAATATTCAAATTCAGGTAGACAACCTAGAAAATTTTTAATTTTCTGAAAAATAGACTTATCATGCTTGATTCTCTAGTATTCTTAGAATTCAATCATCAATGCACAATTATCAATGACTTAATTTAAAACATATCAATAAAAATCATAAATCATGGAAATTTCATCCTAATTAGTAATATGAGAAAATTACTTAAAAACAAGACTAAATTCAGGGAT
This sequence comes from Gossypium sturtianum, assembly GCA_025698515.1. Classification (NCBI taxonomy): domain Eukaryota; kingdom Viridiplantae; phylum Streptophyta; class Magnoliopsida; order Malvales; family Malvaceae; genus Gossypium; species Gossypium sturtianum. Next base: position 135,268,758 of record CM046945.1, read on the forward strand.
TTGAGAATAATGCACAAAGTTAGGCATCCTTAAGATTCACCCCCCACACTTAAGATGTACATTGCCCTCAATGTACAAAGATAGATAATATCATTATAAAATCATAAGATATGGGAAGAAGCAAAACTTCCTGAATTTTCGAATGGCATCCTTGGTTTGAAGGTGAAAGATAGGTCAGAGGGGTCGGTCTGGATGACGATCCTGCGCTAGATGAAGAAATTGGGTAGCTCATGGAGGATTAGCCAGGATAAAATACTAAAAATTAAAACTATACTAATTAAATAATTAAAGAAAAGTAAGCTAAAGTGAAGAAAAATAAAGATGAAACTAAAATTAAAAGAAAAGTTAAATGGACCGTAGAGTCCTCATTATTGGGTGTGATTTTTCAGGCTGTGGATATGGTGGTGGTCGTGGTGTGATTCCCAAGTAGCCTGAAGAACTAAAATCCAAGAAACTAAAATAAAATGAGTTAAATTAAGCAGAAGAGAAGTAAAGATACGGAAATTGAAGCAAAAGACAAAAACGAAATAAGAACTAAATGGCCTCAAATATCCTTGGCTCGTCGAATGATTGAAGCGGCCGGCATGAACTTATATAGATCGGTCTCCCTCTGGGAGACTATGCTTGATTCCTTTCGCTTCTTCGGCATTTGGTGTAGCTCAAGGGTTTTGGGGATGTATTGGAGAAGAGAAGTAGGGAGAGGGTTGAGAAAGAAAAGAAAAACTAAATGGGCTGAATGGGTGAGAAGAGGGAGGGGTGGGTGGTTTAAATAGAATTCTCAAATCAGGTACATTCACACGCCCGTGTCTCGTGGGCGTGTTGTTTCACACGGCCGTATCGTACGACCGTGGTGGGCTTCGTTCGTTTCTCCCACGCCCATGCTCAGGTCGTCACGCCCGTGTGTGATAAGTCAGTGTCGTCCACGGTCGCATCGCACGGCCGTGGCATTTTGTCGGTGCCTATGGGGTGGTGGTTGGAGTCCGTGATTCTGAAGATTTGATTCTTTCTGACTTGTACCTCTTCTGCCATTGTTAGTACGGAGATTCTGTACCTCCACACAGCCACGGCCACGGCCGTGTGCAAGGCCTTGTGGGCTGGAAATCTGTACTTTGGGTTAGTTTAAAACTAGGTGTTTAAGACTAAGGTAAGTGAAGAAACTAAAATGAAAACAAATACGAATGTAATTAGGGTTAGTGCTCGGGTTGCCTCCCGAGAAGTGCTCGTTTAAAGTCTTAAGGTAGACTTTCCTCGTATTCGCAACAAATCAGGGTGGTTTAAAAATTTGAATATCTTCCCTCATGCTATCAGTTCTATTTCCTTGATGAAGTTTAAGTCGAGAAGCGTTTATATTGAAAGTACCAAAAATAGGATTACTTACCTCGACTGTTCCGTATGGTAAAACACTGGTTACCCTAAACGGTATTTCTTTGTTTGTGTTAGGGTCAGGAGGAGATGTTCGAAGGTCTATTTTTTCTATCAATACCTGATCTCCGATTTTGAACTTGTTTGCTTCGTGGAGTGGCTCTGGTTCTGCTTCATGTATTCCTAATTTTTCCTTGAAATACATCTTCCACTCGTCTAGATCATCGACCTGAATCCCTTGTTCTTCGTGTGTTATTTCTTTGTTGGCACATGGTATAGAATCGGGTTTAGTTGTATTCTTTCCTAGTGTTTCCTGAAAAGAAGGGTTAACCGAATGGTTATCAGTAGAATTTGTTTTCTCACCTGGATTACTCGATGTTCTAGCCGAGTCAAGAGCTTGGAGAGTGACTGTCTCATTACCTACACGAAGTATTAGTTCTCCTGCATCAATGTCGATTTTAGTTCTAGCAGTTGCTAAGAATGGTCTTCCTAAAATTAAGGGAATCGAATTATCCTCATCCATGTCTAAGACAACAAAATCTACTGGGAAAATGAATTTATCAATTTTTACAAGAACATCTTCGATAATACCCCTAGGAATTCTAATAGTTTTATCAGCTAGTTGAATGCTCATCCTAGTTTGTTTGGGTTTCTCTAGACCTAGTTGTTTAAACAATTTATAAGGCATGACATTTATGCTTGCCCCTAAATCAGCTAACGCATTATCAATAGGTAAACTACCAATTAAACATAGAATTGTAAAACTCCCTGGATCTTTCAACTTTCGCGGTAGTCTATTCTGTAACATTGCTGAGCATACTGCGTTTAATTCCACATGTGGCTCCTCATCTAACTTACGCTTGTTCGTCAAGAGATGTTTTAAAAATTTCCTCGAATCTGGCATCTGTGAAAGAGGTTCAAGAAGAGGTAAGTTGATATGTAATTTCTTTAAAAGTTTAAGAAACTTACCGAATCGTTTCTTCTCAGATTGCCTCTCTTCATCGCTTCGGGATAAGGAATACGAGGTTGGTACTTTTTGACTATCAGTTTTGGCTTTTCTTGTGTTACCTCAACTTTACCTATTTTGACCACATTCTCTTGCTTTGAATTGGGCTCGTCTAACCCTTCACTTTCTTGAGCTGATATAGCTTGGATTTTCTCTTTTGGGTTAATCTCAGTGTTGCTTGGTAGACGCCCTTGTGGTCGTTCGGAAATCATCTTTGTGAGTTGCCCAACTGTGTTAGTAAGTTGTCCAACTGTCTTAGTGAGTTCCCCAACTTGGCTCTCGATCCCTTTAATTGATGCCTGTTGATTCTTAAGGGTGGTCTCAGTGTCTTGAAGACGGTTATCTGTAGCTGCCATGAATTTTGTCAGCATCTCTTCAAGGTTCGGCTTCTTCTCCTGTGGATAGGGCTGATTTTGGAAATTTTGAGGAGGTTGTTGTCTTTAATTTCCTTGATTTCCTTGTCCTCCCCATGAAAAATTTGGGTGGTTCCTCCAACCTGGATTATAATTATTACTATAAGGGTTATTATTGGATCTGAAGTTATTACCTATATAGTTCATCTGTTTGCTTTCTGTGCCCGGTTGGTAGGGTGGGTACTTAGGATTCGCCACAGTTCCACTTGCGTCGCAGACCGCATTCTTCGGATGTACTGCGAAGAACACAAACTATCAAGCTTTTTATTCATCATCTCTACCTGTGTTGATAGCATGGTTACTGTATCGATGTTGAAAACTCCGGCTGATTTTGTTGGTTTTATCCTTGTAACCTGCCACTGATAGTTATTCAGTGACATCTCCTCTATGAATTCGTAGGCTACTTCAGGAGTTCTGTTGTTTAGGGTTCCACTGGCGGCTGAATCAATTAGTTGCCTTGTTGAGGGGTTTACACCGTTATAGAAAGTTTGGACTTGAAGCCACAAAGGTAATCCGTGGTGTGGGCACCTCCTCAAGAGATCCTTATATCTCTCCCATGCGTCATATAATGTCTCTAAATCCATCTGCACAAAAGAAGAGATATCATTCCGTAATTTAGCTGTTTTGGCTGGTGGGAAATATTTTAATAAAAAATTTTCAGTCATTTGATCCCATTTAGTGATTGACCCTCGTGGTAACGAGTTTAACCACTGTTTGGCTTTATTCCTTAATGAAAAGGGAAATAACCGAAGCCGTATGGCATCATCATAAACGCCATTTATTTTGAAGGTATCACAGAACTCTAAAAAATTAGCTATATTAGTGTTTGGGTCTTCGTCCTGCAAACCATCAAATTGAACAAATTGTTGAATCATTTGTATAGTGTTAGGCTTTAAATCAAAATTATTATCAGCTATAGCAGGCCTAACAATACTAGATTCGACTCCTGTTAAATGAGGTTTAGCATAATCATACAATGTACGTGGAGCATTATTTTCTGCCACATCTTGGGGTGGTGGATTATTCTCGTCCATCCCTTCAGTAGGATTGGATTCGCCTTCTCGCTATTTTTCTGTGTAATTTAGGGCTCGCCTAATTTCTCTCACGATTCTGCATGAGCGGTAGCTTCAATATCACTGTCAGATACTAGTGGTCCTCTCGGGTTCCTTCTAGTCAAAAACTAGAGGTACTCATAGGAAAAGAAAGAAAGAAAATTCAGCAAAGTAAAAAAAAACAAAATAAAAACAAAAATAAAAATAAATTACGAAAAATAATGGCTAAAGTAATAAAAATAGAGCTTTCTTAATATTTTAGTTCCCCGACAACTACCAAAAACTTGATCGTGTGTCGAGTTTTAAAAATTTAAATAACGAGAATGATCGAACACGAAACTAACTATGACAACGATTGAGGCAAGTGCACCTATCGAATAGTAGTATAGCTTAGGCAAGACCGGATTGTCGAACCCAAAGGAACTAAAAGTAATAATACTAAATTTCTTTTTACTATTTAGCCTAAGAATTAAGCGAATGGTTGTTTAATCTAAATTAATTAACTACTAGACTAAAGACTCTAAGACAAAGAAGAATGAATTTGGGAAAATAACTTGAGGAAGAACCAATTAATTAAGACGACACCCAAGGAAGAATCCACCTAGACTTCACTTGTTATCTAACTCAACTGCACGATGTATTCATTTGACTTGATCCGTAGGATTCCCTAATTTATATTAAACCCTCTCTCGAGGCGAATAACGCCTAACCCTAAGTTGATTAATTGAAATCTCTTTCTAATTAAAACCCCTAGAATTGCATTAACTCGATCTATGGACTCCCATATTAGGTTTCACCCCTAATCCGCAACGCCTCGTCACCCTATCTCTAGGCGCGCGATCAACTCCGCTTAACTATGCTAGATCTACTCTTAGGCAGGGACTTTTTCTCCTCCACCTAAGCACATCAAACTTGAATCGATATCCGCGAAATATCAACACAAGAATTAAGAGCACATAATTAAGAACAAATCAAATATTTATCATATAGTTCAAATAAACGATAACAAGATTCATCTAAGTTTCATCCCCTCGTGTATCCGAGGGTTTAGTTCATAACAATAAAAGAAAACATCTCAGAAGAAAAGATAAAACAAAACATAAGAAATCCCTAAAACCCCCTAAAGGAATTGAAGAGGAGATCCTCCGTCTTGAGTATAATTCCGACTTCTTGAGATGGATCAACTAGCTATCCTCGAGCGAATCCCCACAAATCTACCCTCTCTGCCTAGCAAGACGCCCTAAACGATAGCTTTGGGCTCTCCCTTCGAGTCATACTTAGGGTGTATTTATAGGCTTTTGGAATGTGTTTCTTTGCCCCTAAGTATCCAAATCCGATTGAAATTGCTCTTTTCATGGCGGGGACACGCCATGGCACACGCCCGTGTGAATCGCCTTTTTAGCCGTGTTCGGACTTTTAATGAGGTGACACGCCCGTATCTCGTGGCTAGACCGTGTTCGAGATTATTGATGAGGCACGGCGCCGTGTGGTCTTGGGCCCAGGCCGTGTCGATTTCGTGCTTTGGCCCATTTGTCCCGTTTTAAGCCCGTTTCTTATTATTTTCATCCTCCGGTGCTTTCCTGAGTATATAACATGAAAAGAAAGGATTAAGAGCACCTTTTTACATAAAATAAGGGGTAATTCATCCAAAAGCATACTAAATGTGGGATTAAAATATGTTACTTTTACGGTTTATCAAATACCCCCACACTTAAGCTTTTGCTTGTCCTCAAGCAAAATTCTCAACTTAGAATTAAAACGAACTTTCCATAATTCATAATAGTCATTAATAATGTTTCATCATAATTCAAGGATAATTTATACATGGATAATTAAACTCAAAGAGTTCTAAAGATTCAAGCAGTCTAAGTCATACATTTGTAGCACAAAAACATAGGTGTTTCCCTTCATCTAAATAATTACCTCTGGTTCAAAACCTACAAGGATTGACATCCTCACAAAAGATTCACTCAAATCACTCGAAGTGTTTAAGGTTCAGAATTAAGCACTCAAATGTCAAACCTGAAAAGTTAATCCCATAGGCTTGCATGAAAATCAAATCTCCACCACTGTAATATGAGATGATGCACAAACCAAAAGGTCTTTATCAGGGTTGTAACGAGGCTTGGGTTAAAGGTGTGGGTAAAGGCTGAATTAGAGGGTTAGAATCGAGATCGTCCTGAAAAATTACCTAACTAGAAACAACGAACTGAAAAATAAATAATTACATGAATTGAAACTTTGAAACTAATAATACGAGTTTCTTTTTCAATAAATAGACGTTAAAAGTACAAGCTCGCTTTTCATCATACTAATACTGAATATACTTTGATTTTTTTTAAGAACAAATAATCAAATATTTACAATAATAAGAAAGTACTTTAACAACTAAAATATAGAACATAGTTAGGCAACTGCTCAAAATCAAATCTCGACAAAAAGGGTAGTCAAGAAGAATGGTGATAACAAATACAAAAGGTTTTGGGTTAATATTAGTGGGTAAGTAAATAAAAAGGGTTGTTAGGATTAAAACGAGTTCACTAGGGGTTAATTATGAAGGTAGGCTTTTAGTGGAGTAAGTGGGTTAAATCCTAGGTGCCTTTATCATTTCTGTATATCAAATCAAAGGTGTGGTCTTGACATGTATAATCGATATAAGTTCTAGAATAACAAATCAATGTTGACACACTCATAATCAATGAAGTGAGCAAGAAAAAGGATATATGCTCTTATAAGGCTCAAAATCTCACAAAAAATTATGGGTATTTTGATATCAACCTCGTAAATTTCAAACTTCAAAGTAATATTCAAATTCAGGTAGACAACCTAGAAAATTTTTAATTTTCTGAAAAATAGACTTATCATGCTTGATTCTCTAGTATTCTTAGAATTCAATCATCAATGCACAATTATCAATGACTTAATCTAAAACATATCAATAAAAATCATAAATCATGGAAATTTCATCCTAATTAGTAATATGAGAAAATTACTTAAAAATAAGACTAAATTCAGGGATTTGAGAATAATGCAAAAAGTTAGGCATCCTTAAGATTCACCCCCCACACTTAAGATGTACATTGCCCTCAATGTACAAATATAGATAATATCATTATAAAATCATAAGATATGGGAAGAAGCGAAACTTCCTGAATTTTCGAATGGCATCCTTGGTTTGAAGGTGAAAGATAGGTCGGAGGGGTCGGTCTGGATGACGATCCTGTGCTAGATGAAGAAATTGGGTAGCTCATGGAGGATTAGCCAGGATAAAATACTAAAAATTAAAACTATACTAATTAAATAATTAAAGAAAAGCAAGCTAAAGTGAAGAAAAATAAAGATGAAACTAAAATTAAAAGAAAAGTTAAATGGACCGTAGAATCCTTATTGTTGGGTGTGATTTTTCAGGCTGTGGATATAGTGGTGGTCGTGGTGTGATTCCCAAGCAGCCTGAAGAACTAAAAACCAAGAAACTAAAATAAAATGAGTTAAATTAAGCAGAAGAGAAGTAAAGATACGAAAATTGAAGCAAAAGACAAAAATGAAATAAGAACTAAATGGCCTCAAATATCCTTGGCTCGTCGAATGATTGAAGCGGCCGGCATGAACTTGATACCTCAAATATCCCGATTCTAAAAATATAAAATCATTAAAAACGGGACTTGATTTCATACCTTTCTAAGCTTGAAAAGTTCTTTTCCTCTCTCTTAGGGTTTCCATAAAAAAAATTGGGGAAGAAGATGAATAGAAAATATGATACTTTCTTTTTATTTTTCTATCATTTTTTAATTTTGTTGATTTCCAATTTAGTCCCTAGTCATTTCTAATTTTTCCATGGATGAGTCACCAAGAAAAATCTACATACTTTTCTTAATGGTCTAATTACCATATAAAGACCTCTAGTTTTGAATTCCATAGCTATTTAATCCTTATATCTACTAGAATTCAACTTTCGCAATTTATGCAATTTAGTCCTTTACCTAATTAACCACAGAATCGATAAAATTTTCAAATTAAAATTTTCACGTGACCTTCCTATCATAATACCAACCATAAAATAAAATAAAGTAAAATTTTTTTTTGGGCTCGGATTTGTGGTCACAAATCACTGTTCCGATCTCACCGAAAATGGGCTGTTACAAGAATTGGTCTTTTTGAGCTGGACAAAGTTACGTTCCAAAAGCTTATGTATTGGAGCTTTATTTCTCCTTGGAAGATAAAGAACTCAATGTGAACATTCCTGTTCATTGCAAAAACTTTATTGAGTGCAAATTCATGAAATTAAAATTGTTCTATCAATTAGTTTCTCATGTTTTCTTGAGGAAATGCTTATTTTGGTGAATGAGTTTATTCTAAATGTACGATAAAGAGGTTGTAACAATCAAGTGATTGGCTAGGCTTAAATCATAGCTTGTATTGTGAGTTTATTCTGGATTCCTCACTATGCAAGGCCTTGCAAATGTAGGTTGATACTAAACTACACCAACATTTGCTTGTGTTAATTCATTCAAATTATATTTTTATCTACTCGTTCCATCGCTAGTTAATATTGCATGGGTAACAACCCGCAACCTCAACATTTCCAATTGGTAATAAATTCTTACACCGAACGAATTTGGTTGGATCCTACTCTTGTTTTTTGAATTATGGAGAATGCAAAGGAAGAAAGCTCAATATCCTAACCCCTATATTAAATGAATCTAATTATGCATATTGAAAAACTCGTATGAAATTATTTATTAATCCATAGATAAAATGGCATGGAGGGATTTTTTTTTGGTTGATTACGAACCACCTAAAACTTCTAATGTCGATGGTACTCACACGATAAAATATGAGATAAAGTGGTTCACTAAAGAAGATAAATCTTCCAACTACAATTCAAAAACCCTAAACTTCATTTGTAATGGATTCAACCCGTAGGATTTTATATACATCTCCAACTATATTTCTACACATCAAGCTTGGAAAATTCTCGAGACCACTTACGAGGGAATCACTGGAGTAAAGAGATCAAAGTTGCAAATGCTAATCACCATCTTTGAGAATTTAAGAATGTTTGAAACATTATCTAAATTTTATGCAATGTATTTAATCAAGCATCCGCTCTTAACGTGGAGTACTCAAATGCAAAATTGGTCAGACAGTTGTTACAATCATGGCCAAAGAGATTCTTGATTAAAGTCACAGCCATCGAGGAGACCAAAGACAAACATATAGTGAGAGTAGAAAAGCTTATAGGGTCCCTTCAAAAAAATATAAGAAATGATATCCAACGCAAGTGTAACACCCTTAACCCGTAATCGTCACAGGAATAGGGTTAAGAGGCATTACCAAACAATCGGAACATTTACAATCATTTCTCAACAGAAAGTATAACACAATTCAAACATATCAAGATATATACATAAAGTCCCTTAACGAGGTCTACAAGACCTTAAACATGCACCAGAAAGGGGTCGAGACTAAACCGGGATCATACAATTTTTTTCCAAAAATCAAACATTTTTCCAAGTTACAGAGGTCACACGCCCGTGTGGGCACACGGCCTCAGAAACGCCCATGTGTCCGAGCCGTCGTAAAACAGGGCATACATACTGACTTATCCACACGGGTGTGCCCGTGTGCCTCACCTGTGGTCGAGCCTGACTTGTATCACACGAGCTGGGACACGCCCGTGTGTCCAGCCCGTGGTCGAGCCTAATGATAAACCGTAATATATACATATTTTAATCCCACATTTAGCATACTTTTGGATGATTTATCCCCTGAATTGTGGAATTTGATGCTCCTAATCCTTTAATTTCATGTTTTATACTTAGGAGAGCATCGAAGGATGAAAAGAATGGGAAACGGGCCAAAAATGGAGAAAATGGGCCAAAAGAATAAATCCACACGGCCTGGAGGTAACCACACGGCCGTGCCACCTTAGTAGGCCCGAACACGGCCTGGGCTCGACTCACACGGGCGTTCTACACGGGCGTGCCCCTGCCTTGACTTGTTTTAATTCCATTCGGATTAGATACTTGTGGGCCAAGTAAGGCACCCCGAAAGCCTATATAAACACCCTAGAGGGAAACCTAAAGGGAGAGTTGGACAGAAGCCTTCTGTCAGGGCTTTTGACGGGAGGGCGAAGCCAGAGAGGGCTGAACACAGGGGATTACTCCAAGAAAGCCAGTTGATCCATCTCAGAAGCCAGAATCACGCTCAAGACGAAAGATCTTCCCTTCAATTTCCTTCAGGGGGTTTTAGGGTTTTTCTTATGTTTTGTTATTTACTTTCTTCTGAGATGTATTCTTTTATAATTATGAACTAAACCCCTCAAATACCTGAGGGGGATGAAACGTAAGACGGATCTTGTTATTGTTTTCTGAACTGTATGATAAATACTTGATTTGCTCTTAATTATGTGTTCTTAATTCTTGTTTTAATATTTCAGGATATTGATTCAAGCATTGATGTGCTTAGCGAAGGAGCAAAAGTCCTGTTTAAGAGTAGATCTAGCATAGTTAAGCGGAGTTGATCGCAACCCTAGAGATAGGATGACAAAAATCACGGGATTAGGGTCAAACCTAATATGGGAGTCTATAGATCGAGTTAATGCAACACTAGGGTTTTAATTAGAAAGAGATTTCAATTAATCAACCTAGGGTTAGACGTTAGTATCCTCGAAAGAGGTATTAATATAAATTAGGGAATCTTTCGGATCAAGTCAAGTGAATAAATTGTCTGGTTCAGAGTTAAATAACAAGTGAAGTCTAGGTGGATTCTTCCTTGGGTATTGTTTTAATCAACTGGTTTTTCCCAAAAGTATTTTCCCAATTCACTCTCTGTGTCTTAGAAACCTTATCTTAGTAATTAGTTAGATAAATATCAATCCCCTTTATTTTGGGCTAGATAATAAAAAGAAAGTCAGTACTAGTAATTTTGGTTCCTTTGGGTACGATATTTTCGGTCTTGCCATAGCTATACTACCAAATGATAGGTGCGCTTGCCTTATTCGTTGTCATAGTTAGTTTGGACACGATCAAGTTTTTGGCGCCGTTGCCGGGGACTAAGATATTAGGAAAACTTGATTTTTATTACTTTGGCCATTCTATTTATATATTTATTTTTAACTTTGCTAATTTTTCTCTTATTTGCTTCTGACAGGTATCTCTAGTTTATGACTAGAAGAAACCCGTCAAGACCCTTGATTTTTATCAGTGAAATAGAACATACCGCTCAAACTGAAGAGATGTCATTGAATAATTATCAGTGGCAAGTCATGAGGACAAAGCCTAATAAAGCAGCCAGTGTTTTCAACCTAGACACGGTCACCATGTTATCTAACCAGGTAGAGCTTTTAAATAAAAAAATTGATGGTTTGTATGGTTCTACGCAGGTACACCCAATAATGCAATGTGACTCAAATCTAGGAGGGATGAGCAATACAGAATATCCGCTTTACAACCCGAGCGCTGAAAACGAACAAGTTCACTATATGGGTAAATAAAAATGAACAATGCAGGTTGGAGGAATCATCCCAATTTCTCATGGGGAGGTCAAGGAAATCCAGAAATCAAAGACCACCACCCCTCCGGGATTTCAAAGAACCACCTTACCGAAGCGAAAAGAAACCAAACCTTGAGGAGATATTGGAAAAATTCATCTCGATTATCGAGACTCATTCCCGAATACCAAACAAATACTTGAAAACTCAACAAGAATCGATTCAAAGGATTGAGAATCAAATTGGACAATTAGTCAAGATAGTTTCAAAGGCAACCAGGTAACTTACATAGTAACACCAACCCAAAAGAACATGTGAAGGCAGTTACACTATGGAGTGGTAAGGGGTTGGTTGAAGCTGAAAAGAAGATACCACGAGAAATTAATAAGGAAAAAGGTGAGGAAGTAAACGAGAATGTAATACTGAAACCTAAAGAGTATAACCCACCGAACCCATATCCAGCAAAGTTGAAGAAAGACCGCATGGACGCACAATTCAGTAAGTTTCTTGAACTCTTTAAACAATTAAATATTAACGTACCTTTTGTTGAAGCTATTTCGCAGATGCCTACGTACGCAAAATTCTTAAAAGAGCTTTTAACAAATAAAAGGAAGTTTGAAGAGCTATCAACAGTGGAACTTAACGAGGAATGCTCAGCTATTCTCCAAAATAAGCTACCAACAAAATTGAAAGATCCAGGGAGTTTTACTATTCCTTGTTTAATTGGTAGTTTAAACGTTAACCATGCTTTGGCTAATTTAGGGGCAAGTATTAATGTCATGCCCTATAATATGCTCCTTAAACAACCATTATGCAAATAACAGGTAGGTCTAGCTCAAGACTTTAAACGAGCGCTTCTCAGGAGGCAACCCGAGCACTAACCCCACTAACGTCCATATTTTCAAATTTTAGCATCTAACTAAAAACTAACCAAATTTTTAAGCGCAAGTTTCCCTACCCACACGGCCTTGCACATGGGTGTGGCCGTGGCCGTGTGGAAACAGGGCAAAACTTTTCCCAAAAACACGCGCTGCGATAAAACACTACGGCCGTGTGATGCGACCGTGGTCGACATTGACTAAAGAACACAGGCGTGTGATCCTCTACACGCTCGTGGGACCTTTGAGTCCATTTATTTTTTCTTTTTCTCTTATTTTCATTTTTAATTTCTTTTCTTTTATCTTTCTCGTCTTTAATTTATATTATTATATTTTCATTTCTTTAATTTAGGTTCAAGGGGTCATTAACTAACGACCACACCACCACCGAGTATGCTCCCCACCTTCACCTCTCTCCAACTTTACCGCTTCTTTACATTGACTCCATCCAAAATTCAGGAAGTTTCACTTCTCTCCTATCTTATGATTTTATTACTATATTGCTATTATCTATCTTTGTACATTGAGGACAATGTACATCTTAAGTGTGGGGAGGGTTAACTACAGATTATTTGAAAATCCTCTGAATTATGTCTTATTCTTAAGTAATTTTCTCATATTATTTGTTAGAATGAAATTTCTTTTGATTTATGATTTTCATTGATATGTTTCGGATTAAGTCATAGTTAATTGTGCAGTGATGATTTAAACTTTAAGAGCCTAGAGAATCAAGCATGATGAGTCTATTTTCAGAATTAAAAATTGATAGGTTGTCTACCTGAATCTAATTATTACCTTGAAGTTTTAAATTCACAAGGTTGACATCAAAAGCCCATAATTTTTGTGAGATCTTGAGCCTTTTAGAGCATAATTTTTTTTCGTGCTCACTTTATTGATTATGAGTGTGTCAACATTGATTTGTTATTCTAGAACTTGCTTCGTTTAAACATATTGAGACCACACCTTTGATTTGATATACAGAGATGATAAAGGCACCTAGGTTTTAACCCACTTACTCCACAAAAAGCCTACCCTCATAATTAACCCCTAGTGAACCCCTTTTAGCCTAATAAACCACTTTTTGACTCACCCACTAATATTAACCTAAAACAAAATTTTTGATTCCCCTAATCTTTTGACGTCCCTTTTGTCGAGATTTGATTTGAGTAGTTACCTAACTATATTCTCTATTTCCGTTGTTAAGTTCTTTCTTGTTACTTGATTTGTTCTTAAAAAAAAAAACGAAGTATATTCATTATTAGTTCTATGTTATTTGAGCTTAAACAGTTAATGGTACATTTTTAGAAGAAGCTCATGTTATTAGTATTAAGTTTTCAATTGATGTAATTATTCAGTATTAGTCCAATTTTCTAGTTAGGTAATTTATCAATTCAGTCTCGATACTAACCCTCTAATTTAGCCTTTATCCACACCTTTAACCCAAGCCCCATTACAACCCATAAAAGACCTTTGGATTTGTGTATCATATCATTTTATAGTGGTGGAGATTTGATTTTCATGCAAGCCTATGGGATTACTTTTCATGTTCGACTTCTGAGTGCTTAATTTTTGAACCTTAAACACCTTGAGTGATTTGAGTGAACCTTTAGTGAGGATGTCAATTTTTGTCGATTTTAAATTAAAGGTAATTATTTAGGTAAAAGGAAACACCTATTTTTCGTACTATAAAAACTATGACTTTGATTGTTTGAATTTTTAGGAACCTTCTGGTTAAATTATCAATGTATGAATTACCTATGAATTATGATGAAACATTATTGACGAAGGTTATGAATTGAGGAAATTCTATTTTAATTGTGAGTTGAGAATTTTGCTTGAGGACAAGCAAATGCTTAAGTGTGGGGGTATTTGATAAACCGTAATATATACATATTTTAATCCCACATTTAGCATACTTTTGGATGATTTATCCCCTGAATATTGGAATTTGATGCTCCTAATCCTTTAATTTCATGTTTTATACTTAGGAGAGCATCAGAGGATGAAAAGAACGGGAAACGGGCCAAAAACGAAGAAAAGGGGCCAAAGGAAGAAATCCACACGACTTGGAGGTAACCACACGGCCGTGCCACCTTAGTAGACCCGAACACGGCCTGGGCTCGACTCACACGGGTGTTCCACACGGACGTGCCCCTGCCTTGACCTGTTTTAATTCCATTCGAATTAGGATACTTGTGGGCCAAGTAAGGCACCCCAAAAGCCTATATAAACACCCTAGAGGGCAACCTAAAGGGAGAGTTGGACAGAAGCCTTCTGTCAAGGCTTTTGATGGGGGGGTGAAGCCAGAGAGGGCTGAACACAGGGGATTGCTCCAAGAAAGCCAGTTGATCCATCTCAGAAGCCGGAATCACGCTCAAGACGGAAGATCTTCCCTTCAATTTCCTTTAGGGGGTTTTAGGGTTTTTCTTATGTTTTGTTATTTACTTTCTTCTGAGATGTATTCTTTTATAATTATGAACTAAACCCCTCAAATACCTGAGGGGGATGAAACCTAAGACGGATCTTGTTATTGTTTTCTAAACTGTATGATAAATACTTGATTTGTTCTTAATTATGTGTTCTTAATTCTTGTTTTAATATTTCAGGATATTGATTCAAGTATTGATGTGCTTAGGCAGTGGAGCAAAAGTCCCTGTTTAATAGTAGATCTAGCATAGTTAAGCGGAGTTGATGGCAACCCTAGAGATAGGATGACGAAAATCTGACGGATTAGGGTCAAACCTAACATGGGAGTCCATAGATCGAGTTAATGCAACACTAGGGGTTTTAATTAGAAAGAGATTTCAATTAATCAACCTAGGGTTAGACGTTAGTAGCCTCGAAAGAGGTATTAATATAAATTAGGGAATCCTACGGATCAAGTCAAGTGAATAAATCGTTTGGTTCAGAGTTAAATAACAAGTGAAGTCTAGGTGGATTCTTCCTTGGGTATTGTCTTAATCAACTGGTTTTTCCCAAAAGTATTTTCCCAATTCACTCCCTGTGTCTTAGCAACCTTAGCTTAGTAATTAGTTAGATAAATATCAATCCCCTTTATTTTAGGCTAGATAATAAAAAGAAAGTCAGTACTAGTAAATTTGGTTCCTTTGGGTACGATATTTCCGGTCTTGCCATAGCTATACTACGAAACGATAGGTGCGCTTGCCTTATTCGTTGTCATAGTTATTTTGGACACGATCACCTGGCTTGTTTCAATTTGCAAACTCGAATAAAGTTTTCACACATAAATTTTACACATACTTAACCACATACTATAAACACCAAAAATAATATTAAAATATTTTTCTTGACCTCAGATTTGTGGTCTCAAAACCACTGTTCCGACTAGGGTATAAACCGGGCTGTTACAACTCTCCCCACCTTAGGGATTTTCGTCCCCGAAAATCTTACCAGTGGATAAGTTTGGATATTGCTCTCTTATAACATCTTCAGGTTCCCACGTAGCCTCTTCAACTCCGTGTTTGTGCCACAACACTTTCACTAAAGAAATTTTCTTATTTCTCAACTCTTTATTCTTACGTGCCAAAATTCGGATCGGTTCTTCACTATACGATAAATCTGACTGAATCTCAACCTTAGAAGGAGCAATCACATGAGATGGATCATATCTGTATCGTCGAAGCATCGATACGTGAAATACATTATGAATCTTTTCTAATTCAGGTGGCAACAACAATTTATAAGCAACCGACCCAATTCGTTCAATAATCTCATACGGCCCGATGAACCTCGGACTCAATTTGCCTCTTTTTCCAAAACGAAGTATTTTCTTCCACGGAGATACTTTCAAGAACACTTTATCACCGATCTCAAACTCAATATTTTTCGTTTCAAGTCTGCATAAGACTTCTGACGATCTGACGCTGCTTTCAAGCTGTCACGAATCACTTTCACTTTTTGCTCAGTCTCTTTAATCAAATCAACCCCGTGAATCTTATTCTCACTCAGCTTAGTCCAATACAAAGGTATTCGACATTTGCGTCTGTAAAGAGCCTCATATGGTGCCATTTTGATGCTAGATTGAAAACTGTTATTTTACACAAACTCAATCAACAACATATGTTTTTCCCACGTACTTTCAAATTCAAGAATGCAGCATCTCAACATATCTTCAAGAATCTAAATGATCCACTTGGATTAACCATCCGTTTGCGGATGAAATGTAGTACTGAAATGCAACTTTGTGCCTAAAGCCTCTTGCAATTTCTTCCAAAACCGTGAGGTAAATCTCGGATCTCTGTCAGATACAATAGATAGTGGCACCCAGTGCAATCTCACAATTTCAGAAATAAACAATTCAGCTAATTTATCAAGTGAATAATATGTTCTCAACGGAACAAAATGAGCTGATTTCGTCAATCTGTCAACTATCACCCAGATTACATCTTTCTTTCTCGGAGATAAAGGTAATCCCGACACAAAGTCCATCGTAATTCTCTCCCATTTCCACTCAGGAATCATAATCGGTTGTAACAAACCGGATGGAACCTGATTTTCAGCTTTTACTTGCTGACATACTATACATCTTGAAACAAATTCAGAGATATCCCGTTTCATACCATGCCACCAATAAAACTGTCTCAGATCATTATACATTTTTGTACTTCCCGGATGAACAGCTAAACGACTATTATTAGCTTCGTTTAAAATCAACTGAATCAACTCTGAATTCTTCAGAACACAAATTCGATCTCTGAATCTCAGACAATCATCACTATCCACTCGAAATTTTGAATCAGAATTCAAACCACATTGAGCTCGTTTTGTCATCATCTCATTATCACTTTTCTAGGCATCACAAATCTGACCTATAAACATCGATCTCACTTTCAACTCAGCCAAAACTGAACCATCATCACACAGATCTATTTGAGTACTCATTGCACGCAAAGCAAACAAAGAGTTTCGACTTAAAGCGTCAGCTACAACATTAGCTTTTCCCGGATGATAATCAATTACTAATTCATAGTCTTTTAGTAATTCTAACCATCTTCGCTGTTTCAAATTCAATTCTTTCTGAGTCATCAGATATTTCAAACTCTTGTGATCAGTATAAATGTGGCATTTCTCACCAAATAGGTAATGACGCCAAATCTTCAATGCAAATGCAATCGCAGCTAATTCAAGATCATGCGTCGGGTAGTTCTTTTCGTGCGGCTTTAACTATCTCGAAGCATAAGCTACAACTTTGCCCTCTTGCATCAGCACACAGCCCAAACCATTCAACGATGCATTACTGTAAACTATAAATTCTTTACCCGATTCAGGTTGAACTAACACTGGTGCTTCTGTCAACAATACTTTCAAGTGATCAAAAATCTACTGGCATCTTTCTGACCACTCAAATCTAACATCTTTCTGTAGCAATTTCGTCAATGGAGTCGCAATCATCGAGAAGCCTTTCACAAACCGTCTATAATATCCCGCTAGTCCCAAAAAACTACGAACTTCAGACACATTTCTCGGAGACTTCCACTCCAAAATAGCTGAAATTTTGCTCGGATCAACTCGTATACCAAATGCTGACACAATATGTCCCAGAAAACCAACTTCATGCAACCTGAACTCACATTTGCTAAACTTTGCATACAATTGCTTCTCACGCAGAGTCTGTAACACAATTCTTAAATGCTCGGCATGTTGCGTCTCATCACAAGAATAAATCAGAATGTCATCAATAAACACAACAATGAATCGATCCAAATACGGTCTGAATATCCGGTTCATTAAATCCATAAACACTGCAGGAGCATTCGTTAGTCCGAAAAGCATTACTAAAAATTCATAATGTTCGTACCTCGTTCTGAAGGCAGTTTTCGGCACATCTGATTCTTTAACTCGTAGCTGATAATAGCCCGATCTCAAATCTATCTTCGAAAATACTATAGCTCCTTTCAGCTGATCGAACAAATCATCAATACGAGGCAAAGGATATTTATTCTTTATTGTCACCTTGTTTAACTGTCGGTAGTCAATACACATCCTCATAGTTCCATCTTTCTTTTCACAAACAACACAGGAGCACCCCAGGGCGAGAAACTTGGTCGTGCAAATCCTCTATCAGTCAACTCTTGCAGCTGAGACTTCAACTCTTTCAATTCTGTCGGTACCATTCTATACGGAGCTATTGAGATAGGAGTTGTTCTCGGCACTAAATCAATACCAAACTCGACTTCTCGTATCGGAGGTAATCCCGGTAGTTCTTCAGGAAACATATCTGGGAACTCGCAAACTACAGGTACAGATTCAACTTTCTTTTCAGTCAATTTTGTATCTATCACATACGCAAGATAGGCTTCACAACCCTTTTTCACATAATTCAAAGCTTTCATCGAAGATACAACAGCCGGTAACCCATTCAAATCACTGGATTCAATTCGAACTATCTCACCATTCTGACTTCTCAAATCAATACTCGTTCGTTTACAATTCACAATAACATTATGCAAAGTAAGCCAATCCATACCCAGAATTATATCAAATTCATCGAATGGTAGCAGCATCAAATTAGCCAGAAAACAAACATCTCGAAACATCAATGGACAGTTCTTGCATACTTTATCAACCAAAACACACTTGCCTAAGGGGTTCGATATTCTAATTAAAAATTCAGTAGACTTAACAGGCAGAGTCTTACTAGATACTAGATTCACACACACATATGAATGAGTAGATCCTGGATCTATCAATGCAATCCCATCGATGATCAAATAGAGTGAAAGTACCAAGAATGACGCGATGCGGAGATGACGCTTCTTCTCGCGCTGCGATAGCATAGGCTCGGGCGGTGCTCTCGCCTCAGATCTCACAGCTGTGTCTGATGTTCCTCTCTGACTACCGCTTACATTCCCGATATTTACGGGTGGTCTACCTCTAGTTTGTCACATTACTCGGTCTCCTCATTACGCATTGTATTTCTCATCTAACTCTAGGCAATCACGAATGAAATGGTCTCGTGATCCACATTTATAATAAACTCTATTATTGTACTTGCCCTAGCATTCCCCAACATGTCGTCTCCCACACTGTCTACACTCGGGCTTGTTACTTTTAACACTTCCAACACTCGATTCAATTGGAACTTGTGTTTTGGAACTAACATTCTATTTCACTCAATCTCTGCTCGAATGTCCAATCGAAACATTTGAGCGATTTATTGCATCTCGGAATCTCTTGGACGAAGGTTGGTACGACTTACTCATCGACCTCTTTCTTTCATCTCTAGCCTCTGAATCCACTTTCTTCTTTTCTTTGCTTAGTTCCTCAGCTTTACAAGCCCTTTCAACCAATACTACAAATTCATTCAAGTCAAGTATTCCAGCCAGCAATTTAATGTCTTCATTCAGCCCTTCAATGAAACGTTTACACATAGTAGCTTTGGTCAAAACACATTCTCGTGCGTATTGGCTCAATCTCACAAACTCCCGTTCATACTCAGTAACAGACATGCGGCCTTGTTTTAGCTCTAGAAACTCTTTACGTTTCTGATCTATGAATCGTTGACTGATATACTTTTTTCTGAATTCAACTTGAAAGAAATCTCAGGTGATTCTCTCTCTCGGAACCAAATATATCAATGTTTTGCACCAATTATATGCCGTATCTCTCAACAATGAAACAACACATTTAATGCATTCATCAGGAGTCAATGACATCTCATCAAACACTCAGACTGTATTCTCGAGCCAAAACTCAGCTCGCTCAGCATCATCATCAACTGTGGCCCTAAACTCTTTGGCCCCATATTTTTAGATTTTATCCATAGGAGGCTTACTCAATCGGATTGGATCTGTCACTTGTGGCACTACAGGTACTTGTGGGGGTGGAGGTTGCGGAGCAGCTAGATTCGTTCGAACGAACATCGAAAACCACTCACTCATCATTCGGAAGAAGGCTTGCTTAGCCTCTCCCTCTTGACTACTAGCAATCGGCCTAGATTCGGCCGACGCTGGCCCTTGAGCGGGAGCAGGCGTATTGCTCTCAACAATATCAGCAACTGCTCGTTCGAGATCCATTTACTATACGAAAACACATTTTTAACTGTCAGGATTCATCACACTATCGTAATTATATATATGGCATGTATAACTAGACTCACACGCGCTACGTTAGTCCTAGAATCGACTAAACCGTAGCTCTGATACCAATTAAAATGTAACACCCCTAACCCGTAACCGTCACCAGAATAGGGTTAAGAGGCATTACCGAACAATCAGAACATTTACAATCATTTCTCAACACAAAGTATAACACAATTCAAACATATCAAGATATATACATAAATTCCCTTAACGAGGTCTACGAGACCTTAAACATGCACTAGAAAGGGGTTAGGACTAAATCGGGATCATACAAAATTTTTTCAAAACTCAAACATTTTTCCAAGTTACAGAGGTCACACGCCCGTGTGGGCAGGCCGTGTGCCTAACACGGCCTCAGACACGCCCATGTGTCCAAGCCGTGTCAAAATAGGGCATACATACTGACTTATCCTCACGGCCTGAGACACGCCCGTGTGCCTCACCCGTGGTCAAGCCTGACTTGCATCACACAGCCGGGGACACGCCCGTGTGTCCAGCCCGTGGTCGAGCCTGACTTGTTTCAATTTGCAAACTCGAATGACACGGTCGAGCCACATGCTCGTGTGCTCAACCATGTGGGCAATTATAGGCCATGTGCAAGGCCAAATTTGCCACCCACACTAAGGATCACTTACAAGCATCATAACATATGCACTTATATCTCAAATGGCAACCAAAACATACCAATACATGCACCAAATAATCATCATCCACACCATCTACTTCCATGCTCAAACGCAACTTAATTAAGTCCATCCAAAATATCAATTTCACATCTCAAAACTTATAACTATTCAACATTTATTTCTTACCACTTCTATCATGAAACATACCATTTCCATCTTACTAATTTATGCAACAATAATCACTCACATAGATTATATACATACACTTATAAGTCATTCATTTCATATGTTCAAAACATATCACAACCATCAAACTACAAAGCCAAATCACATGGAAGGCTAAACATTCAAAACACATTATAGTCACTAGCCTATACATGCCATATACCATATATATATACATCTTCCAAAAGTACCAAAATAGATAGCTGATAGTGTGATTGAGTCGCTGACGATCCCCAAATCTGAGCAAGCTTTAAATACACTGTAAAATAGAGAAACATTTCACACAGTAAGCTCTAAAGCTTAGTAAGTTTGTAATATAATACACTTAACTTAATGTTTCAACTATAATATACAAATTAATCCATCACATAGATCAATTCATAAATATATGTACCATATCATCCATAGCTAATATACTTACTCAACCATCTATAAATCCATTTACAATTTCATCAACCACATAGGTTCCGTACGTACCTTAGCCAACACTTAGTTATTGACCATTCATGCTACTCAATACTTAACACTTCATTTCGATCAACCATTGTTATTCGTTCGATTTATTCGCACACTTAGTGCCAAATTTATAGCCGAAGCTCAAATATTATCGCACACTTAGTGCCTTTACTTTAAACCGAATCTAACTCGGTATCGCACACACAGTGCCAATCAATAAAGCCGAAGCTTTTATTACTTCGCACACACAATGCTATTCATCCCTGTCTCGATTTTATTTACGCACACTTTGTGCCACATATTTCAATCTCACATATAACATTTCTAATTCAATAACCATACATTCATTCATTTCATTACACATTGATATGAATTTAATAATTCGTATTATAGCCGAACTTACCTTGGACGTAGAAATACCGAGACTAGTCGATCAACCGAGCACTTTGTCTTTGCCTCGATCTCGATCTGAATATCTCCTTTCTTGGTCTATACATATTCAAATTTAGCTAATTCATTCACCAAATCATTCAATTTAATCCAAACACACATATTTAGGGCATTTTACAAAATTTCCCTCACATATTCACATTTCGACACTTTAGTCCCTATTTCATAAAATCATCAAATACACATAATTTCATTTCACACATGCCTAGCCGAATACTCCTTATGTCCATACAAGCCCACCAAAAATTCAAAGACAAAATATGTTAATTTATTACATCTCTTTCATATTTCATCACCAACCATCACAAAGCTCAAGCATTCATCAATGGCATATTACAAAATCATCATCAAATTCTAAAATTAGAGCATGGGCTTGAGAGAACACTAAGCAACGATCACAAAAACGTAAAAATCACTAAAAACCGAGCTCAAAACACTTACCAATCAAGCTTACAATTGCCGAACCCTAAAAGCTCATAAATGGTTTTCTTCTTCCTCTATTTTTGGCCAAAAGAAAGATGATAACATGAATTTTCTATTTGTTTTATTATATTATAACATTTAATAGCTAAATACCAATTTTAACCTTAATGAATATTAATAATAACACCAAATCCATGCCATTATCATCCATTTACTATCAAATGGTTTATTAACAACATAAGGACCTTTCATTTATGAAGCTATGCCAATTAAGCACTTTAACAATCAGCACACAGCTTTTACATTTTATGCGATTAAGTTCTTTTTGCAAATTAAGCACACAATCGATAAAATTTTCACACAGAAATTTCACACATACTTAATCACATACTATAAACACCAAAAATAATATTAAAATATTTTTCTCGACCTTAGATTTGTGGTCTCGAAACCACTATTCTGACTAGGGTCTAAACCGGGTTGTTACAGCAAGATTGTTGCTAAGAGTTGTCTAATGCAAACAAATATTGGAAATAATGTTCTTTTGTAGTGTGTGTGGCACCCCTTACCTAGTCGAATGATTGACGTAGATAAGTGATGTCACATTAACATGTTATTTGCAATTACCAAGTTTCTTTTTATAAGAATCATATTTAACTAATTCAATAAAATCTATTGAAAACTATTTTCAACATTTTCAAATTTTTAAACACATTTTAAAATCATTTTTGAAACATATTCTGGGAGCTTGGATATGGAGAAAACATAAAAGTGGTTTTCGGTTACTCTGGATAGCTTACACTCACACTTTAAAAATATAAAAAAATTAATATCTTATTTAATTTCAATATTCTTTTTACATATTTAACTCACTTGCAGTCATTTTGGAGGTGTTAGAAGTCATTTTAAACCATTTATGAAGTCCCATTATGAAATGAGAACATTCAAACATCATTCAGAATCTTTACGAAGCATGAAAGCACAATTTTTAGGGTGCAAGGCAAGATCTATCATACATGGTCACCATGTATCAAATCATCTCCTTGATACTATAGCAATTTACTTATTAACTTGCAAGTATCGATACCTGAAGACTAGGTATCAATACCTGGGTGCAAGAAACCTAAAAATTAGCTTAGAAACACCTCAAAACATCCCCATATCAAATCCAATCATAACAAAACCTCTTAAAAATTTTAAAAACTTTAAATAAAATCGAAAACATCATGTGCTCAATTCAAATAAAATTTACAAAGAGCTTGATAGAACACTTAAAACATTACTAACTATAAATATACACAACTTTGTACATGCCATTCTAAAGTCTCTAAATTCCAAGTGACATTGAATTATCAAGATGGTGATGTGATCCAATTTGATGTAACCAAATCCTCAATTATTTCCCAAACAAGTCTTACCTACGCACTTTTAAACAATTAATGCATTCTGCGAGTCCCAGGGCAGTGATGGTAAAACCTCACTTGATGTGAGTTTTGACAAATCCATATTGCAAACACGACAATCTTGGGGTGCCTAAGTGGCATCATGTTAGCCTTTATGGTGTACTCTGAAAGGA
The DNA here is from genome assembly GCA_025698515.1 of Gossypium sturtianum. Taxonomy (NCBI): domain Eukaryota; kingdom Viridiplantae; phylum Streptophyta; class Magnoliopsida; order Malvales; family Malvaceae; genus Gossypium; species Gossypium sturtianum. The sequence goes on from CM046945.1 coordinate 135,292,819, forward strand.
ATGCCTTTGGGGCATATTATGAAAGGAATGTCTTTGTAGTGTACTCTGAAAGGAATGTGGCATATCCTGAATGGATTACTTTTATGGCATGTCCTATATGAGACTTTATGGCATATTTAGTATGGCTCTCTAGTGTGCTTAATTAAATCAATGTGATATAAATTATCAGTCGACCATATCTTCAACATTGTATATGATTAAGAGATGAATGAAATTAATAAACCGAAGAGATACTAGGTTGAAATGGTATAATAGTGGAAGGATTTTTTGAACAAAAGTGTGAATTTGAAAGTCTAAAGAAAGTTTTCGTCAATTGTGTAGGTGTTCGCCTATGAATTGTGATTGTGTACATTAATTCTGGGTTAAGTATACGTATGAAGTGATATTCTGGTTGCATTGGTCTTCGAAAGATAATTTCCATAGACTTATGAATAATGAGTGAAGAAAATCTATGAAGAATTAAAGTCGTCAAATGAATACAAAAATGAGTACAGATCAAGGCTTGGTAATTGGCGTGTTTATAGAAAGGAAAGATTGACTCTAGGGAAAATATTCGTCAGAAGCAAAACCAAGTGACTGAGACCGAGAAGATCACTATGATGAACTATCATATATTTTATCTAAGTATCAACTAAGGTAAATGGTGTTTTCTCACTAAGTTCTTATGAACTTATTCATGATATATGCTTTGTTCCAGGTTTGAGTATTGTGAGACTGCGCCAAGGATAGAAGTGTATCAGGTTATTATGCATACAGCGTTGTGGTGATGGCATATAGTATTTTGTGTTACTGGGTTGAGTTGTCTTTAAAAGTCTGTTTCTTAAGGTACTTTTGTAAAGTAAGGGAATTGTATGGAAAGGCTTTGTAATAAATTATTTCAGGTACTATAATTTACTTTTCTTATTATTTATGTCTTCGAATGATTGAGAGATAATGTTGTAAATTAGTAAAAGTTTCTAAATAGATTAAGGTTGTTAAATTTTGTGTTTGGTGACATCTGAAATCTAGATTCGGTAAATCAGATAGGGTTTGGGGTGTTACACAGTGTGATAGATTTTTCTATACCAGGAACAACTTCAAGATTCGTAAGAAACTTTCAAAGCCATATTGTTTCCTTTGTAGCCTTAGAAGAAACCACATAATCGATCTTCATGGTGGATTCATAGTATAACTCGGCTTTACACTTCTCCACACTATTGACCCCTCAGCCTAGGACAAAGACACAGCCGATGTCAATTTACTCGAATACTAACACGTTCAGAAGTCAAAATTTGTATACCCGGTAGGAGTAAGATCTCCTCCAGAATACACAAGCATATAATCCCTCCTTTTCTGTAAATACTTGAATATATGCTTAACTGCTTGCTAGTGTCTTGGACTAGGATTCGTCTGATATCTACTCACCAACCCTACTGCAAATTAGATATTTGGACAGGTGCATAACATAGCATACATGAGACTTCCTATTGTAGAAGCACAAGGAACTTTTCTCATGTTTTTTCTTTCTTTTGATGTCTTTTGATAGTCCTTCAAAGAAAGTGAAATCCTGATACCGAAGGTTGGGTTGCCTTCTTAGAATCGATCATTATATTATGTTCTAATATCTTGTTTATGTAAGAAGCTTGTGGTAATGTTATCACTTTGTTTTTTCGATCCCTAAGAATTCGAATACCTAGAACAAAATTAGCTTCTCCCAAGTCTTTCATGTTAAACTATTGAACCAACCATAGTTTAACTGATGATAATATCCCTACATCATTTCCAATAAGTAGAATGTCATTCATATAGAACGAGAAAGACCACCTTTCCATCCCCTAATATGTTTATAAACACAAGGTTCATCTATGTCTTACTCAAGTCCAAAATTTTTGATCTCTTGATGAAATCTTTGATTTCATGAGTGCGATGCTTGTTTAATTGCATATATGATTCTAAGAAGTTTTCAAACTTTATACTCATTTCCTTTAGCTATACATTTAGTGGGTTGCATCATATAGATGCTCTCTTTAAGATAGTCGTTCAAGAACGTTGTCTTGACATCTATTTTCTAGTTCTCATAATTGAGAGCAGACGTAATGGACAATAATATGTGAATTGACTTGAGCATGGCAACAGAAGAGAAGGTTTCTTCGTGATCGTTACTTTCTTTCTCATTATAACCTTTTTGCAACAAGTCTGGCCTTATAAGTTTCCACTTTTCCATCCGTATTTATTTTGTTCTTATAGATCCAATTACACCCTATGGGTTTTATCCCATTCAAAAAGTCTACAAGTTCCCAAGATGAGTTGGATTGCATAAAATCTATTTCAGCTTTCATAGTTATTTCCCAGAGCTTGGAATCAGTACTATTCATCGCTTCACCAAATGTGAGCAGGTCATCATCTTCCTATTCGGAAGATCCAATGTTTAAAAAACTTCCACCATATTGGAAGAACTTAGGCCTGCGAAAAACCCTCCGACTACGACGAAGCTCCTTATATAGCTGATAGTTTGCATGTCTACTTGTAACAACCCAATAGTCACGGGTAATCGAAAAGTGTATATTCAGGTCTCTGTTTCGTAAAATGGATTCGTAAATATTTATTAAAAATATTTACGAAGTTAGTTGTGTGGTTAATTAGGTTTTGGTTAGGTAAATTTGCATGAATTAAGGGTAATTAGGTATAAGGACTAAATTGCATAAAGGGTGAAAGTTTAATTATAGATTAATGAAAAAGTAAAGAGACTAAATAAGCAATTAAGCCCTATTTAACAAGTGTATGGTAAAAATAATTACATGTGTAAAAATAATATACATATGTATATAATAATACTAATATATGTAATACTTAATATTTAAGTATATAAATTATATTATATTATATTATATTATTATAATAGTTATAAAAGAATAAACAAATAAATAAAAGAAATGAAATAGAAAAAGGAATAGAAACAGAGAAGTAAAACGAAAGAAAAAGAAAGAAGGAAAAAGAGAAAGAAAAAGGAGAAAAAGCTAGGGCTTTCAAAGTTCAAAGCTCAATTGCTAACGTCGTACCGGAATCTTCGACTAAAAAGGGAAAAGATAAAGTCGACGAGGAATAGCTCAAAATTTCCGGTTGTATTTCTATAATCCGAATTTAGTTGTTAATTTTTATAATTTAATTTAATGTACATGGTAAGTGTTTAGGTGAGAATTATTGTGTTTTGCAATTGAAATGGAATTGATTTAATATGTAATGAATTTATTGAATTTATATTGATTGAATTGATATATATATATCTATATACATATTGAATATATTAATTATTTGAAATGAAATGAATATTGGTTGTATTTGAAAAGTAAATTGAAAACCCTATTAACAGTATTGGGTTGAGTCAGATATAGATGGCATGCCATAGGATTAGAAGAGTTCAGGGAATTCTTCGACTTCGAGTCGATGAGACACTGGGTGTCAATTTACTACTTCGGATTAATTCGATGAGGCACTAGGTGCCAAATTACTTTGGGTTAGTCGATGAGACATTGTGTGTCAATTTATTACTTCGACTTATCTGATGAGGCACTGGGTGCCAAACTGGTGTGTTTTGGTTGGATCCGTGTATCGGTCTGAGTCTGAGTCGTGTTAATAGGGGTAAATGAATAATAAAGTTTTATGATTGATATTGAAATGGTATGGTATGAGAAATGGAAGTGAAATAGTGAATTGAAAATAGAATGTGAAATATGTTGCAAATATATGGAGTATATGAGTTATATACTCAAGAAATGATTATGGAATGGATAATGCAATTGTATAATGAAATGTGAAATGAATTGTGAAAAGCTATTTATATAGCAAGTATGAGAATTGATGTAACAGCCCGATCTTGGGTCTAGTCGAAATAGTGGTTTCGGGACCACGAATCCGACGTAGAAAAAATTATTTTTATTATATTTTTATGGTCTACAGTTTTATGGAACGATTTCGTGAAAATTTCCTCCGAAAATTTTGACGTTTGGGCACTCAATTTAGTCAAAAGGACTAAATTGTAATAAGTGCAAAATGTGAGTTCTATAGGTTAAAGGTGTCTACTTGTTATGAAATTTTAAATTAGAGATCCTTAAATGGTAATTAGACCATTGGTTAAGTTGGTGGACAAAAATGGACATGGCTATGTAACACCCCTTACCCGGGTTCTAAGCCGGAACCGGGCCCGAGGCGTTACCGAACTCAAACCACTTGATCGCCACTTAAGCTCGTCGTAACTACTCTCTGAAGTCATCTCAACAACCTCATTCTCGACTTACGAGGCCTCACTAATACACACGAGGGATCTCGAGACTAAACCGGAACTTTTTCCAATCTTAAAAATTTTCTCTTTTGAACAGGGCTCACACGCCCGTGCAAGGTACAAGACGCCCGTGTGAAGTCACACACGCCCATGTTCCCAAACCATGCTTAAAAACCCAGCATTCTGCCAATGCCCCACGGCCAAGGCACACGCCCATGCTTACCACCCGTGGTGCACACTGACTACCTTAACACAGCCTAGAGTCTAGACACATGCCCGTGTAGCTAGCCCGTGGCCAACACTGATTAATCCCACACGCCCTAGGCACACGCCCGTGTGACTAGTCCGTGGTCTATTCTGACATCAAATACTAACATGCAGGGGACACACGGCTGAGTCACACGCCCGTGGGATGGCCGTGTGTCACACATGGCCTAGACACACGCCCGTGTGTCTATCCACATGGACAAGAACAAAGCTATGTGCCAAGTTATTTTCACCCCTCTAGCATACACAACATATACTCATCTAACACAGTCATAATCAACTCAAATTGAATTGCAATCTCACATAGACAACTATAACTTTTCATAAAACATAAAATAGCCAACAACTATAGCATTATACAAAATAAGCTATCCATCTAAAGGCCAACACATCATAGCCATTTAAAACAAAATTCACTAACTCGTCTAGCCCCTATACATGCCATATACAAAACATTGAGTCTCATGTACCAGAGTGTGCTGATAGTGTGGGCGATCTTCCAATTGATCCTCGTATCTCGGTTCAACACTTTTACTCTATAAGACAAGGAAAAAGAAAAGGAGTAAGCTTTGAGCTTAGTAAGTTTACACATAAACAATTAAGCATCATAGTATAAGCTAAACAACAATTAGCATTATACTACCAAAAGTAATGAACAACTATGCTTACTCTTTCTAACCCTTACCACATTTCCAACACATCATAAGTCACATACTCATAACCATCGAAATGCACCCCTACATTCAATGTCACATTTACACAATATACAACACATCATTAGTTCTCAATAATTCATCCACATAGCTAATTAACTTAATAATGCATCCACATAGCTTCTTTACTCAATAATGCAATCACATGGCTAATCCACACAGTTAACCCACACAGCAAATGTCTCGGTGGTTCCGCACTTAGCACACCACAGCCGATTAGTAAGGTGGTATCGCACTTAGCCTGCCACAAAGGTAATCATAGGGGTTTCTCACTTAGCCCACTAAATGATATACCTAACGATAGCATCACACATAGCCAGCTCATCGTCAATATGCATTAGGATGGTATCGCACTTAGCCTGCCATCTAGCATTATCACTACACATTCACATGTCTACTTACTCAATTAAACATCCATTCACAATTCTACTACTTTCATTCGACTTGAACCACATAGGTTCTCAATCAATCTCGAACAAGCTACACACTAGCTATCATCAATAAATTGTAAGTATGAATGGATTGTTTATGCATAGACTTACCTCGGTACTCAAAAGTATTGAGACTTGCAATTTAGTCCACCACCTTGCTTTTGCCTTGGTTTCGATCCGGGCTTTGCCTTTCTTGATCTATAATGAATAAATCAGCTTATTCAATACACACATTGACTAGATTGACCCTTATCACATACTTTAGCAAAATTACTATTTTGCCCCGAAACTTTCTCATATTTACACTTTAGCCCCAAAGGCTCGTAAAGTGATTTTTTTCAACTAACTAGTCTTTCATGTTTAGTCGAACCACTTATTCAACTAAAGCTATCATCAATTCTCACTAAAACACACATGTATGACCAAACTTAATATTTTCACAATCAAGTCCCTACATGCATTTTCATGGAAAATCACTTAACAAAAGATATTTCTACTACATCAAGCTTTCATAATCTTCCATAAAATATCAACATACATGCATGTCATACATGACCACATTTTTGAACATCCATTTTAGCTGATAAAATAGCTAAAAATAGCTTACTCATGCTACTAGGACTTCAAAAATACAAAGAATATAAAAAATGAGGCTAGATGCGCTTACTAGCAAGCTTGAAAAATTTGAAGAACCCTAACAATGGCTCTTGGAATTTTCTGCAGCTTGGGAAAGATGAATGAATTTTGTCATCTTTTCTCCTATTTTAATCACTTATTTGTTAAATGACCAAAATGCCCTTTTTGATAAACTTTCTATTTTAACTCATCCATGCCCAATTTTGTCCAAATATTAGAAATTGGAAAAATTACTATTTAAGGACCTCTAATTAATAATCTAAAGCTATTTCACACATATAGCTTCTAGAAACACACATTTTGCAACTTTTGCAATTTAGTCCTTTTGGACAATTCAACCACAATTTCACAAAATTGCTTCATGAAACTTTCCCACTAGCATGCATACAAGGCATAAACCTCAAAAACTCATTTATAACCCTCGAATTTGTGGTCTCGCACCACTATTCTGACTAGGCCCTAAACCTGGATGTTACATGGCTAGGTGTGTTTCTAAAGTTTTTCATTAAGGGCATTTTGGTAATTTGGTAATTAAATGAATTAAAAAGCCAATTTTTGCTCATCTTCTACCCCGTGGCCGAATGTACCAAGAAGAAACCTTGGCTAGGGTTTTTTAAGCTTCCAAGCTCGATTATAAGTCTGTTCTAGCCCCATTTTTAATGATTTTTATGTTTTTGAAATCCTTATAACATGATCTGTAACACCCCTTACCCGTATCCTATGCCGGAACAAGGTATGAGGCGTTACTTAACTTAATAACATGCATACAAACACTTCCGAGTTATGAAATTTTGTTCAAATTTAAAACTTTTCAAAGTTTGTCTTAAAATCCTTAATATGAGCCTACGAGGCCCAAAACACACTTTAGAAATGATTTTGGAACAAACCGAGTTCTTTAGAAAAAACTTTGGAAAATATCTCTAAAAATAGGGGCACACGCCCGTGTGGAAGGGCGACACTGTAACGCCCCAAAATTTTTAATTTCGGCTTTTGTGAATTTTGACACACAACAGTGTATCTGCTTCAGTAGTTAAGTGTTCTGGGTGTGTGTGGGAGGTCCCAAGTTCAAGCCAAGCCTTTGGCTAAATTTTGGTATTTTTCTGAAGAAAGCCTTATTTTTGGTCAGTAGGCTTTTAAGTAAAAGTTGGTAGATAATTAACAGAATGGGCCTGCTGGTCTGGTGGTTAAGTGGAGTGTTGGTGTGAAGGAGGTCCAGTGTTCGAATCTTAGCTTGGGAATTATTTTTGCTCTTCCGTCTAGAAGAGTTTGAGATGGAATAAAAATCTGAGTAGTGGATTTAGTGGGGAGTTTGGTAGAGAAAATTAAGGGAAAATATTTTGGGGTTATCAATTTCTATTCATCTTTTTCTTTTCCCCAAAACAAAATTTTTGGTTTTCTCTTCTCCTCTTCTCCCTCTTTGCTACCATTCCCTTTTCCATTGTCTTCTTACTGCCGAATTTTCTTCTAATTTCCCCTCATCCTTTCCTTTTCCGATTCTTTTCTTTCAATTTCGTTATGCTTCGTGGACTGCATGCATTCGGTAAGTTTAGTTTTAGGCTAAACTTTAATTATGTTTTGTTCAAATATTAATAAGGGTTCGTTTGGTGTTTAGGGGTTTTTCAAAGGGCTGAATATCAATCAAAGGTGTTCTAAGGGTGTGGAATTCCTGATTATTCGATTGAAGGTAACGGTTTTTCGTTCGATAGATGAATACCCCGTTTCGGGTTTAATTCAATTCGATTGTTTAAGTGATTAATGGAGTGAAAAATTGATCAATTTAAGGTTGGGGATTGCTTGGAGTTGCTTTTACATCAAAAATGATACAGGTGTGTACCCTAAACGCAGAAAATGGGATTCGGTGAAAAGCCAAAATTGCTTGCTGTCGAGAGATAAGAGAAAATAGTTTTGGACAGCAACAGTAGCCTAACTTTAAAAATCATAAAAAAAATTAAAAAATTAGTTAGAGGTTGAATAAAATATGAAATTAAAGTTTATTGAGTCTAGTTTTTCATGGAAGAAACAATGTAAGCAATGGAATTGTAAATTATGAGATATGATAATTTTTGTGAGACAAGGTCAGAATGATTTCGGGTTCCCCTGTTCTGACTTTGGAAAATCATAAAAAAATTGTAAAAAAATAATTATTGGTTAGAATTTATATTCTTAAAATTATTAATGAGTCTATTTTCAAGAGAAACAAACGGGAACATCATCTGAATCCCATACTAGGAGAAAATAAATTTTTAGTGAAGAAGGGCCAAAACTGATAGACAGCAGAACAGGGATGAATTTTAAGAATTAAATGTACTTATTGGATAAACCATAAATTCTAAAAATTTTATGGTAAGAAAATATGTGAGTCTAGTTTCGGAAAAATCAAGCGGATCTTAATTTGGAATTTTGTAGCTCAAGTTATAAATAATTTAGTGACAATGACTCAAGTAGACAGCTTTGAATGAACATATAAGTAAATAGTGAAAACATATATGAATATTTAGCTATCATGGGTTACATTAAAAATGAATCACACGTCCAAGGCCAATTTGGGCCGTCACAGGCCTACACGGCGAGCCATATGGGCATGTGAGCCCATTTTTTCTCGAAATGTTCTATAAGGTTGCACGGTCGCCCAAGTCGATCGTGGACCTCTTTGTAGGGTCGATAAGCTTTACTTAGACCCCTATATAAGTGATCTGTCTGCATGCGATTTACGTACTAAGCATGTATCTTGATTTGAATATATGAGTTTAAATTGCATAGTAACATGTCATTCTTGTATGTTGCATTGCATCGGGGTGGGTTGATTATGATTGGAGGAAGTATTTGAAAGGCTCTTAAAGGTCATTATCCGCACTCAATTTGCAAATTTCTAATTATGTGCCGCATTCTGATTACAACATGGTGTGTAAATGGGGGGTGGGTTGATTTTATCCCACATGGTGTGTAGGGTTGGACGGAGTTGGTGTGTAGAGGCTGGTGGGTAGGACTTTATTCTCTGCATATCCTGTCTGAAATGGGCTAAGGCCCTATAATATGTCTGATTCTGAATCTGAGTGGGCTATGGTCCACACCGTTTCTGTAATGGGCTGAGACCCGAACTGTGAGATTATGTCTACTATCTGATATCTCTATGTGTATGTTTTCTGTGGGGATTACACACTGAGTTTGTGAAAACTCACCCTTTTTTGTTTAATCCATTCAGGTAACCCCAGCAGTAGGCGGATCGCTGCAGCAGAGGACTCGACGGTGACCACAGTTCTAGATACTTATTTATGGTTTATTTTTAATTATGCTTTGGTTATATTTAGGTAAATTTTATGTAATAAGGCCTTTCGGATTTTAGTTTAAAACTTGGGATGATTATTTCATAAACTGCTAGCAGTAGGACAAGACACGAGTTTTCAAAATAAATAAAGGTTTTATCAAAATACGTTCGACCTCGCAAATCATTTTAAAAGCTTCCGCAACGTATAAAGTTTTGAAAATGGATAATGAATATATAAATGACACGTTTTGACGATAGCCTAAGATACCTACAAATGCTTTTAACGCAGTTACATTTTCTAAAACACTATCATGTGACATCGCCAGATTCGGCCATAACGTCCAGGCCGGGTTTAGGGTGTTACATTTTTTGGTATCAGAGCCAGGTTACAAAACTCGACTGTGGATTATGGGTTTTAAAATTTGGTTTTTGAAGAATTGTTTTTCAAATGATTTGAAATGTTTCTACTGAGTATGTGGTACACCGAGTCTCCGGCGCCGATCCTGTAAGTATTCTAAAACTGATGCTTAAATTGAAAATGCTATGATATTCTGAAACTACTGTAGGTAGTAAACTGTGAAAATATCCTAGTTAGTATATACTGGAAACTGTAGTTAAACTGTAACTATAGTAAACTACTAGAGACTGCGACAAACGAAAACAAACTCTGAACTTCTGCATGTTTTTATATAAATATTTGTTAATAAACACTGGGCTCAGAATCGATTCATAAAAATTGTAATACCAGATAAATTCGATTACATATGAGCACACGAGGTATCTGTGAACGGGGTACTAGAGGCTGAGGTAAAGCCCGTAGAGGGGCCCGAGCTGAGTCCTCATCATCGGGCAGCCTGCCAAATTTGGATACGAGTGAGACGCCACTGTCGCCCGCTATTGAGACTGGGTCTCAAGATCACATGGCTGGGGACGATGCATTGTCCCAAGCTATGCTAAGGATTTTGGAGAGGGTCGCTAGGCCCAATATTGGATCTGGGGGCCGAGGGTCGGTTACGGAACGACTCCGGTCCAATGGAGCTGAGCTCTTCAGGGGTGTCACTGGGGTTGCCCCTAATGTGGCTGAGTACTGGATTGAGGCCACAGAGAGGATCATGGATGATCTAGATTGCACCCCTAAGCAGAAATTAGAGGGTGTAGTCTCGCTGCTGCGGAACGAGGCTTATCAGTGGTGGTTGACCGTTAAGGAGGGCACTCAGCCTGAATGTCTGACCTGGGAGTTCTTTAAGACCGCCTTCTAGGGGAAATATATCGGAGCTAGTTATGTGGATGCTCGTCGGAAGGAGTTTCTGAATCTTACATGGAGGGATCGATCAGTGGCCGAGTTTGAGGCCGAGTTTCTGAGACTGAGCCGCTATGCGCTAGGTATGGTGGCATCTGAGTATGAGCGATGTGTCTGCTTTGAGGATAGCCTCAGAGATAATTTGAGAGTTCTGATAGCCCCGCAGAGGGAGTGAGATTTTTCTGCCCTGGTCGAGAAGGCAAAAATTGCCGAGGAGGTTAAGCGCGCTGAGCGCCAAAACCGAGATAGAGAGAGGAAAGAACAAGAGGGATTCAGAGCCCTCGAGTTTGGTTCAGAGGCCTAAGAAAAAGGCCAGTGCTAATAGGCCGATTAGAGTTGGACCCCCTGTTGCTGCTACTGGACAGCAGCCATGTGTTGATTGAGGTTGTGTTGAAGTGGAAATAGCCTAGGAACGTGTATGAGATCCGTAGTTTTCTAGGATTGGCGGGTTATTATCGGCGATTTGTGGAGGGCTTTTCATTGATTGCAAGTCTCTTAACTAAGCTGCTACGTAAGGGTGTACCATTTATATGGACTGATGTGCAGCAAGAGAGCTTTGAGAAGCTCAAGACTGTACTGGCTGAGGCTCCTATTTTGATACAGCTAGAACCTGGAAAGGAGTTCACAGTTTATAGTGATGCGTCACATGTCGGTTTGGGATGTGTGTTGATGCAGGATGGTAAGGTGGTAGCCTATGCGTCTCGTCAGCTTAAGACCCATGAGGTGAATTATCCGACGAATGACTTGGAGTTGGCTGCCATGGTGTTTGCACTAAAAATTTGGAGGCATTACTTGTATGGTGAGAAGTGTATCATCTACACTGATCACAAGAGCCTCAAGTACCTCCTTACTCAGAAGGAGTTGAATCTTAAGCAGCGTAGATGGATTGAGCTGCTTAAGGACTACAACTGCACCATTGAGTACTATCCTAGCAAGGCCAATGTGGTGGCTGATGCACTAAGCCATAGGGCTATGACAGATTTGAGGGCAATGTTTGCTCGCCTTAGCTTATTTGACGATGGTAGTCTATTAGCCGAGCTTCAGGTTAAGCCGACATGGATTGAGCAAATTAAGGGTAAGCAGTTGGAGGACAGGTCTTTGGGTCTTCAGTTTCAACAGATTAAGAGTGGTAGCACTATGGATTTTGGACTGAATAGTGATGGGGTACTCTATTTTCGTGGGAGAATCTATATTCCGAATGATACTGATTTGAGACATCCTATCCTGAGAGAGGCGCATAGTAGCCCTTATACTATGCATTCTGGTGGAAATAAGATGTACCAAGACCTCCGTGAGTTATATTGGTGGCCAGGATTGAAACGAGAGGTTACTAATTTTGTGGCTAGATGTTTGACGTGCCAGTAAGTTAAGGCTGAGCATCAGTTACCTTCGGGTTGGCTATAGCCGGTTAAGAATCCTTAATGGAATTGGGAGTGAGTGACTATGGATTTCGTTAGTGGGTTGCCCCTCACACCCACTAAGAAGAATTTAGTATGGGTCATCGTGGATCAATTGACTAAATCTGCCCACTTCATACCTGTTTGTACTGATTATTCTCTGCAGAAGCTGGTAAAGCTTTATATTTCTGAGATAGTGAGACTGCATGGGGCACCGGTTTCAATCATCTTTGATAGGGATCCTCGCTTCACGTCTCAGTTTTGGAGAAAGTTACATGAGGCTCTGGGTTCGAGGTTAGACTTCAGTATTGTGTTTCATCCTCAGACCGACGGTCAATCTGAGAGGGTGATTCAGATACTAGAGGATATGTTAAGAAGCTGTGCTATTGATATCCGAGGCAGTTGGAAGGGTTATCTGCCGCTAGCGGAGTTCGCTTATAATAACAGTTCCCAGTCTAGCATCTAGATGGCACCTTACGAGGCACTGTATGGTCATAAGTGTCGCACTCCTTTATGTTGGAATGACTTGGGCGGGCGACGTGTTCTGGGTCTTGAATTGGTTTCCGAGACAGAGGATAAGGTTAGACTGATTCGGGATCATATGAAAGCGACATCTGACAGACAAAAATCTTATTTGGATCTGAAGAGACGCGAGATTGAGTATCCTGTGGGGGACTTCGTATTTCTCAAGGTGTCGCCATGGAAAAATGTACTGAGGTTTGGTCGTAAGGGCAAGTTGAGCCCTAGGTTTATTGAACCTTACCGCATTCTGAAGCAAATAGGACCGGTTGCTTATTAGTTGGAGCGACCTCCAGAATTAGATCGTATTCTTGATGTGTTCCACGTCTCTTTGTTGAGGCACTACCGCTCTGATCCTACCCATATTATTTCTGTTGAGAAGATTGAGGTTAGGCCAAACTTGACCTTTGAGGAGGAGCCGGTTCAGGTTCCGGATCACGATGTAAAGGTTCTTCAGAAGAAGTCTATTCCACTGGTAAAGGTCCTGTGGCGGAATCATGGCACTGAGGAGGCCACGTGGGAACCTGAGGATTCAATGCGCCAGCAGTATCCTCACCTTTTCTGATCAGGTAAATTTTGAGGACGAAATTTTCTTTTAGGGGGGTAGAGTTGTAACACCCCAAAATTTTTAATTTCAGCTTTTGTGAATTTTGACACACAACGGTGTATCTGCTTCAGTGGTTAAGTGTTCTGGGTGTGTGTGGGAGGTCCCAAGTTCAAGCCAAGCCTTTGGCTAAATTTTGGTATTTTTCTGAAGAAAGCCTTATTTTTGGTTAGTAAGCTTTTAAGTAAAAGTTAGTAGATAATTAACAGAATGGGCCTGCTGGTCTGGTGGATAAATGGAGTGTTGGTGTGAAGGAGGTCCTGTGTTAGAATCTTAGCTTGGGCATTATATTTGCTCGTCCGTCTAGAAGAGTTTGAGATGGACTAAAAATCTGAGTAGTGGATTTAGTGGGGAGTTTGGTAGAGAAAATTAAGGGAAAATATTTTGGGGTTATCAGTTTCTGTTCATCTTTTTCTTTTCCCCAAAACAAAATTTTTGGTTTTCTCTTCTCCTCTTCTCCCTCTTTGCTACCGTTCCCTTTTCCATTGTCTTTTTGTTGCCGAATTTTCTTCTAATTTTTCCCTCATCCTTTCCTTTTTCGATTCTTTTCTTTCAATTTCATTATGCTTCGTGGGCTGCACGCATTCGGTAAGTTTAGTTTTAGGCTAAACTTTAATTATGTTTTGCTCAAATATTAAGAAGGGTTCGTTTGGTGTTTAGGGGTTTTTCAAAGGGCTGAATATCAATCAACGGCGTTCTAAGGGCATGGAATTCTTGATTATTCAATTGAAGGTAATGGTTTTTCGTTCGATAGATGAATACCCCGTTTTAGGTTTAATTCAATTCGATTGTTTAAGTGATTAATGGAGTGAAAAATTGATCAATTGAAGGTTGGGGATTGCTTGGAGTTGCTTTTACGTTGAAAATGATACAGGTGTGTACCCTAAACTCAGAAAACGGGATTCAGCGAAAAGCCGAAATTGCTTGCTGTCGAGAGATTAGAGAAAATAGTTTTAGACAGCAACAATAGCCTAACTTTAAAAATCATAAAAAAATTGAAAATTGAGTTAGAGGTTGAATAAAATATGAAATTAAATTTTATTGAGTCTAGTTTTTCATGGAAGAAACAATGTAAGCAATGGAATTGTAAATTATGAGATATGATAATTTTTGTAAGAGAAGGTCAGAATGATTTCGGGTTCCCCTGTTCTGACTTTGGAAAATCATAACAAATTGTAAAAAAATAATTATTGGTTAGAATTTATATGCTTAAAATTATTAATGAGTCTATTTTCAAGAGAAACAAACGGGAACATCATCTGAATCCCATACTAGGAGAAAATAAATTTTTAGTGAAGAAGGGCCAAAACTGATAGACAGCAGAACAAGGATGAATTTTAAGAATTAAATGTACTTATTGGATAAACCATAAATTCTAAAAATTTTATGATAAGAAAATATGTGAGTCTAGTTTCGGAAAAATCAAGCGGATCTTAATTTGGAATTCTGTAGCTCAAGTTATAAATAATTTAGTGACAATGACTCAAGTAGACAGCTTTGAATGAACATATAAGTAAATAGTGAAAACATATATGAATATTTAGCTATCATGGGTTACATTAAAAATGAATCACACGGCCAAGGCCAATTTGGGCCGTCTGGGCCACACGGGCAGGCCATATGGGCATGTGAGCCCATTTTTCTGAAATGTTCTATAAGGTTGCACGGGTCGCCCAAGTCGACTATGGACCTACTGTAGGGTCAGTAAGCTTTAATTAGACCCCTATATAAGTGATTTGTCTGTCTGATTTCTGTACTAAGCATGTATACTGATCTGAATATATGAGTTTAAATTGCATAGTAGCATGTCATTCTTGTATGTTGCATTGCATCGAGGTGGGTTGATTATGATTGGAGGAAGTATCTGAAAGGCTCTTAAGGTCATTATCCGGCATTTCACCAAATTTACGATTATGTACCGTATTCGGTACAACATGGTGTGTAGGGCTGGGTGGGTTGATTTTATCCCCACATGGTGTGTAGGGTTGGACGGAGTTGGTGTGTAGAGGCTGGTGGGTAGGACTTTGTTCTCTGCATATCCTATCTGAAATGGGCTAAGGCCCTATAATATGTCTGATTCTGAATCTGAGTGGGCTATGGTCCACACCGTTTCTGTAATGGGCTCAGACCCAAACTGTGAGATTATGTCTTTTATCCGATATCTCTGTGTGTGTCCATTTTTACGTGGGGATTACATGACGAGTTTGCGAAAACTCACCCTTTTCTGTTTAATCCGTTCAGGTAATCCCCAGCAGTAGGCGGATCGATGCAGCGGAGGACTCAGAAGTGACCACGGTTCTAGATACTTATTTATGGTTTATTTTTAATTCTGCTTTGGTTATATTTGGGTAAATTTTATGTAATAAGGCCTTTCGAATTTTAGTTTAAAACTTGGGATGATTATTTCATAAACTGCTAGTAGTAGGACAAGACGCGAGTTTTCAAAATAAACAAAGGTTTTATCAAAATACGTATGACCTCGCAAATCATTTTAAAAGCTTCCATAACATATAAAGTTTTGGAAATGGATAATGAATATATAAACGACACGTTTTGACGATAGCCTAAGATACCTACAAATGCTTTTAACACAGTTACGTTTTCTAAAGTACTATCATGTGACATCGCCAGATTCGGCCATAACGTCTTGGCCGGGTTTGGGGTATTACAGACACACCCGTGTGACCTAATAACATGGCCATGTTGAAGGACCATGTAACTCACACGGCCTAAGCATATAGGGACACTGTAACATCCTGAACTTGGGCCTAGTCGGAACAGTGGTTTTGAGACCACAAATTCGATGAGAAAAAAATTATTTTTCTTATATTTTTATGGTCTACAATTTCACAGAATGATTTCGTGAAAATTTTGTTCGAAAATTTTGACGTTTGGGCACTCAGTTTAGTCAAAAGGACTAAATTGTAAAAAGTGCAAAAGTTGAGTTCTACATGTTAGAGGTGTCCAATTGTTATGAAATTTTAAATTGGAGGTCCTTAAATGGTAATTATACCATTGGTTAATTTTTTGGACAAAAATGGACATGAAATAGGTGAAATAGAATATTTTTAAGTTAGGGGCATTTTGGTCATTTAGTGATTAAATGATTAAATAAACAAAATTAAAAGCCAATTCTTGTCCATCTTCAACCCCATGGCCGAATTTCACAAGGGGAAACCATGGCTAGGGTTTTTCAAGCTTCCAAGCTTGACTGTAAGTCCGTTCTAGCCCCATTTTTAATGTTTTTTACGTTTTTGAATCCTCGTAACACGATCTCTCTATTTCTACCATTTATTTGATCTAGGGTTGATGTTTGAAAATTTACCCATATGAGAAATGCTTGTTTTTTGATGTTTAATGGTAGAATATGAATGCTCGGTGTGTAATAAACGACTTTTACTAAGTGATTTTCGGTGAAATTGTCAAAAAGGACTAGTTTGTAAAAAAGTTGTAAAATGTGTGTAAGTGTGTGAATAAATGGAAATTATGGACTGCTATAGTTATGAAAATGGTTCGTCTAGGTTTAAAATATAAGGAAATTGAATAAAAATCATTTTACGAGCCTAGAGGCAAAAGTGTAAATATGACAGTTTAGGGGAAAAAATGTAATTTTTTCAAATATGATTTTTGGGCTGAGTAATCGATATGTTTTTGTTATTGATGTATAGGTTAAATTGGCCAATTAATGGCATGTAAATATTTGTAAATGGCTAGTAATCGATATGTTTTGGTGTTATGTATGTGTAAATGGAAGTTGAAACAAAGAAATCATGAAAGAGTAAAATTAGCAATAAAACAGTTTTGGATAGCAACAGTTTTATAACTTTGAAAAATCACTAAAAATTGTGGAAATCGAATTAGAGGTTAAATAAGACATGAAATTATATCTTATTGAGTCTATTTTCACATAAAAGAAACGGTATAAGCAAAAGAATTTCAAATTCTACGATATTTGGATTTTTGTTAGACACAATCAGAATAATTTTGGAATCCTCTATTCTGACTTGGAAAAATCAATAAAAATTGTACAAAAATAATTATTGGTTATAATTTATATACTTAAAATTCTTGATGAGTATATTTTCAAAATAAACAAACAGAAACATCATCCGAATCTCGTACAAGGAGATAATTAATTTTTAGTGAAGAGGGGTCGGAACTGTCAGACAGCGGAACAAGGGTGACTTTAATGAATAAACCGTACTTATTGGCTAAACCAAAAATACTGTAAATTTTATGGTAAGAATATATTTGAGTCTAGTTTTAGGGAAAATTAATGGATATTAATTTGGAGTTCTGTAGCTCAAGATATAAATAATTTAGTGACTGTGACTCGAGTAGACTGCTTGAGATAAACATGAGTAAATAGTGGAACTATGTGCAATTATAATTGTATTATCTTGAGAACATATTGTGAAGACTTATAAAAGCATGTTAATAAATTACTTATTATTTACATACCTACTTACTAAGCTATAATGCTTACCCCCTTCCTTTCCTTTCTCCTATAGTGTCACAGATGCTAGCTCGAGTTGGAGGTCGTCGAAGATTCTATCACACTAACAAGTTATTGATTGGTTTTGTATCAACGATTTTCAAGTATTTTTAAGTCTATGGCATATATAGGGACTTGATTATGTGTGTATATGTTAATATGAGTTGGCCTAGAATGTTGGCCTATGTTATTTGATAGTTCATTTTGTATAAGGCCATTGATGTTGGCTATTATTGATCAAGTTATATGTTTATGATGATGCAATTTATGAGATGCATGACTAGGTTGAATGAGTGTGTGATGAAAATTGAAAAGTTTTAATTTGGATGAAATTTTATGAATCGGTTTGATACATTTACAAGTGTATGTGTTCTGGTAATGCCTCGTACCCTATTTCGGCGTCAGATACGGGTAAGGGGTGTTACAAACACGCCCGTGTCCCTTGCTCGTGTGGATTTATTTTTCAATTTGAACCTACAGGGGTTTTCACATGGCCTGGCACACGTTCATGTCCATGGCCCGTGTCCCTCACACGGCCATGACACGCCCGTGTCTCAGCCCGTGTGTTAAAACCTTGAAATTCTATTTCTGACGTCAGTAACATTTTAGTGTCACACGGCCAAGGCACACGCCCGTGTGCTAGGCCGTGTGGAAAATTTAATTTCGCATTTAAGGTGCAGACTTCACACGGCCTGGGCACATGCCCATGTATTATGGCCGTGTCATCCACACGGTTGAGAGACACGACTGTGCCTCAGCCCGTGTGGTTACTACTGGGCATTCTGTTTTACCAAATTAAGGTGCAGGGGACACACGGCCAGACTACATGCCCTTGGGGCAGACCGTGTGTCACACACGACCTAGACACACGGCCGTGTGTCTACCCGTGTGGACAAAAACAAGGTTATTTACCAAGCCCTTTTGCCACCCTTACTTGCACCAACATAAGCCACATCAAGTAGCACCAATCCACACATAAACATCTGACCAGATTAGCCACAACCAAGGCATACACACATCAAGGCCACTACACTCCATTCACATGCAAAACTTAACACATGCTTTATCAATCCAATCATGCGACTTACTCATTCATGCATTAACACACCATATATTTCACCATGCAAATTGCACATTCATGAAAAATGCTATCATCTACATATATTAAAAACAAGTATTAGCCTTCATCCATGGCCTTATACAAAATGAGTCAATCTTCAAGACAAGCCAACGCATTTGGCCAAAACAATATGACACTTGACAAAAGACCAAGTCCCTATACATGCCATACTCAAAATGATAAATCTAATTATACCAAATGTTCATATTGATAGTATGATCGAGCCTCTGACGTCCTTTGATCCCCGAGCTAGCTTGGCGATACTATAAGAAAATGGAAAGGAAAGGGAATAAGCATAAAGCTTAGTAAGTTGCATGTAAATAAGTAACAACATCAACCATGCATCTTTAAACACATAGCATATTATAAACCAGCACAACATTCTTGATTTAACAATGGTAGATTTACTACATATTTACACATCACAAGTATAAGCCAAAGATTACAAGATCGTCCCGAAATCATTCTCATAGATAGAACTTAATCAATTTCATTCTTACCATTAAGGCATCATAACTAAGCTCATTTCTCATGAGTTTCGAGTAAGAACCTGTACCACTCACAACATGATTATATCCTTTCATATCTTTATCATAAGCTTAAATAACCCGTGGAATCATTTGGAATACTAAAGGATATCCGATAAGCCTCACATAAGAGGGTAAAATGCGGATGCCATGTCCAAGACATGGTCTTACACTAGCTCTCGTCTCAATGTCGATGCCATGTCCCAGACATGGTCTTACACTGGCTCTCATATCAATGCCGATGCCATGTCCCGGACATGGTCTTACACTGGCTCTCATATATCCCTAATGTCATGGCATGGATATCCGATCTATTCCTAAGGTTCAACCGGGAGTATACCACCTCAAATTTCATCATGCATATTCAAACAATAATCAAACATTTTATACAATATCAATTGTTTAATGCATAATAACAATAGAGTTGTATTATTTACGTACAACTTACCTCGGTATACAAAATATGGGCGACTAGTTCGATTTAGCCCAATAGCTTGGTTTTCCCCCGGTTTAAGTTCAGATCCCATTTTTCTTGATCTATAATGATAAAATTTCCTTATTAAATCACCACATTAATCAAGACATTCCAAAATTCCTACTTTAGAAAAATTACCGTTTTGCCTTTAGACTTTCGCATAATCACGATTTTGACCCTAGGCTTGTAAAACGATTTTCATCAAATTTCCTCATTAACCAAGCCTAGCCAAATCTATTTTAAGCTTATAGCAACTCACAAATCCAATTATTTCACACATTTACTACCCATTTTATAACTTTTACAAAAAGGTCCATTTTAGGTGTTTTCATGAAAAATCCTTTCACAAAAGTTGTTTATTAAACAACCAAGTTTCATTTTCTTTCATAAAATTTCAGCAAACAATATAAATACTCTCATGGAAAGACCCTAGACTCTCAACCATTTTGCAAAATAGTCCCCTCATTAGCTAGATTAATCTATAGGGGTTCCAAAAACACAAAAAATAACAAAAAATAACCACCAAAATCACTTACTTGCAAGAGAAAGCTTGGCTGAAATTTGAGCTCTCAAAACCCCACTTTTTTGCTGAAAATTTTGGTGGTGAAGAGAAGATGATAGCCTCCTCTCTTTTTGTTTTATTTTTTTATTAAACAAGTCACCTAATGTCACCTAATTTTGACCATTTTTATGACTTTGTCTCCAATTAAAAATTCCATGTCCAGCCACCATAATTTTATTGGTCTATTTACTCAATAAGGACCTCTACTTTAGTGTTCCATATCTATTTAACATCTTTAGCTTGTAGAACAAAACTTTCACACTTTATGCGATTTAGTCCTTTTTCAAAATTAAGCAAGTAATCACTAAAATTAATTCACCAAAATTTTAATTTACTCATATAATAATGCTATAACACATAAAATAATATTAAAAAGAATTTCTCTGGCCTCAGATTAGTGGTTTCGAAACCACTATTCTGACTACACCCAAATTCGGGCTGTTGCATGATCTATCTATCTCTACCACTAATTCGAAGAGATGTCAAAATCTAAAATTTTACCCATGTTTAACATGTATGTATTTTGATGTTTTATGGTACAAAATGCATGTTTGTTGATTGTTAAATGACTTTTGCTAAGTATTTTTTGGTAAAAATGTCAATAAGGACTTGTTTGTAAAAGTTGTAAAATGAGTAGTAAAAATGTCAATAAATGAAAAATGTGGGCTGTTATGAGCATGATATAGGTTCGGCTAGGCTTGAGATTTGAAGAAATTGAATGAAAATCATTTTACGAGCCTAGGGACTAAATTGTAAAAATGTCAAACTTTAGGGGAAAAAATGTAATTTTTACCATAAAGTGATTTTGGGCTGATTTGAATAGTATAATGATTAAATAAGTTAAATGTGATATTATAGTTCAAGAAAATCAAGATTCGGGATTAGAACGGGGGAAAAACAAGTATTTGACGGTTAAGTCATTTTTGCCATTTCTATGTCGAGGTAAGTTTGTATGTTTAATAAGCATTAAATTATCTATGTATAAATGCTTGATTGATATAATTGTGTTAAATGCTACATTATTGAAATGAAATGTGAATGCTATTGAGTACGATACTACGGAAATGACCGATAGAGATTTGATACAGCGAAAGTCATGGTTGAACATTAGAAATAGATAGGATACAAATGTCATGACATTAGGGTTACTGTGATTACGTGTTAGACCATATTTGGGATATGACATCGATATGAGACTTCGTGTAAGACCATATCTGGGATATGGCATCGATATGAGACTTCGTGTAAGACCATAGCTGGGCTATTGGCATCGATACGAGATTTCATATAAGACCATATCTGGGATATGGCATTGGGCGTGTGGCACGACCGTGTGGCACAAGTCAGAGAGCACCCCTAAATCCAACACGGTCTGAAGCACGGGCGTGTCCCAGGGTCACATGGGCGTGTCCCTTGGATCACACGGGTGTGTGAGCACTGCAGTTAGCAAAAATTTTCTAAGTTTTGTAAAAGTCTCCTAAGTTCTCGGTTTAGTCCCAAACCACCTCCAGAGTATATTTTGGGCCTCGTAGGCTTGTATAAGGGACTTTATGATTGAATGTGGATGGTTTTAATTTGGACGCAAATTTTATGACTCAGAATTGTGTGATTGCTTATGATGTGTGTCAAGTAATGCCTTGTACCCTGTTCCGGAATCTAATACAGGTAAGGGGTGTTACATTTAGTGGTATCAGAGCTACAATTAAGTCGATTCTTGGACTAACGTAGCGTATGTGAGTCTAGCTATACATGCCATATTACTACCTGTGATAGTGTGATATCTCCCGACTCTGATGAAATTGTTTTGTTGAGGTAGAGATGCTTTCCAACCAAGCTATTTTTGAAAACGCTGAAAGTGATACTAAGATATTTGAAAATGTGTTTGTGATGAGTCAAAACTTGGAAAGGTATGAATAAGAGTTCATGATATGTATGTGATGATGTACGAAATGAAGTAACAATAAGTTGAGAAATAGGGATAAAATGTCATTGTTCCGGTTGAACGTTGTATTTCGATGGATTATGGTGATTTTATGAAACGGATAAAATGTTTTAAATGTTGCAAAAAGGATTTAGCCCAGAAGGGTAATCCTAAATTAAGCCCTCTCGAGCATAAGTTATGAAATGGATTTAGCCCGGACGGGTAATCCAGAGTAAGCCTTTAGAGCATACGTTATCGAAAGGATTTAGCCTGAATTGGCAATCCTGTTATATCATATGTGGCTCGAGAGTGTGCTCTATGAATATGTGCCAAAAAGGGGCACTGTTGAATATGAATTGACGGATTATTGACATGCATACTTTGAGTATACTACTCGAGTATCCATCAAAATTACAATAGTTCAATGGGAATTATTCTTGAAATATGGAAAGATGGAGTGAAATGAAAGTTTATAATGTGATAAGCTCATCCATGTTTGTTTGGCATTCATATGATGTTATGTGCCTAATTTGTTTGATTAAGTGAATGTGATAAGTAAACTTACTCAAATTTATGGAATGTATGTTTAAGTACACTTGTTTTTACTCAAATTTATGGAATGTATGTTTAAGTACACTTGTTTGAATAAAGGTAATCGGAAAGTTCGTGTGACATAGATATGTATGTTAATTAGCTTGAAGTGAATTATATGATTGTGAAGATATTATGTTGGTGAGGAATACTGTAACGCCCCTAACCCGTATCCGTCACTGAATTTGGGTTAAGAGGCATCACTAAATTAACCCAACCCAAAAAGTGCTCCAAATCACACCTACCGGTCTTTATTTGATTATACCAAAAGTAATTTACCTATTTAACTAACTACATCGTTTGTAAACAGAATTAATTTATCAATGCAACATTTGCATAAATAGGTTTCACTTCCATTTACAAACTTTTCCCATTTACTTACAAGTGATATTTATAATCAAAACAATGAATTCATTTCAACATTACTTAGGTTAAAATCGGCATTATCACTTGTATATATATGATTATTAAAACTTATTTCGTTACAATGAATACTTCTTTAACAACCAAAACCGAACCTATAATGATATTAGCATGCAAGTATAAAATCCTACCAAATTGTATCTAGCCAATTCGCTACTCTTATAACAGCATACCAAAATTTCTATTTCCATTCAAAATTCTAAAGATACTTGTATCATATCATAATACCAAGTGATATTGCATACCATTCATCGAGTCATATAACTTATACTAAAATTCAACCATGACATAATTCATATGAGTTTCATAGGACCTAATGTAGTCATCTTTACAAGATTTCTATATACATTACAACCCAAAAGAAAACTATAAAGTGTCTAAGCTTATACATGCCATAATTTCAAAAGTTAAAAGCTAATACTATTAATACCAAAAGTAGGTGATAATATGCTTGACTTCGACAAGGATCCCCGAGTGGGAGCGTGCTTCAAGAATCTATACTCAATCAACAAAATACAACGGTAAGCTATATAAAGCTTAGTAAGTCCTAAACAAAATTTATAGCTACTGAATGATTTAACAACTATTTTTTTTTAATAGCCTTCCATATTAATAACATACATTCAGCCATCATTTATCATCTTAGTACTTACTTACCGATCAAAATAAAACGGAATATTTACATGCTACGCATTGGAACTCAAAATAACTTATCTAGATCAAAGTATTCATACCTGTTACACCGATCCCGTAACGTATCGCTCACACAGAGCCGTTACTTACACTTTCGCACACATAGTGCCAACCTTTCGTAACGTATCACTCACTTAGAGCCGTTACTTATTCTTTGCACACACAGTGCTAACCTTTCGTAACGTATCGCTCACTTAGAGCCGTTACTTATTCTTCGCACACACAGTGCTAACCTTTCGTAACGTATCGCTCACTTAGAGCCGTTAATTATTCTTCGCACACACAGTGCTAGGCTTTCGTAACGTATCGCTCACTTAGAGTCGTTACTTATTCTTCGCACACACAGTGCCAAATTAACAATCCCAATTAAACATAATATACAATTTCATATCTTATAACGATTAATATACATACTAATGCATATTCGATCACTAATTCTTCCTTTATATCCTATTTCTTTTAATCACCCACAAATCAACCCAAATATCTATTTAACCTGAATACCTGCACTTTCATACCTACGGCAACATGTCATTAAACCTATCTCAATCATCTAAACCATCCATATATATATACATTTATACATATAAACACATCCACATGATATTATCACATTCGGCCATCACATATAATATCAACCTATCTCATTTGACTTTCTCAAGAATGTACATATAGGCATAAATATATATATGTACGTGTATCATTATAATTCCATATTCGTAAGATTTTCATATATCCAAAATGTTGTGTATTCATCTTCCTGACACGATTGCATATAAGTATGAATTTGAAATTCCATAGTAATTTAACTACCGTGTAAAATACTTTATACCATATTCGGCCAAGATAAAAATGGAGGTATTTATATTTCCAAAATATATATACATGTGCATAAAGAACTTTCGCATTAATTCGATTGCTTAGGGACTTACTTGAGATTCAATGAATTCGAATTTCCCGACTATTCGTTCACTTTGGCTTTTCCCCCATCTAGCTCCTTTTCTTTTTGATCACGATCTAAGAAATGACAAATAACATTGGTTCAATTCATTTCCAATTAATTCAACTCAAATCAATTCAACTGCAAGATTATATAATCATTACAAATTTACCCCTATAATTTCACACCCTATTCAATTAAGTCTCAAACATACCATTCACAAACAATTATACTTGTTTATAATTCAAATTCCCCATGGCCGAATGCCCTTTACTACTAAAAGAATTCATACAATTCAATCTTTCATTACTACATATAAGTCATTCCCATCCATATTTACAAAATTGTTTAATTGCAATTTACCCCTCTTTACTTTTGGTTTCCTTACAATTTAGTCCCTAAACAAAATTGCTAAATTTTCATGAAATTTAGACTAATCCCCTTAAGTGCCGAACCTTATTCCTTCCTTCCTAAGTTCATAAAACCATTCGTTCATACAATTTAGCTTCCAACCAATTGTTTCCAAAATATTCAAACCATAACACATACCTATTTTCCCTATTTAACATGTTAATATACCAACCATAATCAATATTTCTTCATCTAACATGATAAAGCCATAGTACTAGTTCATGGTCGAACCTAGGAGAAGCCTTAGACTCAAAATTTATACATGAAATTGATAGTATTCAAGATTACCAACATAACCAAGCAAAAATTTATCAAAATGGAGCTTGATACCTCACCTTAGAAACACATGCAAGGTCCGGCCATGGAGGTTTTAATGGCTTCCTCTTCTTCTCATTTTGTTTCGTGAGAGTGGTGAGGAAGATGAGAGAAAAATAAAATTTTTAAAAATAAGAAAGAAAAATGTATTTTCTTATTTTATTAAACCTTAATCATTTTCATTACTTAATTTATTCATTTAAATTCCCACTAACATACTTTAATTATTTTATTCATATTTTTCCCATCATTGCCGTCCACTACCCAAACTTTTGGGTTATTTGACATGCAAATCCCTTTCTTTTCATATTACACTTAAATTAGCCCCTTTCAATTAGTTAATGCCACTTTTATACTTTATCGATTAGATCGTTTCTCTTAATTCAATCATATCAACAAACACATTCCCACAATTCAACACACATAGCACATCAAATATATAATTATTAAGAGATTTCTGACTCGGATTCAGGGTTCCGAAACCACCGTTCCGGTTAGGGTCGTATTTGGGCTGTTACAAATGCTAAGTTATATGTGTGTATTTATGAGAGTCGAGTTAGAGGCTTTACGACCTCACCCCCTTAACAATGTGGTATTTTATAACGAAATTTCACGAGATTTAAGTTGAATGAGCTCACAAGTGAGAGACTAAAGAGTTCAGTAGCAGAATAACTAATAATGTGGTCAGAGTTAAGAATAGTTTGGCAAGTGAATACAGTTTTGGAAAAGATGTCAGGTTATTCTAAAGATCATTAAGATTTTGTGATGTCACTGTTAAAGAAAAAGTTAATCTCGGCTAATCGACTCATTCAGGTATGATGTCTAAAGTATGTATTTGCTGTAATTTCTTCTGGATTTATTTTCGCTAGTGAATGGAATAATACGGGATTAGTGATGACAGAATTAGTCAGAGAGATGATATTTGAATCGTAAAAATGTCTGAGTGTAACAGTTGTAATTGAATAGATTATGATGATCTCTCCTGGGTATTTTATGCATTCATTTATCCTCAAAGATATACGTGATTGTTCATTTTCTAATGAAATTCTTATCATATGAGAATGCTAGCTGATTATAATGATAGATGAAAGCGCTGATAGTCTGGTTGGTTGATGAGCAGCATTTCTTATCTCTGTTGGGATTCTATTCTATTACGTTTGAAATAAAAGTTGTTGGTGAAAATTTATGTGAGGCTGTTCTTCTGTTTCTACTGGATGTTGTTTTGTTTTGTATATATTTGGAAAATATATTATCTCTGTTACAATTGATTCCAGACCATATAAGCATTATTTTTCTTCTGGTTTTCTCTGGGGAATCATCAAGATCTTTATTATTTTCTTATGAGTTATGTTCTCGAACTTCCAGTGTGATATCGCATCTTGGATTTCTTTATCTCAGTTTTCTTATCATCTTTGTTTCGTAAATTATCAATCATGGCTCATCTTTAAAGTGTGTTCTTTGGCTTGTGATAACTATGTCTATTATGGTTGTATTTCTGGTTTGATCATAGGAACGTGGTGATTCTGGTATCAGGATTTCTCTAATTTTCGTGAAAGAAATTAACATCGGGAAAGTTATAGATAGTGGAAGCTCAAGCTCAAATTGTACGATGGTTTTCTTTTCTAAGGTAAGTTTGATTAAGGTCAATGAGTTCAATCAGGATATTTTGTTTCCTTGAGCTAATGCAGTTGTTAAGATCTTTGACTAGCATGTGAGGAAATTTTGAAAGATTGTATGTTTGAGTTGTTTTAACAACATAAAGAATGGAGTATTTTGATATGATATTATTTGATAGTTGAGATCGACTCAGTTGTTTTTATCTGAGCGAGCTGGTTAGTTGAAAATTAATTTGAGTTATATGCATTTAAGTTTATCCTCAGGTAAGAGGATAAAATCTTGTACATTCGTGGGTAAATTGACAAACATTCTGAATGAAGAATTTTTATTCAAAAAGGGTGTGATATAAGGACATACCTATTAGATCAGTTCTAATTGGATGATATTATTATGAGTTAAAGCTATTTTGATTGATAAAGTTATCACATTTTTGAAAGTTTGAACGGTCTGTTGAGTGTTAGCAAAGTTGCAAATAGCTGAAGGTATTGTTAACCGAAGCACTGATTATGGGTCCAGTTTAAATTGAGTAAAGAAATTGTGATTTTTTAGCGATGCACTATCGAACGGATTGGAATGTGTTTTAATACAAGAATGTAAAGTGATAGTTTATGCTTTCATACGGTTAAAGTCACATGAAAAGAACTGTCCGACGGGTGATTTAAAGTCGGCCACTTTTTATGTCTGTGTTGAGGATTTGATGACACCGGTTGTCCGAAGAAAAATGTCATATGTTTCCTGATCCCAAGAGTTTACAGTAACTAATGTCACAAAAGGATTTGAATTTTAAAACAGCATAGATGGCTTGAACTATTGAAAGATTGTGAGCAGTTATTGATTAACCTTTGGGAAAGCAGATATAGGTGCAAGTGCTTGAATGGAAAACCTTTGATTATTTTGTGAGTATTGGATGCATGATTAATCTTATTTGATGACGGTCTGAATCTAGCTAAATAAAATGCTAAAGTGAAGTTTTCTTTACAAAATCGAGAACATCAAGAATGTGATAATGAGTGGTAAACTAAATGAGTACAACGTGAGACGACTTTTGATTCTGGATTTCAGGTCGGACTTGATAACTGTTATCATTATTCCGAGATGGAATTTGCATACTGAGTAATTCAGAGTTTATGCAGAAAATTTTTTACGAAGCTCAGTAGTAGCTCGTTTGTTCATTCAGGGAGTAATAAAATGTACAGTTATTTGAATTAGATGTTCTGGTGATCAGGTATGTAACATTATATATTAGTTTAGTTATATGTTTCAGAGACTATCTGATCAGAAATCGTACAGAAAGTAAAAGTGATTCGTGGTAGTTTATGATCCACTTCAGATTGTCAGAAAACGTATGTGAATTTGAAATATGAGGATATGAAATTCCCGTTCAGCGATAGCATACTTCCGAAAGTATTGCCTTGGAAAAAGATTCAAAATGTGTTTTGTGTATCTATGTTGCGATGGTATCGATTGGACTCTTCGATAAGGTAGAGGAAACTACGAGAACGTTACCCTAATCTCTTTTCTGGTAAGATTTTCGGGAACGAAAATCCCTAAAGGGGGGAGAGTTGTAACAGCCCGATTTTGGGTCTAGTCGAAACAGTGGTTTCAATACCACGAATTCGACGTAGAAAATTTTATTTTTATTATATTTTTATGGTCTAGAGTTTTATAAAACGATTTCGTGAAAATTTCGTTCGAAAATTTTGACGTTTGGGCACTCAATTTAGTCAAAAGGACTAAATTGTAATAAGTGCAAAATGTGAGTTCTATAGGTTAATGGTATCTAATTGTTATGAAATTTTAAATTAGAGGTCCTTAAATGGTAATTAGACCATTGGTTAAGTTTGTGGACAAAAATGGACATGGCTAAGTATGTTTCTAAAGTTTTTCATTAAGGGTATTTTGGTAATTTGGTAATTAAATGAATTAAAAAGCCAAATTAAAAGCCAATTTTTGCTCATCTTTTACCCCATGGCCGAATGTACCAAGAAGAAACCTTGGCTAGGGTTTTTCAAGCTTCCAAGCTCTATTGTAAGTCCGTTCTAGCCTTATTTTTAATGATTTTTATGTTTTTGAAATCCTTGTAACATGATCTATCTATTTCTACCACTAATTCGAAGAGATGTCAAAATCTAAAATTTTACCCATGTTGAACATGTATGTATTTTGAAATTTGATGGTAGAAAATGCATGTTTGTTGATTGTTAAACGACTTTTGCTAAGTAATTTTCGGTAAAAATGTCAATAAGGACTTGTTTGTAAAAGTTGTAAAATGAGTAGTAAAAATGTGAATAAATGAAAAATGTGGGCTGTTATGAGCATGATATAGGTTAGGCTAGGCTTGGGCTTTGAATAAATTGAATGAAAATCATTTTACGAGCCTAGGGACTAAATTATAAAAATGTCAAACTTTAGGGGCAAAAATGTAATTTTTGCCATAATGTGATTTTGGGTTGATTGGAATAGTATGATTAAATAAGTTAAATGTGATATTATAGATCAAGAAAAACAAGATTCGGGATTAGAACAGGGGAAAAACAAGTATTTGACGGTTAGGTCATTTTTACCGTTTCTATGCCGAGGTAAGTTCGTATGTTTAATAAGCATTAAATTATCTGTGTATAAATGATTGATTGATATAATTGTGGTAAATGCTACATTATTGAAATGAAATGTGAATGCTATTGAGTACGATACTATGGAAATGACCGACAGAAATTTGATACAGCGAAAGTCCCGGTTGAACATTAGGAATAGATAGGATACAAATGTCATGACATTAGGGTTACTGTGATTACGTGTTAGACCATATTTGGGATATGGCATCAATATGAGACTTCGTGTAAGACCATATCTGGGATATGGCATCGATATAAAACTTCTTGTAAGACCATAGCTGGGCTATTGGCATCGATACGAGATTTCATGTAAGACCATATCTGGGATATGGAATTGGTATAGTATTGTATGTATGAGATTCTCGAGTATCCTTTAGTATTCCAAATAGTTCAACGGGAAATCCTACGGGTATGTCAAAGGAGAGAAAACGTATGTAAGTATTACGAATTGGTACCGGTATGTACGTAAAGTTTATAAGCATTGACTTCATGAAATTGTGAGTTCATGATTTCCACAGTGATGTTTTTGTGAAAACCTTGTGATTATTGGTCAATACTCGTGATGTATGAAATACATGGTAAATTCGGTTGACGATTATGTGTTTGACTTTCGGGCTAAATTGAGTTATGATGCGGCATGTTTTATTCACACAAATTGTGATTTATTGGATATGAGAAAAAGAGAAGATTGACATAATTGCTTGTTGAAATGGTTATGAAAGTATGGGAAGATAAGAGTTTAGGCAATTGGAAGTTGTTAAAGTATATGCTTGAAATGTAAATACTCATAATCAATGTGCATGGTTACTATGAAGTTTGAAATGATTCGTTATTTGCTGTAATCTGATACAAAGGAGAAATTGTGGTTGTTAGGCTAAAGCCAAGATATGTTAAATTATGCTTATAAGTTGATAGAGTAAACATTATGACTGAATGAAAAATTATAATTGTGAGATTTAAAGCAATTTGTATTATCTTGTGTTTAAATTGTTGAACTTGTTAAAAGTTTTGTAAGAGTTGCTTATTATTTTCGTACGGACTTACTAAGTTATATAGCTTACCCCCTTCCTTTCCCATGTCTTTTCGGCTTATTAAGCTAGCTCAGGTTGGAGATCGCCGGAGAACCTATCACACTTTAAGCTATCATTTTGGGTATAAATGAATCCAAGCATTTTGAGTCTATGGCATGTATAGGGACTATGTCAATTTGTATGTGTGTCATTATTAATTTGGCCATATGTGTTAGCTTGTATTTGTTAATGCTTCATCTTATATAAAGCCATGAATGTTGACTTATGTTGATCATAAGTTTATTCATATGTTAATTCCCTCTTGTGAATGTGAAATTAGTATGTTTTTATCGGGCTAAGTATGATGTTTTAAGCATGATAAATGATGATATAATAATGACACATCATTGTTTTGTTTGTGGTTGTTTGGTTGCATTTATATGCTTGAATTTGTTCCATGTGATGTTGTGTAGATGTGTGCAAGTAAGGGTGCCAAAATGTCTTAGTAAATAGCCTTGTTTTTGTCCACTCGGGTGTGTGTCTAGGCCGTGTGTGCACACGGTCTGCCCCACAGGCATGTGATCCGGCCGTGTGTCCCCTGCACCTTAATTGTTACAAAACAGAATGTCCAGAATTGAGCACACGGGCAGAGACACGGGCGTGTTTCTCAGCCATGTGTGCTACACAGCCTAGCATATGGGCGTGTGGCACAGCCGTGTGGCACAAGTAAGAGAGTACCCCTAAATTGAACACGGTCTGAAGCACGGGCGTGTCCCAAGGTCACACAGGCGTGTCCCTTGGACCACACGGGCGTGTGAGCCCTGCAGTTAGCAAAAATTTTCTAAGTTTTGTAAAAGTATCCTAAGTTCTCGGTTTAGTCCCAAACCACCTCCAGAGTATATTTTGGGTCTCGTAGGCTCGTATAAGGGACTTTATGATTGAATATGAATGGTTTTAATTTGGACACAAATTTTATGACTCGAAATTGTGTGATTGCTTATGATGCGAGTCCGGTAATGCCTCGTACCCTATTCCAACGTCGAATACGGGTAAGGGGTGTTACAATTGAGATATTTGTGAAATAAATGAAATATGATATGGTTGTTGTAAAAATTAAATATTTATATGTGTTTACATTCTAATTGTATATTTGTAATTTCTTATCTTTAATTATTCGAATTATAGAAATACCACTGAGTTTTTATTCAGCATACGGTTTTGTTTTCTGTGTACAGATTAGGTACAATGATTTTGAAGAGTTGTAATTGAGGTTGTGAGCATCCATCTCATCACATCTCCAAGTGTCAAGAGGGTATGTTTCAAAATTTTGAATAGAATGGCATGTACTTAGGAAGATCAAGTGTGTTCCAAGTAGTAGGGACAAAAATATAAGTTATGAAAACTTAATTTTTTTTTTTAAAATGTTCAAATATATTAGTGATTAGCCAAAATCACTTTGGCACCAAATGTAATATTATGGAAGGGTCATGAACTGATTAGAAAGAATAAAGTGCAATACTTGACCCTTAGAGGGACATTAATAGAACGAGAGCATCAAATGATTTTAGATCAACTTTGGAAGACATTGGTACCACAAACTTATTGGAATATAGTTATATACTACGTAAAGTTTATAATCTTTGATAGAGCAAGGAAAATAGCGAGACAAAGTGTAGGTTTACGAAAGTTGACTGGGAAGCAGAATGTCTTTGACATGCCATGGATGGAAAATTAGTTGTTAGGAAATTACCAAGAGAACTTATAGATTCAATACCCGTTATAAAGATGGAAGAGGAAGAAGATCCTGAGGAATTTCGAAATTGGATTGTAGAAGATGAATTTGAAGAGAATTTGGAACTTAATATAGAGAATTTTTCGGGGGAAGATGTAGAATCAGAGATGAAAGAAGACGCAGAAATGGATTTAAGTGGTTAAAAGTAAAGACAAAGTAAAATTTATGGACTAGTGAATGTGAAGAAAAATGAGTATATATATATAGTTGTACATGTACAGAATGAGAACTTAGAAAGTCAGAGTTTTGGAAATAGAAGAGACAACAGAAATTTGAGAAGTGGAATAGAATAGTAATATTTTCCAA
Organism: Gossypium sturtianum; assembly: GCA_025698515.1. Lineage (NCBI taxonomy): Eukaryota > Viridiplantae > Streptophyta > Magnoliopsida > Malvales > Malvaceae > Gossypium > Gossypium sturtianum. The sequence goes on from CM046945.1 coordinate 135,326,022, forward strand.
TTATGAAGATTAGAAAATGAATTTTTTTAAGAATGAAGTATAGAAAGAAATAAAGACCTTAGTTCAGTAAAGAATCAATATTAATAAGAGAATAAGAGAAAATAGAGGTTTTTGAATGAAGAGAATATAATAAGTCTAAGAGATTGATGGTATATAATATTATAATGTATTAATAGAGACAAGTTATAGTTAAGAAGCGTAGTATTTTTGTTAAAAAAATTGTGAAAATTATCAATGGTATATTTTTAAGATATAAATCCTAGTGAGAAGATGAATTGGTGATTTTCTTGAAAAAGTACGAAACGAAGAAAAGAGAAAAGAATTAGGTAAAAGAGTGATGACAAGTTCAATTCTATCACGATCAACTAAGAAAGGTAAAGAAGCATGAGAATTTGTTCTCATATACGAACATAAAGAGCAAGATAAAATAGGGTCTCAGGTTACCTCCAAGGCAAGTATTAAAGGTTTAAGGAAAAGAATTATTTGACCTTATGATAAATGCGAAAAAGAAAATCTCATTGAGGTGAATATTGGATATTTTCTGAAAGATGCTTTAAGTATGGCTCTAAAAGACATTGAATAAAGGATTGTTCATGTAACATCCCGATTTAGGGCCTAGTCAGAATAGTGGTGCGAGACCACAAATCCGAGGGTTATAAATGAGTTTTTGAGGTTTATGCCTTGTATGCATGCTAGTGTGAAAGTTTCATGAAGCAATTTGTGAAATTATGGTTGAATTGTCCAAAAGGACTAAATTGCAAAAGTTGCAAAATTTGTTTTTCTAGAAGCTGTATGTGTGAAATAGCTTTAGATTATTAATTAGAGGTCCTTAAATAGCAATTTATCCAAATTCTAATTTTTGGACAAAATTGGGCATGAATGAGTTAAAATTTAAAGTTTATCAAAAAGGGCATTTTGGTCATTTATCAAATAAGTGATTAAAATAGGAGAAAAGATGACAAAATTAATTCATCTTCTTCTCCAAGGCTGCCGAAAATTCCAAAGAGCCATTTTTAGGGTTCTTCAAATTTTCAAGCTTGCTAGTAAGTGTATCTAGCCTCGTTTTTGATATTCTTTGTATTTTTAAAGTCCCGATAGCATGAGTAAGCTATTTTTAGCTATTTGATGAGCTATGAAGGATGTTCAAAAATGTGGTCATGTATGACATGCATGTATTTTGTTGTTTTATGGAAGATTATGAAAGCTTGATGTAGTAGAAACGTCTTTTGTTAAGTGATTTTCCATGAAAATGCATGTAGGGACTTGATTGTGAAAATCTTATGTTTGGTCATACATGTGTGTTTTAGTGAGAATTGATGATAGCTTTAGTTGAATAAGTGGTTCGACTAAGCATGAAAGACTAGAAAGTTGAATAAAAATCACTTTACGAGCCTTTGGGGCTAAAGTGTAAATATGAGAAAGTTTAGGGGCAAAATAGTAATTTTGCTAAAGTATGAGATGTGGGTCAATTTAGTCAATGTATGTATTGAATAAGCTGATTTATTCATTATAGATCAAGAAAGACGGTCTCTGGATCGAAATCGAGGCAAATGTAAGGTGGTGGACTAAATTGCAAGTCTCAATACTTTTGAGTATCGAAGTAAGTCTATGCATAAATAATGCATTTTTACTTACAATTTGTGAATGCTAAATAGTGTGTAGCATGATCGAGAATGATTGAGAACCTATGTGGTTCAAGTAGAATATGTGAATGGATGAATGATAGAGTAAGTAAATATGTTGACCTGTTGTAATAGTGCAAAAAGGTGGGCTAAGTGCGATACCATCCTAATGCATATTGATGATGAGCTGGCTATGTGCGATGCAATCGTTAGGTATGTTATTTAGTGGGCTATGTGCGAAACCGCTATGAATACCTTGTTGGTAGGCTAAGTGCGATACTACCTTACTAATTGAATGGGGTAGGCTTAGTGTGGAACCACCGAGAGATTTGTTGTGTGGATGTGATAGTGAGTAGATTACCTCTGTGGATTAGCTGTGTGGATTAGCTGTGTGGACTAGCTGTGTGGATTAGCTCTGTGGATGTATTATCGAGAAATAATGATGTGTTGTATATTGGGTAAATGTGATGTTGAACGCAGGGGTGTATGTCAATAGTTATGAGTAAGTGACTCATGATGTGTTGGAAATGTGGTAAGGGATAGAAAGAGTAAGCATAGTTGTGAATTACTTATGTTAGTATAATGCTAATTGTTGCTCAAACATACTATGTTGCTTAATTGTTTATGTGTAAACTTACTAAGCTCAAAGCTTACTCCTTTTCTTTTCCCTTGTCTTATAGAGTAAAAGTGTTGAACCGAGATACGAGGATCAATTGGAAGATCGCCCACACTATCAGCACACTCTGGTACATGAGACTCAATGTTTTGTATATGGCATGTATAGGGGCTAGACAAATTAGTGAATTTTTGGTGTAAATGGCTAAGATGTGTTGGCCTTTAGATGGATAGTGTATTTTGTATAATGCCATGGTTGTTGGCTTTTACATTATATGAAAGAAAGATGTAGTTTTCTATGTGAGATTGCACTTCAATTTGAGTTGATTATGATTGTGTTAGATGAGTATATGTTGTGTATGCTAGAGGGGTGAAAAGAACTTGGCACATAGCTTTGTTCTTGTCCATGTGGATAGACACAAGGGCGTGTGTCTAGGCCATGTGTGACATACGGCCAGTCCACGGGCGTGTGACTCAGCCGTGTGTCCCCTGCATGTTAGTATTTGAAGTTAGAATAGACCACGGACTAGTCACACGGGCGTGTGCCTAGGGCGTGTGGGATTAATCAGTGCTGGCCACGGGCTAGCTACACGAGCGTGTGTCTAGACTCTAGGTCGTGTTAAGGTAGTCAGTGTGCACCACGGGTGGTAAGCACGGGCGTGTGCCTTGGCCATGGGGCATTGGCAGAATGCTGGGTTTTTAAGCACGGTTTGGGAACATGGGAGTGTGTGACTTCACACGGGCGTGTTGTACCTTGCACGGGCGTGTGAGCCCTGTTCAAAATAGAATTTTTAGGATTGGAAAAAGTTCCGGTTTAGTCTCGAGAGCCCTCGTGTGTATGAGTAAGGCCTCGTAAGTCGAGAATGAGGTTGTTGAGATGACTTCAGAGATTAGTTACGACGAGCCTAAGTGGCGATCAAGTCGTTTGAGTTCGGTAACGCCTCGGGCCCGGTTCTTGCGTAAAACCCAGGTAAGGGGTGTTACATTTAGTGGTATCAGAGCTATGGTTTAGTCGGTTCTAGGACTCTTCAGTGGCGGTGTAAGAGTCTAGCTATACATGCCATAAGTGTACAATGATAGTGTGTGGCTTCTAATGATTTTAAATCTTGTTTTATATAGTATATGGATTCCGATCCATCGATCACGCGATGAAGCAGACTAGTAATCTGCGCGGCTCTGCGCAGGAACCGCGCCCGTTGAGAGTGGACCCGAGGTCAGGGTTCAAGGGGAAGAGGCACGGGAAGCCTTTCTCCAGATGATGAGTAATTGGTACTCGGACTATGTTTGAGCAAACCCTACTGCTCAACATTCTCCACCTCCTCCTATACCTCAGCCAAATCCAGTGGCTCCTCGAGGTATGGATGTAGTGAGGATATCGAAACCCCCGGTGGATAAGATTAGGAAACACGGGGCTGAGGAGTTTAGAGCTAAGGTAGATGATGACCCAGAGAGGGCGGAGTTCTGGTTGGAGAACTCGATGAGGGTGTTCGATGAACTCTCATATACGCCTGAGGAGAGCTTGAAGTGTACCGTATCCTTGCTGAGAGATTCGACATACCATTGGTGGAAAACACTAACGTTGGTAACCCCGAGAGAGCGGGTGACGTGGGACTTCTTTTTGGAAGAGTTCCAGAAGAAGTATATAAGCCAGCAATTTACTGATCAGAAAAGGAAGGAATTCCTTGAGTTGAAGCAAGTAAGGATGTCAGTAGCAGAGTATGAGCGTGAGTTTGTTAGGCTTAGCAAATACGCTCAAGAATGTGTATCGACTGAGACCATCTTGTGTAAGAGGTCGAAGATGGGCTGAATGAGGACATCAAACTCCTAGTGGGCATTTTGGAGTTGAAAGAATTTGTGGTATTAGTTGAGTGGGCAAGTAAGGCTGAAGAGCTGAGTTCAGAAAAGAGGAGGGTTGTGAGTGAAGCCCGAGATGCTAGAAAGAGGCCGATGGGCAAGTCGTACCAAGCTCAATCGAAAAGATCCAAGGAAGTGAATCCTCGACGACAAAGACTGGTGGGGTTATTCGCATCGAGACTTGGGCAATACTCGTTCAGGTTCGAGAGTCTAAGCTACCTCGATGGAAAGTGTGGGCAATCCAAAGAGTAAATCGGAATGTCCAAGTTGTGGTAGATATCACACTGGAGAGTGTTGGGGTAACAGTCGAAACTGTTATAAGTGTGGTTCTCCCGACCATTTTATCCGAAACTGACCCGAGAGGGATGATAAGGAAGAGAGGCAAGAGATGAGACCTAGCGATGTGTCTGCAAGGGGTAGACCACCAAGGAACTCGAGAGGCGGGAATAGTGGTAGAGGTGCGCCCATAGATTCTGCTGTGAGACCAGAGGGTCGGGCACCTACGAGGACGTATGCTATTCGCGCTCGCGAAGAAGCATCCTCCCCGGATGTGATAACGGGTACATTTTCTCTCTATGACACCTTTGTTATTGCTTTAATAGATCCAGGGTCTACTCATTCTTATATTTGCATGAGATTAGCATCTAGTTTGAGTATGACCGTTGTGTCTACGGACGTAGTGGTTAAGGTGTCAAACCCGTTAGGAAAGCAAGTGTTAGTGGACAAAGTGTGTAAGAATTGTCCTTTATTGTTTGAGAATCATTATTTTCTGGCAAACCTCATGTTGTTGCTTTTTGAAGAGTTTGATTTAATCCTAGGCATGGATTGGTTGACTACCCATAGTGTCTTAGTGAACTGTGGTAGTAAGTTTATTGAATTGAAATGTGAGAGTGGAGATGTGGTTCAAGTTGAATCAGGTGGATCGGATAGTCTACCAGTGATGATTTCTTCCCTAGTGGCTGAGAAATGTTTGAGAAAAGGATGTGAGTCATATCTTGTTTTTGTGTTGAATACTCGAGAGGTTGGAGTAGAGTTTGAAACAGTGCCGGTGGTATGTGAGTATCCAGACGTATTTTCGGAAGAGTTACCCGGATTACCTCCAGTGAGAGAGGTCGAGTTTGGAATTGAGTTAGTTCTAGGAACGGTACCTATTTCGATTGCTCCGTACAGAATGACACTTGTAAAGTTGAAAGAACTGAAGGTCCAGTTGCAAGAGTTGACAGATAAAGGTTTTGCAAGACCAAGCTACTCACCGTGGGGTGCTCCGGTATTGCTTGTGAAGAAGAAAGATGGGTCTATGAGGTTGTGTATAGACTATAGACAGCTTAACAAAGTGACGATTAAGAATAAGTATCATTTACCAAAGATTGATTATCTTTTTGATCAACTGAAGGGAGCTACAGTGTTCTTCAAGATAGACTTGAGGTCTTGTTATTATCAGCTCAGAGTGAAAGAGCAAGATGTGTTGAAAACTGCATTTCGGACAAGGTATGACCATTATGAGTTTTTGATTATGCCGTTTGGTTTGACGAATGCACCTGCGATTTTTATGGATCTGATGAACCGTGTTTTCAGACCGTATGTGGACAAGTTTGTAGTTGTCTTCATTGACGACATATTGATCTATTCTCGGGATGAGAACGATCATGAAGAGCATTTGAGAATTGTCTTGCAAACTTTGAGAGATAAGCAGTTGTATGCTAAGTTTAGCAAGAGTGAGTTTTGGCTCCGAGAAGTCAGATTCCTAGGACACATTGTGTTAGGTGATGGTGTCAGAGTTGACCCGAGTAAGATATCGGCTATTATGGATTGGAAACCACCGAGGAACGTATTGGAAGTTAGAAGCTTCTTGGGATTAGCAGGATATTACAGACGTTTCGTAAAAGGGTTCTCTATGATTGCTACCCCGATGACGAAACTATTGCACAAAGATGTCAAGTTTGAATGGACTGAGACATGTCAACAGAGTTTCGAGAGACTGAAGACATTATTGACTGAGGTGCCAGTTTTGGTTCAACCAAAATTGGGAAAAGAGTTTGTGGTTTACAGTGACGCGTTGTTTAATGGTCTCGGTTGCGTGTTGATGCAAGAGGGTAAGGTAGTCGCTTACGCCTCGAGGCAGCTAAAACTGCACGAGAAGAATTATCTGACTCATGATTTGGAGTTAGCGGTGATTGTTTTTGCGTTAAAGATTTGGCGACATTTCTTGTATGGTGAGAAGTGCCGAATCTTTACGGATCACAAGAGTTTGAAGTATTTGGTGGATCAGAAGGATCTGAATTTACGACAGAGACGGTGGCTTGAGTTGTTGAAAGACTATGAGTTAGTCATTGACTACCACCCAAGAAAAGCGAATGTGGTTGCGGATGCCCTGAGTAGGAAATCCTTGTATGCTCTAAGAGTTATGAGCACGAGTTTAGCATTGTCTGACGATGGTGCTATTTTGGCAGAATTGAGAGCTAAGCCGCTATTTGTTCAACAAATATGTGAGGCTTAGAGAAATGACAGTGAGATGCAAGCTAAGATAGCTAAGTACGGATCAGAAAGTGATTCTGATTTTCAAGTGGATTTGAATGGTTGTCTGACGTATCGTGACAGAATTTGTGTTCCTAAAGATGAGGAGTTGATTCGAAAGGTTTTGCATGAGGCCCACAGCGGATGTTTGTCAGTACATCCGGGCAGTACAAAAATGTACAACGACCTAAAAAAGTTATATTGGTGGTCGGGTATGAAAAGAGATATTTCAGAGTTTGTGACAAAGTGTCTGATTTTCCAACAGGTGAAGGCTGAGCATCAAGTGCCTTCGGGATTGCTTCAGCCTGTAATGGTACCCGAATGGAAGTGGGATCGGATTACCATGGATTTTGTAACGGGGTTGCCGATGACTCCGAGAAAGAGAGATACTGTGTGGGTTGTTGTGGATAGGTTGACAAAGTAGGCTCACTTTATTCCAGTATGTGTTGATTATTCACTGGACAAGTTAGCTGAGTTATATGTGGCAGAGATAGTGAGGTTGCATGGTGTGCCTGTGTCTATTATATCGGATAGAGATCCGAGGTTTACTTCGAGATTTTGGAAGAAGTTGCAAGAGGCCATGGAGTGCGAGATTGAATTTCAAAGATCGCGTTCCATCAAAGAAACCGATGGTCGATCTGAAAGAGTAATTCAAGTTCGGAAGATATGCTTCGATCTCGTGTGTTAGAATTCGAAGGTAGCCGGAGAGATATCTACCTTTGGTCGAATCGCCTATAACAACGATTATCGATCGAGTATACTGATGGCACCGTATGAGGCTTTGTATGGTCGTAAGTGTCGGACTCCTTTGTATTGGACCGAGCTTAGTGAGAAGCGGATCCATGGGGTTGATTTAGTGAAGGAAACCAAGAGAAGGTGAAAGTAATCTGTAATAGTCGAGAGCCGCTTCAAACCAACATAAGTCGTCGCGGATTTGAAAAGAAAAGAAATTGAGTTTAAAGTGGGTGACAAAGTGTTTTTGAAAGTGTCCCCGTGGAAGAAGATTATGAGATTTAGACAAAAAGAGAAATTGAGTCCAAGGTTCATAGGGCCGTATGAGATTCTGACGAGAGTGGGCACTGGGCCTGTAGCATACCAGTTGGCTTTGCCGGTAGAGTTGGAAAAGATTCATAATGTGTTCCATGTGTCGATGTTGCGACGGTATCGCTCCTATCCTTCACATGTAATTCCTTCGAGTGACATTGAGATAAGACTGGATATGTCTTATGAAGAAGAGCCGATTAAGATCTTGGCTCGAGAAGTGAAGCAGTTGAGGAATAAGAGCATAGCACTAGTGAAAGTGTTATGGCAGAAACATGGTGTGGAAGAGGCTACGTGGGAAACGGAAGAAGCTATGAGAGAGCAACATCCAAACCTCTTTACTGGTAAGATTTTCGGGGGCGAAAATCTCTAAAGGGGAGAGAGTTGTAACATCCCGGATAGGGCCTAGTCGGAATAGTGGTACGAGACCAAAAATCCGAGGGTTATAAATGAGTTTTTGAGGTTTATGCCTTGTATGCATGCTAGTGTGAAAGTTTCATGAAGCAATTTTGTGAAATTGTGGTTGAATTGTCCAAAAGGACTAAATTGCTAAAGTTGCAAAATGTGTGTTTCTAGAAGCTATATGTGTGAAATAGCTTTAGATTATTAATTAGAGGTCCTTAAATAGCAATTTATCCAAATTCTAATTTTTGGACAAAATTGGGCATGAATGAGTTAAAATTTAAAGTTTATCAAAAAGGGCATTTTGGTCATTTATCAAATAAGTGATTAAAATAGGAGAAAAGATGACAAAATTCATTCATCTTCTTCTCCAAGGCTCACTAAAATTCCAAAGAGCCATTGTTAGGGTTCTTCAAATTTTCAAGCTTGCTAGTAAGTGCATCTAGCCTCGTTTTTATATTCTTTGTATTTTTGAAGTCCCTTAGCATGAGTAAGCTATTTTTAGCTATTTGATGAGCTATGAAGGATGTTCAAAAATGTGGTCATGTATGACATGCATGTATTTTGTTGTTTTATGGAAGATTATGAAAGCTTGATGTAGTAGAAACATCTTTTGTTAAGTGATTTTCCATGAAAATGCATGTAGGGACTTGATTGTGAAAATCTTAAGTTTGGTCATACATGTGTGTTTTAGTGAGAATTGATGATAGCTTTAGTTGAATAAGTGGTTCGACTAAGCATGAAAGACTAGAAAGTTGAATAAAAATCACTTTTCGAGCCTTTGGGGCTAAAGTGTAAATATGAGAAAGTTTAGGGGCAAAATAGTAATTTTGCTAAAGTATGAGATGTGGGTCAATTTAGTCAATGTATGTATTGAATAAGCTGATTTATTCATTATAGATCAAGAAAGACGAAGCCCGGATCGAAACCGAGGCAAAAGAAAGGTGGTGGACTAAATTGCAAGTCTCAATACTTTTGAGTATCGAAGTAAGTCTATGCATAAATAATGCATTTTTACTTACAATTTGTGAATGCTAAATAGTGTGTAGCATGATCGAGAATGATTGAGAACCTATGTGGTTCAAGTAGAATATGTGAATGGATGAATGATAGAGTAAGTAAATATGTTGACCTGTTGTAATAGTGCAAAAAGGTGGGCTAAGTGCGATACCATCCTAATGCATATTGATGATGACCTGGCTATGTGCGATGCAATCGTTAGGTATGTTATTTATTGGGCTATGTGCGAAACCGCTATGAATACCTTGTTGGTAGGCTAAGTACGATACTACCTTACTAATTGAATGGGGTAGGCTTAGTGCGGAACCACCGAGAGATTTGCTGTGTGGATGTGATAGTGAGTGGATTAGCTGTGTGGATTAGCTGTGTGGACTAGCTATGTGGATTAGCTGTGTGGATGTATTATCGAGAAATAATGATGTGATGTATATTGAGTAAATGTGATGTTGAATGCAGGGGTGTATGTCAATAGTTATGAGTAAGTGACTCATGATGTGTTGGAAATGTGGTAAGGGATAGAAAGAGTAAGCATAGTTGTGAATTACTTATGTTAGTATAATGCTAATTGTTGCTTAGCTTATACTATGTTGCTTAATTGTTTATGTGTAAACTTACTAAGCTCAAAGCTTACTCCTTTTCTTTTCCCTTGTCTTATAGAATAAAAGTGTTGAACCGAGATACGAGGATAAATTGGAAGATCGCCCACACTATCAGCACACTCTGGTACATGAGACTCAATGTTTTGTATATGGCATGTATAGGGGCTAGACAAATTAGTGAATTTTTGGTGTAAATGGCTAAGATGTGTTGGCCTTTAGATGGATAGTGTATTTTGTATAATGCCATGGTTGTTGACTATTACATTATATGAAAGAAAGATGTAGTTTTCTATGTGAGATCGCACTTCAATTTTAGTTGATTATGATTGTGTTAGATGGGTATATATTTTGTATGCTAGAGGGGTGAAAAGAACTTGGCACATAGCTTTGTTCTTGTCCATGTAGATAGACACACGGGTGTGTGTCTAGGCCATGTGTGACACACGTCCAGCCCACGGGCGTGTGACTCAGCCGTGTGTCCCCTGCATGTTAGTATTTGAAGTTAGAATAGACCACGGACTAGTCACACGGGCGTGTGCCTAGGGCGTGTGGGATTAATCAGTGTTGGCCACGGGCTAGCTACACGGGCGTGTGTCTAGACTCTAGGCCGTGTTAAGGTAGTCGCAGTGCACCACGGGTGGTAAGCACGGGCGTGTGCCTTGGCCGTGGGGCATTGGCGAGAATCTTTGGGTTTTTAAGCACGGTTTGGGGAACATGGGCGTGTGTGACTTCACACGGGCGTGTTGTACCTTGCACGGGCGTGTGAGCCCTGTTCAAAATAGAAAATTTTTAAGATTGGAAAATGTTCCGGTTTAGTCTTGAGAGCCCTCGTGTGTATGAGCGAGGCCTCGTAAGTCGAGAATGAGGTTGTTGAGATGACTTCAGAGAGTAGTTACGACGAGCCTAAGTGGCGATCAAGTGGTTTGAGTTCGGTAACGCCTCGGGCCCAGTTCCGGCGTAGAACCCGGGTAAGGGGTTTACAGTTCAGAATTGTTGAGAAAACCAATAAATAGTCTGTAATGGGTATTATTAAGAGGAAAAATTGAATATAAAAAAATCAAAATAGATTATAGAAGATAAGAATAGAATTTACCATGAAAAATAGTTTAAGTACTTTAGAGAGCATAAAAAGGAAGCGAAATGATTTTAAGAATTAGTGTATAAAGAGCGATCTAAAGTGTGAAAAGAAGAAGAAGAAAAAGAAATAGCAAAAATTGTGTAATAAAAGAGGCAAACCTTGGAAGGAACAGTTACCTTGAGGAGATTGTTGGCAGCAGCTGGGCCAATAGATTTCTAAAAGGTTTTGATTAAGAGTAATAACTCTGATCCATAACTGGGATAATCATTGTTTGCCTCGAAAAGAAAAAGAAAGAAAGGAAATGAAAATCGGAATATAAAAGTATAACAAAGTAGAGTCTGAAAAAAAAAGTTAAAAGAATAGTGTCATGATTTGTATGAGATAGTTGTGATAAGAATAATAATAAAAATAAATGAAAAGAAAGGATAAAGAATGAATACAAATGATAAGCTAGGTAAATATATGCAGAAAGGAACTAGAGAATTATAGAAATGATTTTAAGAAAACTAAATGACGAAAGGACTTCTGGTTAAGTGGAAAGAAAAGAAATAAAAGACCAATTGAGTAAAAAGGAAATATAGGATTATAAGAATAACTCCAAAGGTAATCTACTAAAGGTCTTCGATTCTTATGGAAAGGATTTTGTCATTTATAGTGAAGCTTCCTTGAGCGGTCTTAGTTGTGTTTTGATGCAAGACAGGAAAGTGATTGCTTATGCATTTCGTCAGCTAAAAATGCATGAACGCAATTATCTGACACACGATTTAGAGCTAGCTGCTATGGTTTTTACTCTAAAGATTTGGAGATACTATTTGTATGGTGAAAAGTGTTATATTTATATCGATCATAAGAGTCTCAAATACCTTTTATCTCAAAAGGAATTGAATTTGAGATAGCGTCGTTGGGTAGAACTTCTGAAAGATTTTGATTGTGTTATTGATTACCACCCTGGTAAAGGTAATGTTGTAGCTGATGCGTTGAGTAGGAAAGCAGCAATTGAATTACGAGCAATGTTTTCTCAGTTTAATATCAATGACGATGGAAGCCTATTGGCTGAACTAAAAATCAAACCGGTGATGTTTGATTGGATCAAGTCAGCACAGTTAGAAGATGAAAAGTTGGCGAAGAAAAGAGAAATGGTTCAGAATGGTATATTAGAAAATTTCAGCATTGATGATTATGGTCGTTTGAGATTTCATAACCGAATTTGCATTCCGGATGTTTTTGAATTAAAAGAGTTGATATTTCGCGAAGCTTATGATAGTCATTTTGCTTTGCATCCTGGTGGAACAAAAATGTATCGTAATCTGCGAGAATTTTATTGGTGGCCAGGAATGAAAATAGATGTGGTCGAGTATGTGGCTAAATGTTTAACTTGTCAACGAGTTAAGGCAGAACATTAGGTTTCCACCGGATTACTCAGCCTATTTCTATTCCTGAATGGAAATGGGATTGTATCACGATGGATTTTTTAACGGGGTTACCTTTATCAGTAAGTAAGAAAAATGTTTTATGGGTGATTGTTGATTGACTTACGAAATCGGCTCATTTCATCGCAGTCAAGTTTGATTGGTCACTTCAAAAGCTTGCTAAAGTTTATATTCAAAAAAAATTGTGAGATTGCACGGTGTTCCTATGTCAATAATCTTTGATTGGGATCCGCGGTTTACTTCAAGATTTTGGAAATAGTTGCATGAGTCTTTTGGTACGCGACTTAATTTTAGCACAACTTTTCATCCGCAGATTGATGGACAATCTAAGCGTGTTATTCAGATTTTGGAAGACATTCTTCGTACTTGTGTTATTGATTTTGAATCAGGTTGGGAGGGTTACTTACCTTTGGCCGAATTTGTATACAATAATAGTTTTCAATCGAGTATTCAAATGAATCTATATAAAGCCTTATACGGTCGTAGGTGTCGATCACCTGTTTGTTGGATGGAATTGAGTGAAAGAAAAATGATCAGGCCAAAATTAATTCAAGAAACGGAAGACTTGTTAAGAAAATTTGAGATTGTTTGAAGACAGCTTTTGACAGACAGAAATCATATGCAAATTTGAAACGTCGAGATATTGAATACTCTGTTTGTGATAAGGTATTTCTGAAAGTTTCACCTTAGAAGAAAATTTTGAGATTTGGTCAAAAAGGAAAATTGAGTCCTCGTTTTATTGGACCGTATGAGATCACGTAAAGAGTGGAACCAGTAGCATATCGTTTGGCTTTGCCTGCAGAATTACAGAAAATACATGATGTATTTCACGTTTCAATGCTCAAAAGATATTAATCAGATCCATCTCATGTCATTTCGACAGAAGATATTGACATTCGACCTGACTTATCATACGAAGAAGAACATGTTAAGATTTTGGGCACGTGAAGTAAAAGAGTTGCGTAATAAGCTAGTTTCGGTAGTGAAAGTTTTATGGCGTAGTCATAGTGTTGAGGAAGCGATTTAGGAACCGGAAAAGATTATGAGATCTCAATACCCCTACCTCTTCTCAGGTAAATTTCGAGGACGAAATTTATTAAGGGAGGGAGAATCGTAACGACCCGATAGTCACAGGTAATCAAAAAGTGTATATTCGGGCCTCCGTTTTCGTAAAACGGATTCGTAAATATTTATTAAAAATATTTACGAAGTTAGTTGTGTGGTTAATTAGGTTTTGGTTAGGTAAATTTGCTGAATTAAGGGTAATTAGGTATAAGAACTAAATTGCATTAATGGTGAAAGTTTAATTATAGATTAAAGAAAAAGTAAAGGGACTAAATAAGCAATTAAGCCATATTTAACAAGTGTATGGTAAAAATAATTACATGTGTAAAAATAATATACATATGTATATAATAATATATGTAATACTTAATATTTAAGTATTATATTATATTATATTATATTATATTATATTATATTATATTATATTATATTATTATAATAATTATAAAAGAATAAACAAATAAATAAAAGAAATGAAATAGAAAAAGGAATAGAAACGGAGAAGTAAAACGAAAGAAAAAGAAAGAAGGAAAAAGAGAAAGAAAAAAGAGAAAAAGCTAGGGTTTTCAAAGTTCAAAGCTCAATTGCTAACGTCGTACCGGCATCTTCGACTAAAAAGGGAAATGATAAAGTTGACGAGGAATAGCTCAAAATTTTCGGTTTGTATTTCTATAATCCGAGTTTAGTTGTTAATTGTTATAATTTAATTTAATGTACATGGTAAGTGCTGAGGTGAGAATTATTGTGTTTTGCAATTGAAATGGAATTGATTTAGTATGTGATAAATTTATTGAATTTATATTGATTGAATTGATATATATATACATATTGAATATATTAATTATTTGAAATGAAATGAATATTGGTTGTATTTGAAAAGTGAATTGAAAACTCTATTAACAGTATCGAGCTGAGTCGGATATAGATGGCATGCCATAGGATTGGAAGAGTTCAGGGAATTCTTCGAATTCGAGTCGATGAGACATTGAGTGTCAATTTACTACTTCAGATTAATTCGATGAGGCACTGGGTTCCAAATTACTTCGGTTTAGCCGATGAGACACTAGGTGTCAATTTATTACTTTGAATTATCCGATGAGGCACTGGGTGCCAAACTGGTGTATTTTGGTTGGATCCGTGTATCCGCCCGATTCCGAGTCGTGTTAATAGGGTAAATGAATAATAAAATTTTATGATTGATATTGAAATGGTATGGTATGAGAAATGGAAGTGAAATAGTGAATTGAAAATAGAATGTGAAATATGTTAAAAATATATGGAGTATATGAGCTATATACTCAAGAAATGATTATGGAATGGATAATGCAGTTGTATAATGAAATGTGAAATGAATTGTGAAAAGCTATTTATATAGAAAGTATGAGAAATGAGATATTTGTGAAATAAATGAAATATTATATGGTTGTTGTAAAAATTAAATATTTATATGTGTTTATATTTCAATTGTATATTTGTAATTTCTTATCTTTAATTATTCGAATTATAGAAATACCACTGAGTTTTTACTCAATGTACGGTTTTGTTTTCTGTGCGCAGATTAGGTACAGTGATTTTGAAGAGTAGTAATTGAGGTTGTGAGCATCCATCTCATCACATCTCCGAGTGCCAAGAGGGTATGTTTCAAAATTTTGAATAGAATGGCATGTACTTAGGAAGATCAAGTGTGTTCCACGTAGTAGGGACAAAAATATAAATTATGAAAACTTAAATTTTTTTTAAAATGTTCAAATATATTAGTGATTAGCCAAAATCACTTTGGCACCAAATGGATCGAACCGGGTTGTAACACCCTGGTTTAGGGGTTATGCGTTTGGGGCATAACCCGAGTGTTTAGTAGGCTTAGGGTCATGTTGGAGGAATTTTGAGGGGTTTGGAGAACCCTAGAAGGCAAGGGATGACTTAGGAATTTTTTTGAATTTTAGTGTAAAAAGGGGAAATAGGGCCAGAATGCCTTAAAATAAAATTGTGGAGTTTAGGACGCAAGAAAGGTATTGGCAAAGTGGCGTGGAGGCGCTGCTTGGGGGCTTTGGAAGGTAACGCTTAAGGGAGCAAGGGTTCAAGTTGCTGGGGCAGCAATTTTGGCTTTATTTTTGCGTCAAGAGACTGGGCTAAGTAGGCCTTAAGAATAAATGTCCAAGTTGATGGACATGAAAGCCCAATCGGGAGAAGTGGCTCTTGGGCGCTACTTAGGCGCTGGAGGGGAGGAGAGGTCGCGGTTTCGAGGGCCTGCAGAAGCATTTGGCGTTTGATTTTTCGTTTTGGGCGTTGGGCTTTGTAAGGCCTTAAAGGTATATAGCGTGGGATTCGGACAAGGAAGATGGGCTGGTAGAATGGCTAGCGTGCGGCACTTAAGCGCTGGAGGAGAGCAAGGCGCGGGTTCGAGCGCCTGGAGCTGCAGTTAGTATTTTTATTTTTCTCGGTGGATATGGGCTCGATTAGAAAGAGTTTAAAAGAAAATGCTGGGGGTTTCTAGCATAAAAATCAGGCTGGCCGAGTGGCCCGGCGCGCTGGGGGAAAAAGGAGCGTAGCTTGGTCCCGTGTTCGAGCCAAGGAAGTCGCATTTTGGGAGTTTGAATTTTTATTTCTTTTTGGGCAAAATTGAGGTGTTGGACGGCTAGAAGACTCTTTTTGGAAGAGGATAATATGTTTTTTTATTATTTATTATTTATTAATTAGATTAAGTGGAATTATTATTATTTATTTTTTTAAATAATAATGGGATAATATGAGCATTTTTTTTTATTGGAGGATGATATGAGTTTTTTTAGGAGATAATCAAGGATATTATGAAGATTAAAAGAATTATTGGATTATTAGTAGAGTATTCAAATGGAATTGAATTAGTGAAGTGTTGGCCAAATTTTGGAGACTTCAAGGGGGTTGGCAAATGCTATAAATAGGGGAGGGTAGAGTGCTAGTTGTTCATCAAGTCTTTTGCCTCTCCCTCTTGGTGTGCCGATTTCTCCTTTGGCCTTTGTAGCCAAATAATTCTTTTGTTTTAATCCCTTGGTAGCCGAATTTCTCCTCTTTTATTAGTTGCACCTTGGCCGAATTCTAGGTGTGGTGTGGATCTCTTCTGATTCTTCTCCTCAATCGTTGGTAGTCGATTCGGTAAGTGGTGGTAAAGATCCATGTTGTAATTATTCTCATTATTATTCGAAAGCCAAGGCTATTAAGGCTAATCATTTATGCGTTTTAGGGTGTGGTCGGTTGCAAAAAGGACCATTCCAGTAGTCCCGAGATTTGATTGGAAATCAAATCACCTTGAGGAGCAAGGATATTTAGGAACATAGATCAATTCTCCGGATTCGTGATATTTTGGTAAGCAATATTTGGTAAAGGTTCAACATTTAGTTTATAACCTGGAGGTTTAACCCGTTTATCTGATTAAGTGACTTTCGATGGAGGCGAATACCAGTCAAAGTGGGCAAGGGAAAGCTCCCATCCCAAAGTTCAAGAAGAGATCCGTTTCTGCTGTTCGAGATTGGCCACCAGGGTGTGGGCCAACAGCAAGAAACGTTAGGCAGAAAGCCGTAGTTTCGCTAGACGATAGTGTCGAGGATCGAGAGTCTAGAACTCCTAGTAATAAGGTGTGTAACTAACCCACTGCTTTTCCGGTTTTATGTGTTATATGTTTTACTAACAAGTGCAATAATAAGTGTGCCATATATACCCCTAAAGGGTATAGCGATGACCGAGTTAGTATCGGATCTATTGCAGTGTGATTATTTGTTTATGAGTATGTTTATGGACATTAATAAGCATGTGCATACATGATCACGATTATATTTTATGTGGCATGTGCATGGGTGGGTTATGAAAAGAAGGTACGGGTGTACTTCGAGTACGTGGTTGATGTCAGCTTTGTGCTACATCGTGGATTGGCGCTGACTGAGGTCGCGTTGTGGATCTTTGCGATTTAGTTCGCGTGGTTACCTTGATTGATATCGGCTTTATGCCATATCGTGGCTTGATGGATTGCTGTGTGCTCCATCGTGGTTTGATGTTAGCTATACGCTACATCGTGGATGGCATTGGTTGCCTTTTTGGAGGGAAAAGGAGAGGGTGACTCGATAGTCCCCTGGTGTGTGGTAGGCTGGATAAGGGGGTGTGTAGCGGATGGACCCTAGGATGGGTTGGGAATCATGTTGCATTATTTTTGTAATAATATGGTAATGGGCCAAGCCCAATATGACATGTGGATAGGTATGTTTTGGGAACATACGTGGAAATGGGCCAAGCCCAGATGATATGTGGTTTATTGAGAAATGGGCCTAGCCCAGTGTTTGAGCATGATTTGAATGTGGGCCAAGCCCAGATTGTGGTAATTGTTTGAATGATATATATATATATTACTTGTTGCATTTGATAATTGGGATATTATGTGGCTAAGCATGTGGGTGGATTTGGTGGTTAACTTACACACTTTGAGTCATTGTGACTCACCCAATTATTTATCCATCATCGCAGGAGAGTCGTGATTAGTGGACGGGTTGGAGTGGATACAAGGTGGCCCATGCAGAAGCAGATTTTATGCAGTAGATGTTTTATTTGGTTTAATTATTTTATATTAACAGTTTGGGCATTTATTGGATGTAATAAGGGCCTCTTTTTAAGTACTCTATTTAATTTTGTTGAAGTTTACGTTATACTCAGAAATATTTTTATTATAAAGGTTCATATTATAGTAATTTATAATAAAGTTTTAATTCAAACCAAGCTTATATCATTTAATAATTTTTGTGGACATAATTTTCCAAAGATAATAAATTTTCATGTATTAAATACTAAGTAAAGAAACATATTTTCACTAACATAACCAGATTCGGTCGTAGTGAATAGGCCGGGTTTGGGGATGTTACACGGGTATAGGGGTGTTACACTACTATTAGAAATTGGTTATTGAACCGTTACTGTAGGGATTTGTGTGTTTCTTGAAAGTTCCTCGAGTACTTCTTTACATCAAGGTGTAAAGTGGCTCATGTAACTTTCTTCAAGAAAGGTAGCATGAGTCGACTCTATCACTATTTTCTCTTTTAAGTTATATAACAAACCACCCTTTTTTTTTCTTAGAATATCCCATAAACATGCACAATTCTGTTTGTGAATCCAACTTCCTCACGTCTTTACCTAATACGTGGACTGGGCATCCCTAAATACTTAAATGATTCAGACTTGGCTTCCTGTCGTGCCACAATTCATATAGAGTTTAGATGCGGCCTTCGTTGGTACATCATTCAGAATATTGCAAGTCATTTGTAAAGCATATCCCCAAAAGGAGATTGGCTACTTTGAATAACTTAACATCGATCAAACCATGTCTAACAAAGTTCAATTCCTTCTTTCTTCCACGCTAATTTATTGTGGAGTTTCCAGCATAATTAATTAGGATAATATCTCATTCTCTATGTGTAACACCCCTTACCCGTATTCGACGCCGGAACAGGGTACAAGGAATTACCGGACTCACATCACAAGCAACCACACAATTTCGAGTCATAAAATTTGCGTCCAAATTAAAACCATCCATATTCAATCATAAAGTCCCTTATACGAGCTTACGAGGCCCAAAACACACTTTGGAAGTGGTCTGGGACTGAACCGAGAACTCTAGGAATTTTATAAAACAGAGAAAGTTTTTGCTAGATACAGGGCTCACACGCCCGTGTAACCCTGGGACACGCCCGTGCTTCTGACCGTGTTCGATTTAGGGGTGCTCTCTGACTTATTCCACACGGCCGTGCCACACGCCAGTGTGCTAGGCCGTGTAGCACAAATGGCTGAGGCACATGCTCGTGTCTCTGCCCGTGTGCTCAATTCTGGACATTCTGTTTTTCCAAAATTAAGGTGCAGGGGACACACAGCCGTATCACATGCCCGTGGGGTAGACCGTGTGTCACACACGGCCTAGACACACGCCCGTGTGGACAAAAGTAAGGCTATTTACAAAGCCATTTTGCCACCCTCACTTGCACTCATCTACAAACATCATATGACACAAATTCAAGCATATAAGTGTACCCAAACACCCACAAACAAGAAAATAACATGTCATTATTATACCATCATTTATCATGCTTAAAACATCATACTTAGCCCGTTAAAAACATACTAATTTCACATACACAAGAGGGCATTAACATATGAATAAACTTATGATCAACATAAGCCATTATTCATGGCTATATATAAGATGAAGCATTAACAATTACAATCTAACACATATGGCGAAATTAATAATGACACACATAACAAATTGGCCTAGTCCCTATACATGCCATAGACTTAAAATGCTTGAATTCATTTATACCCAAAATGATAGCTTGATAGTGTGATAGGATCTCCGGCGAACTTCAATCTGAGCTAGCTTAATAACCCTATAAGACATTGGAAAGGAAGGGGGTAAGCTATATATATAGCTTAGTAAGTCCGTACGAAAATAATAAGCAACTCTCATAGATCTTTTATCAAGTTCAACAATTAAAACACAAGATAATACAAATTGCTATAAAGCCAGTTATAATTTTCATTCAGTCATAATGTTTACTCTATCAACTTATAAGCATAAATTAACATATCTTGGCATTAGCCTAACAACCATAATCCCTCCTTTGTAACATACTACAGCAATTCAACAAATCATTTCAAACCTCATAGTAAACATGCACATTAATTATGTGTACCCATGTTTCTGAGCATATGTCTTAATATCTTTCAATTGCCTAAACTCTTATCTTCCCTTATTTCCATAACCATTTTAATAGGAAATTATGCCAATCTTTTCTTTTTCTCGTATCCGATAAATCACAATTTGTGTGAATGAATCATGCTATATCATAACTCAATTTTAGCCCGAAAGCCAAACACATAATCCTCAACCGAATTTACCATGTATTTCATACATCACAAGGTTTTCACAAAAGCATCACTGTGGAAATCATGAACTCACAATTTCATGAAGTCAATGCTTATAAACTTTACGTACATACCTGTACCAATTCGTATTACTTACATACTCTTTCTATCCTTTGACATACCCATTGAATTTCCCGTTGAACCATTTGGAATACTAAAGGATACTCGAGAATTTCGTACACATAGTACCGTACCAATGCCGTATCCCAGATATGGTCTTACATGTAATCTCGTATCGATGCCAATAGCCCAGCTATGGTCTTACACGAAGTCTCATATCGATGCCATATCCTAGATATGGTCTTACACGAAGTCTCATATCGATGCCATATCCCAGATATGGTCTTACACGAAGTTTCATATTGATGCCATATCCCAGATATGATCTTACACGTAATCTTAGTAACCATAATGTCATGACATTTGTATCCTATCTATTCCTAATGTTCAACCGGGACTTTCACTGTATCGAATCTCTGTCGGCCATTTCCGTAGTATCGTACTCAATAGCATTCACATTTCATTTCAATATTATAGCATTTGCCACAATTATATCAATTAAGCATTTATACACAGATAATTTAATGCTTATTAAACATACGAACTTACCTCGGCATAGAAACGACAAAAATGACCTAAACGTCAAATACTTGTTTTTCCCCCGTTCTAATCCCGAATCTTGTTTTTCTTGATCTATAACATCACATTTAACTTATTTAATCATTATACTATTCAAATCAGCCCAAAATCACATTATGGAAAAAATTACATTTTTGCCCCTAAACTTTTGACATTTTACATTTTAGTCTCTAGGCTCGTAAAATGATTTTCATTCAATTTCATTATACCCAAGCCTAGCCGAACCTATATCATGCTCATAAAAGCTCACATTTTTCATTTATTCACACTTTTACTACTCATTTTACAACTTTTACAAACAAGTCCTTTTAGGCATTTTTACCGAAAATCACTTAGCAAAAGTCGTTTAACAAACAACAAACATGCATTTTCTACCATCAAACATCAAAATACATACATGTTCAACATGGGTAAAATTTTAGACTTTGACATCTCTTCAAATTAGTGGTAGAAATAGATAGGTCATGTTACAAGGATTTCAAAAACATAAAAATCATGAAAAACGGGGCTAGAACAGACTTACAATCGAGCTTGGAAGCTTGAAAAACCCTAGCCATGTGTTCTCCATGTAAAATTCGGCCAAGGGGAAAAAGATAAGCAAAAATTGGCTTTTAATTTGATTATTAATTCATTTTAATAACCAAATTACTAAAATGCCCTTAATGAAAAACTTTAGAAACATACCAAACTATGTCCATTTTTGTCCACCAACTTAAAAAATTGTCTAATTAACATTTAAGGACCTCTAATTTAAAATTTCATAGCAATTGGACACCTTTAGCATATAGAATTCAAGTTTTGCACTTTTTGCAATTTAGTCATTTTAACTAAATTGAGTGCCCAAATGTCAAAATTTTCGAACGAGGTTTTCACGAAATCATTCCGTAAAATTGTAGACCATAAAAATATAATAAAAATGAATTTTCCTACATCGGATTTGTGGTCCCGAAATCACTATTCTGACTAGACCCAAAATCGAACTGTTACACTATGAGGTGCTTTTATGGGTAAACCTAGTTGTTTCTCCACTTTCGTTCGAAACTCTTTAAATTTATCAAAGGTTTCACTTTTACAATGCATTGGGTACACATGCCCATATCTGGAATAATCATCTATAAAGGTTACGTAATAACCGTAACCACCTTTTGCACTGACATTCATAGGGCCACATACGTTAGTGTGCACAAGTTTTAAGGGCTTCACAACCCTCATTCCTTTTGCATTAAAAGATCGCTTATTTATCTTACCTTCCAAGAAAGATTCACATTGTGGAAGATCAACTTCTTTAAGTGAGATTAAAATGTCATCTTTCACAAGTCTAGTGGTTCTTTCTTGGTTAATACGACCAAGTCTCAAATGTTAAAGGTATGCCTTATTAGAGTGAGAAGTCTTGGTTATTATGACCAAGTCTCAAATGTTAAAGGTACGCCTTATTAGAGTGAGAAGTTTTAAGTCTTTTATTCAAAATTTCAGTTTCAAGCAGTGTGTACATCTTTGGTTTGATTAAATAGAGATTATTAGACATTCATCCATTACAGATAAGATTACAATTTCTAAATATTGCAACACTATTATTAAAAGTCGCGGTCAAGTTGTCTTTAAATAAACATGCAACAATAATTAAGTTTCTTTTGAAACTTAGTACATAGAAAACGTATTTCAGAATAATCTTCCTAAAATTATCAAAATAAAGATGTGCATCTCCCATTGCTTCAGATGCCACACTTGTCTCATTTACAATCATCAAAGATAGGATCTTATCTTTAAGATCTTTCGTTTCCTCGAACCCTTTTGCCCTTAGTGGCTAGGTAATCCTTCCATTCTTTGCAGTTGGTATTAAAATGTCTTCTTTTGATGCATAAGAAAAACTTAGACTTAAATACATCTTTAGGCTTCTTAGTTCTCTTCTTTTCCACTTTAGGTGGCCTTAAGGACTTAACCTTGTTTCTTTTAGTATGTTTTCCCTTCCCATTAAAGGAAGTAGCAATCGCTAAGTTTCCTTATGCTTTTTGGTCCGGTTGATTGTCATTCAACATCAAATTATAGGATTGTAACTCTTTCATGAGTTGTGTAAGCATTAGATTCTTGTTTCTAAGGTTATAAGCGGTCCTAAAGCCTGCAAAATCATTGGACAAGCTTTTGAACACCATCTCTATTTATGTGTTCTGGTCCAGATTGGCTCATTATCCACGGCCTTAGAAAAGTATCCCATAAAAATGACCATATGGCCTTTAACCGAACTGTCAAGTTTTTGTAACACCCCTAACTCGTATCCGTCACTGAATTAAGGTTATGGAGCATTACCGTACAATCGGAAACATTTAAACAATATTTCATTCACTAATATAAACATATCATATATCAATCATACATGCACATTCTGTCCCTAAATTGAGCCCTCGAGGCCCTAGAAATACCTTAGAAACGATTCGGGACTAAATTGAAAACATTTGAAAAGTCTAAGAAAAAGTTACAAAAATTTGGACTAAATCGAGGCCCGTGTCTCAGGCCATGTAACCTTCGAACTAGGGACACACGGTCGTGTCTCAGCCTGTGTCCTTGTAACACCCCATACCCGAGTCCGAGGTTTAGACCGAATACGAGATATTACTATGCTTTAACTTGCTTAATCATGCACTTACGGGCTGTAAAATTTTGTTCCAAATTAAAAACTTCTCTTTCCTAGTCAAGTCATTCGTATCATGGGCCTACGAGGCCTTAAACTTGCGTTCGAAAACTTTTACGAGTTAAAGGAAACTTTTCTTTAAAACAGGGGCCACACGCCCGTGTATAATGAGACACGTCTGTGTGTAGACACACACGGCCATGTTCAACAACCGTGCTTAAAAACCTAAGCATTCTGCCAAATGCCCCACGGTTAAGGCACACGCCCAAGCGGTTTGGGACACGCCCGTGCACCCCTTTACACGCCCATGTCTTCCGACCGTGGTCGACATTGACTAATTACACACGGCCTTGACACGCCCGTGGACTTAGACCGTGTACTATACCTTGATATACTGACTTATTACACACGGCCGGGGCACACGCCCATGTTCTAACCGTGTGTCATGCACGGCTTCAACACACGGCCGCGGGATTAACCCGTGGCCTATTCTAACTTATGAGACTTAGGTGCAGGTTACGCACGGCCTAGACACACGCCCGTGTGTCTAACCGTGTGGGCACTCAGAAGCTATCTACCAAGCCTTTTCTTACTCTCCATTGCATACATTCATATACTTCTTCAAAACATTCTCAAAACATCAATTGAAACACATAAATTAACACGTTTGGTTCATGAAAATAAAGTTTCCTCTCATACACTTGGGAGAATTGTTCCCACAACATTTACAACAACTTAAACCATCATAAATGGCTATACACAACCATACTATGAATACTCTTTGGCCAACAACATTTGGCTACCACAATTTGACTTCATCAACCTTAAACGAATCCCTATACATGCCATGACTCTTAAAAACTTGATACCTCATACTGTATGTCTGCTCGATAGTGTGAAAACATCTCTGGCGGCCTCCAACTCGAGCTAAGTAATAAAACCTATAAGAGATGAGAAAAGTAAAGGAGTAAGCAATAATGCTTAGTAAGTTCATCTGTATAATTTGGCAAATATTGATATTCACTGAATATACATAACACCAAGGAAATATGTTGAGTTTTTCTCATCAACTCATGGTTACTTACTCAACCATTCCTGAAACTTACTAATTCAATCTCTTACCACATTCTTACCATATCACAAGCCAATTCGCTCGTTTAATTAGCATACGTTCCTACACTGATCGTCACAAGATCATATATAACAACACATTAAGCATTTTCAATAAGCCGCTCATGCAACTAATATCTCGGTGGTTTCGCACTTAGCCCACCATTCCTTTATAAGTGATGATATCACACATAGCCCATCGATCAATAATAAATAAGGTGACATTACACATAGCTTACCGTTATTTACATTCATGGATAATAATTCACAAGTATATCTCTATTTCAAACGTTCATTCAAGAACATCCTCACATGTTCCCATTTTTACTTAACTTTCTACGATACTCGTTCTCATTCACACAGTGCATCAAATACACATACCCCACTAGGGGTTCATCATTTATTGAATTCATCTCAATTCAATTCTACACCTACTTGTGCTACTCATAGTACAACCACATACATTCACATATACATTGAATCATTCGAATTGTTAAATAACTCTCTTGAGACTCATGCACATAGTTCTCGTTGTCACTCTACCCCAATTGGGTTTTACATACTCTAACATATCGATGCCATGTCCCTGACATGGTCTTATACGAATTCTTACACCGAGGATATATCCCAATATGGTCTTACTCGAGCCTTTAACCATCGTTCTATCGTGCTATACACCTTTCCCATTACTCTAAATTCGATTCCATTGACATCTCATCAAGAGACATTTCATACATTCACATAATAATATACATTCCATACAACATTGGAATACTAAATAAACTCATACGTAATTTCAACATTTGCACATGAACTTACCTCGATGTCGAAAGAGCCGAAAAGGACTTTTTGCCCACATTTCTCTTTTCATCCGTTCTAGGTCTGAAACTCATTTTTGTTGATCTAAAACAATGAAATTTACTCATTTAATCACTTAATGATCGTATTACAATATAATCTCTACTTAGGCAAAAATGACCATTTTGCCCCTATACTTTGGTAAAATTACGATTTTGCCCCTAGGCTCGTAAATAAATTTTCATCACATTTTCTTGTTAAACAAGCCTAGCTGAACATTTAATCCTCTTACAACTATTCTCAATTCCATCAATTTCATGCCTTAATGAACAAATTACAACTTTTGCATTTTAGTCCCAAATAGGTGTTTTCATGACAACACCTTTCACAAAAGTTGTTTCTCATCATCCTATCATTCATTTTCTTTCATAAAACTCATTAAACAACATAAAATCTCTCATGGCAAGTCCCTAGACTTTCAACCATATTGCAAACTAGTCCCCTCTTTAGAAAGCTTAAGCTTTAGGGGTCTCAAAAGTACAAAAATTAACATCTAAAGCCATGAAAATCACTTACTTGAGTGAAGAGAAGCTTGCTGAAATTTTCAAGCTTTCCAAGCCCTCCCATGGCTGATATTTTCGGTTGAAAGAGAAGAAGTAAAAAGATGATAGCTTTTTGGCTTATTTCATCTTATTTTATTTCTTTTTAAACACCTAACATGACCACATTTAATGATCTTATCCCCTTAGCTTACTATGGCCGGCAAACTCACTTAGACAAGGCCAAATTACTCATTTGGGACCTCCAATTACTAAGCCATAGCTATTTGGTACCTTTAGCCTATAGAATGGAACTTTCGCACTCTATGCGATTTAGTCCTTTTTCACAATTTAGCTAGAAATCGCTAAAATTAAGGCACCAAAATTTTCATGCATCCTCATAAACATGTTATAACTCATAACATAACATGAAAATAATTTTCTCTAACCTCAAATTAGTGATTCCGAGATCACTATTCTGACTAGCCCCTAAATCAGGCTGTTACAGTCCTCACCCGTGTAACTCTCTGAGTAGGGTCACATGGTCATGTCACACGCCAGTGTGCTAGGCCGTGTAACTCTCGAAATAGCCCCACACACCCATGTGTCAAGCCGTGTGTTAGGTCGTATAACTCACTGACTTGCATAAAAAGGAATTTCTAGATAATACATGGTTGTGTCGCCGGGCCATGTGCCACACACGGCTGAGTCACATGCCCATGTCTTAGGCCGTTTGGACATAAATTTGCCTAAAAACAAGTCATTTCCTATATCATTTCATGCATAAACACTTGAACTATTTGTGCACACCTACAAGGCATCAAACCATACCTAAACTGTAACACCCCATACCCGAGTCCGAGGCTCAGACCAGATACGAGACATTACTATGCTTGAACTTACTTAATCATGACATTACGGGCTATAAAATTTTGTTCCGAAATTAAAACTTCTCATTCTTAACCAATTCGTACATTTCATGGGCCTACGAGGCCTTAAACTCGTACTGGTAAACTTTCGGAACCTTATCAAAAAAATTTTCTTTGAAACAGGGGTTACACGCCCTTGTAATATAAGACACGCTCGTGCATAGGCATACACGCCCATGTCCTCAGACCGTGCCCTAAAACTCAGTATTCAGCCAATTTCCACACGGCCATGACGCGTCCGTGGACTTAGACCGTGCACTACATCTTGATATACTGACTTATTTCACACGACTGGGCACACGCCCATGTTCTAACCGTGTGTCGTGCACGGCCTTAACACACGGCTGTGGGATTAGTCCGTGGCCTATTCTTACTTATAAGACTAAGGTATACGGTTCGCACGACGCGCCTAGACACACGCTGCATGTGTCTAACCGTGTGGGCACTTAGAGGCTATTTACCAAGCCAATTGCCATCCCAAATTAAGATACAATTCATACTCATTTCTACAAATCAATACTACATAATCTTGAATAATACTACAAGCTTAATTGATAATTATAAACATACACACTTGGCCAATCACTTAGCCATATACAAAAGAATAACAAACTTAATAGCCTATACTTTGGCTCTTCTTAAAACATTTACTCAAAATGTAATGCTACCTATACATGCCATACTTAATAAAACAACTTGGCTATACCAAAATAGCGATTGATAGTCTGCTCTGAGCTCTGATGACGGTGATCCTCATATTAGCTTGGCGGGACTACATGGAAAAAAAGAATGAAAGACATAAGCATTTAGCTTAGTAAGTTTGCATAATACACATAGCAACATTCTTACTTAATATAGACCATTTGATATAAACAATGGCATCATAAATTTAGCTATATAAAGCTTACTTACTCATACTTGATTCTTACATAACTCATGAAACTTACTAGTCTCATACTTGATAGGCGAACAAAGTACCTGTATCACTAGATCACATTGATCAGCATACTTGAACATAATACTCATAATTTTTAATTCATCATTCATAACATGAATAATATTCTTTTTCACTTGATAATAACCTTACTTACTTAGCTTTCTTGTTATCTCTTTGGAGATTAACTCGTTTGCCCAATGAATTTATATGAATAACCGAGGATACTAAATCTCATCTAAATTTCGAGGCCATGACTTAACATGGACTTATACGAAGTCTTTCTTGTTCTCACCAATGCCATACCTTAACTTGGACTTATATATGGGATCTCTTTCTCTTGATAACTTTTCAATGCCAAGCTTGCCTTGGTCTTACATGATAACTTGTTCAATGCCAAGCTTGCCTTGGACTTACATGATAACTTACTCAATGCCAAGCTTGCCTTGGACTTACAAGATAACTTATTCAATGCCAAGCTTGCCTTGGACTTACATGATAACTTATTCAATGCCAAGCTTGCCTTGGACTTACATGATAACCTACTCAATGCCAAGCTTGCCTTGGACTTACATGATATCTTGCTTGCTTGCCGATGCCATACCTCGGCTTGGTCTTATACGGACTTACTTGTTTCATGTGGTAGATTGAGTATCCTAAGCTATTCAACTTCAATCGGGGCTTTCTCATGCTTGATTTCATTAATTTCTTTGTTTAACATAACATTAAACATTTTCATAATATCATTGTATATTATACTAAGCAATTCAATGATATAAATCATAATGCTTAGAAATCATACAAACTTACCTCAATATACAAAATGTAGCTAGGTATGCAATTTAGTCCTCGACCTTGTTCTTGCCTTGATTTCGATCCAAGCTTCGTTTTTCTTGATCTATAGTCATAAATATATCATTTAATACTCACATTGACTAAATTGACTCTTAAATCATACTTTGGCAAAATTACTATTTTGCCCCTAAACTTTCTCATATTTGCACTTTTGCCCCAAGGCTCGTAAAATGATTCTCATTCAACTTTCTTAAACTTCATGCTTAGCTGATTCATTTTCTCTACTATGACAACCATCAATTCTCACTATTTCTACTATGTATGAGAAATCTCAAAACTTTTACAAACTAGTCCCTATATTCATTTTTCATGAAATTCATTAAGGAAAAGATGTTTATCTAACATCAAACTCTCATAATCTTCCATGAAACATCATTTAACAAGCATGTCATACATGGGTAGATTTTTGAACATGCATCTTAGCTCATTTTATAGCTAAAAATAGCTAATTCATAATACGAGAACTTCAAAAACACGAAGAATATTAAAAACGGGACTAAGATGAACTTACTAGCAAGCTTGAAAGATGAGCAAACCCTAGCTATGGTTTCTTTGAAAATTTCGGCAATGAGGAAGAAGATGATAATGATTTTTGTCATCTTTTTCCTTTATTAATCATTTAATAGGTAAATGACCAAAATGCCCTTCTCTTAAAAATATCACCATTTACTAACTCATGTCCAATTTTGTCCAAAAATTATAATTTGGGCAAATTTCTATTTAAGGACTCATAATTGCTATTCTAGAGCTATTTCATACAAAATGCTTCTAGAAACTCATAATTTGTAACTTTTGCAATTTAGTCCTTTTTGACCATTCAACTTCAATTTAGAAAAAATGCTTCATGAAACTTTCACACTAACATGCAAACATGGCATGAACCTTAAAAACTCATAAATTCACCTCGGATTCGTGGTCTCGCACCATTATTCTGACTAGGCCCTAAATCGGGCTGTTACAATTCTCCCCCCTTAGGGATTTTTGTCCTCGAAAATCTTACCGGCAAAAAGGTTTGGATACTGGTTTCTCATACTCTCTTCTGGTTCCCATGTGGCTTCTTCTATTCCATGTCTTTGCCACAATACTTTCACTAAGGCAATACTTTTCTTTCTTAGCTGCTTCACTTCCCGAGCTAATATCTTGACTGGTTATTCACGATAAGTCATGTCGGGATGAATCTCTACCTCATCGGGAATTACATGCGACGGTCGATCGATAAGCGTCTTAACATTGACACGTGAAACACATCATGTATCTTTTCTAACTCTGATGGCAAGGCCAATCTGTAAGCTACAAGCCCAACCTTCTCGGTAATCTCATACGTCCAATAAAACGTGGACTCAACTTGCCTTTCCGGCCAAATCTGAGAACTTTTCTCCAAGGTGACACTTTCAAGAAAACTTTATCTTCGACTTGATACTCTATCTCTTTTCTCTTTAAGTCCGAATAGGACTTCTGTCTGTTTGATGCAGCTTTTAAACTTTCTCGTATCACTTTCACTTTCTCTTCAGCTTCTCTAACCAAATCAACCCCGTGAATTTGGTTTTCTTTAAGTTCAGTCCAATATAGAGGCGTTCGGCACTTACGCCCATATAAAGCTTTATAAGGAGCCATCTTTAAGCTCGACTGAAAACTATTATTGTAGGTAAACTCTACTAATGGGAGAAAATTTTCCCAACTGCCTCGGAATTCAAGAATACAACATCTGAGCATATCCTCGAGTACTTGAATTAACCTCTCTGACTGGCCGTCAGTTTGAGGGTGAAAGGCCGTACTAAAGTTCAACTTTGTACCCAAGGCCTCTTGTAACTTCTTCCAAAACCTAGATGTGAATCTCGGATCTCTATCCGATATGATTGACAAGGGAACTCCATGAAGTCTTACTATTTCTGAAACATACAAGTTTGCCAACTTGTCGAGGGAGAAATCAACTCGTACAGGTATAAAATGGGCTGATTTCGTGAGTCTATCAACTACAACCCATACGGCATCTTTCTTGCTCGGAGACGATGGAAAACCTGTTACAAAATCCATAGTAATACGGTCCCATTTCCACTCCGGAACTAAAATGGGTTGAAGCAAACCCGAAGGTAGTTGGTGTTCAGCCTTTACTTGTTGACAAATCAAGTATTTGGAAACAAATTCTGAAATATCTTTCTTCATTCTCGGCCACCAATACTGTTGCTTCAAGTCATTATACATCTTGGTACTACCCGGATGTACAGATAAACATCCATTATGGGCCTCATACAAAATTCTCTGAATAAGCTCTTCTTTTCTCGGTACACAAACTCTGTCTTTCAACATCAGACTTCCATTGGGACTAATCCGGAAGTCAAACTCAACATCTGTCTCGCACTGATCTCTCTGAACTTGCAATTCACTATCCTCTTTTTGAGCTTCAATGATCTCTTGGAGGAATATTGGTCTAGCTCTCAACTCAGCTAGAATAGAACCATCGTCGAACAAAGTCATCCGTGAATTCATTGCCCTTAATGCAAATAAGGATTTTCTGCTCAAAGCATCGGTGACCACATTCGCCTTCCCCGGATGGTTATCAATGATCATCTCATAATCTTTTATCAACTCTAACCATCTCCATTGTCTTAAGTTTAACTCTTTCTGTGTCATCAAGTACTTCAAACTTTTGTGATCAGTGAAAATCTGACATTTCTCACCATATAGGTGATGTCTCCATATCTTCAATGCGAAGACTATGGCAGCCAACTCTAAATCATGCGTCGGACAATTCTTCTCATGAGGCTTCAATTGTCTGGAGGCATAAGTAATAACTTTGCCTTCTTGCATAAGTACACACTAATCCATTTAAGGATGCATCGCTATAAATCACAAATTCTTTCCCCTGTCTCGAGTTGAACCAAAAGCTGGGGCTTCATCAACATCGCTTTCGGTTTCTCAAACTTTGTTGGCATTTTTCAGTCCACTCAAATTTCACATTTTTCTCAGTAACAATTTAGTCATCGGGGTTGCAATAATAGAAAAACCCATTGACGAATCGTCTATAATAATAGCCGCTAGGCCTAGAAAGCTTCTAATCTCAGAGATATTCTTCGGTGGATTCCAATCCATTATGGCCGAAATCTTACTGGGGTCTACTCAAACTCCTCTTTCCGAGACAATATGTCCAAGAAACCCTACTTCCTTGAGCCAAAATTCGCTTTTACTGAACTTAGCATATAATTGATTTTCTCGTAGAATCTGTAAAACTGTCCGTAGGTGCTCAGTATACTCATTCTCATCTTGGGAATAAATCAGTATGTCGTCAATGAAAACGACTACAAACTTCTCAAGGTATGGTCTAAATATGCGGTTCATTAAGTCCATGAATACCGCCAGAGCATTGGTCAAACCAAAGGGCATGACTAAAAATTCATAATGCCCATACCTTGTTCGAAAGGCTGTTTTAGGCACATCCGATTCCTTTACTCGTAGTGGTAGTACCACTCGATCTCAAGTCTATTTTGAAGAACACAAGTGGCTCCTTTCAACCGATCGAACAAATCATCGATTCTAGGCAATGGGTACTTATTCTTTACTGTCACTTTATTAAGTTGACGGTAATCTATGCACAATCTCATAGTGCCATCTTTCTTTTTCACAAATAAAACCGGAGCACCCCAGGGAGAACAACTTGACCTTGGAAAACCTTTATCTGTCAACTCTTGTAACTGCGACTTCAGCTCCTTCAACTCCGTCGGAGCCATTCTGTAAGGAGTAATAGATATTGGTACAGTACCAAGAGCTAGCTCAATGCTAAACTCAACCTCTCTAACTGGTGGTAGTCCTGGCAATTCCTTAGGAAACACATCTACATACTCATATATTATTGGCACTGACTCAATCCTTAACTCTGTTTCTTTTTCATTCATCACGAAAGCCAAATATGCTTCATACCCCTTTCTCATGTATCTCTGTGTCGTCACGTGAGAAATCAATTCTGACAATCTACTCTGTTCATCTGATTCTATGTGAAGGGTGTCCCCATCCTCACATCTCATTTCAATGTATTTTTTCCCACAATTAACTATTACATTATGGGCAGTTAACCAGTCCATACCGAGAATGAGATCAAACTCGTCAAATGGTAACAACATAAGGTTTGCTTTAAAACAATGATCTCTAATCATTAATGGACATTCTCTACATACTTCATTCACTAACACACTCTTGCCTAAAGGATTAGACACTCTAATCACAAATTCTGTAAACTCTATAGGCATACTCAAATCGGATACCAATTTCATGTAAATGTAAGAGTGTGTAGATCCGGGATCTATTAAAGCAATAACTTTAACATCATGAAGAGAAAAGGTACCCGTGATAACATCATGGGAAGATGCCTCTTCGCGAGCGCGAATGGCATAAGTCCATGCGGGCACCCTACCCTCGGGTCTCACGGCCTGCTCTCTAGGGTTACCTCTTCCACTAGCCCCACTTCCGGGGTTTCTCTGTGGCCTTCCTCTGACCATACTCCCGGATCTCGAGTTCTGAGTTTTGTCCTCTTTCATCATCTCTGGACAATCTTTTATGTAGTGGTCCTAGGAAACACATCTGAAACATGCATTTTCATGCGCTCGGCATTCACCGAGATGACGTCACACCCACCTTGTGGGCATTCGGTCTGTCGGATCGAATATTCCCTACACCGCAATCAAGTAGTCTGCGCTTTGTTTCCCAGTCTGCCTACTCTTGTCTTTCTTGGAAAATCCAGTGGAAGTAGCCGACCGGGTAGAGAAATCTCTTGACTTCTTGGATGAAGATCGGAATGGCTTATTCCACTATCTCTTTCTCGAGTCACGAGACTCCATTTCAGACTTTCTCTTCTCTTTTACTAGCTCCTCGGCTTTACAAGCCCTCTCTACTAGTACCACAAATTCCTTTAGTTCTAGGACAACAACAAACAGTTTGATGTCTTCATTTAGCCCATCTTCAAATCTCTTACTCATGATGGCCTCGGTGGATACGCATTCTCGGCGTATTTACGAGTCGTACAAACTCACGCTCAGTAATCGATCCACCGACATCTTGCCTTGCTTTAACTCTAAAAATTCTTTTATTTTCTGATCTACAAATCTTTGACTGATATACTTTTTCTTAAACTCTTCTTGGAAAAATTCCCACGTGATCTTCTCTCTTGGGACTACTGATACCAAGGTGTTCCACCATTGATAGGCAGAATCTCTTAAAAGAGAAACTACGCACTTCATGCACTCTTCGGTGTACATGATAGCTCATTAAATACCACGATGGTATTTTCTAACTGTGAGTCAGCTCTTTCCGGATCGTCATCTTTTCTAGCCCGAAATTCTTCAGCCCCATGTTTCCTAATCCTATCAACTGGAGGCTTAACTCCTCTTGCCACCTCTATTACTTGAGGGGCTACTGGGATAGGTTGAGGAATAGGCGGGGGTGGAGGGGGTTGTGCATTCGGGTTCGTACGAACGAACTCTGAATACCACGTATTCATCATATGGAGGAAGGCTTCTCTAGCCCCTTCTCCTCCTTCTTGACTCACCGTAGTGGGTCTATTCTCATTCTCGTTCAGCACCGTCCCTTCAGCGGGAGCCGGCGCGTTACTTTCTACGTCATCCACCATATCTCTTTCAGGATCCATTTACTATATATATAAACATAATTTAAGTCGTCAGGAGTCGTCACACTATCATTATAAAAAAATTCTTACGTATGGCAAGTATAGCTAGACTCATGCTCATGCTACGTTAGTCCTAGAACCGACTAAATCGTAGCTTTGATACCACTAAATGTAACACCCCATACCCAAGTCCGAGGCTCAGACCGAATACGAGACATTACTACGCTTGAAGTTACTTAATCATGACATTACGGGCTATAAAATTTCGCTTCGAAATAAAAACTTCTCATTCTTAAACAATTCGTACATTTCATGGGCCTACGAGGCCTTAAACTCGTACTGGTAAACTTTCGGAACCTTATCGAAAAACTTTTCTTTGAAACAGGGGTTACACGCCCGTGTAATATAAGACACGCCCGTACATAGGCATACACGCCCATGTCCTCAGACCGTGACCTAAAACTCAGTATTCTTCTAATTTCCACACGGCCATGACACGCTCGTGGACTTAGACCGTGTACTACATCTTGATATACTGACTTATTTCACACGACCGGGCACACGCCCATGTTCTAACCGTGTGTCATGCACGGCCTTAACACACGGCCGTGGGATTAGTCCGTGGCCTGTTCTTACTTATAAGACTAAGGTACAGTTTACGCATGGCCTAGACACACGCCCGTGTGTCTAACCGTGTGGGCACTTAGAGGCTATTTACCAAGCCAATTGCCATCCTGAAATTAAGATACAATTCATACTCATTTCTACAAATCAATACTACATCATCTTGAATAATACTACATGCTTCATTGATAATTATAAACATACACACTTGGCCAATCACTTAGCCATATACAAAAGAATAACAAACTTAATAGCCTATACTTTGGCTCTTCTTAAAACATTTACTCAAAATGTAATGCTACCTATACATGCCATACTTAATAAAACAACTTGGCTATACCAAAATAGCGATTGATAGTGTGCTCCGAGCTCCGATGAAGGTGATCCTCAATATTAGCTTGGCGGGACTACATGGAAAAAAAGAATGAAAGAAATAAGCATTTAGCTTAGTAAGTTTGCATAATACACATAGCAACATTCTTACTTAATATAGACCATTTGATATAAACAATGGCATCATAAATTCAGCTATATAAAGCTTACTTACTCATACTTGATTCTTACATAACTCATAAAACTTACTAGTCTCATACTTGATAGGCAAACAAAGTACCTGTATCACTACATCACATTGATCAGCATACTTGAACATAATACTCATAATTTCTAATTCATCATTCATAACATGAATAATATTCTTTTTCACTTGATAAGAACCTTACTTAGCTTTCTTGTTATCTCTTTGGAGCTTAACTCGTTTGCCCGATGAATTTATATGAATAACCGAGGATACTAAATCTCATCTAAATTTCAAGGCCATGACTTAACATGGACTTATACGAAGTCTTTCTTGTTCTCACCAATGCCATGCCTTAACTTGGACTTATATGGGATCTCTTTCTCTTGATAACTTTTCAATGCCAAGCTTGCCTTAGTCTTACATGATAACTTGTTCAATGCCAAGAGCTTGCCTTGGACTTACATGATAACTTACTCAATGCCAAGCTTGCCTTGGACTTACATGATAACTTATTCAATGCCAAGCTTGCCTTGGACTTACATGATAACTTACTCAATGCCAAGCTTGCCTTGGACTTACATGATAACTTACTCAATGCCAAGCTTTCCTTGGACTTACATGATATCTTGCTTGCTTGCTGATGCCATGCCTCGGCTTGGTCTTATACGGACTTTCTTGTTTCATGTGGTAGATTGAGTATCCTAAGCTATTAAACTTCAATCGGGGTTTTCTCATGCTTGATTTCATTAATTTCTTTGTTTAACATAACATTAAACATTTTCATAATATCATTGTATATTATACTAAGCAATTCAATGATATAAATCATAAAGCTTAGAAATCATACAAACTTACCTCAATATACAAAATGTAGCTAGGTATGCAATTTAGTCCTCGACCTTGTTCTTACCTCGGTTTCAATCCGGGCTTCGTTTTTCGTGATCTATAGTCATAAATAGATCATTTAATACTCACATTGACTAAATTGACTCTTAAATCATACTTTGGCAAAATTACTATTTTGCCTCTAAACATTCTTATATTTGCACTTTTGCCCCAAGGCTCGTAAAATGATTCTCATTCAACTTTCTTAAACTTCATGCTTAGCTGATTCATTTTCTCTACTATGACAACCATCAATTCTCACTATTTCTACTATGTATGAGAAATCTCAAAACTTTTACAAACTAGTCCCTATATTCATTTTTCATGAAATTCATTAAGGAAAAGATGTTTATCTAACATCAAACTCTCATAATCTTAAATGAAACATCATTTAACAAGCATGTCATACATGGGTAGATTTTTGAACATGCATCTTAGCTCATTTTATAGCTAAAAATAGCTAATTCATAATACGAGAACTTCAAAAACACGAAGGATATTAAAAACGGGACTAAGATGAACTTACTAGCAAGCTTGAAAGATGAGCAAACCCTAGCTATGGTTTCTTTGAAAATTTTGGCAATGAGGAAGAAGATGATAATGATTTTTGTCATCTTTTTCCTTTATTAATCATTTAATAGGTAAATGACCAAAATGCCCTTCTCTTAAAAATATCACCATTTACTAACTCATGTCCAATTTTCTCCAAAAATTATAATTTGGGCAAATTTCTATTTAAGGACTCATAATTGCTATTCTAGAGCTATTTCATACAAAATGCTTCTAGAAACTCATAATTTGCAACTTTTGCAATTTAGTCCTTTTTGACCATTCAACTTCAATTTAGAAAAATTGCTTCATGAAACTTTCACACTAACATGCAAACATGGCATGAACCTTAAAAACTCATAAATTCACCTCAGTTTCGTGGTCTCGCACCACTATTCTGACTAGGCCCTAAATCGGGCTGTTACATAAACATGCATATATTTTTCATTCCAAAAGTCCTAATTCAACTAACCAATATGCCATTCAAAGGCACCTCAAACACACACAACAACACTTACCTAAACATGCATATTTTACCAAATTTCAATCATTAATTCCTAGTTCAAAACTTATCAAACATGCCACAAGTTGACCATTATCATACCAACTCAAAACATACCACATGAGCTATTCAAACATACATCACAAGTTAGTCAAAATGACACAATCCAACAAGGTATCAAATAATACCAACCAAGATAACTTGCACAACTTGTACATACCAAATCATCCATTAAACATTCAACTAAACATCATTATAAGTCCACCTATACATGCAATTATAACCTTGGCCAGAACATTCAAAAACTACTGATATTTATGCTGGATAGTGTGATAGATCTCCGACGAGCTTCGAAATCGATCGAGCTTCAGATAATCTATAAAACATAGGAAAGAAACTACGCAAGCACTTAATGTTTAGTAAGTTCGTAGAAAATAAAACATAACTTACCATTTCATTCATATAACAATAAGTATAAGCATAATATAACCCAAACAACAAGCTTGGAACAAGCCTATACATCATCATCAATACACAAGTTAGTGCATTTATACATAACTCATTTGAATTAACCATGTATAAGTCATTTTCATATGAAAATACATCATTGATTCATACATCTTTTTCATAAGCATATGCAAAATTCCACTTGGAAACTTACCATTTCAATCCCTTTTCTTGCCCGTTGAACCATCTAGAATATCATCAGATACTCAGGAAAGCTCACATGAAGTGTTCTTAAACATATAACCATAACATTTCCTTTACATCATTGCTCACACGAGCTGTGAGTCAGAATGTAAGCTACACGATACTACTCACATGAGCTGTGGAGTATCTGCAACAAATGCAGGACCTTAGCCATCAGTAGGACATTCAAGACCAGCACCCAAAACATGAAATCCCTAATGACATGTCAATTGTATCCTACGAATTCCTAAGGTTCAACCACGGATCAACTTCTGTCAATTCATCATAACATTGATACGATTATACATTAATCCATTTACATTAAAAATAACATAGTAAACATTCAAATTAAATAACATTAATTTGATAAACATTCATACGAACTTACCTCGACAACTAGGGCATATAAGATAAACGAGCTATTCCGAAGCTTTTGCTTTGC
Organism: Gossypium sturtianum; assembly: GCA_025698515.1. Lineage (NCBI taxonomy): Eukaryota > Viridiplantae > Streptophyta > Magnoliopsida > Malvales > Malvaceae > Gossypium > Gossypium sturtianum. The sequence continues at coordinate 135,364,454 of CM046945.1, forward strand.
CTCGATCTAGGTCCGTACATGGTCTACCTTGATCTAGATAGACAAATTTCAATCCATTTATTACCTCTAGTAGTCAATTTAGTCCCCATTTCATATTTATACAAAATTACCATTTTGCCCTTAACATTTTAACCTTTCACAATTTAGTCCTTAAGCTCATAAATTGAAATTTAAGCATTTTAATCCTCCATTCAAGCTAACCGAATTTTCTAGGGACTTATATCAAACCATAAAAACCATCATTTCATAAATTTGCCATGAACTTTTACTATTTTTACCAATCAATCCCTAAATGCAAATTTCATCAAAAATCACTTTACAAAACTTGTTTATTTATCAACAATGACTCATAATCTACCATTAACCATCAAGAACCAATAAAAAATTCATGGCATAACCCTCAACCTTTAAAAAGTTTACAAATTGACCCCCGGGCTAGCTAGATTAAGTTAAAACAACTTCAAAAACATAAAAATCATTAAAAACGGGACTTAAAATCATACAATGCAAGGTAAAAGTAGAAATCGAATGCTCCCCCCTTTCAAAAATGGTGAATTGGCCAAACAATGGAAAATGGGGAAGATGATACCATTTTCCTTAATTATTTTTGGATTTATTTATCGTTTTACCGTTTTACCCTTTAAAAATCATCAAAATTACATTAATACCTTACCCATAAATATCCACTAACCTTTTAATTGATATATTTACCATTCAAGTCCTTTATTTTAAGATTTCAAAGCTTTTGGACCCTTTTAGCTAATAGAATTCAACTTTTACCCTTTTTATGATTTAGTCCTTTTTACTTAATTAATCATGCAAACATTAAAATTTCTTAACAAAATTTTAATAGACCTTAATAACATCCCATAGACATTAAAATAATAATAAAATAAAAATTTACTCATCAAATTTGTGGTCCCGAAACCAATGTTTCGATTTCACTATAAATGGGCTATTACAGTTTTTGTTGGGCATTCATCAAACTAGTTATAGCCGACTATCATGCCAAGGCAGCTTGGCCTCTGAACATGTCTTCTAGTTTGACTAGACTCGTTTTGGCAGTCTTATATGATATGCATTAAGATGACACATGCGTCTTACATTAAACCTTGAAAACATTTGTAAGTCATTGTAGTGATAATTCCTACACCCATTGAATTAAGTCACATTGGGGCAATCTTAATCAACTAGTAAGAATATGGATTTCCACCCAACTAATATGTGAACCTAATTCCTTAGGCATTTAGACGTACTAATAATCATCTCACATTTGGCCATCATTCTAACTTAAGCATAACTTCTTGGGAAGTTACTTAACTAGAATGATCTTGACTGTATAACCATCAACTCAACATCTATCATTTTATGCACCACAATTGAGTCATCTTGGGACAATCTCAACAAGTAATATGTATGATTAGTTGTCCTCTATAAAAGAAAAAAAAATTCTTATATCGCATGATAATACCTACAATATGGCCGACCAACTATCATATGATTATAAGATAATTCTTCTTTCTTTTTCCTCAATGAAATCCACATAACAACGTCTACCTTAGGGCAGGTCCATTTCATGTCATCACAAGAGATCATCGATGAAGGTCGTAGGTCTTGTTTAGAGACCTTCTCCCACTCAATCTTTTACAAACATGCAATGTTTTGATGTCCGGATTCAATCATGGATGACTAATAAATGCATGACAAGTACATGTCGTGTAACACCCCTCACCCGTATTCATCGTCAAAATAGGGTTACGAGGTATTACTGATCAATACACATCATTTAACATCCAATACTCATACATTTATGCATTCATACTCAAATACCATGTAACAGTCCAAATTTCGGTGAAATCGGAACAGTGGTTTTGGGACCACAAATCTGAGCCGAAAATATAATTTAATTTTATTTTATTATATGGATCGTATTATGTTAGAAAATTCATGTGAAAATTTTGATGCAAAAATTTTATCGATTTAGTGTTTAATTAAGAGAAGGACTAAATCGCATAAAATGTGAAAGTTGAATTCTAGTAGCTATAAGGATCAAATAGCTATGGAATTCAAAAATAGAGGTCCTTATATGGTAATTAGACCATTAATAAAAAGTATGTAGATATTTTTGGATGATTCATCCATTGAAATTGAGAAAAAGGCTAGGGACTAAATTGGAAAGTGAAAATATTAATTAATTAAAAAGATTAAAAAGATGAAAATAAAATAAAAATCATATTTTCTCATCTTTTTCCCCAAAAAAAACATGGAAATCGCAGGAGAGAGAGAAGAAACTTTCATGGCCAAATTGGGTAAGTTTTCTTGGCTCGTTTTTAGTAATTTTGATATTTTTGGAATCGAGATAGCCTAAACTATCTATTTGGGGGATCAATTTGAAAAGTTATCAAAGTATAAAAATTGGGTCAAGGATGTATATGCTGGAAATTTGAAATTGATGGTAGAAAATGAAATATTGATGATAGATAAACAACTTTTACAAAGTAATTTTTCATGAAAACTTGATTTAGGGACTAAAATAAAAATTGGTGAAAATCCATGGAAAATGCTGAAATTTGTGAAATGCATGTGCTGTAAAAGTTGTATGTATATTTCGGCTAGGCTTGGGTAGAGGGTCAGATTTCATGAATTTCATTTTCTGAGTTTACGGACAAAATGGTAATTTATGGAAAAGTTAGGGGCAAAATGGTAATTTTTCCTAGGATAAAAATTGAGTCCAAATAAGTGTAAAATGTGATAAATTGACATTAAATTTACTCATATAGATCCAGATAGACCAAATTCAGAGTTAGAACGAGAAAAATGTTGGATTAGTGGATTTATGTACACGAACATTTGTCGAGGTAAGTTCGTGTAACTAAATTGTATATGTTTTTATGCTTGATTTAAATGTTGTGTTTGTGAATCTTATCAATGTCATAAATATGTGAAATGATCACCTACTCGATATAGCCCGATAAATGAAAATGCTCGATAAAATGGTAAATGAATAAAATGTTACTCGTATGCTTGACATGAATGTGGAATGTGTTTTACTTGAATTACATAAATGTTACGGAGGTATGAAATAATCAAATGCCCGATAGTGCTTGAAAAATGTTTACATCCTGGTTGAATAAATGGAAAATCTATGGATATGTGATTTCCCGAAACGAAAGAGGTCCTGCATTTGTTGCGGTTAGGATTTAGCTCGGATGAGTAATCCTTCGACCTCAATTCTGATAGGATTTAGCCCAGACAGGTAATCTTGATATAAGTCCTCTCGAGCATATGTTATGGATTGGATTTAGCCCGAACGGGTAATCCAAATCAAGCTCTTTAGAGCATATGACATAAAAAGGATTTAGCCTGGACTGGTAATCCTGTTGTTTATATATACGTGGCTCGAGAGTGTACTCTCTGAAATTGTACCTTATGGGTACCATTGGACACGAATTGACGGATTCTGATTTGTACACCTCGAGTGTACTACCTGTGTATCCATCGATATTTCAAATAAATTCAACGGGCAAAGCTCCGATAAAGCCAAATATGAATTTAAGACAAATTGGCATGGAATGATATATATATATTATATGAAATATGACATGAAAAAGGATATTACATGAAATACAAGGAAATGATGATTTATGACTAGTGATTATGAAAATATGAAAAGATGATAATTATACATGGAAACTATTTGATGAGAGTGATCATCCTTGATTATATAATTGTATATCTTGTGTGTACTACTACTTGGTGACCTTAATACTCGAATAAAATGGGTAAAGTCCAGACATGAAATGATCTGAACTTGAAACGAACTACTATGAAACTATACTTGTAATAATAAGAGATAATATGTACATGCTTAATGAATATATGTTGTGGAAAGCATATACTCATGGAAACTTGATTGTTGATTGAGCTTATACATATCTTGATTTTATCATGGATTATATGACTAACAAGGGCAATGAGGATGTGTGTAGGGCTTGAGGTCAAATTAAGTGAATATGCCTTACATAGTTACCTCAAAATATGATAAATGGTAAGTTAAGTACGATGTTATACGAACTTACTAAGCATTTTATGCTTACTCCGTTTTATTTTTCCCCTGTTTTAGAGTAATCAGAAGCTCGTTGGATTGGAAGCACGGTGGAGATCACTCACACTATCCATCGGCCCATGTCGGTATAGTATGGTAATTCAATTGCGGTTGTAATGGCATGTATGGGATATGTTGGCCATATTGGCATGTAAACATAAACGATGCTTGTAATCTAGCCATTGGAATGGCTAGTAATGATTGTTTTGATATACTTGTAATGTCATATTATGTAACATCCCGAAATTGGGCCTATTAGGCCCCGAGCATAGAAGCATTTTAGAATTTTTGAGAATATGAGAATAGGCTTGCTGGTTTGGTGGTAGATTGCATGATTAGATCTGTTGGGTGAGTGATTTTGGGAAGGTTACGGGGCTTCTATGAAGTCCCGGGTTCAAGGTAGGCCATAGGAAAAATTTTGATTTTTGGCACTTTAGTGGGGAGAGCTGGTGGAAGCAGGACTTAAGGTTTAATTAAATGCGTTTGCTAACACAAGGAGCAAGCTGGCCTAGTGTTATGGCGTCACAAGGGTAGCAGAGAGGGAGAGTGTTCGAATCCCTCAAGCAGCATGTGGGGAGTTTTTATTTTGTGCTAAGTAGGTGGAAGAAGTAGAGTTCAGCTAGAACTCTACATGGTGGACGGAGAAGTGGTCAAACGATTTCGAATGTGTGGAGGGGAGTGAATAGTGGAGCAAATGGAGTAGAGAATCATGGGATTCAAGTGGAAGGAAGTGTTGGCTGAATGTGGGGGTCTCTAAGGGGGGAATTTCGGTCAAAAAGAAGAAAAATATTTTGGGGGTCTTTTGAAAGTGCATATTCGGTCAAGTAGGGGGGTGCCGTTTTTCAAAGTTCCTTCGGAGAGGGTTGTTCTTGGCATTTTTCGGCTAGATCATTTTGAGGTCCTCTTCATTGGGTATTTTATTTGTTTTCTCTTAGTACACCTTGCTCCCCTCTTTCTTTTTCCAATTGTGTTTGGTCGAATCTGCTTGTGAGATAGACCACTTGTGCATTTGTTTTTTTTTTCAACTTTCCTTCTCCTCTCTTTAAGCCGAATAGCCTCATCTCCTTCCACTGGTTACCTAAACACCACTTGGCCAAAACCTCTCTTCTTCTCCATTACTCTTCTACTCTTTTCTCCATTAACCGAATTGCCTATTTTCTCCAACTAGAATCGGTTTCTTCTCTTGTTTTGCTAATAGCCAAATCCTCATTGCCTAATCGATTCTTCCGTGATTAAAAAGGTAGCGTGTTCTTCTTCCTTTATTTCCTTTCTTTACACTCTTTTCCCCTCCAGTAAAGCCAAATCTCTCGTCTTGACCTTCTTCTGGTTTAAGGCCGAACCTGAGTACTCTGCTCCATCTAAAGTCTCGTCTGCTCTCTTTTTGTGTGGAAGCCGAAACCTGGAGCAACTGCCATTTTTAGGGGTAAGCCGAATCTTTTCTTTTCTCTTTAGTCTTTGATTGGTGCTCTTTCTGTGGCCTTCTATGTTATTCAGATTTCTTTGCAGTTTACTTCTCTTAGCCGAGCACTTTTTTTTTGCTTTTTGTGTTGGGCATACTCACCGCATCTTGTGAGTTGATCCTTGGCCGAATCATAGACCTATTCTCTTCTATAGTGGCGCTTTAAGGGGTGGAAATCGGTAAGTGGGGGAAATCTCCCTTTGTTTATAACTTGATTTCATTCGATTTTTGGTATGTTGTGTTCTTCTTTCTCTATCGTTGGGTCTAAGATGTGTTTTGTATCATGGCCATCGTTGGGCTTCGGGGCTACAACAAAGCGAAGGGGAGAAAGAGTTCTCTATGGAGACTGGTGGTAACCAATCTAAGGGGGGATCAGGAAACGGGCCTAATGGAGGTGGATTCGTAGCCCCTGCTCCCAAGTTTAAGCGGCGTAGTGTGTCAGCGGTTTGGGACTTTTCGCCTGGATGCGGAAGGGCGTCGTCATCTGATTTAGATAGACAAATCGCGGTTGCTCACGCTGATGATGGTGACGACGATCGTGAGTGTGTAGTTCTATGCGTGATCAGGTGGGTAATCTCACTCCTCTCTGAATGTTTACGTGAGACGTTTTGTGGAACGGCCAAATGCCGAAAAGCTGGAAAACCGACAACTATGACCACTCGAGCGTACGAGTGCTCGTGGTGGTAAATTGAGATACGGATGACGATGTTAAGTCATTGTGAGTGTCACGAGCACTCTCGTGATACTGAGGCTGAAATGGGCTTAACCGGGACGAAACGGGCCAAGTGGGCCCAATGGGCTACCCGGCCCATTTGGGCCAAACTACTGGAAAACTAGCAAAGGATAGATCTGAACGGAAAATCTGCAAATCTGGAACTGAAACCTTACGTATTGGGGCACACGAGCGTGTGGGCCCCTTTTGGGCCTAAAATGGATTTTAGGCCCAATAGCTTTGTAGGGACCCAGAAAGGGTCCCGTCTTGTACGAGGTGACAATAGGCCTTCGGAAAGGTCGTTAAATGCAAAATTACTGAAATACCCTTGGAAGGGTAAATTACTGAAATACCCCTAGAGGGTAAATGACTGTTATACCCCTAGTGGTAGGTTAAGTGATATGTATAAAATATTTATATGATTGATTATGATTATGACATACTGCATACATGAATTATTATGTCACGACATTCTGCATGGGATTGGGATATTGATGATTGGAGGAAGTGTTAATCTGGTGGCTATGCCATAATTCTGTATAGTGGCTATGCCACGTATATTCTATTAATCTGGTGGCTTCGCCACAAATTCTGTGATGAGCAGCTTGACTGCCATCGAGGTGTGTAGCAGATGGACGGGTTGATTTAGAAATCCCCACAGGTGTGTTGGGCTGGTACGGGTGGTGTGTAGCGGATGGATTATTAGGCTGGGTTGCATGCATTATCTGCTTTACCATGCTAATAGGGCTAAGGCCCAATGCATTTGATAGATGGGCTTCACCCGGTTTGTTTCTGTATGGGCTAAGGCCCGGTTTGTATCCGTATGGGCTCGGGCCCGATTAATGTTTGATTAGGGATTACACACCGAGTTCCGTAACTCACCCTCTCGCTTAATCTTGCGGTGATCCCAAAAGACCGAGGATTTGGAGTCGTGGAGTACTTCGTGGTGGCCATACCTCGGAACCTTAGTAAATTTCTGCTTTTACATTAATTTGAGATTTATTTTAATTTGGGTTTTATGTTTTGTAATAAGGCCTTTGGGGATTTTATTTTTCTTTTTACTTTCAATTCGGTTATTTTAAAACTGTTAGACGTTTGAATACTGAGTTTTCCAAAATTTTAACGAACGGTTTTCAAAACATCACATTCCTGCAACTCACTGACGCTGATTTTTGTTATAAACTAGTTTTGGAAACAATAACAATAAAAACAACAATAATGATTTTACAAGAGGACTATAAAAGCAAATTTGATTTTTCTCAAACAACAAAGCTCAATGTTTCAAAAAGGAATACGAACTTTTTAACAAACGCGCAAGTTTTTAAACAACCCTTCTATGTTGCATGCTAGATCCGATCATAACGTCTAGGCCGGGTCTGGCGTGTTACATTTTATGGTATCAGAGCCCGGTTGCAAAACTCGACTGTGGAATGGGTTCGAAAACATTTTCCAAAAATTGGTTTGAAATATGGTTTAGAAAATATATGTCTTGTTGGAAGTATGGCACCCGAGTCTACGGCACCAAATCCGTAAGTTTTCTGACTTTGTCTGATAATATGATGAAATGACTGTAGGAAGAAAACTACTAGAGTTAGTGGTAGTACACTGAACTGTTAGCTATAGGAATTAAGACTATAGAGACTGAAATAGTAGGAAACTCGATCCGCGAAAACTACTCATACTACTGTTCATTCATAAGACATTTGTTAATAAACATTGGAATTATAGACTGATTCATAAAACTTTTAATCAGATCAAATCGATTCAGTAATATGAGTACAAGAGGATGTGGACGTGGTACACGCGGCCGTGGTAGAGGCCGAGATGCTAGGGCTGGATCCTCAGCATCGGGGCATAGGCCTGAAATGAAAGCACCTGCATCACCAGTGACCGAAACAGGGTCTCATGACCAAGCCAGGGTTGATGAGCTGACTCAGCTAGTTAGGGAGGTATTGAATGAGGTCAAAGAAATTGGTGAAACACTTCGAGTTGGGTGCGTGGACTGTAAGAGGAGAAGAGATCGCAGTTCTCTAGCGTCGTAATCTCGTTTCGTGAAGCATGCTAAGGCACGCTCAAACTTTTTGCTTTGCGAATACTGCAGGAGGCATCATCCGGGTGAATGCTGGAGGCAGTCAGGAGCATGCTTGAGATGCAGGTCTAAGGAGCATAGGGCTCGGGATTGTTCCATCACCATTAAATCGGGTATGTTTTGGTTGGATGTGGTGTTTGAATATAGAAAATTTATGAATGTGTGATAAGTATCTGTTTGCTTCTGTGGTTGGATATCTGGTTGGGCAAAGAGATTTCTAGATTAGGTTAGAAGGGTATTAGTGTGATTGGAATCAGAGTGCGCAGCGGTAGCGTGGTAAAGCAGTCTGTGTTAAACCACTGTTAGATAGCTGGAAATTTCGAGGACGAAATTTCTTTAAGGGGGTAGATTTGTAACATCCCAAAATTGGGCCTAGTAGAATTGGGCCTATTGGGCCCTGAGCATAGAAGCATTTTAGAATTTTTGAGAATATGAGAATAGGCTTGCTGGTTTGGTGGTAGATTGCATGATTAGATCTGTTGGGTGAGTGATTTTGGGAAGGTTACGGGGCTTCTATGAAGTCCCGGGTTCAAGTTAGGCCATAGGAAAAATTTTGATTTTTGGCACTTTAGTGGGGAGAGCTGGTGGAAGCAGGACTTAAGGTTTAATTAAATGCGTTTGCTAACACAAGGAGCAAGTTGGCCTAGTGGTGTGGCGTCACAAGGGTAGCAGAGAGGGAGAGTGTTCGAATCCCTCAAGCAGCATGTGGGGAGTTTTTATTTTCTGCTAAGTAGGTGGAAGAAGTAGAGTTCAGCTAGAACTCTACATGATGGATGGAGAAGTGGTCAAACGATTTCGAATGTGTGGAGGGGAGTGAATAGTGGAGCAAATGGAGGAGAGAATCATGGGATTCAAGTGGAAGGAAGTGTTGGCCGAATGTGGGGGTCTCTAAGGGGGAATTTCGGTCAAAAAGAAGAAAAAGATTTTGGGGGTCTTTTGAAAGTGCATATTCGGTCAAGTGGGGGGTGCCATTTTTCAATGTTCCTTCAGAGAGGGTTGTTCTTGGCATTTTTCGACTATATCATTTTGAGGTCCTCTTTATTGGGTATTTTATTTGTTTTCTCTTAGTACACCTTGCTCCCCTCTTTCTTTTTTCAATTGTGTTTGGCCAAATCTGCTTGTGAGATAGACCACTTGTGCATTTGTTTTTTTTTCAACTTTCCTTCTCCTCTCTTTAAGCCGAATAGCCTCATCTCCTTCCACTGGTTACCTAAACACCACTTGGCCGAAACCTCTCTTCTTCTCCATTACTCTTCTACTCTTTTCTCCATTAACCGAATTGCCTATTTTCTCCAACTAGAATCGGTTTCTTCTCTTGTTTTGCTAATAGCCAAATCCTCATTGCCTAGTCGATTCTTCCATGATTAAAAAGGTAGCATGTTCTTCTTCCTTTATTTCCTTTCTTTACGCTCTTTTCCCCTCCAGTAAAGCCAAATCTCTCGTCTTGACCTTCTTCTGGTTTAAGGCCGAACCTGAGTACTCTGCTCCATCTAAAGTCTCGTCTGCTCTCTTTTTGTGTGGAAGTCAAAACCTGCAGCAACTGTCATTTTTGGGGGTAAGCCGAATCTTTTCTTTTCTCTTTAGTCTTTGATTGGTGCTCTTTCTGTGGCCTTCTACGTTATTCGGATTT